>JAZKJV010006987.1:0-1333483 GCA_037367405.1 Ottelia alismoides
TCATTTTACAAAATTTTATGCATATTTTAAAAACATTTTGCAAATTTTTATAGGTTTTTGAATTTTGAAATTTTAAGGGATTTTTTCTAAAGGTTAGTGAATTGCATATATATAAATATTTAAAGGGGAGTGTGTGTGTGCATATTTACGAGAATTGAATGTAGAATTTACACTGGGAATGTATACACAAGTTAAGTGCTAGCTATTATTCACAGGTTATATATGTAAGAGTTACATATATGTAAAGAGTTTTATAATTATCTGCAAGGTCCTTAAAATAGTCTGAAAATATTTTTACAAACATTTTTGAAAACTTTATTTTTGCAAATAATTTTACAAACTCTTTACAAACATTTACAAAATTTATAAATCATTTTGAAAAGATTTTTCAAAGTCATAAATAGATTTTTCAAAGTATTTTTTGCAATCATCTTCCAAATCAATTGCAAAGTAATTTTCAAATTCAAAAGAATGAAACAAATTGTTGCAAATAATTATAAAATATTTTTACAAAGATTTGAAAATATTTTTGCAAAAGTTTTCCTAACGATTTTAAAAGGTTTTTCAATCTATTTTACAACTATTTTTCAAATCAGTTTGCAAAACACTTTTAAACCGGTTTAGTAATCATATTTACAAAGGATTTTTGAAAATGTTATGCATATTTATAGTGTATTCTATAAAGTTGATTTATTGTATATCCTGACCCAGTATAGTATTTTAGCTGTATTATTCAAAATACGAAAGTGGGAGTTATGGCTAAAGTATATACAGAGCATATACGGACCCTATACTTATCTTGAGTTATGTCCTCAAAGTATATACATAATATTTCTAAGGTTTCGGATTTAGCACACCAAGTCGGGGATATGATCATTGAGGATACTCAAATTATGGATGATGATATTGATGTTCAGTGTTTCCATTTCCCCATACCGATCCTTGAGTCGGTTCTGCACATTTTGTTTCAGGAGTCTATTGTACCACTTTTTTGGTACCATAGGAGATGGAGACAGAACCTGCATTGTGTCACCCATCCTATTAGGCGATCTATTTTCCTCCCCCTAACTTCGATATCACCATCAATCACCTAGTTGATTTTGACATATACCATGAGCCATTCCAGTGGATGTTGTTTGGTGAGGATCTACATTTTCACATGCCCCACTTTGTTAGCCCCTCCCATCAACCATACCTCCTCCAAGTTGATAAGTGTGAAGCTTTCTTCGAGGATGAATGTTTATATGTCATCATGACTTCACTTTCCTTTGATAAATTTGCATTACGCCCCGAGGGTTTCTATGGGTGGATGTAACACTTTCTAGGTACTCAATTCACCTTTTTTTTACGCAACCGATCTGTCAAATGCAGAGATTGAGTCGTCTGATTTCTATGACTCCATTGAGTCTGCTCTCCACGAGAACCCTTACGAGGACGAGTCATGTTTTGAGGCATTTGATGATTTCTCTGATTCTTTCAACCATATGTCCATCGGATGCTCGACTGCTTATAGAGTCTCCTGATCTTTACTCTTCATATCTTAATTGTGATTGATGTGGAGGATTCCATGACAAATCCTTCCTTTTCCATGTTTGATGTTGTCGACTTTGATCACTCATCCATTCTTACAAGCAAATGATTTCTTTTGAACTACCGACCCAGTTTTAGTGGTCAATTCTCTTCTCATGGTAGTATACACTCACGTGATAGCAAGTACACATGTTCTTTTTGATTTCATCATTGGTCTCACTGTGAGACGATCATAGGAGTACGACATTGTCTTACAGATGTCGTCCTGAACCTTGATACAATGTTGTTCTAATACTTGCGCCCGACAGGGGACATAAAACCTAGCGCTCATTGAGAGGCACCTCAACACTACATATCTCCTGTATATATGTGTTTCATCTTCTGTACCTTCTGTCTTCCGTTTTTCCTACATCCCGGATCTAATATCTGATATTTGTGCCTATACTTGGGACATATTTGGCCTTAAGTATAAGGGGTGTAGATCGAGTTGTTCTCTTTCCATTCTGTTTCATCACTCCTGTTATTGCCTATACTAAGGGATCGCTTAACCTAAGTGTAGGGGAGTAATGCGTTCATTTTTACATTGTATTTTTTCCTTTTTATCGGTTTATTGGTCCCTCGCATGTCTCCTGTCTTATTGATATTCTTATCTATAATTAGGGATCTCTTATCCTAAGTATAGGGGGAGACATATCGAGTTGTTGATATGTTCATTCCCATCGTCGACCCTCCCTACATATTGCATACAATCTGCTATACTTAGGATTATTTGATCTTAAGTATGGGGGAGGGAGGTGGTCAACTTCTCATTCTTGCATTATTTAGCCGTTGTAGTATGGATTTTCTATACTTAGTATGAGTTATGCCTTCCTTTTTTTCTCTCTGAACTATGAGGACATAGTTTAGGCTTAGTAAAGAGGGTTCATACATGCATTGTATATACTTTAGCCATAACTCGTACTTCCATATTTTTGATAATATGGCTAACTAAAATCAATTAATAAAGAGTATACAATTCAAAATACACATTTATTATTTGTAAATATGTTTTGCAAAATGATTTGGAAAATGGTTGGAAAACTTTTTGTCAAATATTTTCAAACCTTTGTAAAAATATTTTATTTGTAAAAAATTCTTTTATTTGTTTGAATAAAATGTTTTGAAAATCTATTTGTAAATGGTTTGAAAAATGGTTGTGAAAATATTTGAAAAAAATCTATCTATGTAGTTTGAAAAATCTTTGCAAAATGGTTTTCAAATGCTGTAATTGTTTGTCAAATTATTTGAAAAAAATAAGTTTTCAAAATATTTGTGAAAATATTTTTAAACTATTTTGAGAACCATGTTGATAACAACTCAATATAACTATTTACAAAACATGTATAAAATTCATATAGATAGAACTTTCAAATAACCACTAACACTTAATCTATATAAAACACACTCTATAAAATCCAATTTCAATGCTTGTATGTATAGAAGCACCCTCTAGTAAAAATTTGTATATAACCACCACTAACCATTATTTTCAAAAATCCATAAAAATACAAAAAATTTAAAACTCTAAAAGTTTCAATTTCTTTCAAAAATTGCATAAAAATCTATAAAACTTTTTCAAAAACCCATAAAAATTTCAAAATTAGAAAATTACTTCACAAAAAGATTTTTTTTGCATATCATATCATTTGCATTTTTCGCATTGATAATGATAATTGAAACTACAACAACAACAAAGCCTCGCCCACATTAATTAGGGTAGGCTACATGGATTTTATACCTCCATTCAGATCTATCTAATAATGATAATTGAACTAGTATAACTAAAATATGAAGATTGAAGCTTGGTTGGACCTTAATCCACTTAATAATAGGAAAGAGGAACTAGAATTGAGACGCGTCAGGCCTGCTAGACTTAATTCTTTGGGACCACAAGACTGGGTTTATATGTCATCTCGACTGCTTAGTAGAATATTTCGAAACACCTGCATGACTCCTGTCGACAGTGACATAACTTGCACACCTGCACCTTACACTTTGCTCAACTTAGTCGAAGTTGTAGATGATTGGATTTACCAGTATGAGACACAAGTGAATGGAAAAAAACTAAGTCACAATATATGTCCATTGTGCCCAACCTGATCCAATAACGACAAGGTCCAAGGACAGAACGTTTTGGGTTGCAATAATGCTTCAAAAGAGGATAGTCTAGTAGCTCAAGAGGAAAAAGTCTTTATGTAAATGCTGATGTAAATAGTACTAAAAAATACAAAAAACCTCTAAAAAGAATAGACAGGTAAAAATCAGAGAAAAATCAACTCCTGTCAGAGTACATATGTATATGCATATATTCAATAAGCAAGGCTTATAATTCATAGTCAAAGATTATATGGTGCCTGCAACCGGAAGCCTTGGCTACACTTGTCAAGCATTCTAAGATAGGTAGCTACGCTGGCTACCATCCATTCTTCTCTCCATCTCCTCTTCTTGAGTTTGTTGCACTTGAATTTAGAAGGGAATACCCCGCTTCTCGAGGAAAGATTTGTTGGATTGGAGAACTAGGGTCACCATGTTGGATAAGACTGTCTCTTTACCACTTCAATCGAGAGGAGCTATCTATCACTTACACTGCACAAAGGTTGACTCATAGTTAGAAGGTCCTGTGTATGATATAGATTAGTTCTGACCTGACTTTTGAGGAGACTTGGACAGAGTTTTGTGGTTCTTAGAGGTTGTTGAGTTTCAAGTCTGCTTCCCAATAAGGTTCTGACCAAATCAAATTTTTTAAAGATCTGACTGAGCTCCAACCTTTGATTTTATGAAGATAAGTTTAAGAGTTAAAATCAATCCAATTTATTTCTTTTTCTTTTCTTTATTTTCTTTTGTTTGCACTTATTAACATAAGTGTTTGTTAGGGACAAATAACGGGAAGTATAGGGAGGTGATGAATCTCCATTTCATCACCTTTATTCTTTCATTTGACCTTAAATCCCTAGCTAAATACACGTAAATAGCATTAATTTGTACAAAATAACACTTAATTATTAATCAATAAATAATATACAATATATTGTGTTAACACCAAAATAAAATTAAAAAGGAAAGAAAAGAAAAAGAATGAAGTGTCAAAGACACTAAGTGACCCTAGACCCAGATACCCAGTCATCATGATGCCTTGGTCGACAAGTAATAAAGTAGGGTGAAATATGGCACCCAAACGTATATATCACACACATAAAAGCCTAATTTAATTCCTCAATAAAGAGCCTTTTGGGGTCTATTTTATTATTTATTATTTATTATTTATACCTTAAATCAATAAACTTTGAGCATGAACATTGTACATAAAAGGACAAAAAATACAAAACTTATTTCACTCAAAAATAATACATATAGTGACCAGGATACATAAAATAAAAGGTCACAAACAAAATTTCACAAACTCATATCTTCTCCATATGATTACCAAATTGACCAAACTCACATTTATTGTTCATAAAAAACTATCTAATTAATGAAGGTGTTTTAAATAAAATCGAAGTTAAAATACAAAAGTTAGCTTTTGGGTCTTGATAAATCCCAGATTTATCAACATTAATTAATTAAATTATCTCTCTTGCTTAAGAAAATCAATGGTATAATCCAACAACTAACATTAATTACCTCTATATGTTTTCTATGTAATTAACCCTATATTATATTATATAACAATTACTATGCTATTATTTTATGTATTTTCTCATTAAAAATAAAAAAAGAATAATAATGTACACAATTAATTTAGCATAATTCATTAAAAAATCCAAAGGAACAACAAAAGAAAATACAAATAAATCTTTTTATTAGATTTTAATAAATTGTAAACTAGTATATCTATTTATAAAGATGATCGTATTTCTCTTTGACTTCTACATGAAAGTTGTAGATCTCATTGAGATCTACAATTTTCATGTTCATCACTTTTCCTAATTCCTCTACTAAATGATTCTTTTTGATTTTTTTAAATATTTATTCCTTTTCTTGTTTTTTTGATTGGGCTACATGGCGCTTCTACAGCCACCCACATGGCATGATTCCTCCTTACCACTCGCTCTTCATCTCAATCGTCTAATCGTATAAGATCAGAAGGCATGTGACTCTCATCCCGCACATGATCTGGATCGTCCAATCATCCTGATCAGACAACCTTGCCTCAATACATCCTGTTGTATATCCAGTCATTCGATCAGTCCAATCAAGCGCATCTAATTGCCCGTCCATGCCCAAATTACATCCATCATATTTCGATCAGATGGTCTGAACCTCATCATCAACCTATGCCTCTCTCCATTGCACCTGACATCGTGCTCTAACCACCACCTTCGCTAATTTCTCCTCCCATCATCAGCCAACTTCTCAACCAATTGCCATCACCAACTTCTTCGCCTAACCTCCCTAACCCACGCCAACTACCTAATCGATTCTAACCCTAATTCCCTTGGTAAGGAGTGATGGTTGAAACCACCTCCTGAGACATAACTTCCATCATTTCTCCCCCTTCAAATACTTCTCCTCCATCACAAATGGTGGTTGTCCACCTTTTCAAGAGCAACTCCTAGCATTCTCCTTCCACCATAATAAGATGAAGAGAGGATCACAAAGCAATCATGGAGCTTTACTCCAGCGTTGACCCAAGGCACAGTCTGTCGTGTCACGACCCTAGCACGATCGTATAGCTTCTCAGAGTTGATGCTCGGGTATGAAGCGATGACTAGACGCTCCTAGCGTCGCCCCCAAGCTACTGCCGCTACTTTGACGAGCTTCTCGAAATTTGGATAATAAGGTCAAGGTTAGGTTTAAGTTGTGTTCTTTGATTTTTCTCTTCTCGTATATAGATTCAATCTTCAATCTATGATATTCCCAATCTTCACCGTGGAACGCACGGAGGTTTTGTCCTTTTGAATCCACATTTTAATACCTCTTCCATCTTGATCAATGTCCTCCGTCTGTAAGGCAGAGCGACTCATCTGAGACTCTACCTTCTCCACTTGATTTAGTCCTTCATTTCACTCATGCCTCGTACACGCACACTTCATATTTGCTTCAGCTATCTTCTTCTAACATCTGTAGGAGATAAAGCCCTTCAAAGGTCCAAATTCTAGGCTAGCTCCGATATGGAGTTTCCCTTATGATGACCAGACCTTGTCATCGCCATATAGAACATGTCATGGCTTCTTCGATCGACAAACACCTTCGCTAACCCTCTAGGTATCTTTAGCGATCTTTAGGATGGGAGGAGCACATCAGAGGAGTCGAGTGAGGTTCACCAGAGCCCAACCAGCGCTGCCTCGAGGTGGAGGAGAAAGAAGCATCAGAGAGTACAATCACCATTGGATTGCACCCAAATAGGCGTGATCTAACAACCCAATTGAGGACATGCTAATCTTTCCAAGACTGTCGCCTCGTTCAGTCTGAGCCAACTGTTGAAGCAACACATTGCAACACGTGGCCCAAGCCATGTGACTTCATACGAGATTGGGCCGCGTGTGCTCTACACGTACGGTTTTGGGAAATTCGCAGCACCTCTCCCACCATTTCTTATTATTGCAAAAATATCACTACCTGATATGTATATTAATTTCATCAGTCGGTTTTTAATATTCGTATTTTTAGTCCCTAGAGGGATCTAAGTTTAAGATTTTCATTATGTTTAATTTACATCTGCCCTAGTTTATATGTTGAATATCTTGAGCATCCTATGTCTAATTAATGTGATTTTGGTTTCATTACCAAGCTCATTTAACTCTCTTTCATATTGCTTCACTAATTCTCTGATTTAATGCATATTTATTTATTTATTAGAGATGTGTTTGATGCTTTTATCCATATTAAATGAAACTTTGATTTGAATTAACTGCTCAATTAGATATCTATTTCATTCTGACGTCTGCTTAAGTAGATCGATCAATCCTAGGGCATATTTATATGTCTATGTGCATGTGCCCAATTAATGCATTCTGTGACTTTGTCATTATTATTTAACCTGCATAAAAAGCAAAAGAAAAATGCATGGTCATTCATATGTCTCCTTGTGATGCAATGTATTTTGTCTCTTTGACCTAAATAATTTATTAATCACTAAACATAGATATATTAAGCCTGATTAATTATATTATGGCTTGTGTTCACTAATATACTTATTTAGATCTTCTGTTCCTGTTAAGTTGATTATTATTTTATCTAGGTCACGTTGTGATGTGATATTCTATGCATTAATTATCTTGTTATCTATTTAATAGTTCTCGATGTCTGATCTATTCCTTTTTTGTGGCAGGGGCCCGTGGGACCTTAGGACGCTCAGAGTCCATATGGAGGCTGGATGCTGGAACTTGGAGCACGGTGTCTAAGCTGAGAAGAGCCACAAAGGATCCGTTAAGCCATTTTGAAGATTATTTGTGTTATTATATTTGTTGTATATTATTGTAATTTTTATGGACTTGGACATTATTTTTGTGTGTATTGATTTTGTTTCACCCATGTTGGGTGCGACTCAACTTGAGTGCTCGACTTAGGATTTAGGCACATGGCTCTTAGAACAATTTTTGACATATTATCTTTGTGCTTGAATCGTAAGTTAGGACTCACTAACTTATCTTAAGAGATTCACTCATCTCTAAGATTCTTGAGATCCACTTAAGCTACGTTTGACTTAACCAATTTACTTACATTTTATCCCGCTAATAGAACTTATGATTAGGACGCGGGTTTTACATCAATTTGCATACATTTAGTAATTTTGAAATTATGTCTTACACGTGCATGGAGAGAGTTTGAGTCCTTGTAAGTGTTTCTCTTGAGCATGCATCATGATTTTTTACGTTTGCATAGCTTTTCCCGTCTCCTTAACTCATGTTTTTCAACTTAGGAATTTTTAAAGGAAATGATACTGGATAGTAGATGGTAATTTGATGAGCTCAGATTAATTAAATAAGTGATAACCTAATATCTAAAACTGGGAATGTTAATTCAATTTGACCTAATTAAAATGGTGTTAAAAAGTAACCTTGTTTTGGAAGAGCAAATACCTCATTATTCGTAGGTACATTATAAATGATTGAGAGGTGAGTACGTATCCATAGGATAGTATCCAAATCTTACTTAAACTTGCTCATAATGAACTTGAATTTTGTATTATCACAATAAAAGAGATAAGATAATTAAACCATACTTTTGGTCTTCATTGTGTGTTTGTGAAATTATCAGGTTTGCTTGATCTTGTATGACTAAGTTAGAACTTCCCAAAACCTTAGGCTCCAAGTCATCCCTACATATTCATTCATCTGGATATTTTGCTAACCTCGATCCCTCCCGTCCTTAGCTTTATTCTCTAAATATTTAGGCTACTTCTCAGTCTAAATATAGGCAAGACCAAGTTGACTCTGATTGTTTACCTCGGGTTCCTTTATTCTTATCATATATTTTTACTTAAGCTAAATCTCAACTTAAGTATAGGGGACCCAGGTCCCTTTATTCTATTCATTTATTACTTTTATTTCATTTATTCTTACACCTGATTTGCTTGATCAGTTCTTATACATCTCCTCCTATACTTAAGCGGAGAGTAGCAAATAAAGTATATATGAGTATGGTTTCATATCACTTTGTCCTATGAGGACATAGCACCAACTAAGTATAGGAGGTGTACCGTATATATTTACATATATACCTTAGCCATAGCTCATACTTTAAAAGTTTTTTAACATCTGTTTGGGCTACAGTTATCGTATTAATTATTTTGGAATTGATTTTTTTAAAACTATTTGAAAATTATTTGGAAAATTTTATAGACCTATATTGACATGGTTTTCAAAAAGGTTTTACATGGTTTGTTATTCTGACTACTAGACTTAAAAATGATTAGCTACTTTTCAGTGAGGGAACTACGGTCTCCCTTAGCAGAGTGTGTGGTTAAAAGACAATGCGTATGGCACCGTCTTTAAGTAATATGGTTAGTCGTTTGACGGTCTGTACTTACACCCATACTAGCTGAAAGTAGATTCAACTAATCATATGAGTTTATGCCAGTCATCATTCTTCTATAGAAGCTCAAAAGTAATAAATAAAACAAAATTCATAAAAATATTAACTTATTAATTGGTGTTCTTCCCTAACAATTACACTTTGCATTCAAGGCTTGAGATGTTCTTTAACACTTGGTTTATGAGGTCCAGAGACTTAAAGTTAACGTCTTAATCATTAGGGTCGTAGATTTAAAAATTCAAACTTCCTTAGTTTGAAAGATTTGTGTACTATATTACACGCTTAATCTCCTCCTTAATGAATATGAACATCACTCACTTTCACAATTACGTTCATGATTGAGATGAGGTGAGGTTTCGCTTGAGGAACTAGGATTTGAGATTCAAGTTTGGATAGGATTTTATGATACTCGAGGATGGGATAAGATTAATGAAGGCTTCATGATAACTCTCCATTTCATCACCTTTATTCTATCATTTTGGCCTTAAAATCCTAGCTAAGTGCATGTAAATATCATTATTTTGTACAAATTAACATTCATTGTTTATCCCATTTATTATATATAAAGTATAGTTTTTAATGCCAAAAATATATAATAAAGAAAAGAAAAGAAAAAGAATAAAATGACAAAGGTATTTTATGACCATAAACCCCGATACCTAGGCAACTCGATGACTGGGTCGGCAAGGAATAAAGTAGGAGGAGATAAGGGTCAAATACAAAATAAAAATCATAATTTTTATTTCTCAATATTGAATTTTTGAGACCCATTTTATTCTTTATCATTTATGCCTCAAATAAAGAAACTTTGTACAAGAAATTTGTAGATAAAAATACAAATTAATTTCACTCAAAAATAATACACAATGTACTTTTTATACTCAAAATAAAAATCTAAAACACAAACTTCCCAAACATGTATCCTCTCCATATGAATTCAAAATGCACCAAAATCACCTTTATTGTGTATAACTTTTATAAGCTATTTAATGAAGATGGTTTCATCTAATTTGGAATTAAGATGCAAAAGTTAGGTTTTGAACCCCTATTGTACAGTAAATATGTGTATAAATAAAAGGAGAAATTATTATTTTAATTCTTTTATTTATTTTATATTTTTCATAATCTTGTAAATATTATTTATATTATAATATTAAAAATATAACAATAAAATAAAACAATAAAAATACATTAAAATAAAATAGTATACAAAATACGTAGATGAATATACTATACTTATACATATATATTATATACCTCTATTTATTTAAATGTACGTTTTATATCAAAAAAATATAACAAAAATATATTTATGTATATAAAAATAAGTTATAAATATATAATTTACGAAAATAAAATAATAAAATAAAAAATACATAATAAAAATAAAATATACAAAACATAGGTCAATATACCTATAAATACACTTGTAAAAAGTAACTTGTAATAAACTCATAAAAATAAATAAAAATCTTTCTAAAACACTACAGAAAATAATAAATATTTTTTTCACTTAAAATTATTTAATTCATATACTAATTATTACTGAACTTACAAATAGTTTTAAGTCATCTTTTTCCTGGTTGGTCCACGTGGACCAACCAAATTAAGTCAAGAGTAGACCCCGGTCAACTCTTCACCCCTACGCTTGCACCTCGTCAGACCTTGTTTGACCCGCACTTTCCCCTTTTTCTCTAATCGATACATTCAATGATTCGGATTGATCCCCTCTTGACTTTTCTTCCTCGATCAATGCTTCATCATGCCAGTGTGATTATTCCATCAGAGGAACGTTGCATCAACTGCTCCACCACGATCTTCCCAGACCTGTAAATAAGCCGAGCTCCTCCTTCCTTTCGATTTTGAATCCCCTTGGCACCATTTCTTCTCCTCCTTTTGCGCTCTAGGACTTGAGCTCCATGATAAGGAGATCGCTAAGCATTTGGTTGGACCGAGGATAGGCATAGAGTTGGTTTCCACATCTCCGATGCTCTGTCACCATGAGGTCACCATCTCATGGTTCCGACAATTTAAGGTATGATTTCTTTGCTTTATTAGATAGCTTGTAGTTGTAGTTTTAATTCCTCATCGTTAGATTAATTTTTTATTACTTGAATTAACTTAGAACCAAACATTCGTAGTTCATTGGAGCTCAACTCCTGCGAATCCTCCACGGCGCATCTCATTGTTTCCGACCCCGTAGACCACCTCATTTCCATAACCCTTCATTTCTCCGACTTCTTGCACCAACATCCACCTTCGATTCACCTTGTATCGAAGCTTTGATGCTACTCGGCTGCCTCTCGCTTGAGCATCTCCGCCCCGCTCCATCTCGCTCCAAAAACACCAAGTAAATGTGTTGGACATGCGTGCCCACGACGAACCATTATGCAATAAATGTTATTGCAAGTATCATTCCGTGATCTGAAATGAAGAATAACTAATTTGCATATAAGGTCCCTCTATACAATAAGCGTTATGTACCATGGCCAACTTGATAATCATACAGCTGTTGATTCATTGATTGAATCATGGAGCCTGGTACTTGGATGAATATCTAAGGAGTTAGATAGAGGACTTATCAAGCACCATCAAATGATTATTAAGTGTTGATCTCCAACCTGTGTAGGAGATGGCAATCCTTTTCTTTTTTGGGCTGATATCTGACCGACCTCTTGATGCATGTCCTCTGCATGGGAATAGTGATTCGGAGGTGTCAGATTATTTGAGTCAATGGGTTGATTTAACGAGATCGAGATAACCAAAGACCTATGTTGAATACTGTCACAGCATAGGCATGCATCCTCTGACCAGAGACAGATGTGTTACTATATGTCTGAGTATGTACATTTGGCAGACCAATAGATTGATGACCTAACCAAGGTCTATACACCGGCGAGCTGGTGTGCATGTAAGGACATATGAGTAATACGATCTCTCAAAGGGATCATACATGTTCACTTGTGAAACGGGAGACATGAGATCACTCATGAGGTATTGGGACTGATCAAATTCCATGCATGGTCGTCATGCTTTGGAAGCATGACATGAATTTGAAGGTAAGATATATGCTTTGGGAAAGCATATGATCTATACCAATTCCCAATGACCAAGATTGAGAAACTTGGTGATCAAACCCTGAAGATGACAGTGTAAAATTGATCTATATCTTCAGGATGATCATAGGTCTTCCAGTATGCAGGATGTACAGGTGTTGGGAATACCTGAGGATGATGTGATCATAAACGATTGTATAGCCATGACGCTTCCATTCTGAGGGAGTGATGAAACATGTTTGGATTTTAGTGACTCCTCTCAGTAGAGAAGTGACCTAATCTTAGTCCATGTATTGGATATTGATCTGAATGAGATTCAGATGCAATGAGAAGATTAGGTTTACGGCCTTGATTTAATCAAGCATCTATGAGAGGTCCATCAGATCTGGATTTGAGATGTGATCTCAATATCCAAGTCACTATACGTGGAACAATACAATTGCCATGTCCTTATCTCCAAGTATCTGCGAAGAAATCACATTATTCTTGAAAGTGTTCAAAAAATAATTCTATAGTTGAATTATATCTAAGAATTGAGAAATTGATAATTAAATGTGATTTAATTATCTTGATGTATGTGGAAATTATCCAATATAATTAAATGTGATTTAATTATTGTGGATAAGAATAATGTGAATAGAAATATCCAATTATTCTTAATATATTATAAATGTGATTTATAATGTATTAGAGAGAGCTAATTATAATTTATAGTTGTTAATTAATTAATGATGTGTATTGGATACACATTGTGTAATTAATTGAAAATGTATATTATATTTTGTTTTGGGTTTTGAATGTGATTCGCAAATTTCCAATGGCAAGATTGCAATATTTTCAAAATTAATTACGAATTAATTTTAGAGAATAAATCACAACAAAAGTTGTTGGAATAAATAATGGAGATTTTCATGGAGATATGCAATCTCATGAGATTTCATGAGATTGCCTCCACTTGGAAACAAGTGGATGGCTATCAAGTCCAATATGGAATTGGTGGTCGTCCACCATGTTCTAATGGGAGATGTAATCTCCATGGTGATTGTCTCCATATTTGTTTGATTTAATTTAGGATTGATTTATATTTGATTTATCAAATATATTTGATCTAAATTAAATTATTAGTTGTTGGCTTTTACCAACAACAATCTTGACCATTGGATTAAACATAAATCAATCTCATCCATTGATTTTATGTGTCCCATGGATTGAGATCCATGGATCCCAAAACCCTATAGATAGAGAGGCATACCATGCTCGCTAGGGTAATACTTTCGAAGCACATCTCTCTTCTCTCTCTCATTCACACGTCAACTCTCTTCCCTCTCTCCTTGGTGGCCGTCCACCAAATCCTAGAGGAGGACTACATCGTCGCCCTCGCCACCGCACTGTCACCTCGACGTTCTTCGGTTCTCCGTCTTCTTTGGAGTGCTACGCTCATGAGAAGGCATTCAATCTCGTACGATGAGATCAGGAGTTCACTGTGCTTGGATCATCTCGTTGGATTGCATGGATCACACGACTCATCCCCACGCTCGCAAGCATCTTCTTCGACGATCGGACTTGAGACAAGAGGTCTCTTTTTGTAGAGACTCGATAAACCACGTTTCAAGAGGTATTCTTTTATACTTGTTGTGGTTCTAGATGAAACGATCCGAGAATCGTTCTTGGATCATGTGGTTTCATCGCATGAAAATTTTTTAAATTCTGTTGCATCGAACAACCAGTCCGACTAGTCGTTCGTCATCGTATCCGATACGACGCTCACGCTTTCGTGATGTACTTAAGGATTATACCATATCCTTGAAAAAGTGCAGACCTCTGCCCCTTGTACAACGAACACTCTTAACCCTTCTGCATGACTAGAAGGACCCATCTAAGGGTCATCAAAAGTCAAGAACACACTCCAAGTGTGGAAGACCTCCAGGGTCCATCGCTGAGCCCTGGATCTATTTGAGGGATCAAGAAGACTCGCTAGAGTATTAGGAATAAGGAGAGCCCATCAACGGTGCTCTAGGAGGCTGAAGACACACACTGCACCCGATTCAAACTCGCTCAGGGAGAGTTCATCCTCCATTCATCCAGCATCCTCGAGAGTCATCCGATCATCAGCATCTGCTAGATCGCATAGTTGTCGTCGGATTTTGCAATCCACAGTTGTTATCTCCTCTGTGAGATCTAATCTCAGCCGTCAGAAATGAATCAACATCGTGGAAGGAGAGCGCAACACATGAATAAGTGGAGCGCCTAGAATCGTTGGTCCGCACCTTAATGGGGGTAAATTATATTCCATACCCCTAATTTTGTGTATTTATTATTTAGTCTTATAACTTTTTTGCATGTTTAAAATAGTTGTAATATTAGCAAGGAACCCTAGAACTCTAGCGTATTTACATTTAGGTCCAGTCCACATCACCTCACGTGTCGTCCCACGTGAGGTGGCTACTTTGCACATAGGCCCTTGCACCTTTTTGTATTTATGTTTAATTTGTAAACTTTTAATATTAGTTAAAATATTTTGGGCATTTTGCATATACCACCTTGACTTTTATTTAATTACAAATATGCCCCTACAAGTTCATTAATTTTTGTAGTTATTTCCATTTATTAAAAACATCATCCTTGCTTCAAAATTTATGAAAAATTAGGGTGAAGTGTCTGCTAATATGCACATTTAAGTCATATTCTTATTTTTGCATTTTAAGTTTTTTTAACTATTTTCTAAAAATAAAAAAGAGCACATTGTGGTCTTGTTTGACTTATAAAATGCCAAAAAATATAAAAACATTTTGAAAAATTTCCAAAAAATATATTTTATTTATATATCATTTTATAACTCCAGACAAAAATCACTAAAAATAGAAAAAGAAAAGACTAAAAATTAAAAAGTTCCAAAATCCAGCAAAAATAAGAAAAATCACAAAAAATCCAAAAAAATCTATTTTAAAATTTTCTTTATATTATGATTTATACATAAAAATTTAATAGGAGAAATTTTGACATCTTTTGTTATTTTTAATCTTCAAATCAATTCGTACTATTTCGTTAATCCTTGTTTTACGATATTTTTGACTTAAAAAATATAAAAATTTAGAAAATTTATCTAAAAATCACAAAAATAGTAGAAAATTATATAAAACACAAAAATATTTATTTAGCACTTTTTGTTTATTATTATTAGTATTTATAAATATATTACCTTATATTATATATAGTTATCCATTCCAATATTATATATATATATATATATAACAAAAAGAAATTAAAAATCAGAAAATATAAAAAGAAGATAAAAATTATAAAACTAAGAACAATTAAAAAATATACAAAGATTAAAATACAAAAAATATAAAATTAAAAACCCACAAAAACACTTAGACAAGAAGAGGAACACAGTTTTACGCATTAATTTACCCAATCTACCGTTTGCTCCTTGTGTTCGATCTCTACACAATACTTACACATATACACACCTTTGTTTTAGAGTTATAATAAATTTTAACTTCACATCTTATTTTTCATTTCTTGATCTTTATTATGGGTTAATTGTTGAATTATTCGAGGTTCGTGAGTGGTCGATTTAGCGATAGTGTAGTTCTCACCTTGTGTAGACTACATTAGACCCTCGCAAAATCCGAATTTTCAAATGGCACTGTTGTTGGGGATTGCCTTGTCATTTATTTCTTCTCTTTTTCCTTTTTTTCATTTATTTATTTTCATTTTTATTTGATATTATTGTTGATCTGTCTAATCATCCTTTTGGTTTGATCTAGTTGTGAGGGACCACGGATTGAGGGAGGTACTCCTGGGAGCACATGCACACCCACGTGAAGCGAATTCACTTTTCTGACCTAGTTGACAAGAGAGAGCGATAAAGGAGGACTTGGAGGATTTTTGGAAGACAATGCTACTTAGCATTTTGTATATTTATTTATTTATTTTGTAATTTAAAGTAAGAGAAAGATATATACTTTATTTGTAATAATTTGGACTCTCCAGGACACTGCAACTTCACGAGGTCTACTGCCCGAGTGATTGTTCACTTTGGGGCCTCGTCATTTTTGTCTCATTTTCATCGCTTTTATTTTTATTTCTTGTTCGCTTTTATTTTTATTTGTTTGTGTGATTGAGCCCTTATTAGGATTTTTTTTAGTAGACTAAGGTCCAAACACTTAACTATATCTGTGTGCACCTCTAGATTTGCTTTTGGACTTAGTCGAATAGTAATTGTTGATTGTTTGGACTTGAGACCGCGTGCTACGAGGAACCTCATACAACGCATACAGGACCCACTGTGGTGGGAACCGAGAGGTTCCCAAGACCAAACTTAGGTTCCATATCTAAATAATTAGCATCTGGTGCTTTACGCTAATAGTATATTCTACTCTAGTGCGATTTCATCGGATTGCATTTGCATAAAGATAGGTTTCAATTCTGCTTAACATCCCACATGGAGAGTAATGTGAATCAATGTGAGTCTTCTATCTGAGCATCCATCATTATTTTGCAACTTGCATTGCATTTTCGCCTTCTCCCTTTGATTTTGATCACCTAGGACCTAAAAAGAATTGATCCCTCATTAGGTTCATGCGTATCTATTAAAAATCCAAAAAAGTGATAACCAATAAAATTGGGACTACTAAGTTTAATTGACCCTAAAATCAAAAAGAAAAATTCTTGTCTTGGGGTGACTACCCCCCTCATTGTATTCGCATTTTATTTTCTACGTACACACTAAGGACTAGTGCCACAATCACAAGCCTTCCTACGTGATTGTACAACTTTGTGAAATTTACCTAACTCTAAAATTTGATAAGATAAAAAGACCAAACCTTCACAATCATCATTGTATTGAGTTGTGAATTGAGGGGTTTGTTTTTTGTAGATTTGTTTGTGATTGATTGTGTATATACTAGATCCTCTCTGTGCACTTGCTCTTTCTCTCACATATCTTGATTTGACCTTCATATTCTCCCAATCATTTTCTTTTATTTCGGAGATGGCCGACTAGGGTGATTTTTATCCGGACTTTGTAGATCCCTTGTATCCTCCAGTCGATCCACCTCCATTTGTCTAGGAGGACTTTGCTCCTAACTCTTTTTTTTGTACATATCTGCCTAATCCACTATTTCAGACATAGGATTTTTACCCACCACAACCACTCCCTCACATTTCCCTCCATTCCACCCACTAGATACTGAGATTTTAGAGTCACCACTCATGAAGACCACTCTTGAGCACATGACCCGTTAGTAGAGCGAATGAATTCAAGGATAGATGACTTCACTAGCCTAAATAAGAGCCCCAATGTTGCTTCACTTTATGGATTTATGGATTCATTTAAAGACACCCATGAGAGCTGCAATCACCCAAAAAATAAAAAAATGAGAACAATTTAAAAATCCAAACAGATTTTGGGAGACACCTAGCCAAGTCAGCTTGTGAGGAGAGGGTACACATGTCATAACCTATGCCCACACACACATATGCCCCAATTCCCATCTTTGACTCCAAGGATAACACTGGACAAACTGCTCTTAGTCATACTTGTGTAGATGATAAATCCAATCTCTTCCCTTATATGGAAGAGATCCAAATTCTAAAAAAAATGTTGTCTGAACCAGAAGTGATGGCAGCTATTCATGAGATTATTGAGGCCCCACTTCGCCAGGCCATGACCCAATTATCTGCTCGTAAATCCAAAAGAGAAAGCAAAGGAGTAGATCTGAGCGTCACATTTGACCATGGCCACTACCCATGCCATCTCTCACCATCCTCACACTAGGAAAGGGAACATTCTTACACTTGTTGTGAGTTGCACCATCTCTGACTATTCTTGTGATAATACTCTCCTTGATGATAGTGCTTCGATTAATATAATACCCTTCTCATTGGTATAGTCCATTCATCTAGGTCCTCTGAAGAAGACCAGGATGATTTATCAATTTGTTGGTGGATTAATAAAGAGGCCGAAGGGTATTCTTGAAAATGTTGTCATTCAAATTCAGGGCATGAGATTCACTATAGACTTTGTCGTATTGCCCATGGAGACCTCCACCCATATGAAATACCCTACAATCATCCTAGGATGACATTTCCTTGCCTCCGCGAGAGCCGTTACTAATTATGGATATGGAGAGATTCACTTATGCTCTAATATTGAAAGCGATGTGTTTATCACTGCACCCACTATGACTAGAGACCCACATCTGACGAGAGTGTGCCCATGTTAGCTGACCATGAGGACTATGACCTTGATGCTGATATCAGAGAGGTTTGATTTTTGATGGATGGGACTGAGACCCAAGGATTTCTCTTTAATGAGGAAGACTCGGAACTCATAGACCTTGGAGTTCCCCCTTCCAGTGAGTGGTGATGCATTGATGATATCCACGGTATTTACACTATAAATAGTTTAGAGCAGAGGAAAGAGTTAGTAGAGACTACACATGCCGAATTCAACCTTACTCCTTTCATCAAATAATTCAAGCCTTTCGGCTGTGACCTATCAAAAACATCCCAGGCCGAGCATGACCATACTACTTCCACTGACCAGTTCGTGCCTTTCCACATTGAGATTGCTGAGGATCTTCATTAGGTCGATTCTGAACAATTTGTTCCTGCTGATGACCCTGATATCGACTTGCTCCTTGTGAGATCCATTCCTCAGCGGTCACGCAAGAAGGTCCGCTTTCTACCTTCTTGATCCATGCATATCCATCTCTTTGTATATCCGTTTTCGTTTTATTTATTTCTATCTACCATTTTTGCACATACACCTCATTCCATGTGTTTTGCCTTGCTTAGGACGTACCTTATCCTAAATATTGGGGAGGTGGATGAGTTGAGTGATCTTTCTTCTTTTCTTCCTTTCATTTTTATTTCCTTTTTTTCTCCCATAAAGGTGTCATCACTTCTTCATTGCTATACTTAGGATGTACTTTGTCCTATAGGGAGGTGCACACCTCGAGTTGTTCATTCTCTGATCCCTCACCTATCTCCTCAACTTTTGACACTCTATCTATACTTAGGGATATTCGACCCTATGTATAGGGGGGACAAGTCGGGTCGATGATTTCGTACATTCCCACCCTTGACCTTGCCTACCTTATGTACAGTCTGTTATACTTAGGATATTTCATCCTAAGTATAGAGGGACGGTCGACTTCTCATTCATTCATTTCTTCCTTCTTTCATTCTTTATTCATTCGTTGTAATATAGACTTCTCTATACTCAGTACGAGTTATGTCTTTTATTTTTCTTTCTGAAGTACGAGGACATAACTCAAGCTAAGTATGGGGGGGTCATATATATTTCGTATATACTTTAACCATAACTCGTACTTTTGTATTTTCAATAAGTATGGCTAAAATACAAATTAATTAATTGTAAAGAATATACGTGTATAAAATACACATTAAAAGTCTTTATATATAATTAATTAATTAGGTCAAAAAGACTTTTTGCAAAATGTTTGAAAATAGTTTGAAAATCTTTTTGAAAAATCTTTTGAAAACTATTTGGAAAATATTTTGTTAAATGTTTTCAACCTTTGTAAAAATGTTTTATTTGTAAAAATTTCTTTTCTTTGTGTGAAATAAAATGTTTTAAAAATATATTTGCAAATGTTTAGAAAATGGTTGTAAAATATTTTGAAAAACCTATATATAATGTTTGAAAAATCTTTGCAAAATAATGTTCAAGATTTTGTCAAATATTTATAAAAATTATTTGTCAAATTAGTTTTCAAACTAAAGTTTTCAAAATGTTTGTAAAATTATTTTCAAATTACTTTGAGAACTATGTACATCCTTTACAAACCTATACAAACATGTAATTACTAAAATCCCTAATTCTTGTAAAAAAAAGCACTCTCGTGTAAATATTTGTACCTATCTTTTATTTCAAAAATCTTATGTTTTGAAAAATCCTTAAAATTTTGCAAAATTAAAAATCTCAAAAACATTTGCAAAAATCTTTTGAAAAATAGCATAAAAATTTGCAAAACCTTTTCAAAAATCCAAAAAAGTTCAAAATCAGAAAATTTGTGTCACAAAACTGCATTGTGTATAGCATTTACATCTTTCGGAATGAGATTCATAATTGAACTAATCTAAATCAAATCCGAAGATTGGAGCTTGGTTGGACCTTAAATCTACTTAATCACATGAACCTTATATGAACTGGAATTGAGATACTTCAGGTCTATAGACTTAATTATATGAGATCATGAGACTTGGCTCAATGTCATCCTGACTTCCTACGTAGAGTATTTCAAAGCATACACATGACTCTTATTGATAATGATCTAGCTTGCACACCTTCATCTTTCACTTTGCTCACCTCAGTTGAAGTGGTAGAGGGCTAGATTTACCGACATGAGACACAAGCCATATAGAAACATTGGTAGTCACACAATTGTGGCCATTGTACCCCAACCCAATCCAATAGTGAAGAGGTCTAAAGACAGAAGTTGTGGGTTGCAATAAAGCTTAGAAAGAGGGATAGTATACTATCTCAAGAGGAAAAAGTCCTTATGTAAATGCTGTTATATATAGTAATTAAAATATGCAAAATCAAAAACTCCAAAAAAGTAGATAAGCTTGATTAAAAATAAAATGCTTGCCGGAATGTATATAGTTGTATAGTCAATAAGCAATCTTGAGATATTTGTGACCTGCAGCCGAACGACTTGGCTACAATGGTCAAGCATCCTAGGATAGGTAGCTACACTGGCTACCGTCCATTCTTCTCTTCACTTCCTCTTCTTCAGCTGGTTGTACTTGAATTTAGAAGGGAATACCCCTCTTCTCGAGGAAAGAGTTATTAGATTAAAGAATTAGAGTCACCATGTTGGAGAAGACTGACTTCTACCGTTTCAGTCGATGAGAGCTACATATCATAAACACTATTCAAGATAAATTCATAGTCATAAGGATTTGCGTATGAGTTGATTTGTTCTGACCTAGCTATTGAGGAGACTTGAGCAGAGTTCTGTGATCTCAAAGGTTGTTGTGCTTCAAATTTGTTTCCCAATAAGGTTCTGACCGCACCTAAAATCCAAAGGTTCGACTTAAGCTCCAAACTTTAATTTTGTGAAGACAAGTTTGAAAATTAAAATAAATCCAAGTTCTTTATTTTTCTTTTCTTTATTTTATTTTCTGCACTTATTGCATGTGTTTTCTAGGGACTAGTAAAGGCAAGTATAGGGGGGTGATGAATCTCCTTTTCATCACATTTATTCTATCATTTTGGCATTAAAACCCTAGCTAAATGCATGTAAATATCATTATTTTGTACAAATTAACACTCATTATATATCACATTTATTGTATATAAAATAGAGTTTTTGATATCAAAATTACATAATAAAGAAAAGAAAAAAAGAATCAAATGCCAAAGGTATTTTATGACCATAAATACCGAGACCTAGGCATCTTGATGATTGGGTCGACAAGGAATGATGTAGGGGGAGACAAGGGTCAAATACACAATAAAACCCTAATTTTTATTCCTTAGTATTGCAATTTTGGGACCCATTTTATTCTTTATTATTTATACCTCAGATAAAGAAACTTTGCAGATGAAATTTATAGATAAAAATACATAGAAAAATACAAATTTGGTTTCACTCAAAAATAATACACAATGTACTTCCTATAATCAAAATAAAAATCCAAAACTCAAACTTCCCACATCTGTATCTTTTCCATATGAACTCAAAATGCACCAAAATAATTTTTAATTATATATAACTTTTAATAAGCTATTTAATTAATGTAGTTTCATCCAATTTGGAGTTAAGATGCAAAAGTTAGGTATTGGATGCCTATTGTACAATATACTTGAATATAAATAAAAGGGGGAATTATTCTTTTAATTATTTTATTCAATTTATATTTTTATACTCTTTTAAATATTAGTTATATTGTAAAAAAATATAAAAACAAAATAAAACCATAAAAATTAGTTAAAATAAAATAGTATACAAAATACATAGATGAATATACTATACTTATAAAAATATATTATATACCACTATTTATTTAAATGTACATTTTATATCATTATAATATATATATATATACAAAAATAAGTTATAAATATATAAATTTAAAAAAATAAAATAAAAAATAAAAAAATAAAAAATAAAAAATATACAAACATATGTCAATATACCTATAAACATACTTGTAAAAAGTAACTTCTAATAAATAAACTCATAAAAATAAATAAAAATCATATTAAAATACTTCACAAAAGAATATATATTTTTTTATTTTTTTAACTTAAAATCATTTAATTCATTTAGTAATTATTATTTAATTAAGAAATAATTTCGAGATTGAGTCAAGAGTTGACCCCGGTCAACTCTTCACCCCTACGTATGCACCTTGTTAGACCTCGTTTGACCCAAACTATTCCCTTTTTTCTCCAATAAATACATTCATCGATTCGGATTGATCCCTTCTTCAATTTTCTTCCTCGATCAATGCTCCATTATGCTAGCATGATTTTTCGATCAGAGGAACACTGCATCAACCGCCCACCTGGATCTTCTCAATCCTCTACATAAGTCGGGCTCCTCCTTCCTTCGATTTTGAATCCCCTTGGCACCATTTCTTCTCCTCCTTTTGTGCTCCAGAGACTGAGGTCTATAACAGGGAGCTCGCCCAGCATTTGGTTGGATCCAGGAGAGGCATAAAGGCAGTTTCCACCATCTCTAGCGCTTCGCCTCCGTAAGGTCCCCATCTCGTGGTTTCATCCATTTGAGATATGATTTCTTTGCTTTATTAAATAGCTTGTAGTTGTAGTTTTAATTCTCCGTTGTTAGACTAAGTTTTTATGACTTGTATTAACTTAGAATCAAACATTCATAGTTTGCCAAAGCTCAACCTCTTGTGAACCCTCCACCATGCATCTCACTATTTCTGACCCCGCAGACCACCTCATTTCCATACCCCATCATTTCTCTGTCTTCCTGCACCACTAGCCACCTTTGATTCAACCTAGATCAAAGATTCAATGCTCCTCTGTTGCCTCTCGCCTAAGCATATCTGTCATGCTCCATCTTGCTCTGAAACAACCAAATAAAAGCCCAAACCTCTGGCCCCTTGTACTGTGAAACCTCTTAACCCTTTTGTTGGAATGGAAGGACCCATCTGAGGGTTATCAGAAATCAAGAACACCCTCCATGCATCAAAGACCTCCAGGGCTCCATCGTTGAGCCCTGGACCTATTTGAGGGATCAGGAAGACTCGCCGGAACAGTAGGAACAAGGAGAGCCCATCGGCAGAGCTCTAGGAGGCTAGAGATGCATGGTGCACCCGATTCAAACTCGCCTAGGGCGAGTTTGTCCTCCGTTCGTCCAACATACTCGAGAGTCGTACGGTCATCAACGTCTGCCAGATCGCACAGTTGCCATTAGATTTTGCAAGCCACCGCCATTGATCTCCTCCATGAGATCTATTCTAAGCCGTCAACAACAAACTGGCATCGCGCAAGGAGAGCGCGACAGGTGGATAAGTGGGGATACTACAATCGTCAATCCATACCTTAGTAGGCGTAAATTATATTCCACATCCCCGATTTTGTTTATTTCATAAAGTCTTGTAATTTATTTTGCATGTTTAAAATAGTTATAGTATTTGCAAGGAAATCCCGGAACTCAAGCGTATTTACATTTGGGTCCAGTCCATGTCACCTCACGTGTCGTCCCTCATGAGGTGGCTATTTTGCACATAGGCCCTTACACCTTTTTGTATTTCCATTTAGTCCATAAACTTTTAATATTAGTTGTAATATTTTGGGTATTTTGCATAAACTAACTTGACTTTTATTTTAATTGCAAATATGCCTCTACAAGTTCATTAATTTTTGTAGTTGTTTTCCATTTATTAAAAAATCATCTTTTCTCCAAAAATTATGAAAAATTGCCTGCTAGCATAGCCACATTTTTTAATTTTTCATTTTAGACATTTTAACTATTTTTCTAAAAATAAAAAGAGCATATTTTATCCATGTTTGACTTATAAAATACCAAAAATATAAAAATGTTTTGAAAAATTCTCCAAAAAATATATTTTGTTTATTATATCATTTTATAAGTCCAAAACAAATATCCTAAATATAAAAAAGAATAAGAATAAAAATTAAAAAGATCCAAAATCTAGTAAAAATAGGAAAAATCACATAAAATTTCTAAAATTATTATTTGTGTCTCTAAATTTTCTTTATACTATTATTTATATATAAAAATTTATTTGGAGAAATGTTGATGCCTTTTGCTATTTTTAATCTTCAAATCAATTCAGTCTATTTATTTAATCCTTATTTTAGGATATTTTTACTTTAACAATATATAAAAATTAGCAAAAATTATCAAAACAAATCATAAAATAGTAGAAAATTATAGAAAACACAAAACATTTTATTTAGCACTTTCTGTTTATTATTAGTTGTACTTATAAATATATTACCTTGTATTGTATATATAGTTATATATTCATATATTATATATTTAGAAGGAAATTACAAATAAAAAAGAAAAAAAGGAAATACAAATTGGAAAATTAAAAACAATATATATAAAGATTAAAATCCAAAAAATATAAAATTAAAAACCCACACAATATCACTTAGACAAGAAGAGGGACACAATTTTACGCTTTAAGTTGCCCAATCTACGTTTGCTCCATGTTCGACCTCTACACAATAGTCACCTATACACACCTTTGTTGTAGAGTTATAATAATTTAACTCCACATCTTATTTTTCGTTGCTTGATCTATATTGTAGCTTAATTATTGAATTATTCAGGTTTCGCCTTGTGTAGACTACATTAGACCCTCGCAAAATTCGAGTTTTCACTTCATGAAACTAGAGTGTCAGCATCTTAGCCAGTATGGGACATTGTTCTCATACTAATTTCTTGATAAAACCTAAGTGCCTTTATGTGTAAATCATTAAGTAATTTGTTGATCAGTGTACGCCAATCATTGGTAAAAGTAGTGGAGCTAGCCAAAAAGAAAATTTAAAAAATGTGTTGATGAAAATAAAATCTCAAAGCATTACAAAGTTACATCATATGAGATTATTTCAAAGGCGAGCGCTCCCAACCTTTAAGTGCCCAATTGGACCCAGTCATTAGTCTTTTTATGAGTCAAGTTAGTACCTCAAAAAGGGCTCTGCATCATTAGCGCTATAAGTCTGGGTGCAAGTATATTAGATACGTTAAAAAGATGCACCCCGGTGTACTCCTAAGAAAACAAGTACAGATGACTCAATCTCTTTTGACAGACACACTGATTAGCATTAAAATTATACAATTATGTTGAATATTGGCACTTGAGAGAAAGCTTGATCCAATTAGAGGGAGAAAAAAATTGATCCAATCCTATTACCTCCATCATCTGGCCTATCATCTACATTTTGAAGTCTGACAAACCAAAGAGACGGTGTATTGAAGCAAGACTAGATTTAATCTTTAGAGTTGAGGGCTGGGTCCTTAGGAGAATCTCTCACATTAGAACTTTGGGTGACATCTGGACTCTACTCTTGTGAACACAGTCAACATAATAAGTCATACACCTTATATTTATGTATAGTTTGAGAGCCTGATAATTAGAGGAGTTTAATTCCTTTTGATTAAGACTTGGTTCAATTTAGAGTCTTAGATATTCTAAAACCAAGTGTTACAGGTCATTCAAGCCTTATCTTCTCACATGCGCATGTCAGGAAATTCACTAATTAATCTAACTCATTAACTAAATCTTTATTTATTAGGTCGAGGACGAGCTTAGCTTAAGTATAGGGGGTGATACATCCCAGATTTATCATCATTAATTAATTATATTATCTCTCTTGCTTAAGAAAATCAATGAAATAATCCAACAACTAACACTAATTACCTCTGTATGTACAACAGCAAGAAAGCCTTTTCCCACTTTAAGTAGGGTCGGCTAAAATTACCTTTGTATGTGTCTTACAAAAACAACACTAATTACCTCTATATGCGTTATAAATAATTAATTCTATTTATACCTTATATAACCTAATATTTTGCTATTATTTTATGAATTTCTTTCTTATTAAAATCAAACGAAAATTAAAATAATATTGTACATAATTGATTTAACATAATTCATAAAATAAAATTCCAAAAAAAATAAAAATACAAATAAATCTTTTTATTAAGTTTTAATTACTTGTAAATTATAAACTATGTACTGATGATAGTATTTCTCTTTGACTTCTACATGAAAGTTGTAGATCTCATCGAGTTCTACAATTTTTAAGTTCATCACTTTTACTAATTCTTCTTTTAACTAGTTTTTTTATTTTCTAAATATTTATTCCTTTTCTTATTTTTTTGATTGAGCCACGTGGCACCTCCACAATCGCTCACGTGGCTCGATTCCTCCTGGCCACCCGCTCCTCATCTCAGCCATATGATCTTATCAGATCAGAGGGCTAGTGATCCTTATTCCGCGTGCAATCTGGACCGTCTGGTCATCTTGATCAGATGACCTTGTCTCAATACATCTCGACGTATATCTAGCCACTCGATCAGTCTGATTGGGTGCATACTAATCGCCCATCCACACCCATAATATGTCCATCATATTTCAATCAGATGGTCTGAACCTCATCATCAATCTCTGCCTCTCTCCTTTATGCCTGACATCATGCTCCAACTGTCGCCTTCACTAATTTCTCCTCCCATCGTAAGCCAACTTCTCAACCAACCGCCAGCACCAACTTCTTTGCCTAACCTCCCTAACCCACGCCAACTACCTAATCAATTCTAACCCTAATTCCCTTGGTAAGGTGTGGTGGTTGAAACGACATAACTTCCATCATTTCTCCCCCTTCAAATACTTCTCCACCATCGTAAATGGCGGTTGTCCGCCTTTTTGAGAGCAACTCCTAGCATTCTCCTCTCCATCATGATAGGATGAAGAGAGAATCGAAGAGCAATCATGGAGCTCTGCTCCGGTGTTGGCCCACAGCGAAGATCATCGTGTCATGGCCCTAGCACGGCCATATATCTTATCTGAGTTGCTACCCAGGTATGAAGCGATGAGCAGAGGCTATGAGCATCACCCCCAAGCTGCCTCCTCCACTCCGGTGACCTTCTCGAAATCCGGATAATAAGGTCTAGGATAGTTTTAAGTTGTATTCTTCGATAATTTCTCTTCATGTATATTTATTCAATCTTCAATCCATGATATTCCCAATCTTCACTACGGACCTTTAATCCACGCGGGAGGTTTTATCCTCCGTAATTCATGTACCAACACCTCTTCCATCTCGATCAATGTCCTCCGTCCGCAAGGCAGAGTGACTCATCTGGGACTCCATCTTCTCCACTCGATTTACTCATTCATTTCACTCACGCCTCGCACGTACACACTCCGTATTTACTTTGGCTATCTTCTTCTAACATCTACAGGAGCTAAAGCCCTTCAAAGGTTGGAATTCTAGGCAAACTCAGATAAGGAGTTTCCCCAACTATGACCAGACTTTGTCAGCACCATCTAGAACATCTCATGGATTCTTCGACTGACGAACACCTTCGTTAACCCTCTAGGTATTTTTAGCGACCTTAAGGAGGGGAGGAGCATAGTGGAGGAGTCTACTAAGATTCACCGGAGCCCAACCAGCGCCACCTCGAGGTGGAGGAGAAGGAAGCATCAAAGAGGACAATCATTGTTGGATTGTGCCCAAATAGGAACAATCTAACAACCCAATTGAGGAAACATTAATCTTTCCAAGCATGCAGCCTCGTTCAACCTGAGACAACCGCCGAAGAAACACATCGCAACATGTGGCCTGAGCCATATGACTTCATCTGAGCTAGGCCGCACGTGCTCTGCACGTGTGGTCCTAGGAAATTTATAGCACCTCCACCATCGGTTCTTATTATTGCAAAAATAACCCTGCTAGGGGTGTACATTAATTTCATTAGCCAATTTTTAATATTTGTATTCTAGTCCCTAGATGGACCTAAGTGTAAGACTTTTATTATGTCTAATTTGAAGTATGCCCCTGGTTTGTAGAATAACTTGAGCATCCTATGTCCAATCGATGTGATTTTGGTTTCATTACGAAGCTCATCTAACTCTCTTTCATATGGCTTCATTAATTCTCTGATTTGATGCATATTTATTTATTGATTAATTATAGATGAATTATATGCTTTTATCCATATTAAATGAAACATTACTTTGAATTAATTGCTCAATTCTATTTCATTCTGCTTTTTGCTTAAGTGGATTGATCAATCCTAGGGCATATTTATATATCTATGTGCATGTACTCAATTAAGGCATTCTGTGGAGTTTGTCATTATTATTTAACTTGCATAAAAAGCAAATGAAAAATGCATGTGCATTCATATGTCTCCTTGTGATGTAATGTATTTTGTCTCTTTCACCTAAATAATTTATTAATAAAGAAACATAGATATTTAAGCTTGATTAATTATATTATGGCTCGTGTCCTTGTGTTCTACCCTGGACTTGCCTAGGTGTAAATTTAAGCCACATTTTCTATTTCAAATGTGGTTAGATCAAACATACTACAAGTTATTATTAAAATTGTCGATCTGTGTTTCATCAGGTCCCTATTGTACTGTATACATGTATATAAAATCTAATTTATTCATTCTTTATATCCTTAGTCTTATTTTATTTTTAAAATACTAGTATATATCATAATTAAATTAATAAATATAAATAAACTCATTAAAAATATCTTAAATAAATAATATGTTTTTTAAATACAAGTATAATACATCTACACAACAGTTACATGTATTTATTGAAGTATAGAAATAAAAATAGTAAAATGTAATAAAATATGTAAATGTGTAATCAAAATAAGCTATAAATACATAAAATATTTAATTATATTATTATGTATAAAAATAACTATTAATAAATAAAAATGCATAATATCTAAGAAATAAAGTACTCAAAATAATGATACTTAAATAATAATACATAATAAATAAGTTGTAAAAATAAAAAAATTCATAATAAAATAATACATAAAATAATATTTATTTTTTATGTTTTAACTTTTATTTAATTAATAAATTTATTATTATTTACTCTTTTCTATGCTATTTTGTCATTTAGTGATCCAGTTAGACCAATGGGAGACCGACGTTGGTTGAGCTAGGGTCAACTGCCCTTTCTGTCACTCTAACATGGCAGTACTGTCAAATACCCTCTTTTCCTCCATTTTTTCCCATTCCATACCTCAAATCGCTGAGCACCCTTAACGAAAAATATTCTGGAATCTCTTTAATTCACGTCTAAACCATAGATCTTGTGTACATAGCATAGATCTGTCGTTTCCCTAGATTTGTGCCCCCCTCCTTGTCTGTTACTTAATCTAAACCCATGCCTTCCTTTTTTATTTAATCTGTCTTAGAGGTTTCATAACCCCAATAAGCAACAAGGCTTGATTTTCCTTCGTGATAGGAAGTGGAATCGTCGTTCAGCGTTGTGGATAAAGGGGCTTCACCAATGTTGATCCCTGTGGTACGAAGCTTACATCTGACCATGGCATCTCCAGCTCTCCTACAGAGCTGTAGAGGTTTAGTTTAGCTTGTATTTCATTCCTTTTCATTTTAGCATCTCTATTATGTCATTTATTTGATGTTTGGTTGTTTATTTTAGTCGCTTTTCTAATTTTAACGATCGCCAGAGCACCAGGTTTCAGCATCTGTTTGTCCGTCTACCACCGCTATTCAAACTCGCCAGCATGATCAACTTCTTCCCATTCACATTCTCCATCTTGCAGATCATCCCATTCCCCTTGATTCCTACTAAGTCAAGTTACCAGGGTTCCTTCTTTCGCTTTTTGTCGGAACCCTCCGTCACGACGCATCTCACTATTTCAACCAAAGTAGTAGAACCAGGACCTTTGTATTTTCTTCTGTGAGCCGACTACATAGGTTCCTGGTGAGAAGGCCTCATCTGAGGCATTTTGCATCAGGAATGAAGCTTCTCGATGCTTCAACATTGAACCACCTCCAGGCCCCTATCGATGGGACCCGAACCTAATTAGCATATCTAGTGTATGCAGAAGCGGGCTAGCATCCTTTTGGGAGTGTCAGCAACTCTCTAGGTAGCCGGAGCCATGAGTTACATCATATTGAAGATCCCTAGCTCAAGTGTTCTTCCATATTCCTCCTCGGCATCTCAGAACCGTTTGATAAAGAGCCATCTCAAGGAAGCACAATTGCCATTACATCTCAAGCACCATCGATCGTCCGATCAGAGCTTGATCTCACCGTGGCCTCCCATCAGTGAAAGGGTATCTTCTAATTCAGAGCCTCCGTGATTAAGTTATGACACATGGAGCATGCCCGTCGTTTGATTGTGCCTTTTAGTGGATAAATTTTGAGTTATACTCCCTGCATTTTTGTATTTAATATTTAGTATTTAAATCATTCATCTGCTTGTAGATATTTCTTTAATATTTTCATATTGAATCCTAAATTTTCCTTGATTTGCATTTGGGTCCCACGCCATGTCACCTCACGTGGCTCTCCACGTGAAGCGCTTGACATTTAACAAGGTTGCCCGTCCAGGTTTATTTACTTCTTTTCAATACTTTAATTTGTTAAATTAATGTTATATTTTGTGAGTACATTTTAAATCAGGACCTGATATTTTTGTGATATTACACATATACCCCTCCCAAGAAGATATTAAACGTGATTAAAATTATGTTAATTGCTTAGAGGCCCCTGGATTTCTATTTTGTTGTTATTTAGTGCATTATAAGTTCTTGATAATTGTATCAAGGTCTATGTATTGTTGTATGATTTAATTTTGTGTATCTTATTTTCATTAAATGCTATTGACATGCTACAAATCCCAGAAAAATTAGGATAGATGCCTTAGAACTTGCTATAACTCTTATATTTTTGTTTAGCCATTTTACTTTGGTTTTCTATTTATTAAAAACTTGAAATAATGCATTTTATCTTGCTTGGATATTGAAATTTCAAAAAAAATACAAAATCATCTCTAAAAATTCCAAAAACAAATTACAGTAGTTATATTATTGTATATTCAAACATATATCCAAAAATTACTAAAAAATACAAAAGAAAACTCTTAAAAATAACAAAACCCTAAAATACTTATAAAAATTAGCAAAAATTACATAAATATCCACAAATACTCATTTTTGTTCATGTATTTTCTTATATATATGATATATTAAAATTGGTTTTAGGTATATTTCTCACTGTTATCTATTTTTAAAATCCAAAATGGTTGTTTAAATTTAGTTTAGGCACTGCTGTTAAAATCCAAAAAATCATAAAACTCTTCTTGAAAACTCTAAAAACATTTGGAAACTTTAAGATACCAAAAATATTTTTTCCTTTTTTGTTTTCATTTCACATTTTAAAAATCCCAAAAGTATTTTCTTTTCTCTCATTGCATCTTTCTCTACTATTATCTATATATTATTGTTATTAGATTTTTATATTTTTATTTATCAAAATAAAATCACAAAAACATTTGCATATTTAAAAATCAAATTAAAATTAAAAATTAAAACCCACAAAAATATCCAAATAAATAGACAAGAGAAGGAAAATTTTGGATTCACTTCCCAATCGATCATGTTTGCTTCTTCAGTTCAACACTCTACATAATTACACTTTACACACATTTTGTATAGTTAAATAAAAATATATTTTAACCTACCACACATTGATTACTTGATTGATTCTTGGGTTAATTGTTGAATTAGTGCGGGATTTGACTAGTCGCCTCAACGACTGAGTATCTGGCTTATCGGGTTCCTTAGAGACCTTGAGGCTCGCGCTCTTTCAATTAGTACTTCACAACGTGGGCTTAAGCTTTTTGAGCAGTAGCCAATGGGCCCAGCTAAGCTCAAGACCAACAATGTTTTGAGACTCAATTATCCTCTATGTGTCTTAGGCTAAGGCCTAGGATGTTACAATGAAAATAAGTACCTCTCTTGATGTTCAACTCCATTCTTTGTGAGATGAGAATAAAGAAAAGGAATATGCATTGACTTTGTGTTATTAGCCTATAAAATCATTCTTTATTTTAGTTCATTCCACAAAGCATATATTTTGAGGTCGTGAGGATTTTATTTCGTGTACCAATACAACAGGTGTACTCAGATCTAGAAAGCCCATCTTCCTATTTAGAAGAGAAGTTTGCAACTGAAGGTACTGAAAAATTGCTGCTTGTAATTGAGGAGGAGCTGCCCTAGTTGGAAGTGGGTTGAAAGTGGATAGGATCAAATTCTTAGTTCACTTGAATTGAGATAAATATAATTGAAAATTAACTCCTCAGATTCACTCGTAAAAATGACTGTCTCCATCTGTGATTGCTCGATTATTACTTGTGATTGGATTTATATTATACTTGTTGTATTGTTTGGATTAATATGCATGCTATCTAACTATTCGATTGAATTTAATAAACTTCCGCGCATCAATTATTATATTTTAGTTACCTCTATGGAATACTCTATTGTTGATGAATCTCCATTTCATCACTTTATTCTATCATTTTGGCCTTAGAAACCCCGGCAAATGCATGTAAATAGCATTAATTTGTACATAATAGCATTCATTATTTATTGTATTAATTGTACATAAAATAAGGTTTTTAATGCCAAAATTATAGAATAAAGAGAAGAAAAGAAAAAGGAATAAAATATTGAAGATATTTTATGACCCTAACCCCGAGACCAAGGCCAGCATGGTATTGGTCGACAAGGAATAAAGTAGGGGGAGATAAGGGCCAAGAGTACAATAAATACCTCATTTATTTATTCATCTATGTATGCATTTTTGACACTTATTTTATATATAATTATTTGTTCATCAAATAGAGAAACTTTGTACATGAAAGTTGTAGATAATAATGTAAATAAAATTACAAAATTGAGTTTGTACAAAAATGATAGTGTACATTTTATACCTAGAATAAAAGGCCAAAATCTCAACTTCACAAACCCATATCTTGCAAATAAAAGCTCAAAATCACCCAAACTCACCTTTAATTGTATATATCTTTCCAAGAACTATTTAATAAAATTGGTTTCATAATTTTTGGAGCTCATCTGTAAAAGATAAGTTTTTGGCCCTCATTGTATACAATATTGATTAAAATATTCATTCTATTCATTATTTATTATTTCTATGAATTTATATTTTTAGAATTTTGTAAATAATGTATATAATACATGTACATATTGAAATTAAAAGAAAACCAAAAATAATTTGTAAAATAAAATAAGTCTACAAGATACATAGACAAAATACCTATGTGAAGTATGTACATAAATAAAAAGGGGAAAACATTCTTTAATTATTTTATTCTTTCATATTTTTATAATAATGTACATATTAAATATAATTCATTAAAAATACAAATCCAAAATAAAAACCAAGAAAATACATTAAATAAATAAAGTATATACATTATATAGGTAAAATACCTATAAGTATACCTACTTATATATGCACCTATTTATTTAGATATGTAAATAAGCTCATAAAAATTAAATAAAAATATATTTATACTCACAAAAATAAGTTACAAATAAATAAAATAAGAAAATAAAATAATAAAATAAAAATACACAAAATAAAAATAAATACACGTAAATACACTTATAAATACATCATTAAAATAAACTCATAATAAAATACATTAAAAAAATAAATAAAAATCATAAATAAATACTACATTAATTAATAAACATTTTTTATTTTATAAGCAAAATTTAATTAATTCATTTATTATGTCTAATAATTGAGTCAAATTCGGGCTGACATGGACCAATCACAGCCCTGCCAATGTTGACCTCGGTCAACTTAGTCATCAGCCTCACCAGCCCGTCAAATCTGTCAGACATGGCGTTTTCTCCAAATTTTCCCGATCGACTCGTCTCTCCAATGACATCGATCCCTTCACGGAAATTACTCCCAAAGCAACCCTTATACACGCCCATAGCTTGTTTTCCCTGTATATAGATTGGATTCCTTATTTTTGGCCGGTCAATAAGGGCTCCCATTATGTTCGAAAATAAATCAGCCTCCAGCCTGTCAGATCTGTCAAAACCCCCATCTTCTCCCATTTTTCCCGGCTGCCCCGTCCATCGATCGCCTTTGCTTCCTTCACAAGAAATGCTCCTGGTACATTGTAAATACACGCCCACATGTTAAATCTAATGTATATATCATCGATTCCTTATTATTTGCCAGTCAATAAGGGCACATACACATGTTTATAAATAAACCATCTTCCTCCTCCAAATTTTTTTGGCCATTTCCCTAGCCCTAGAGCTCCCCACCTTCGGCCAAGAGTGCATCCAGGTGACAGATGGAGGTCCCCTGAAGGTTGTGGAAGCTCGCGGAGGAAGGAGATGCGCCCATGGCGGCCCTCCGGCAGTCGTCCTGCTCCCTGGAGTTTTTCTAGGTATAAGAGCTGCGCATTTATTTTCTTAGGTAGATTTTTATTCCCGCATTTCATTCCTGTCTTTTATTATGCATTTAGATCATTAGAATAGCTTAGGTTAGCTAAATCGAAGTTCGCCGGAGCTTTGCTCCGGCGACTTCGCCACCTTGTTTCCGACTGTTTTTCCGACACCATTTTGCCTTCACTTCGATCCCCTCCGCATTCTACACCTCCAGACCACTCCCGTTCAACCAGATCTGCTCCATATCTGCGAATCGGAGCCTCAACTCCGCCGCGTGCCGGAGGCTTCGCCACCTCGCCATTTCTTGTGCTAACAGCTTCAATTTTCGGTCGAGGGATCTCCCCTCGAGCCGCATGAGTTCTTTCCTGCAGGTTAGGAGCAAAGAGGAGCTCCAGGAGACGCTTTCAGAGTTCATCGGAGGTACCTGGAGCCCCTCGACTTCTCCAATGTCGTGGTGGCGCTCCAGTGCCCCTCCGTCCGATCAGACACCTCCAGCAGCTAGAGCCACTTGTCAGGAAGCCAGTGGGAGCCTCAGAAGCCTCGAAGGACGCCGGAGAAGCGAGCTTGAAGGTAGGGAAGTTCGGCCATCCCGGCCTTCTTCCCTGTTCTTCCACCTTGCCTCGCCGTCGTCAGATGAAGGAGGTCTCCCCAGGTCGAGCCTCAACCGTCGGATCTGCCCGTGCCTTAGCCGTCGGATCACGCCAGATGATCTAATCTCCACCGTGGATCCGCGAACCGTCATCGTCTCACCGGGAAGCGACGCGTGTCAAGTGAAGAATGTCCAGCCATTGGATCGCGCGCCTTTTGGGGGTAATTTTCACATATAACCCCCTCTTTTTTGTATTTAGTATTTAATTTTGTAAATTAATTATAACGTTGTAAATAAATTGTGAATTTTGCTAAAGGACCCATGTACTTCCTTAAATTGCATTTTGGTCCTTCTGCACCTCACGTGCAGTCCCACATGAGGTGCGTAAATTTTGCACTATAACCCTGACGGTTTTTGTTAATTGTAAATTAGTTCAAAAAATTAAAATAAATGTTTATTACTGTAGGTATTTTTGCACCGATGCCCCTGTTACTTATTTTATTTGCAAAAATACCCCTGCCAGGCTGTTTAATTTTTGTGTCTTTTATCTATTTATTAAAAATACCTATGAGGCTTCTAAAAATCCAGAAAAATTAGGATAGATGTTTCATGTGATGCCCTTGTACGCCCATATTTTATTTCACATTTTTGCATTTTTCCTAATTAAAAATGAAAAAGAAGCCCTTTTTGTACTGTTTAAATTAAAAAATACAAAAAAATTAAAAAATGTCTTTGAAAGATTCCAAAAAAAATTATATATGGTATATTTATACATATATTGAGTCCAGAAATTGAAAAACCCTAAAAATATGAAAAAGAAAAATAAAAAAATCAGAAAGCTCCAAAATCTAACAAAAAAATTAGAAAAATATTAAAAAGCAAAAAAATATTATATATATATATATATTAAGCATTTATATCTATATATATCTACATACTATATTACCCCTCTCTCTCTCTTCTTATATATATATATCTTTATACATATCTTTATATATTTATATTTATATTTATATTTATATAACTAAAAGTATAAAAAGAGAATATAAAATATAAAAACAACATAAAAATTATAAAAACAAAAATATAAAAAAATATATAAAATCCAAAACCCACAGAAACAATAAATGGACATGAACAATGGATTGAATAAATGATACATCACATACATTCCCTTCGCCTCCCAGTGTTCGACCTCTACCTGCACTTACACCTATACACATTTACATGTAGAGTTATAATAAATTTTAACTCCACATTTTTGGATATTCATTGCATATATTTATTGTGGGTTAATTGTTGATTGATTCAGGATCTGTTGAGCGATCGCCTCAGCGACATTGTGGTCCCGCCTTATGCGGATTACTCTAGACCCTCGTGAGGTCCCTGTCATCAAATGGCGCCGTTGCCGGGGAGGCAACGGATTTCGTATGATTTTGTGTGGTTATTTGTTCATTTAATTAATTCTATGCTCATGTCCATGATTTATTTATTTATTTGTTTTTTTATTTATTATTTATTGAGATTATTGATTGAGTGTTCTGACCCATCTCCTTTCTTTGTCTTTGATGCGAGGGACCGCCAAGCGAAGGGGGACCTCCTAGGAGGACCTATGCACCCAAGCAAGGTGGAGTTGGCTCTTTTATGCCAAGCCAACAGGAGAGAGCATCAAAGGGAGATGAAGGAGAATTTTTGATGCCAGACTATATTTTTATGCATTTTATTTTATTTTATTATGTATATTTATGTGAGAGAGTGACACTTGAATTTTGTAATAATACAGGACTCTCACAGGTACACTTCGACTCCCGAGGTCCAGTGCCCGAGGGATTGTTCCCTTGGGGGCCTCGATGATTTTGACGCTTTTCCTTTTCTTTATTTTATTTTATTTTGTGTGAATGAGCCTTAGCTTAGGAGTTGCTTGCTCGTAGAGTTAGGTCCAAACACCCTAATTGATTTGCATGTACCTATAGTTCGCTTTGGACCTAGATCAAACTCTAAACAGCCGTTCATTTGTCTCTTAGACTTTATGCCACAGCGAGCCCCGCAAAGCGATTTCTCCTAAACTCAAGTGTGTTGAGCAGAGGAGGGGTGAGCCAAGACCGGACTTTTTGAGGCTAAAAATGAATGAGCGACTTGTGGTGCTTCACGATAATAGCAATTTCTAAACCTAGGGCGATTTCTTCGGCTTGCATTTGCATATAGCATAGGTTTCAAATTCTGTTATGCATCCCGCATGGAGAGAGCTGGGAGGCACTGTAAGTCTTCTTACTTAGCATGCATCATCGTTTTCCGACTTGCATGGCTTTTCCGATCTTCTCCCTCTGATTTTGCCAACCTAGGATGCTTAATGGAAATTGGAACCTCGATAGGCACGTGCATTGAAAATACCCAAAAAAGAAGTGATAACTTAAATAAAATCGGGACTGCTAACTCTATTGGACTTAAAGATAAAATATAATGAATTCCTTGTCTTGGGGAGAGCAACCCCCTCATTGTATGCGTTTTAAATTGCTTACGTGCACGCTAAGGAGTAGAGCCCAAAATCCCATCAAGGCTCCTAAGTGATTGTACAATTTTTGTGGTTCTCACCTAACTCTAAAATCGAAAAGATAAATGACCGTCACCTGATGGTCTTCACTGTGTTGAGTAGGTGAATCGGGGGTTTGCCTTGTGTATTGATTGTGACTTGGAGTTCATTGTGTTTTCCTTTCATTCCTAGAGTAGTCGGTCCCACCGTGTGAGTCGTGCATTTTTATCTTTGAGTCTCTCTACCTCTCTTATACATATAACTCTTCATATTGCATCGAGTCATTATATTGGCGCTTGAGCTCAATCATTCTTCGCCAAATCCTTCGTCTCCCCGCTTCTTCACCATCTTCCTCGTATTCTCCGTATCATCCCCATCTTCTCCGGTTCGGGGAGAACACTCCCTTCGGACCACCATTTTGACAATGTTCCCGCCCTGTGTGGAACACCCAATTTTGTATGCGTCTCGACCTTCTCGCCCGCCCTCCTCGTACCCTCTGTATCACCTTTCTACTCCCCATGATATTGGCACGGCTGCTCAATCAGCTTCTCCACCCCATTGTGTACCCTTCTTCGTGCCCTCCGTATCATCTCTCCCTTTACCCGGGAATACTGTGCATTTTGATGAGGCCTGCATCGACGATTATGTATACTGATCATTTATAAGTCGGGCCAATAATGTTGAGGATGCTGAGATCGATTTGGTGGATTTGTCTTTGATACATGCATATGGGCTTCTTGAGGATTTTTGCTGATGCATAGAGCATAGGTGTGATGCATTATTGAGGAATTTGAATTCTCACACACCGGATTAAGGATGTGATATGATGCGATGACTCGATGATGAGTTCATGAGTATTGATTGATCTATCTACCTTGAGGTTCCACCCATCTTGATTTTTGAGGATTTACTAATGATTCTACTTTGGGCTTCTTGATAAAGGTGTGCGGATCCGACATGATCTCTCATCTTCCTTATTGACCCATCCTTGATCTCCTGACTCTCTGATCCACCCTGGCACTTAGAGGATTCCTGACTATTTTTCGTGCCATCTCAGCTGACTGGATTGACCCAAGGGATGTTTGGTGAATGACATGATTATTTGCTCCCTTGCATGATCTTATGCCCTCTAAATGATTGATTGATTGAATGCTTTTGAGGACCTGAGATGACCTGCCAGCATTCCCATGACCTACATTGATCTAGCTCGCATTCCTCCCCGAGGACTATCTGCGGGAGAATGCGACAATTTCTAGGACTGCGGTTCCATTCACTGCTTGGGTCACCATTGTGATGGGATCTGGAACCGAGTCAGATGATATGCTTGATTGGCCTCCCCCTGTGATTGTGTACCTGACCTGTCAGTACATGAGGCCATTGTACTAGACTCATCTGAGTACGCTCTCCTTGACGGTCCTCGCAAGGCAGAGCTCCACTTTTCTGATTATTCCATGCCTAGTTCATAGCTCTCTGAGGGTTATCTGCGAGAGGCTATGACACATTATAGCTCTCTTGGTCTCTTCTGCTGATAGACGGTCTGCCGTCTTTCGAGACCACATGATCTGTGGGTCCTTCTGATGGATCCGGCTCCTTTGAGCCATTCTCTACCCTTGACGACCCTCGCAAGGTAGAAATATGGTCTGACTATTCCTTGCCTAGATCGCAGTACTCTCCGAGGACTATCTGCGGGAGACTGCGACATTCTCTTTACGCTCGGTTCCACCTGCTGACTGTGTCTTCGATCTGCGGAGCACGGAATCGAGTCGTCTGATATACATGACTTTTGGTCCTATCTTGAGTTGCCTATCCAATCTGCGGATCATGGGACCCATCTGATAGACTCCCTTGAGTCTGCTTGCCTTGTCCGTCCTCGCAAGGTTGAGCTCCTGGTATCTGCTATTTCCATGCCTAGCTGGCAGCACGTTCCCCGAGGGTTATCTGCGGGACGCTACCACACTTTCTTGATTTGTCGGTCTCTTCTGCTGGTAGCCGATCTGTCGCCTACTGAGACCGTCTTTGTGATCCTTCTGATGGATCAGGCTCCTTTGAGACCGCTCTCCTTGACAACCCTCGCAAGGGTGAGTTTCTGTTCTGATTATTCATTGACTAGCATGTACTACTCCCCGAGGGTTATCTGCGGAAGAGTACACCATTTTCTAGGTACTCGGCTTCACTTCTGGTGTCTCCTATCTGTTGGAGCACGAAGCCAAGTCTTCTGAGCTTCGTTCTCGGTCTCCTCCCTGGTTGTGTCTCCGATCTGCGGAGCACGTAGCCGAGTCTTCTGATTATTCTCTGATTCTGCTCACCTTGAGGACCCTCGCAGGCGTGAGCCATATATTGTATTGTTCGGTGTATTCTTGTGACTTTCAGATTATATCACCACCGTGCATCACACGGTCTCATGTGCTTTATTTCTGATCCATTTGAGACTCTGATTGACTAGGAGGAGTCTGTACTGCTCCTTCTTCCTCCTGGTCTTACGGTATCGGCTATATTCCCTCATGTTGACCATATGAGCCGATTGACTGCTTCACGCTACCGGACCCTGCTTTACTTTCCGATCTGATTATCCCCGGTAGCCGACACCCACCTGACTGCATATCAGGGTGTCTTGTCACCTTCTGGCTGCGTCCTCGTTCTCACAGGGAGACGACGACGAGAGTACGGTATTCACTTGCCAGATACTGTCCTGTACTACACTAGTTTCTTCACCACTTGTATATATGTGTGCCTTGTTCATTCTTTCTCTCGCATGTTATGTGTGCCCTAAATCTATCGCCATATCTTTGTGTCTACACTTAGGACGCACCTTGTCCTAAGTATAGGGGGGTACACACCGCCTTGTCATTTCGTTGTGCAGTTTTGCCACTCCTGTTGTTGCCTATACTTAGGGATATCTCACCCTAAGTATAGGGGGAGTGATGCGTATATTCTCCACGATCGTTTCATCTATCTGTATATATCTCTCTTTTCCCATTTCTTCTTTTCTTCTTTTCCTTTTCTATATTCTGTATCTAAATAAAAGGTGTCGCCCCTTTGTGTCAGTTTTCTGTACTAAGGACGAACTTTGTCCTAAGTATAGGGGGGTGCACCCCTGAGTTGTTCATCTCTTTATTCCCACCCTTGACCCTCCCTGATTTGTGAACAGTCTGCTATACTTAGGATTACTTGATCCTAAGTATAGGGGGGAGCGGTCAACTTCCATTTCCTTCATCTCTTATTCTTATATTCTTTAGACTTTGCTATACTCAATACAAGTTATGTCTTCTCTTTTCTCTCTGATCTATGAGGACATAGCTCAAGCTAAGTATAGGGGGGTCGTATATACTATGTATATACTTTAGCCATAACTCGTACTTTCGTATTATCTTAATAAAATGGCTAACAATTCTTTAAAATTCACTAAAACATCTTAATAAAAAGATGTGATTATTCCTCAAATTCTTTTTTTGTATATACTGATTAATAAATCAGGTGAAAATGTTTTTTTGCAAAATGTTTGAAAAATAGTTTGAAAATCTTTGTGGACATTTATTGAAAACTATTTTGAAAACGTTTTGTTACATGTTTTCAACCAGTGTAAAAATGTGTGGTTTGTAAAAATTTATTTCTTTGTGTGAAATAAAATGTTTGAAAAATGATTTGCAAATGGTTTGAAAAATGGTTGCAAAAATATTTTGAAAATCTATATATACTGTTTTGAAAAACCTTTGCAAAATGATTTTCAAATGTGTGTACATGTTTGTAAAAATGTTTGTAAAAATTATTTTGGACTATAGTTTTCAAAAATTGTTTGAAATATTTGTGTCAAATAAGTTTGAGGAATAGATACATCTAATAAATAAAAAAATAATAAAAAATTATTATAAAAAATAAAATAAACAAAATTCTTTAATAAGTGTACATATATATCTATAAATAAAAACTAAATTGTAAATTCTTAATTCTTGTAAAATAAAGCGGCACGCCCGTGTAAATAGTTGTACATATTTTATATTTCGAGTGCCAAAATTATTTTATTTGCAAAAAAAAATCTGTGTAAAAATTCTTCTCTTTGTTTTCAAATTCTTTGAAAAATTGCATTATTCTTTGCATATTTGTAAATAGCATTTGCATTGCATTCATATTCTTTCATTGAGCTTGATAATTGAACTAGTCCAATAAGGTCGAAGATTGGAGCTTGGTTGGACCTTACTGCACCTAACTGCACTGGAACCTTACAGGAACTAGGTTTAAGGTACTTCAGGTCTATTCAGACTTAATTCTTTGAGAAATCAGGGCTGGGTTTAAGTCACCTCAGTGGACTAACTAGAACTTTTCGAAACACACGTATGACTCTTGTCGACTGTGACCTAACTTGGACACTTGCACCTTTCACTTGGCTCAACTCAGTTGGAGTGGTGAGGGGGTTGGATTTGCCAGTCTAAGACGCACACGGGTGGAAACATTCGTCCTCGTCTAGGGAGGGAAGTGCACCCCAACCTGGTCCAATAGCCATGAGGTCTAAAGACAAGAGATTGTGGGTTGCAATAAAGCTTCAAAAGAGGGATAGTCTTCTGGCTCAAGAGGAAAAACTCCTTATGTAAATGCTGCTGTAAATACTATGTTGAAAAAAATAAGAAAAAAAATCTCCAAAAAAGTGGACAGTCTTGAAAACAAAATAAAGTGACTGCCGGAGAATGTATATATGTTGTATAGAAAATAAGCAAGCTTGAGCATCAAAGTTATACCATGTGAGCCTGCAGCTAGATGACTTGACTACACTGGTCTTGCATCCCAGGATAGGTAGCTACACTGGCTACCGTCCATTCTTTTCTCTATCCCCTCCTCTTGAGTTGGATGCCACTTGAACTTAGAAGGGAATACCCCGCTCCTCGAGGAAAGAGCTGTTGGATTAGGGAATCATTGGGTTGTCATTCTGGAGAAGCTAGTCTCTTTGTCATTTCAGTTGGGGAGAGCCACTATCACTTACACTGTACAAGTTAGCTTCATAGTCATAAGGGTTTGCGTATGACGTAGGCTAGTTCTGACCTGGCTATTGAGGGGATTTAAACCGATTTCTGTGACTCTTGAAGGCTGTTGTGTTTTAAATTTGGTTCCCGACTAGGTTCCACACACATTCTCACACCAAGGTCTAACCTGAGCTCCAAACTTTGATTTTGTACAGATAAGTTTAATAATCATGACCAATTCAATTTATTCTTTAAATTCTTTATTTTTGCATTTTCTTTTCTTCTTATTCTTTGTTCTTTTTGTACTTATTGCAAAAGTGTTTGCTAGGGACTAGCAAAGGCAAGTATAGGGGGGGTGATGAATCTCCATTTCATCACCTTTATTCTATCATTTTGGCCTTAAAACCCCCAGCAAATGCATGTAAATAGCATTAATTTGTACATAATAGCATTCATTATTCATCGTATTAATTGTACATAAAATAAGGTTTTTAATGCCAAAATTATAGAATAAAGAGAAGAAAAGAAAAAGGAATAAAATATTGAAGATATTTTATGACCCTAACCCCGAGACCAAGGCCAGCATGGTATTGGTCGACAAGGAATAAAGTAGGGGGAGATAAGGGCCAAGAGTACAATAAATACCTCATTTATTTATTCATCCATTTATGTATTTTTGACACCTATTTTATATATAATTATTTGTTCATCAAATAGAGAAACTTTGTACATGAATGTTGTAGATAATAATGTAAATAAAATTACAAAATTGAGTTTGTATAAAAATGATACACAGTGTACATTTTATACCTAGAATAAAAAGCCAAAATCTCAACTTCACAGATCCATATCTTGCAAATAAAAGCTCAAAATCACCCAAACTCATCTTTAATTGTATATATCTTTCCAAGAACTATTTAATAAAATTGGTTTCATAATTTTTGGAGCTCATCTGTAAAAGATAAGTTTTTGGCCCTCATTGTATACAGTATTGATTAAAATATTCATTCTATTCATTATTTATTATTTCTATGAATTTATATTTTTAGAATTTTGTAAATAATGTATATAATACATGTACATATTGAAATTAAAAGAAAACCAAAAATAATTTGTAAAATAAAATAAGTCTACAAGATACATAGACAAAATACCTATGTGAAGTATGTACATAAATAAAAAGGGGAAAACATTCTTTAATTATTTTATTCTTTCATATTTTTATAATAATGTACATATTAAATATAATTCATTAAAAATACAAATCCAAAATAAAAACCAAGAAAATACATTAAATAAATAAAGTATATACATTATATAGGTAAAATACCTATAAGTATACCTACTTATATATGCACCTATTTATTTAAATATGTAAATAAGCTCATAAAAATTAAATAAAAATATATTTATACTCACAAAAATAATTTACAAATAAATAAAATAGGAAAATAAAATAATAAAATAAAAATACACAAAATAAAAATAAATACACGTAAATACACTTATAAATACATCATTAAAATAAACTCATAATAAAATACATTAAAAAATAAATAAAAATCATAAATAAATACTACATTAATTAATAAACATTTTTTATTTTATAAGCAAAATTTAATTAATTCGTTTATTATGTATAATAATTGAGTCAAATTCGGGCTGACATGGACCAATCACAGCCCTGCCAATGTTGACCTCGGTCAACTCAGCCATCAGCCTCACCAGCCCGTCAAATCTGTCAGACATGGCGTTTTCTCCAAATTTTCCCGATCGACCCGTCTCTCCAATGACATCGGTCCCTTCACGGAAATTACTCCCAAAGCAACCCTTATACACGCCATAGCTTGTTTTCCCTGTATATAGCTTGGATTCCTTATTTTTGGCCGGTCAATAAGGGCTCCCATTATGTTCGAAAATAAATCAGCCTCCAGCCTGTCAGATCTGTCAAACCTCCCATCTTCTTCCATTTTTCCCGGGTGCCCCGTCCATCAATCACCTTTGCTTCCTTCACAAGAAATGCTCCTAGTAAATTGTACATACACGCCCCCATGTTAAATCTAATGTATATATCACCGATTCCTTATTATTTGCCAGTCAATAAGGGCACATACACATGTTTATAAATAAACCATCTTCCTCCTTCAAAATTTTTTGGCCATTTCCCTAGCCCTAGAGTTCCCCACTTTCGGCCAAGAGTGCATCCAGGTAACAGATGGAGGTCCCCTGAAGGTTGTGGAAGCTCGCGGAGGAAGGAGATGCGCCCATGGCGGCGCTCCGGCAGTCGTCCTGCTCCCTAGAGTTTTTCCAGGTATAAGAGCTGCGCATTTATTTTCTTAGGTAGATTTTTATTCCCGCATTTCATTCCTGTCTTTTATTATGCATTTAGATCATTAGAATAGCTTAGGTTAGCTAAATCGAAGTTCGCCGGAGCTTTGCTCCGGCGACTTCACCACCTTGTTTCCGACTGTTTTTCCGACACCATTTCGCCTTCACTTCGATCCCCTCCGCATTCTACACCTCCAGACCACTCCCGTTCAACCAGATCTGTCCAGATCTGCGAATCGGAGCCTCAACTCCGCCGCTCGCCGGAGGCTTCGCCACCTCGCCCATTTCTTGTGCTAACAGCTTCAATTTTCGGTCGAGGGATCTCCCCTCGAACCACGTGAGTTCTTTCCTACAGGTTAGGAGCAAAGAGGAGCTCCAGGAGACGCTTTCAGAGTTCATCGGAGGTACCTGGAGCCCCTCGACTTCTCCGACGTCGTGGTGGCGCTCCAGTGCCCCTCCATCCGATCAGACACCTCCAGCAGCTAGAGCCACCTGTCAGGAAGCCAGTGGGAGCCTCAGAAGCCTCGAAGGATGCCGGAGAAGCGAGCTTGAAGGCGGGGAAGTTCGGCCATCCCGGCCTTCTTCCCTGTTCTTGCACCTTGCCTCGCCGCCGTCAGATGAAGGAGGTCTCCCCAGGTCGAGCCTCAACCATCGGATCTGCCCGTGCCTTAGCCGTCGGATCATGCCAGATGATCTAATCTCCACCGTGGATCCGCGAACCGTCATCGTCTCACCAAGAAGCGACGCGTGTCAAGTGAAGAATGCCCAGCCATTGGATCACACGCCTTTTGGGGGTAATTTTCACATATAACCCCCCTTTTTTGTATTTAGTATTTAATTTTGTAAATTAATTATAATGTTGTAAATAAATTGTGAATTTTGATAAAGGACCCATGTACTTCCTTAAATTGCATTTTGGTCCTTCCGTACCTCACGTGTAGTCCCACGTGAGGTGCGTGAATTTTGCACTACAACCCTGGCGGTTTTTGTTAATTGTAAATTAGTTCAAAAAATTAAAATAAATGTTTATTACTGTAGGTATTTTTGCACCGATGCCCCTGTTACTTATTTTATTTGCAAAAATACCCCTACCAGGCTGTTTTATTTTTGTGTCTTTTATCTATTTATTAAAAATACCTATGAGGCTTCTAAAAATCCAGAAAAATTAGGATAGATGTTTCATGTGATGCCCTTGTACGCCCATATTTTATTTCACATTTTTGCATTTTTCCTAATTAGTAAAAATGAAAAAGAAGCCCTTTTTGTACTGTTTAAATTAAAAAATACAAAAAAATTAAAAATGTCTTTGAAAAATTCCAAAAAAAATTATATATGGTATATTTATACATATATTGAGTCCAGAAATTGAAAAACCCTAAAAATATGAAAAAGAAAAATAAAAAAATCAGAAAGCTCCAAAATCTAACAAAAAAATTAGAAAAATATTAAAAAGCAAAAAAATATTATATATATATATATTAAGCATTTATATCTATATATATCTATATACTATATTACTCGTCTCTCTCTCTCTTCTTATGCATATATATATATATATATATCTTTATACATATCTTTATATATATATATAACTAAAAGTATAAAAAGAGAATATAAAATATAAAAACAACATAAAAATTATAAAAACAAAAATATAAAAAATATATATATAATTCAAAACCCACAGAAACAATAAATGGACATGAACAATGGATTGAATAAATGATACATCACATACATTCCCTTCGCCTCCCAGTGTTCGACCTCTACCTGTACTTACACCTATACACATTTACATGTAGAGTTATAATAAATTTTAACTCCACATTTTTGGATATTCATTGCATATATTTATTGTGGGTTAATTGTTGATTGATTCAGGATCTGTTGAGCGGTCGCCTCAGCGACATTGTGGTCCCGCCTTGTGCGGATTACTCTAGACCCTCGTCAGGTCCCTGTCATCAATTGTATATACCAAAAAGAACAAAGAAGTAGGAGCCATTATTTTGGTCATATTTAATTTCATTGCATTGGCACGAAACTTGGTTTGGTCTAACAATAGATTGGGCTTCATAATTTTTTAAAAAATCTAGACGATCATACGTTAATGATCTAGCACAAAAATATATTAACAAGGATGCTAGATAGTCGTCAGCATGCATCACATCATAATCCAAGGTTTTAAAGATCGAACCGAGCATCAAATAGGGAAGGTGTCGGTTTTGAGTTTCTATGGTTAGACCATTGGGACTGGCTGGTCGGATCAGTGATGACGTTAGAAGCTCATACAAATCGAAAAAATTGAATAGATGTATTGATGCTTTGGTTTGTATGGTCCGACCGGGTCGAACAAAGTTAGACAGGTATTTCATACAATAAAAATGAATAATGCTTTCCAAGTTTTTACAATAACACATGTGTCTTTCCAAGCTTTTCCAATAAAACTTAAGTTATACCCTTATTTTTTATAATTACATGTATACCCCTATATTTTTACAACATCCGTAGTAGTGATCTTTTATTAATACATTTATGCTCCTATATTATACCAACATAAGGACAATTGTTAATTTTTTAAAAATATGATGGCACAAGTGTAATTGCTGAAAAGTGAGAGGTAGAAATGTTATTAGAAAAATCCGAAAAGGCACAGTAAATGTATTTGATCGAATTCATATAAATACATAACTGTGTTGTACGAGATTAACAATTTTAACACTATTCAAACTCCAATGGATGACAAATGTTGATAATTTATTGCTTCTCATGGTATGACTATGAAAACTTCTTCTTTACGTTGAGTCATCTTTTGTTACTATAGGAAGAGGACAACCTCATGCACAATGTGCTGAGAGAGAGAGTATGCTCGTAAAGCCGCAAGCAATATTGAGTCATTGGCACACATGGTAGAAGAAGAGATAAAGGAGCGACATACAATAGATTAGAATGAAATTATATTATGAATAGTTTCTAAAAAATATTTTTTAAATAACTGTGAACTATTTTTTGTAAAAAAATATATGGTTGAATCAATGGTTTGGTTTCATCGGTTAGACCCAGTTAATGCATCCAAGCAGATTTTAATCATTTTGAGTAGTTTTTATCTTTTTTTATAAAAAAATCAAGTGGTTGTACTATTTTTTTTTCGATTTTTGATTTACCAGATTGAATGGACATGTTGGATTTGGCTTTTAGTGGGAGGACATTAGAGAAATGGAAGAAAAACTGAAGTCCCAGCTTTGAGATCTCCCAAAGGAAAGATCTCTCCAAATTTACTAGTACAGTCCCAATCAGAAGCAGACGGATCTATTTTGGTGGTAGACCCCTATTGGCTAACAATTGAACCTCAAGTTACGGATTCCAACGGTGTTAGGTAATGACTTTGGGTTATGGACATAGATTTTGGTAGTTATGGATTGGATATAAATTTCCAGAGACTTACATTAAAATATCAATTCAATGTGAACACGTATGCGAAAAAATAACAGTGTGGGGTAAACCAAAGTAGATCCACCGAACTTCAATTTGACATCGATGTTTAGAATATAGATCAGCAATAGGGGTGTACATAGATCTGATTCACATTAAATCGGATTTTGACTTAATCCGTATCCTATCTACGCTTAACGGATTTTTGTTTTTCCAATCCAATCCAATCAACCGAATTACGGTTGGTTCGGATTTTAAATGCTCACCTAAGGTATGATTAGGTTTCTCGCACCAGACCTAGACACTAGACATCTGTATCATGGTTTTAAAATTGAGATTATGGATAAATATAAAGATAGTGATAGTTAATTTTTGAAAGCAAAAATATGTATACTTATTATGGATTTAGTACAAACAATCATTATATAACTAAATATAAATAATTTACTTGTAATCCATAGAAATCATAATCATGTTGATTTTGAATAATATTGTAAGTTAATTTGTATATATCACATAGGAAACACAACTAACCTGCTTGGCTACGGGGTGCGGAGGGATCGTCTGTGAGGGAGGTTTGAAACAAGGACTGTGCACGAACACGACGTGCGGGAGGGAGGTACCTGAGGTAACTGGTTGCGCATGCACGAGGGAGGTCTGAGACAACTGAAGATAAGTTCTTGTTGCGCACGCGCAAGGGAGGTCTAGGAATAGAGTCGAAGATGAGGCTTTATTGTGCATGCACGAGGGATGTCTAACTACGCATACGCGTGACTGGGGATGAGAGGGCACAACTACGGACGAGACAACAACTGGCTGGGGATGAGATTTGGGTGCACGTGCATGAGGGAGGTATGAGAGAGCCGAAGACAAGGTTAGGTTGCGCGAACACGAAGGAGATCCGGTCGTGCAGCTAGGGACGAGGACTACATTTGGTGGAGATGTGTGCGCCTGAGGACAGAGATTGTACGACGCATGTGTGTGTTTTGTTTGGATGGGTACTAAGGGGATTTGAGTTAAGATATTAATTTTTTAAGAATGATGTTACTTTTGAAAAATTGGAAGGCTCAAAGGGTATTGCGGGTGGAGTAAGGGGATTTCAACAAGTAATGTGGGGATAAAGCTTAAGTTGGAATAGATTGAAACTATAAAGAAAGTAGCTTAGATATTTACACATATTTCTGTAAGGGATGGTGTGAGGGTGGAGGGAGACCAGCAGGTGGGAGTTGCATTACGATCTCATTTTCAGAATTTTGCATGCAGCAGCTTCGATTAGGTTGGGGTTGGCAAGGGAAAGGTCTCTCACAGCTATCTTGCGAGGAGGCAGAGGAGTTAGTTCGAGCGATTACTATGGAGGAAGCTAAGAGCGCTCTTTTTCAGCTTAATGCAGATGGAGCACCAGGGCCTGATGGTTTCCCGATTTGCTTCTACAAAGAATTTTGGGAGGTGATTAAAGAGGATATCATGGAGGTGCTGGAGGAGTTCCAGGACGACAATAGAGGGTTTGAAAGACCGAATAAGGCACTCATTTTCCTGCTACCCAAGAAAAGTGTGCCACTAAGGGCTGATGATTTTAGGCCTATTATGTTGTCGAATGCCATATACCTATTGGTTTCCAAGATTTTGGCTAACCGTCTTAGGAGGGTGTTGCACAACCTTGTATCACCTGAGTAGTGTGCATTCATACCCGGAAGAGATATGTCTGATGGGCTAGTTTTGTCCTCGGAGATGGTGTCGGAATGGAAAAGGAGGGGGTAAAAGGGGTACTCTGGAAGGTTGACTTTTACAAGGTATACGACTGTGTGGATTGGAGATTCTTGTGGGCGTCATTGGAAAAAATATGTTTCCCTGCGACGTGGATTGCTTGGATCAAGAGATGTGTCACTTCTGCTTCTCGTGATGTGTTGGTTAATGGCAGACCGGATGGGGGTTTCTTTCAACCGCAGCGAGGAATCAGACAAGGATGCCCGTTGGCTCCCATGCTCTTTGTTCTGGTGTCGAATGCTCTGCCTGTTCTTATGAAGCTGGCAGTGGCTGACAACTGGTGTTCTGGATTTTTGAAGGACGACATCTCCATCCCTCTTCTTCAATATGTTGATGATATTGTTCTATTCTTTGGTGCATAACCGAAAAAGATTAGGCGAGCTTCATTCATCATGGACATTTTTGGGATGGTGTTTGGCCTGCAGGTTAACAGAGACAAGTCTATGGTGGTCCCTTTCGGGCTCTCAGAGTTGGAGCAGCGGAATGTGTCTGAGATGTTGGGATGCTCGTCATCGTCTTTGCCGATAACTTACTTGGGGCTTCCTCTTGTGGCGGGAAAGCCAAAGGCCGGGGACTGGAGGATTTTGATAAGAGGCTGGAAGCTAGGCTGGTTGGATGGAAGGCGACTGTGCTTTCTAAGGGGGAGAAGCTGGTACTATTGAAGCATGTCCTCCCGGCAATCCCCGTCTTCTTTTTCTCCACGAGATCGATACCTACAGGGGTTAGAAATAAGATCGAGGTGTTGATGAGAAGATTCTTTTAGGTAGACGGTCGACAGATTAAGAGTGGTATTCACCTTGTGGATTGGGCCAAGGTGACAAGCTCTAAGAAGAAGGGTGGCTTGGGGGTGCTGTGGATGGGGGAGATGAATAAGGCCTTCATGGCAAAATGGGTGGTTCGGCTTTGGGGCAAGTCAGAGGATTTAGTTTATCACATGATGAGGAAGATTTATGAGGTGAACTTATCTTTGGAGGTTAATCCGGGGCGATTGCCCTCATCACTATGGAAGGGGATTATTGCGGTGATGCCAGAGATTTAGTCCAAGCTACGATCGGGTCTCGGAGACGGTGTAGGATTTCGTTTCTGGTTAGATGATTTGATGAGGGATGGTCTTTTGAGTGAGAGGTATCCACGTCTATATAGATTAGCAGGCGACGGCGTGGTCAGGGTACAGCAGGTATGAGACAATGGGACGTGGTCTCCGACTTTCAACTTGACATTTTCGGATCAGAGGGTGGAGGATTTATTAACGCTTCAGACGGAGCTGTTGCAACGTACGGGGCTGTCCACGGGCAGGGACCATTTGGAGTGGAGAGATGGAAACTTTTCAATTAGGAATGCATATCATTTTTTGGCAGATGATGGGGTGGTGGTACATGACGATATGAGGATTGACACGTGGATGATTTGGAGGAATAAGCTATCGAATCGGATTAAGATCTTCCTTTGGTTGTTCAGGCTGGGGAGGATTCTCTCCAAGGATAGTCGGGGATTTCTGCTGGGCGAGGAGGATGTCTCTTGCGATCGTTGCAGTATAGCAATGGAGGACACAGACCACTTGTTCTTTACTTGTTAGTATTCGACGGCGGCGTGGGATAGGGCCAATGTGGCATGGTTGATGAGCCGGGACTGTGATGCTTTTTGGAGGAGCAGGGGATCATTTTGTGGTGGTGGCCAGGAAGACAACTCTTTTCCTTTTATTGTGGTTTGGTCCATCTGGCATGCTAGGAATGAGTTTATATTTAGGGAGCAAAGGTTTTTATTCTGAAAATGTGATTGAGTAGTGTAGGGCGTTGTATTCCTCATGGCAAGTATAGCATGATGTAATACCTTTATTGTGTTATATTTATATTAATATATATACCTTGAGGTGGTTCCAGCCACCCTTTTTACTCTCAAAAAAAGATATTTATACATATCTTGTTGTTGACAGGATAAACAAAGCATATATTAAACAGTAATTAAACAGATTCCAATGGATTGACAAATCAATATTACAGATTATTAAGATAAATAACGTGCAAATCCAATCCATTATCCGATTACAATATGCAAACCAGAACCGATTAATCAGACGGAAACAAGCAAATATGCGTGATCCAGAAAAGGGAAAGCAATAAATAAATTGCGGCAAACAAAATAGACGAAAGATAAGGTTAGATATCACCGAAGCGTCATGAAATGGACTGTCCTTAGAGAAGATTTCGCCCCCACAATACCGGTGTGTTGGGTACTGGCGATCCGCTCCCAGGATACGACGGTTCACGGTCGTCGTCCGCGCACACCGACGAGACTGTCCTCGAAAGCACCTCCGAGAACTTGCAGCCGAGAAGAAACAGGTCGCAGACGTGAGAGAGAGAACAAGAGTGACGGCGGGTGGAGTTTTCTTGCAAGTGAAGAAAAACGGCGTCGGATGGGGGATATAAAAAGGAGGGCTCGTGTGCCCTAGCGCGCAGTCCCTTCGGTTTCCGAAAACGCCCCTCAACGGTCGTGTCCTTTTGGATTCCAAAACTGCGGCTGAGTCGAGCCGTTTGAATCAAGTCTGATTCCTAATGTGATCGCGATTAAATCAATTTTTCTGATTAATTTAATCGATCAGCCAAATGAAACCCGCAGCATAAGTATCGAGATTCGAGATCTGAATTGACTCTCCCAAGCCCGAGCCCGAGCCGGAGACGGAGCGGAGCACGCGTGTGTGGTCCTCCATTCCTCCTCTCTACTATTGCTACAAGAGCTTGGGTTGTGGACTCATATATAAGTCCACCAAAAGTTTAGATCTCTATGGTATGGTACTAAACTTCCATCCAAACTCAACCATGTTTCAAATTTGGGAATTCCCAACTTTCCCTCCAAACCATTTGGTTTCCCAATTGAAACCAAATTAATGCCAATTATAATTAATAGGTTTTCCAATTAAAACCTAGCTACAATTTTTAATACAACAATCCCCCACGAATTCACCAATTTGAAAAAGAGATTCAAAAGGATTTAAGCGACTTCTTTCGGCTGCCACACTTTGCTTTCAGTAAAGGTACCTTCCGGTTTGAACCTCTACCTGAGTTTACTACTTTCACTTTAACATGAACGAAGTGAACTACGTCTTGAACTTCAGAACTTAGTGTTAGAGTATACGGTAGAAAAAACAAAGCGTTGTTCTTGGTGCAATCTTCAGGGTTGGTGCTCTTAAAGGCCATGTACCCTTATCCTGTTTCATGAGTGTGTTCAGGAAAGACCCTCTTCCTTTAACTGCGGCCCACAGTAACACTCACATAGGTGGTGTTCTCCAAGGATGCACTGCTAACATCCTGCCCAGAAGGCTTAAACCCATTCAGAGCCTACGCTCTTCCTAGACTTGCAGCTTAAATGGCACCCAGGCTTCCAGGGATAAGACACTCATGCTTGCGCATTAAGGTTAGAGTGCCAACCAGTCCTCCAAATAGCTTGTTATTACCACATTGAACCTACTTTGTGGGATCTCCACTCAGATAGGTTGGGTTGCTACTGTAGAGGAACTCCCAATGGGTCTCAGTCCCATCCCAAGCCTAGACTTTAGCACTAAAGATCTATCAAGTCCCTTAGTCAACGGATCTGCCGTGTTGTCTTTGGATCCAACAAAATTCACAGCCAACACTCCTCAAGATACCAAATCCCTTAACGTCTTAAGTCCGATTTGCATGTGTCTCCTTGTTTTCTGATTGAACTTTGAATCTTGATCTTGGCAATTGTGGTCATATTATTACAATGTACCGAGATCGCAGGAACAGGCTGACCTACCATGGGAATCTCAGACAGAAGTTCCCTTAGCCTTTCAGCCTCAATTTCAGTGGTGTCCAAAGCACACAGCTCGGCCTCAAAGGTGGATCGAGCTAGAATGGTCTGCTTCACAGACCTCCAGGAGACTGCACCGCCTCCAAGGGTAAATACATACCTTGTAACACCATTACTCCCAGACTCCTCTATTTTCCCTATCCAGCTTGCATCACTGTAACCTTCTAGTACAGAAGGATGTCTACCATAATGCAAACTAAGGGAAATAGTTCCCTTCAAGTACTTCAATACTCGATCCAGAGCCTCCCAGTGAGTACGGTCAGGACAGCTAGTGTATCTACTCAGCTTTGCAACCGAGAATGAAATATCATGTCTCGTGCTATTTGCAAGATACATTAAACTTCCTATCACTTGTGAATACCTTAGCTGGGCTACAGGTACTCCACTTTTATTCTTAAACAGTGTTTTGGATGAATCAAAGGGAGTGCTTACAGCTTTGCAATCTTTATATCCAAATTTTTTCAAGTACTTTCTTAACATAGTGAAATTGAGAAACTACAATCCCATCAACTGACCTTGTCAGTTTGAGACCCAAGATTACATCAGCAACACCCATGTCCTTCATCTCAAACTTGATACTTAAGAATGCCTTAGTATCATTAATAATCCTCATATGTGATCCAAACAACAATATGTCATCAACAAATAGGCACAAGCTTGTTTCAATCCGTAAAGGGATTTGACAAGCTTGCAAACCTTTCCCTCATTCCCAGGAGTCACAAGCCCATCAGGTTGATCCATATAGATCTCTTCCTCAAGATCGCCATGCAAGAAGGCGGTCTTCACATCCATCTGGTGGATAGAGAGATCATATACAGATGCCAATGCTATGAGCATCCGGATTGTGGTCATCCTAGTCACAGGGGAATATGTATCAAAATAATCGATACCTTCCTTTTGCCTAAAGCCCTTGGCAACTAATCTGGCTTTGTACTTTTCAATTGATCTATCGGGTCTAAGCTTTCTCTTAAACACCCACTTGCACCTAATGGTAGAGCATCCTTTGGGTAAATCAACCAACTCCCAAGTCCCATTAGCCATAATGGAATCCATCTCAGATTTGATGGCTTCCTTCCATTGTTTTGCTTCAGATGAAGCCATGGCTTCCTTGTAACTTGGTGGATCACCCTCGATCTGGTAGACAACGAAGTCGCTACCCAGATCCTTGGTTATCCGAGGTCTTTTACTCCTCCTTGGCTCAATCTCTTCAGAAAGATCATTGGGTTCAGGTTGAGTCTCAACCCCCACATTCGATATCCTTTCCACTTGATCTGGAGTAGATCCTGATGTAGAGGCGCCCTCAATGGTCAGATTCTGAGGAATCCCAGTCTTCAACGGAAAGACATCCTCAAAGAAGGTAGCATTACGGAGTTCAACAATAGTGTTGACATCTATGCCCGGTATCTCAGACCGAATTACCAAGAACCTATGTGCATAGCTATTTTCTAAGTAACCTAAGAAGACCGCATCAACAGTTTTAGGACCAAGTTTCTTTCTCTTGTGTTCTGGGACTAAAACCTTAGCGAGACAGCCCCACACTTTGAGATATCTTAAGCTGGTTTCCTATTTCTCCAAAGTTCAAAGGGACATTTTTCCATATGTCTCGGAGGAAGCCTATTCAGAATATGGCAAGCCGTATTCAAGGCTTCTCCCCACATATAGGTTGGAAGTCCAGAACTCTGTAGGAGAGCATTGATCATGTCAGTTAAGGTTCTATTTTTATGTTCTGCTATCCCATTTGATTGCGGTGAATATGGGGCTGTAACTTCATGAACTATGCCAAATGATTTGCATTGTTCATCAAATAAGTTAGAGGTATATTCACCTCCTCTATCTGACCTAAGGCGTTTAAGCACTTTTCTGTTTGTGTCTCAGCCTCTTTCTTAAAGATAAGAAATTTCTCTAAGGCTTCATCCTTGGTTTTCATAAGATATACATAGCAGTATCTACTGTCATCATCTATAAAGGTGATAAAGTATTTCCTATTGTCTCGGGTCAACACACCATTAAACTCACAGATATCCGTGTGCACTAGATCCAAGATCTCACTATCTCTAGAGACAGACTGAAAAGACTTCCTAGGTGTCTTACCTTGCACGCATATCTCACATATTTGAGTTTTATCAATAGTGTGTTTAGGGATCAACTCTAAATTCATCATTATTTTAATTGAATTTAAGTTTACATGTCCCAATCTACCATGCCACAGATCACAAGATTCTAGATTATTCACAACATGAGACACAGAACTAGAACATTCAGAATTCAAAATATTTATTCATTTATGTTTATTGAATCACATCTAATTCTAAATAACAAATCAAAATCAGCCAAATAGCCTTTTCCATAGAAAATACCATGTCATAGAATAACAACTTTATTACATTTAAAATTTAATTCAAAACCATTTCTAACTAAGATAGAGCCAGATAACACATTCTTCTTGATGTCAGGAACATGCAGCACCCTGTGCAACGTCCAGACATGTCCAGAGGAGAACCTCAAGTTGACTTGTCCCGACCGTAGCACCCTGGCCGCAGAATTGTTCCCCATCTTCACAGTCCCACCGCTGCAGGTCTGATAAGAAGAAAATAACGTTCTGTCAGAACATATATTTACATTGGCTCCCGTATCCACGAGCCACTCATTTGGATCATGGATATGGTATAGTTCAGGTTTTACAGAGACATACCCCTCGCTACCTCCGAGTCTCATAGTGATCATGTTCACCTGTGGACTCCCGTCTGTAGCCTTAGGTTGAGCCTTCAAGGACGGACAGTCCTTCTTCCAATGGCCAACCTGATTACAGTGCCAGCAGGGTTTATTCTTTGCCTTTTTCTGGATCTTGCCCTTTGGTTTCATTTTATTGTTATTAGGAACCTTTCCCTTCTTATCCTTGCCCTTCGAGGTCATAAAATTGACCTTAGCCTGAATATCAATAGGAAGCACAGGTTTTTGTTTCCTGTGTTCCTCCTCTATGGCAATTGCCACCATCAAGTCATCCATAGAAATCTTACCCTTTCTGTGTTTCAGGGTCATACTGAAGTCTTCCCACGACTTGGGGAATTTTTCTATTATACACATGACCTGAAACTTCTCTGGAAGTTTCATTTCGGCATCCTCTAAACCATGGAGCAGGAGTAAAAACTCGTGTGCCTGTTCAGAAACTGACTTTCCCTCGGCCATGGAAAACTTCAAAAACTTAGCTACGGAGTATTTCTCAATACCGAGGTCTTCGGTGTTATACTTCCCATCCAAGTCTTCACATAGCCCCTTCGCAGTCTGCTTGGACGAACAATATACATCAAACAACGTGTTGGACAGAGCCAAAAAGATGCAACCATGACATATACGGTCGTGTTCCTTCCACGCAGATTGCGCCTTATGGCTATCGGATGAGGGGTTTTCCGTCTCCACCGTAGGACAGTCGGTTTCAAGCATCGAGATTAACCCTATGGTGGTTAACCAGATCTTCATGCATTGTTGCCAACGCTTAAAGTTCTGTCCGCCGAATTTTTTAGGCATACCCGTCATATCTACCCTCGATTTAAACATAGTTTCCGACATAATTTTATAATCGGTTCCGGAAATCCTCTCTAAGATTGTTGTTAACATGATAAACAAAGCATATATTTAACAGTAATCAAATAGATTCCAATGGATTGACAAATCAATATTACAGATTATTAAGATTAATAACGTGCAAATCCAATCCATTATCCGATTACAATATGCAAACCAGAACCGATTAATCAGACGGAAACAAGCAAATAGGCGTGATCCAGAAAAAGGGCAAGCAATAAATAAATTGCGGCAAACAAAATAGACGAAAGATAAGATTAGATATCACCGAAGCGTCCATGAAATGGACTGTCCTTAGAGAAGATTTCGCCCCCACAATACCGGTGCGTTGGGTACTGGCGATCCGCTCCTAGGATACGACGGTTCACGGTCGTCGTCCGCGCACACCGACGAGACTGTCCTCGAAAGCACCTCCGAGAACTTGCAGCCGAGAAGAAACATGTCGCAGACGTGAGAGAGAGAACAAGAGTGACGGCGGGTGGAGTTTTCTTGCGAGTGAAGAAAAACGGCGTCGGATGGGGGATATAAAAAGGAGGGCTCGCGTGCCCTAGCGCGCAGTCCCCTCGGTTTCCGAAAACGCCCCTCAACGGTCGTGTTCTTTCGGATTCCCAATGTAGAGCCCGAGCCGGAGCCAGAGACGGAGCGGAGCGCACGCGCGCGCGTGTGTGGTCCTCCATTCCTCCTCTCTACTATTGCCACAAGAGCTTGGGGTGTGGACTCATATATAAGTCCACCAAAAGTTTAGATCTCTAAGGTATGGTACTAAACTTCCATCCAAACTCAACCATGTTTCAAATTTGTGAATTCCCAACTTTCCCTCCAAACCATTTGGTTTCCCAATTGAAGCCAAATTAATGCCAATTATAATTAATAGGTTTTCAATTAAAACCTAGCTACAATTTTTAATACAACATATCTTTCAAACAAAATTAAATATATAATATACTTTAATGATAACAAATGAATTATTATATATTATTTATTTATTAATAGATTGAAAAGTCATAAATAAACGAACTTGTAAAATTTCAATTAGATCCGATCCATTAGACTTATAAATCCTTACCGATCCAATCCAAAAACAACAGATTTTATCCGATTCATGTGCACCACATTGGTCATGTGTAATTGAGATTGCAAAATATTATATCCAAATGATTATGGATTCTATGAGATGATCCAAAAGCCCGTACATGATCAAACAGTGTGGTAATGTTTAACATAATCCATTCATCACATTGCGTAGTTAATGGAGGTTGCATTCAATAAATTATGATCACTAATTTATGTAGTGAAACATCCACAGGTTCCTAACGCCGGGATCTTCTCCGGAGGGAGAGACGCCTACAAAATCCTCCCGGCAACGACTGCGAGAGCGGCCATGCTCGTACATGTCAACACCCTCCTCCAGGATTACTCCAAGAATGTAAAAGATACGGGAAGAAAAGCTAGGCAGAAGATAGTTTGACATGGAAGAGAAGACCGAAGAGTCGGAGGACACCGTAGGAGATCAACATGGCCATCCATCCTCCCAACAGAACCCTCACCGCAGATCTCCCGGGGGAGGCGCCTCCAAGATAACCACCTCCCACACCGAAGCCCGCCAACCCCACGCTCGACACAGCGCACACGGCTCCCACCCTCGCCCCCCACTGCCTCACGAACCCTCCTCCCAAGAGAGGCAACACTCCGCCTATCATGAACGCCAACGCCGAGGCCAGCGCCGCCTGCGTCGGGCTCGGAAGCTCCTCCCGCTCCTCGTCCACCGCAGCTTTACCATTCCGCAAACTCTCTCTTCTATCCAGCTCTGCCCTCTGGATGTCATACTGCGCGTAGACCGATACAAACTCGCCGATTGCCATGCTGCAGGCGCCGGCTACGAGTCCGGCAAGTCCCGACACGACCGTCTCTCTGGCGTTAGAGCTCACAGCGCCGACGCCTATCATGAGAGAGGCGACGGAGACGAGGCCGTCGGTTGCGCCGGGCACAGCGGCTCGGAGCCAGTTCGCACGGGACGCGTAGTCGAAGGAGGCACCGCCCGTGAGCACCGGGTCAACCGATGATGGCGGGGCAACGATGGTAGGAGACGGGAGATCGGTGGTGGCTTTAGGTGCTGGGGGGACATGGGAATCGGCTTGGGTCATAGCCATGGCGAGGGGAAGAAGAGGTGAGGAGATCTGATCCAGAAAGTGGGCGTGTGGTTTTAGTGTGGCAGGTGAGGTATGAGGGGTGTGGTGAGCACACGCCACTATTTATAGACGTTGGGGGTATATATTTTTATTTTGAATGATTTGAACTTTGTACGCGGATTCGTTGGATGGAAAATAGACGAATTGGGGATGCTTGCCGATCATCCTCATATCCATACGAGGGTTGCCCGATCTTCATCCAATGGATCTTCTGCGCTATAATAGGGGTTGCTAAAGCAGGGGATCCATTTTCGTACTTTGTCTGTGTTGCATGACCACGAGGGACTCGGATCGCCTGTTGTAAATGGATTATAATAGACTCTGATGTAAAGATGAGGATGAGCGCTACGCGGATCGTGATGATGCAACGACTTTAAACTTATTGGAAAACATCCCCCAATCCCTACTTACCTAACACCCTCCTCCCTGAAACCCTCCCCGCCCCAACTCTTTAGTGTTGTGCATCCTTCCTCTTCGCGTAGCCACCCTCTACCTTGCATCCGTCCTCAGTCGCAGAGCCCCCCGTTGTACCACCTCCCTCTATAGAACATCCCCCCTCCGCCGTGCATCCCTCGACCCATGTCGACGCCTCCCTCTCCCCCCTACGCGATCCAAACCCTCAAAGCCCTCCTCGACGTGCACCCTCCCCCCAACCAACATTCTTGTGAGAAAAGTGTCTACCGACCCGACCTGGTTATAAGCCCACCCTCCTTGCCCCCACCTTCTTACAGTCGACCCTCCCTCTCTCCCACCTTCTTCCAAGTCCTTGGCTGTAGAAAAGACGAGCTCCTCCCTCCATTTTACAACCATTGACCCCCCTCAATGTCTTCTTCATCATCATGAACAATCTATCTCATGAACAATCCGTCTCATCCCCAATTCATCCACAAACCCCCACGACCCTCCAAACATAGCCCTGCCTCCATCAAACTATGCTGACCTTCGTAGCCCTAACTCCATCAAACCCTAACGACCCTGCAGCCCCACTGCCGCATATCTGAACCCTGTCCTGAGGTAATTTTTTATTTAAGCATCTATTTTCTTCACTTTTATTGTTAAAGTTCATGGATAAGTTCCCTTGAATCTCCATCCGATGGTGAAAAGAAAGGTGCCGTATTTAGTCATTTTTCTAAGTTTTGCCTTGGATTCCTTTGTTCTTGATATTTATATTGTATGCATTTCTCGACTGTGTACTTCGATCACAAGAGTGGCATATTGGAAAGCAAAAGAAGAAGCTGAATACCCAAATGTTGTTCAATCCTCATTGAGACACGGAATTCAAGATTAAACTTATCTATGCTCTCGGATAGATATATGGTATTTGTGAGAAACACGTTTGAGGAAATTGCATTTCCTTTTATTTCATATTTCATAGATTTATGAACACAATATTTCTGACTTCGTTTGAAAACATTTTCATCTATCCTTTGATTTCATGGTGCATATGGATCATCGTTTTTAGGTAGGGAACATGAGCTTATAAAAATCCATATGGATTTTTCAGGATCTTATGATTTTTTAGTTAGTTGGAATTTACATTGTTCAAACCATCAGGAATTATTACAATATAAGAATTTATATGTGTTTGTCATTTCAAGAACTAATAGGCTTCATCTTGATTGGTTGGTATGATTCAATTTACAATTCGATACAACTAAATGATAGAATATCGCACAAGGACTTGAGTTATATGATACTATGTATGGACATCAAGGCATATAACATTCTCCTAGATGGTTATCGCAATCTCAAGATATCTGATTTCGATTCAGCAAGCACTTTGATGACAAAAATACATATTAGCACCTGAATTGCAATAACACTGTAAGAACATCCACTAAATTATACAAAAAAGTGAAAGCACCACCATAAATCAAGAGTTTAGAGTCGAATCATCTAGCCAAAGCAGCAAACAACTATGGTGAAATAAATCATATTCCCATGCAGATATGTCGATTCAAGCGTACCATGCTTCCTCGTTCGAATCTCTTCACTTGGAGTAAGTGCCGGAGGAATATACAGAATGGAGAATACCTAAGTTAAGGTTGTAATGTTGGATATTTACCACATTTAAATTTTAAGTTTGTCAAACATACACTTTGACACACACACACAGAAATATACTTATGTTAACGTTATTACATATGTATTTGTCAACACTATTATATATATATATATATATATGGGTCATATGTGGCTGCCCCCTAGGGGCAGCTAACATGGCTGCCCCCGCTTTATTTGGGCAAATTTTTTTATTTTTTTTGAAAAATAACACCATGTATATTCATCCCTATATCCCTCCTATATACCATTCGAATTTCGTCAGAAATAGAGACTCCTACGGCCTCCATCCAGACAGTCATTTTTTAACGGTAACAGAATTTTTTAAATCGACATCATCTCGATGGAGGCCGTAGGAGTCTCTGTTTCTGACGAAATTCGAATGGCATATAGGAGGGATATAGGGGTGAATATACATGGTTTTATTTTTCAAAAAAAATATAAAAAAAACCGAAAAATGGGGCGGGAGCAGCCATGTTGGCTGCCCCGAGGGGGCAGCCCCATTTTTTCCTATATATATATATATATATATATATATATATATTTTTTGAAAAAATGCTAGGGTGACATCCCGAGTTGGGATTCACCGCAGGAAAAAATTTATTACTTAAAAACGGAAGAGTACACTATCTGGAGGTCCAGAAGTTAGACAGAGATTTACAAAGAGCGAGTACATTTTCCGGATAAAATCTCTGATTTTTGAAAATGACATCATTCCTTCCGCTCCAAATAGCCCAAAGGAGTGCAAAAGGTAGGGTGCAGTCATCTGTTGAGTTTCCCCCTACCGATCTCACTGATCTCCAGAAATCCACTACACTTCCTGTCGACACCCAAGTTACCCCTACCTCCTGCCATAACTGTTCTGATGATGGGCACCTGAAGAACAAATGATCTGAATCCTCGATTTGTTCTCTGCACCTATCACACTGAGTGTCCTCAATGCCGAAGAGCCTTCCCCTTCTTTCTTTGTCGCACAATCTGCCCCTCCTCAAGCACCAAAGGAAGACCTTAACTCTGCACGGAATCTTACAGGCCCATATGATCTTCATATCCTGGCAAAGGTCAGTATCCAAGTCCACTGTAGTCTCCCTGAATTCCTTATATATATATATATATATATATGAGGAAAGGGAAGCTGCTCCACGCGGAGCAGCCAAGCTGGCTGCTGCGTGGGCAGTTTCCCCCCCTTTTTTATTTTTTTTTTGAAATTTTTTTATGTTTATTCATCTATATATACCTCCTACATGCCATTAAAATTTCGTGAGAATCGGAGACTCCTATGCCCTCCATCCAGACCAGGTAAAATTTAACGGCCTGAAATTTGCTGTAAAGTACCTGTTCTAGATGGAGGGCATAGGAGTCTCCGTTTCTCACGAAATTTTAATGGCATGTAGGAGGGATATATATATGAATTAACATAAAAAAAATTTCAAAAAAAATAAAAAAAGGGGGGAAACTGCCCCATGTAGCAGCCAGCTTGGCTGCTCCGCGGAGCAGCTTCCCCATCCTCTCTCTCTCTCTCTCTCTCTATATATATATATATATATATATATATGAGGTTAATGGGGCTGCCCCCTGGGGGTAGCCAACATGGATGCCCCCGCGCCATTTTCGACGCTTTTTTTTTTTTCAAAAAATGTCACCATGTATATTCATCCCTATATCCCTCCTACATGCCATTCGAATTTCGTCGGAAACAGAGACTCCTACGGCCTCCATCCAGACAGTCATTTTTTAACGGTAATAGGATTTTTTAAATCGACACCATCTCGATGGAGGCCGTAGGAGTCTCTGTTTCTGACGAAATCCGAATGGCATGTAGTAGGGATATAGGGATGAATTTACATGGTTTTATTTTTCAAAAAAAAAATAAAAAAACGTCGGAAATAGGGGGCGGGGCAGCCATGTTGGCTGCCCCCAGGGGGCAGCCCCATTAAATCCTATATATATATATGGAAAAAATGGGGCTGCCCCCGCCCCATTTTTCGGCGTTTTTTTTTATTTTTTTTTAAAAATAAAATCATGTATATTCACCCCTATATCCCTCCTATATGCCATTCGAATTTCGTCAGAAACAGAGACTCCTACGGCCTCCATCGAGATGATGTCGATTTAAAAATTTCCATTACCGTTAAAAAATGTCTGTCCGGATGGAGGCCGTAGGAGCCTCTGTTTCTGATGAAATTCGAATGGTATATAGGAGGGATATAGGGATGAATATACATGGTGTTATTTAAAAAAAATAAAAAAAATTTACCAAAATAAGGTGGGGGCAGCCACATATAACCCTATATATATATGGGTAAAATGGGGCTGCCCCCAAGGAGTAGCCAACTTGGCTACTCCCACCCCTATTTTTCCGTTGTTTTTTTATTTTTTTGGAAAATAAAAATTTGTATATTCATCACTATATCCCTCTCATATTCTATTAAAATTTCGTCAGAAACAGAGACTCCTAAGCCCTCCATCCAGACGTCATTTTTTTAACGGTCGCGGGATTTTTTAAATCGGCCATGTTTGGATGGAGGCCGTAGGAGTCTCTGTTTCTGACGAAATTTTAGTAGAATGTGAGAGGGATATAATGATGAATATACAAATTTTTATTTTCCAAAAAAATAAAAAAAATGAGGGAAAAATAGGGGTGGGAGTAGCCAAGTTGGCTACTCCCTAGGGGCAGCCCCATTTACCTATATATATATATATAGGATAATTATCCAATGCGCACAGGGCCCATTTGAGTTTCCATGCGCCCATCTTTTTGACCGTCCGATCTTAACTTTCAATCCGATATTAACTTCCAATCCCACGTTTTTAGCATCGATTAATTTTATAAATTAATGATTTCCATATTTAGTAATAGTATCGTTTTGGTAACATATTGTATGGCAACTTCATTTGAACGATCTGTCATATATTCTGGAGCTCTGCGATCGATCGATCTCACGGAAAAAATTTGTTGTTGATTCTTTCGGCGATAGCTGTATTCGAATAAAAGTTATTGGGAATATTTAATATTTATGTTCAAGTTTTAATTTCATTGCTAATATATTGAGGTTTCGATTTCAGTTTTTAACGTGATGGATTATTTGCGATTGTATTTGAATCATGATATCTCAGAAGCAATGGTAAACAATGATTCTTTATTGGATTTTGATCGTCAGAATATCATATGAGAAGGATCGACGATGGATGATTTGCAATTGGATTTGTATCATGAAAACTCTTCTTCAGAAGGATCATGTTCAATTTTATTAAGTTACTTAATGCATTCGTCAAAGTTACTGACAACATGGCATGAATTACTTTTCTATATATTATTCTTACTGGTTCATTATCAATCGCTAGTTACTTATGTATCTACTGTGTATTACTTGTTAGTTTGTCATTCTTACTAAATCTTTTATACTGAATTACTAATGTATTTACTTAGTTTACTTATAAGATATTTTATCTTACCATCGTTAACACAATTGTTACTTTTCATGCCTTTACTTTGAAAATGTACTGAGTTACTAATGTTATTACATTGTTTACTGAGATGATATTTTAATTTACTATTACCTACATAATTGTTACTGCTCCCTCTTTAGTTCTTACAACTTCAACTATTGGTTTACTAATTCATTTTTATTTCAGGTATGTCAGATGCTGGAATACTTCTGATGTTTTACATCTCACAACATCATTCGTGGATTAAAAAAAATGAAACATTGGATCGTGAGAGCATCATATCAGAAGAAACAACGATGAATGACCTGCAATTGGATTTGAATCATGAGACATATGTATATTTTTACTGAGACAAATGTGAAAGTTACTGAGACAAACCTGAAAGTTACTGAGACAAACGTGAAAGTTACTTGCATACATGTATTTTCATTTATACCAAGTTACTTATGCCATTTGCCCATATTACATGCATTTTGTTAAGTGTTACTTGTTCTCCTATCATTCTTACTGAATCAATTATATTCAGAATGCTGTCTTCAAATCAAATTCAGTCAAAATGATATAAAGTTAAGTAACAACAAACAAACAAATGGAATCAGTAATATATATACAATAGTCCAGTAAACGCTTATCACGAGATTAGTAATACCCAAACAATGATTAGTAATTTACGTCATTTTATTATATGGTTTAAAATTCAGTAATATATATAACTGGACAAGTAAGTAGTTGTTATCAAATTAGTAAAATCATAATAAATGATCAGTAATTTTCATATAGATTATAATTGACTAAAAAGATTATACAAGTAAATAAGAGGTGCGTCAATAACACTCAAAGGATTAGTAAATATAACATTAGTAACAATCAAAATGAGTTCAGTAAAATGAACATTTGTAATCAGTAATCATTGTATGGACATTAGTAGTTTTCCTACTTCATTACTGATATGACAACAATAATTACTTGAGAACTGAATATGTTACTTGAGTAACATGAATCAACTACTAATCTCTGTACAATGTAATATTACAGATATAAAATACTGACAAATGTTTCAGTATTACTGATCTCGTAACACATAATTACTTGAGTACAATATATACATTACTAATCAAATATACAATGACTATTTCTTCGGTACGAAATTAATAATTTGAATTTATCTTTCTAAAACAGTCTTCCTTTTTTTAAGGACTCGGTATAATTGGAAATATAAATGCTCAAACATATTAATATCCTTCCAAAACCGTGCTCCTTCGAAATAGGCAACCATTCAAATAGAAATACACGTGGCGCGCCCACGTTTGGTGCTCACCAAAACTCAAATGGGCCCTGTGCTCTCTGGATAAGCCCTCTATATATATATATATATATATATATATATATATATATATGAGGTTAATGGGGCTGCCCCCTGGGGGTAGCCAACATGGCTGCCCCCGTGCCATTTTGGTGCTTTTTTTATTTTTTTTCAAAAAATGTTGCCATGTATATTCATCCCTATATCCCTCCTACATGCCATTCGAATTTCGTCGGAAACAGAGACTCCTGCGGCCTCCATCCAGACAGTCATTTTTTAATGGTAACAGGATTTTTTAAATCGATACCATCTCGATGGAGGCCGTAGGAGTCTCTGTTTCTGACGAAATTCGAATGGCATGTAAGAGGGATATAGGGATGAATATACATGATTTTATTTTTCAAAAAACATAAAAAAAAACGCCGAAAATAGGGGGCGGGGCAGCCATGTTGGCTGCTCCCAGGGGGCAGCCTCATTAAATCCTATATATATATAGGGGGCCTTTCATATGAGACCTGGTCCTTCCATTCGTATGGAAGGCCAATCATTCTGACCATCGGATTTAATTTCAACGGATATGATTAAAACCACCTTATTCTACAAAAACCGGATTAATAATAACTATCGTTTCCTGAATTTAAGGGATGCCTAATAAAGAAATTTCACATTTTAGAACGTGACAAAAATGGCTGAAGAACGTGTGTTTTTTTGTACAAAAAATCTATGTATCCTACAAAGAAACAATTTAAAATACTAAACAGGACATGGTTCTGAGAAGTGAGATATAAAATATACAAAACAAAATATTATGGTTTTCATCAGATGCTATTTTTTAGGAAAGGCTTTAACTATTTGTTCCTATAATTATGGGAGTTCTAATAACGAAATTTCTATTTAAGGGGTTGACTGAATATCAAAAAAGTAAATTCGATATGAAATGTTATAAAAACATGCTTCAAATATCGGGTATTTAGAATACAATTATACATGTGTATTATACAAAATAATCATTATATATACAAATGGATAACGTTTGTGGGATACAATAATATTATGAAATCCAAAAGAAATTGGTCCCGTACTATGAAAGACGTGTTTATTTAATTAATGCTAACAAACAATACCTAAATTTAATGGATGACTGTACATAATATAATGATATTGGAAGATCACGATTATTTTAAATTCCATTAAATTATTTTACATTATAATGGATGCAAAATCATACAAAAATCTGCCATTGAATAATTCTGGAAATAGGAACTCGAAAACATGATCTGGGAAATTGACACGCAGTGGTAGAATTACGGGCTTTTATGGAGCATAAATTCTGGAATGTGTTGTCATTGAAAAACAAATTCCATTTTTGGATGGCGCGGCACTCATAAGATAGGCGGTTTTGCTTATGGAAGGTGGTTTTCTTAATAGCCGTTGATGGAAAGATGGTAGGGATCCAACGAATGGGATGCTTGGCCTTCCATATGGATGGAAAGACCAAGTCTCATTTGAAAGATATCCTATATATATATATATATATATATATATATATATATATATATATATATATATATATATATACATGTCTTCCATATTGTGGTGATGGTATTATTTGATTAAAGTGATATGTGCATGCTATTTTAATTGTTATGTGATATTGAATGATGGAAGATGATTCATGGATTATAAAAATTAAAGATAGAACATCCAAAGGTTCTCTCAACTATGCAAACATCGGAATCCTACAAAAATTCACTTTATTCTACAAAAATCGTCATATTCCAAAAAAAACCACTTCTACGCAAACATAAGATAGATCATACAAAAGTGACGCAACCTAATTTCATTGCATTAATAAGCTCGATTTATCTCCTCGTTAGCAACAAACATTGTAGCCTTAGATATTATATCTACCTTATTTCTATTATTATCTAAAACATCTTAAACTATAAATTAACGACTTAGTAGCCATTTACGTTATATTACTTGCATGAGTAATTGAACGTATATAAATATTTCGTAACATGCATCGCTATCAAATGCAATAATAAATATCACATGTAATATGAATTGCAACCTACGTACTGTAGGTATATAGATGTAATTAAATCTTATATATAACTATAAATTAAAGCCCCCACTTGCAACGTGAAATCCCTTCTCTTTTATACTACTCCATTTGAGTTAATCCCCACTGGAGTATTAACTTTGAAAAATATTCGTCAATATGGGGAAGACTTAGAAAATAATTCTCAGAGTATGCATATATCAGCAAACCGTTTGCCGCTTCGTGTTCCGTGCATGACAAACGGTTTATCGCGTCACATGGACGATAAAATATGGATTACCCGTCTTTTCCCGTCCGTCCATATGACACGGCAAACCGTTTACCGCGCGCGGAGCACAAAGCGACAAACGGTTTACCGATATATACTTACTTTAAGAATTATTTTAAAGCCGTCCCCATTTTGAGCATATTTTTTTCTCTCTCCCTGTATAAATAACCCCCCACTCCATTTATTTCCTTTTCTATGCCATCATTGCTATCATCATGCAGACTTATGCAATCCCCACATCCTTATGTATCATGTTCATTCCTTTCATACCTCCTTTTCATATCATCATATCTCATGATGTCACCCATGCTCTCATGAGAGACCTCTTCCATGCCCTCCAAAGAGATTCCCTTCCTTAATGCTCTATCTTGTCCTCTTCCCATGGTAATTCACTACATCCATTAAAAAAACATTATCACCACCCTTACCTTATGTCCCTAACCCACCTATCATCATTTACCTACTCTATGCATATACGCATACAAAGTGAGAAGACATTTTAATATCCATTTCCATGCTCCGCAGACGTTATCTTATTTTTAACACGACAAAACTAAAGCTAAAAAAAATATGAAGATTATCCATCCCATCAAAACGAATGTATCTGATGTGTACTTAATATTTTAATAACCATTTGTCCTCTTTCACAGCTAGCACTTCCTAGCCACCTTTCTTCCAGTCTCCAAACGTACTTAGTCTCCTTACACACCTACTCTTGTCCTTCGCATTGTCATGAACATGCAATCTCTGTCCAAGCTATCGATCTCTCTGACTATGCATCCTTGTGTCTCTCTCCCTCTCCCAAATAATGATATTTTACTCTTCATTCACAATCAACTTGCAGCAACGTACTTCCCATTTCCATGCCTTAATTTCCTCATGCGAATTCCAAGTTGCATGGATAAGAGATGCGCTCCCTGATATTTTATTTATTTAGAGAGACAAGGATAAGAGATATGGTGTATCTAAGTTGAAATACTGACATTGGAAGGCTCACTCAATTCCTGTGTACCACACCCGTATCCATCTCACTATGAAGATATCCAAGCTTTGCACAAAGATCTCCATGTCTACCACAAGATACCAAAAAAAGGGGGGACAAAATATGCAGGCACCGTAGGCAACTTATCCTGAAAACCTATCCCCATGCAATCATGCCCTGCATCTTAGGTAACAATAACGTCTTGGCACGCCCAATTCCCACCATGACCAAACCCATGCACAAAAGAGTTGGTAGACCCTCACTTACTTTCTGATTTTTGTCCAATTCCTTAGCCATAGGGGTGTTCAAAATAGTCGGATCAAACGGTACCCGATCTAACCCAGCTATATTGACCCGAAGTTTACGAGTATTCAAGTAAGATATCCAGATCAGGTACTCGACCCTCTCCACCTTTGTGTCCTGATGGAAAACCGGCCGGAAGAATCGGGTAGTCGTTGGGTATCACCCAACTTGGATGCCCACTGCAGTCCCATTTCTTTCCTTTTTGACTCAGTTGGGGTTTGCTTCAAATGAATTGAAATGGGAATGGAAGATACAAAGCAATCAGGAAAAAGTGATTTTAACCAAAACAATTTGTTGCCCTTAACCACAAGTCATCGCTTATTCGTATATTATCACGGATGGTTGTTGTTATATTATGTATGTTTTTACTCGCTAATGGAGTAAAATATAATAATAATTAGTGTTATATTGATTGGGATATGTTACGCCGATTAAACTGTCCATTTGTAATTAGTATTATTATATATTGATATAATTCAGCGAGGTCATAATTGGAGTTAAGCTAGAATCATGGTATATAGAATGTATTCTTTCCTTGGCAACTCGGTCATAATTCTAAGTATTAAGGATATCTTTGGATATCCATATCCTCGTTTATTATTCGACTACAACCATATCAAATCAATCAAAATCTACTATTAATATTGTCACTACGGTGATAGTTTTAAGAGTTGATTGAATTGGTTTTTGGGGTATACTAGAAGGGTGTAGGGTTATGCTACCGAATTTTCTTCAGATATAAACTAAAATGTGACCACGACCATACTGTAGTAAGTTTGAATCCGTATGGATGGGCTCAAGTGATAACTTAGTGAAGATACTCTCTTCTCATCTCCTAAAATTAATAAAATAGGTTTAGGCCATCGATGGGTTAGGGCTATGTCTGTTTTCCATACTGAAGCCGATGTTAAATCTTCTATTCTCATTTGATCTATTGAAATGTTGCATTCCGGTGACAACGATGACCGATAGAGTTTGGATGTACAAGCATGTAGTTGATAGTCATATTTAAGATACTTAACAAAGAGGTGGTAAAGAATTTGTAGAATTTGCTTATGCCCGAGATTCTCGTGTGATAGATTCAGATGGTACTATCTTGTGTCCTTGTCAAAAGTGTCATTTCCTCAAGAAGAGATCTGAGGATGAAATTCAATTGCACCTTTATAAAAATGATTTCATGGAGGGATATCATATTTGGTGAAGGCACGAAGAGCTCATTGATTACACGATCAATGAGTCAAATGTTACGGATAACATTAATCAATTCGTAGAAATGATTATGGATGTTGCAGGTGCAGAGTTTAACCCTTGTTGTCCTGATGAAGAGGAACCACATGATACGTCAGAAGACTTCTACAAGCTATTGAAAAAGGTAGAAAATTCTTTATGGTTTGGTTGTAAGACATATTCAAAACCTTCAGTAGTTTCAGAGCTTTTATCGATGAAGATGGAGTATAATATGACTAATCAGAATTTTGATGCTATGCTGATAATTCTCAAGAAAAAGTTACCCAAAGATGATGAATGACCTAAAAATTATTATAAAATCAAGAGAATGTTGTGGAAGATGGGTTTATATGAAGTAAGATAAACTCTTGTATAAATCACCATATTTTATATTTCGGTGAACATGAGCTTTTGACATGTTATCCTGAATGTGATGAGCCAAGATTTCAGAAATCAAGTAAGAATGGAAATAAAATATCAAGGAAAGTTTTACGATATTTTTTGTTAACTCTGAGATTGAAGAGATTATATTATTGTAAGGAAATAGCTAAATATATGTTATGGCATGCCGGACATAGTCTTGAAAAGTATATGGAGCATCCATTAGAGTTTGATTGTTGGAAAATATTGATGTCAACTTTTCCTTCACTTTCAAGGGAAACAAAGAATTGTATTGTAGGTTTATATACAGACGGATTTAATCATAATGGTAGAAGTAAATATTACTCTTGTTAGTTGGTAAAGACAACACCTTACAACAACCCCCATAGCTGTGTAATAAGAGACAATTCATATTTTTATCATTATTGGTGTTAGGACCTATGAATCTGGGAAAATATATCGATGTCTATTTATGCCCTCTTATAGATGAGTTGAAGACGCTCTGGATCGATGGAGTGGATACATACGATGCAAATAAAAGTCAAACATTTAATATGAAAGTTGCTCTACTCTGGACAATAAATGACTTCGTACCTTATGGAATGTTGGATGGAGTACGCATGGACGTAAAAACTATCCACATTGTATGGAGAGTACAAAATCCTTTCAACTTCAACATGGTTGGAGGTTATATTTTTTTATTGTCATAGACGTTTTCTTTCAAACGATCATCCGCATCAGAGATAGAAACACACATTTAAGAGGAACACCATCAAACTTTCAGATCCTCCAACAAACTGATGATATGATATTATCAGGGTTTGAGGAATTTGAAAACTCAACCATGCAAAATGAGAAAAATACACAACCTCAACTTGATTTTGTAGACATTCATGATTGGATTAAGAAGAGTATATTTTGAGAGTTACCGTGTTGGAGCAAGTTATTGATACGACACAACTTAGACGTTATGCATATCGAGAAAAATATCTTCGATAATATCTGTTATCTAATTACGATTATAATTGGGCATACAAAAGATAAAATAAATTCTCATCGTGATTTAAGGATCATTTACAATCGTTCAGAGTTATAAATAAAATATCTTCATAATGGAAGTATCGAATTTTTGAAAGTGAAGTATACATTGGATAGAAATCAAGTGAAATGTATTTGCGAATGTGCAAGTAAATTGAAATTTCTAGACAGATATGCATCAATTCTCTCAAATTTATTCAATTTAAAGAAGTTCTCATTTAAAGGAATGAAATGTCATGATTGTCATGTATTTATGGATAGAGTGCTATCATTTTTAGAGGATTGTTATCGAAAAATTTCGTCGATGTTGTATCAGATGATAGTAGATTTTTTCAGATTTTATGTCTATCATGCGTACATCAGATGGAGATCAAATATCTTAGAAAAAATATTCATGTGATTATGTCAAATTTAAAGAATATATATTTCCACCGGCTTTTTTGATGCAATGGTTCATCCGATGATTTATCTTCCATATGGGGCCACACTTGGCGGGCTCGTAAGATATCGATGGATGTATCCATTTGAATGGTATTTGTATATAGCAGTTTCTTACTTTAATACTTTTGATTATCTTAAAGATTATATGTTGTATATATGTTAATGTTCTTCTTGAAAAGAAAGGTTCGAAACAAAAGTAGAGTCGAAGGATCCATAAGTTCTCAATATACTTATGAAGAAGCAGCAACATTTTGTGCTAGGTACTTTCCTAACGTTGTAGATACTATCCACAATAGAACAAGGATGAATGAGATAATTTACTCTGACGAAGAATCTTATATCAATGTCTTTCATGAGTCAGCTCACTCAATAGGAAAGGCTAGGTAACATCTATTATCGAAACAATAGAAAGATGTTGCTGAGTTATATGTACTAGATAATTATGAAAAAAATAATACCATATATTGAGTACACTTCTTTATTTAATTTTTTAAAAACTGATTATTTCTTTATCCTTGCATTTTAATTATGTGCATTCATTTTGGGAAATTTAGAAAGAAATTATTGAAGAAAATACAACATATTCAGAAGATCAAGTTGTAAGAACATATTGGAATTAATTTTTAAACTAGCTTAAGAATCAAATAAAATAATTGGATGATAATGATTATTCTACACATATATTAAAATATTTTTCAGAAGGTTTTGTTTCTAAGATCCAATCTTATAACTATTGTTGGAGTAAAGATTATCGATTTTATACAGTAAATTCTAATAGAAACTTACCCACTTAAGATTACGGAATGATGGTTTGTGGATCTTGTTACGGGAAGGATAATTTGAACTATTATGGAATCCTGAATGAGGTATTGGCAGTAAAATATAGTATTCCATGCATAATCAAAGTAGTTCTTTTTTTGTGTGATTGGTACGATCCAAATGAAGGCGTAGTGGTCAATAGGATGAATAATGTCATTGACTTTATACAAAGAAAATTTATACGCATATTTGAACCGTTCGTTCTTACTTTACAAGTGGACAAAGTTTGTTATCTTCCGCAAGTGTCAACGAAGAGAAAGAATGTAGAATCTTTTACTCTCACAAAGATAATTTTGCGGACTTATATTTCTAAAGAAGACATTCCTACAAAAAAAAGTTACAGATTAAGCTTTTACACCTAGTTACGAGCGAAATAATGTGCCAGATGTAGTTCCAATCATTTAATCTTTATTCGATTAGCGGATAATGAGGTGATACGTGATGACCTAGTAGATGATGTGGAGATTTCAAATAATGATTCAGACAACTTCGCTATCAATGAAAGATGTTATAATTCAACCGAATCAAATGACAAAGATTAATTGTAAAAATTTGGTAAAGTGTTTTCTCATATTTAATTAAAATATATTGTATATTAATTTTTTATAATTAACTATTATATTGTCAAAACAATCACGGTAGGTTTTGGACATGGTGGCTCGCATGGATCTCCGCGATCCAGTCGTCTGTCCTCCTCACAGTCACCTTCTTCTAGTAGACAACCAACCCTGTCCATTGATTCAGGATCTCTTCATAAAGAGGCTCGACAGATCTTAGCATATTACGAGTCTCTTGGTTATCCTCTCCCTCCTTTTTTATGGAGGTATATACATGGAACCTCTTCCTTAGTCATTCTTGAGCCATGCCATGTCCCAGTTCCTACATGGACATCGATGGATTCAGATTCTCCTTTTTGGATGTCCAAGCATCCACATACCTTTATCGATTGGAGATGGACAAACTTCAAAGTCCTTCCTTTTGTTGGAGGTTTCTGCAGATGGGAGGTAAATTTTATTTAAATTTTCACATTTTATTTTTCTTAAATATCTTCTTAAAAAATTCCAAAATTTTGTAGGAAAATTCTGAATAGCAACAGGGTTGCAAAGGAGATGACCAACATTGTGAAGATCCATTTAACTAGTACCCAATTCTGGTGTTGTTGCATTTCTGCTACCGAACATGAGAGATTGTTTGAGAATTTCCTTTTAAGAATAGTACTTCATTGAATAAGTTGATATTGTTACAACTTATTTAGATAACATATTTTTCAAATTTTTAGAGTAGGTATCATTTTGCTCATGGTTAGAGGAAGGAGGCCTATCGTCGAGCCTTTAATTGTTTGGTGGAGAAGATGATGAGCGATATATTTTCCAAGGCAAGGAGAGACTCGTATGTGAAGACGAGATGCAAGGAGATGAAATTTGAGGAGATGAAAAAATACCCACCGACATGGTGTACTGAGAAAAGGTATTGTATTTTCTTATTTATTAAAAGATAACCCCTTTCAATGAATTAATATTCATTTATTATTTGTTGTAGGTGGGTTGGTTTTTGTGATGCCTTCATTTATAATTCTGAGTTAGCAAGAAGGTCGATGATGGGAAGGACAAACCATCAAATGTAGAAGATTAGGTTGACCAGTAGCTTCAAAAGTCACAATCATTAAAGCTGAGCTGGTAATTTAAAAAAAACATTTGTTTTAATCACTAACTTGTTATAGGTACAAGCTGTAATAATAAAATGTCTTTCTTTTTCAAGCTACTAGGTTGGAAATGAAGGTTATGGAAATAACCTTAAGCTTATCACGCAAGCATGAGGATCACATCATATGTGATCATGAGTGACTAGTCGCACTAGTTACTCAGTGTAAGGGAATTTAAAATGTTAAAAGCAAACGAGGAAACCACATTATCCAAGAACACTTCTCGGATCATTTCATCTAAACTACAAAGTAGATATCGAAATAACTCTTGAAGCGCGGTTGCGATCGTGTCTCTAAAGTAAGATACCTCATGTCTCAAGTCTAATCCAATGGAGGAAACGCTTGCGAGAAATGTTGTAAATTTTATTCACACAAAAAATTAATAATTATTATGTGAATATTACATTCATGCTATTGGAAAATTATGAATCATATTCACACCCAACATAAAATGTAAATTACATTTTCAATTAATTGTCTAATGTAATCCAATTCACATAAACGTATAAATTGTAAATGTTATTTACAAATAGCTCTCTCTAATATATTATAAACTGCATTTGCAATATATGTGATTAATATGGATAGTGTTATCGAAATTATTCATAACCATGATAATTAAGTCGTATTTAATTATATCAGATCATCATTCTCATGCATCTAAATAATATGAATCAAATTCACATTATTCATTATAACTAAATCACACTTAATTATCTATAACTCAATACCTGGATACACATTTATCGATCAAACTATTCTTAAACTCTTTTAAGAATAATGTGCTTTTTCCGCGGATACTTGGAGATAAGGTGATTGTATGTTCTACGTATAGTGACTTAGATATTGAGATTACATCTCAAATCCAGATCTCGGGGACCTCCCATAAATGCTTGATTAAATCAAGGCCGTAGATCTAATCTTCTTATTGCATCTGAATCACATCCAGATCAATGTAAAATATTTGGACTAAGATCAAATCACTTCTCTACTTAGAGAAGTCACTAAAATCTAGACCTATTTCATCACTCCTTCATAATAGAAGCACCATGGTTATAAAATCGTTTATGATCACATCACCCTCATGTATTCTTAATACCTATACATCCTACATACTGGATGACCTAGAATAAACCCGAAGACATAGATCAATTTTGCCTTATCTTCTTCAGGATTTTATCACTAAGTTTCTCATTTAGGTCATTGGGATCAATTGGTATCGATCATATTGGTACCATTAGGTCATTAGGTCTTTAGGATTTTATCACTAACTTTCTCATTCAGGATTTTATCACCATAGTTATACAATCGTTTATGATCACATCACCCTCATGTATTCTTAATACCTATACATCCTACAAACTAGAAGACCTAGAATAAACCCGATCAATTTTGCCTTATATTCTTTAGGATTTTATCACTAAGTTTCTTCAGGATTACATAGATCAATTGGTATCGATCATATACTTTCCAAAATCATATATCATACTACAAATTCTTGTCATGCTTCCAAAGTAAGATGGCCATGCATGGAATTTTATTGATCCCAAATACCTCATGAGTGAGCTCATGTCTTCCGGTTCACAAGTGTACCCGTATGATCCTTTGAGATATCGTATTACTTATATGCCCTTGTATGCACACCAATTCTCCAGTTTATAGACCTTGATTAGGCCATCAACATATCGGCCTGCCAAATGTATACACTCATACATATAGCAACACATCTTTCTCTGGTCAGAGGATGCATGCCTATATCGTGACAGAATACAATATAGGTCTTGGTTATCTCAATCTGGCTAAGTCAACTCTTTAACTAACTTATCTGACACCTCCGAATATCTATTCTTATGTAGAGGACATGCATCAAGAGGTCGGTCAAATATCAGTCAAAAGAGAAAGGATTGCCATCTCCTACTCAGGATGGAGATCATCTCTTAATAATCATTTGACGGTGCTTGATGAGTCCTTAGTCAAACTCTTTGGATATTCATTCAAGCACCAACCTCTATGATTTAACAATTAAATTAACAGATGTATAATCATTAAGATAATCATGGTACATAACCTTAATTGTACTAAGAGACCTTATAGTGCATTCATTCATTTACTATGGGACATGGAGTGAAATAAAGCAATAACTTTTATTGATATATTAAACATTACAATAATATTTATAAATAGTTCGTCTCAGGCTCACATGGCTAAAAATCTCCCACTAGCCCTCAGAATCATTCAGTACAATCCTTAATCCCATGCTTAGTACATGCTGGTCGAAAACTTTTTGTGTCAAAAGTATGGTAAGAAGATCAACAATGTTATCGGCAGAGGCCACCTTAGTGATGACGATGTCACCATGCTTTTTTATCTCTCGAATAATGTGGTATTTTCTTTCCATGTGCTTTCTCTTTTGATGTCAACTGGATTCCTTCGCTTGAGCTATGCCTCCCATGTTATCGCAGAGTAGCGGGATGGGGGTATCAGAGGAATCTATGCCAAGCTCCAAGATTAACTTGCGCAACCACACAACCTCCTTTGCAACATTTGATGCGGCAATGTATTCGGCTTCTGTTGTTGAATCGGCTGTAGAGTCTTGTTTCTTAGCTCACAGTACTACCGTTCAACAGGAACAAAAATCTTGATGTTCGATCCATAATATTTTACTGGTTACTATTGAGTATAGATTTGAGTGGGTTTAATATAGGTTATCTAAAATAAGAAATATTTACAGAAATACATATTTTACTTTGATTAATCTTTTCAACTCTGAAAGCTCATTCCCTTATTCACTTTCAATGTAAGAGATATACTCACCATTATATCTCAAGTAAGACCTGAGATCTCCTTTCTTACCTTTTTTACATCCCAATAATATGAGAAACTGCAACTCGAATAAAAAGAAGCAAGAACTCATTCTGCCTTGCAAGTCCAACTTGCATTTTCCAATTCGGTCTTTAACATACAGGCCCACCACCCCTAAGGCGATATTAATCCGTCGTTAATTGAACAAACCATCAACATGATTAAAATCTGATATGTACAATCCAATATCATCCAAATAATATGAGGAAATGATATTGGGATCACTACGCATATGGCCTTACTCTTTTGAGAAGTAAAGAGCCCGATCCATGTGCGCTTGTATGTAGGAGCTGTTACTTCAGACATACGTCTCCTATATACAATCCATAGTGACAGGACCCTTTTCCTTGATGGGATACCATAGATGTCACTTATGTGATCCTACATATCATGTTCAAATTTTTAATTAATTACCATGAATCAAATTCATAAAATTAATTCTTCCAAGAGAAATACAACTCTATTCATAATAAAGTATTAGTTGGATATAAATAATTTAAGCATATCAAATCAATCATTAATCCAATTCAATCAAACAACAAAACAATCTTGATTGTCACTTGAAGGATGGCATAGTCTTAAAATATGTATTATTAAAATTTTAATAATAAGAAAAAGACATCACGATCTTTTCGAGCATTATTCTTTTTTACCTGTTGTCATGGCCCGTATACACAGGATGTGGGAGAGACCGCTCAGGGAGTAACATGTTACCCCAACAATCCCCGACTAGACACCATATCTGTCTTAGGTCAGGATAATGTGATTTAATCATTTTGTATTTGAGATGATATTCGAACTTTCAACCAAAGTTATACCACATAATATTTATCAAAATCATTCTGATTAATATTATAGGGAGATTTGCTAAAGAAATCTCAATTATATTCAAGTAACAATGTTTTGCATGTAAAGATTGTCCTACAATTATTGTGGGATAAAGTAGAGTTTTCATGTAACATACATTTAATGGCTTATAAAGATTAATCAATTATTTCTATAATTATTAAGTATCACAACTAATCAAGAAAAATTCATAATTTCCTTGATTTCTTTTAAACTACAAACACATTAAGTAAAGAGATTTGATGATCTAATCATCTTTCGACCCATCTCCACTAAATATGGATTATCTAGGGCAAACAGAGTCAGAATCACGTAAAATAAAATTGAGCGATTTTTTGGTTTATTTCTCTACTTACGTCAAGTGTTTATTTCATTTTTCATTACAGGAAAACAATAAGAAAAAAAATTTTCTTACAGATCCACAAATACATGCAAAAAAATTTTCATAGCGGGAACTCTTTAAATCTTTTTCATGCACTTTTTGTACCAATATTAGGTTTTTTTAGGAAGTATTTAGACATTATAAATACATTTTAATAACCAAAAAACACGTCCAAACAATGGACAAATAATATATTTTTATTTTAGCAAAAAACAATTCGAATCTTGCATCCATTACAAAAAGAAATGATTCCTGCACATCCGAAACATGAGACTTGATCGCCTAGGGTTTCATATCATTCCAAGATCTCAAACAAGGCTCTGATACCACTTGAAGGTTATGGAAATAACCTTAACTGCATCCCGAAAGCATGAAGATCGTATCGTTTGCAATTGTGAGCGACTAGTCGCACTTGTTGTTCAGTGTAGTGGAATTTAAAAAATTTAAAAGCAAATGATAAAACCACATGATCCAAGAATATTTATCGAATTATTTCATATAAAGAACAAAATAGATATCAGAATACCTCTTGAAGGATGGTTGCGATCATGTCTCTAAAGTAAGAGACATCTTGTCTCAAGTCCGAACTGACGGAGGAGATGCATGCAAGCACGTTAATGAAATACATGCTCCTCGCAATCCAAGTTGATAATCCAAGAAATGGAACTTCTGATCTCACCACACATGATTCGACATCTTCTTCACGAGAGAGGTGCACCGAAGGAGACAAAAATCCACGAGCGATCGAAGTCGTAGCACGACAGCGTAGCGATAATAGCAATTCACTCTTAGGGCACAAAGTGGACGGCCACTTAGAGAGAGAGAGAGAGAGATGGGGTGTGTAGTATGAGAAGAAGAGAGAGAGAATATTCGATGTTATAAAATGATGAGCTAGGGAATTGCGAGAATAAAAAGAGGATAGGTATATGGGAATTGTCTCTTTTTTTAGAATATTTTTGGAGTCCAAGGATGACAATCCATGGACAACAGAAATTCAATGATTGAGATTGATTTGTGTTTTGTTCAATGGTCATGATTTTGTTGTAAAAATACAAAAAAAATTAATTTAATTTAATATATATTGAATAATAATTAATATAAATTAATTTTAATTAAATCAATATTCCTTGGAGAAATATATATTGAATGTTGGCCTGTGAACCATAGACATGTGTAGAGAATGGTTGTAGCAGAAATGAAAATGCTAAGGTGGATGTGTGGACACGCACGTAAAGATAGGATTTGGAATGAGACAATCAGAAAGAAAGCTGGTGTAGCTCCGATCGAGGATAAGATGCGAGAAAACCGCTTAAGATTGTTTGGTCATTTGCAAAGAAGATCAGCTGATGCACCGGTTAGGAGATGCGAGTGTTGGGATATTGAGTTGGCTAAGAGAGGGCGAGGACGACCTAAGAAGTGTTGGAAAGAGACTATACGAAGGGAACTGAGTTTTTTGGATATAAGCCTGAGATTGACCCAAGATAGATATGAATGGAAGCGAAGAATCAATGTAGCCGACCCTACTTAATTGTGAGATAAGGCTTTGTTGTTGTTGTACCTTGGAGAAATAGAAAGGAGGCAAGCCTCCTTGCATAAGGGGGGTGGACGACTACTAATCTAATTAAGACTTGGTGGCCGTCCACCCTCTCCTATTAGGAAGGTGGCCTCTTTGTCCTAATTAATGAGATCTCACATCTCACGAGATTCTCCATAATTTACAACAACATTTGTTGTAATTTACTCAAATAAATAATTCAAAATTATTTTTTGAATATTGCATTCTTGCCATTGGAAAATTGTGAATCATATTCACACCCAAAATAATATGTAAATTACATTTTCAATAAAATATCCAATGTAAATCCAATTCACATTAACATTTAAATTATAAATGGTATTTACAAATAGCTCTCTCTAATATAATATAAATTACATTTATAATATATATGGTTAATATTGATAGTGCTATGCATCAATCATATCTATGATAATTAAGTCACATTTAATTATATTAGATCATCATTCTCATGCATCTAAATAATATGAATCAAATTCACATTATTCATGATAATTAAATCTCATTTAATTATCTATTTCTTGATGCTTGGATAGACATTTATCAATGGAATTATTCTTGAACTCTAAAGAATAATGCACTTTCTCCAAGGACACTTGGAGATAAGGACATAGCGATTGTACGTTCCACATGTAGTGACTTGGATATTGAGATTAAATCTCAAATCCACGTCTCAGGGACCTCCCATATATAGTTGATTAAATCAAAATCGTAAATCTAATCTTCTCATTGCATCTGAATCACATCCATATTACTGTCCAATATTTGGACTAAGATCAGATCACTTCTCTATTGAGAGGAGTCACTAAAATCCAAACATGTGTCATCACTCCCTCGAAATGGAAGCATCATGGTTATACAATCGTTATGATCACATCACCCTCAGGTATTCCTAATACTTGTACATCTTGCATACTGGAAGACCTAGAATAAACCCGAAGTTTTAGATCTCTTTTTAGACTATCTCCTTCAGGGTTTTATCATTATATTACTCATTTGGTCATTGGAAGTTGGTAGAGATCACATGCTTTCCAAAAACATATATCATACCTACAAATTCTTGTCGTGTTTCCAAAGCAAGATGACCATGCATGTAATTTGATCAGTCCCAATGCCTCATGAGTGAGCTCATGTCTTCTGGTTCAGTAGTGAACATGTATGATCCCTTTGAGAGTTTGTATTACTCATATGCCTTTGTATGCACACCATCTCATTGGTGTATAGACCTTGTTTAGGTCACCAACCTATCGGTATGCCAAATCTACATATTTAGACATATAGAAATGCATATGTCTCTGGTCAAAGGATGTATGCCTATATCGTGACAACATACGTCATAGGTCTTGGTTATCGCGATCTTGCTAAGTCAACTCTTTGACCTAACTTATCTGACACATCTGAATCTCTATTCTTATGCAGAGGACCCACATCAAGAGATCAGTCAGATATCAGCCATAAGAGAAAGGATTTCCATCACCTACTCAAGTTGGAGATCATCTCTTAACAATCATTTGATGGTACTTGATGAGTCCTCAATCTAACTCTTTAGATATTCATCCAAGCACCAACCTCTATGATTCAACAATTGAATCAAGAACTGTATGATCAATAGATGGCCATGGTACATAACCCTAATTTCACTAAGGGATCTTATATGAAAATTAAGTATTCTTCATTTCATATCAGGGAATGAATTGCAATAACATTTATTGCATAATAGCTCGTCATGGGCTCGTATGTCCAACAACATCATGTTTATACAATCATTTTTGACCACATCACCCTCTGGTATTCCTAATATCTTTAGATCCTGCTTACTGGAAGACCTAGAATAAACATGAAGAAATATATCAATTTTGCACTGTCTTATTCATAGTTTTAACACCAAGTTTCTCATTTGTTCATTGGGAGTTGGTATCGATCATATACTTTCCAAAAGTATATATCATATATACAAATTCTTGTCATGCTTCTAAAGTAAGAAGACCATGCATGGAATTTGATTGATCCTAAGTACCTCATGAATGAGCTCATGTCTTCCGATTCATAAGTTAACCTGTATGATCCTTTTGAGAGATCGTATTACTCGTATACCATTTTATGCACACCAGCTCGTCAGTGTATTGACTTCGATTAGGCCATCAACCTATTGGTTTGTCCAATGTACATACTTAGACATATAACAATGCATTTGTCTCCGATCAGATGATGCTTATATCTTGACAGCATTAAACATAGGCCTTCGTAATCTCTCGTTACGTCAACTCTTTGACCTAACTTATCTGACACCTCTGAATCTCTATTCCTATGTAGAGGACATGCGTCAAGTGGTCGGTCATATATCATCCAAAAGAGAAAGGATTGTCATCTCCTACTCATGCTTGAGATCATCTCTTAATAATTATTTGAACGGTGCTTGATGAAACCTCAATCTAACTCCTTAGATATTCATCCAAGCACCAGCTTTTATGATTCAATAATTGAATCAACAATAGTGTGATCATTAAGAGGGCCATGATACATAACCTTAATTGTACTAAGAGGCCTTATAGTGCATTCATTCATTTAATTAAGACATGGAGTGAAATAAATCAATAACTTTATTGATATATTAAACATTATAAAAACATTTATCATAGAAATGGTTCGCCTTGGGCTTACATGGCTAACAATCTCCCACTAGTCCATAGAACCATTCAGGTACATTCCATAAACCCATGCTCATTAAATGTTGGTTGAAAACCTTTTGTGTCAAAAGTTTGGTAAGCGGATTAACAACTTTGTCGGTAGAGGCCGCCTATGTGACAACGATGTCACCAAAGTTTTGTATCTCCCGAATGATGTGGTATTCCTTTCCACGTGCTTGCTCTTTTGATGCCATATGGGTTCCTTCGCCTGAGTTATGGATCATGTGTTATCATAGAGTAGTAGAATTGGAGTAACAGAGAAAACTACTCCAAGCTCCAGGATGAACTTGCGCAACCACACCGCCTCCTTTACAGTATCTAATGCGGTAATGTATTCGCTTTCTGTTGTTGAATTAGCTATAGTGTCCTGCTTCTTGCTCCGTTTAACAGTAACAAAACCCTGATGTCAACTTTTGATGATCAATATTAGACTGGAAGTCAGAATCCATGTATCCTAAGACTAGGAGATCGCCATCTCTATATACCAAGATGTAATCTTGCATCCGTCTTAGATACTTCAAGATGTTCTCCACTGCATTCCAGTGTTGCTCTCCATAGAAGAATTGGTAACAGCATACCACTCCCAATAAATAGTAGATATATGGCCTTGTGCACATCATGGCGTACATTAAGCTTCCTACATCTGATGGGTAGGGACAACCAGCCATGGTTATCTTTTCCTCAACACTTTGAGGAGCTATTCCTTTGAACAGGTGTATACCATGTCTCAAGAGAAGGAAGCCTTTCTTGGAATTCTCCATATGGAATTATTCTAAGATCTTTTTAATGTATCTATGTTGTGAAAATCCTAAAATCCTCTTTTCCCTATTTCTGAATAGTTTTAGACCCAAGATATAAGAGGTTTCTCCAAGATTTTTCATCTCGAAGGTATGGGATTGCCAAATCCTAACACTAGTCATCATTCCTGTATTATTCCCAATTATAAGGATGTCATCTATGTAAAGCATGATGAACACAAATGTGCTCCCACTAAGCTTCTTGTACACACACAATTCATCAGGATTCTGCATAAAATCATAGATCTTTATGGTTTTGTTGAATATGATGTTCTAGCTACAAGAAGCTTGTTTGAGCCCATTGATGGATTTCTTTAGCTTACATTGCCTTCCTCGGTTATGAAGCCCTGAGGTTGCTCCATACAGATATCCTCCTCAAGGCATCCATTAAGGAAACCATCTTGACATCCATCTGCCAAATGCCGTAGTCATGATATATAGCTATAGCTAGCAGTAACATGATGGACTTTAGTATAGACACAAGAGAGAAGGTCTCGTCGTAGTCGATGGCTTCTCTCTCTGAGTATCGCTCGGCTACAAGCCTTGCCTTGAAGGTCTCTACCTTCCCATCAGGTCCTGTTTTTATCTTGAAGATCAATTTACACCCAATGGGTTTTACCCCTCTAGGTGGATCCTCTAGGGTCCATACCCTATTTTTATGCATGGAGTCTATTTCAGACTTTATTTCTAGCATCCATCTATCCATGTCATGATCCGTGAGTGCTTCATCAAATGAGATGGATCATTATCAGTTCACGTGGCATATGGAATTTGTACCTTTCGATTGGTTCAACCACTCTCGAACTCCTTCGAAGAGGTACGAATGCTACATCTTCATTTACTTGTTCAATTTATGCATCAGGAAACTCAGTATCCTCATGAGATTCAATGAGTTCATTTACTTCCTTTTTGTCTTTGCTCTTAAGGAAGACATCCTTGACGAGCCGCGGAATCTACCCTTTAGATGTCGTATGATTGACTACTGCGTTGCAGTCGGATAGATCCGCGATCGGTCAAAAATAACCGCACAAATCGATGAATTGTCGAATAAAAATAAGCTGCGGTTTTATGTTTATTTAGCCTGGGCAAGCCCCAGGGTCGACTCAAGGAGGCAAAGGAACAACTCAGGATCAAGTTAGATGGATTAGATTACGGTTTTCCAAGTGGGATTTTTTTTGTGATTTTTTTATGCAATAAAAAATGCCAAATGCAGAAGATGAATGAACTAGGTTATTAAGAAAATCAACAAATTAGCCAAATTTAATTTTAATATGAAATTAATCCAAAATGACCAAATTGTATTTTTCCTATAAACCTAATCCAATAGTGAATGCAAAATATATTTTTTTGAAATTTTTGGCTTTAAGATGCGCAAATGAAAAATGCAAACGTTTTTAGAATTTTTATGCAATTTTTCGTGCAAATGATAAGCAAAAATTATGAAAACTTTACTGGAAGATAAATATGATGAAATGAAGCTACACTAATTTTTTTATAATTTTCTGACTCTTTTTTATTTTTTTATGAATTTTTTACTGAAAACAGGGCAATAATGAGTATTTAATTCCTAATTAATCCACAAAATCAAATTATCCAGAGATTGATTTATCTCAAAAAGATATTTTAGTGATGAATCCAGGAGAGTTGAAATCTCTTAAAAGTGTTATTCATGGAATTAACTAAAAATCAACTACTGAAATCACTCTACAAATTATTTTATGCACAAGACAACTCCTAATTGGATGAAACTTGGATAGTAATTAAAGCACACTAAAAGACATCATTCATGATTTTTTTACAATTTTCTGAACAATAAATAGGCCTGTACGAATTTCAGAGTGTAAATAGGTAAAATATCACTTAATTTCGATCTCTGATTTTTAATAAGTAATAAAAGGCTCACAAAAATATAAATAAATAGCTGAAAGATAAAGAATTAGTTGTGCTACAACATGCTATTTTTGATGAAATAAAATAATGCAATACTATTGTCCAAATTAACAGTCCAAGATAGGGGTGTTTTCGCAATTACAAAATCTGAAATTGAATGAAATGATATGCACTGGGGTGCTTTCGAAATTGATGAAACATGCAGGAGTGACTATGCAATATTCACATAATAATAATAATAAAATGAATAAAAAATGAAGAGACCTTTTCTTTGACAACCGTGCACTCCTTCCATGCCTAGGGCACACACAGGGGGGCAGCGGAGGGCGCACGAGACGCGCGGCCTAGGAGGGGCGCGAAGGGCGGCGACGCCTCGGCGATTGGCGTCGTGGGCGGCTGCCGAGGTGATGAAGTCTGGAGGCGTGCGTCTCGCGGCCGTCGTGCGCTGCGCGTGGGACGGTGGCGGCCTGGATGGGAGTCCGCGGCGGCGGCGAGAGCAGCGCACGAGGAGGTCGGCGTCGGTGGGCTGTGGAGGAGTGCGGACGACGGGAGGAACTGGGGCGGCGCTGGATGGGTCCGCGCGGAGGGCGTGGTCAGGCGGTCGAGACGCGTCTGGAAGGGGGCGAGGATGAGGTGGCGCCGGGCCGTGGGGCGGGCAACGGAGGAGCACGGCCGCGGAGGGTGGTGCGCGGCTTCACGCACGGCTTCTGGGAGGCTCACCGCGTGGAGGTGGGGCCGGTGCAAGGGCAGTGGTGGCGGCTGCGCCTCGACGGCCGTGAGGGGGCTGGAAGCTGGCCGCGCGGGGGAGGTGCGTGTGGCGGCGGGTTCCTGGAGGGCGGCGCCGGCGGTCACGCGGGCCGGAGCACGGAGGGATCGTCGATGGCGTACCTTGGCCGCTCCGGTAGCTGGAGCGCCGTTGTGCGGACTACCTGCAGTGTTCTTTTTTTTTGTTGTTTTTTTTGTATATATTTTTTTGTAAATTTTTTGTAAGCTGGAAATGGATGAATAAAGAGGTGGTGTTGGTGATGTGGATAGTGGTAGTGATGGTGGTTTGGTTGTAAATGTGATGATGATGATATGATGTGTGGTGAAAAATGTGGTGATATTTGTGTGATGGGATAAAAAAATGGAGTGGTTTTTTTGTTTTGTTTTGATAAACAAAATAAGCAAATACGTTAGATAAAAAAATTGACAAAGAAAAGGAGAGAATACTTACCTGTGATTCACCGAAAATGGAGCTGCGTTGTGCGGCTTCCGGTCGTAGCCTCGAGAAGGATGGCGGAATCCTTCGAAGCTGAGCGAGTTCGATGGGAATCTCGCGATGCGGCAATGGTGATGCCGCGGATCTCGCCTGCAGGTCGTCGTCGCTCAACGTCTAAGGGGGAGCTGTCACCTCTCAACTTAAAACGGGGCTCGAACCTCTCTTCTCTCGAAAACGGCGGATGAAAAATAATGGAGTAGAAGATGGGAATATAAAGAGGATGAGGGAGTTGGAAAAGAGATGGAGAGAGTGGAGAGATTGGTGGAGGAAGTGGGGTTAATGTGGCTTGGAGTAGGGGAAAAGAAATGAGAAGAGGTAAAAGGGGATTAAATAAATACAGTAATAAAATAAAATAAAAGGCTACAAAAAATAAATAAAATAATAATAATAAAATAATAATAAAAATAAATCCGAAAATAATAAAATAAATCCGAAATTAATAAAATAATAGGGTGACATGTGGCGGCTCCAGGAGCTGCCACATGTCGCTCCTGGAAAAATCAAAAATTAAATGTAAGAAATAATAAAAGGGATTAAATCAAAAAGTGGTCAACACGAAAGTTGCTCGTCTCGACGAGATCTACAACTTTTGTGAAGGGCCGAAAATCAAATGAAATCATCTGTACAAAGTGTATTTTTGGGTGGTACCTTATAGATATAAAATACCGCATTTTTCCTTTTATAATTTTTTTGTCATTTTTTAAAGAGAGAAAAATCAAAATAAAAAAATAGAAAAAATATGAGAAAAATATTTACAACCTAATCTAATTTTGTTTGGATTTTTAATAATGAAGAAAATAAAATGATAAAATACAGGGGCAAAACGGTCAATTTGTATAATATACAAAAGGGACCCAAAACCCAAGTTTTGCATACGAGCTCCGATTTTAATGAAATTAGTCTTGTTTCGAAGGTCTCTGAATGTATATTACTTTAAAAGTGAGTAGACCTAATTCGGAGGCTGTATGAGAGAGATATGCACATTTTAAGGTTTACAGCTTCAAACTTGGATTGGGGTTTTATTGGTCAATTTTACAAGTTAGTATTTTTTAGATATTTTTCTTTAATTAGTGTTAGTAATATATACACTATAGAGTTGATTTTATTAGCTTTGGAGTTAGTATAAAATATATACAAATAAGGTATTTTATCTAATATACAGGTGGATATTTACAAGTGAAATTGGCTTCTTATTTTATGCAATTATGAATGCTAAAATGCAGATATTATGATTGCATGCATGAATGCTAATTTTACAATATAAAGGGAAATATGCATCTATTTACTCGGGAACAAGACTCTATTTTCAACTTTTAGAGTGACGAATCACAGATTCATCAACCCTCCAGAAATTTTACATCCCTAGAGACGAATACCTTTCGAGCCTCAGGGTTATAAAGCTGGTATCCAATATCATCATTAACATACCCAATAAAGTAATACTCACAAGTGTGAGATTCTAGATTACTTGCATCCACGTTCTTCGCATGGACCAAGCAACCCCAAATCCTTAAATGTCTAACACTAGGTTTGGTTCCATAATAAAGCTCGTGAGGAGTTTTAGATACATACTTGCTAGGAATCTTATTTGGGATATATATTGTAGTCTCCACTACATATCCCAAGAAACTAACTGGTAAACGTGCTTTACTCATCATTGAACAGATCATGTCCATGATGGTCCTGTTGCATCTTTCAGCAACACCATTAAGTTGGGGAATTCTAAGAGGAGTGAGATTAGAGACAATTCCTCTCTCTTTAAGATATTCCTTGAACTCATTTGAGAGGTATTCATCACCTCAATCAGATCGAATTCGTTTAATCTTCCTATCAGTTTAGTTCTCAACCAAAGCCATGAACTCTTTTAACTTTTCAAAGGTTTCATATTCATGACGTACTAGGAAGATAAACCCTTGTCATGAATGGTCATCAATAAACGTCAAATAATATCGATGTCCATTTCGGATCGCCTGAAGGGACCACATACATCAATGTATAAGGTCAAGAATACCTTTGCATCTTGTAACCTTGTTACAGAAAGACATCCTAGTCTTTTTACCTTGAATACAATGTTCATAGGTAGACAAAGATTGGACCTATAAAAAATCTAAGGGTCCATCCTTTATCAATCTATTGATCCTATTAACAGATAAATTTCCAAACCTTTGATGCCATATCATATTAGAATGATTTCCATCCCCCTTTTTCTTTTAGGGTTTTTATTAGTGGCAATAGCATTCATGACACTTCACCAATGCACAATTCATAGAGTCCACCAGAAGTCAGAACACTGTTCACAATATATTTATCATAACAACTTATGACAAGCTTATTACAGAATAGAAACAATTGTCCACTTCTAAGTAACTTAGATATAGATATTAAATTCCTTCTGATATCTGGAACATAAAGACATTCTTTAAGTACTAGTACTCTTCCACTAGATAATAATAGTTTGCAGGCCTTGAAGGCGACTACTACAATGGTTGCATCGGATCCCATCTGGATGACTATCTTGCCTTCATCAAAATTCTTAGTTTCCTGAAATAGATGCAACAAATTGCATACATGAGCAGAAGAACCAGAATCGATGACCCAACTACCTTCTCGTCTTACGAGAAAGTTGGTTTCAATGATGAAAGTAGAATTCATACCTGTTGGGCTTTACCTTTATCTGCAGCCTACAGGTAATCTAGGCAGTTATGCTTCCAGTGCCTCGACTTCTTGTAGTGATGACACGCATCGGTCTTCTTTGATGCCACCAATGCGGAAGCATTAGAAGATGAACCAACACCTTGACTCTTCTTCTTTCTCTTCTGGGATGGGCCCTTTCGGTCCTTGCTTCCGCCTGTGCTTCCCCTTGACTTGTGCAACCAATTCATTGCTAGTGGGAATAACTTTCTTCATTATGTCTTCTGCAGACTTTAATGAAGCCATTAACTCATCATTAGATCAATTTATCTTGTTCATGTGTAATGATACCAGAAATTTATTGAAAGACTAGTGCAGAGACAAAAAAATGAAGTCGTACTGCTTATCTGCATCCATCTGAGCCCTGAGAGTTTCCAGTTCAGAAAGGTACCCAAACATTTTGAGTATATGTTCTCTAACTGAAGTCACTTCATGCATTTTGTAGAGAACAAGTTCATGAACGTTACAATGCTGAGTACGGTTGACATCACCGAACATCTCCTTGAGATTTAGCATTATATCCTGGCAATTGTCCATCTCCACATATTGCTTCTGAAGCATATTGGAGAGAGATCCCAGAATATAACACCTGGCCAACGTATGATCTTTATCATATTTTTCATTGTATTTGATTTCTTCCAACATCTTACGATTTGCAAGATTGTACTTAAAAACACATAAGATATGCGGTCTGCAAAAAGGACAAGATCCAAAATACAGATCCAATCCGAGTAATTTGGCTCGGTCAACTAGTTGACCTGTTCCTGGTGAGTGGGTTCATGGACTTTATTGTCTGAAATTAAGAATGTACTATATTAAAACATATAAATAATTATATATTCAAAAATCAAATTCTTTGTTAAGGATTTTTAATCAAATTAGTCTTGCCTTTTCAACTTCGAATGTTCATTCCTTTAGTCACTTTCAGAGCAAGAGATATACTTACCTCTATATCTCTAGTAAGAACTGAGATATCCTTTTCTACCTTAGTTACATCCCAATAATATGAGAAACTGTAACTCGGGTAAAAAGAAGCAGGAACACATTTCGCCTTGTAAGTCCAAGTTGCATTCCCAATTCGATCTTTAACACCCGGGCCCACCACCCCTAAGGCTATATTGATCCATCATTAATTGAACCAATCGTCAACATGAATAGAACTCTATATGTGCAATCCAATATCATCCCAATAATATGAGGAACCGATATTGGGGTCACTACGTATACGGCCTTACTCTTTCGAGAAGTAAAGATCCCGATCTATGTGTGCTTGTATGCAGGAGCTGTCATTTAGGACAAGTGTTTCCTACATACAATCCATGGCGATGGGACCCTTCGCCTTGAAGGGAGACCATGAATGTCACTTATGTGATCCTCCATGTCATGTTCAAATTTTAGTTAATCATTATGAATCATATTCACATATTTAATTCTTTCAATGGAAATACTACTCTATTCAAAATAGAGTGTTTTAATTGGATATAATTTATTTAATCATATTAAATCAATTATCAATCTAATTTAATCAACCATCAAACAATCTTTATTGTTACTTGAAGGATGGTATAATCTCAAAATACATATTACTTATATTTTAATGATTAGAAAAATACCTCATGATCTTTTCAAGCATTATCCTTTCCTTACCCACTGTCATGGCCAGTACGCACATGATGTGGGACAGACTGCTCATGGAGCAACCTGCTACCCCAACGATCTCCAATTAGACATCATATCCGCCTCAGAATCAGAAGATTATGTGAATTGATCATTTTGTATTTAAGATGATATTCAACCTTTCAACCAAGATATATCATGTAATAATTATCAAAATCATTTTGATTAATATTATTAAGAGATTTGCAAAAGAAATCCCCAATCCTATTCAAGTAACAATGTTTTGCATGTAATGATTGTCCTACAACTATTATAGGATAAACTAGGGTTTTCATGAAACATACATTTAATGGCATATGATGATCAATTAATTATTCTCATAATTATTTGGCTTGGAAATAATTAAGGCAAATTCATAATTTACATGATTTTCATTGAAATATAAACACGTTAAGCAAAGAGATTTGATGATCTAATCATCTCCCGACCCATCTCCACTAAATATGGAACATCTAGGGCAAACATAGTTGGAATCGCAAGAAACAAATTCGAACGATTTTCTGGTTTGATTCTCTACTTAACTGAAGTGTTTATTTCACATTTCATGACAAGAAAATAGTCAAAAAATTAATTTTCTTACAGACCCTTAAATACATGCAAAACAACTTTCATGACAGGAACTCTTCGAAACTTTTTCATGCATTTTTGGTACATATATTAGGTTAATGTTTTGGGGATATATTTAAACATTCTCAATACATTATAATAACCAAAAAACAACAATAGGTTTTATTTTAGCAAAAAAATTGATTCGAATCTTGCATCCAATGCAAAAAATAATGATTCCTGCGCATCCGAAACATGAACCTTGATCACCTAGGGTTTCAGATCATATCAAAGACCTCAACCCGGATCTGATACCACTTGAAGGTTATGTAAAGAACCTTAAGTGCATCACAAAAGAGTGAGGATCACATCATATGTGATTAGGAGTGACTAGTCGCACTAGTTGCTCGGTGTAGTGGAATTTAAAATTTTAAAAGAGAAAGATGAAACCACATGATCCAAGAGCAATTCTCGTATCATTTCATCTAAACCACAAAGTAGATATTGGAATAACTCTTGAAGAGTGGTTGAAATAATCTCTCTAAAGTAAAAGACCTTTTATCTCAAGTCTGATCTAACGGGGGAGATGCTTGCGAGCACGTTGATGAAACATGTGCTCCTCACAATCCAAGTTGATAATCCAAGAGGCAAATCTCCTTATCTCATCAAACAAGATCTGATGTCTTCTTTACGAGTGAGGTGCACATAAGGATACAGATATGCATGAGCGGTCAAAGTTGTGACACAACGACATGTGATGACGACGATATTATCTAGGATTTAGAGTGGACGGACACTCTAAAGAAAGAGAGATGAGGTGTGTAGTATGACAAGAAGGAGAGAGAGAGAGAGATGATATTGCATTATTGTAAAATGAAGAGCTAGGGTTACCTCTTCTTTTATAATATTTTGGGAGTCCATGGATTCCAATCCATAGACAACACAAATCCAATGATTGAGATTAATTTGTATTTCTTTCAATTACCATGCTTTTGTTGTAAAAATACAACAATAATTAATTTAGTTTAATTTAATATATATTGAATAATAATTAATATAAATTAATTTCAATTAAATCAATCAATCTTGGAGAAATAGGAAGGAGGCAATCCTCCTTGCGACCACTAATCCAATTTGGATGGTCGTCTACCCTCTCCTATTAGGAACATGGCTTCCTTCTCCTATTACATGAGATTATACATCATGTGAAATTCTTCATAATTTACAAAAACATTTGTTGTAAAATTTATTCACAAAAATAATTTGAAATTATTTTGTGAATATTGCATCAAGCCATTGGAAAAATGTGTATCATATTCACACCCAAAATAAAATGTAAATTACATTTTTAATTAGTTGTCCAATGTGAACCCAATTTACATAAACATTTAAGTAAATGTTATATACCAATAGCTCTCTCTAATATACTATAAATCACATTTATAATATATATGATTAATATGGATCGTGTTATCCACATTATTCATATCCATGATAATTAAATCACATTTAATTATAATGGATCATCATTCTCATGCATCTAAATAATCTGAATCAAATTCAAATTTTTCATGATAGTTAAATCACATTTAAATACCTATATCTCAAAGCTTGGATATACATTAATCAATGGAATTATTCTTGAACTCTCTCAAGAATAATGCACTTTCTCCACGAATACTTGGAGATAAGGACATGACGATTGTACGTTCCACGTATAGTGACTTAGATATTGAGATCACATCTCAAATCCAGATCTCGGTGACCTCCCGTAGATGCTTGATTAAATCAATTCCATAGATCAAATCTTCACATTGCATCTGAATCACATTCAGATCAATGTTTGACATTTAGACTAAGATCACATCACTTCTCTATAGAGAGCAGTCACTAAAATCCAGACCAATTTCATCACTCCCTCAGAATGGAAGCGTCATGGTTATTCAATCGTTTATGTGCACATCACCCTCAGATATTCCTAATACCTGTACATCCTACATACTGGAAGATATAAAATAAACCTGAAGAAATAGATCAATTTTGCACTGTCTTTTTCAGAGTTTTACCACTAAGTTTCTCATTAGGTCATTGGGAGTTGGTATCGATCATATACTTTCCAAAAGCATATATCATACCTACACATTCTTGTCATGCTTCCAAAGAAAGACCATCATTCGTGGAATTTGATTGATCCAAAACACCTCATGAGTGAGCTCATGTCTTCTGGTTCACAAGTGAATCTGTATGATCCCATTCAAAGATCGTATTAATTATATGCCCTTGTATACACACTAGCTTGCCGGTGATAGACCTTGATTAGGCCATCAACCTATCGGTCTGCCAAATATACATACTTAGGCATATAGAAATTCATATGTATCTGATCACAGGATGCATGCATATATCATGACATAATACAACATAGTTCTTTGTTATCTCGATCTCGCTAAGTCAACTCTTTCACCTAACTTATCTGACACCTCTGAATCTTTATTCCTATACACAGGACATGCATCAAGATGTTAGCCAGATATCAACCAAATGAGAAAGGATTGGAATCTCCTACTCAGGTTGGATATCATCTCTTGATAATCATTTAAAGGTAGCTGATGAGTCCTCAATCTAGCTCTTTAGATATTCATTCAAGCACCAGCCTCTATGATTCAACAATTGAATTAATAATTTTATGATCTTTAAGATGCATATGGTACATAACCTATTGTACTAAGGGACCTTATATTGAATTCATTCATTTAATCTCAGATAAGGAGTGAAATAAATCTATAACTTTCATTGATATATTAAATATTACAATAACATTTATTGTAGAAAAGGTTCGCCTCAGGCTCACATGGCTAATAGGAAAGAGAGCCCTCATTTCAGGAGTGGTAGTTCAGGTCCCACATGAGTGGGAAGGAGGGAGAGTCTCAATGGTCCACTTCTGAAGAAGGAGAATTGATGGATAGTATTTTAATTTTAAATATGTTTCAAAGCTATTTTATAACTATATCATGTAATTAATTTAAACTTTTGTTTCAAGATCGTTATTTAGCTCTATATGCAGATAATTAGGGTGGAACTCTTGAAGCAGAACAACCACCATTTTATACGGCAATTTGGAAACATGTATGATAAAATATTATTTTATTTTATTCAAATTTTTTAACTATATTTACATATTAAACATTAAAAAATTTAATAGGTATTGTATGAGAGGGTTGTTGTGGCGAACATGAAGTAGATACTTGATGGTATTCCTCCATACTATGTGAAGGAATATTGTCATTACTATTCTACGTTTGGCCAGTCGTCATATTCACATCCATAGCCATCCCAGCAACCATCATCACAAGTGGAGTCTCATATGGTGATGATGGCGAAGAAGGTGACTAAGCTCCAAGAAGATTTCACGGCGTATATGTAAGTGTTTTCCTTATAACATGTAATTGCTTCATAGTTCTTTATCTTCACATAAATATATTATATATATATATATTTTACTTATTATAGGTCACAAGGTCACACATCTCAATATAAGGAGATTGAATTGGATGATGGGAGGAGAAGAATGACACAAAATAAGAGGCACACATGTATGCGAGGTTTAAGAACAAGGAGAAGGGGAAAAACAAATCAAAATAGAGTTTGATTTCAAAAAATTTTAGATCGAAGGAGAAATGATTGGTGGGTTTTTTCTTTTGTAGTTGAATGTTTAGCAAGTTTTAACATTTGTAAGAATTTTGATATTAGTTTCAGATGTACTTGTAGAATTCAACTGTAGAACCATTGGAACATCTATATGCGGTGTGTGTGTGTGTGTGTGTTTATGATATTAGTTCTTAAATATGATGTTTTTGTATATACTAAGGTTTTCTACGAACTTGTATGTTAACTTTATAAGAAAATATCTATATTCTCGAATTAATCTAATTTGACAGGTATACGAAGATGTCGGTTAGAACGCAAATTACAGGTACTTTTCTCAACTCTAATAAGCAACTGTAGTGGTTTCTAAGTATATTTTCAGGTTCGACGGGGCGTCTAAACCCCGCCAGACATGTATATTTTTTTTCAAGTTTACGGTTTGGGGAGCACATGTGCTTGCTAGGGGCACTTAAAACGATTTCATATTTGTGGACGTGCAAGCCTTTGGGAGATCTGTTTGTGCATGCATTATCTCCAGGCGAGCACCTGGCGGGCGTCGGTGCACGTCGGCCTGATCGTGTGACTAAGCGATCAACGAACACAGGTGGGCGAGCACATATGCTCACCTAACCTCCGGTCGTGCACATGGCAGCCACTGGGTGTGCAAATGACGAGTCACAATGTGCATGCCAATCAAATCTTTTCTTGTATTAAATATACCTAATTTTTTTCAGGATAGAAACGACCTTTTGTTATAAAGGAAATTGATAGAAAAGGAATAATTAAATAAAACTCTCATTCAAGAAAGAGTTGCATAACTATGTAACTCTCATGTTATATATGTTATGTACTATGAATGCATAAAAATAAAATCAATGAAAGAGTTGCGTACCTTTAAAATGAAGCTAACGAAATATGGTAGACATAAAATTGTGTAGATTACAATGATGTTATTTGAGGGGGTTGGTGAAAAAGTGCACCATTGTACTGTACGACCTTGATGGTGTTCATACGAGGGGCTCGGATCCTCTGTAATCCTTTTTTTTATTTCGACTCCGAAAAACCCCAATCTTATAGATTGAATTTTTAACTACTATCTTATATATCCTTCAAATTTCGATCAAATACGATGTTATTTGGTATTATATCTAATGGTCAAAGACTCGATCAACATCTAAGCAACTTAAATATCATTTAGAAGAGATCTGCATACTTAAATATCATTTAATGACGTATATACGACCCCCTATACTTAATTTGAGCTATGTCCTCATAAATTAGCAAGAAAAAATGATGACATAACTCATACAAAGTATAGAAAATTCTATACTGCAACGACCAAAGAATCAATGAATGAGAAGTTGATCGCACCCCCTATACATAGGATGAAATAATCCTAAGTATGGCATATTGTACACAAGGCAAGAAGGGTCAATGGTGGGAATGTACAAAATCTTTAGCTCGACCTATCCCCCCCCCCCCCATTATTAAGGTAAAATATCCCTAAGTATAGACATAATATAAAGTGTTGAGGAGACAGGTAAAGGATAAATAAATTAAAAACTTGGGGTGTTCACCCCTCTCCCCCATACTTAGGACAAAGTACGTCCTAAGTATAGAAATAATGAAAGGGGTTAACACCTTTTCGAAAGAATAAGAAAAATGAAAAATAAAAGAAGAAAAGAAGAAACACAGGAATTATTAGGACTCTGGGAGCTCATCTTGAAACACAATTTCGATTGAATCGACAACTGACATGAATGTGTCATGCTCTAAGCACAGCTTCAGCAACTGTATGTTGACTACAAAGGGTTGTGCGTCAGGTGATAATTCTGATATGAGAATATTTCCATTGTCACGGATAGTTTTCATAATGAATGGCCTAGTCCATTCGCTCTTCAGCTTTCCTGGAAAAATCTTTAACTTTGCATCAAATAACCACACCTTCTGTCCATATTCAAAAGTCTTCCTATGGATGTGTTTGTCGTACCATCGCTTGACTTTCTCTTAATACATCAGAATGTTATCGTATTACTAGTCTCTAAATTCAAGCAATCTGTTCATATCAACTTTATGATTCTTCCATCTCTCTCAAAATAAAGGTTGCACATGTTCAATGACCATAAGGATTTGTGAATTAGTTCCACAGGTAGATGGCAAGGCTTTCCATAGACGAGGTGGTAGGGAGACCTGCCGAGAGGAGACTTGTATGCCGTGAGGTATGCCCAAAGAACTGAGTCAAGAAGTTGTGACCAATTCTTACGATCCGGACATACAAGCTTCTATAATATGGTTTTGATCTCCATATTGGAGCATTCAGCCAAGCCATTTGATTGAGGGTGATATGATGCTGCAACACGATGTTCTATGTCGTATTCTTTGGTCAACTTCTTGACCTCTTTGTTAGGAAATGCCCCGCCCTCCCCCCCTACGTCAGAAACAAGAATCTTAGGGATCTCAAACCGTGAGATGATCTTATCCTTCTGGGAGTGACAGACTATGCGGTTGTCTACGATTCAAGTGGGGATTGCCTCTCCCCATCGACTAACATAATCGACTGCAAGCAGGATGTATTCAAAATCCTGATTGTTAGGGAATGACCCCATGAAGTTAATGTCAAAAGTGTCGAAGATATCGGATATATGAATGTATTTTAGAGGCATTGTGTCACGCATGCTAATGTTCTAGTCCATTCATTGACAGTCAGTACACTTCTTCATGTAATCTGCACCCTCTCTAAATAGATGTGGATCCTCCCACTTGTAGAAGTGAATGTTTGCCAAGAACTTATCAAGTTTGATCTTTGGCTAGTCTGGTAGAGTCTTCTTGGAGACAAGGTAATTCATAATATTTGTGTACCAGGGTAGAGAGGATATAGATAAGACTGCCTCATCTGGAAAGGTCTGTGTTATAGGAATGGAGTTCTGCTTAGGAGGCTCTATTTCAAAATTTTTGAAAAGGTGATATGCCATCACAACCTTGGCTCCTAGTTTGTTATGAATTTCCAGATCAAACTCTTGGAGTAGAAGAATCCAATGAATTAGATGAGGTCTAGCATCTTTCTTGCTTTGTAGGTACGTGATGTCAGAATGGTCAGTGTAAATTATTACATTTGATCCGTGGGGATGCGATTTGAACTTTTCCGGCACAAACACTACGACTAGCAGCTCTTCCTCTATTACTATATAATTTTTCTGGGCTTTATCAAGTGTTTTGTTAGCGCAATGAATTACAAATTACAGCCCATCTCATTGTTGTCCTAACATAACACTAATTGCGAAGTCTGATGCATTTGTCATGGTCTAAACAAGGAGAGACCAATCCGATGGCTATAGCATAGGTGTGTTTAAATCCTTCAAGAGATTGAAGGATTGGAGGACTCAATCATTGACCACAAAATCAGTCTCCTTGCCAAGCAACTCAGTCAACAGTTGGGCAATCTTGTTGGAGTCTTTAATGAATCTACTATAGAAACTGACGTGCCCCAAAAACGATCAGACTTGCTTGAGATTTGTGGGTGGCTCAAGTTTGGAAATAACATACACCTTATCTGGGTCAACCTCCATGCCACGCTTGGAGATAACGTGACCTAGCATGATTCCTTCGATCGCCATGAAGTGACTCTTCTCCCATGAAAATACAAGGTTCACCTCACAATATCTTTTCAACGCTCGATCTAAATATCCAAGACATTAATCAAAACTGTCTACAGAGACTGAGAAGTCATCCATAAATACTTCGAGAAAACTACCTATCATATCAACAAAAATTGCCAACATGCATCCTTGGAACGTAGATGGTGTGTTACACAAACCAAAGGGCATACGACGAAAGGCGTAAGTTCCGAATGGGTAGGTGAATGTAGTCTTCTCTTGATCCTCTAGCGCAATGGCAACTTGAGTATACCCGGAGTAGCCATCCAAGAAGTAGAAATATTCCCTCGTAGCCATTCTTCTGGCTATTTGGTCGACGAAGGGAAATGAGAAGTGATCCCTCTTGGTTGTAAGATTTAAGTGTCTGTAGTCCACATAGACGTACCATGATGTCGGCACGCGGGTCAAAATCTCCTCTTTTTGTCGTTGGTGACAATGGTGATCCCTGATTTATTGGGTACTACATGTAAGGGACTCACCCATTTACTATCGGAGATGGGATAGATAAATCTAACGTCACACCATTTTGTAATTTCTTTCATGACTACCTCCCACAGATTTGGATTCAATCTTCTCTAAAATTCACGAGAGGGTTTGATATCTATTTCAAGATAGATGTGATGCGAGCACAATGATGGATTTATCCCATGGAGATCTATAATATTCCAGCCAATAGCCTTGCGGTTTCTCTCAAGAACCTCAAGCATAAGAGATTCTTTTTCTTCAGTTAAATGTGAACTGATGCATATCTGGATCACCCGTAAGAAAGGCATACTTCATGTTGGAGGGTCGAGGCTTCAACTTTGTAGGAGAAGAAATCAGCTTCGTTGTAACTTCAGAAACTGAGACAGGTGTCTGCTCTTTCAGTTGTATGTTGTCCACCATTGTACATTCAAACTCAGAATTCGGAATATCACACATAACCGCAACCATTTCATCCTGCTCAGATGAGGATGTTTGTTCAAAAATCTCATAATGACCATAAGCGAACATCTCATGATCAAAGACATCAGGAAATTACTGTGCTTTCCAGACCCTCCTCATGAGCGAGGAACATATATATATCATTGCTATCCATGAACAAACTTGTATCTCAGATTTCAGCATGAAAATCATAGTCTTCTTTGCCTTATAGATCAAGAACTCTCATAACAGATGAAACTTTAGCCGGTTTTTCTTCGGTGATCGTCTCGATTAGCACTTTGTCGATGTTGAAGCCAAATGTAATCTATTCAGTGCCATGGTCTACCATCGCCTTGGCCATTTGAAGTAATGGACGACCAAGGATGATTGGAGTATGGAGCAGAGGTGTAGAAGAGTCCATCTCAAGGATAATGAAATCCAAAGGGAACGGGATCCCTTGGATGGTGACGATAATTTCCTCTTACATGTCACTGGACCAGTTGATAGATTTGTCTGCAAACTGCATAATCATCTTTGTAGGTTTGAGAGGTCCTACTCCAAATACCTTGAGCAGCGAGGAAGGCAATAGATTGATCAAGGATCCACTGTCGAGCAATGTTCGCTCGAACTCTTTGTCAAAATTTTGACATCGAATGAGATGTGCTCCTTTGTCTTTCTATTTGTGTAAGAGATTGTTGATGGCATTCACGGTAGCCATGGTTAGGACGTGTATCTTTGGTTTTTCCTTTTTGTAGCTCAGACGCTTTGTTGTGCATGCCTCTTTGAGTCCTCGTTTTACTATAGGCGTATACTCCATGGCTAAAAACAATGGTTTTTCAAGAATCAAGTTTTGCAAAATTTACAATCTCAGGATCAGACAAAGCATTTTTCATTTTTTTTTACAATTTTTGCTTTAATTGCTTGTGGAAAAGGAATATTTACATCAGAAGAAACTATATCTGGTAAAAATATATCCATATCTTTGTTTATAGGTATATGGAAAAAAGAATCATCTACATGTTGTGGACAAAAAATGGTGCGATTTTGGCTCCTTTGACTGGTGTTGGTTCGGCTGCTGAGGATGGCTTCTCCATCATGGGCGTGGATTCACCTTGACTTCTGCTATCTTTTTGTATTTTTGAATTTTCTTCATTTTTTGTCTTTTTGGTGCCAGTGGTGCTGCTCCATCCCAAAAATATATGGCCCCATCAGCTAGATTAGTTGAAGATTTGCCATTGGATGATTTGCTCTTTCCCTTCACAGTTGTAAATGACTTGATTGTCCTACCGCTCCTGAGAGTTAAAGAATTAGATAAAAACACTATCATTTCTACATGATTCGGGTTGAACACTGCAAATTACCTGCTCCTTGTGATGGAAATTATTTGTATTTGTTTCAACCTGAGATGATATGGCAGTCTTAGTGGCCATCAGGTCGTCGATCTTTTAGCTCATCTCAACCATGTTCTTTAGGAGCTGGGCCAATACAGTCTAGAGTATGTTTGATCGAAGCGAACTTAAAAGATTTGGTCTGATGAGATCACTGACTCTACTAATAGTGCGGTGGAGGTTGCTGCTGGTAACCCTGAGAATACTGAGGAGGAGGAAGAGAAGGATATCACTGAATCTCTCCCAGATCCTGTGAATGGACTCTTGGGATCCCTAAGAGATGCTTGCTATCTTGGAGCACATCAGATTGAGGCGGCCGAGAGGATAGTATTTGTGCGAAAATGCTGATTTCAAATCCTCCCTAGTCGTCACCACTTTCCCCAAGTAATTGATCCAGTTGAGAGATTTGCCTTGAAGGTTAAAAGATAAAGTGGATATCTTGATTACACCAAATAGGATGTTGTGGTAATGAGTGGTGTTGCAGATGCTTCCAAACTGCTGCAAATGGATGTAGGGCTCCTTTGTCGGGTTCTTGTGGAAACTAGGGAGCAGAGAAAGGAGCTGAGTTTTCAGCTAAAAATGATCGCAGATCTGCAAAATCTGAATCCACTCAATGATACGACCGGCCCCAGGGATGTATGTCTGCTTCAAAGTGGGCTAGGGTCTGGATCTCCTTTCTTCTCCCTCGCCTCCATGGAATCCATCTATAGAGCGGTAGTTTTCTTCATCAGGAATGTTATCATCACCACCTCTTGGGTTTCTTCCTCTCTCTTCTGATATCCTCCTCAAATCGTTTAACATCTCTTAGAAAGCGACCTGGGCAAGTTCTTGGTCGATCAGTTGTTACTGGATTTCCCGAATGGAGGCTAGTAACTGACTGTTGACCTCGCTCTGACTCATGCACTGCTCTTTGTTCTTCTCTGAGCTTGGATTTTGCAGTCCCTTTCCTCTACCTTGGGGAACCATTTTAGAATTGGAATCATGCTAGGGCTCTTGATCGGGTTGTGAATCTACATATGGAAATAGTACCTGATTAATCCTCAAAAATGATGGAGCAAGTCAAAGATGAGAGTTCGTCTCAAACAATGGATTTATTAGAGAAAGAAAGGTAGTAGAAGGAAGGAGATTGAGACAAGAGTCTTTTTAGTTCCCAAAGTAAGTGAAAATAGGGGAGTCCAAGGAGAAGTCCATAGGGTATATCTTGTCTTCTTGGAGATCACCTCTTATTCTGGCAAATGTCAAACCCAAGGAATCGATGTAATTGTCGGCGGAGACCCGATGAAACCATCCAGAGGTAGACATCTCAAAGCGAAAAGGAAGATTGATGAAGGGTTAAGGATATGGTGATGAACAAGAAATAAAAGGAGTGTAAAACATTAGAAAGCTCACAATGAGTTCGGGTTAGAGAGAAGGATGAAAATGAGATTTTGACAAAAATGTGCAAGTGCACGAGACTTGATCTTCAGTCCTAATTCTAAGAAAACGAACACCAGACAAAATTGGGTTCACCATCTCAACACATGTGAAGCCATGAAGGTTCATCTACTTTTATCTTTTCAATTTTAGAGTTGTGATTCAGGCAAAAATTATCACGAGTCCTTATCGGCTAGCCTTAGAGGAGAGCATGTACTACTAGGAAAGTATCCTCGTACTTGTTCCACCTCCTTTGTATCCTATGATATGCATTTTTTGAGGTCCTCAATACTGGTTCTGGGTGGCTACTCAGTCAAATAAAGAGAGGGGAAGGGGATAGACAAAACCATTACTTCCCTTGCAGGAAAGGTACTCAGACACGAGACGATGAGACAGACACCCCCGTGAGGGCATGGCCTATGCTCAATACTTTGAATTAAGTCTACAAAAGGTGAGAGAACCATTGTCTACTAGACCTACTCATCCACGTACGATAGAAGCATTAATAATTTGCCACGCATATGTGATAGTTGAGGCAACCACATATCGGGTTTTTGGCTCTATTCCATAAGTGCCATGCCTCACCCTATCTGGAGTGTACTGAATACAATGAGGGCTTGATGAACCCCAAATAATGATGTCCATTATGATTTTTAATTAGGTCAAAGTTTAATTAACAATCCCCTTGTTTTAGTTTTCGATTTTCACTTTTTGAGTATTTTTCAATACGAAAGCGCCTAACAATTTTTTTGGATTTTATTTTTGCCATAAGTGCTCAAAATCAGAGGGAGAAGGTGACAAAGCAATGCAAGTCAAATCAAAGATGGAAATATAACCCTTGATTCTAAATGATGAATGCAAAGATAGAATTATTTAAAGTACTTCCCAGCTCTCTCCATGGGGGATGCAAGGCAAAAATTTATAAACATAATCTACATGTACGATATGCAAATGAAGAAATCACCTGAAACAAGAATTGTTATTATCGTGAAGAGCCAAATGCTTAATACCAAGATATGAAATCTAAGAGTCAAGTCTTGGATGTTCCTCGTGCAAGCATTTTATGGAGACCTCTCGCGATGCATGGTTTCTAAGTATTCAACAATTAAGTTTGAGTGTAAAGACCATATGTACATGTAATAAATTATGTGTTGGACCTTAATTTACTCGATCAAGTAATCCTAAAATGCTAAGGGCTCATTCCACAAAACAAATAAAAATAAGGTGGAAAGCACAAAATGCAAAAAATAAAGGCGATGAAAACAATGGAAAACACGGTGAGCCCCCAAGTGAACAAACACATGCAAATTGGGCATGAGTGTCCAAAGTTCAGTCCACAAGTATTATTACAAATAATAATACAAATAAAAATTTTCACTCTCTCACAAAAAGAAAAGCAAGTTCTATGCTAAAAATCTTCCTCTCTCTCTCTTTCTTGCTCTCTCCAAGCAGCTCGCAAAAAGAAGAGATACTCTCCTCGTGGCTTGGGTGTTCCAACCACCTAAGCGGTCACCTTCACCTCGAGGTCCCTCGCAAGAAAAATAGAAGAGAATGGATTAGCACGGTTAAACAATTATCTCAAAATAAATGAAAAATAAAAGCAGAAAATAAAAAAAATAACACCCAAAATCTATCCTATGTGTTGCTCCCCAGCAACAACACCATTTGAATTAGGGTCAATATTGGTCACTAGATGTATCGATGAGTCTGGAGTTAGGATCAATTCCAAACAGATGTGAATGGAGTACTTGATATGAAGTGAAATCGATCTCCATCCACAAGGGGTGAACGTCGACACAAGAGTGATCCCGATTTATTGGAGAAGAAGATGAGGAGTCTAGAGAGAGGTTCGTAAAATCTGAACCGAGTTCTTAGGAATCACTTCAAATTATTGAATATGTTGAATTCATGGAACTGATGTGGGTGTCAGAGGGGTCTCGATTAAAACATACATGAGTCTACATCTTGGAATAGAAGCAGAAAAGATGAGGAGTATGGATATAGTGATAAACAAAAGGATGAAATAAAGAGAAGATAGGAAGAAGGCTCAATGTGAGCAAAATACAAAGAATGAAAACAAATATAAAGAAAAATGATGCAAGTGTGTTGGACTAATCTTTGACCTAAACATAATTCAAACAAACACCAAACAGTAGGTTCACCAATTCAACCCTGTGAAGCCGTAAGAGTTCAGATATTTTTATCTTTTTAATGTTATTGTTATTCTGGCAAAATTATAGCAAGTCCTTGGAGGCTAACCCTATAGGAGAGTGAGTATTGCCAGAAATGTATCTTGTACTTCCCACTTCCTTTGTAACATGTCACATGTACTTTTTAAGAGAATCCTTGCTATTGGGTCTAGATCCACTACTCAACCAAATGAACAGATGAAGGAGCCAATAGGCAAAATCTATACTTCCCCCTTGCAGAGTACTCAGGCGTGGGACAATGAGTCTGACACCCCCATGAAGGGATGGCCTAAGCTCAATACTTCAGACTAAGTCTGCAAGCATACAAAGCCCTACTGCCTACGTACGATAGAAGCACCAATACTTCGTGAATCCAATCAACAATAAGGCAGTACCCAGGCTAGGATTTTGGCTCTATGTCGTAGGGTCGTGCCTTACTCTGTATGGAATGTACTTGAAAACAATGTGGGATTTATGAACCTAATACAATGAAGTTTGTTACAAAATTTATTTAGGGTTGAAGTTTTATTAGTTGTCTCCTTATATTAATTTTTTTGATATGCACTTTTTTGAGTTTTTTTAAATCAATATTCACCTAATAAATTTTTTATATTTTCTTTTATAGCTAAGTTAAAAAATAGAGTGAGATGGCGGAAAAGCAATGCAAGTTGATATTAGAATGGAAATCCCACCCTTGTATCAGAATAATGGATGCTCAATAAGAAGACTCAAAGTGCTTCCCAGCACTCTCCATGTAGGATGCAAGACAGAAATTAAAATTATAGTACATACAGTATGCAAGTCGATGAAATTTCTCTAAGTAAGAGTTGTTATTATCGTGAAGCACAAATTTAATTTGACTAAGGTCCAAGCAAAGAGACTATAGGTACATGCAGATATTCGGGTTTTGAACCTAAGTTACTCGATCCTAAAAAACTAAGGGCTCATTAACATAAAACAAATAAAAAGAAAGCAGAAAACTCAAATCGTGGGAAACAAATAGAAACAAATGGAAAAATAGGGAGAAATGTTGAACCAAGAATTATGTGGGTCTTGCGTTCCACACAAGGAGGGCACACAGTCACTGAAGCGACCCACAATAAATTCGAACTCAAGCAATAATTAACCCACAAAATATATCAAGTAATGCAAAATAAATGTGGAATTAGAATTTATTATAACTCTACCAAATGTATGTATAGTGCATGCATGTATAGGTCGAACACAAGGAGCAAGTGGAATAGACAATAAAAATTGACAAAAGAAGACATAAATTATTTTAGTCATTTTATAAAGATTTTTTTAGCGGGTTTTGATTTCTTTTTAATTTTTTTGGAATTTCCAATTTATATTTTTTGGTTTTGTTTTTTATTTTATAATTATATATATTTTTTATATATTCTGATTTTTAATTTCCTTTTTCTCTTTTTTCCATATAAGATTGGTTTATATAATATATAGATATAATGTAGACAATAAAAATAATAAAAATATAAAATAAAGATAAAATCAGGGGAATACTCTAAGGTACAGTCTTTTTTTATTTTTTAAGTTTTAAAAATGTATTTTTGGTATTTTAAAAACAACAACAATAATAATAATGTAAGTAAATATGGCTATATAATTAGACGTGGACTTTTATATTTATAGATATAGATATAAATACTCAAAAATCACAAAGTGAAATATTTTTGTATTTTTTTTCTATTTTTTTTATGTTTTTGTAATTTTCTTTTAATTTTTGCTAATTTTGTTGTATTTTTAATTGAATTAAAATGTCAAAACAATAACTTGTAATATGCAACCGAATTGTTTTGGATTTCAAAAGTAGCTAAATAGCTCAAAAATTACCAAAACTAATTGTAATTGGTTATATATGTAATAAATAAGCTACAAAAATAGAAAAAACAAATTTTATATTTTAATGATTTTTATAGTTTTTAGGGTTAGATAGGTTTTGCTTTTTTTAGCTTCCTTTGATTTTTTTAATGATTTTTGTATGTAGGTGCAAAACACAATAATAAATAACCCCAAATTTACAAAAATAAAATCATTTTTCTAATTTTTATGGATTTTTTAGTGTAAGCAAGGAAAAATGCAATATTTTGAATTCCTAAAAATAGGAAAATAGTTTTACATGGCCCAAGAAAATTATTTGTGATTTATCAATGTAGCAGGTACCTAAATAAAATTCCTATAATTTTTCAATGAAAGATGGTATTTTTAATAAAAGGAATAAACAAAATAAAAATACAATATTGGCTGGGACTGATATGCAAATAAGAATAAGTAAAAATGCTATTATGAACAAAAATAAGAAGTCCAGAGTCCCCTCCATAATTTTCCCATAAATATTTAATTCATTCCACGCTCGTATAGTATAAATGTAATTTTTAAAATATAGAAGGGCATACATGCAAATATCCCAAAAGGTTTTGAACTCAAATACAAAACTACAAGACTAAATAATAACTGAAAAGTACCAGGGGGTCCTTGCAAAAAGGCCACCACCTCACGTGTATGGGCACGTGAGGTGACATGGCAAAGAACCAAAGTACGAGTATATTAAGTACATGGGTCTAACTGCAGAATAACCACAAATTTTTACACTACAGACAATAGTTTATGGATTAAAAAAAAAATACAAAAGAGCGAGGGTATAGGGCAAAATTACCACCTAAAGCGCTAGCGGACGGTGGATCATGTGGCACAAATACACGTGTCGGCCCTTGGACAATGGATGGGGGTTCGTCGATGGATGACTGGATTAGAACTTTGCGGACAATCGGACAGACGAGGTGGGGTGTAATCCAATGTCTAGGGCTCGATCTAAAGTGAGCGTCTGATCCAACGTCCATTGTTGCTCACGAAGAACAGGGAAGAACGCTTCAAGTAGCGAACTTTGATCTACCCTTTCGAACAACTCTGGTGTTCTCTAGAACTACTCCGGGTCTCAAAATGATCCTTATAACGTCCTCCAGTGGTTGAATGCTTCAAAAGGGTCCGAGGAGCTCTGGTGAGGTCCAGCAAGTTTGGCAAAGAGTTGGAGCTCCAGGTGCCTTATCATGGGAAAAAACTCAACCCAAAAGGGGGCTTTGACCTCTAATGCCTACAGAGTTAGCTCAAGCAAAGAAAAATCAAGACACATGAGGTTTTTTTGAGTGGAGATGAGTGAGAATGGAGGTGGGTGGAGGCTCTCCGGCGTGAGGCAGAGGTAGAGAGCCAACCTTCTAATCGAAGGAGGATCAGGTTGAGTAGGGGTGCCTGGGGTGAAGGTGAAGCGATGGGAAAGCTGATGGAGGTGTCGAGATGGGTGAAGCACAGGCGGGAAGTGATGGAATGGTGTCCAGAGCAAATCTCCGGCAAACATCGAAGTATCGATTTAACGAGATCTAGAGCGGAATTAACAGCAAAGAAAACCTACCCTAAACTAATATGGGTCCTAGGAATGAAAGTAAACAATTATATATGCCTCTACCTCAGGAACTGAAGGAGCCAAAGGAGCTCTGCTGGTGGTGGTCGGCGATGCCCGGATCTCTTCCTTTGCATCTCTTCCTCCTTACCAATCGGTTCAGCAAACTCCATGATGTCATCAAGAAGCCAAGGCACTCAATGAATCGGGGGATTTCGAGGGCAAACAAGGATCAAATTCAAATAGAGGTCAGTGGAGGGTATATGTACAGAAGGCTTTTGGATTGGGAACGACACTTGATTCAGCGACCCTCAGATCGAGGAGAGATAGTCGCGTCAAAGACAATTGATTGAGGATGAAAAGTCAAAGATGAATCAAGCCCGGACGATGCAAAATTTGACAGGCAAAATTCAAGGAACAAGGGCAGTAGCTAGGCATGATAGGGCTAGGTCCGAGGTCAAGGGAGTTGACTGCGGGTCAACGGTAGACCGGCCCTGATTGGACCACATCACCTGTTAGATGACAAACTAGAAATAAAAAGAAAAGAAAATTTAAAATAAAATAATAAATAATTTAAGTAATAAAACTCATAACATAAAAATTATTTGTTATTTTATGCAGTATTTTATTATGATTTTTATTTATTTTTTCGAATTAAATTATTATTCGTTATTTTATACAAGTATGAATATAGGTATATTGACCCATATAGTATGCAATTTATTTTATTTCATATTTTTAATTTTATTATTTTATATACATGATTTATATATTCAAAATCTATTTAATTATACTTAAGTATATTTTTATTATATTTTTCTAAGGTTATTTGTACACTTAAATAAATGTATGTATTTATATGTCATCTATATCTCTCTATATATTTTTTTATTTAGGAGTATTTTTAATTATTTTCCTTTAATCTGAATATGTATATATTTATAGATACTATACACAAAATTTTAAAAATATGAAATAGTGAAAAATGTAAAGAATAAATGAATTTATTTTTTTATTCAGGTATATTGTATAATAGGGTTAGGAGATGCGAGTGTTGGGATGTTTAGCCGGCTAAGAGAGGGCGAGGACGGCCCAAGAAGTGTTGGAAAGAGACTATACGAAGGGATATTAGTTTTTGGATATAAGTCCGAGATTGACCCAAGATAGATCTGAATGGAGGCGAAGAATCCATGTAGCCGACCCTACTTAATTGTAGGAAAAGGCTTTGTTGTTGTTGTATATTGTACAATAGGGGTCCAAAACCTAACTTTCGTGTCTTAACTCCAAATTCGATGAAAACACCTTCATTAAATAACTAATAAAAAGTTATGTATAATTAATGATGATTTTGTGAATTTTTAGTTTGATGGAGAAGATATGGGTCTGTGAATTTTGGATTTTGGGTTTTTATTCTGAGTGTAGAAGGCACATTGTGCAGTATTTTCACATGGAATAAATTTTATATTTTCTATGTATTTTTATCTCCATATTTCATGTACAAAGTTTATTGGATGTATGTTTAAATAATATAGAATAAAATAAATCTCAAAAATGACTTATTGGAGAATTAAAATTAGGATTTTCATTATATTTTTGTCCCTCATCTCCCCTTATTTTATTCCTCATCGACCCATTCATCATGATGCCTAGGTCTCGGGGTTTAGGTTCATTCAATACCTATGGTATTTCATTCTTTTTCTTTTCTTTTCTTTATTCTTTTATTTTGGCTTTAAATACAACCATTTATACAATATTTACAATGTAAATGATGGATGTTAATTTATGCAATATAAAGCTATATACATGCATTTAGCTAAGGTTTAAAGACAAAAATGAAAGAGTAAAAGTGATGAAATGGAGATTCATCAAGAACAAAAGGTAGAAGGTAAATAAATCTGTGATAAAAAGATGCGGGCCCCGAAGTGAACCGAGACTTGGTAAAATAAGCCCATGAGAGTTTGAATGTCCAAGTCCCTGTATTATTACATATTATAGCGAGTCTCCTCTTGCGCAAAATAAAATAAAGTCTATGCTATGTTGCTCTGGTCTCTCTCCTTGTCTTCATCTTGCTCTCTCCTATTAGCTCGTGAAGAAAGAGATGATCTCCACTAAGCTTGGATGCACCGATTCTCCTAAGAAAGACACCTTCGCTCCACGATCCCTCACAAAGAAGTAAAAAAAGATTGGTTAGAACAGATAAAAATTATTTAAATAAGAAGAAATAAAAACATGAAATAAGATAGCTAATATGTACAAAATCATATCATATCGTTTGCTCCCCGACAACGGTGCCATTTGATAGGTCGGTTCGATTAGGTGCCTAGAATCTGATCTTGGAGGGCACGCGGTGTTCGGTTCAAGGACGTAAGGTGACCCTATTTTTTCAGGGTAAGAAGGGGTAGAGAAAATGCCTCGAGCCAATGTCCGAGTACCAGGCGTTACGGCGCTGAAGTAACCCATGCCATACTCCCAGGAAAAGCTCGAACGACCTTCAACAAAAGGGTACTTGTACCCGAAACCGATCACTAGTGGAGACCGTCCAAATCTTTCGATTTCTAATATTGTACTGAGGCCCTTTTTTGAAGAATAGTCCATCCTTTCACCTTTCGGCTTTGAATCTCAATAATGATCATTTGCATTGTCGGTTATATTTTGAATAATGGAACCGAAAATCGTTGTATCAGCCCTCTCTCAGCTCTCGGCACTCAAACAATCCGAATAGATCAACAATCAACCCACGATATAAATTAAACATAGTGAAGTAGGGGGGTCCCCATAGTTGAGGAACCAATGGCAGAGGAGCCAGGAGTTGAGTGAATAAAATACGGTGTGAAATTTATTATACACTACAATTAAATGTGTATAGCAAGCAAGTGTAGGGGTCGAACCACTAAGAGCAAGGTGGATAGGTATTATTTTTGTACTTTTTATCTTGTTCTAATTTTTTGTGGGTTTTTAGTTCTATTAAATTTTTATGGATTTCTAACTATTTTCTATATTTCTATCTTTTTAAATTCTAAAATTTTATTTCCTTTTAATTTTGCAATTTTTTAATGTCCTTTTGTTTTAAGAGATAACATAGACTTATGTATAGTAATTATGATAACAAAGATATTATAAATAATATATATGATATATACATAGATAACTATAAATATCTATAACGGAATAATCCTTCTATTTTTTAAAGGGTTTTAAATATATGATATTTATTTATAAGTAATAATAATTATTAGTATATAATTATTATAAAGTATATATAGTATAGATAGGATTTTATAATTTTAAATATATGTAAATATACTCAAATATCAAAAAATAAAACGTTTTTTGTGTTTTTGATATTTTTCACTATTTTTTGAGATTTGTTTATATATTTTTGCTAATGTTTATGCATTTTCAATGTATAAAAAATATCAAAATAGTGGGTATAATAAATAGGTTTAATTGTTTTGGATTTTAAAAATAGATAATAAGTCCAAAATTTCCAAAACTAATTTTAATATGAACTATATAATAAAAACAAAAATATAGAACATAAAACTATTTTTATATTTTTAAGGAATTTTTACTAATTTTTGTAAGTTTTTCATTTTTGTAATTTTTAAGGCTTTTTTAGTATTTTCTATTATTTTTGTTCTGGAGATAGAATATATAGTAGTATACTAATACTATTTTTTTTGGAATTTTTAAATCGAAATTATATATTTTGGATTTTATACACAAACAGGGAATAAATCGCTCCTAACTGAATTTAGAAAATAGGAAAACACGAAAAAAAATCCAAATAAAATATGGTTGTATACAAGAAATGTATCAAAATCTACCGCATTTTCCCTATAAATTTTAGATCATATGAGCTAATTATAAAAATTAGAAATGCATAAATAAAATGTACATCCTAGAAGGAGTATTTTTGCAACAAAAATAAAATACAAGGGTATTGCATAGATATTTCCCAAAATATAACACTAATTAAACAAGTTCTAGGACTAATTACAAATACCAAAAGCTGGCGGGGCTTTTTGCACCCTCACATGGGGGACCACGTAAGGTGACCTGGCAAAGGACCTGTTTATAAATAGTAGGTAGTTTGAGGGGTCCCTAGCAAATGTCACACAATTATTTAAGTGATACTCAATATTTACAGGACTAAACACAAATTACAAAAGGGTGGTGGAGGCTTGGTGGAATTTACCCAATAAGGCGTGATCGAGCGCTACTCCTCACGCCACGTCGACCACTTAAGCACGATCAAACAGTCATGGTTGAATAACGCTTCGCCTCTTATCGGCGTCTAGGACTAGACTTGGGTGAGACTCCTCATCTGACGACTCTAATAAAGGCTAGAAGAACTCAGAAGAACGACCTCTGTGGGTTGCTTCAATTGGGGATATCTCACTCCTTCAACCATCTTCTTCGCTCCTGATGGTCGCAACAGCTTCCTGGAGGCTACCTACATCTACAGGACCTCTCCAATAGCATCCAAGTCCCCTCGAATGAGACATGGGGGCTTCTATAGCTCAGCACCACCTTGAGTAGAAGATCGAGTCAACAGAGCTCTAGGTGGTTCCTCAGGGCTTGGCACCTACACCAAAAAACTCTTTGGCTCAAGGCGAAGTGCCTTGACCACTTGTTGAAGTTGAAAATGCAGTGAGTGGGCAGGCTGATGAAGCTCCAGGTTGCGAAATAAGTCAAACTTCGATGAACCTTGATCTTACAGATCTAGGGTGGTTTGATGAGGGCTATTATAGAGAAGGTGAAGAGGAGCGAAGATGAGGTGGAATGATAGGTCGAGAACGGGAGATTGACGGTGATTTCGAGCTAGAGCAAGAAGCTTCAGCAAACTAAAATCGAGAAATTACACTAAGCTATCAACTAATTAGTTAAATTAACACCTAATCTAAGATACCAGAATAAAATGCTAAAGAAAAGCTAAAGAAACCAGCTCAAATAGGTTGGTATATCTAGAGAAGATGAGCCACGCCTGAAGAAGCTTTCAGTGACGGTGGACCTCTAAAATAATCCTCTTCTCCATGCCGACAAGGATCAAGGAGCTTCTCTTGTCATTAAGAGCTCTACTTGATTGATTCATATTGGGTTCACGAGGGGAAATCGGGATCAAAATCCAATATGGGGGAAATTGGGGATTATTTATAAATGAGATTTTGGTGGATTTCAATGGAGATTGTGTGAGAGATGGAGAGTCTTGGTAAGGGCTAGATGTAGAGTGTGGGAGAGGGATGATGGAGGTGCAGAAGGGTGGAGGTCTCAAGGAGTATGGAGTAATGGAGGAAGGCTGAGAAATGGGAGAAGTCAGGCGTTCACATGAGCCTGACAAAGGAGGCATGGAGGTTGTACAGTTGACATGTTGGGTCAAGAAAAGACGAGCGTTGGTGGTCCACGTGGACCAACCAGAAAATTCTATGGGAAACTCCCTTGTAAAATCAATAAAAATAAATGAATTAATTATTTTTAAATCAAGACATAGAAAAGTTTCTTATTTTATTTACTATTTTATGGGTATTTTTATTTATTTTTACAATACTATTTATTAGGTGCTAATATTTACATGTAAATATATAGGTATATTATCGATATTTGGAATACTTTATTTTTATATTGTATTTTATTATTATTTACACTTATTTTATATATTTATAGTATATTTAAATACACATTTACATACTTTTATTACATTTTTATGATTTTATTTATTTACTTGAATAAATAGGGGTGTGTACATTATAGGTATAGTTTACCTACATATTATATTACTATATTTATTATAATATATTTTTCATTATTTGATTTTATGTTTATATTTTTAATGTATTTAAAATAATATTTACAAATATATAAAAATATAAGAAAGCTAAAAACAAAAAGAATGAATATATTGAATAAAATAAACATGTATACAATACAATAGGGACCCAAAAGCCAATGTTTACATCTTAGCTCCATTTTTAATGAATAAATTCATTAGATAGATAATTTAATTTTATAAACAATAAAGGTGAGTTAGTCAATTTTGGGTATGTATGGAGGAGATATAGGTCTGTAAAGTTTTATTTGTGGATTTTTGATCTGTGTGTCCCGGTCACATCGTGCATGACTTTTGTGTACAATTAATTTTTTATTTTTCTTTGCATTTTTATATATAGCTTTCATGTTAAGGGCCTGTTTGGTTGCAGGGTTGGGCAGGGTTGGCCCAACCCTGGTTACTATTCACAAGGGTACTTCCTCCTCACAGATTACTATTCATCCACCCCAACCCAGCCCAACCCAACCCAGTCCAACCCAGCAACCAAACATGCCCTAAGGGTTTTATTATTAGAGGTATAAAAATTGAAAATAAAATAAGGCCCAAAAGGCTATTTATTGATGAATTAAAACTAGGTTTTTCAGTGTTTTTTGTACAGTTTGATTAGTTTTTCCGTGTTTTCTGTACAGTTTGATCGTCCTATCTCCCCCTACTTTATTTGTTGTTTACGAGGTCAATATTTACTTGGTTTCGAGGTCTAGGGTCATTCAGTGTCTCTGACACTTCATTTTCTTTTCTTTTCTTTCCTTTCCTTTATTATTTTATTTTGGAATTAATTACCTATATTTATACAATATTTAAGAGTCAATTATTGAGTATTATTTTATACAAATTAATGCTACATACACGCATCTAACTAGGGATTTAAGATCAAAATAAAAGAACAAAGGTGATGAAATGGAGATTCATTAATAACTGTCGATGAGTACGTTCGTGCCTGGAGGTGCAACGAGTGGGGATTGACGATGAAGGAGATCCATTGGATCTGGAGATCTAATGGTCGTAATTGAGGCGTGAGGGAGATGAACACGACCGTCTGATTACTTGATCAGACGACCTCTGATGAGGCGGGCGTAGGCCAAGATAAGTCGTCCGATCAAAAGATCAGATGGTTGATGTTGACGATTCTAAGTGAAGAGCGAGTGGATTGTGTGGCACGCCCAGAGGTGACCACATGGTCTAATGAATTAAAAGAAAATATAAATCTAAGAAAAATCAAAATAAAATATAAAATGAAGCCATAAAAAGCGTTCAACTTGAAAGTTATGTATCTTTTTAAGATCTACAACTTTCATATATAACTCAAAATCAAAATACGTCATATATACATAATAATATTTTGTAGGTATAAAAATATTGTGTTATTTGTTTTGCTTATTTTTTGTGATTTTTAGTACAATTATATTTACACTATAATATGTACATCATTAAGCTAATTTTTTATAGATGTTCTAGATTAATAGGAAATGCGTAAAATTCAAGGAACATGAACTTAAATATGTATAATATTTACAATAAAATTTGAATCTTTTTTATTTACGTTAATTAACACTGATTATATACATATTGTATATTGTTAATTAAATCAATTGAGTTTATTTATAGATTTGGTGTAGAAAAAGGGCTAAGATCTGAACAATATATTGATGAATCTAATATTCATCAACATGCGATGAAACTAGGATTCATCAACATACGAACTACACAAAATGATTTTGGAGTCTCTCATTCCAAGTCATTCCCTTTGAATTTTATCGAGATTAACTCCATATTCAATTCGTCGTCTCCTCTTCAAGTCAGAAACATATATTGACAATGTACATCAGCAACATTAGTAGCAACTAGTGCATCATATTCTTCATCAACAATTGGAGGGAAAGTAGCATTTAATACAAAAACTACACTCACACAATAAACATCAACAGCAGATGTGACATTAACTGATGGATGATGAGGAAATGCTATTGGTCTCTATCGAGGCTGAAAATGGTTGCAAATTTGAGGAGTCGTATTTGTCATACTATCAAGGATTCTTCCCTAAAACTACAACCATTTTTGCATCCTTATAGGAAAATAATCAATAGCAGCATTTTCAAAAAAGGAAAGGAGAAATTCCTGCTCCTTTTCCTCCTAGCGAGCAATAGATGATTTTTTCCTTTGGATCAAAATAGTACCACTTATGCTGCTATTTTGGTTATTGAAAATGAAAGAAATGCTAAAATACATTTTCAAGAGCTAATTCAATTGTTAGATGGAGTGACTTTTTCTGATCAAGAACCAAGTGTTGTGACACAACCTTTGAAGATTACTAAAAAAAGAGGCATAATAGGATGGGAAGGGACCTCAAGAATCTAAAAATTTTAAAGGTTGAAGAGAAGTAACAACCTGATGAATCCTTTATTCATTTACCTTATTGCTCATTATTAACGCAATTTCCTAAGAAAATCAACACAATAAAACCCCTTAAATACTCAAATAGGTATTTCTTGTGTTGTTCATAAATAGGGCTAATTATTGTATATTAAGTTTCCAATAAAAACTCTAATTTGATGCATGTGTATATTTTACATAGTGTATATATTCTTTTTTTTTGGCTTATTAAAAACTCCAAAAAATAGTTTATTGTATACATATTTTTAATTGAATATCTATTTCATATAAGTCCAAAAATTACCAAAACAAAAAAATGGGCATTCAATGTACACTAAATACCTACTAAAAATATAAGTTTATACAAATAAGGTCTTTTGCATTTTTGTCTATCATGAACGTTATATATCTCATTGAGATGAACGACTTTCATGCTGAACATATTTTATTTTGATTCCATTTACTATTTATTTTTTATATAATTTTATTTTCTTATTTATGAATTTTCTTAGTGGGCCACATGGTTGCCTCTAGGCATGCCACGTAGCCTAGCCCTTCATCCCTACCAGTCTTCTACCGGCCCATTGGATCCCCAATGGCATACATTCACTTCGCCCAGCCTCTCCACACCTCACAACTGACTCGTCGTTGACCTAGACCCATCATGGTCGTTGGATCTCCAAATCTAATGGTCCCTGCTCCTCGTCAACCTCTGTGTCCTCTCTCTCCCACGTCGCACTCCTCCATCAGATGAGCTTCCTTGCTTTCTCTCCATGTCACCCCCACACTCCCCTTTATCTCGTTAACTTACTCATAGGAGCCTTCTACCTACACACGCAACCCCCACTCACTCCCAAACCGTCAACAACTTGCCTACTCCATCCATAAAACTCCACCTTCCACTGCCTTCTCTCATTGATCCATCTTCACGTGAGGTAAGCCCGAGCTCCTTCCTTATTCTTATGACAGTGGTGCACTTCCAGGTCGAGCGCCGACATCCCACACTCTGATGAGATCTAGTTAAGATCCTACACCACTACAACACCTCCTTTGGCGTTGCCCGATGTCGATAGACCCTCCGACTACCTCAAGCTTCAACACCACTACAACACCACTTCTCGAAGCTCGGCCCAGGCCTTCCCTTCTCCCTTTGATTGTCTTCTTCATCAACTAGCTTCTTAATCTTGCCTCCTTTAGATTTTCTCTATTTTTATTCATGCATCACACACACCCACCGATCATTTGGTCCATCTTCGTAGCACCACCACACCTTCCTGATCTTCATGGACCCCTCAACCATTCTCCTTCCCTTCTCCAGACCTCCTCCCACCTCATTTTGACTCCTCCTTGTACATGAGGAGGACCCACTAGCCCTCTACCTCTATTCACATCCATTAGGGCTTCATTCCATAGAGTGGATCCTCTGCTATAGTGCAGTAGGTATTGTACTCACATCCATTAGGGCTCCATTCCACCCCCATTTCACATCATTCTTTACCCTCAACCCCACAGGTAGCCCACACCTCACTAGTATGGCATATGAAGGTTGATTTGATTATATGCTTTTGATGAACCTCAGTTTCATCATCTTTATTTGTCATAATTAACCCCCTTGCTTAGTGCTTTGTCAATAAATCCCTGTCAGTGTCTAATAATTAACAGAGTCCTTAATAAATTAAAAATCACAAAAAATGGCAAAACAAAAATCTGTGGTATTTTTAACCTTAAAAATACCCTCCAAAATATTTCGGGCCCTTATTTGACTTCATCTCCAGTTTTGGCCAACATGAAAATTGTAGATCTCGTCAAAATCTACAACTTTCATGTTTTGAGTTTTCTTAAATTCGGCCATCTTGACCTTCATTTTTCAACTTGAAGTTTGAATAACTCTGATTGGGCCACGTGGCCCAATCTGGGTGAGCCACGTGGCCCGCCTCCTTTGTCCTACCCGCCTCCATGGCTAGCCGTTGGATCCGCCCTCTTGATCCAACGGCCAGCGTCTCTCCACGCCTCCTCAAATTCCTAAGCCCTCAGATCAGTCCCGCTCTCAATCCGCACCACTCGTTCCAGCCATTCATCAGAGCGTGCCACGTGTCACATCTTGCGCCCTTTGATCGTGCTCTTGATTCCCATCTCGGCCGCTCCTTCCTATGGCGCGCCTCTACCCTTCGATCATCTTAGCTCCCTATCCAAGCCGCTCGTCAGCACCTTACTCTGTAGCGCGACACGTGGCTGAATCCTGGACCTTCGATCGCACCGCCGCAGATCTGATCGCAACCGCTCGCTCGCGCCCAAACCCTAGCCGTTGGATCTCACGATCCAACGGCCAGGACTCCGTCGTCTACCTCCAGAAGACCCTCTTTCCCCCACGATTTTTACTCGCGCGCACCACTCCCCCTTCCATTTTTAGCCATAGCCCTAGTCATCCTCTCCTCTCTCTAACCACCTCACGACCGAGCCCCATCATCCACCTCCTCCGCGCATCACTCAACTACCCACGAAGCTCGCTCCACGCTCCACAGTTCCTCCTCGAACCCACGTCGTCAACCATCACCTCCGCCACTTCGCTCCTTAAATACACCGCCTCCTCCACTGATTCAAGGTGTCCACTTTTCCATGGGGCTTGGCCCAGCCCTCCGCCACCTCCCGGTGACAGGGGGAGGTGGCTGGATCGAGCGACGACGACCAGCGCTTCTGGTGAGACCCGCCGTCCTCCAAGGCGGCGTTGCGGTGGCTCAAAGCCCCGCTCGAGCTCCGAGGACTTGCCGACCTCGACGTGCGACGACCAGGGCACCTTCTCCGATGCCCAGCCCAGGCTCCCGCTCCGCCCAACCTCCGGTAAGCCTTCTTCCTCTTCCTCTGCAATTCGTCCTGATTTTCCTTAATTAATTAGGCCTCGCCGCCCTTCCTCGCCCTCTACTAATCACCTCTTTAGATCCACCGTACATCCTTCACCTTCGACAGCCACTCCGATCACCCCCTTCCTCTGTCACAACCCCCCTTCATTCCAAGCATCTTCCTCCGCCGGAGGCGGAGGAGGACACACTACGGGCTCCGCTTCTCCGCCTTTAAGCCCTCCGCTCACCTCATCACGCACGCACACCCCGATTTCCACTTAACCCCTTTTGCAGGTCCTAATCACCAATGGCCGGACTTCGGGCGGAGCTAGGTTCTAGAGCTCCGCCTCCGGCGATCAATCGTCGACAGAGCACCCCAGGCACTCCGGCAGCTCCCCCGACCTCAGATCTTCATCGCCGGATCATCAGCGTTCTTCACAGAGCTTCACCGAGCACGGCGAAGCGCGGCGGAGCTCCAGGCTTCTCGCCGGAGCTCTAATCGCGCCGCCACCTGACGAAGGAGGAGGAAGAGCAGCTACCGTTGGATCTCGCCCCACGGCGGAGATCCAACGGCCCAGGAGCGTCCACGTCGACTACTCCGGAGCACGGAGGCTCGGTGGGACCGAGCCTCGCCCGAGTCAACCTCGAGCCGCCACGTGGCCCGAGCCACCTGCATCGGCCACCCGAAGCTGCACCGAGCCTCGCCCCCACCCGAGCCTGAGCTCACGTGCCACCCGCACGTGGGGTTTGGGCTTTTTGCATCGGTGCCCTCGCATGTCCCGCATTTTACATCCAGGTCCTGATACACGTGGCACATCCAGAGACCACGCCGAGCCTGATCGTCACCAAGCCTGGAGGCTCGGATAACCCGAGCCAACCCGAAGCAGCAGCGAGCCTCTGCCGAGCCCGAGCCGCCCTCCGAGCCTGGATAGCGCGTGCATGGCACGTGCTTTCTGGGTTAATTGCAGATTCGCCCTCGCACCTTCCGCAAATTGCAAACAAGTCCGGAGCACGTGCAGCACCTGCGCGCCTGGGGTTATTTGCACTCAGACCCTTGCGGGTTTCAATAATTGCAAATAAGCCCCCGCGTGTATGGTTTATTTACAGGGAAGTCCTCCACACTTATTTTTATTGCATTTGAGTCCTTCCCAGGGACTGGTTTGTAAATATTTTTCATGTTTTTATTTCATTTATGCCCTTGCGTTCCTTTATGCATATCTTGAGCATCATGTTTCCGTTTCAGTTGATTTCCGTCTCATTTGAAAGCTTGTTTGATGTACTTCTTAATGGCATATGAAGTTTTGCATTTTGGACACTTGAATTTTATGTATTATTGTATTTGCCATGTGTTCATTATTAGTAGCTTATGCCTTGTTAACATTACCGATCAAGCTTGACATTCTAATCCAATCTGAAATTGACTTACAGTGAATTTTGCTCATCATTATTAACCTAGGGCATATTTCCATTACACTTCCATTGCATTCCGTCTCATTTATTTGCATGATAAAAATGTTTAAAAAAATGCATGTTTATTTTATTGTAATGCATTGCTCTGTGTTATCTCTTCATGATTTTGACCTATATGCTTTGACTCAACACTTAATTAAGTAAACTGAAATCTGATTAATACGAGAGAAGCGCGTGTCCCTGAGTTCGACCTTGGTTTCTTGCCAAGTAAAATAAATTAACGATCATCTTATTTTGCTTTATTATCACATATCTGTAAACGGGATGATCTTTTGATGAGCCCATCTCGGTCCGACTGCTACGACATTATTAAGTGCTAAAAACACTTTCTTAAAGGGCCGATTTCGCGTTCCGTCAAATGGCGCCGTTGCCGGGGACACGGCTCATTTCTTTTATTTTTTGGATTTTCGTGTGTTTGATTTAGTGTTTCTTTTTATAGGTCAATTAATCACATATTTTTGCATATAAAATTTTTTTCTCTCTTATTTGATCTCTAACCATTGTTTCTGTGGCAGGGCCCTTGATGAATCAAGGAGGCGAGGAGCAGGACGTTCCCCGCTGCGAGGAACCGCAGGAGCATGCTTGGAGCAAAGAAGAAAAAAAAGAAAAAAAAATGTCGCATTTTTTTTGTTGCATTTTATGTTTAATAATTCGTCTTTTACAGCGGTCTTCGATTGAAGACTCGCGCTTGTAATCGAACGATTGTGGTGTGTGGGGATCGTCCCCACTTGAGTGTCGACCTAGGACTTAGGCACACGGCTCTCCGAGCTCAATTTTCATATCTTATGTGCTTGATCGTAGGTTAGGACACACTTTAAAATATAGACGCACATAATCTCGTATCACTTAGCTAAAATTAATGAAGATCAAACACCGCTAATAGATGCATGATTAGGTGCGGCTTTTTTGACTTGCATACATGTTTGATTTTGGTTTTCAAATCGGCCCCAGATTTATCGCGGCTTTTATCGTCAAATCACTGCATGATTTCTCGCTTTGCCTCGATCGCATTTTTCTTCATCGAATACATGTTTTTCTCGGCTTTCATTTTTCTAGATTGATCACCTAGGATAAATGGAAAATGGAATGAACGGTAGACGATGACTTTCTGATTGATGGCTAACCATAATTCAGTGATAATTTAAAATAAAATTGGGACTGTTAATTGCAAGTCAACCAAAAATGGAGTAAAATTCGGTTTTGGGAGAGCAATACCCTCGCTTACGCAATAATTTTCCTTCAAATTTTTTCTTTGCGTAAAAATCAAATGTTTTATCACCAATAAAATAGACAAGATAATAAACCAACTTAGGTTGGTTTGATGTGTGAGTTGGTGAAAATACGGGTTTGCTTGTTTGATTGAGCCGTATGTTTTACGAGACACAACCCCAAAATCCGAAGACACTCCATTTCATCTCCGTAGATTCAACCGATCACTTGTGTATCCATCCTCCTTCTTCGTTTACCTTGGGTCCCTCCCGACATCAAATTCCATCTTTATACTTAGGCTAATCTCAGCCTAAGTATAGGGGGGGGGGCCCAAGTCCCCGTGATTTTTCTCTACTCATCTTTTCTTGCCTTTATACTTAGGTTATTTTTAACCTAAGTATAGGGGGAGCCCCTCTTAGTCCCGTATATTCTTCTATATTTAAATGGACCTATGTCCTTGTAACATCTAGTGCTATGAGGACATAGCAAAGTTTAAGTATAGGGGGGTATACCGTATACACCGTATATTTACTTTAGCTACTATCTGAAAAATTTGAAAAATTAAAAACTTTTTGGCTAAAGTAAAATTCATTGGACTAAGAAAACTCAAAGGATTTTCGCGGTTTTTCGATATTATGTTACACTATTTTATAGAAATATTTTCGAAATTAATTTTTGAAAATGTTTTGAAAATCTTTATTTTGTGTGACATTGGTTTTGAAAAATCGCCATCTCTTTTCAAGAAAGTTTGAGTCTAACTTGTGTTTTAACTTAATTAAAAACCATAAAAATCAGAAAAACCCCTAAAAACCTTTAGGAGCTATTAATGACTAACTAAGCCCAATTAAGTCAGCCGCGTTCAGTGAGGGTTCGCCCTTAGCAGATTGGATGGTTTAGAGGACATCGCGCAAGGCCCCGTCCTCAAGCAACGGGCTTCGACCTGTACTTACATCCATACTGACTGAACCGCGGATGCTCAATTGAGCTTAGGAAGTCCTAATATCTCTTGAAGTTTAAAAAAAAAAAATGTGTGTCTTGTTTTTGAATGAAGAAGTTGGATTAGTCCTCTACATTTTCACTTTCACCCGGGATCTGATTTGGTCGAGAAGACTTAGCTTTTAGAAGTCTTTGAGATTTTAGGTTAACCAGCCTTAGTCATCAGGGTTTTAGACTTAATCATCCATATTCCCCTAGGTTTCTAGATTTTCATGCTATATTCCATGCTTAGTCTCAGACAAAAGAATATGATCAGCACATCACATGCACGACTGCGGTTTTGATTGAGATGAGTTGATTTTTCACCTAAGGGATTGGGATGAGGAAGTCGAATTTGGATTTTTGGTCTAATGATGCTCGAGGATGGGATAAAATCTTTGAAGGCTTCAGGAAACCTGAGTGTCAGCAATATTAGCCTGTATGAGAACTTGATTCTTATACTAATCTCTTGATATTGACCTAAGTGCCTGGGTGTGAAAAATAAATAAAAAAAAATGTTGATCAGTGTGCGCCAACTCTTGGTAAAAGCAGTGGAGCTAGCCACCAATTATACAAGTCAATGAAGTTCAAAGAAAAGCTCTCATTCCACCAAAGTCAAATATCAAAGAGCTTCCACCAAAGGCGAGCGCTCCCAAACTTTTCAAAGTGTCCACTTGGACCACCGCTATTAGGACCAGGAGTCGGGCTAGCACCAAAAAAAGGGCTCTGCATCGTAAATGCTACAAGTCTGGGTGTCGAAGGTACGATAGGTACTCAAAAGAGACACACCCCGGTGTACTCCCAGGAAAACAAGTGCAGACGGCTCCAACTTCTCTTGACGGACGCACTGATCAACACCAAAAAAAAATGTGTTGCGTAAAAGGCACTAGAGAGAATCCTTGTTCCAATGAGAGGGAGAGAAGAATTGACACAATCCTATGCCCTCCATTTTCTGGCCTGCCATCTACATTTTCTAAGTCTGACAACTAAAGAGACGGCAGACTGAATGCAAGATCTGATTTATTCCCTAGTGTTGAGGATTGAGTCCTTAGGAGATTTTCTTGGACCAAGATTTTGGGTGACAAATTGACTCTACTCTCAGAATTGCAGTCAACACTAAATGTCATATCCTTTAGTTTATATGTACATCAGAGAGAGTCTAGAGAAGTAGAGGAATTGGAAGCCTCTTGATTAAGGCTGGGTTGAACTCTAGAATTTTGGATCTCTGAAGCCGAGTCGACTTGATCAGATTGGATCCTGTATTCACATGCACAAGGGGGTTAATCCAACTTAGTCATTCTTTTTGATGCTCGAGGACGAGCATAGTTTAAGTATAGGGGGTTGATGAACCTCAGTTTCATCATCTTTATTTGTCATAATTAACCCCCTTGCTTAGTGCTTTGTCAATAAATCCCTGTCAGTGTCTAATAATTAACAGAGTCCTTAATAAATTAAAAATCACAAAAAAATGGCAAAACAAAAATCTGTGGTATTTTTAACCTTAAAAATACCCTCCAAAATATTTCGGGCCCTTATTTGACTTCATCTCCAGTTTTGGCCAACATGAAAATTGTAGATCTCGTCAAAATCTACAACTTTCATGTTTTGAGTTTTCTTAAATTCGGCCATCTTGACCTTCATTTTTCAACTTGAAGTTTGAATAACTCTGATTGGGCCACGTGGCCCAATCTGGGTGAGCCACGTGGCCCGCCTCCTTTGTCCTACCCGCCTCCATGGCTAGCCGTTGGATCCGCCCTCTTGATCCAACGGCCAGCGTCTCTCCACGCCTCCTCAAATTCCTAAGCCCTCAGATCAGTCCCGCTCTCAATCCGCACCACTCGTTCCAGCCATTCATCAGAGCGTGCCACGTGTCACATCTTGCGCCCTTTGATCGTGCTCTTGATTCCCATCTCGGCCGCTCCTTCCTATGGCGCGCCTCTACCCTTCGATCATCTTAGCTCCCTATCCAAGCCGCTCGTCAGCACCTTACTCCGTAGCGCGACACGTGGCTGAATCCTGGACCTTCGATCGCACCGCCGCAGATCTGATCGCAACCGCTCGCTCGCGCCCAAACCCTAGCCGTTGGATCTCACGATCCAACGGCCAGGACTCCGTCGTCTACCTCCAGAAGACCCTCTTTCCCCCACGATTTTTACTCGCGCGCACCACTCCCCCTTCCATTTTTAGCCATAGCCCTAGTCATCCTCTCCTCTCTCTAACCACCTCACGACCGAGCCCCATCATCCACCTCCTCCGCGCATCACTCAACTACCCACGAAGCTCGCTCCACGCTCCACAGTTCCTCCTCGAACCCACGTCGTCAACCATCACCTCCGCCACTTCGCTCCTTAAATACACCGCCTCCTCCACTGATTCAAGGTGTCCACTTTTCCATGGGGCTTGGCCCAGCCCTCCGCCACCTCCCGGTGACAGGGGGAGGTGGCTGGATCGAGCGACGACGACCAGCGCTTCTGGTGAGACCCGCCGTCCTCCAAGGCGGCGTTGCGGTGGCTCAAAGCCCCGCTCGAGCTCCGAGGACTTGCCGACCTCGACGTGCGACGACCAGGGCACCTTCTCCGATGCCCAGCCCAGGCTCCCGCTCCGCCCAACCTCCGGTAAGCCTTCTTCCTCTTCCTCTGCAATTCGTCCTGATTTTCCTTAATTAATTAGGCCTCGCCGCCCTTCCTCGCCCTCTACTAATCACCTCTTTAGATCCACCGTACATCCTTCACCTTCGACAGCCACTCCGATCACCCCCTTCCTCTGTCACAACCCCCCTTCATTCCAAGCATCTTCCTCCGCCGGAGGCGGAGGAGGACACACTACGGGCTCCGCTTCTCCGCCTTTAAGCCCTCCGCTCACCTCATCACGCACGCACACCCCGATTTCCACTTAACCCCTTTTGCAGGTCCTAATCACCAATGGCCGGACTTCGGGCGGAGCTAGGTTCTAGAGCTCCGCCTCCGGCGATCAATCGTCGACAGAGCACCCCAGGCACTCCGGCAGCTCCCCCGACCTCAGATCTTCATCGCCGGATCATCAGCGTTCTTCACAGAGCTTCACCGAGCACGGCGAAGCGCGGCGGAGCTCCAGGCTTCTCGCCGGAGCTCTAATCGCGCCGCCACCTGACGAAGGAGGAGGAAGAGCAGCTACCGTTGGATCTCGCCCCACGGCGGAGATCCAACGGCCCAGGAGTGTCCACGTCGACTACTCCGGAGCACGGAGGCTCGGTGGGACCGAGCCTCGCCCGAGTCAACCTCGAGCCGCCACGTGGCCCGAGCCACCTGCATCGGCCACCCGAAGCTGCACCGAGCCTCGCCCCCACCCGAGCCTGAGCTCACGTGCCACCCGCACGTGGGGTTTGGGCTTTTTGCATCGGTGCCCTCGCATGTCCCGCATTTTACATCCAGGTCCTGATACACGTGGCACATCCAGAGACCACGCCGAGCCTGATCGTCACCAAGCCTGGAGGCTCGGATAACCCGAGCCAACCCGAAGCAGCAGCGAGCCTCTGCCGAGCCCGAGCCGCCCTCCGAGCCTGGATAGCGCGTGCATGGCACGTGCTTTCTGGGTTAATTGCAGATTCGCCCTCGCACCTTCCGCAAATTGCAAACAAGTCCGGAGCACGTGCAGCACCTGCGCGCCTGGGGTTATTTGCACTCAGACCCTTGCGGGTTTCAATAATTGCAAATAAGCCCCCGCGTGTATGGTTTATTTACAGGGAAGTCCTCCACACTTATTTTTATTGCATTTGAGTCCTTCCTAGGGACTGGTTTGTAAATATTTTTCATGTTTTTATTTCATTTATGCCCTTGCGTTCCTTTATGCATATCTTGAGCATCATGTTTCCGTTTCAGTTGATTTCCGTCTCATTTGAAAGCTTGTTTGATGTACTTTTTAATGGAATATGAAGTTTTGCATTTTGGACACTTGAATTTTATGTATTATTGTATTTGCCATGTGTTCATTATTAGTAGCTTATGCCTTGTTAACATTACCGATCAAGCTTGACATTCTAATCCAATCTGAAATTGACTTACAGTGAATTTTGCTCATCATTATTAACCTAGGGCATATTTCCATTACACTTCCATTGCATTCCGTCTCATTTATTTGCATGATAAAAATGTTTAAAAAAATGCATGTTTATTTTATTGTAATGCATTGCTCTGTGTTATCTCTTCATGATTTTGACCTATATGCTTTGACTCAACACTTAATTAAGTAAACTGAAATCTGATTAATACGAGAGAAGCGCGTGTCCCTGAGTTCGACCTTGGTTTCTTGCCAAGTAAAATAAATTAACGATCATCTTATTTTGCTTTATTATCACATATCTGTAAACGGGATGATCTTTTGATGAGCCCATCTCGGTCCGACTGCTACGACATTATTAAGTGCTAAAAACACTTTCTTAAAGGGCCGATTTCGCGTTCCGTCAGCTTTGCCTCCAACAAGCCTACATCGCCATGATGGTCCAGCCATGGTCGTACCTTCATGAAGCCACATCCATCTTGGTTAACCTTCTCTCGAGCTCTGGGTTCCCCTAGCCAACCAAAAGGACCTCGGTAGAGTTTGGAGACCCTTCCCGGAGCTTTGTCGTCCTCAACCATATCTGGAGGAGCACTGAAGAGTAGTAGCCGGTCGATCGTGGCTCGATCCGATCTAACATCTTGTACGAGACACATCCCCCATTGTTAGATCACGTATAGAGGCATTTAACTCATCCTATCATCCTTGTCATATGATACATATGATCATCTATATCAGATGGTTGCGTTTTGCACTGAAGCCTAGCCTCCATGCCACTGGCTCGGTCCCACTGAGCCTTGCCCAAACTGCCATTTGCAGCCACATGGAGTATCTGAACTGACCATGCCATGAGCCTGGTCCATCACGTGAAGGAGTTTTAGCAGGAAGGTCTCCAACAACTCACTAGAAACTAAGAAGCGATTGAGTCAAGAGCTAGAGCCTCTACTTCTCCAAGTATATCGCAGGTCTGTAGCATCAAGGTTCTCCAAAAGCAATTCCCCAATAAGAGCAACAAAGTAAATATAGTATGGATCTTGACCCTTATGCAAGCTAGGATGGTAGAAATAGAGAAGGGTGACATTAAAATCACCACCAACAACCCAAGCATCCTCTTGGATAGCTCCCTCACCTCACATAGTTCATGCAACAAACCATATCTCAACAACGAGTTCATCGGGTCGTAGACACACAAGATCTCGAAGGTTTGATTGGGTTGATATTGTTATAGGTAAAAATAACATGATGTTGGTCGAAACAACAATGGATACCAGTTGGTTTCTAGCGATCAAATTTTGATGAATGGGTATGGGTGGTGTACTTGGATTTCGAAGAGGTAGAACACGTCTAGGGTTAGGTTTGTTGGACCTCAATGGAGAAGAAGGGATAAGGGGTTGATTGAAGTTGGTTGGAACGAAGGTTTGGGTGTTGAATAGGTTGTAGGTCATTGGTGGTACATCAAAGATGGTAGTCCTAGTAAGAGGCCCTCAGGTTACAGGTAATGGATTGATGATGCAGGCCTAGTTCCTGAAGTGATTGAGTAGACGGTAAGTCAAAGATGGGTTATGGATGACATGCATGGAGGATGGGGTAGGAACGTGAGAGAGAGAGAGAGACAGAGAGAGATAGCAGAGATAGCAAAGAGGCGATGGATGAGTATTGTTGATTGCAGGGTCGACATTTTTGTAGTATGATGACTAATGAGCGGTCTCCCTTGCACTGATATGGGTGGAACAGATGGGTTAAACTAAGTTGACTGCGGAGTTTAGCACACAATATGCACTATATCGTACATTATTTACATACATAATAATACATCTTTAGGATCATACATGAAAAGATCAGATTCGGAATGATATTATCGAAAGGAAAGTTGGTATAGATTTAATAGAGGATAAAATGAGAGAAAACTGCTTAAGATTGTTTAGATATTTGCAGATGAGGTCGGTTGATGCTCTAGCTAGAGCATGCGAGATTTGGGATGTTGAGACGACTAAGAGAGGGCGAGGAAGGCCTAAGAAAAGTTAGAGTGATGCTATCTGAAATGATCTTAATTATTTGAGTCTAAGCCCAAGAATGACCCAAGATAGACCTGAATGTAGGCAACGAACCCACGTAGTCGACCCTACTTAATGTAGGAAAAGGCTTTGTTGTTGATGATGTATAATAATACATCTTTACATTCTGGTTAATCAATAAATTATTATTTTTTTACTGTAATAAATATTAAAATTAAAATATGTACTAAAAATGATAACGACCACAAATAATATGATACGCATATAAATTAGATAAAATCCATGAAACATAAGTATAGTATACCTATATAATATGTCTTCACATTTCATCTCAATTTATATGTATAAATATGCCAATTTGGTATTTTATTAAATTAGGCCATGATTTTATATATGGAGATATATATTTTATTATAAATTTAGGATTTTATTTTTGGGTCTTAATAATTTTAGATATGTTCAATGTAAGTGCATAATATATGTATATTAATTCACTATTTTAATTTGATTAAATAATACCATTTTACTTTTGATTATTATTCTATTTCAATAATATGAAATAAGTTAGTAAAATAATACAATATATACATGGTTAAAACCATCAGTATTGTACGTATATTATATATATCTGAAAACCAAACTTTTGCATATTAGCTTCGATTTTAATGCTAATTTCATTAAATAGATAATTTTATAACTTAAACTTTGAAAGTGGGCTTGGTCGATTTGGTGTTCGTACAGAGTGGGAATTCAGTTGAGAAGTTGAATAGCTTTTCGGTTCAATATCAGTAGATATTTATTCAGGGTGAAATTTATTTTATATATTTCTTTATATTTTTAAATCAATGTTAGATGAAGAATTAAGTTAATCAAAGTTAGCATTAATTCTAGAGAAAATACTGAACTTTGTACTCTATTTACAAATTAGTTTGAGCATTATTTTGTGCCCAACATTAGTTATTTTTAGTGTTTTCTCTGAATTTCACCTATCTCTCGCTACTTCATCGTCAGTCATCGAGTCTCGTATAGTCTCTGCCTTTGGGAGAGGGTCAAGTTTGTACATATATACATATTTCCAACCTTTCTTTTTATTTTCTTCCTTTATTCTTTTATTTTGTTGAGAATAGTATTAACAACACACTTTTATTCATGAGCTTGATTCTGCTAATGAATATTATTTAATGCAAAATGGCATGCGTTTTACTTTAGATTTTAGATAAAATGAAAGATCAAGGAGATGAATAACGAATCTATTAACAATCCAAAGAAAGATCAGGGAAATGATAAGGACAATGGCAAGGACAAGAGCAAGGAAAGGATTTATAATATACCATGTTAGTGCCTATGTTAATTTTCTTTATTTATCATGTCATGCTAAGTTCAATGGATGGATCTCTTCTTTTGTGGATCGTTGATCTCTTCATGGGCTTACATGGATACATGGAATCATAATACATCTTTGCATCTACATATGGGTTGTTTGTAGGTTATATATGTCCTCCATATGGGATTGCAACCATCTGTGATGTTCGTTGTACTTGCAACATCAGTGTGATTGTTTGTGGTTTATGGATGTTATGACGGATGAATGTTGACAATGTGATGCTTGCAACGATGTTTACACGTTAATGGTGCGCATAGCATGTTCAGTTATTTTTTTTATTGAGTGCTTGCATATGTAAATGTTGACAATGTGATGCTTGCAACGATGTTTACACGTTAATGGTGCGCATAGCATGTTCAGTTATTTTTTTTATTGAGTGCTTGCATATGTAACGATTCTCAGGGGCTCAACACATTGGCAACAATGGCATGTTACAGTTTTTGCTGGCTAATTTTTGTTACAAGAACCCGAATTTTGAGACTACGACACGACTCTCTTGCAACTACTGCAGTCACAGCACAGCCATCAGGTGGTCGATGATAGCAGCAGTCGGGAGGGTGTAATAGCAAGTGGTCTCAATGTACTTGCAAGTACAAACAAATTATGTTACCAACTAAGCCATTATTATGACTATGATGCCTCTATCTTGCGAGCACGTGTGACTACACTTGCGTCTATTCTGGGGACCAAATCATGGTCGTTATTAAAACTTGGGCTTTGTGACCAAATCATTACTAACACATGTAGCTGCAACGACCTTTTACGATCATATTACCATCCTACCATGTATCGACCACAATTTTAGTCGCAGAGACTGCTTCACTAATGGCTTGGTTTACTAACACATGTAGCTGCAACGACCTTCTACGATCATGTTACGTTAAAAATGAATCTATACGTTAAAAATGAATCTAACTTTAAGGCTAGGACACTTCCCTAAATCAAAAGAGTTTTGGCATATGACGACAGAAGTGAAGGAGCTCAAGAAAGTCGGAAATGAGAGCTGTTGAGCACATTGAATGCCACGATCACTTAAAAATACGAGTACTTAAGTGTAAAGTAATATGTAATATGATGCATTCAACCAAGCATGGTTCATCTAAATAGATCATAAAACATCAGGTAGAGGCCCTTAGCTATGATACACCCCATCAAGAGGCGAGTTTCTTGAAGAAATAATCTTTAGTAATTGTTAAGCAGCATAAATAGCAAATTATTCTACTGACATAACTGACTGGTCGACTGAAAAAAATTTATTTGAATTTGAGAGAAGTCATCGAAAATGTTCCAACATCAAACAATAACCTGAAACTCTGAAACATGTTTGAGAAATAAAACAGTTCACCGGTTGGTCTGTCAATGGACTGCAAGATGCATCATCATCATCATTATCTACAACCCTCATTCTCCTCATGCTCATAGCATGATCAAGATGCATTGTCATCATCTACAACCAAAGGAGTATTCATTCACTCCAGACCATCTACTCATCATGTAATCAATGAGCGAGTGAGTGGATGAGATTTCAATTTGTTCAAGTAGATCACTCAAGCTCTTGCTTAAAGAGGGGTGTTTGAATAGTGAAGCGTTGTGTCAGTTGGAAAATAGGGTGATAAGAGGAAGATGCTCGTGTGTTTGGATAGCAATCTATTTTTAAGGAGATGGAATCAACAGGGTGAGGTCAATTAAATAGACCAACAATCCAAAACCAAAGGATAATTAATCACAAGTTTGAAGAATCAATGGAAAAGGTCGCATATCATCACCAGCTAAAGAATAGCAAGGACAACCAGAAAAGATGATAAGCAAACCAGTTACATTCCTCATATCAAGTATGAGGAATCGTCAATCGCCACAAGAAACTCCATATGAAGACATGATTTCCCTTCCATCGCACATCACAAAATAAGAACGTAATGCCATCCTAACATGTCAAAGAAAATCAACATCTCTGACTTGCTCCGCAGATGGAGGAGACACATTGAAGAAAAAACCCGAAGGCAAAGAAACCATTTACTTGTCAAAGAGAGAACATGGATTTGGAATCCAAAAAAGATTGGTTCCCAGGGAATTTGCTAATATGGAAACCCAAGAGGAGAGATCTCCGGACTCCTCAATTCTCATATGTATCGTTAGAAAATAACAAAGGAGCTTCTACTATAAAATTGAAGGTAAGCAAGGTCATTACGACATGCAGAAATATTGTTCGTTTGGATGACATGCTAATATATTTGTTATGATCAGGACAAGGTTTCTTCTGGGGTTTCGATGTTAATAGATAGACCCGGAATCCAATCATTTCGGGGTATCTGATATCATTTCAACGTTTCTCCACCACCTACTCCTACTAAATCCTCAAGGTTCATGGTTGATGTAGAGATATTTGTGTATTTCTATATTCTATATGTATCGTTTTCTTATTTGTATTTCTGTTTTTACGCCTTATGTAATTTACTCATAGGTCTCTCCTCTATATAAGAGAGCCTAGGGTTCTCAGAAATAATCATCTCTTATTTTTCTACCAACATGGTATCAGAGCGGCGGTCCTAGACCGGAGCTCCTATACCCTAACCCTAGATCCCCACCCGCCAGCCCCCTCCTCTCTTCGCCTGCGCCACCGCCCAAACCACCCCGCTCCATTATTGGCCTACTGCGGCCGTCCAGGCCTCTCCCTCCTTGTCGGAGACCACCGTCGCCGCCGCCAGGGCCTCCGCCGAGGTCTACGCCTCCTTGCCGGGCGGGCACCACCGACACTGTCCAGGCCCACGCCTCTGCCGCCCAACCCTTGACGGCCGCCCGTTGATTTTCGCGGGCCCCTAAAGACCGCCTAGGCCGTCGGCCTCAAGTGCCGTCGATCTCAGCCATTGTTCTCCGTCTTTTTCGCGCAAATCAGGTGATGGATTTGATTGCACAGGTCTACATATGCAATCAAATCCCCATATGTCATTGTAGACAAATCTCTCTTAGTCTACATACCATGTGATCTTCATTCGGCATCATGTCAGAAAACAAAGTCGACGTACCAGCCACAGGTGCCTTCAGAGGTCTGGCACCGATTGTCAAGATGGACGGGACGAACTATGAGCTAAGGGCTATGCAGTTCATGGGCCTTATGAAGTCTAACGGTAAGAAACATATTCTTACTGACGATGAGCCGACGGAGAAAACAGGGATTCACGCCACATGGGAGGCGGGCGATGCGTATGCTAAGGTCTGGTTATCTGGGACGTCGAAGATAGAGATCGCCAACAACGCGCTGCATCAGCCCACGGCGAAGGCAATGTGGGATATTCTAGCCACGACATATTCTCAAGTGCGGAATGAGACCAAGATACTATAGTTGCAGCATGATATTTTGACAATCAAACAGAATGGACGTCCTCTCCACTCACTGTACACATCCCTGCGAGGGATGTTTGAGAAGCTCCATAGCTTCATGCCTTTGACGACTACTCCAGAGCAGCAAAAGACATACAGGAATGCTACCACGGTGGGTGTATTCCGGGCTGCACTTGATCCAGAGTACGATGCTGCCCGCTCTCAGATTCTTGTTGACGCTACTATTCCTCCCATGGACTAAGCTTTCTGCCGACTTAGTCGAATCACCGTCCCGGGCTCTACTACTACCCAGACACCTTCGGTGATGGCTGCCTCCAGAGGAAGAGGTGGCTCATCTACTTTTCATGGATGTGGTCCCCGTGGTCGTGGAGGTCGGATCCGTCAGCCCTGCACGTATTGTCACCGTCCGGCCATTCTGAGGATACATGCTACTCTAAGCATGGGTTTCCAGCATCGGCTCGGGTAGCAACACAAGTTGAGTCTCCTGCACCTTCTTCTTTGGACCAGTGTTTCGATGATCTTGTTGTGAGACTGAGGAACATCATGCCTCCTGACACAGCTCCAGGAGGCCAATCAGATGTGGCAACCTCTGTTTCTGCCAGTACATCCGCTACAACCAGTACGTCAGGTAGTTCTTATGCTCTCACCTCTTGTGATGGATTTATGATTACATAATGGATTATGGACTCTAGAGCGACACATCACCTACGTGGGGACAAAAAGCAGCTTACTGCATATAGAGAGGTTCCTCCAGGGCGGACTGTGGTGATAGCCAATGGGACACATTCCCCGATTATAGGACCGGGGGAGGTTACTTTGACGCCCTCCATGCGATTACAGGATGTGTTATATGCTCATGATTTCTCTATGAATTTACTGTCCATTAGCCAGACTACGAAGGATTTGAACTGTCGAGCCATTTTTTATCCATCGTCTCTTGTTTTTCAGGACATATTCACGGGCAAAGTGATTGGGGTGGCTGTGAGCAGAATGGTCTCTATCATCTGGTTCGTACTCCCTATGTCGGTGCATCACTCCACTCTACAGGATCAGCCTCTCCATATACCTGACATCTCCGTTTTGGTCATCTACCTCTTCAGAAGATGTGTCGTATTTTGCCACATATTTCTACAAGGATGTCCTTCCAGTGCGAGGTGTGGCAGTTGGGAAAGCATCATAGGTCCACTTTCCCGAGTCGTCAGAGTCAGAGCAGTGCTTACACTTTACAACAAAATGGTGTTGCAGAGCAGAAACATCGTCATCTACTGGATATCACTCGGACCCTACTTATTCAGAGTTGTGCTCCACATTCTTTTTGGGGTGATGCAGTTCTCACTGCTTGTTATCTAGTAAATCGCATGCCCTCGTCTGTCTTGGGTGAGAAGACTCCTTTCTCTATAGCCTTTCCTGAGAAGGAGTTGTTCTCTCTTACGCCTCGTGTATTTGGCTTTGTCGTGTTTGTCCACTAGTCGGCTCAAGGTCTTGATAAGCTCTCTCCTAGGGCTGTCAAATGCGTGTTTGTAGGGTACTCCGTAACTCAGAAGGGATATCGTTGCTTTGATCCTTTACGTGGAAAATACTTTGTTAGTGTCGATGTCACATTCTTTGAATCTGTGATGTTTTTCCCTCCTACAGGTGACAGAATGACTACTCCCGAATCTGACACTGAGATCTACATGTCACCTCCTCCTACGAGTCAGTTATCTCATGTATCAGTCATACCACCACCACCACCACTACCTCCACGACCTCAGATACCTGTGACCGTGGTTCCACTATTGTCAAAATTCTATACTCGTAGGCCCCCTTCTGCTCATGGTCATTGCCCGTCATCTAGCATGCCCCAGGTATGTTCTGATAACATGGTTTCTAACGATGGCTCTGGAGACGTTTCTATACAGGGATCAGTGCAGGATGAGGTTCCTGAGAACCTGGACATACCTATCGCCAATAGGAAGCAGAGGCGTACTTGTGCATCCTACCCGCTTGCTTCTCAGGTTTCCTTTCATCGTCTTATAGGAGACTTTCAGAATTTTGCAGTTGCTCTATCTGCCATGGAAATTCCACGGACTTACCAGGATGCATTGCGAGATAGCAGATGGCGTCTCGCTATGGAAGAGGAAATGGCCGCTTTGCAGTCCCGTGGCACCTGGAGTCTAGTTTCTCCTCCTCCTGGAGTGTCTGTTGTTAGTTGCAAATGGGTGTTTACTGTTAAACACCATGCATATGGGAACCTTGATCGTTACAAAGCAAGGTTGGTGGCACGTGGCTTTACGCAGACCTATGGAGTTGATTACATGGACACGTTCTCTCCGGTTGCTCAACATTCCACTTTGTGTGTTCTCCTTTCAGTTGTTGTGGTACGTGACTGGCCCTTATTCCAACTTGATGTTAAAAATGCATTTCTGTATGGAGATTTACAAGAGAGGTCTATTTGCAGCAGCCTCCGAGGTTTGCTGCTGAGGAGGAGTGTCAACATGTTTGTAGGCTCCACAAGGCAATTTATGGCCTTAAACAGATTCCTAGGGCATGGTTCCAAAAGCTTTTAGATCTGATTGAACGACAGGGGTTCAAGAGGTCAAATGCGGATCACTCTTTGTTTGTGCAGAGAATATCCAGAGGTACAGTTGCTATCATGGTTTATGTTGATGATATAGTTATTACAGGAGATGTTGAGCAGTGAATCAAGATGGCAAAAGATTTTCTGGGCAGTCAATTTGTGACTAAGGACCTGGGTAGCCTAAGGTATTTCTTAGGGTTGGAATTTGCTAGAAATGCACAGGGTCTTGTGATGACCCAAAGAAAGTATGTTACAGGCATGCTTGCAGAGACGGGCATGATCGGGCGTCGACCTTCTACTACTCCTATGGATCCTAGCATGAAGCTATATGATGATGAGACAGATGAAGTCGACAAGAGAAGATACAGAGAGATGGTGGGAAAATTTCTTTATGTTACAATCACTAGACCGGATATCGCCTTTGCAGTGGGCCGAGTGAGTCAGTTCATGGAGTAGCCTCGACAAGTACATATGGATGATGTATACATGATATTGAGATATCTAAAATTGTCCCCAGGTGTAGGATTACTCTTCAAGAAAGGAGAAACTCTCTTTGTATCCGCATACGCTGACGCAAACTATGCAGGTTGTCCTAAGGATAGAAAATCGACTTCGAGATTTGCAGTGTTTGTTAGCAGTTCTCTTGTTTCTTGGAAAAGCAAGAAACAAACAGTTGTTGCGAGATCAAGTGCTGAATCCGAATACAGGGCTATGGCGCAAGCAAGTACAGAAATGATGTGGGTTCGAGCAGTATTAGTTGATTTGCATATAGAGGTTCCTCTACCCATGGAGTTACATTGTGATAACCAGGCTGCTCTGTTTATTGCAAACAACCCTGCATTCCATGAGAGAACAAAACATATCGAGGTAGACTGTCATTATCCTAGAGATATGATTCAGAATGGCTTGATTTCTACTTCTCATGTTAGTTCTGGAGAGCAAACAGCAGATATCTTTACCAAGCCATTACTCAGAGGACCATTCTAGAAGTGTTCGTCCAAGCTGAGCATGATTGATATCGATGCTCCATCTTGAGGGGGAGTGTAGAGATATTTGTGTATTTCTATATTCTATATGTATCTTTTTCTTATTTGTATTTCTGTTTTTCCGCCTTATGTAATTTACCCATGGTCTCTTCTCTATATAAAAGAGCCTAGGGTTCTCAGAAATCATCTCTTATTTTTCTACCAACGGTTGCCAAGTTGAACAAGGAGCGAAGCTTTGATCTGAAAAGTTGATCTTCTACTTCTACCGTAAAGAGTTCAATGGATGCATATCGATGCATTAATGAAAACACTTGAACATGCTACTGCACCCAGGATGTACGCTATTTCATGGTGGTACTTTGTTAATAAATCAGCATTCATATATGAATGTCATCGATGATCATCTGCGGAAGTTGACAGAATCGAACTCAACATGTACTAACAGCACTTAGAAATGCCATGAACTTTTCTTTTAGCACAACACAGCTATCCTCTTCTTCCACACCGATCCATTATTCTTGATGCTAAAGGAGCATGATTGTTGAGATAAACTTCACACTGAATAATATAAATTCTCTTACTACGATAAGATGGAGAAGAAATAGGAGGCAGCTAAAAGTCAATTGCAACGAATTCAAGTGCCGGTACAATTGAACAGGGCTTCATCAAGAACAACGAATGTGAAGGCCTCAACAGTAAGTATACATGGTTTTCACGTTTTAAGAAGATTATTAAAACATAGTGCATCTTAAATCAAGAATCCTAACCTCACTTCAACTCTCAAATAGATGGTTCCTGAACAACAGTCTCCAATCCGAACGACTAGATGATCGAAGCAACTCTGAATTTACACTAGTTAAATCTGGAAACTTAACTACCTCTGGAAGTATATCTTCAACATACCTCCGATGATCAACATGTGGATAGTACAAGTACTCAATGGAACCAAACCCATTCCCACCATGATTATCAGCAGAAGTAGATTCAGAATCCCCATTAGCATCAAATAAGTCACTCTGATCATTATCATCCAACTTTCTGGTCTCAAAAATCCGACTAACTAATCCTTCCCTCCATGATATCCTCATAGAAGAATCATTGACAGTTCCTCCCTCCGTCTGCATTTGCTTGCTTGCAGTGTCAGCAAAACAAGGTGACTTGTGAAATTTCTCCAGATCGACGGATTCCGAAGAAAGAGCAGCACAACCAAATTGGAAGCTTGAAGGAGGCAACTTTGAAACACTTTGTGAATTTCCACGCCGCTCAGGGGACAAAGAAACTGGTATTTTAACAATCTCGACCATGAATTCTTCTTCATAGGTTGGTGGTGTGCAATGCTGCATGCTCAAGCTCGACCACGGAGGTGTGCACAAGGCACTGGTTTCACCAGACAATTGTAGTGAACATGGCAACTTTCTTATCTCTGACTCAGGGGAAACTTCTCCAACACCCGAGAAAGTAGTTGCTTTCTTTAATATCATGGAGAAGGAACTGGCGCTTGAATTTGTTGAAGGAGTTTTACATACATCCAAACAGTCCAATTCAGACAAATTCTCGGTACCAGCATCACTAGAAGGTGATGGACAAGCAATGAAGCTAACATTTTCACAAGGGCGAAATGCTACATTCCCAGAAACATCATCAGAATAATCTCCTCCAAGTTCCAGTCCATTGCCTGATCGAGACCCATAAATCCGGTTCGTATCTCTGAAAGGGGACGTCAACCACTGAATTGATGCTTTCACCAGAGGAGGAGTATTACTTGTACTACCAGGGCCATCTCTTCTCAAATTCGCAGATTCGGGATATGATGTTTCACCAATCTCGACAAGCTTGCAATCATCCCCCACCTTAAGTATTCCTCGAGGCTTGCATTTCCTCCTGTCAGGAACCCCGGCAATCAAATGGCCTGCAGCAAAACATGCCGGTGTTGGCGGCTGCCCGCAGGCAAACTCTGGCGAGATGGACGACTGAATGGGAGGTGTAGTCGCGACTCCTTCTGTCACTTGGAAAAGCTTCTTCGGCTGATCTCCTCCATCCTTCTCAGGAGTGGACTGAAGCAACGCAGGCACCACGCCAAGATGGCATGCTCCACAATCCATCACACGGTCGCCTCTCCCAATCACACCATCCATGGACGCTCCCTCCCTGTGGCCATTTCTACCGGATCTCAACGAGGAAGGCGTGACTTTGGGGACTACATGACCTCTGGCGCTGCTGACCGGATTCAGACGCTGCGTAGATTTCAAGCTACTGGAACATTGAGCTCTCAGCTGGACAATCTCTCTGGGCGTCTCAAGGCTGGCCTGCTTCACCGGATGCTTGGATCTAGGGTTCGAAGTGTTGGGCTTGCTCTTGGTGGATGGTTGGGTTCTGGGGACGGGAGGGGCGGATTTTGGGGTCTTGGGCTGCGACCTGGGTCTGCTCGAGGAGCTGGAGCTGGAGGTCAAGCAGCAACGGCGGTGGTCTCTCGGGGGCGCATCGTACCCGTTGCTGTTCAGGTCCTTGAGGGGGTTGCGGTGGCCGTGGGTCGCGGTTGGCCTTAGCTTCGTCTGTGGGAGCTCTGCGGAGGTCTTGCTCACGAGCTTGCGGCGGTCGTTCATGGCTGCTGTAGGAGGTGCGGGTGGTGGCGGATGGAAGGAGCCGTTAGAGGGCTTTTCCAGATATGGGGAACGGGTTAATAGGGGTTTGAATCGGCCTGGAGATGTGGGCTCATCCCCCGCAAGAAATTAGCCCGGGCATTACCCTAATTTGTGCCCTTCGTAGTGGTTAATTTTTAGGGCTTTTATCACTTATATCCTTTTTAATTTCTGCAATCGTTTATATCTCTTTCTTTTGTTAATATCACTTGCGACTTCTTACAAAATTCATAGTTTTCCCTTCCGTTGTGATAAAGAAGGGGAATAACTGATATTATAAAAAGGACAGAATAAGAAATTAGAGACACAACTAGTATTACAAAAAAGGAAATGGCATACTTGATCTTGCATAAGTTAAGAATGACACAAGTGATAAAAATCCTAATTTTTATATTCACTACATTAAGCAGCTATTTTGATATCCTTGCCCTTTAATCAATTCTACCTATTAACCACCATCGAAAATATTTAAGATTAAGCTGTACAGTAGTAACCTCCCTCCCTTATAGGTTACTTTCACACTTTGTGATTATTGTATGTGGATCTATTTTTAAACGCCATTCACTTATCTTTACAATGATCACATTGCAATATTATTCATTATTTAATTTCAATAATAGCAGCGGTTGCTCGTTTCAAGTACCATTTTACTTGTATGTCTTTAGTAAGAAATCTCCACCTTCTTGATAGTCTTTTCTACTATTAGAGGAGACACAATCTTATATCATTTGAGGCATGCTTCTTCTCGCAAATTTTACAAAAAAAATATTCTTTCGGTAAGGTCTACAACTTAGATGTTCTCTAATCACAAAGTATAAGTTCCTAACATCCGTAGATGACCTTCAACAAGTAAGGAATCTTTTGGAAACAAATGTGTCTTTCTCAATCCGAGCCTTCGATTTAGTTTTGAAACCTAACACTCTAAGATTTTAATTCATTGTATATTTATTTATTTAGTAATCTGAACATAGCATGTTTTTTTTTAATATTTTTTATTAATATTTAATTGAGAAAAATTAAATTAAAAATAATGGAAATATTCAAATGGCGAATAGTCGAAAGCGTAGGAACATTGTGACTTGTAGCCTTTCCATAATGAACCACACGTGTCAAAGGTGGCATAGATTGTACCTTATTATGGAAATGAATTTATATAGACTCATAATGGAGCATGAAAAAGGATTTTTTTTAAATAATCATGAAAATGATCGTAATTAATTAAATAGGTAGGAAGTTTGGGTATTTGAAAATTTAGGCATCGATTGGCATCTCATGTATCGATTTGGAGAGTCAAGCCCAGGTTCCTATTTGGAGTAGCACCCCAAAATGGTATTTAAGTTGTCGATTTAGGTTTGAACCCTTTGGCCTTTTGCATTATTTATTCAATTTTTTATTTTGATAAAATTATTTTGAACTTTTCTCATATACATTCTACTATTTATCATCTTTTTTTACTACTTTGATTTTTGAATTTGTAAAAAATAAATTTAGTTCTTCATAGTTTATATATACATATAATGTCCATATTTCATAAATTTTTCATAGAATTAAATAAATAAAACTTGCCATATACTTATAAAATAAATATTGAATTGAACCAACCTCATTTATTGTATAAATTTAAATTAAGCAAAGAGTGATAACATGTTCCAAAGAGTCAATTCATGATTAAATCCATCCATGATGTATTCTCTAAGAACTTGACTAAGGGTTTATATAGTTAATTAACAATATATATGTCATTGTATTTTTTGATATAAAGGATAACTAGTGAGTTAACTACATAAATCGAATACCAATTCAAGTAGAGTGTTCATTTACAAAAAAAATGTTACATAATCCATTAGTTTCGTAAAAGAAAGAAGTTAAATTCATAATCACATCAAAAAGGAAATTAATTTTAAATTTTCTAGTGTTTATAAAACCTCTTAGGCCTCCTCATTGATCTCCTCCTCGATATATGTTTTGGTCCTAAAACATAATTAAATATTCTACAAAAGTTTTGGAACTTTGAAAATCAGTTTTTAAGTCAAAAAAGTGCTAACTGAGTTAAATGAATAGTTTATAATTTCCTAAATATCTAGAAAATACCTAAAGTTTATATTTGGCAAATTCAGATTTTTCCTAGACACGGTGAAGTGGAAACTATATGAAATGCATTTTATATTTTTATGGATTAATATGTATGCGTGAAAAATAGATGATTTGTATGGGTTTTTATGTAATTTCTTATACGGTACACAAATTTAATGGAATTTGGATAGTTGAAATGCAATTACAATAATTTTTTCAACAATATACATTATTTATGAATTTGTTACCGCAACATAGCAAATTTTTACAATTTTCTAATTTATAAACCACTTAATATCACTACAAGATTAAAATTATGCCCAATAGGTATTTTACTTAAAATCTAACCGACTTGGAATTGTGGAAAAATGTTAAGCATGGATTGAATTAAAAATCAAACTACTCAAAATTTTTGTTAAGGCGAAGAATATGTTATTTTCAAAATATTTGTAGGGACAATGTAAACATAAATAGATATATCAATGAGAAATTACCTAGAATTTTTCAATCAAAGGATGAATTTATATGATTTAAATAGCGTAAAAAGGGAAACTTCATTGATTTTAGCTAGTTCCTAGAGATGCGCTTCATGCATCCAGCCAACAACTACCTTCTTTTTGCCCTCTGAGAATTCCTTTAGCCATTCCAGGATTTTCATTGTTGCTCGGATGGTAGAGATGTTAGCAAAGGCTTTACACGTTTGATCTCTCATCTGAAAAGAGTGCATCTCTCTAGTGAATAGCGTTGTACCTTGTTGCAATGAGCTCTTCAAAAAGATGGTGACTTATTTCTTATTGTGGATGATACTTTAAGGGTCCTTGATCATTAGTAATGCTAGAAGTGTATGAAGATACATGCAAGGAGTCGTGCATGCCATCATAATGATGGTATTACTCGAGTTACTAAGGAAATTAGAGAGATTGAAAGCCTCCTTGTTGTTATCATTAAGCCTCTCCATAAGAGTCTTGAGATATCTACTGCTATGGAGGGACCAGTCCTTGATGGTGGACTTCTCGATCGGGTCTTTAGAGCACCTATCTTGATAGTGAAGAGAATCCTTCTAAGTTGTCGACTTGCCTTCTTTCAAGTTTTAAAGACATCTCTCTGTAAAGTGATTATTGAGCCAGGATCTGTATCTTCGTGGGTGATGGGGTTGCTTCTTCCACGGTGTACTTTACATGTGTTCTGTCCTAGAAACATATGTGATTGTAGGTCTGGCAACAGAAATTCTATACAATAATGTCTTATCCTTAGCTCACTCTCTACTTGGGGAGAAGATGACGGTATTGTTAAGCTAGTGGACCATGTGTTGAATGCTCTTGTGCATGAGGCTATGGACCATAACAGTGGTTGCTCTAAGGAGGGAGATAAAAAATTAAATCCCAACATCAGACAATGACTTTGCAAGATTGTAGATGGTCATTTCACAGCCGCGGTAAAAGTTTTGTTTTCATCTGGTGTGACATCTTTCAATCGAGATACCATTAGGGTGTGTTTGGTTCGTGAGTTATATGAGGGAAGGTAACCAACCCCAAGTGTGGGTTATCTAGTAGATAAGCTGAATGTGAGTTTAGTGTTTGGTTAGTGGATTCTACTGTTGAGAAGGTTTTCTGTGATGGGACCTTTGCTAAAATTCAGGATAATGATCGGTTGTTGTTTGTTTTTTAGGTAGTGAGGTTGGTGGTAGAATATTGAATTTTTTGCCTTTTTCAACTTTTGCATTTTACTCCTATGATTTTTCGTACTTTGGTTGAAGATATTGTGTTTATTGTAATCGCATGGTGATTAATTGTTGTATTTATCAAGATTTATGCATGGAATTTATATTTAGTCACGTAGTTTATAAAATTTATTGATATAGATTACGAGACTTGGACTTCGCTAATATATTTATTTAATTTGTAGGAGGAAATCATACCTTTAGTTGAATGTATGTCTCTAAATATAATAGTAGGTAAATTTTTATCATTGAAGTACATAAGGTGCAATTTTTCCAAATTTGTCTGGCCATATTTTAAGACATTCTTAATGGATCTACTCGCATACACTAATTTCAATATGAGTAATTTTCATGGTAGCTATTTACGAGATGTTGAAATTATTGTAAAGTGCAAATATGTAATCTCAATTTAAAAGGAATTATTTTTCAAAAAGACCCGAAAATCAAAACTTGTGTAGTGTCTGTACTCTATCATTAGAAATACGCATTGAATCGTTCATCCTTCCAAAAAAACCAATAAGATAAATGTAATATACCACGGTTATTATAAGCGCTTTTGAGATGTTAAATGTTATAACCTCAAATGGAATTATTATTATTATTGAAAATTCACGTTATTAAACCAAGAAGATTATAAGGTCCTATTTGCAAATTCAATCGATTGGGTTGTAGTTATATGTGAAATCATCATGGGCTTATTTTCAAAAAAAATCTATTGAAGTTTGTACTCATTGCAAATTAAACATACGATACTCATTGATGATTGAGAATCAAGGACCCTTCAAACAGAGCATTATTAGATCCCCATTAGAACGTGCTTATCAATAATGAGCTCGTTTACCGGATCAAGAGAGGATGTAGATTCGCTTGAGAGGTGGATGATCATTCTTTCCTTCTCTCTGATCGATCTTTCAGCTTCCTCTAACGTGATATAAATGAACCAAGAACATTTTCTCTGCGATCAAAGATTGTAGAGTTGGAGGGAGGGAGGGTGCCTTCACCTTAAACTCACGTGATATCTGAAATGATAGTAGAGGCATATTATTGGTGGTTCAAATTAAAGTGAATTAGGGAAATGGAACTTGCATTATTAAAGAGCTTACCTGACTTGGGCACGCGTACCACAAGCGGTCCTTGACATCCTCTAACCTCCGAGACTTGTCGAACATCAACAAAACATCCTTTCCACAATTGCAAATGCGATCATAGTTGAATGGCAAATCAAACAGTAACATGACCATCGTCGCTGAAACATGTTCCGATGTGATAAATATATGACGTTTGTAATTTGTGGAAACGCAACGGGTGTGAGTGAACACATACATAGCACATCTTAGATATGAAAAGAAATATGTACATACGAAAGTAAAATCGAATCAAAAGTATGCATGGATGACACGTCCAGAAATAAGAAAAAGAAACATGTAGCATTAACCAAACTACAATTGCGTGGATATATTTAAGGAAAGGATGTGCAAGTGCACCGCCCCTCTCATTTAATCTATCTTGATGCATACGCCTCAGTCTGTCATTGTACATGGCATTAGGGATGAGCATTGGGCTGAGCCGGTACAGCCCGGCCCGAAGCCCAGCCCGCATAGCCCGGCCCAGCCCGAGCTTGAATTATTTATGGGCCGATCTTGGGCCAAAGATGTAGGCCTATTTAATAATTGGGCCGGACTCGAGCTTAGCCCGGCCCAGCCCATTAGGCCCGATAGCCTGGCCCGCATAAAAGCCCAAAATTAGGCCCTTTAGGCCCGATAGTCTAGCCCACATAGAGCCCATATGTGTATAGACATTTATCTCTCACTTTGATATATTCATCTGGATTGAATGATGGAGTTGACGACGTTGACAGATTAATCCACTTGAGGTACATTTTCAATTTGTTTGTTTACTATTATTTGCACATGTTTCTATAATATCTCTATGAAACTCTTTCCATTAGATACTGTAGAATCATGGATATGACCAAATCCGTGCAAAACAGTAGGATAACTAAATAATAAAGACCTAAATAACTAATAAATACTTCATAACGAAGATTACAATCAAAATAACCGAACGAGGGTGCGCCAAGTTTATGGGCCCACCAAGTCTAGACTTATAAGTTTTGGGCCGGTCCAAACCCAATTGATTTTTGAGACATTATGAGTCGGCCCGGCCGAGGCCCGACCCATAATAATTGGGTTGGGTTTGGGCATGGGCCTTCAAAAAAATTAGTGGGCCTAGGCCCGGTCCAAAGCCCACAAATATAAATGGGCCTAGGCCTGGGCCCTGTATGGCCCGGCCCATGCCCAGCCCATGCTCATCCCTACATGGCATGTGCCATGTTGTCACAATATTTCTCACCATGTCGCATCTCGGTCCGTGTGACTCTAACCATGACATCGGGTTCGGTTTCTAATTCCAAAGGTTCTGGCACCAAATACTTTTCAACTCGGTCGAACCACTTGTCTGAACCATACAATTTTATGAAATTATGAATGATTGCAGTCACCGTTACAATGCCCCTTTGCATCTCGAACGCGTAAGTGGGCATGCACGAGAGACATCTGAACCTCTTATTCCATACTTTGAAGGATCTCTCTACGTCATTGTGCAGCTTCGAGTGCCTATATTTGAACTAGTGTTTGTGGGAGATGTATCGCTCCGCCTTGTCTAGTACATGTCATTATAGTAAATGGTATGATATGGCACCATAAATGAGCTTGTGTTCGTATACCCACAATCCACCAGATATTTGCATTCCTCTAATCCAATGAAGCCTCCCCAATTAATTGCATACCTAAGCACATACAAACCTGAGGCAGATCCCTCCAACCAACGAAGATGTACATAAACAAATAATCAAACGATATCATTGCCATGACATTATGCAATATGCACTGCTTCATGTTATGGTAGGCAACCTCTATACCGGGGGCGTTTGGTTGTGGGGTTACCCCCACTTTGGGTGGGTTACCCCCACTTTGGGTGGGTTACCCCCCAAAACCCATATTCTCAACCCACTAGTGGGGTCCACTCTCTTTCCAACCAAAAAAATATATTATACCATCATATCATCTAAAAATCATAAAACACTCAACTTCTACTCACTTTTCCAAATTTCAATACAATCGCATCATAATAACTAAACTTTTTCAAATTTCAATACAATCACATCACACAAACCCTCACAACCCTTAACCCACCAACCAAACACCAATACACAAAAACGGGTTATCCCCCCCGGATAACCCACGAACCAAACGCACCTGCAGGGACAGTTGCTTTAATATGCATCCCATTGATAGCATCGATGACACCATATAACATATTTAAATTAGCTAAGGACACCGGGGGAAATAAATGATATCAACGGGACACATTGACCAAACCTGAAAATAAGGAGCATAACGATGATCCAGGGATATGCGATGTGGTGTTTTCATCGTGGGAAGGCAAATTAGCAGATCCTCCAACTACATAACCTTTTGTAGGACCCTATGGATGTATTACGATATAGTCGACCCAGAGCACCCGATTCGGTTGTGCATGGCTAGATGCAAAAAGGAATATGCACACTTGATCTATGGTATCCTTGTTTTGTGTGCTAGTTAAGCTCGTGTGTTGCTCAAGTAACTCTACAACCTTCATCAAAGTTGCATGCTCCATTTGAAAGCATCTATATGATCGCTTCATGTGGTCTGCCTACATATCTTCAATCCACATCTGTCCTGACCATGGCATCATATTAAAAGGAATGGGTACACGTGACAGCTGGTGTTCGTGAGTGTCCTTGGCAAATATGTACATCGCCAATGCATATGACAACTCGGTTGCCTCTGAGAGAATCTCCTCGAATGGATTGTACAATTGATCATCCATCTAGAAAAAGAAAATCGGGTAAGTTATGCATTACTCACATATAGTACATTGACGCATGGCTATATCAAGCAACACATTTATAAGGGGTTTGGCATCACGAAATACCCAGTCTATGACAAAGCTATTATGGTAATATATGACACATTTAAGTTGGAAATGTAAGTGGAAAGAACATAGATAAAGTCATCCATAAAACACGGGAATGACCAAGGCATAATACAAATAAAAATGTTAGAAATGGCAGGAGGAAATGTCTCCTGGTACCGTAAACTTATACAATTAAAATTGTTCGTTTGAAAGGGAAAGATAGCGGTCATGTGGGGTTGTTTGAAGATGCCTTCATCGCCTGGATTCCAGATGTCTTATGGATGACCAAGAACATTATAAATCCAAGCCGGTAGGTACTCGGGGTCATCCATGATGGTTCGAAACAACTCCCTTTTGGCAGGGTGTGCAAATGCATCTGCAAGCCCGACAAATGATGCAGGAGAGAGAGCAGGATATACCTCCCTCAATTCCTTGTAGGCCTCACGGGCGTCCTCATTCTGTTGTCTTCTTTGCTCCCATATCCTCTTCTGTATCATGTCCATAAACTGGGACATGTTTGGGGGGAACGCTTCTCGTCCACTCTTCTGACGCTTGGATCACGAGGATCTCTATGTGGCCCTAATGACGACGGGCGGTGTGGGTACCTCATCAACATCCTCTGCATCATGATGCTCTTCTTGATCTTGGTCAACCTTCTCATCCTCAGTCTCATCAGTTCCCATCGTACCACGTGATGAGCATGCATACCGTCCTGTTGTGGTGCCCTCCCTGATAATGTAGGATATTTCCTCGAAGTAAAGGAAGGGGCAATTTTGTACTTGCGATGTGAGTTGTCGACCTGAAATATGTAGCATTACTAATATACGACGATGGATAACAAATTACAGGTATGTAACATAAACTTCAAAGTAAGTCATACCTCCAACCAAGCCATCTCATATGGGGCAATCGGATGGTTACCCATGTTATCCCATCCCCAATCGGACTTGTTTTGTAGGTACAAGTAAGCAGTATGGTCCCTTTTGAAGATCTTCCAATGTGACTGGAGGTGCTCCTTTGTGTAGTGAAGATCTGTCTGTTCATTAAACTGTCGTAGGATGCCATTCCAACCGACAATGGTGAATGACTTCTCAGACAAGTAGTTTTGTTCACGGGCCTCTTGCATACAAAGAATCAAAATCCTATCCTACATCGGTGTCCAATTCACCACCTCCCTGAATTTTTTGAGTCCTCGCCACCCCCTCCTCCACATTCTTCCCCTTACCTCGACAAGGCATTTATATTCTAATCAAATAATACATTCAAATTACACAATGTTACTTTCAGCTTTGATATTATGGTCAACAATAAGAAATCATGCAAAGGTAGGATGTAGCCAACATCAGCAATAACATTTGAACATTAAAACATCCAACATACTAGGCAAATATCAAATTACATGCATAAAATAATTAAAAGGGGAACTTCATAGCTCATGCTCCAATATTAAATGGTCGTCACAGGTGCTCATATCATCATTGCAACTTAGGCTGGTACATTCGCACAACAGGATAAAATCAACACACATCTGATTTACATGTAAAGACCACATAATTTGTATTATCACTGCATGAATACGTTGGCCAAACATAATTGCACATGATTGGTGGGACGGTGGCCATCACAAGTGCTCATAACATAATTGCACCTCAGTCTTGGACATTCGGATCATGAGTTAAAATCATCACACAAATGTGCTACATGTGGTGACAAAGGAAATGATAGTATCGCTACAATGTACAAAGGGCAAATATCACTACATGCCATTGGTAGGGAAATGTCCATCACAGGTTTTCATATCATCATAGCATCTCAGACTGGGACATCCGCACAACGGGAAAAAAGCAACACATCTGAGTTACATGTAAAGACCACACAATTTATATTATCACTTCATGGATACGATGGCCAAACATAACTTCATATGATTGGTGGGATGGTGGTCATCCCAGGTGCTCATAACGTCATTGCACTCCAACCCGGGACATCCAGATCGTGAGTCAAAATCTTCACACAACTGTGCTACATGCAGTGACAAAGCAAATGGTAGTATCCCTACAATTTACAGAGGGCAAACATCAGTGCATGTCATTAGTAGGAAATTGTTCAACACAGGTGCTCATATCATCATTGCACCACTGCCCGCATCTCCTGATAAATGTAGTGAAAGTGCCACACGACCCAACATCAGGTAATTAGAATGTAAACTGTAAGTCCACTGCAAGGAACAAGGGTCATACATCATTTCATGTGTAAGGATGGAAAATGGTTCTCACAAGAGCTCGGTAATCTCAACATTGCATCTCAAACTATACACATCAGTTTAATGAGATGAGATCTTCTCACGGCAAAGGCTAATGGTAGTGCATCATCATTGCAAGTACGCAGAGAGGACACTTTTCCACGACATGGTGCAAAGTTTGAATCTCATCATCGAACATGCTCAGTTTCCCTGCACTCATTTGATTAAGGCAGTATGATCTTGTAGCCAAAGCCAAGTATAACAAAGTATAACAAAAGAGTAAATCCCCGGTGCTCAGAGTCATTGTCATCACACCTCATCATTCAGAAAAATATGTTATCAATCCATCACACACCGCACGTAGTCAGGATTACATAGCATCACATTCATCATTGCAATTCAAGGAGAGAATGTATTCATCTCCTCATCATGACTACTCAGACAGTCCAGTCGCCAATAGTAGTTGACATGCATTGTTAGGTTTCTCAAGACATTGTAAATGATATTAATTGGCTTAATATATGGGTAAGCCTTATATCGACAAGCATGTCATCCGGCATATGAAAGGCCTACATATAGCATCAAGACGATTGCATATAAACCTAGATGTCTTGAGCATCGAAAAAACTCACATAATCAAAATTACATATTAAGTGCATATAATGGAAACATGAAATACATTTCATAGCATAACAATCTACAACCAACGCAAGGAATATCATGCACTGACGTGAATATCATATTCACCATATGTGGATGGAAATCATATGTTACAACATATTTGGATAACATCCAGCCTGAATAAGGCCCTAGCCTCTCAAGCAAAAATATTTACTAACATCTAACCACAGAAGCCAACTCAGAATCCACTAATGAAGAAATCACCCTGGTAAAGGGGCAACGAATGGGGGGGGGGGGTCACAATCCAGTGGGAAAAATGGATCAACCCTAATGCCCAAAAGAAAGAACCCCCTTTTGTATTCACTAAGTCCAAGAACATACCACCAAGAACTAGGGATTCAACCACATAGTTCCTTCCAAATGAAGATTGAGGAAGATGGTTTGAGACTACCTCGGAAAGAAATCGGAAGGCCGACTATCAGTACCTGACCCACAAGGTCGATCAACGAGATCATACAAGAGAAGATGAAGCTCAAGAACCACCTTGTACCTCCAGTTGATCTCGGTTATCACATCTTCCTTCTCAATGAAGAAACATGGGAGCGTCGAGACTAGAAAGAGGAAACCATCAGAAGGGAGAATGAGAGAATACCTCTCAGGTGAATCGATACTTGCGCTCCTTCAATGTGATGGACAAGACAGTGCCTTGGGCTTCGGGAGAGATCGCAGGTGAGTGTCGAGGGTTTAGTGTGTAAACCCTCATGTTAATCCAAGGTGTTTCGTGGGTTACCCCAAATCTCCAGGTTGACCTGATACCCGAACGAGCCCTTAGAGATTTGGAGGTGAACTACCCTTGCCAATCCACCTCCATCCATGCCGGATTATCCCCCTTTTTAAGCTCCTCTTGTTGCGGAAGTTGACACTATTCTTGGGTGTATCAAGTCTTTTCCTAAAAGGACTTCTTGTGGTAGAGACGGTTTGAGGGCCCAACACCTCCTTGATGCCATGTGTGGAGTCGGGTCTGTCATGGCCATGGAACTTTTACATGCCATCGCCCTTGTGGTTAATTTATGGTTGGGAGGGAGATGTCTCTTATTCTTGTCTGAATTTATAGCGTTTGCACTACTTACACAATTACTTAAGCCAGACAACAACATTTGTCCAATTACAATTGTACTATTTGGAGGTGGCTAGTTTCTAAAGTTGCTATGGTAGAAGTAAGTAAATATACAAATATCTAAATGATTTTCAGTTTGGAGTGTGTATTTCTGGTGGAGTTGAGGCTATTATACACAGTGTCAACAAAGTGTTGAGTACTCATCATAGCGATGGCTCTCTTTCCATGCTCATAATGGATTTTTCTAATGCCTTTGATATGGTCGATAGGTTTGCCTTATTATGCCATATGAGAGCAAGATGTCCATCTATCTCTTTGTGGGCGGAGTTCTTATATGGACAAACTATAAGTTATACATCAGAGATATACATATCTAGTCATTCACTGGAGTGCAACAAGGTGATCCTTTGGGGTCGCTACATTTTTCCTCGTACTAAAGCCAATTATCCATTATATCATGGATAATTGGAAGCTACTTCTTCATGCATGATATCTTGATGATGGTATGGTTATTGTGAACACAGGTGAGGTGGTTAAGGTTCTGGGTATCATCCAACAGTATGGGCCAGACTTGGGTCTAGTTCTAAATATTCATAAAACTGAACTATTTTGGCCTACATGTTATGGTAAGAAGCTTTGTAAAGGTTTGTTCTCAGCAGGTATTGGAAGACTTTTATTGGACGTGAAGTTGCTTGGAGGGGCGATTAATAGGGATAAAAACTTTATTGAAGGTTTGGCTTTGGGGAGGGCTGCTAAAGCTGTGAAGATGGTGCATCTTTTTTCTTAGTTGGGTGATCCATAAGGTGAGCTTCTTTTACTCCATTCGTGTATGGGTATAGAAAAACTTTTATTTGGCTTGAGGACTTGTCAACCTATGTACATGGAAGAGGCAACAATATTATTCGACAAAGGCTTACGAGAGTCTAGTGAAGATATCGTTATTTGTGGAGGCCCCTTTTTTTGATACCACCAATGGAGGGTAGCTTCATTACCCATTCGGTTTAGCGGTTTGTGGTTACTTTCAATGGTTGAGGCTTCTTAGTATGCCTTTGTGGCTTCCAGAGCATAGTATTGGGAGCTTCAAGATCATATCTTACAAGATAATGAGATTTCCAATATGGACTCCATCTTTGATTATACTCTTCATCGACTTCATAGCACGATTCCCACATTTGACCTCAGTTGTTTCTCTAGAAAGGACATCGTCCCTTCAAAGACCCAAAATATTTTGGCAAGTATTTTTTTAGCAAAATAATTGAGGACATGAAGGTGAAATTTGACATGACTGTTAGATAAAAGGTATTTTTCGGTGTCTTCAAGTTGATCGTGCTCAATATTTTCTCCTTGCTATTCCTACTGACGGACTTGGTCTACACATGTCACCGATAGAGATCACAATATCCTCAGATATCGTCTCATGATTCCTTTATTTTCAGTCAATGAGATATGTCAAGTTTATCGTAAGGCATTCTTAGAACTTTTTTAGATCATGCAATTCATTGCAGGGAGCTTTCGAGTTTTAAGTACAAGCACGATCTTATTAGAAATGTTATATTTGATGTACTCAGACGTGTAGATGTTGCTGCTAAGAAAAATACATCTTTGAACTTTTTAACTGATCCGTGGGGGGGATGATCCACACTTAGACATGTTGATATTTTGATTTTTGGATGGGTCGGAGGGAAATACACTTGTGTAGATTTGATAGGAGTTTCTCTGTTGGTGGGGTTGAAGAGTGGGACCTTTATAGCCCGATATGCTGCTTTAAAGCTGCATGAACAAAAGTGGTGAAGCACGAGAAATCGTGTATTGAGAATTAGCATGCCTTCATCCCTTTTGGTTTTGATACTTTTAGGTTCTTAGAAACATAAGTTTTTGATCTTTTGAAGAGTGTCCAAAAGGTCATGAGCAATAATGTTATGGTTCCTAGGTTTATGGATGCAGTATTTAGAAGGATTGATTTTGCAATTCAAAAAAGTCTAACAGCACAGCTTGTTGCCCGCTTGTCTTCTATTTCGATGTTATGATGTTTGTAATGGAAAAAATTACGAATCTCGGTATAATTAAACCAAATACCCAAAAAATACATATTAGATAGAATATAAAGTGTTTAACATCATGCAAGTTTTGTTTTAGAAAAATGATAAAATTTGATGTCAGATCACGAAACTCTAATATAGGGTTATCACTGTAAAATTAAAAGAAGGATAAATTCACAAAACAATGCATATGTGATTCCTTAATTAGCGTAAAGAAGAATGGTTGCATAACAAATTTTTCAGAAGCAATAAGTGGCACTCTTTTTCCAGAAGCAACACGTGGCAACTCTTGATGCACCTACCTGGCAAGGGTCGTGAAATCCCCCAAAATCTAAGGATGTATGAGCAAATTAGTCTCATCATCGGGCAATTGGGATATGATATCCTCATTTGCATCTGATGGTCAATGTACCGCCACGTGGTGTTTAGTACTTGCACAATACTCTAGATCGAAGGGATGTTGCTGCAAAATCCTCGAACGTCTAAGATGAAGAAGATCGCTTTATAGAGCGGCAATGGTAGAACGACGAGGCTTCTCATGAGAAAATTGATGTGCTTAGATCCAACAACCAAGGATTGATGTGATTCAATGGATGAGATCCATTTATGCTTTTCAACCAACGACTTGACATTGGTTTTCAATTGACGGTGGATGCAAGGGGAAGCTGATCGAACGATCTCTATTTACTAGGGAACTCTCCTCCTCCATCATCTCCATTGATGTTAGTCTGAAGCTGATGCAACTACAATGAAGGAGCCACAAGTCGACGAAGCACATGACCTGATGGTGATTCTGATCAATGGTTTGCCGAGGACGTGCAACGATGGTTGTAATTGCTTTGCTGAAGCCCCATGAAGATGGGATGGATAAACTCGATGGTTGTCACACCGATGTTGTTGCTGGTAATCATGATTGGAAGCCCACGCTCGATGGGAGGGTGGATTTCGAGCTCTGAAGCTTGGAGGGTGGAAAAGATGCGTAAGGTGTTGGGATTTGGAAATCACATTAATATGGACATTAAAATTGCCATTAATGCACCTTTGATTGCCACAAATTAGAGAGTAAAATCTCTTTATGATGGACAAAAGAGGAAGGCGGATTGGCAACTGTTTTGGTTATATTGCCAAATAAAATAAGGCCAAGGGTCCCCAAATGAGGCATGTTCTTTTCTCTATTGTTTTCCATCGACAAGAGAGAGCGAGAGAGGCATATGTTCGTGAGGAAGATCTAGGTCTCTTGCGTGGTTTGATATACGCCAACATCAAACGTCATAGCAATGGCATCAAGTACTCCGTTACCCTTGAATTTGGATTGATTTCTAGTCTATCAAGTGGTACCAGAGCCATATCGATTTCGATTAATAGGGTTTTACGTGTATGTATTGATGTACATATTTGTATTTTTTTCCAAAATCGTGCTATGTGCTTCGGATCAAAGGTGTTTGTGGTTGGATTCTAATGTTTTAAGAAAGCACTTTTCATTTCCACAATATTGTGATCCACATGATAATTGTATTCTTTCAACCTTCATTCGAGTAATTCTAACATACGAAATGTGTGGTTATTATATCTCTAGACATTAGCATTCTGGATACCATTATTGCTTCCATTTGTTAAAAAAATGATCTTTTTGGTTAAGTTCTATCAAGATTTATTTTTTTATTTTACAAATGGAAATCCTGTGTATGCATTACTTCTGATTAGATTCATATGTATGTTTTGATTAAAAGGAGAACTATATATGGCTATTGTCAATACGTTTTAAATTTTTTTAATAAGCCATTTGTTCATGTTTATGTTTTTTTTCTGTTGAATGAATGGCATCAGTTTGAATGGCATCAATTTTTTCTATTAAAAAACTGTACATATGGCTTTCCGTTTATAGGGATTATCGTTTACAGAGAAATAGTCCAACTAAATTTCTATGTACGTTGTTAACAAATTCATACCATACACTTTTTTTTATTGAGTGAACAATTAACGTCAATGATGGAATTGACTTTTACAATTGCATTAAATAATAAAAAAATAGTGGGACTCCATTTTATTTTATTCTTGAAACCCATGTAACGTATCATTATCTTAGTATATTGCCATTGAAATTAACATTGGTTTATGGATTTGGACTTATTGCTTGTTAACACCAATAATCATAGACATCCATCATTCTTTAATAAGTATGGAAATAAAATCATATTAGCCATATGATAGAATTAAAATATCACCAATAATATAATTGAAGCGAATACGTCACCAAAGTGACCTCTATCGTCACAATTATATTATTGGAGATATTTGGACATATTTTGTATGCATTATAAATATTATCCTTCCTAAAGGAGGGGCAATGTTTATTTAAGTGTATCGCATACATGTGATGATAATTGAGCAATGATTATAAAGTTCCATGTGAGTAAGAAGACAATCCAAAGATGGTCTCATTACTTGATAGGATTTATTATTGGAAATTGATCACCACAACAAGAGTATTACTTACAACTAACATTATTGTCCAAAGACTTAATAGTTAGTTTTGTGCTTGGTATCTTGCTTTTCTTATGGCTATATATGCATATTCGCGTCTGTGAACCATACATTAATTCTATTTTCTTTTGATCTTTATTTTATAGCTTCCGCTTCCGCATCTACTATCTCTGCCACTTTGAACTTCATTCCTATGCTTCAAGGCACAAATTTCAGGGTATGGAAAGTGAGCATTATGATATTGCTTGGTTTCATGGATCTAGACTTTGCACTTCGGATGGAGACCCCCCTCCTCTTACGGAAAATAGTTCTTCTGATGAAAAGAAGCACTATGAGAGGTGGGAGCGCTCTAATCGCATGTGTCTCATGATTATAAAGAACAATATTTCGAAAACCCTTAGAGGGATTGCTGAAGAAAAGATAACTACGGCTAAAGAATACCTTGTTAAAATTGAAGAGCGTTTTGCGAAAAACGATAAGGCAGAAACAAGCACTTATTTACAACGCCGGATTTCCATGAAGTACACCGGCAAGGGAAACATGAGGGAGTGCATTCTTGAAATGGCTCATATTTCTCAAAGATACAGGAATTAGAACTGGCATTATCTGATGATTTGCTAGTTCATTTGGTTCGGTTGTCTCTTCCATCACAGTACAGCAAGTTTAGGGTCAGTTATAACTGCCAAAAGGAGAAGTGGACTCTTAACGAGCTCATTTCATATTGTGCTAAAGAGGAAGACGAGTTGAAGCAAGATAAACCAGAAAGTGCTCATCTGGTTGTGGCCTCTAAGGATAAGGGTAAGAAAAAAAGAAAGGAGTAATGCTGTTGTGATAAGTCTACTGAATCAGAATAAGGATGCAATTACTTGCTTCTTCTGCAAGAAAACGGGAGATGTCAAGAAAGATTGTGCTAAATATCATGCATAGCACATGAAGAAAGGTACAATTCATACTTTGGTTTGTTCTGAAGTCAATTTAGCTTCAATTCCGATAAACACTTGATGGTTAGATTCTAGTGCCTACACTCACATGAGTGTTTCAATGCATGGTTGCCTGAACTACCGAAGACCAACTGATGTTGAAAGATACATCTACGTAGGTGACAGAAAGAAGGCAGAAGTCGAGGCAGATGGATTTTTTAAGCTCTTATTAGGAACTGATCATTATCTAGAGTTAAAGAATACTTTCGTTGTTCCATCTTTTAGATGAAATTTGGTTTTTGTTTCTACATTGGATAATTTGGTTATTTTCTAAATTTTGAAGATGGAAAATTTAGCCTTTCTTTTATCTCTGTTATGATTGGTACGGGTTACTTAGTTTCTAGTGATAAACTTTATTTGTTTGATACCATTGCCTCGTTAATGAATCTATGGTTGTTGAATCAAAAGGCACTAAGCAAAAAATCACCTTAGAAAATTCAGCATCAACTTGACACAAGCGTTTGGGTCATATTTCCAAATCAAGAATGGAACGACTTGTATCTGATAACATCTTAAATTCATTAGATTTTACAGATTTAGATATATGTGTCAACTGCATTAAGGGAAAACAAACCAAATCAAGGAGATCAAGTGCCAATAGAGATTCTAGTGTCTTAGAATTAATACATACTGATATATGTGGTCCATTCCCTACAGCATCCTGGAATGTTCAATAGTATTTTGTATAATTCATAAATGACTACTCAAGATACAGTTACCTATATCTCATTCATGAAAAGTCACAAGCTCTAGACTCATTTAAGGCCGAAGTTGAGCTCCACCTCAACAAAAGAATAAAGTGCATCAGATCTGATCGTGTTGGTGAATACTATGGCAGATATGATGGTTCAGGTGAACAACGTCCAAGTGCTTTTGCTTTATTTCTAAAAGAATGTGGATGTGTCCCTCAGTATACAATGCTAAGTTCACCTAGCATGAACGGTGTGGCTGAGAGACGTAACAGGACTCTTAAGGATATGGTGAGGAGTATGATCAGTCATTCTGCCTTACCAGAGTCCCTCTGGGAGAAGCATTAAAAACAACAGATTACATTTTGAATGGAGTACCAACAAAAGCAATTGCAAAAACACCATATGAGCTTTGGACTGGTAAAAGACCCAGCCTAAAGCATTTACGTATATGGAGATTTCGAGCTGAGGCAAGGCCATATAGGCCATATGAGAAAAAATTAGACTCCAAAACAATGAGCAATTACTTTATTGGTTATTCAAAACGATCAAGGGGTTACAAGTTTTATGATCCCACACTTAAGAAAATATTCGAAATGGGAACCACAACCTTTTCTAAGGATGTTGATTTGGAGGGGAAGATGCATATTAGGGATATTGTCTTTGAGGAGGAATCAATCACAATTCCTAATGTTGTGATTGAAAATACACAAGAATGCATTCCAATCATTGGGAAAGAAACAAATCAAGAACCTCAAGATGACAATATTCAACAACCCCCATACAAGATTTCGCTACACAAGATCAAAATCAACAACCTCGAATTTCAAGGAGATCCATTAGAGAATGAAGGAATGCTATTTAGGATGACTATATAGTAATTCTTCAAGAACTAGATGGAATTAGGGAAGATGATCCAATAAATTTCCATTAGGTCATGAAAATCTCTAACTTTGTAAAATGGGTTGAAGCCATGAATGAGGAATACAAATCGATGCAAGACAATCAAGTTTGGGACCTTGTACCATTGCTAGAAGGTGTGAAATCCATTGGTTTTAAATGGACATTTAAAACCAAAAGGGGTTCAAATGGTAATGTTGAAAGGTTTAAGGCACATCTTGTAGCTAAATGATTTACTCAAAGAGATGGGATTGATTACAAGGAAACATTTTCTCTCATTTATAGTAAAAATTTCTTTAGAATTATCATGACATTAGTTGCGCACCGTGATCTTGAGCTTCATCAAATGGATGTTAAGACCGCCTTTATCAATAGAGACGTTGAGGAGGTGATCTATATGGTTCAACTAGAAAACTTTGTTCAGGGGATGCAAAGGTCTGCAAATTAAAGAAATCCATCTATAGACTCAAGCAAGCATCCCGTCAATGGTATCACAAATTTCATCAAGTAATTATCTCATTTGGTTTTGAGACTAATCCAATGGATGATTGTGTATATCACAAGTTTTGTGGGAGTAAACACATTTTCTTGATTTTGTATGTGGATGACATACTGCTTGCTTGTAATGATATGAATTTATTGCATGAAACAAAGAACTTTCTTTCAAATAATTTTGAAATGAAAGATCTTGGAGATGATTCTTTTGTATTAGGAATCCAGATACACTGTCGAACTCAAGGTGTACTTGGATTGTCACAAGAGAACTATATCCATAAGGTGCTTGAAAGATATGACATGCAGTTTTGCGAACCAATTGATAACCCAGTTGCTAAAGGAGAAAAATTAGTCTCAATCAATGCCCTAAGAATGACCTTGAAATTCAGGAAATGGGTAAGATCCCTTATACATCTGCAATTGGGAGTCTTATTTATGCACAAGTGTGCACACGTCCGGATCTAGCATTTATTGTGGGCATGCTAGGCAGATACATGGCGAATCCAGGCGTGGATCATTAGAGAGCTGCCAAACGTGTCATGAGAAATCTTTAGAGAACAAAAGACTACAGACTTACATATCAAAGGTCGGATATACTTGAGATCACTGGATATTCCGACTCTGATTTTGCTGGATGCCAAGATAATAGAAGGTCCACTTCAGGATATGTATTCTTAATGGCTGGAAGAGTCATATCATGGAAGAGTTCTAAACAAACAATTGTAGCATCCTCCACTATGACGGCTGAATTCATAGCATGTTATGAGGCATCGAATCATGGAATATGGCTGAAGAATTTTATCAATGGGGTGTATATTGTAAGCAACATCAACAGTGCTTTATTCCAAGAACAAAAGAAGTTCAACCAAGTCAAAGCATATTAACATAAAGTTTTTGGTTGTGAAAGAGAGAGTACAAAGTGGACATATTTCCATAGAGGATATTGGGACAAATTCCATGGTGGCGGATCCACTAACCAAAGCAGTGACACCCAATATATTTCATGAACATATGATTCGTATGGGTGTTATATCAAATAAAGATATACACTTCTAGAGGGAGTTTATATTATTTTGCTCAGCCCCTTACAGTTCTGAAACATTTGGAGTTCAATAATTTCTACGCAGAATAAAGTATTTGATGTTGATTCCATTTTCTCTCACTAAAGGATCTCCATTAAGAATATCAACCGTTCGCTACAAATGCAACTTTGGATATAGATCCAAATTTATTTATTTATTTGGCATTGATCTATGTCATTTAGTTTTGTTAATATTGGTGACCATTGATGGGTTTAATTGTGCTCAATAACGATGAATACCTCCTTGATCTCATGTTATCATAACTAATGGACAAGATTGTTCAGTTATATCTCTATTGATGGTAATACTTTTTGAGCTCATAAAGTACACACATTATATGGTCATTGTTAATGTCCTGTGGGAGATTGTTGGGATTTGAAAATCACATTAATACAGACACTAAAATTGCCATTAGTGCCTGCAGTTAATTAGAGAATAAAATCTCTTTATGATGGACAAAAGAGGAAGGTAAATTGGCAACTGCTTTAGTTGTATTGCCAAATAAAATAAGGCCAAGGGTCCCCAAACAAGACATGTTCTTTTCTCTATTATTTTCCATTGACACGAGAGTGCGAGAGAGGCATACGTTCGTGAGAAAGATACATGCTGTTGCATGGTTTGATCCACGACAACGTCAAACGTCATAATAATTGCATCAGGTACTCCGTTACCCTTGAATTCGGATTGATTTCTAGTCTATCACAGGGATCTCTTCGTGGTTAATGGAGGGAGAGGTGTGAGTCAGTGAAGGGTTCTAGAAGGTAGAAATAAACGTAGAGAGATAGATGGTGGGAAGGGTGATGGTAGAATCGAGTTGCTTGATCCTTTGCAAGGATCGGGGATGTGTTGGCAATGATGGTGATCTGATGAAAGAGGGGAGGATGCACGGATTCAGTTGGAATTTGGTATGGAGTTGGAGATCAGAGTTGGTATCACAACTAAGAAAAAGAAGAAAGATGGTGAAGAGCAAAGGTGAAAGCAGTAGAGAAAATACAAAGCAAAAGAGGAAGAAGAAGGGAAAGGATGATTACCTGTAGAGGATGTGGCGTGATTACGGAGCTACACAAGGTTTCTCCAATGATCACCATGGGTGGCTGAGCATGGGCCATGTAGTTTGAGCAGCAGTACGATTGGAGATGTTGCAACATGGAGAACCCTCTCCCCCGTGGATCTCACCGGTGATTAGATGGGAATGTCGTGAGAGACGATGTAGTCTCGTCGGGCAGTTTCTAAAAGAGAGGAGGGGAAGATGAGGTCATGGGAGAGAGAAACTTCCAACTGCTGACCGGGGGTCAGATAAATCAGTGTTTTTGGAACCGGATCGGACCGACCGGTTAGACCAGTTTGACCGGTGAATCGAGCCTGGACTGATCCGATTAATTGGTTCTTATCGGTTCAGTTCAAATTTCAAATTTTAAACAACTTGTCTGGTTCAACCTATTTTTTTTAACTCGATTTAATCAGGTTCAACTAAAGTTGAACCACATTTAATTTTTAATATATTTAAAAATAATGCTAATAGTGGGAGTTGTACTCATGACCTTTGATTATCGTTTTCAAACTTTTAATTAACTACTCTGACATAACTTTTTGCATGTAATGGGTTTTTATATTATTAAACTACTATTACGCTATAAAGCAATCAGTCCAAATAATATATATATATATATATGAGAAAAGGGAAGCTGCTCCATGGAGCAGCTAAGCTGGATGCTCCACGGGGCAGTTTCCCATCCTTTTTTATCTTTTTGAAAAATTTTTATGTATATTCATCTATATATCCCTCCTACATGTCATTCAAATTTCGTTAGAAACGGAGACTCTTATGCCCTCCATCTAGAACAGGTAATTTTTAACGGTCTGAAATTTGCTGTAAAGTACATGTTCTAGATGAAGGGCATAGGAGTCTCTGTTTCTCACAAAATTTGAATGACATGTAGGAGGGATATATAGATGAATATACATAAAAAAATTTCAAAAAAAATTAAAAAGGAGGGGAAACTGTTCCGTGGAGCAGCCAGCTTAGCTGCTCCATGGAGCAGCTTCCCCGTCCTCTATATATATATATATATATATATATATATATATATATGATATGCATGATATTTGATGGTGCATACGAAAAAATATTTTATGTATAATGTGAAATATATACACTGTCTATGTATTTTATTGATATTTCAACTATATTTAAGTGTATATTATATATATTATTTAATTTCGGTTTGATTATCTGATTCAACCACTTTTTTCTCACTGGCCCGGTTAATCCGGTTTTAAATAATGATGACTTCATCATCGGGTTGAACTAGTTTGACTACATGGTTCAATTGGATCCGACCATTTCGGTAAGTTTTCCGGTTCAGTGTCTGATTCCCAAAGCATATTTTTAACCCGGTTTAATCAGGTTCAACTAAAGTTAAACTGCATTTAATTTTTAATTTATTTAAAAATAATGTTGATAGTGGGAGTTGAACTCATGACCTTTGATTATCATTTTCAAACTTCTAATTAACTAATCTAACACAACTTTTTGCATGTAATAGGTTTTTAATATTATTAAACTACTATTACGTTATAAAGCAATCAGTCCAAATAACATATATATGATATGTATGATGTTTGATGGTGCATATGAAAAAATATTTTATGTATAATGTGAAATATATACATTGTCTATGTATTTTATTTATATTTCAAATATATTTAAGTGTATATTCTATATATATATATTATTTTTATTTCTATTATCACCGATCTGGTTTAATCAGATTTTAAATAATAATGATGTCATCATTTGGTTGAACTAGTTTGACTACATGGTTCAACTAGATCCAACCATTTCGGTAAGTTTTCTGGTTCAGTGTCTGATTCGGTTTCAAAAATATTGTGATAAATTCATAATTGATCTAACTTATTATTTAATCTTAATTCAATTCCCAAAGCAATTCAACCACGAAATCTCTAACATTAAAATAAGGGTTTTTTTATCAGTTATCCCCTTTGAGACATTGCAATTTCAATTATGCCCCTCTCTTTTTAGGAATATCAGTTGTACCCGTGACTTCTTTCTCTGCTATCACTTGTGCCCTTCCATCAGATTGACCGTCAAAGAATTAAATTAGTTATAGTTTATTAAAACCCTAGTGTGGTTAAGAGGGCATTTTGGTTAGAATAAAATCTAGTGTAACACACAATATCTCCGATAAAGTTTGGTTGATGTAGATCCCTCGTCGATGTCTATGGAAATGCTTTGAGTAGTCTTAGATGGCTCTATGTCCCTCTATGAGGTTTGGAAGGATCGAGAATCATGTATCGATCCCAAATAGGAGGTATATGGATATCAACAACGTAACTAACAACCTGAGAGAGTCCAAACTCACGTTGACGCTAGTGTCTCCATCTTGACGTTTCGATACGTGCAACCACCTACAACCCACCCACACCCTTCCCCACTTGACATCTCTTACGATGGTGGCATCCCCATCCTCAATCTTCAACTCTTCCGTCTCGACCTCTATGACAAGATCTTGAGCGATGTCTCCGATGCTGATGACATATAGGAATCATTCTGGGTCATCAAACATGGAATCCCCGTACAGCTCCTCGGTGTCGTCTATAGTGCTGGCATTGGTTTTTTTCGATGTGTTACTCTTGTGTTCCCCATGCCCATGCATATGAGGGTTACGAAATCTATTGTCACCCACCGATGATGGCATTCTCGATTGTAGGGATTACTTCGATTACCACGCTCTCCCTCTCTCCAGTCAAGACCCTTCCCATTGGTGGTAGTCCCTGTGAATACCTGCAAAAGATTCTGGTGATTCGAGACCCAAAGCTCTCAATCCATGGATTACATACAATAAATGGATGTGCAGGTGAGAGATCTCCAGTGGGTTGGTCAGTGTATGTGCTGGTGTATGTAAGAAAAGGAATGGGGACTTTAAGTTCTTGTGTCTATGGAGGATTGAACTGAAGGTCTCCGGCTGATGTAATGGCCAGAATGAGAGAATATGGAAGATGAAAGAAGGTTGATATTGAAGATGGAAATAAAGACAGAAATGTATGAGGGGTTACGACCTCCCATCCTCCTCTTGTCACTACCTCGCTCAAGAACAAGAACAAGAAGAAGACAAGGATGGTGTGGTGCAGAGGGGAGAGAAGGGGGTGGGAGTGAGGGGGAGGAGCTCAAGTTGGGATGGGGAGCAACTAGGGGGGTAACGAGGGTGGAGGGGGAGGCGCGAGGGAAAGGGGAGGAGCTGGGGGTGGAGGGAGTAGCTGGGGGGAGGGGAGGATGCAGTGGAGGAGGAGAAGGGGAGGAACAGGAAGAAGATGGGAGGATGAGGAAGAGGATGGTATGAACTTCCATCCTTTTTTAAATTTAATTCCACTTGTGTCCTCAAAGTTAACATCCATTTGCATTGAGGATGGACGACCACTAACCCGAGGGGCACAAGTGATAGATCGACAAGAAGTCAGGGGCACAACCGATATTCTCAAAAAGGGAGGGGCATAACTAAAATTGTAATATCTCAGAGGGATACAACTGATAAAAATCCTAAAATAAGTATTAAATGATGTGTACTTAATTAGAGTTAATTACTATATATTAATAAATATCATATTTTCTTTATATTGTACAAACCTTAGATTTTTCTCTTAATTTTAAAATCATTAAAAACTATAAAAATAGTTTAATTGTATATAACTTCGTTTGTAAGCATAGTCTCAATAAAAATACAAAAATATCAAAAAATAATGTTGTGTTTCCTTTAGAATATCTAAAACATATTTCTATGTGCATAAAAAGGTCTTTTGGCTTGAGTCCATAAAAGTTGTAGATCTCATTGAAATGTACAACTTCGTGAAAAATTTATTTCATTTAAATCCATTATGTATTTATTTTGGATTTATCTTTTACTTTTGGTTCTTTAATTTTTTTATTGGGATGCCCATGGACATGTCAGTGATGCCACATAATTAAACCCTTGGATTTATCTTTTATTTCTTGTTATTGAATTTTTATTGCAATTAGACCTTTTGATTGATTTATCAATGACTTGAGCATTTTTATCCAAAATTAGTGAAATTGGTCTCTCTGGAAAGCTCTTTTAATCCTCTTTAACATGGTATATATGTCACTCTTGTTATACTCGTTTAATTTCATTTTAAATTCAGAAAAGAATCGTGCATGGATCGTGCATGGTTAAGCCTATTTTAGTTGCTACAATTGACATTAAACGATTGAATTAGACCCTTTGGTGAACTAAATCTCCAAGAATTGAATGTTGCTTGTTTAATCTATTGTTACAACAGTTTAATTCAATGATTTGATTGTTTTAGTGAATCTTGTGCATGATTGGAACTTGAAAATAAATTAATTGAATATATCTTTAACTAAATTGAATTTCTTGTTAATTGGGTAAATTGAAATGAATATAACTTGATTTGTGGAGACCAATTAATCATCTGATCTAGGGTTATTAATTGCAATATTTGTATGTATGTCATTCATTTTGTTGCATATGTTTATAAAATGCATTGAAAACTTATTTTTAAAAATTATGCATTCACCAAATTGACTACATTGAGTGCAAACTTAGACTTAATCAACTAATTGACCTTCAAATAGAGTCACTAAGTAGAACCATCTCCTTGAGTTGACCCTGGAACTTGCCTAGGTAAAACAAACATAAAACATACCTCTTCGCCAAGATACTTCGTACAAGTGTTTTTGATAGATTGCAAATTATCTGACTACAATAGCATCGATAAATTAACATTGGGTAATTCAAGATTATTAGATGTCGTCATTGCTAGAGAGACGCCATCATGTAATAACTTTTTTAGGGTTAAATAGTTGATCAGGCAAGTTTTTGCTCAATTGATCAATTTGCATTTAAATTGTATTATGCTTGATTGTGTGTTTCCTTTTGTGACTATATTTGTTATGGCTCTATTATAATTGTATATAACCAATATTTATTGTTGGACAGGGCATAGATCGTCGAAGATCTCGTCGGTTACTTAGAGGCACAGCTTGGAGTCGACAACTACAAGAATTAACTTTAATCTGCTGAGTTAGTTCGAGAGAGTGATTATGTCTAGATTTACGTTCTGTATTTTTAATCATTTTTATAAAATAATTTGTAATAGTTGCTCAATCAAAGACTCACGCATATACATGACTGGACTTTGTGGTACTATTTCAATCGCCTCTATGTGGTTGGGGCCCTCGTGGTTGTAGTTCCATGTGGTTATTGAAGTAGAACAAGACTTACACAAAGCTGGTCTTAGAGATTTACTTAGGTCGTATATCTTTCTTGTGATTGCACATATTAGGACCACACAATATGTAATATGCACTCTATATCCTTCTATTTAATCAGATTGAACTTGATTCATCACACTAATAGAACTTTCTGCTTAAAGAGATTTCTTCGACTTGCATTCATATTGTTAATCCTTTCAATTATGTCAAGCATATCACATGCAGAGCATTAATAATCATTATGCATCTTCTAACTAGACATGCATCATAGTTTTTTTATCATTGCATCAATTTTATCAATTTTCCTTTCTTAGTTTTATAACTTAAGGTTTAAAAGGAAGTGGAACTAACAATAAGCATGCTTTGTGGTGGACATTTAATTTAATGATAACTTAATTAAAACCAAAACTGCTATGCATAGTTGACCATACAAAGAGGAATAAAATCAAAATTGACTTGCAGGAGAGTAACTCCAATCATTGGACACTTGCACCTTCCATACAAGAGAGGGTGAGGATGCACACTTAGATTAAAGCCAAAAATCCCTTGACTTGTGCCATGAGTCTCCAGATCCGACTCTTGTGGATTTAAGAGTTGCAAGTGCTTTCCTGTAACTATAGAGAGATATTTTGAGTATGTCAATCTATTATACTCTCAAGAGCTTGATATAACCTAATAGCCATGACAGATAGTCCTTTTGAGTGGGGTGAAGTAGAAACATACCATGGCATTAGTTTAATGTAAATTTGTGCTTCATGTAGCCCTGCTTGTTTTCTCCTTTAACTTAGAATTGAAAAGATACCAATTGGACTCTTACGACCATCACGGTATTAAGTTGGCGACAATGGGTTTGATTGGTGTATTATTTTGTGTATGTAAGCACCCACACTCTTTATGCTTTCCTATACTTCTCTTGATTAATTTTTTCGTGCTCCCGTCGAATCCTTTTGACATTGAAGATGGATCTTTGGAGTGATATTTGTTCCAACTTTGCGAACCTTTCACTGAACACAACAAATCTCAAAAGTACAAGATGACTCTCTTCCTAGACCTCCTTGAACTCCCACTGCCCCTATTATCGAGTCCACATTCAGTAAGTCACACCTAGGGTTTGGCCAAACCCAGTCTCATCGAGGATGAACCTCGATGAATTTGACCTAAGTTATTCCTCCAGATCTAATTTGTATCCTTTTCTTTATAATTGTGAGAAATAAATTGAGGAGATGCCTCTAAAGAAGAATCTCGACGATGAGGATAGAGAGGATACCATACAAACCATCTTAGCAAGATTGACCCAAGTTGAACAATAGAGTGTGGCATTACGTGCCCAAGTTGGTAAGCCACAAGCAATAGAGGGTTTTGATGAGCCAATGGGAGAGGTATATAACCTGAGGCTTAGTTAAAATCACAACTGGTTGAGATCAATATCCCATGCATAAGCATTTGAGATAAAGCCTCATTTCCTGGCATTATTTCCCAAGTTCAGTGGGAACGCATCCTCACATTCCTTTGGAACTTTGAGCTAGTATGAGACAACCTTAGTCATCCTAAGGTTAATCAAGATTACATTAGGATGCGAGATATCCCCTTATCCTTAGGAAACAAGGCGACATATTGGCTGAAAATTTATGGTTTGAAGTGACAACATGGGTCCCATTTAAAGATTTGTTCTTAAATAAGTTCTACCCCTTGGCAGAACTAATCAGATGCATTCCAAGATAATGAGCTTCACTCAATTTTCCCATGAACAATTCTATGAAACTTAGGAGATGTTCAAGAACATTTTGCAAAAATGCCCTTGTTACAGCATTTCAAAGACTGTCATGGTGCATAAGTTATTATGTAGTTTCACCCATGAGATGCAAGGGTTAGTGAGAGCAGCCTTTGGAGGAAGCTTTTTGAACAAGAGTACAGATATTGTTTGGAAGGTGTTCAAGTATATGGTTGGGACAAGTCACTCACAAACCACAAGGAGGGTATATTAGCAAAAACCCCATTCACTCATGTCCAAGGAGGGTGGAGAGCAAGCTGTGACTGATCTGGCTGAAGACCCAGCTCCTGATATAGGGATAATTTGTAGACATGCTTATCATGGTGGAGCAGATGAACAAGAAAGTCGGGGAACTACACAAGCTCATTGAACTTGAGAGCCTCGCTCAATTTCTAAAGAAGTAGGAGGAACTAGTTAAAAGGGTGTCCAAGATCAAGACACATGCCCCTACCACACCAGTAGCTTATGTATCCAGTTCATTACATCCAAGAGCCGCAGGTGCAGGAGCTTCAAAGCATATGGGTTCAAATCAGTCCTATACCCATCACATTTAGAGTGCAAATCCATCAGCAAATCCTCTGCAGGTGTGCAATGGGGGATGGTTAACACCGACATCTTTCATCTTACCAAGACAGTAGCTCTGTTCCCACCCATCGTCCATCACAACTAGGGATGCAAAAAGATGGATAAGCATACTGATATATGTGTTATCATATCCTGTACTTTTAAATTTTGGATAAAGAAATGGATATCTTACGTATATTGATAATCACAAATCATATCCTTAAATATAGATATGAATAGGGAAATATATAATAAAAATTTAGATACGAATATTTTATAAATAGATATGGATTATCCTATGGATAAACTTTTCTCCGAGACTTAAATTCAATGTCAAAATTACAAAGACTACAAGTACAATAAAATAAAAGAGAAACTAAAGTAATATGTGAAATTAACTTTTATAACAAATAGTTAAACATCACAAATATATACTTAGGTAAATTACTCAGAAAAAGGGGACCTAACTATTAATCAATTCCCGATTATAGACATCATTTTTGAAATGATATAAAGAGGATATTAAAATTACAACTTTATGCTTTAAAATCAACATTGAAGGATTGTGGAAGCTTATGAATGAATGTATTTAAGACAAAAAAATAAGATCGACCCACTTATTGTTATGTTTCCAAAACAAGGCCCTACTTGGGAATCGAGGTATAGTTGGGTCCTTTTTGTAATTTACTATATTTCTTATGGATTGACTCTAAAATACATTATATTACAAGTATCCCTATAATATATTTACATATTTCTATATACAGACATTGATAAATATGTCTATGATTCACACTAGAGATTTCTAGTAGTATGGATATATGTATCGTATCTGCCAGAAAAAGTTATCATCATATTCGTATTCATATACTCAAAAAAATTTAAAATATTACATGCATCCATATCTATATCCGCAAAAAAACACATACCCATATACACATCTATATATCCAAAACTAAAAATACATATCCATATCCTCTTAAGAAATGGATATGATGGCAGTGGATAAGAATATATCCATATCCGGTTGCATCCCTAATCACAACCATGCATAAGAAACATGCACCATCAGCCATAACAAAGGCAACAATAGTCTCATCTGCTGCAATACTACCAGTCGGGCCATAAGGGCCCACCATGTCAACAACACCCTTTATAATACCACATTTAGGTCTAGGAGGGAAAATTATGTCTCTCTTACCAGCAGCAACAGTATCAACAAACCTCGACCAGACACGGCAAGGGTTCTTCCTCAACTGTTTCTCGAGAGTTGCAATGAGTTTTCAATGAGATTCAAGACATGAAGAGCGATATCAATCAACTCTCCAGATAACGAGATAAGTTCACTACTCTCAAGACCTCTACTCCTGCCCAAAGTCAGGTGAAACCAAACATCCTGAACCAGAACCAAAAACATCGACGTGATCTAGTATACTATTCAGATTACTCGAGGTTCGAACATAAGATTGATAAATATATGATTTATCATCATTATTTTCATTTATTATCCTTCTAAATTAAATAATTCAATTTAACTAATAATTAATTAACTCAAATTAACCACTAATACTTTGTAATTAAATTACTCTAATTATTGTTCATAAATAATTCGATTACAATGTTTATTACTTTATGTGTTTTCTAATTATCAGAAATCAAATAATAATTAGATTATTAATGTATATATTATTTAACATTATTCACAAATCTAAAATACAAAAAATAAATAATAAGAAAACAATGAAAATAAGTGTTTTAATTTCATTAAAAATGCTTACAAAAATAATACTATGTATATATGGTGTATTTAGATCTTGAGTTATACTTGAAAGATGTAGATCTCAAAAAGATCTACAACTTTCATGCAGAATATTTTTTTTCTAAGTTAGCCTCTAATTTTTTATTGATTTAAAAATATTATAATGCAATTGGAATTTTGTTATTGGGCCACGTGCCCCAATTAAGTTCAGCCACATCACTGGCACCTTCTTTATGGTTGCCTCCTTTGATGGTCGTCTGATCATTTGATCAGACAACCTTGATCAGATCATCAATGCCTAGGTCCAGCAACATCTGATGCATCAGATCAGGGCGATGGTAGCTTCTTGATCATGTCCATCCTTTAGCCATTGGATCATTTGATCATTGTCTACTGAGTTGCCCGCAACCTCCAGCCACCTCCAGTGGAGCGTCACAACCTTTCCTGCATATAAACTTCATCGACTTTTCTAAATCTCACCACTTGTCATCTTCCCTCGATTCCACCACCAGACGATAGCCCGTACAACAACTATTCATGCCATCCCTCTAATGTCCACTATCTCCTTGAGCTCCAACGTGGAGCGGCGTTTGAAATCACCACCCCACAACCTTTAAAACGCCACTCCTCCCTCAACAAAACCCTTTCTCCGATAAACTGCAACTGATATATGCCATTGTGCGAACATCCTCCAAGCTACCTCTCTCTCTCTTGGGTGACAACAAGTAAGCACGATCAAGTGAAGACCAAGATTTGGTTCCGACGAGATCCGAAGGAACTCTCCTTCGTTGCAGACTTTCTCAGGTGTTGCTAGAGCTCAATCCTTAGCCGAGATTTTGAGCAACGATCGGAGCAACTTAGCTCCGCTCCCAGGCTTTCGTGTTCCATCTATTCATTCTTCTTCATGTTCAAAGTAAATCCCAGTATTCTTGTTCTCATTAATTCTCTGATTTATTCACTGTAGCATACCCCCACATTCCATCGTTTTTCCACTCACGCACCTTCATCGCACGTCAATGATCCATGCAAATCACTTCAAATCACCCTTTCCCTTCTACACAACCTCCATCGCCTTGATCTAGTTCTACTCCTTGAATAGGAGTAAACCCACTTAGGGCTCTACCTTGTCTCACCTTTGACAGCCCTCCAATCACTCTTTGATCATCCCCTTTCACCTCTTGGAAGCCTTAGCATTCTATTCAACCCCTATAGGTTATGTTTGGTATTCAATTATCGAAATTTGCTCGGAGATCAGTTGAGCATATCTTCCTCTGACGAGCATCCATCATCCCACTGTTCCAGTCACCTCCATAGCCCCCTCTGCCTAGAGTCATCTTTGCTAGACTCCGGTGAAGCTTCTTTCTTTCTTCACCAACTCAATATTATCACGGTGGAGGCAGCATAGCCTCGTCGGAGTTCAACTTTCGAGGAGCATGTGCCATTGGATTAACCCCATCGGTGATGATCTAACGGCTCTGGAGCGCCTAAGCCATCGCATCAAAATTCCAGCCTTGGGAGCATCGATCCAGATCCGAAGCTCCAAAGCCAACCATGTAGGCAAGCATCAGTCCTAGCCTGCGTCAAGACTGAACCGACCCCGTGCCTCTCTTTGCATATGCCCCGCATGTGGTTTGGAGATTTTTGCGTACCGACCCTTGCTTCTAATGGATTTTACAGAAACACCCCCACGTAAAGGGGTTAAATTTAAAGATAAGAAATGCTTTTTATATTTGCATTTCAGTCCCAGTAGGGACTTATTTATAGAACTTTAAGTATTTTCTTTCTCTTCATATATGCCCCTGAATTGAATTATCTATAACTTTTACATATGATGCCCGATTAACTTGAAATTGGTCTGGATGGAAAGATATTTTTATAAACTTTAATATGATGCATTTAATTCTCTATTTTCATTTATATATTTTGCATTAAAAATCAGAAAAGTTTAATGTTATTTCTATCCTGATTAAATCATCAAAAATTTTACTATTGATTCATTTATTGCACAAGTAATTCTGGATTTGCTGGATGCATTTAGAACTTGATTAGGATATTAGTTAATCAAATACATGTCATTTGGTTCATGATTGTTTGCTATGTGATTATTAAGTGATTAAGGGAAATGTCATTTTGGTGCATTCTTAGTTGAGTTAATATGTGAACCTTAAATTCATCTAGCTTAAGACCTAATTAATTAAACACTACTTGGATATTTATTTGATTAATCAGGAGCATATTAGTGTGTGATTATATGGTATTGTGAATCTTCTTTTTGTGTTCGTTTTCATCATTTTTGTCATCTTACATATTTGCATTGAAAAATCCATAAAAAGAGTATCCATAGTATGTTAGCATACTCGACCAAGGTTGCACTTTAAATTAACTTAATTAAAATATTTACACCCAAATTAAATATACTAATAAGCTCGTGTCCTTGTATTTGATCCTAGATTTGTCCAGGATAAATTAAATCTAATCCTCTTCACAGAGATCTTTCGACTTGATTCTGATAAATTATTGTTGTGTCATACTACAATTTGACATAATTAATATAGCCAAATATCAGATGACATCATTATTGCAGACATGACTCTATTAATTGATTTAATTAAGTTTAAATATTTCAGTAAGTAAAATTTAGTATATTTAGGTTAAGCATTTTGCGGTGTTGACTTGTTTAGTGCATTTGTTCTATTTTATGTATATTAATGTAATTAATTAGCTAATTATCAATTTGAATTATCTAATCATTTGTTGTTATTGGTAGGGCCTTGACGGATCGTCAATTGCCCTTGTTAAAATGCGTGGATTTTTGTTCGCATAAAATAATGAATCGTTTCGTTGTAGGCGGGCAATAAGAATCGGTCAAGAAATAACCACACAATTTTTTGTCAATTTAAATCGATGTGGTTTTATGTTTATTTTACTTGGGCAAGTCCCAAGGTCGAACACAAGGAGGCAAAGGAACAACCTAGAATTTTATCTATCAAATTTCGTGCATGGTTTTCGAGGCGGTCTTTTTTTTGTAATTTTTTTAATGCAATTAGGGATGCAATATGCAACTTTGGCCTATTTTAGGGACTAAAATGTAAAGATCAATCAAACGATGTCCGAAAAATATGAAACTTGGCCAAGATGACAAACAATGAAATGAATGCACTGTAATGTTTTTGGAATATTTGGAAGCAAGATGAATTTTTTATGAATTTTTAAATGCAAACAATTAAACCTAATTATTTTCAAGGGATAAAATTATCCAAGATCTATCACGAGGTGATGGATCTCAGAAAAATCCTAAACCTCAAAAATACGAGATTCAATACCTATTAAAAATTAAATATTGAAATATGCAAAATGATTTTTAGAACGCAAATGATGCATGCAAATGTAATTCTTTTTGGGAACAATGTAACATACAATTAATTCTACAATATGTGAATTTTTTACAATTTTTAGAGCAATGGTTAATTATTTATGAAATTCAGAACACAAAATGGGCAAACTCTGCAACTTTCCACAAAAACAATTAAGTATTAATTAACCACAAGTCACAAAAATATCAGGCATATGTCATAATGTAGAGAATTAGTTGTAGAACACAGTACCAATTTTTGATGAATAAAATAGTGCAATGTAGCGGTTTAAAAAGGAGGGGGAACACAGGGTTATTTCTGCAATATTACAATAACTAAATAAACATGAAAATACAGTGGAGGACTATATTGTAATTACCGAAAAGTTGGGGGAGTCTGTTGCAAAATTTTCCAGAGGGTCACGTGCAAGATACGTGACCTCTAGCTGGGGACTGATGTGTAAATAGTGCGGACTCCTAGGGTGCTTCTTGCAATTATTCCCAGCGGTCATGTGCGCAGCACATGACCCTGGGGTAGCTTGTATATCTTGGAATTCACGTTGGCTGTTTTAGAAATTCTCCCACCCAAAGCACGTGGGGTCACGTGCGGAGGGGGGTCTTCCTCTGTCGTTCCCCCAACCCTCGTGCGTGGCATGTGGCGGGGGCCTCAGGGTTGGAGCCCGGCGGTCGGCAGCACCTTCGCGGTGGAGGAGGTGGATCCTCTAGTGACGGTTGTCATCTACAGGTGGGCGTTCAGGTGAAGATGTGTGGAGAGGGGTGGCTTCTGGAGACCGGAGCGGCGGAGAGGCGTTGGAGGTTGGCGATACTTCTGCTGTTGAAGGCTTTGCTGATGACGAAGGTTATTGCGAACGACGGGGCGGAGCGGAGAAGCTCTGGTGGAACGGCGTGGTTGTCTACGAAGGTTTGGTTGATGAAGATGGACGTAGAGGGCTCGACGGTGATGACTCTGGAGTGGAAGCCACTGGCAGGGGCGGCGCTGCAATGAAGCTCGAAAGCTTCGGATCTCGCTGTAGGTTGGGGGTATCGCCTGGAGCTGTTACCTCCGGCGGAGGCACTCCCTTCTCTGATGTGAATCGACGGATGAAAGCCAATGGTCGGGGCGACGATAGCTATATAGGGAGATGGTGTCGACCAGAGAAGGTAGATGGGTTGTCAGGGATTTGACTGGATTGGGAGAGATTCGCAGAGCGGACGAGATGCGGCGGCGGGATACGCGGGTGAGAAGGGTGGAGAAAAAGATCGAAGATCGTGATGCGCGGTAGCGTGCAAGATTCACGGGGAAAGCGCTCCTGATTGGGAAATGTGGGGAGGAAGATGACGGTCCTGGGACCGTTCGATCGGCCGAGATCGGACGACCCAGGTGGAGGCAAGAGAAGGAGGATGCAGACGCGGCACGTGCTGGTCACGTGCGACAGAAGCACGTGACCCGCACGTGCGACACTTAATTAAATTTTTTTAACGAATAATATAAAATCCTAAAATGGGTGACACATGGCGGCTCTAGGAGCTGCCACATGTTAGCCCCACAAAAATCGGAAAATAAATAGAAAGAAAAATCCAAAATAAATAGCAAACGACTTCGGATCGAAAAAGTTTATTTACAGAAGTTGCTAGTCTCGATGAGATCTACAACTTTAATGAAGACATCAAAACCAAAATGGATCAATTGCACCAACTGATATTTTTGGGGTCTCACGTACCTAGAATACCTTGATTTTTTATTTTTATAATTTTTTATCATTTTTAAACCAGATAAAAATCCAGAAAAATATGATAAAATCAAAGATAAATATTTACACATTAATCTAATTTTTTTGGATTTTTATTGAACAAGAAAAAGAAGAAATAAAATAAAAGACGAAATAGACCAATTTTTTACAGATGGTTAGTGAAGACTTGGACTCAATTTGTTTCTTTGATTTCAAGCTCAGTTTGGATTTGGATTTTTGTGCATTTTAATAAAACTTTCATTAAAGAAGACAAATAAAAAATGAATAAAATAAAATAGGTTAATTATGTACATAAAATATTAGGTCAAAAACCACTAAAATACAAAATATACAAAAGAGGCCCAAAACCCAACTTTCGCATATGAGCTCCGATTCACTTTACCTTGGTCTTGTTTTGGAGGTATTTGAATGTATATTAGTTCAAAAATGAGTAGGATCAAATCGGACACTGGATGAGGAAGATATGAAGGTTGTAGTCCGGGAATCCTGGAATTAGGGTTTGGGTTTTTTGTCCACTTATTTGGGATGGTGATTTTTTGTATTTTTCATTTATTCTTGTTAGTGATATGTACACAGTGGAGGTGGTTTGGGTCATTCAGTTAGCATGAATTAGTAAAAAATTGGGGAAGTTAGGCTATTTACATGTCAATTTTGGTTGGGATTTTTGTCTTCTTATTTTGTACAACAATAAGTGATAAAATGCAATTCTTATCAAAACATGCATGAGTGCAAATTATGCTGAATAAATGAAGAAATGCCAATGATTTTGAGGGATTCGAGCTTTATTAATGATATTTAGAGTGATGAAATTGAGATTTATCATCTCCTTATACTTAAACCATGCTCGTCCCGGAGCATAAAAAAGAAATGCCATGAGGTGAAATAAGATTGGGTTCCATACCAAGACCATGAGCTGAAGGTGAAAATGAAACTAGATTCGACCTTTGGGTTATTAGTTTGGCGGAACTTCTGTGAGACTTAGAATTTTAAAATCAATAGCCTTCAAGTTCTACACATCATAGTCACAGTTTCGACTCAGAATTCATCTTAGATCGATCCTCTTCCCAAAGCATACCTTATGAACATTGAACAATCGACTTATGTGTGTAAAAGGTTTTAGCTCTTCCCATCTAGAAAGCCAAACTACCATGCAAACCTCCTCTCCAGTAACGCGTCCTCGGGGAATCAGGTATTTCCTTCTAAGGTCAGTCGCGCTATGTTCACAATCGAAATGGGGAAGAAACTAGAAGAAGGAGAATAGAACCGGAGGGTGGCCAGTGTAGTCACCTCTCCTTGTGAAGCTGGATAGTGTAGCCGAGTCTCCACCAAGATCTGTAGGTTTTCTTGAAGCTTGGACCTTTTTGGTCAGATATTTATTTGGTAGTGCCTTCTTTGTATTTGGATTTTTGGTGGTTCTGCTTGGATCTTGTTATGCCCCTACGGATATAGAATCTTTTTATTTTCTATACATGTTTTGGGGTCTTAGAAAAAATTATGCCCAGCCATCCATCCCTTTTCCGAAGCTTTATTTCAACTCGTACTCCGATCTTTAGATTTCCACGCTACCAGAAAAGAAACTCACACAGTCTTCCAACATCCCATCTGAGTTGAGCTAAGTGCATAGTGCGAGAGTACAAATTAATTCCCTATTCCAGAGTCATACCCAGAATGAAGAGACCAGCTTAGACACTAAGAGTCAAACGCTGCACATTGTCATGTGGAACCCAAAGAATCAAGTCATAGACCTGAAGTTTCTAAAATCCTATTTCTCAGTGAAGTTCCTCTTAAAATTAGGTGGATTAAGGTCAAGTCTAGACCACTCTTAATTTCTGCTCATAACTCGGTTCAGAACCCAAAGACTTTTTACAGATGCAAATGAAATGTTGGATGAAGTACATGTGTGTAAAATGCAGACACACATTTTTTGAATTTTTTATGCAAGTATTTTTTAAAAAAAGTGTTTTTTTATTGCAAAAATGAATAAGAAGCCATTTTTATTGCAAAAATGAATAAGAAGCCATTTTTCAAACATTTTATTGAATTACCAACCTCATAAATACATATAGACTTATGCGAAAGTATGAGATATGGATAAAATATATACATAGTATATATACAGACCCCCCTATACTTAGCGAGTGTTGTGTCCTCAGAGCACAAGAAGCGTAAAGAAGACATAGCTCATGCTAGACATAAGAGGGTGAAAAAGAAAAAGAAAAAGATAGATTGGTCCGCCCCCTATACTTAGACTATAAACAGTCTAAGTATAAAAGAAGAGCGAAAAGATGAGGCGGTCGAGATAGGTGAATGAGGAGAGTATATATAGATGGGTATCGGTTCCCCCTATACTTAGGCTCTGGTCAGCCTAAGTATAGAAGAAGGGTGGCAATGGAAATGATCGTGAGATGGGGAGAGTGGTATGTACAGATGGCATCAGTCCCCCCTATACTTAAGCCTTGGCCTAAATAGAGGAAGAAGATGTACAAGGAGATCGATGTGGTCGGGAGGGGGGATGATCTGATGAATCTTCAATGTGCTCGCTTTGCATAAAGTAGATGACCTCGACCTGAACTATCTTTTCTTTGGATGATTCTATATATGGCTTCAGCAATTGCCCATTCACTGAGAAATGTTGTGCATCATCTTTGAGTTCGGCAATATCCACACTTCCATTGGTATGCACATCGATGACAATGTAAGGACCCATCCATTTTGATTTGAGTTTCCCGTGAAAAATCTTCAATCGAGCATTGAACAACCACTTTCTGCCCAGGTAAAAAGGTTTTATGTCTAATGTATCTGTCATGCCATCTCTTGACTTTGTCCTTATAGATCACACTGTTGTCATATGCTTGATTTCGGATTTCAATTAGCTCATTCAGATTTAAGTCCCAACATAATTTCCCAAGGTGACAACTCCAATTCAGTTTTTTGATTGCCCGTTATGATTTGTGAATTAGCTCTGCGGGTAAATGGCATGGCTTGCCATAGATCATCCTAAAAGGTGAAGTGTCGAGTGGAGTTTTGTAGGTTGTCCTACAGGCCCACAGAACTTGGTCCAACAGTTTAGACTAGTTCTTCCTATCTGGACGAACCAACTTCTGAAGAATACCCTTCACCTCTCTATTAGAAATCTCTGACATGCCATTAGATTGTGGGTAATATGGATTGGCTATTCTATGCTCAAATTTATATTCCTTAGCCAAAGATCTCATTTCCTTATTCACAAAGTGGCTACCCCCATCCGAAAACAAGACTTTTGGTACCACGAACCTTGCAATGATATTATCCTTGATAAACTTACAGACAATTTTGCGATCTGCAGTTCGGGTTGGAATAGCCTCTACCCATCTCGATAAATAATCAACTGCTAACAAGATGTACTCAAATCCATTGCTATTGGGAAAAGACCCATAAAATCAATTCCCCATGCATCGAAAACATGACAAAAAATCATTGGTTGCATGGGAATTTCATCTCTATAACCAACAGTCCCTCCCATTCTTTGACAAATCGAGCATGACCGAACAAAATCATTAGCATCTCGAAATAAGGTCTGCCAGTAAAATCCACATTGGAGTACCTTGTGTGCAGTTCTCTTTCCCGAATGGTGTCCTCCAGCCTCGAGAGAATGATAATGTGTGAGGACACTCTGGTATTCCTCCTGAGGAATACATCTTCGCCAGACGCAATCAGGTCCTTTATAGAAAAGGAAAGGATCGTCCCAATGGTATTTTCTTGAATCCGACTTCAATCGATCAATCATTCTCTTGGTCCAACCAAAGGGAACTTTCTTGGAGACAAGATAGTTCACTATGTTGGAGTAACATGGGACTGAGTCAGTAACGCAAATTGACTCGTCTGGAAAAGTCTCCTTAATTGGTCCAGTGTCAGAATAATCATTTTGCTCAATTCGGGAAAGATGATCAGCAACAACATTCTTTATTCCAGTTTTATCCTTGATCTCCAAATTAAATTTCTAGATTAATAAGATCCATCTCAAAAGTCATGCTTTGGCATCCTTCTTCTCCACTAGATATCTAATTGCCTTTTGATCCGTAAAAATCGTCACCTTGGAGCCCAATAGGTATGATCTGAATTTTTCAAGGGCCCAAACTACCGCAAGCATTTCCTTTTCAGTTACTATATAATTTCTCTGTGCAGGATCCAAAACTTTACTCGCATAATGAATCACATAAGGTATCCCATCTCTTCTTTGTCCAAGCACAGCCCTGATAGCAAAATCTGATGCATCAGTCACGATCTCAAAGGGAAGAGACCAGTCGGGAGCTTGTAATATCGGTGATTCACATATTTTCTTTTTCAGGAGTTCGAAGGCCTCTAGACACTTGTGATTTACAATAAACTCGGTGTCTTTTCCTGAGAGCTCAGTCAGTGGGCGGGCGATCTTTGAAAAATTAGGAATAAACCTTCGATAAAATCCAATATGCCCTAAGAAGGACCTCACTGACTTGACGTTGGTTGGTGGCTCAAGTTTCTTGATCACATCCACCTTGGCTAGGTTAACCTCCATTCCCTTTTTGGAGATGACGTGGCCCAACACGATACCCTCAGTCACCATAAAGTGACTTTTCTTCCAGGAGAGTACCAAATTAACCTCCCTACATTTATTGAGTACTTGGTCCAAGTGCGCTAAACATGTATCGAATGAATCACCATGGACCGAGAAGTCATCCATGAAGACTTCCAGGAAATCACCAACCATTTCGACAAATACGACAATCATGCATCGCTGAAATGTGCCTAGGGCACTACAAAGCCCGAATGGCATGCGCTTGAATGCGTAAGTGCCGAAAGAACATGTAAATGTGGTCTTTTCCTGATCCTCGAGAGAGATGGCTACTTGATTTAGCCAGAGTACCCGTCAAGAAAATAGAAGAATGCTTTCCCTACAAGTCTATCCAAGATTTGATCAATAAATGGCAGTGAAAAGTAATCTTTCTTGGTCGCAGCATTTAAACACCTGTAATCGACACAGGCGCACCACGACGTGGGTACTCGGGTCGCGATCTCTACCCCCCCCCCCCCCTCGTTGGTGATCATCTGGATTCCCGACTTCTTCGGGACAACATGAAGGGGGGCCACCCACTTGGAGTCAGAAATGGGGTATATAAACCATGCTTTGCGCCATTTCTCTATCTCTTTCTTAACTACTTCCCGGAGATTGGGATTTAATCTTCTCTGAAATTCACAGGAAGGCCTTGATTTATCCTTAACATAAATTTGGTACGAGAAGAGAGCGGGATTGATTCCCACGAGATCCGACACAGTCCAACCAATGGATTTTCGATTCCGCTCAAGGACTTCGAACAATCTAGATTCCTGATCTATGGTCAATGACGAGCTAATGATCAAAGGAAATTTCTCTTTGGGTCCCGTAAGAAATGCATACTTGAGTGTAGGAGGAAGTGGTTTCAACTCCGGCAAGTCTGAATCATCAATTAGGTCTAGTTGAATAGCTTTTGATTCTGGCTCTATGTTGGTTGGCGGTGAATCACTCTGTGACATGCTTGCTACCAATTCTGATGAAAGGTGAGTCGGATCGCAAAAGTAGTGCGGTAATTCAGCCAAAGCCGTGTCTGACTCGTAATCGACATTTCCTGACTGTCCCGAAGAAGATGGGACTGACAAATCCGAAAGTATTTCTGTGTCATCAAGGTTATAGGTATCTGTGTGTCTATATAGGTTTGGCAACATCTCGCAAACTGCACCATGCACTGTTTCTTCTTCTAACAAGGGGTTTTTACTTTGAATTTTTGGAAGCTGATCCCACGACCCAGTAGTGCTAATGAGATTGCATTCTGACGTCTCTGAGTATTCAGTGGTAGATTCGGAGTCTGGCCTTTGCCACTTTGTTTGCTTCATCTCCAAGTCCACTTCTCCGATTGGAGAGTGGAATTTCATCATTCATGGACTGTAATCGAATACTGATTTAGCGATCTTTAAGAATGGTCTTCCAAGAATGATTTGGGATTGCTTCCAATGGTTCGTGGTCTCCATATCAAGGATAGTGAAGTCCACTTTGTATTATGTACCCTCGATCAAGATGACTACATTCTTTACTTCTCCCTTAGGTCTCTTAGTGGATTTATCAGCGAATTGGAGCAGAGACAATGATTTTCTGAGAGGACCTAACTCCAATTTGTAATATAAGGCTAAGGGGAGAAGATTGATCGAAGAACCATTATCGAGTAGTGTGTGCGCGAATGCAATACCGCCAATGCGACTCTCCACATAGTTAGCATCCAGATCCCTTTTCTTTCTTGGTAAATGCTGATTTCTGACACATTTGGTAATTGCAACGGTCAAGATATGAGTCTCCACAAATTGACTTGGTTTCTTCGTACGAGTCCTGGTGCGAGTGCATTTCACTTTCAAGTACTTTTGAAATGCTGGATTGTTGGCCACATATTGATCAAAAAGTACTTTGACTGTGATATTTTCCTGGCAGAATCGTTCCATTTCTGGGTCATCTTGAATGTTTTTCTTTGGTTTTCTTTTCTTAAGAGCATGGGGGAAAGTAATGGAAGCATTTGAGATAGGAGATGGAGAACCAGAGTCATAAATAAGAGCATCTTTATTAGAAATGGAGTTCTTATTACAATCATTGGTTTTCTGATAATAATCAAAATCATGTTGCTGAAAAAGGTGACAACGGTATTTTTGCAGCAATTAGATGTGCAAAGTCCTCTGTAGACTCCATAGAGCTTTTCCTTTCTCGCGGCTGGGATCTTCACTAGCGTTGAATTTAGGTGTCCTTCTTCTTCGTTCTCGAAAGCATCCTCTGGTTGATCTTCCGAGTCTTAATGATCCAATTCCCTTGCCCGATCAGGTATGTCCATGGCCCTTCCGCTCCTAAGTAACATAGCATTGATATTGTCAAACGAAAGGATCTCATGTTCAGATATGGGAAATTTTGAATAGTATACCTGGCCATTTTGTTGGGAAGATTGAGATTTGTTCAAGATATTAGGGTTAGCTTGAACTTGGGTGGGAATTGTTGTAGTAGGGGTTGTCTGTTCATCTCTCCAACGGGACAAGCGATTAACATCAACCTGTAGATCTTGTAGTTCATTACGAAAGTTGTGAATTTCCTCGAGCATTTGTCTCTGGATATCTATGGGTTCTTCTTGAGAGTTGGATGGTTGAGATGGTTGTTTTGAGGTGTGACTTTGTGGAGCTTAGTACAGCTGGCGGTATTGCTGAGGCTAGTTCTGGCGGTTGTATGGCTGCTGCTGCTGCTTCGGATGTTGGAATGATGCAGTATTCTGAGTGTGTTGTGGAGCTGGTGGGAACACGACATTATAGAAAGTGGGTGGATGTTGGTAAGGCTGACGGTCCCCCATATTACCCTGTTGGGTATTGTCTTGAGTGTACTAGATGTCGTTCACTTCGAACGTCGGAGGCGGGGCTTCTTCAACAATCTCGGCTGGTGAAGGTGACTGCTGGGAAGGTTGGGCATAGGATTGATCCTGAACCCATGGTTGTTGTTGTCCTGATCCTGGATGCTCTTGAACGTGATGTATACGATAGACTGGGACCGTGGGTGCAGTGGGTATCCCCATCTTGGAAACCTTCTCGCCATCTCCTCCATTTGCTTTGGAAACTGGGAGATTCTGTTGTCGATATCGTTCATCCTCTTATGAATCTGATCCACAACTGTTAATTTATCAGCGATGATGTTCATGTTAGGAATCAAATCCTTTGCTATTTCTGCGATAGTTTGCTTTCCCACGTTTAGATTGAAATGTATTCAGGGAATCGGTGTACACCCTACTTCAATCTGTGAGGGACTTGTCTTAGCCATTTGCTCTAGTACTTTCCAGACGGTTTCAGTCCCTCGTGATGTGTAGTTGCCACTGCAGGCAATTCTCACCAACCCCTGAGTCTCAAAGCTGAGGCCCGAGTAGAGTGACTGAACTAGGATGTTGTTATCCATGTCATGGCATGGACATTTCTGTAGTAGATCTATAAATATATCCCAAGCACAGAGTGGTTCATTAGACATCTGATAGAAACTGGTGATGCGTGTTCTCATCTGATTGGTTCGACTCAAAGGGTAGAATTTTTTCAAGAAAAGGTTTTTTAACCTATCATAGGTGGTCATCGTCACTCCTGAATTCTTTACCCTGTAATTTGCCTTCCCTTTCAAGGCGAAAGGGAGTGCAGTGAGATGAATGTAATCCTAGCTGACATGTGGGTGCCGCAGATTAGAACATATCAGCTCCAAGTCACATAAAAATTCATATGGTTCTTCAGCTGCATTACCATGGAACTGTGGTAATTGACTCAAAAAGTCTGGTTTCAGTTCATAGTTGATTTCTGGTTGAGGAGGCTGCAAGTAATTTCTCACTCTGTACTGCCCTGGATTGTACGCCGCTTCCATTGGCGGTTCTCCCCCAGCATTCAACTGCTTTAGTTGCTCCCTCAGTAAATGTTGTTGCTGCTCAGATGCGGCTAATCTAGCAAAAATCATCTGCGTTGGATCTTCATTGGGTTCATCTTCATGGTCTTTCTTGGGAGGCATCTTCTTCAAATTCTTCTTCTCTTCACCTTCAGAATGTGAGAAATTGGAGTCAACAGACTGGAAAGAATCAGAATCAGAGTTATCAAGGTGAGAGTCTTCCTCGATGTGATCAGGAGATAAAGAAAGAGTATGAGTTTGACCTCCTTCCAGGAAGATGAAAGAATCATAGGAGGAGGATTCACGGGATAGGTGTCCCTGATACCTAGGTGATCTTGAGTAAGAGTGTCTCCAAACCTTTGAGACTGGAAAGTTTGTGGCGGTCAGAGGAGAGTTCACGGAGTCTGAACGAAAATTACCACAATCTTCCATTCTCGATTTTAAAAGATTAACAAGAGGTTTACGATTCATAATCTAGGCACAAGTGTACGGTATTCGATGATTATCCTGTTTCTACGCACAAGTCAAATGCAATACAGATCCTTGTTTCACCAAATCACTCAGTGAAGGCCTTAAAGGTTCGGCCAGTTATCTTGTCAATTTTTAATTGGTGATAATTCAATGTTGCAAACCGTTTAAGCGAGCTGTTAGGTACCTGTATTTACCTACAGACTGGCCCGAATTCTTACGACTAGTTTCACCTACTTTTAGTCAGTATGGGTGTAAGTGCGGATTGTAAAATGGTTATCCGTGTTACTTAAGGACAGAGCCTTACGCAGTGTCCTTTAAACCACCCACTCTGCTAAGGAAATCCGGACCGTTTACCGGCTACCCGTAGATCCTCACTGAGAAGTGACTAATCGTTTTTGGTAGAATCAATAGTCAATATGAAAATCCTGGCTTGGCTCTATCCTAGTGTGTGTCTCTCTCCTCGCTGCAAGATAAAAGCATACAATGTCGGGGTTTCTCTCCCGCAAGAATTCTTGATTTTATGGGTTATTCAAAATCAGCTATATTTAGCAGTCCCAATTTTAATTAGGCGATCACTGAAGAATTAAGTGAGCACAAATACATGTCTACCGTCCAGTCCCAATTTCCTTTTAAAATTATGTGACAAAACAAGAGTGAGAATTTCAAGAAAAGTCGGTGCACCTGAAAAACTATGATGAATGTTCAGTTAGAAGACTTACAGTGAATCCTCGCAATCTCCATGTGGGATGCAATACAAGAATTGAAAGATTATTCTAAATGAATGCAAGCCGATGAAAATCCGCACCTAGCAGAAAGTTCTATTAGTGGGGAAGAATTGAGTTGAATTTGACCAAATTGAATGATCTATGTACGTCTCAATTAAAGTGAATTGTGGCCCTAGGTTCTACGAGAACATTCAAAAAATTAAACGCTCTAAGAGTCGTATGTGCAGGTCTATCCTAAGCACCACTCAAGTCGGGCCCTACCCTCACCGGAGAGTGAAACAGGCCACGACACACCGCAGAAAAAGTTCAAGGTTTTTTTACACACACGAGAGTCCAAACGGACACTGAGCAATTAATTACAGAAATTTAAAAATCATAGAAAATAAAATCCTAGACTCTACGCTCTCTCACGACTCGACTCGATCTTAAATTAATTGCAGCTTTTTGGAAGTTGGTGAAGATGCTCCGGTTTCCAAAAACCGCTCCACGTACGTTGGGTACCTCACAAGAAAAATGAGACAGAGAATGTAAGAGAGTGACTCAAAAATAAATCAGAAATAAAATAAGAAAAATAAATGCTGAAAATAAAATAAAATAAATGCAGGAAAAAATTGGAATTCACAGTGAAAAATTCAGGGGTCAAACTACCCAAATGCAGAAAATTGAACAAAAATGTTTAGACAAAAAAACTAAGCCGTTTGCCTCCCCGGCAACGTTGCCATCTGACGGATCCTAAAACGCCCTTGTTAAAATGCCACGATGGATTATCGTTTGCTTAAAATAATGTGTCATTTTGTTGAAGGCGGGCAATCAGAATCGGTCAAGAAATAACCACACGAATTTTTTATCAATTTCAATCGATAAGGTTTAATTTTTATTTTACTCGGGAAAGTCCCAAGGTCAAACACAAGGAGGCAAAGAAACAACCTTGAATTTTGTCTATCAAAGTTCGTGCGTGGTATTTGAGGCGGTCTTTTTTTGTAATTTTTAATGCAATTAGGGATGCAATATGCAACTTTGGCCTATTTTAGAGACAATAAAGATCAATCAAACAATGTCTGAAAAATATGAAACTGGGCCAAAATGATAATTACAATGAAATGAATGCACTGTAATTTTTTTTGGAATTTTTGGATGCAAGATGATTTTTTTACGAATTTTTAAATGCAAACAAAGTCAATTTCAATATTTATTTATAATAAATATTAAACCTAATTATTTTCAAGGTATAAAATTATCCAAGATTCATCACGAGGTGATGGATCTCAGAAAAATCCTAAACCTCAAAAATACAAGATTCAAGACCTATTAAAAATTAAATATTGAAATATACAAAATGAATTTTAGAAGACAAATGATGCATGCAAATGAAATTCCTTTGGGTACAATGTAACATACAATTAATTCTACAATATATGAATTTTTGGCAATTTTTAGCGCAACAGTTATCTGGTTATGAAATTTAGAACACAAAATGGGTAAACTATGCAACTTTCCACAAAATAATTAATTATTAATTAACCACAAGTCACAAAATGTCAGGAATATATCATAATGTAGAGAATTAGTTGTAGAACACAGTGCCTAATTTTTATGAATAAAATAGTACAATGTAGCGGTTCAAAAAGGAGGGGGGAACACATGGTTATTTCTGCAATATTACAATAACTAAAAAAAGAAAATGTAGTGGAGGACTATATTGTAATTACCAAAAATCCAGGGGAGTCTGTTGCAAAATTTGCCAGAGGGTCACGTGTGAGGCACGTGACCTCTGGCAGGAGACTGATGTGCAAATAGTGCGGACTCCTGGGGGCTTCTTGCAAATGTTCCCAGTGGTCACGTACGCAGCACGTGACCCGAGGGTAGCTTGTAGATCTTGGAATTCACAGGGGTTGTTTCTGCAATTCTCCAACCCAAAGCACATGGGGTAACGTGCAGAGGGGGTCTTCCTCCGTCGTTCCCCTAGCCCTTGTGCGTGGCACGTGGCGGGGGCCTCAGGGTTAGCGCCCGATGGTCGGCTGCAACTTCGCGGTAGAGGAGGTGGTACCTCTGGCAGTTTTTGTCTGCAGGTGGGCGTTCAGGTGGAGATGTGTGGCAAGGAGTGCCTTTTGGCGACCAGAGCGGCAGAGAGGCATTGGAGGTTGGCGAAGCTTCTGTTGTTGAAGGCTTTGCTGATGACGAAGGTTGTTGCGAACAGCGGTGCGGAGCGGAGAAGCTCTGGTGGAACGGTGTGGTTGTCGACGAAGGCGTGGTTGATGAAGATGGACGTAGGTGGGCTCGACGGCGACGACTCTGGAGCAGAAGCAACTAGCAGGGGCGGCGCTGCAACGAAGCTCGAAAGCTTTGGATCTCACCACATGTTGGGGGGTGTCGCCTGGAGCTGTCACCTCTGGCAGAGGCACTCCCTTCTTTGATGTGAATCGGCGGATTAAAGATGATGGTCGGGGTGCGGTAGCTTTATAGGGAGATGGTGTCGACCGGAGAAGGCAGATGGGTTGTCTGGGATTTTACTAGATTGGGCGAGATTCGTGGAGCGGACGAGATGCGGTTGTGGGATACGTGGGCGAGAAGGGCAGAACAAAAGATCGGGGATGGCAATGTACGGTGGTGTGCGAGATTCGCGGAGAAGGCGCTTCTGATTGGGAAATGTGAGGAGGAAGGTGACGGTCCTTGGACCTTCCGATCGGCCGAGGTCAGACGGCCCAGGTGGCGGCAAGAGAAGGAGGGCGCAGGCGCGGCACGTGCTAGTCACGTGCGGCAAAAGCATGTAACCCGCACATACGAAGCTTAATTAATTTTTTTAACGAATAATATAAAATCCAAAAATGGGTGACACATGGCGGCTCCAGGAGCTGTCATGTTGTCAGTCCCACAAAAATCAGAATATAAATAGAAAGAAAAATCTGAAATAAATAGCAAACGACCTCGGATAAAAAAAAGTTTCTTCACAAAAGTTGATAGTCCCGATGAGTTCTACAACTTTTATGAAGACATCAAAATCAAAATCGATCAATTGCACAAAGTGATATTTTGGTGGTATCTCATGTACAAAGAATACCTTGATTTATCATTTTTATATTTTTCTGCCATTTTTAAATAATATAAAAATCCAGAAAAAATGATAAAATCAAAGATAAATATTTACACATTAATCTAAATTTTTGGATTTTTATTGAACAAGAAAAAGAAGAAATAAAATAAAAGACGAAAAAGATCAATTTTGTACAGACAATTAGTGAAGACTTGGACTCAATTTGTTTCTTTGATTTCAAGCTCAGTTTGGATTTGGATTTTTGCGTATTGAAATAAAACTATCATCAAAGAAGACAAATAAAAAAATGAATAAAATAAAATAGGTTAATTATATACATAAAATATTAGGTCAAAAATCGCTAAAATACAAAATGTATAATAGAGGCCCAAAACGTAACTTTCACATATGAGCTCTGATTCACTTGAACTTGGTCTTGTTTTGAAGGTATTTGAATGTATATTAGTTCAGAAGTGAGTAGGATCAAATCGGACACTGGATGAGGAAGATATGGTGGTTTTAGTCCGGGAATCCTGGAACTAGGGTTTTGGTTTTTGGTCCACTTATCTGGGTTATGATTTTTTTGTATTTAATATTTATTACTGTTAGTGATATGTACACTGTGGAGGTGGTTTTGAGTCATTTGGAGTTAGCATGAATTAGTTAAAAATTGAGGAAGTTAGGCTATTTACATGTCAATTTTGGTTGGGATTTTTGGCTTCTTATTTTGTGCAAAAATAAGTGATAAAATGCAATTCTTATCAAAACATGCATGAATGCTAATTATGTTGAGTAAATGAAGAAATGCCAATGATTTTGAGGGATTCGAGCTTAATCACTTATATTTAGAGTGATGAAACTGAGATTCATCTGGCCTACTGAAAAACGAAAAAGACGGGAGTCGCTAAGTAATGGCCTGATAACTCAGGCTCACTGTCGCTGAGGTGACTACTCCAATCCTCACGTTGATAAACAATTAACCCACACGAATAATTGAGAAATTAAAAGCATGAGTTAAAATTTAAGGATTTTTACACCCATAACCCTGAGTGATTTTGCAATAACATTGATAACCCTGCATAATCGCGAATTATATGAGAAACCCTGAGTAATGCTTAACTCTTACATGACATAACCATGTGTTATGTTCCGTTTGAAACACCCGTTATATTAAACGGTTTTTGTTAAAAAAGACAAAATTGCCCTTAATAGCCATTCTTATTTACAAATCATGACATCGTGTTCTTCATCACTTTGGATGGACTGGCAGCCGACCTCCTCGCACGCTAGAGCCTCCGCCTCCTGCAAGGACACCACCGCACAGGCCTCTGCAAGCTCCACGAACCCCGCCTGACACTTCCCCTGCCTGCAAGCTCCACGACCCCTACCCCCTGCCATCGACCTCTGCAAGCTCCCCCCTCCCCCACGTCGGTCGAACCAGTGGCCAGGTGAACCTCTGCATGCCCCTCCCCCGGTCCAACCCTCTGCAAGCCCCCCCCCCCCCCGCCCCTGTCGTCATCGACCTCTGCACTCCCCTCAGTCACCGTCCTCTACAAACCCCCGTCGGTCGATGGTCGAACCTCTGCACACCCCCCCTCGCCACCTCCTCTGCAACCCCCCATCCATCCCCGCGTACCCACCCCCCACCGGTCGAATTCTCTGCAACCCCCCATGCATCCCCGCGTACCCAACCCCCCACCGGTCGAACCTCTGCAACCCCCCCCCCCCCCCCCCCCCCGCCACCTCCTCGGCGGACTCCCCCACCCAACCCTGCATAACCCCCCTCCCCCGGATTCCCTTGCCACCGCACGAAGCCCCCCCCACCCAATCCCCTAAGAGCACCGCTCGAAGACCCTCCCTCGCTGACCACATCTGCAGCCTCAAAGCCCCCCCAGGCCTCTGCCACTTCCGCTCGAAGAGCCCGTCGCCGTCCTACAAAGCTCCCCCACCCCCGCACCGAGCTTCCCCTCTCTCCGCCATCCTGCAAAGCTCCCCTGATCCTATGCAACGAGTCCCCCCAACTCTACAATCCCACCTACAAGCTCCGCTCCCGCCCCGGCGACCGACCAGCAAGCTCCGCCCCCGCCCTGCAACTGACCAGCAAGCTCCCCCCCCCCCCTGTGTCAATCGACATGCATCTGTTAGCCATGTGAGCCCGAGGCAAACCATTCTTACAATAAACTTTATTGTAATAAATATGTTTTATCAATAAAAGTTATTGATTGTTCACTCCCTTTATGAAATTAAGTGAATGAATGCACTATAAGGTCCCTTTGTACAATTAGGGTTATGTACCATAGCCATCTTAATAATCATATAGCTGTTGATTCATTAGATGAATCATAGAGGCTGGTGCTTGGATGAATATCTAATGGGTTAGATAGAGGACTCATCAAGCACCGTCAAATGATTATTAAGAGATGATCTCCAGCCTGAGTAGGAGATGGCAATCCTTTCTCACATAGGCTGATATCTGACTGACCTCTTGATGCTGGTCCTCTGCATGGGAATAAAGATTCAGAGGTGTCAGATTAGTTAGGCCAATGGGTTGACTTAGTGAGACCGAGATAACCTAAGCCCTATGTTGAAAGCTGTCACAGCATAGGCACGCATCCTCTGACCGAAGACAGATGTGTTACTTTATGTCTGAGTATGTACATTTGGCAGACCATTAGGTTGATGACCTAACTAAGTTCTATACACCGACGAGTTGGTGTGCATATAAGGGCATATGAGTAATACGATCTCTCAAAGGGATCATACATGTTCACTTATGAATCAGAAGACATGAGCTCACTCATGAGGTATTGGGACCGATCAAATTCCATGCATGGTCGTCGTGCTTTGGAAGCATGACAAGAATTTGAAGGTATGATATATGCTTTGGGAAAGCATATGATCAATACCAAATCTCAATGACCAAAATTGAGAAACTTGGTGATAAAACCCTGAAGAAGATAGTGTAAAATTGATCTTCATCTTCAGGATGATCATTGGTCTTCCAGTTTGCAGGATGTGCATGTATTGGGAATACCTGAGGGTGACGTGATCATAAACGATTGTATAATCATGACGCTTCTAGTCCGAGGGAGTGATGAAACATGTCTGGATTTTAGTGACTCCTTTCAGTAGAGAAGTAACTTGATCTTGGTCCAAATGTTGGACATTGATCTGAATGAGATTCAGATGCAATGAGAAGATTAAGTATACGGACTTGATTTAATCAAGCATCTATGGGAGGTCTATGAGGTCTAGATTTGAGATGAGATCTCAACATCCAAGTCACTATACGTGGAACAATACAATCGCCCTGTCCTTTTCTCCAAGTATCTGCGGAGAAAGCACATTATTCTTGAAGGAGTTCAAGAATAATTCCTATGATGAATTTTGTATCCAAGCAAGAAGGTCTTGATGATTAAAATGAGATTTAATTATCAAGTATAATATGAATAAGATTTTTATTGTGAGAATGATCGTCCAAGATAATTAAATGAGATTTAATTATCAAGGGATTAGAGATCGTGGATAGTGCTATCCATAATATCTATGTATATATTATAAATATGATATATTAGAGAGAGGGAGAAGCTTTGTAAATAACATTTGTTAATTATTAATGTGAATTGAATTCACATTAAGTAATTAATTGGAAATGTAATTTACAAATTAGTTTGGGTTGTGGATATGATTCACATATTTTTCAATAGCATGATTGAAATATTCAAAAATTAATTTGGAATTAATTTGGTTGATATATTGCAATAAAAGTTATTGCAATTTATTAAGAAATAATAGTATAAAATAAAAATGAGATAATCACCACCAAAATGAGGTGGCATCACCAATAACTTAGTCATAGGTTACGCCTCCCCAATTTTAGGGGGTGATTTGTTGTCTTCCTTTTTGTTATCTTGTTATCTCTTAATAATTGATTTATGTTAAATTAAATTATGTTGATGATAATACAACATATATTTGATTTGATATAAATTAATGTTGTTGGTTTTTAACCAACAATCATCATGGTCGTTGATTGATGCATAGATCAATTTAGCCGTTGGATCAATGTATGCCATGGATTGAGATCCATTGGATCCCAAACTAATATATAAGGAGGGCAACCCTTGGAGTACACCAAGAGTACACGTCTACTCTCTCTCTTCTCATTCTCTTCGTCCTCTCTCTCTCTAAGGCAGTTGTCCATCTTATGCGTTGAGAGAGACCTTCTCGCCTTCGCCTTCGACTACTCGAGGATCTCCATTTTCTTTGGGCTACTTGCTCTAGAGGAAGACGACGGATTTCATTGGACAAAATGAGGAGATTCGAACCTTGGATATTCGTCGAGGATTGCGGGAGTCACGCGTCTCATCATCACGCCCGCAAGTGCTATCTTCGTGGATCGGACTTGAGCCAGGAGGATCTCTTGCTTTAGAGATCTTGTGATCGCAACCACGCTTCGAGAGGTATTTCTAATACTTTGTGGTTTGATGAAACGATCCAAGAAATGTTCTTGGGATCATGTGATTTCATCACATGTTTTAAAATTTTAATTCCGTTGCATCTTGCGACTAGTGCGACTAGTCGCCCCGATCGCATGAGATGCGATCGTCACGCTTACGTGATGCGCTTGAGGATTTCAATATCCTTCAGCATCTCTCCCTCCCCCATGCGACCGACCAGCAAGCCCCCCCTTGTTGCTTTCCTCCTCTACACCCGCCCGCCTGCAGACCCGCCGCCGCATGCGAGCTCGTCAGATGTCCTTCATCAAGAGTCAGCGATGGATGGATCAAGAGAAAGAGACGGGATACCAACTTTTTTATTTAGATTAAATTCCAGTCGTAAGATCGTTGATTGGTTAGATTAACTTAATCATCCGGTTCAGTTAACAAAGTAAAGTAACGGAAGGTTATAGGTGTAAGATGGCACACTTATTCAGGGTCCTGAGTGTAATTTGTGATTATGCAGGGTTATGAATGTTATTGCGAAATTACTCAGGGTTATGGGTGTAAAAATCCTAAAATCTATTATACCCTACTAAAACTATATAGTGGCAAGCAAGTAGGGGTCAAACACAAGAAGCAAAGGAGTAAAGCAGGCAAGACAAAAGTCAAGCACCCAATATACTACTAGACACTTAGCCAAATTGAAACTTCTTTGTGGGTTTTTGATTTTATATTTTTTTATTTAATTTTTGATTTTATATTTTTATATTTTGGTTTTTAATTTTCTGATTTTGTCTTTTCTTTTTATTTATTTTATATTTTTATAAATTTATTTATAATTATAAAATAAAGTACATATACAATATAAGAAAAGAGAGATAATGTATTTTATAAAAATAGGTAAAAATAAAAACATCAGGAAATAAAGTGTTTTGTACTTTTTATATTTTCTAATGTTTTTATGGTTTTTCTATATTTTTGCTAAATGTTTTGGTATTTTTAATGTCAAAAATACTGAAAATAGTGAATAAAATAAGAATCTGAAACTAAAATGGAGAAATAAAATACAAAACAGAAACCAAAATTCTCCAAATTAATTTTAAAATAGGGATAACAAAATAAAGAAGATTCAGAAAAAGAAATTAGATTTTTAGGATTTTTATGGATTTTTAATATTTTATGAAGGTTTTTGGAGTTTTGTAATTTTCAGGAGTTTTCTTACATATTTTTTAGTGATTTTTGGTCTGAATATAAAACACATGAAAATACACAAAATATATTTTTTGGGAATTTTTCAAGAAGTTTTTATAATTTTTATGTATTTTCTAATACTAATAGGGATGAAAATGCATGTTTTCAATTTTTTATAAATATCAAAATTATGCAAAAATATAAAATAAAAATATGGCACGGAAGTTCAATGAAACAAGAAGCTTGGATAATTTTATTGAGATTTTTTACGATTTTATCAATGCATGAAATAAATACAAGAAACAATGAGAAGCTACACTACTAGTAAGGACAGTTTTGTAATTATCAGAAACTACAGGGCCAAAGTGTAAATTTGACAGAAACAATATACGCAAGCAAAAAGTTAATGGACTGAATGCAAATACGCAAAGTTGTAAAGGCAAAGCTGCAAAATTTCCAAAAGCACACACCTCAACACGTGCGCCACTAGTTGGGGCGAAAATACGATTATCAAAAATCCAGGGGCTTAACTTGCAATTTTTCAAAAAAACTATTAACTTCATTAAAATGTTCTAGTAATTAACAGAAATAACAAAACAAACGAGGCGCCCGCACAAAATACCCACACCTCATGTGCACAAGTCACATGAGGTGACGTGGCCGGGGACCCATTCGCAAATAACCAAACTACAGGGATGTTTTTGCAAATTTTACGAAAGTTAAATAGCTGCAAATGAATGTTTAACTATTAATATTGAAATAAAAAAATGGGTGAGGGTATAATGCAAAATTACCCACGCCTTATGGATCAACGGTTGGGCCTCCTTCACTTGACACGTGTCGGTACTGGGAGGGTCGATGCCCCTTTGCGGATCAGCGAGCCAGATTAGATCCTCTGGCTCAGATCTGACGGCGGACGGCAGAAGAATCGGATGGCGACTGAAGGAGTTGGTCCTTGAAGCCAATCCAACGGCGGCGAACCTCCCTGGATGAATAGGGAAGAACATCACCGCTGACGAGCTTCAATCGATGTCGACGTGCAACTCCGACCTCCGTACTTATTGCGAATGGTCCAAAACTTTCCTGGCGATGTCCTCGAACGTCTGATGGTGTCAAAATGGTGGAACAGTCGTCCGTGGGCCGTCGCAAGGTTGAAGAAGGGTCACGGCCCCAAGTGCCTGTGCTTTGTCAAAAATCGACCCCAAATAGGGGTTTAACGCCCTTCGTATATGCATGAGTCATTAGTGCTAGAGAATAGCGAGTTCGAGGGGTTCTATTGGCAAGATGGAGCGGATAGTGGGGTACGGCGGAGGTAGCTCCGGTGAGGCAGAGGAGGTGGAGCTCCGTGAGTCTTGCTATTTGCAAGAGTAGGGGGAATGGAGTGCGTCGGGCGGTCAGAACGTGAAAAGACAGAAGGAAGGGAGTTTGGCAAGGTGAAAGGGGGTCGGATGCGGACAAAGTCCACTGGGGGAGCAAGAAGCTCCGGCGGCTCGACTTCTTGAGATTTCATAAATTTAAGATGGATTCGAGGAGAAACATATGCAGATTACTACAACTAGGAATCTAAAGAGTAAAAGGACATGAAGAAGTGGGGAAAGAAAGCTCATTGGGTACGCCGGGAATGAGCTCCTACGACGTAGCTCCCGCGAGTGGGATCAACACGATTCAACACCCATGGCGGCCTCGAAGGATGGAGTCGATTACTGCTGTCACCAGAAAGATTCTTGGCTGCCTAGGATCTGGGTTTAAGGGTGGAAGAGTGATCAAGTACAAAGGAAGGTCGGGGGTCGTTTTTATGTGGGATGACGGGTGGCTCCCAAGAATGAGGCGAATCGCGAGATGCAGCAACGTGATCGACAAAAAGATCCCTGGGCGTGTAAGCTCGATTTTAGAGGAAGAAAAGCTAAGAAGACATCATCACGAGAACGTGAAAGATACGGCCTCAAACAAATCGAGAAAATAGGGTAAAACGCTGTCTGACACAGAGCCAGACCTCGGTCAGAGAGTTGACCGAGGTCAACCAACGAGGGATTCTGGTTGCTCCACGTGGACCAAGCAGAAAATTTCTTGGCAAAAAGTTTTATAAATTATATAAAAAATAATAAACGATTTAATTAATTTTTTGTTATAAAATGAAAATTATTTTTTATTTTCTGAAGTATTTTATAATTGTTTTTATTTATTTTATAGAGGTTTAAAATTACAAGTTACCTTTTATGACCTATATAGGTATATTCATTTATATATTTAAATATTTTATTTTTTTATTTTGTATATTTAATTTTCTTATTTTCTATAATTATACCCTAATTTTATATACTTAAATATATTTTTCTTTTATTTTCTGATGTATTATATAAAATAAATAAATAGAAGTATATTCTTTATAGGTATATTTATTGGTATTATACCTATGTATTTTATACATGTATTTTATTTTGATGTTTTCTTTATAATTGTATTCTTGTTTTAATATACACATATATTATAAATAATATTTACAAAATTATAAAAATATAAAATTATAAAAATAATGAATAATAAATAAAATGAATATTTTAATCGGTATAAGTATACAATAGGGGTCCAAAAAGTAACTTCCAAACCGTAGCTTCGAAAAATATGAAACCACCTTCATGAAATAGCTTATTAAAAATTATATATAATTAAAGGTGGTTCTGATACATTTCGAGTTTTTATTTGAGAGATACAGGTATGGGAAGTTGGGATTTTGGAATTTTATTCAGATCATAACTTTTTATCTGTACATTGTTTTTGTGTGAAATCAATTTTATATTTTTCTATATTTAATTATCTATAATTTCATGTATAAAGTTTCTTCATTTGAAGTATAAAAAGTGGAACTAAAAATAAGTCTCAAAAATGAATAAAGAATGGATTAAATAAAAGGGATTTATATTGTATTTTGGCCTTATCTGCCCCTAATTTATTCCTTGTCGACCTAGTCATCGAGATGCCTAGGTCTCGAGGTTTCGGGTTATAAAATGTTTGCAATATTTTATTCTTTTTCTTTTATTTTATTTATTCTTTTATTTTGGCTTTAAAAATCATATTTTATACAATATTTACACCAATATGCATGAATGATAAATGCCTAAATTAACAGTATTTACACGCATTCTCTAGGGTTTTTAAGGCCAAAATGAAATTGAGATTCATCATCCCCCTATACTTGCCTTTGCTAGTCCCTAGCAAACACTTATGTAATAAGTGCAGAAAAGAAAAATAAAGAAAAGAAAAGGAAGAAACATGGATTAAATTTAATTGTCAAACTTGTCTTCATAAAATCAAAGTTTGGAGCTTAAGTCGGACCTTTGGAATTTTAGTACGGGTGGAACCTTAATGAGAATCGGATTTGAAATCCAACAGCCTTTGAGAATTCCAAAACTCTACTCAAGTCTCCTCAATAGCCGGGTCAGAATACGTCAACTCATACGCAAACCCTTACGACTATGAATCTGACTCGTACAATGTAAGTGATGGTGACTCTCCCCAGCTGAAATGACAAAGAGACTGACTTCTCCAGTATGACAACCCAATGATTCCCCAATCCAATAACTCCTTCCTCGAGGAGTGGGGTATTCCCTTCTAAGTTCAAGTAACAACCAGCTCAAGAGGAGGGGGTGAAGAGAAGAATGGACGGTAGCTAGTGTAGCTACCTATCCTAGGATGCAAGACTAGTGTTGTCAAGTCATCCAGCTGTAGGCTCACATGATTTGACTTTGAAGCACAAGCTTGCTTATTTTCTATACAACATATTCACATACTCTGGCAGGCATTTTATTTTTTGTACAGGCCTGCCATTTTTTGGAGTTTTTTGAAATACTATTTACAATAGCATTTACATAAGGAGTTTTTCCTCTTGAGACAATAGACTATCCTTCTTTTGAAGCTTTATTGCAACCCACACTCTCCTGTCTTTAGAATTCCTTATCACTGGAGGGGTTGGGGTGCACTTCCCTCCCTAGAGGAGGACAAATGTTTCCACTTGTGTGTGTCTCATACCGGCAAATCCAATCCCCTCACCACTCCAACTAAGTTGAGCCATGTGAAAGCGTGTATCCAAGTTAGATCATTATCACCAAGAGTCGTACGTGTTCTCCAAAATACTCTACTTAGGCGGTCAAGATCCATTGAACCAAGACTCGTGATCCTCATAGAATTAAGTCAACTAGACCTGAAGTACCTCAATTCCAGTTCCTATAAAGTTCTTGTTATTAGGTAGATTTTAAGGTCCAATCAAGCTCCAATCTCCGGATTTTACCTAGACTTGTTCAACTATTAAACTCAATCTGAAAAATGATCATGCTATGCAAATGCTATGCAGAAAATATTTTTGTGATGCAATTTTCAAGATTTTAAATTTTTTATGGATTTTGAAAAGAATGAAGCATATGCATTTTTTATATTTTCAAAAGGATTTTTCAAATATTTTTGGTATTTTAAATTTGCAAATGTTTTCAGATTTTTGAAAACAAAGATTTTAGATAAAAACTAGGTACAAATATTTACACAGGGATACATCTTATATTTATAAGAAGTAGATTTTAAGAATTGACAAGGGTAAATGGCCACTTTTATAGGTATATATAATAAGGAATTTTAGGTGTGATGTATATATTCCTCAAACTTATTTGAAAAAGTTTTACAAAATAATTTTGAAAACTATAGTCCAAAATAATTTTTACAAACATTTTTACAAACATGTACACATATTTGAAAATCATTTTGCAAAGGTTTTTCAAACAGTATAGATAGTTTTTTTCAAAATATTTTTGCAACCATTTTCAAACCAATTGAAAATAGTTTTTCAATCATTTTTATTTCACACAAAGAAAATAAATTTTACAAAACAAACAATTTTACAAAGGTTGAAAATATTGAATAAAATGTTTTCCAAATAGTTTTCAGAAGATTTTACAAAAAAGGTTTTCAAACTATTTCTCAAACATTTTGCAAAAAACATTTTCACCTGATTTATTAATCAGTAAATAGAAAAAGACTTTGAAGAATAAATAGCATCTTTTTATTAAGTGTTTTTTAATGAATTTTATTGTATTTTAGCATAATTATTAAGAAAATACGAAAGTACGAGTTATGGCTAAAGTATATACGACCCCCTATATTTAGCTTGAGCTATGTCCTCATAGATCAGAGAGAAAAGCAAAGACATAACTCATACTGAGTATAGGAAAATCTAAAGAATAAAGAATGAATGAAGAATAAATCAATGAGAAGTTGACCGTCCCCCCCCCCCATACTTAGGATCAAATAATCCTAAGTATAGTAGACTGTACACAAAGTAGGGAGGGTCAAGGGTGGGAATGAACAGATCGTACTCAGACTGTCTCCCCCTATACTTAGGGTAAGATATCCCTCAGTATAGACAAGAAGAGGAGACAATGGAGAGGATCAAAGAATAGAAGAACTCGGGGTGCACACCCCCCTATACTTAGGACAAAGTACATCCTAAGTATAGAAGATTGACAAAAAGGGGCGACACCTTTTTCGTAGAAAAGGAAAAGAAGAAAAGAGATTAGAAGATGGAAAAAGACAGAGAAGGATGTACACACCACTCCCCCTATACTTAGGGTAAAAGAAGCCCTAATTATAGGCAACAACAGGAGCGATGAAACGTTAAAAGAATGAACACTCATCTCGTCCACCCCCTATACTTAGGACAAAGTACATCCTAAGCAAGACAAATGCGAGAATGGGTGGATGAGGAAAACGGGTGGAGAGACAGAAATGAACAAAGGAGGATATACAATAGAGGTGAATGTATACAAGATCAAGAAGGTAGAAAGCGAACCTTCTTGCGGGACCGCTGAGGAATAGATCTGGTATGGTGCTGGTCGACATCGGGGTCCACAATGGACGGAATCCGATCAGGATTAACACGGTGAGGGTCCTCGTTGGTCCTAGGGTGTGAAGGCGTAGACTGGTCAATGGAAGAAGTATGACTAGGTCCGGCCTTAGGAATCTTGCTGATATAGAAGTGGAATGGGACAAACTCATCTTCATCGGAAGAAGTGTAGTTAGAATAGTCCTGCGAGGTCTCGTTGATTAAACCTAGGTTTCGGGAGCGGATTTAAGTGTCGGTGTAGAGAATCGCTCGGAACCGAAACCCAAATTTGATCAAACAAAAATTACGGTAAAACAGGAGATGAAATCATATTCTACTGTTCACTACAAATTTAACTAGGTGAGTGTCTGGGTCGAATACAAGGAAGTAGAATGTTCAAACTACAGTTTTCGAGATAAGGAATAAATCCCAACAAATCCTCTTTTATTCTTGAATTTACAATGAAAGAAATTGAAACAAATTTGGTTTAAAACAAACTCAAGAAGACAAAAATCAAAACCACAACAGAAAGCAACGGAAAATTCGGGAAAAATACTTGAAAAATAGCTTAGGTAGTTGTCGAGCTACCCTAAAGATTTCGCGGAAAAATGTCAAAAATACGAGGTTCAAATGGCCCTTACAAGACAAGGTCCTAACTGCAAGAAAAATGTTTAGTTTTTGTTACAAAACAGCCCCTGGAAGGACTAAAATGTAAAAGAAATAAGTTTTATTACAATTAGGTCCCCATGCAGGGACCTAATTGCAATTATGGAAACTTCTGGAGGCAGGCTTGATTTCTGAAAGTTTGTTGGGTTTAAGTCGCAAAAGTTCCACCGTTTCGTAGTGGACGGCCTAAATTAGAAGGTACGGGGCGATCTGAACCGTCCGCCGATGACACGTGTCGACAGCCTGTACGACCTGGAGTTCTTGTTGTTCTTGCGGTCTTGCGTGCAGCTGACGAAGGGCTCCTCTTCTCTGAATTATCTTCGGCGAACGATGCGCCTCTTGGGCCTTCGGCGAGGCCAGAGGGGTGACGCCTTCACCCCTCGAACTCACCTGCGGTGGTGATTGGTCGGAGGTGATCTCGATCGACAAGAAAAGGATGATGAAAATGACGGTCCCGCTGCTCCTAGAACTGATAAAGTTCGTTGCGCCTTCTTTGATTGCGAATTGCGTAAAGATTGAAAGCTCCAGATGGTCAAGTTTCGCTCCAGATTCAAGATAGACCTGCAAAGAATTTATAGGTCTCGATTCTCCCAAGAATCGGCCAACAATTAAGAGATTTGCAAGTTCAATTATGTGTTTCCAAACTTAATGAAAAAGGTCGTGAATGGAAGCGGAAAATGAGACGCGAATTGGTTTGATTTTGAAATGAATTGGAGATGGGATTTTGATGCGCATTTAAGAAGGGTAATTAAGTGACCTAATTACGTGATTAAAGTTGCTAATGGGGGCACAAAGATCGAGAAAGGAAATAGCAAAACATATGGATGAATAGACCTGGGAATAGAGGTGTGTTACCTCTGATGATTGCTCGACGACCGATCTTTGCCGGAGCTGAACGCGGTGCTGGGCTGCGATGCAAGGCGGCGCTTCACCTTGGAGCTTCTCCTCTGACGTCCTTCTTCCACGCTTGGCTGCTTCGAGACGCTGTCACCACCTCAGAAGGCCGGTACGAGGCTTGAAAGAGAGATGGATCGGCTCATGAACAGTGGTTCAGAATCAGTTGGAGGAAGTTATGATGTTCGGAAGTTGAGATTTTGACAATTTAGAAGTAGTATTTCTTGGCATATATACATGATAATATTTTTAACTTATTTTTATATTTTTATAAACATTTTTAGAAATAATTAGGAAAAGAGTTTGGTGAAAAATATGTTCATATGAATTAATTAAAAATCAATGAAGAATTGGTATTTATTAGATAAATAATGAATAATGTGTGGATTTACTTTAATTGTTTTTTATGATTTTCATTTCTTATCTACCCCTACTTGTTGTTTTGTCAACCAATCCATACTGACTTGGTCTCGGGAGTTAGGTTATATAAATATATCTTTCAGCTATATTTATATTATCTGAGTCATATTGTACATATATACATATCTACAATCTGCCTTCTTTTCTTTTCTTTATTTTTTATTCTTTATTTATTTACATGTTTTTATGCTTAAAAGTGTATTTTTATTTATGAATGAGATTTTTATAAAATGTAGGAATTTATGAATATTTACATGTATTTGTTAAGGATTTTAAGACAAAATACGACAGAAAAGTTAATGAATCATGGATTCATCAACCCCTATACTTAAACTTTGCTAGTCCCTTAGCAAACACTTATTTGAAAAATAAGTGAAAAATAAAGAAAGTTAGAATGAATTTGTTTTCCTAAACCAATTCATGAGAACAGATAAAGGATAGAGCTCGATCCGGCCTGAAACAAGCATTTTGTCGGAGCCTTAACTAGGATTAGGATTTTATCCTCAATAGTCCTCAAGTTCCACAAATCCTTTTTTAAGATCACCTCATCAGCTAGTTCAGACTCACTTATTCATATCGCAAACTCTATCAACCTTGAAGTAAAGGTGTACAGTGTGTGAAATGATTTTGCTTTTCCTGCTTAAAGAAGCGAAGAAACCGTCGATCCCAGTTATACACTTCCATTGCTTCCTCGTCCAGCTACTCTTTCCTCGGGGAGGGAGGTATTCCCTTCTGAGGTCAGTTCGTGCTATGTCCACAATCGAATATAGAGAGAAAGTAGAAGAATGAGAAAAGAAGTGGAGTGCGACCAGTGTAGACCCATCTCCTTGTGAAGCTCAACCGATGTAGCTAAGTCTCCACTAAGATGTGCAGGCATTTTTGGTGGAAGCTTGGACCATTGTGGTCGTATTTGTATTGGATGGCTTCTTCTTTGATTTGGCTTTGTAATTTGCTTGCACTGCATTCATCTCTTTGTGCCTCGACAGATATAGCATCTTTTGATCCATCCCTTTTTTGAGGCCTTAGAAAAATTGTGTCATCAGATCCTTCCCTCATCCGAAGAGACTACCGCAACCCCAATCTCTCTCGTCTTTAGACGTCAATGCTACAAAGACAAGGATAGAAACACACTACTAAGATGTGCTGCCCTTCGCAACTCCATGCAAGTTGAGCTAAGTGCAGAGCCCATGTGTTCAAGATTGGTTCACTGGTGCAGAGTTGTACGGATGACACCAAGTGGTCTACTTAAGCACATATGAGTTGTTTTCCTAAATATGGTCTTATGGAACCCAAAGACTTTAAGTCACAAGACCTGAAGAGTCTAAATTCCAGATCCTAACTAGGCTCCTTACAACGAAAAGTTAAAGGCCATGATCAAGCTCCATCCTTTAGACTAGACTCAATCCCTAGTTCCAGAAATCAAACTTATTCTGAAAAATGCAAATGCAACCATGTTTTTGTGAAGTGCATTTTCTGAATTTTACTCATTTTTGTGGATTTTAAGGCTTTTGTAATTTTTATGAATTTTAGGACTTTGTATGTTTTATGGATTTTCTGATTTTTATTAACAAGTATTTATAAAAAATTACAAGATATATTTTATTCGAATTAAATATCTAATGTATTTTACAGATTTTATATACAGAGAATTTTAGAAGTATTAAATGATTTTTACACAGATTTTAATAGATAGGATTTTAAATAAGTATTATACAAATTTTAAACACATATTTTAAATATATATTTTAATTTAAGTCTTCTAATTACAGATTTTAAACATATTTTACTTATTTACAAGGATTTTATAAGTAACAGATAAATAGATAGATGGATTTTAAATTAACCCTCACCCCCTTTTTATGGATTTTATAGATATAGAAAATACATAAAAGTACAAGTTATGGACAAAAGTATATATACAATATATACGCACCCCCCTATACTTAGATTGTGCTATGTCCTCATAACGTCAAAAGAGAGAAAGGAGGACATGACTCGTGCTAAGTAAAAGTGGGTGAAAAAGAATAAGAGAATACAAGTCAGCCAACCCCCCCCCATACTTACGATCAGGTCATCGTAAGTATAACGGAAGAGCAAAAATGAGGTGACTGATTGAAAAGAATATATAATGAAGGAACAAAAGGAATAAAGAGAACGAGATCATCAAAATCACTCGGTCCCCCCTATACTTAGGATAAGGCATCCTAAGTATAGAAAAGAGTGTAGCCAAAAATTGGGGACCAGTGATTTGTAAAAAAAAGAATATACAAAAGTAACAGAACAAAATAGAAAACGCTAATCAACGAACAATCAGTCCCCCCTATACTTAGGATCTGGTATCCTAAGCATAGAAGACGAGCAAAAATGGGGACGATTGTGGTCTACGAAGAATATACAAGTGTTGTGGATATCCAAAATTCGAATAGCTCAAAAGTCTTTGTACAGGATGAGATAAAGTGAAAGAATGATCATGAGTCATGTACAAAATAGATCATTTCAACATGGGCTAGATGATCAGTAGTCTCTACGAAATGCTTCAGCATCTGCCCGTTAACCATGAACGGCTCTACACCAGGTGACACATCTGATATAGCTATGCTTCCATTGTCGTGCACCGTTTTGACTATGTAAGGCCCTTCCCACTTGCTTTTCAATTTTCCAGGAAAAATTCTCAATCTTGCATTGAACAACCAGACTTTCTACCCAGGGACAAAGATCTTGTGCCGAATATGCTATCGTTCCATTTCTTCACTTTGTCCTTATAAATGAGAGTGTTCTTGTATGCCTGATTTAGAATATCTACTAGCTCATTTAGATCTATCTTTCTCTTAACTCCTGGCTTTTGCGCATCGAGTGAAATTTCTCGAATAGCCCATTCAGATTTATGCATGATCTCTACGGGCAAATGGCATGGCTTCCCATAAACCATTCTGAATGGTGAAGTACCTAAGGGAGTCTTATATGCAGTACGATATGCCCAAAGAACCTGATCTAGAAGCTGTGACCGGTTCTTCCTATCCGGTCGTACTAATTTCTGCAAGATTGATTTCACCTCCCAATTTGAGACTTCAGCCATGCGTTCGTCTGTGGGTGCTAAGGAGAAGCTACTCTGTGATCAATGTCGTATTGCTTCACTAGCTTTTTGACCTCCTTATTAATGAAATGGCTACCCCATCTGAAATAAGAATACGTGGAATCCTGAACCGTGAAATAATGTGTTCCCTTAGGAACTTGCAAACTATCTTATTGTCTGCGGTTCGCATGGGTATAGCCTCCACCCATCTACTAACATAATCTACAACAAGAAGAAGTACTCAAAACCGCTGCTGGAAGGGAACGGTCCCATGAAATCTATGTCCCATGCGTCAAAAATCTCGCAAATAATAACATGATGTATAGGCATTGCATCTCTAGCATCGACTGTCCCTACTGCTCTCTGACAATCCAGGCGACCCTTCACAAATGTGCATGCATCTCTAGTAAGAGTCGGCCACCATAATCCGCTCTGAAGTACCTTCTGCGTTGTTATCTTCCCTAAGTGATGTCCCCCTGCCTCTAAGGAATGGCATAGAGTGAGGACACTATTATATTCCTTCTGAGGAATACAATGCCTATAAACACAATCCGGTCCCTCAAGAAAAATTAATCGGATCCTCCCAATGGTAGTATCGTGCCTCAGAAACTAGTCTATCAACTCGATTATTTGGCCAACCCTGAGGACTTTTCTGTGTGACCAGAAAATTCACTATATCTGCATACCATGGAAGCTCGGTAACTGCAAAGATACTCTCGTCTGGAAATCTCTCTGCAATCTCTAGCATGTACTCATCTGAAGGCTGCTCTATTTGTAATCGGGAGATATGATCAACTACCACATTCTTTACCCCAGGTTTGTCTTTAATATCCAAATCAAATTCCTGAAGTAAGAGAATCCATCTAAGAAGGCGTGCCTTGGCATCCTTCTTTTCCATCAAAAACTGGATAGCTGAATGATCTGTATAGACTGTGATTTTGGAGCCAAGAAGATAAGATCTGAATTTATCTAAAGCGAACACTACTGCCAACATCTCCTTTTCTGTCACAGTGTAATTACACTGAGCATCATCTAAGGTTCTACTGGCATAGTGGATAGCAACAGGAAGTCCATTCCTCCTCTGTCCTAATACAGCCCCAACCGCAAAATCTAAAGCACCTGTCATGATCTCGAAGGGCAGAGACCAATCAGGTGGTTGTAGGACAGGAGCATTGATAATCATTTTCCTTAATGTGAGGAAGGCATTACGACATTTGTCATCTAACAAGAACTCGATGTCTTTGCCTAATAATTCAGTTAATGGTCGGGCAATTTTGGAGAAATCCTGGATGAACCATGTATAAAAGCTGACATACCCCAGAAATGACCGTAACTGCTTAATGTTGGATGGTGGTTCGAGGCGCTTGATAACATCCACCTTGGCAGGGTCAACCACCATGCCTTGTTGGGAGATGACATGCCCCAACACGATCCCGTGTGTAACCTTAAAATGGCTCTTCTCCCAAGACAGAACGAGATCTACCTCACAACATTTATGAAGAACCTGGTCTAGGTGCGCTAAGCAATCGTCAAAGGACTCACCATAGACCAAAAAATCATCCATAAAGACCTCTAGAAAATCACCGACCATGTCTGCAAAAATAGCAAGAATACACCTCTGGAAAGTAGCAGGGCATTGCACAATCCAAAGGGCATCTGTCTAAAGGCATACGTGCCAAACGGATATGTGAAGGTGGTTTTCTCCTGGTCTTCAAAAGAAATGGTTACCTGGTTGTATCCGGAGTAACCGTCAAGGAAATAGAAGTATTCCTTCCCTGCCAACCTTTCTATGACCTGGTCTATAAAAGGCAAAGGAAAGTGATCCTTCTTCGTCGTGGCGTTCAGCTTCCTGTAATCAACGCACACCCGCCACGACGTGGTTACTCTCTTTGGAATCTCCTCTCCACTCTCATTCTTAATCATCTGAATTCCCGACTTCTTCGGGAAAACATGTAATGGGCTAACCCATTCAGAGTTGGAGATGGGATAAATGAACCATGCGTCGCACCATTTCGTAATCTCTTTCTTGACAACCTCTCGTAAAACCGGATTCAGCCTATGCTGAAATTCTCTGGAAGGTTTGCTGTCATGATCGAGATATATATGATGAGAACACAAAGCAGGATTGATACTGCGAAGATCGGATATAGTCCGCCCAATAGCCTTGTGTTTTCTTTCAAGAACCTCCATCAGACAAGATTCTTGTTCTTCGGTCAAAGATGAGCTGATAATGATCGGAAACTATCGATGTGGAACCGCAAGGAAAGCATACTTCATATTTGGTGACAATATCTTTAGCTCTGGTAAAGTAGACTCTGGCTCTGCTAAAACCTCATCTATATGTATATTGGGATCTGTATTGGTAGTGGAATTATCTGCATTCCAGTTATCCACCATCTCAATATGCTCTAGAGTCAGACTACAGAAGATGTCTAAAACATCATCCGACTCGCTACTATGCACATCCTCAGAATGACTAGAGGAAAACAAATCAGCTAAATGAAACTCCATCTTTAGATCATCTGAAGTGGAGGAATCATGTAAAGACTTTGAATCTGAAAGATCTGCAATAAACTCCTCAGAAGTCTGATCCCTCTGTTTCTCGTCATCGATACTGAAATATAAGGTACCTTCGGAAGAACTGCCAACTGTAGTCTCGGACCCATCCTCTGCTAGAAAATCTTGGGTCTCTACTCGATACCTCTCAAGGTCGTCAAGGCGAACCTCATCCATGTAATCACATGTGGCTAAAGAACTCAAGAAATCGGAAGATGCTTCATTGGATGTGTTTGATTCTCTCGCCATCTCTATATGTACCTTCTCGCCTTCAGTGCGAAAAGATGCCTTCTTTGTATCATAATCGAAGAGAGCCTTCGCGGTCTCTAAAAAAGGCCTCCCAAGAATGATTGGGGTAAGGTGCAACTGTGTAGGGCAATCCATGCCCAGGACAGTAAAATCCACTGGGAATTGCAGGACCTGCACGGTTACGATAACGTTCCTTAATATGCCCCTAGGTCTCTTTATGGATCTATCAGCAAACTGAAGGATCACGCGGGATTTGTAAAGAGGACCTAACTCGAGCGTGTCGAGTAAAGAAGATGGTATCAAATTGATCGAGGAAACGTTATCTAATAGAGTGCGATCGAATTTGGCATTTGCGATCTCGCATCCGACATAATGTGCTCCTCAATCCTTCTTCTTCTTAGGTAACTTATTCTGAATGGTACAGGATGTAGCCTTGGTCAAAACATGTTTCTCTGTACGTGATCTCTTTTCCTATGTGTGGTGCATCGATTTTTCAACTGATTCTTGAGCGTAGGAAAATGATCAAAGGCATCGTGAAGTGGGATCTTCAAAAATATGTGATCTTTCAATAGTCTTTCAGTCTCTGGAGTCACAACATTCTTTTTGGTATTTTTCTTTCCTTTTCCAAACAAAGCATCGGGAAAAGGAACAATATCGGGAATGAGAAAATCAGACTTTTTATTGATTTCAAAATCAGCTTGTACATCGAGAGTTTCAGAATTATGTACAAAACTCTCTAAAACAGGGGAAGAAATATTTTTATCGGGAGTATCTGCATGGTCTGGCATGATATCATCGTCTGACTCATCGGTATCCATGTCAATAGTTTCGGCATCGCTCCCTTCTCTCTGATCTTCATGGTGGTCCTTATCCTCGTGAAAGTTCTCCTCCTCAGCATCAGAATGTCATTGCTCATGGATTTGCTCTCGCTCCTCATCAAGTGCCCTCTCCTCTACTCCATCAGGTGCTTGTGGTGATCTACAGTTCCTGAGACGAATGAAGTTAGATAAAAATTTAGGAAAAGAGATCGTACCTGTAGTGTTGTCTACCTGATCTGGATGCCTCTTCTTGTTATTTGGATTCATCTGAGGCTAGGCTGGGAGAGTGGTCTTCGACACGGTTAACTCATCTAGACAACGGTTAACCTGCTCCATTTTTGTCTTGTGTGCAATTTGGAGCGTACTCAACATATCCATGATTTGATTTAGAGCCTGGGCCTATGAAGTCATCTCAGGTTCGGTGCGGTGACCCTGGCTTTCTGCTCTCTCCTGCCTTGGAATGTACTGCTGTGATGAATAAGGCTGGGAGGATCTCTGCGGTGCAAAGGAAGACTGGTGCTGCTGGTGATAGTGATATGGATGTGAATGGTTAACAGGATATTGATATGACTGTGGTCTCTGATATGCATACTAGTGAGACTATTGCTGCGTGAATTGTTGTCGGTGCTGAAAGTGTGGGCGTCCATGCTACGACTGACTGTACTGCTGCTGCAAATGATGAAGAGGTATACTCGGTTGCTGAATCGGAGTATACCAAATCCCGTTGATCTCAAGAGTGGATTGAGTCTCAACATCCATATCTGCAACACTGGTGATCTGACCGGGATTGGCATAAGACTGATCCTCATGCCAATCAATCTGCGGAGTCTCAAGCTCGCTCTGAACAAAATGTATCTGTAGGGTGGGTGGAGCGGGTAAAGTCCTCTATGCAAGTTGAGCAGTCGAAGAAGATTGGGCATGCTGGTACTGAACTTGAAGCTCTGAAACCTTCTTCGTGAGATCACTCAGCTGCTGAGGTAGAGATGAGAGTTTCTCCAACTCTCGCAGCGGCTGTAAGTCTTGAACTTGTTTTTGAATCACATCCACCAACATTAATTTCTCGCTAATGAAGCCCATGTTAGTGTTGGATTCAGACTCTGAAATATTAGCCACCTTATGATGCTCTCGGTGATGTGGTGGCTGAGGGGCTTTTTGGAATGCCTGAGTAGAGTCGACGACTCTCGAGTTCTCCGCCATCCCTTCGAAGATGGACCAGACTGACTCGGCATCTTTATTCAAATAACTGTCGCCACATGCGGCACTCACTAGCCCCTGAATGTCCGGTTGGAGTCCTTCAAAATAGTTTTGCACAAGCACCTTCATCAGTATCTCATGATGCGGGTATCTCTCCGTAAGATCTTTGAATCTATCCCATGCCTCATGGAAGGATTCATTCGGAAGCTGCATGAAGTTGGGGATCTGACTCCTCATCATGTTATCCTCCCCAGAGGAAAATACTTACGCAGGAATGTGGAGTTCAAATCGTTCCACATAGAAACTTCCCTTCCTAGATGGCTCAACCAGTAAAGTGCCGTATCTGCTAAGGAGAAGGAAAAGACTTTGAGGCGAACTGCCTCCTGCGTAACTCCTGGATAGCTAGCCGTACCATAGATCATCTCGAACTGCTGCAGAAAGGTAAACGGCTCCTCTGTAGCATTCCCGTAGAAATTGGGAAGCAATGAGATGAAGGACGGCCTCAACTCGTATGGCCCTTGATTCAGCGGTAGCCGAATCCAATGATGGAACGTTCTAGCGCCTGGATCATACTCATTTCATGAAGTGGCGGGAACCACTGCAGGCGGTAAAGGGTTCCCGACTCATGCTCGTAGCGCGGCTATCTCATCCCGCAACTTAGTCTGAGTTCTAAACCGTTCTCGAATCTGCAAGTTCATCTCTTATAAAGTATCGAGAATTCCTATCGTGATGTCTGCGGCTGAATTTGGTCTTCCGTCATGGTGATCCTCAACTGTTGGCCTCTCCTCTGTTGGTATTTTGCCACGAGCCATGTGTTTCAGATCTATTGTGAAAGAAGCTTGCTGTAAGAACTCAACGAAAAATCAGCTGGAGATATCGACGATGTATTAAGGCATGGGTCTACCTCAATAGACTGGTCGGGAGGCGAGGGAGTCTGGGTCTGACTCTTCTCAAGAACAGAACCAACTCAGGAAGAGGGTCATCCTGAGCTTGTGAACATGTACGATGGACGATGGACAGTCGAGGGCTCATGGAGTCTGAGCAGAAAAGTCGTCGAGTCATCATCTTCGATGTCAAGAGATTTATCGGGAGAACACAATTTACGATTCAAGAAAGATGGGAACCACGTAAAAGTCACGGTAACTCATGCCCTGCAAGCAAACGCAAAGCAAACTCCATTTTCACCAACACAACCCGATGATGACCGTAAGAGTTCGATCCTTTATCTTGTCGATTTTAAGGTTGTATTAGCAAACAAGTATAATCTCAGTTAACGCGAGCTGATAGGTGCCCGATGTTTCCCCGAAACATTGTCCCGAGTCTTTACAGAAAACCACTTGCTTGATGAATCTGTGATTCATCACTTCAAAAGTCAAAAATAGAGCCTTGTTCCCGAGAAAATAAAGGCATATTTCCCCTTATATTGCATAAATAGCATTCATGCATGTATTCATAACTCATGTAGTTTAGAAGCTCATTTGCATCTAAATAAGAAGCCAAAAAAATTCCTTGTAAAATACCTCTTCACCAAAATAACATCTTCTCTATAATCTATATTCCTTGATTAAGAACATAGGGAAGAATGTCAAAAATCACCCTTGTAAAATAGCCAATATAGCCTGAGAGCCCTTGTACACTAAAATACACATAAAGCCCTCATACAAAGCATGAATTAGGTCTACTCACTCTTAGAATATTACATATTAAAAGACCTTCAAAATGAGACTAATTTCATTGAATTTGGAGCTCGTATGAGAAACTTGGGTTTTTGGGTCACTTTGTATACTACATATGTATATTTATGTATCCTTGTATTTATGTATCATATTTGACCTCATCTCCGTCTTTGGTCAACATGAAACTTGTAGATCTCATCGAGATCTACAACTTTCATGTTTTGAGTTTTTCCAAATTCAGCTCCCTCTTCTCTCTACACGTGTCTCTTACTCCAGCCACTCACAGCAGGCCACGTGGCGCCCTCTGGTTGCGCCACGCGGCCCGCCTCCCATCGCCTCATCCGCCCGCGCCTTCAGCCGTTGGATCTCGCTCCAGATCCAACGGCCCAGCGCTGCCCACGCACGCCCCTTGCCTGGACCATCCGATCATCTCCAGCCGAGATCTAAGCCGCTCGTTCGCGCCCTCACCAGGGCCAGCCACGTGGCAGCATCTAAGCCGCTTGATCAGACCTCCGATCTCTCCATCACAGCCGCCCTTCTTCCAGCAAATCTCGACCTTCTGATCAACTCCACCCCCTCATCTAAACCGCTCGCTCGCGCTTCGCCACAACACGCCACGTGGCTCCATCATAACCCATCATCTACGCACCCCATATCTAATCCTACCTGCTCACCACGCTCTAATCACCACCGTTGGATCACAAGATCCAACGGTGGAGACCTCGTCTCCTACCTCTGGGCGCCCCTCTCCCCCACGTCCCTTGCCTTGCGGGAGGGGCGCCCCCTTTCTATTTTCGGCTGCACATCAGCCACTCTCGCCCACCACTGACACTCCCACGACGTCAGCAACTCATCCCTCTCCCTCGCCAGCTCCCTCAAGCTCCACCATCTCCACCATAGTCGCCCCACGTCGACCACCAACCTCGCTACTTCGCCAGCACTGCCACCTCCTTCACCTTATAAATACGTCGCCACCGGTGACGTTCACCCCCATCCGCCACTCCAGGGAGGTGCCTCGAGCTCAGACCAATCCATTGGTGACAGCAATTGAGTGAGTCTTCGAGCAAAGACAAGGAATCGACCCCGGCGAGATCCACGGCCGCCACCGCTGTGTCGCAGCCTTCACCGCGAAGCTGCACGAGCTCGGGACCTTACCGACCCCTCGAGCGAAGACCTGGAGCTCAAATCTGAGCTCCATTCCCCAGGTAACCCCCTCCATCATCATCTGATCTCCTCTCTTGTTTTTCCGTTGTTTTCTCAGACTTTATTCGCCGTCACCGGCCACTTTCCCCCCTCCAATCCACCTCGACGAGCTTCGCGTCGAAGCTCCTGTCCTCGCGGTCCCATTTGCACCCTCCGACGATGCGTTTCACACTCTTCCGACCAACAGCTCCACCATTTGGCCGGAGCTCGCTTGCCGGACAACCACACTCCACTTTAGGCCTCGCCGATCATGCTACACTTCTCCACGAACACTTGCACGCCTCGGCTATCTATTCTAACCCCTGCAGGTTCTCATTTTCTCACTGGCCGGAGCCTCACCGGAGCTCCCTTCGAGCTTCGTCTCCAGCGAGCTTCAGCACATCTCCACAGCCACTGAGCCCACCGGAGGCGTCGCCGTATGCCCTCGCATCTTCCGAGCTACTCGGGAGCATACGAAGAGCTCCATTGACGCCTAGCGACCTCGGCGGAGCAGAGCCATCGACGCCGGAGGTCCGCCTTCTCCTCCGCAGGTGGCGGAGGACCGCCCGAGACGACGTACAGCCACCGTTCGATCAACCGATCGAACGGCCCTCACTTCTCCACGTGTTCATCACCGCGCCAGTCCTCAACCGTCGATTGCGCCTCAGATCTGACGGACCCTCCAGTTGCCACGCGTCTTCATCGCCAACCCTTGGATCGACCTTGATCCAAGGGCCCTCAGGCCGCCACAACGACTAGTCCGAGCCTCGGCCTCCAAGCCTAGGCTCGGGCAACCCGAGGCCCCCCCGAACCTAACTCCGGACCTCCAGAGCGCCCGAGCCTCACTCCAAGCCGCCTCCGCCCTCCGAGCCTAGGCCGCCCACGTGAGGAGCACGTGCGGCATGGGTAAATTGCACAGAAGCCCCTGGAGCTTTCCAAAATTGCAACGAAGCCCTTGTGAAGCAGATCCACGTGAGAAGCACGTGCACCGTGGAGAATTTGCATAAGAGTCCACCATATTATCGGTAATTGCATTTTAGTCCCTGTCACCATATTTGCTTTTTGTAATTTTAATTTCTAGTATTGCATTTACACCCCTGTGTTTGCACGCATTCCTAGAGTGCATTTTTCATCATTTTGACATTCTAAAAATTGCATTTTGTTAGAAATTTTGTCCTCTGTCTATTGGTACACGTGTCTTATTTTTGTAAGCTCAATTGAATTATTAATGAATTAATTGGTGCATTGTTGACATATTTTGCCCAGTGATGCCTTTTGATTTTTAATTTATTCTCTGTGCATTCAAAAATTATCAAAAATTCACAGTAGCTTAAGGACATCATTTTTAACATACCATAAAAATTTCATAGCATTTGCACGCATATTGAGGCCTAAATAAATTGATCAGTGATTTTCTTAAATTAATTTTAATTAATTCATTTCACAGTGAAATTAAGTTCTGTTAATTTTCCTAGGTCCGTTACCATTAGAGTAACCTAGGATAATTTTAGTTCTTGGAAAAATTGTGGTTTGATATTTACTAAAAATTAAATACTGAAAATCATCCGGTCTGTTTATTTAATTCACAGTAAATTTATTTTGAGTCAAAAAATTCCAAAAAAATTAGTGTAGGTCATTTTCATCATGATTAACCATCTGGCCAATTTTCATGATTTTTGGACTTGATTTGATACATTAATTAAATTATACAGTAAATTGGCTTGCCTTGTCTGCATAAGTCTGCATAAAAATTAAAAAGACCAAAAAAATTACTCCTCAAAAATCAACACTTGAATAATTGCTGAAATTCACCTAAGGAGACAGATGCCTCCCTGAGATCGACCTTGGACTTACACCAAGTAAAAAAATTTGCCGCTTGAAATTAACTTCACATTAATCGATAAGTGGTTTTTGACTAGCCTCTCGTATCCGACTGCAACGAACAATTAACATTAATTTGGACATTAATTTGACCGAATTAACATAGGGTGCGGGAGCGTTATCAAAATGGCGCCGCTGCCGGGGAGGCACGGCTTAGGTTAATTTTTCGCAAATTTTTTTTTGAGTGTTTGATTTTCATTCCCCGGGTAGTCTGACCCCTGGTTTTCTTGTAATTATTTTCTCCCTTTTATTTTTGTATTATTCTATTTTTGTGTTACTCTCTGACCTCCATTTAATTTTTGTGCGAGGACCGCGAGGAGTCGGAGACGCTTCGAGGACTTAGCATTTAAATTGTGTTGAGAGAAAGAGAGGCATTGTATTTTTTATTTTTTTATTTTATTTTTCTTTTGCATTATTTCCAGCGGTTCCCGTTTGGGATCTCGTACGTGTAAATATAGTGGAACTGTGTCCCGTGTGCTGTGTGGGTGAATGGTAATTTAGCTTGCACTAGCGGCTCCTCGAGCCACTCTAGGATTTGTTTGTGCTCGTAATCAATAGGACCACACATCACACATAAAAGACGCACCTAGACCGCAGGACTTAGTCAAATTAAAATGTTCTTCACGCTAATAGAACTGCCTGTCTAGGAGCGGTTTTTCATCGCTTGCATTTGCATGTAGAGTAAAGTTTTCAATTCTGTATTGCATCCTGCATCAAAAAGCGAAGGGATCACTGTAAGTATTCTCTACTCAGCATACGCATCATCGATTTCAACTTGCATCGGCTTTTCTCGATTTCCCCCTCTGATTTTCTCACTTAAATTAAAAAGGAAATTGGGACTGTCCGATAGGCGTTCTTTGTGGTGGATTAATTAAAGTGACAACTTAAATTAAAATCGGGACTGCTAACAGTATTGACCAAAAAAGAATAAAATCTAAAAATTGTTTGCGGGAGATTAATCCCCGACCTTGTATTCAGGCTGAGTGAGGGTACCTGAGTGTGTGTGAACACCCTAAGGTAGAGCCCAAATCCCCGTCTTCCATATCACGTTCTAACTGATCCTAGCAAATATCACAAGCCGGATAATTTCAGATTCTTTGACTATTACCAAGTAGCCTCCGCCTGTCTCAGGTAGATAGGGGCGAAATTGCGGTACTTTGCGACAAGCTGCCAGTAACCCCCAGGGGTGAAGTTTCGGCCTTGTCAGCCTCCGCCTGCTTGCAGGTAGATAGGGGCGTGGTCACTGAATCCATCGGCTTGGGATAGGAGCGAAGAAAGGAAGGAGCGGCGGTATCTTAGACGACAGGATACACAAGGAAGACGCATCCGGCTCTGAGCCGACTTCCCTCTAGGCTGTGTAATCCTTGCTAGATTTGCTTGAATATCACACTTAAAAACTACAAGATAAATTGGACTCAACTTTGAGTCCTTCACTGTGTTGAGTGTGAACCCAGGGTCTTGGATTGTTCTTGTGCTTGCTTCAGGTAGGAGTAAAATCCTATCTTCTTCTTGCTTCACCAAGATGAGTAACTGGGGAGATCTCGACGCACCATTCACTGATCTCTCTATGAGTCCCCCAAGTAACTCGTCTTTCTCGGTCCGAGCGCACCTTGGACCACCCAGGACTCATGACCCTCTTGAGTCCTGGTTCCCTCATGCTCAGGGTGGTTACTCTCAAACCAACCCTTTTATCTCCTATGAGATTACCGAGGAAGACCATCGCCTCGGTAATCCCTTCCTTGATTCACCCTCTAACACCGATCTTATTTTCCAATACCCAGAACTAGAGGGAGAAATGCCGCCAAGGATGCCGCCAGATGAAGACCAGATGCGACAAATTCTTAGACGCCTCGCCGAAGCCGAACAGAAAAATGCAGATCTCACGGCGCGGATGGGACAGATCATTGTAGCTGAAGGGATCGACCGACCAATGGTCGATACCTACAACCCGGCGGAGAACGAGATCCAAAATTGGCTAGCACCTGCAGTTCCCGACCAGGCATTCGAGCTGTAGCCCCACTTCCTTAGCATGCTGCCGAAGTTTAACAGAAACCTCAGTGAAGAGCCTTACACCTTCCTCCGTGACTTCGAATTAGTATGCAACAATCTTATCCATCCCAATGTTGGCCAAGATTATATCCGACTGAAGGCCACCCCGTTTGCCTTAGGAGATAAGGCTGCTCATTGGCTGAAAAACCTAGGGGTGGTATGTACTACCTGGATGCAGTTCAAGGACCTCTTCTTGAAGAAGTTCTACCCTCTCAGTAGAACCAATCAAATGCGAACGAAGATTGCCAGCTTCGCCCAAGGACCCAGCGAACCGTTCCATGAGGCTTGGGACAGGTTCAATGACTTAGTACAGAAATGCCCATGCCACGGCATTTCTAAGGCGATCTTAGTCCAGACCTTGTTCTGCGGTCTAACCCCAGAGATGCAGGGGTTAGTCAGCGCCGCCTGTGGAGGAAGCTATCTGAACAAGAACGAGCACGCCGTGTGGAAAATCCTAGAGCAGATGGCAGAAACCGGCAGGTCACAGGCCACAAGGGCCTATCAGTTGTCTCCTTCGATCTTATCCAATGAGACAACCAGAAGGACTGTTGCAGATCTGACTGAGGACCTCATCCCCAGCATGGGGATGATTGCCGACAAGCTTACCATGGTCGAGCAGATCCACAAGAGAGTCGCGGAGATGGAGCTCTTTCGAGCCTTACCAAGAAAGTGGAGGAACTCTCTGAAAAGGTAGCTAAGATCAAGCTACCCACCCCTTCTGCACCACCTGTACCTGTACATCGAGTCCATCTTGTACAGGAACAGGCACCGGGGTCTCAGAGCAGCTGGGATCAGACTTATACCCAACAGAACCATCATGCACCCCCACCAGTGGAAACGGAATACGAGGAGCCTCCGCCTGTTTACGAGATCAACGGGCTTTGGTATAGCCGTGACCCGCTAGTCCGGCAAATCGAGATGGGGAAGGATGCTGCACACCGCCCAACCCCAATCTACCAAGAGACCAAACCCGTCACAGTCCCGCGATACCAGTCCAGGCCAGAACAGGGGTACCAGCCGCAGCAGCGCACCTACCAGCAAGGGCCAGCACCGTCCCATCAGCAGCAGTATCGGCACGGCCAGCAGGGCCAATACAGGACCGCATCCACTCAGCAGCCAGCCCAGCCCACCGAATTGGAGTCCCTCACCTTGGCGATCCAGACCCTGTCTGATAGAGTCCAGCAGATGCAGAATGACTACCTGGACATGAGGACTGACATCAATCGGGTCTCTCGTGCTCAGGACCAACAAATGGCGCCAAGGACTCCAATTCCCGCACAGGTTCAGGCCAACCCAAACAGCGTACATCAGGGCCAGAACCAACCCCGAGATCAGGTATACTATTCAGATAATCATTTATCTGAACATGAGATCCTTTCGTACGATAATGTTAACCATATGTCCCTCAGGAGCGGAAGGACCGTGACCATACCTGATCGGGCGCGGGCGCAAAAAGAAGGAACCTCCAAAACTCTACCTGAGGAGAATTCGGAGGAAGAAGAGGAGGAGCATCACCACCGCCACCGCCAGCAGAAGAAGAGGACATCTGAGTCCTCGAAGCAGCATTCCTGCATCCATCCAGAGTCAGACGACGCCGATGATGTTGGACATGCGAGCCCACGGCAAGCCATTATGCAATAAATGTTATTGCAATTCACTCCTTAATCTGAAATAAAGAGTACATAGTTTGCATAATAGGTCCCTTAGTACAATTAGGGTTATGTACCATGGCCATCTTAATGATCATACAGCTGTTGATTCAATTATTGAATCATAGAGGCTGGTGCTTAGATGAATATCTAATGAGTTAGATTGAGGGCTCATCAAGCACCGTCAAATGATTATTAAGAGATGATCTCCAGCCTGAGTAGGAGATGGCAATCCTATCTCATTTAGGTTGATATCTGACCGACCTCTTGATGCAGGTCCTCTGCATAGGAATAGAGATTCAGAGGTGTCGGATAAGTTAGGTCAAAGAGTTGACTTAACGAGATCGAGATAACCACAGTCCTATATCGTATGCTGTCACGATGCAGGCACACATCCTCTGACCAGAGACATATGTGTTACTATATGTCCAAGTATGTACATTTGGCAGACCAATAGGTTGATGGCCTAATCAAGGTCTATACACCGGCGCGCTGGTGTGCATATAAGAGCATATGAGTAATACGATCTCTCAAAGGGATCATACAGGTTCACTACTGAACCGGAAGACATGAGCTCACTCATGAGATATTGGGAAGAATCAAATTCCGTGCACGGTCGTCTCGCTTTGGAAGCTTGACTGAATTTGTTGGTTTGATATATACTTTTGGAAAGTATATGATCAAGACCTAGGTATGATATATGCTTTTGGAAAGTATATGATCAATACCGACTCCCAATGATCGAATGAGAAACTTACTGATAAAACCCTGAAGTAGACAGTGTAAAGTTGATCTAATACTTCGGGTTTATTCTGAGTCTTCCAGTATGCAGGATGTACAGGTATTGGGAATACCTGAGGGTGATGTGATCATAAACGGTTGTATAACCATGACGCTTCCATTCCTAGGGAGTGATGAAACGGGTCTGGATTTTAGTGACTCCTCTCAGTAGAGAAGTAATCTGATCTTAGTCCAAATGTTGGACATTGATCTGAATGTGATTCAGATTCAATGAGAAGATTAGATTTGCGGTCTTGATTTAATCAAGCATCTATGGGAGGCCCGAGATCTGGATTTGAGATATGATCTCAATATCCATGTCACTATACGTGGAACAATACAATCGCCATGTCCTTATCTCCAAGTATTCGCGGAGAAAGCGCATTATCCTTGAAAGAGTTAATGGATAATTCTATTGTTGATATATGTATCCGAGCATTGAGAAAATGGATAATTAAATGTGATTTAATTATCATGAGTAATATGAATTTGATTCATATTATAAGGAGAATTATCTTAGATAATTAAATGTGATTTAATTATCAAAAGATGTAAATAATGTGAATGTGATTCATATTATTTGAGAACATGAGAATAAGTTATCCAATATAATTAAATGTGATTTAATTATTATGGATAAGAATAATGTGGATAGTGATATCCAATTATTCATAATATATTATAAATGTGATTTATAATGTATTAGAGAGAGCTAATTATAATTTATATGTGTTGATTAATTATTATGTGTATTGGATACACATTGTGTAATTAATTGACAATGTAAATTATATGTTGTTTTGGGTTGTGAATGTGATTCACAATTTTCCAATGTCAAGATTGCAATATTCCCAAAATTATTTGTGAATTAATTTTGGTGAATAAAATCCCAACAAAAGTTGTTGGAAATTATGGGAGAATTTCATGGAAATGTGTAATCTAATGAGATTACATGGGACAATCTCCACCATATGGAGATGGTGGGCGGCTACCAATTCCACAAGGAAATTGGTGGCCGTCCCCACCATTCCTAATGGGGAGATCATTCATGCAAATCTCTCTCCATAATTGCTTTATCTAATTTAGGATTAAAATATATTTGACATCTCAAATATATTTGATTTAAATTAGATTATTGTTTGTTGGCTTTTACCAACAACAATCTTGACCATTGGATTGACATAAATCAATCTCATCCATTGATTTTATATGTCCCATGGATTGAGATCCATGGATCCCAAAACCCTATAAATAGAGAGGCATACCCATGCTCTCTCTTTACACATAATGCTTGAGAAGCATCTCTCTCTCCCTCTCTCTTTCTCTTTGGAGGTCAGCCCTCTCTCCCTCTCATGGCCGTCCACCATGGATGCCATGGAGAGGTTCTCCATCGCCGCGGCATCATCGTTATGCTGCCCGTTCTTCTGCTCGTGGATCTCCGTCTCCTTCGGTGCGCCTCGCTCGTGAAGAAGATGTCGGATCTCGTGTGTCGAGATCAGGAGATCCGCCGCTTGGATCATCAACATGGATTGCGAGAAGCACGCGGTTCATCCCCGCGCTCGCAAGCGTCTCCTCCGTCGGATCGGACTTGAGACAGGAGGTCTCTTCGTTTAGAGACTTGATCGCAACCACGCTTCAAGAGGTAATCTTATTACTTGTTTGTGGTTTGGACGAGACGATCCGAGAAGCGTTCTTGGATCATGTGGTCTCGTCGAAATAAATTTTTTTAAATTCCGCTGCATCGAGCAACTAGTGCGACTAGTCGCTCCACGTCGCATTCGATGCGACGCACACGCTTCTGTGATGCGCTTGAGGATCTAACCATATCCTTCAAGTGGTATCAGAGCCTTAGGTCGACGGTTTCGAATAGTGATTCGTTAACCAAGGACGACTTGGGTTCGTTGAGGTCGCGAAAGTTTTTTATCGCATTTGATTTCGCAGATCTGTTTAGTGTATTTTTCCTGCCAAGTTTAAATTGTTTAAACACGAAAATAGCACTTGGATTTTGTTCCCCATTAAATAAGGAAACCATAGGATCTGAGTTTGCGTAAATCGGATTTCGTATGCTCGAGATATGGTCGTTTTAATGAACATGTATGCACTGTTGCGGGAACTGTGAATCTGAACGTGATTAAAATGTTAATTACTGTTTAGACTCGCCTCGAAATGCGTGAAACATCACTTAGGTTCTGTCATAAATCAAATTAGCAAACTTTAGAAATTGACTTTGCTTAATTTGGATTTAATATGATTGAGATATGTCAATTTTAGTAAGTAGGGGTCACTGCTGAAATTGCTTTCCTAATCTAGAACCAAGTGATTGTCAATTAGTGAAATTAATTGTTAATTTCGTGAAATAATCTTGAAAAGTATTTGTGAAATATTGAAACATGATTATTTGCCTAATTGACTTGGCCCCAACCAATTAGTTGATTAGATTTGATCTAAACCCTAATTGGAATTACAATCATCAAACCTATTGCTTGAATAGGACTTGGGAATTTGCCTAGCAAATTTCCTTAAAATCAAAATTGTTTTGATTACTATATGGTATAATTTCGGTTGAAGAACCGATGATCATCTCAAGTACAAAATAATCAATTTGGCATTATCCTTTCCCGAGGTGGATATGGTGTCTAGTCGGGGATCGCTGGGTCAGCGGGTTGCAACGTATGTGGTCCGCCCCACTCCCGTCGGTACTGGCCATGACAGCGGGTAGGGCCGGGATAATGTCCGAGAGATTATGATGTATTTTTCTAATTATTAAAATTCGAATTAATACGTACTTTGAGAATAATATCATATATATTCAAGCATAAAATTAAGTTTGATTGATTGAATTGGATTGATAATTAATTTAATATGATTAAGTTAATTATATCCAATTAAGAATACTCTAATATGATTAGAGTTGATAATTCCCTTGGAAGAATTAATTATATGAATGTGATTCATAGAAATTAATTTAATTTGAATAAGATATGGAGGATCACATAAGTGACATCCATGGTCTCCCGTCAAGGCGAAGAGTTTCGTCGCCAGATATTATATGTAGGAGACGCCTGTCCGAATGACAGCTCCTGCATATGATCCATTTGGATCGGGCTCGTCGCTTCTCGAAAGAGTAAGGACGTATGCGTAGTGACCCCAATATCGGGTCCTCATATTATTGGGGCGATATTGGATTGCGCATAGCGAGTTGTATTCCTGTTGACGGTTGGTTCAATTAATGACGGGTCAACATCACCTTAGGGGTGGTGGGCCCGGGTGTTAAAGACCGAATTGGGAGATGCAAGTTGGACTTGCAAGGCGGAATGTGTTCCCGCTTCTTTTTATCCGAGTTGTAGGTTCTCATATTATTGGGATGCAACAAAGATAAGGAAGGAGATCCCAGATCTTGCTTGAGATATAATGGTAAGTATATCTCTTACATTGAAAGTGATTAAGGGAATGAACTTTCATTGTTGACATGGCAAGACAACTTTGATATAAAAATTCCTAAATCAAAGTAAATTAAATATTTATATATATTTATGCAAGTTACTTATTTCAGATAAATCCTTCATTAAACCCACTCAATGTTATACTCAATGATAACCAGTGAAATATCATGGATAGACTCTTGATCCAGATATTATACTTGCGATAGGACACATAATGTATGTGGTTGCAATATGCAAGTTTCCTCATAATAATGAGGAATGACAATTAAGTAGATAATAGGACTTTAAACCTAGGGTTTGGATGTTTCTATGATCTTGATATCATCAAATGTGCTTTGGAAGTGACATGTTGATGATGATCGCAATTGTCAAAATTAATCCTTATAAAATCAATAAAGATATTCTGGCATATGTATGTGCTCTTGACATTTAATCATGAATGACATGGTTCTCTACATCATGTAGAATGGTAGCTCTATTAGATATAATGTATTCAAATTGTTTGAATACCTACCTGAACCTATGTTTTAAGAGTTTAGATGGATGTAGATGATGAGTGTCATCATTCTACTGACTATACTCTAGTCATTCATGAAGCTTCATAATATTCATATTGTATGAACTTAAATGAAGTTTGTGTAAATGTTGAAGTACTCTTATATTGAAATTTTTGATTTTAACATAAGAGATCCTTATTCTTAAGCAATGGTTGTTTATAGATAAAGGGAGCGCATTGGAAGCATGGGTTGGACTCAAGCAAGAAGTATAATCAAATAGTTGACTGTACTTCTGTGACTTCCATATGACATCCAAAGAGTTGGATGAATGCCAATGCTGCAATAAGCTGATGTGTTGATAGTATGACTATCAAGTCTATCTAGAATCCTCAGAAAAGGACTCGGATGGAGCATCAGTATAATCTACATATAATCATTGATATTGACTTACTTATTTGATAAGATAAAGTCTAATAATTGTATCTCAAATTCTCTAATGACACTTGCAATTGGTTGCATATGTATTAGAAATTTGATCTTAAGGTTTATTGGTCATCCATGTTGAAAGTAATGCAAGTGTTGCAACAATTTCCATGAGATCAATAGACTTCATATTTTCAGTGGGAGCCCTTAGTCTTAGAGAATGTCTCTATGACCTAGATATTAGAATACACTCATTGTTTATTTCTAATTGTTGGATATAAACATGAATTCTGTAATAAATCTATCATAAAGAGTTATGATGGAAATATTTCAGATAGTAATCTAAAATCCAGTGGACTCTATTAAATTAGAAAATTATTGAATAGTTCATTAAGATTTCTAATACTGAAAATTAAACCTTTAAAAGATCAATAGGAGGATAAAGACCATTTGACAATGATCTGACATCAAATTTTGGACATATGTCTGTTGATGAAATCAATGGACTGGTAAGACATGAAACTTTAGATTGTCTAAAGATTCAAATCTCACATACTTGTGAATATTGTATTCAAAGTAAAATGTCCAATGTACCCTTCCTTGGGAAAGGTGTAAGATTAAGGTATTCAAGATCTCATACATATTAATGTATGTGAATCATCTATATCAGAATAAACATTATGGATATGTGATATCTATTAGTGATTTTTTGATATGAGATTTCTTCTCTTCACCTAAGAAACCTTTGAAATGTTCAAAGATTTCGTAATTTTGGTTTAGAACCAAAGTTTAAGGGAAGATGAAATGAATTTGATCTAACCAAGGTAGCCTGTACATATTAGATGAATTCAAGAAATACCTTATGGAGATATGAATATCATTCCTATCTCAATCCTCCTAATGAACCTTAACTCAATAGAGTTGTAGGGAGATATAATTGATCATGTGTGACATGATTTGATCAATGATTAATCATAGCATAATTATCTCTTAGTTTTCAGGTATATATATGTGGTAGAGACTGCATTATATATCCTTAATAAGGTTCCATGTGATTGAGCTGGAATCTGGCACTAGAGAGTGCTACTTCATTAGGAAAATAAAAGATGGTATTGGATACCTACTTTATGACCTTGAGATTCTTAAAAGATCTAATCTTTGAGAATATGATTCTTATAGGATGACTCTCTTGAGAATCAAGATGAAAATGAAGTAAAGGAACTCATTTAATCTTGAAAAGATAATGAGGCTCCTGAAATTGGAAACTAAAAATAGATAATTAAAGATGAAACATTAATACCTCTTCAAATAAGTTTGAGGATGGATTCCATGTGTCAGTTAAATCTGAAAATGATCGGACTTCATGTGATGAAGCTCCTGAGGATCATGACATGGAAAGATGGATGTTAGCAATAAAAGTCTAATGTAGACTTCATATACAAGTGTTGTATATGGACCCTCGAGGATCCACCTATATGGGTCAGACCCATTAAGGTGTAAATGTATCTTCAAGAGAAAGAGGGAACCTGATGAGAAGGTGTAGACCTTCAAAGCACGGTTCGTAGCCATGAGCTACACACCGAAGAGAAGACATCGCTTGCGATGAGACTTGCTCTTCAGTGACCTTGTTTTAATCCATCAGAATATTGCTAACTATAGCTGCACAACTTGACTATGGCATCTTCATGATGTAAGTCAAGATTGCATTCCTCTATGAATACCTCTCTGAGGATATTCACATGAAGTAGCCCCAGGGCTTCATGGTTGAGGAAAGCAAGGTGTGCTAGCTGAAGAACTCCATCTTTGGACTCCAATAAGCTTCCTGTAGTTGGAACATAAGATTTGATGAAATTATAAATGTTATGATTTCAGATAGAATCTTGATGAACCATGTGAAGCTTAGTGGGAGTGCCATTGTGTTCATCGTGCTAAATGTAGATATTATTCTAATCATTTGGAATGATATAAGGATAATAATAAGTGTTTTAAAATTTGGTTGTTTCATACCTTGAGATACGATTTCAAGGATACCTCTTAGATCTTAATTCTGAAGTCGTTCAGAAGCAAAGAAAAGAGGGTATTGGGACTATCGCATTAGTAGTACACCTTGGATTTATTCCATTTTCTGGACAATTCCAAGAAAAGCTTCCTTCCCTTAAGATGTGGTAGTAACCTGTCTAAAGGGATAGCACCTCAAAGAGTTGAGGAAGTGAATGCTAGAACTGCTTGCACTTGTGCATCAGTTATGAGAAGCTCGGTATATGCTAGATGTGTACAAGAACCAGATGGCTGCCATGCAGTGGGAGTAGTAAACTGTTTCTAATCCTGCTATGGAGATAAAACACTTGATTGCAGTAATAATAATATCTTCAAAAATGATAAAACTTGGAGATAGTGATCTCAAAGTCTTATCTTCAAAAGTTTAAGATCTTGTAGATAGTGATCTATAAGGGTCTTGACTGCTGTTACCTTAGGGGATAGAGATCTCCAGGAATGAAGGTATTCTAATAAGGATTATGGGAATACTGGTTATGATAATTAATAAGATGTAGTGTCAAGGACACTATAACCAACAAAATTGAGTATCGATTGCATGAGATGCAACATTCGCATTGGATGCGAGCACTGTTACTAGGAGATATGCAAGTGCCGTAAAAGGACTTGGCGTAGTCTCTTGGGAACGGAGTGACTGATCAGCTTACCAAGCTATTTTCTAAATAGCCTATGATTGTCACATGAGTGTGGGTTTAAATGATTAGCCCATTAATGGCTCTTTGGGCTAGTGGGAGATTGTTGGACATGCGAGCCCACGGCGAGCCATTATGCAATAAATGTTATTGCAATTCACTCCTTAATCTGAAATAAAGAGTACATAGTTTGCATAATAGGTCCCTTAGTACAATTAGGGTTATGTACCATGGCCATCTTAATGATCATACAGTTGTTGATTCAATTATTGAATCATAGAGGCTGGTGCTTAGATGAATATCTAATGAGTTAGATTGAGGGCTCATCAAGCACCGTCAAATGATTATTAAGAGATGATCTCCAGCCTGAGTAGGAGATGGCAATCCTATCTCATTTAGGTTGATATCTGACCGACCTCTTGATGCAGGTCCTCTGCATAGGAATAGAGATTCGGAGGTGTCGGATAAGTTAGGTCAAAGAGTTGACTTAACGAGATCGAGATAACCACAGTCCTATATCGTATGCTGTCACGATACAGGCACACATCCTCTGACCAGAGACAGATGTGTTACTATATGTCCAAGTATGTACATTTGGCAGACCAATAGGTTGATGGCCTAATCAAGGTCTATACACCGGCGCGCTGGTGTGCATATAAGGGCATATGAGTAATACGATCTCTCAAAGGGATCATACAGGTTCACTACTGAACCGGAAGACATGAGCTCACTCATGAGATATTGGGAAGAATCAAATTCCGTGCACGGTCGTCTCGCTTTGGAAGCTTGACTGAATTTGTTGGTTTGATATATACTTTTGGAAAGTATATGATCAAGACCTAGGTATGATATATGCTTTTGGAAAGTATATGATCAATACCGACTCCCAATGATCGAATGAGAAACTTACTGATAAAACCCTGAAGTAGACAGTGTAAAGTTGATCTAATACTTCGGGTTTATTCTGAGTCTTCCAGTATGCAGGATGTACAGGTATTGGGAATACCTGAGGGTGATGTGATCATAAACGGTTGTATAACCATGACGCTTCCATTCCTAGGGAGTGATGAAACGGGTCTGGATTTTAGTGACTCCTCTCAGTAGAGAAGTAATCTGATCTTAGTCCAAATGTTGGACATTGATCTGAATGTGATTCAGATTCAATGAGAAGATTAGATTTGCGGTCTTGATTTAATCAAGCATCTATGGGAGGCCCGAGATCTGGATTTGAGATATGATCTCAATATCCATGTCACTATACGTGGAACAATACAATCGCCATGTCCTTATCTCCAAGTATTCGCGGAGAAAGCGCATTATCCTTGAAAGAGTTCATGGATAATTCTATTGTTGATATATGTATCCGAGCATTGAGAAAATGGATAATTAAATGTGATTTAATTATCATGAGTAATATGAATTTGATTCATATTATAAGGAGAATTATCTTAGATAATTAAATGTGATTTAATTATCAAAAGATGTAAATAATGTGAATGTGATTCATATTATTTGAGAACATGAGAATAAGTTATCCAATATAAATAAATGTGATTTAATTATTATGGATAAGAATAATGTGGATAGTGATATCCAATTATTCATAATATATTATAAATGTGATTTATAATGTATTAGAGAGAGCTAATTATAATTTATATGTGTTGATTAATTATTATGTGTATTGGATACACATTGTGTAATTAATTGACAATGTAAATTATATGTTGTTTTGGGTTGTGAATGTGATTCACAATTTTCCAATGTCAAGATTGCAATATTCCCAAAATTATTTGTGAATTAATTTTGGTGAATAAAATCCCAACAAAAGTTGTTGGAAATTATGGGAGAATTTCATGGAAATGTGTAATCTAATGAGATTACATGGGACAATCTCCACCATATGGAGATGGTGGGCGGCTACCAATTCCACAAGGAAATTGGTGGCCGTCCCCACCATTCCTAATGGGGAGATCATTCATGCAAATCTCTCTCCATAATTGCTTTATCTAATTTAGGATTAAAATATATTTGACATCTCAAATATATTTGATTTAAATTAGATTATTGTTTGTTGGCTTTTACCAACAACAATCTTGACCATTGGATTGACATAAATCAATCTCATCCATTGATTTTATATGTCCCATGGATTGAGATCCATGGATCCCAAAACCCTATAAATAGAGAGGCATACCCATGCTCTCTCTTTACACATAATGCTTGAGAAGCATCTCTCTCTCCCTCTCTCTTTCTCTTTGGAGGTCAGCCCTCTCTCCCTCTCATGGCCGTCCACCATGGATGCCATGGAGAGGTTCTCCATCGCCGCGGCATCGTCGTTATGCTGCCCGTTCTTCTGCTCGTGGATCTCCGTCTCCTTCGGTGCGCCTCGCTCGTGAAGAAGATGTCGGATCTCATGTGTCGAGATCAGGAGATCCGCCGCTTGGATCATCAACATGGATTGCGAGAAGCACGCGGTTCATCCCCGCGCTCGCAAGCGTCTCCTCCGTCGGATCGGACTTGAGACAGGAGGTCTCTTCGTTTAGAGACTTGATCGCAACCACGCTTCAAGAGGTAATCTTATTACTTGTTTGTGGTTTGGACGAGACGATCCGAGAAGCGTTCTTGGATCATGTGGTCTCGTCGAAATAAATTTTTTTAAATTCCGCTGCATCGAGCAACTAGTGCGACTAGTCGCTCCACGTCGCATTCGATGCGACGCACACGCTTCCGTGATGCGCTTGAGGATCTAACCATATCCTTCAGATGAGCCCGCACCTCCATCTGAGGAGGATCGTCCAGAAGAAGCGGAAGAAGCATCACCGGTCTCGCCCCAACATTTTCTTTCCGGTCAAAGTCCAAGTCCGAGTCTGTATCAGAGTCCGAGTCACAGTCGTGTCAAAAACTCAGTTCCAGAAATCAATGAGAATATTTCAGTTCCAGAACCTGAGTTAATAATCCCTTTCCCCCAAGCTCTCAAGGGTGGAAAGAAGAAAATCAAAAAAATCCAAAAAGATGACCCTGAGATGGCTGAATTTTGCAATAAGCACATCAAGGTCACAATCCCTTTTGACAAGTTCGTGGAAATGACACCTGCATTCCAAAAATACCTTAAGGTGAGATGCACACCTTCTAGGGTTAGCAGGAAGACTAAAAGCCGTGTTGAGAAACACGTTTTATCAGTAGCCACGACTTGTGCAATAAAGAACTCGTTTCCTCGGAAACGAAGAGACATGGGTGCACACTATGTGGTGAGTCATGTTGATGACATCGCGTTTGCACGCACTCTCCTGGACAATGGTTCCTCAATCAACTTGATGCCCACAGCCCTCTATGAGCGGCTTGATCTCGGACCTCTTAGAAAATCTAGAGCTATTTTGCAGTTTGCTGACAAATCTACTAAGAGGTCCCAAGGAGAGTTAAGGAACATTGTGATCAAAGTCGAGGGGCAAGAATACATGGTGGACTTCACTGTCCTGGATATGGAAACCCCTCGTAATTGGAGAGATTCCCATATCATCTTAGGTAGGCCCTTCCTCAGAACAGCAGGGGCCTTATTCGATTACAAGAATGGGAAGATTCAGTTCCAAACTCCAGGCGGAGATGAGGAACTTGAAATGAAGCAGACAAGATGGCAGAGACCGGACTCCGAATCCAGCACCGAGTACTCTTCTATCGGAACAGACTGTGAGCATGTAGACGTAGTTAGGCCATGGAGACAGAACCCAGCCAGCACCAATGTGTCCATCTCCTTTGAAGATGATCCAGTGCATGAGTCAGTCTGCGAGATCCTCCGGAACGAGTACAGCTCTAAGCCTGCATCGCCCTACATCTTCGATGACGTAGAGGCCCGGTTGGGCCTGTCAGTCCTTACATCCTTAGGACAATCGGAAGATGAGGATGACGAGTCGGACGAGGCGTTTGCCGATTGCATGGAGACCTTTGACGATCCGACTCCAGAGCCAAGTCTGGTGGCAGCTGCTACAGAACATGATCCAGCCACTTCCAACACCGAACCAGATCAGATTGAGCCAGACTTTCTAGACGATCATACTATTCCTGATCTCAAACCTTTACCCACAACCCTGAAGTATGCCTTCCTTGCGGGCCAAGACAAGAAATTTCCGGTCATTGTCAGTCCGCAATTGACCGAGGAGCAGGAATCTCGCTTGCTAGAGATCCTGGAGAAGAACCGCAAAGCAATAGGCTGGAGCATTTCCGATCTCCACGGGATAAATCTCGCTCTGTGTTCGCACCATATATACTTGGAGAACGAAGCCAAACCCTCGCGTGAATTCCAACGACGGTTGAATCCAAATTTACGAGAGGTTGTGAAGAAACAGATAGAAAAATGGTGCGATGCGGGTTTTATTTACCCAATCTCCGACTCTAAGTGGGTGGCCCCAATCCATGTTGTCCCGAAAAAGTTGGGAATTCAGACGACCACCAACAAGGATGGCGAAGAGATCGTGACGAGAGTACCCACGTCGTGGCGCGTCTGTGTGGATTACAGACGCCTGAATGTCGCGACGAAGAAGGATCATTTCCCCCTACCGTTCATTGATCAGATCCTAGAAAGATTAGCGGGGAAAGAATTCTTCTGCTTCCTTGATGGGTTCTCGGGCTACAATCAAGTAGCCATAGCTCCGGAGGACCAGGAAAAGACCACATTCACATGCCCCTTTGGTACCTATGCTTTCAGGCGCATGCCTTTTGGGCTATGCAATGCTCTAGGTACTTTTCAAAGGTGCATGATTGCTGTATTCGCCGAAATGGTCGGCGAATTCCTGGAAGTCTTCATGGATGACTTCTCGGTCCACGGCGACTCTTTTGATTCCTGTCTTAGGAATCTGGACCGAGTCCTCAAAAGATGTTGTGAGGTCAATCTGGTGCTCTCCTGGGAGAAAAGTCACTTCATGGTGACGGAGGGCATAGTGTTGGGGCATGTCATCTCCAAGAGAGGAATGGAGGTTGACCCTGCCAAGGTGGACGTGATCAGACGACTCCAGCCACCAACCAACGTAAGGCAGTTGCGGTCGTTCCTCGGGCATGTCGGATTTTATCGAAGATTTATCAAGGATTTTTCTAAGATTGCCCGACCGCTAACTGAGCTTTTAGGCAAAGACACGGAGTTTATTGTAGATCACAAATGTCTTGAGGCCTTTAAGCTGTTACAAGGAATGATCATGGACGCACCAATCTTACAAGCCCCAGATTGGTCTCTACCTTTTGAGATCATGACGGACGCCTCAGATTATGCTGTTGGGGCTGTATTGGGACAAAGAAGAGATGGCGTCCCGTTTGCAATACACTACGCAAGCAAAGTGCTTGATTCTGCTCAGCGTAACTACACGGTTACAGAAAAGGAAATGCTTGCGGTAGTGTTTGCCTTGGACAAATTCAGATCTCACTTAATCGGATCCAAGGTAACTGTGTTCACAGACCACACGGCACTACGATACTTGATGGCAAAGAAGGACGCGAAGGCGCGTCTTCTTCGTTGGATTTTACTTATCCAGGAGTTTGATTTGGACATCCGTGATAAACCTGGAAAGAAGAACGTAGTGGCCGATCATCTTTCTCGTCTCGAAGATCTTAATACTTCCGAGGTTTCCCCGATTCGAGACTCCTTCCCTGACGAGTCGATTTTTATTATCGACTCACTCCCATGGTACGCCAATATCGTGAACTATCTTGTCTCCAAGAAAGTTCCCGAGGATTGGCCCAAGACCCAAATCGACCGACTAAAGTCGGATGCTAGACACTACCATTGGGAGGATCCGATCCTTTTCTTTGAAGGACCGGATTGTGTCTGGAGACGTTGTATTCCTCAGGAGGAATACCAGAGTGTCCTTTCTTTATGCCATAGCTTAGAAGCAGGAGGACACCACTCCGGGAAGAGGACCGCATGGAAGGTACTTCAGTGTGGCTTCTACTGGCCGACTCTGTTTCGCGATGCCACCGCCTTCGCGAAGTCGTGTCCAGTTTGCCAGAGAATGGGAGGAACCATTGGTTCCAAGGATGAGATGCCGATGCAGCCTGTCATCATTTGTGATGTCTTTGACGCCTGGGGCATCGATTTCAAGGGCCCATTCCCGGTCAGCCACGGGTTTGAATACATCCTTCTTGCGGTAGACTACTTATCCAGATGGGTGGAGGCTATCCCGACCCGAGCCGCAGATAGCAGGACTGTCTGTAAATTCATCAGAGAGAACATAATCTCTAGGTTCGGGATCCCCAAGATGATGATATCAGACGGGGGTAGCCACTTTGTGAATCGGGAGGTGAAGAAACTCCTGAAGGACTACGGCATCGAACACCGTGTCGCAAGTCCTTACCACCCACAAACCAATGGTATGGCTGAGGTGTCGAATAGGGAGGTGAAGACCATATTGCAAAAGCTTGTCCGCCCGGACAGGAAGGATTGGTCTCAGATCTTAGATCAAGTCCTCTGGGCGTATAGGACGGCTTACAAGACACCGTTAGACACCTCCCCATTCCGAATGGTATTCGGAAAGCCGTGCCATTTGCCCGCAGAGTTAGTGCACAAATCAGAATGGGCAATAAAGAAGGTCAACTGGAACACACACCTGGGTCAGAAGCAGAGAGACATGGATCTGAATGAGCTTGTGGAAGTCAGAAACCGAGCATACGACAGCAGTTTGGTGTACAAGGACAAGGTGAAGCGTTGGCATGATAGATATATCAGACGAAAGACTTTTGTTCCTGGACAGAAGGTATGGTTGTTCAATGCCAGGCTGAAGACTTTCCAAGGCAAATTAAAGTCTAAGTGGACGGGACCATTCGTTGTCCGAACGGTGCATGATAGTGGATGTGTCGAGATCTCGGATCTCGCAGATGACGCACCGACATTCCTTGTGAATGGACAGCTGTTGAAGCACTTCGTTGAATCCAATGAACAGTTAGTCCATGTGGAGGAGATTGTATTCATGCGCGAGACAGATACAGCAGAAACACCTCAAGCCGCGCATGAGACCTTGCAGCAGTGAACTCCAGCCATCAGCAGCATCTTCAAAAGATTCAGACCGATTCATCTGTATATATCATTCTTCCTGTATATCCTATCCTTTACCCCCAAGATTCTAGTAACCCATCCTCACATCATCGAACCATTATCTCGGACTATCCTTAGGATAACCAGATCCTAAGTATAGGGGGGAGGGGCCACCCGAGTCGATTCACTGTACATTCTCCAGATCACATCGGTCCTTATACTCATTTCCTACCAATACTTAGGCTAACCTGAGCCTAAGTATAGGGGGGACCGATGCCCGCATTGTATACTCATCCATTTCTCATCTTTCCCTCGTCCGCCCCATTTCTGATCTTCTGCTACACTTAGGCTGCCAGAGCCTAAGTATAGGGGGGCGAGAGGACTTCTATACTTTCTGTTCCTTTTGGCTCTCCTACGCTTACCACGAGCTATGTCTTTTTCCTCGCTCTTCGTGCTCTATAGGGGGTGTGTATATATTACATATATACTTTACCCATAGCTCGTACTTTCGCGTATTTTTGTATATTTTACAATAATAACGGGTGGGTAAAAATCGAAAAAAAAATTTTGAAAACTATAAAAATAGGCTTCTTATTTACTCTTGCATATCATCTCTGCATAGAAAAATAAAAAGAGTCTTGCATTTTCATAGCATGACATCTCATCTCATCTGCATATCTTTGCATATGTAAAGTGAAAAGCTAGTGGGTTCTGGACCAAGTTATGAGTGGATATTGAGGATGGACTTGATTTGACCTTAATCCACCTAATTTCAGAGGAACCTTACAGGAACTGGAGTTAAGATTTCTCGGGTCAAGTGACTTAATTCTTTGAGTCCGCAAGTCTATGTTCACATGTCATCTTGATCAGTCTAAATAGAATATCTCGTGCATACGCAGGATTCTTTTAGATAATGACCTAACTTGGACAAGCACTATGCACGTAGCTCTTCATTGATGAGGTGGTGAGGAGGTAGAATCCTTTAGCTTGGAGTAGCACACGGGTGGAAACATCCGTCCTCCTCTAGGGAGGGAAGTGCGTCTCAACCTAGTCTAGTGGTGTTGACATCTAAGGACAGGATGCTGTGGGTTGCAATAAGGCTTCAAAAGAGGGATAGTCTACTGACTCAAGAGGAAAAACTCCTGATGTACATGCTGCTCTTGTCGAAAAAAAAATGCAAGAAAGAACTCCAAAAAATCAGACAGGTCCAAGAAAAAAATAATACCTGTCGGAGTATGTAAACTAGTAAAGAAATGCAGCTGGATGACTTGGCTACACTGGTCAGGCATCCCGGGATAGGTAGCTACACTGGCTACCGTCCATTCTCTTCTCTACCCCCTCCTCTTGAGTTGGTCGCACTTGAACTTAGAAGGGAATACCCCGCCCCTCGAGGAAAGAGTTACTAGACCGGGTTATTGAGTTACCTTGTTAGAGGAGGCTGGTTCCGAGCCATTTCTGATGTGGAGAGTTACAAATCACTTACACAGTACAAGTAAGAATCATAGTCATCAGAAATTTGCGTTTGAGGATTTGTTCTGACCTGACTATTGAGGCGTCTTGAATAGAAGACTTGTGGAACTTGAAGTCTGTTAAGTCTTAAGTCCAGGTCCAAATAAGGTTCCGCCACACAATTAATCCAAAGGTCGAGTCAGGCTCCATTTTTCAACTTTTGTTCATGACCTTGGTTTGGAACCCAAAATCATTTCACTCTTGCATTTCATTTAGTTGCTCGGGGACGAGCAAGGTTTAAGTATAGGGGGTTGATGAATCTGTGATTCATCACTTCAAAAGTCAAAAATAGAGCCTTGTTCCCGAGAAAATAGAGGCATATTTCCCCTTATATTGCATAAATAGCATTCATGCATGTATTCATAACTCATGTAGTTTAGCAGCTCATTTGCATCTAAATAAGAAGCCAAAAAAAATTCCTTGTAAAATACCTCTTCACCAAAATAACATCTTCTCTATAATCTATATTCCTTGATTAAGAACATAGGGAAGAATGTCAAAAATCACCCTTGTAAAATAGCCAATATAGCCTAAGAGCCCTTGTACACTAAAATACACATAAAACCCTCATACAAAGCCTGAATTAGGTCTACTCACTCTTAGAATATTACATATTAAAAGACCTTCAAAATGAGACTAATTTCATTGAATTTGGAGCTCGTATGAGAAACTTGGGTTTTTGGGTCACTTTGTATACTACATATGTATATTTATGTATCCTTGTATTTATGTATCATATTTGACCTCATCTCCGTCTTTGGTCAACATGAAACTTGTAGATCTCATCGAGATCTACAACTTTCATGTTTTGAGTTTTTCCAAATTCGGCTCCCTCTTCTCTCTACACGTGTCTCTTACTCCAGCCACTCACAGCAGGCCACGTGGCGCCCTCTGGTTGCGCCACGCGGCCCGCCTCCCATCGCCTCATCCGCCCGCGCCTTCAGCCGTTGGATCTCGCTCCAGATCCAACGGCCCAGCGCTGCCCACGCACGCCCCTTGCCTGGACCATCCGATCATCTCCAGCCGAGATCTAAGCCGCTTGTTCGCGCCCTCACCAGGGCCAGCCACGTGGCAGCATCTAAGCCGCTTGATCAGACCTCCGATCTCTCCATCACAGCCGCCCTTCTTCCAGCAAATCTCGACCTTCTGATCAACTCCACCCCCTCATCTAAACCGCTCGCTCGCGCTTCGCCACAACACGCCACGTGGCTCCATCATAACCCATCATCTACGCACCCCAGATCTAATCCTACCCGCTCACCACGCTCTAATCACCACCGTTGGATCACAAGATCCAACGGTGGAGACCTCGTCTCCTACCTCTGGGCGCCCCTCTCCCCCACGTCCCTTGCCTTGCGGGAGGGGCGCCCCCTTTCTATTTTCGGCTGCACGTCAGCCACTCTCTCCCACTACTGACACTCCCACGACGTCAGCCACTCATCCCTCTCCCTCGCCAGCTCCCTCAAGCTCCACCATCTCCACCATAGTCGCCCCACGTCGACCACCAACCTCGCTACTTCGCCAACACTGCCACACGTGTAGATGGGGTAAGTACGGACCATTTCTGGCTACCCGTGTTACTTGAGGACGAAGCCTTACGTAGTGTCCTCTAAACCCCCCACTCTGCTAAGTAAACCCAGACCGTTTCTGTCTACCTGAGCGTACCAACTGAAAAGAAGTGATTAGGTATATAGACTAAGTAGTATTTCGCGAGAAATACGGGTTTTTGGTCCTATCCTTACGGGTCGTCTCTCACTCGCGCACTCTGAGAAGAAATATGCGGGGATTACTCTCCCAAATCAAGTGAATCTTACGTTTATTTTAGATCAGATATGTTAGCAGTCTGATTTTATTTTTGAGGTTTTATATTTTTTTGAGTATTTTCAGACAAACATCTAACGAGTGTCTTTTTTTTTATTTTTTATTATAAAAGTCCTAAAGTCATGCACCTAGGTTATGAGTCCTATGACTAGCTACGAAAGCGCAATCAGATAGAATAAAAATGAAAACTCCTAACCAAGTACCTAGCGTCAAGAAAAGCCGCAGAAAACCGACGATGCGAGAAAAACCGCGGTGGATACCCTGATCTCCCGAAGGCACGGCACTCGGTGAATCAGACTCCGAGAAAAATTGGGAGTGGAGGTACAAGTCCGGATGCCCTTATTGGGCCCTTTTCTAGGAAAACTAAAACATGGGCAAGTGCCCTTCCTTTTTTTTACAAGAATAAAAGAAAAGAAATACAACACGAATCCTAACTAATCTTGCCCTCAGCAATCGAGAACTTCGGTCTCTGCACTTTCAATTATTTTGCAGCTTTTGAGAAAGTCGGTTGAACCTACAGGACCTGCAAGAATTAGTTAAGAAATAAAAACACAAAAAAAACCCGTACACAAAATTTTAAAAGAGACACGAAAAACCGAAAAATCAAAGAAAAACTGTAAATCGAAAACCGTAAGAAAATTTGTAAAATCAAGAAAAATAGAGAAGAATCGATCGAAAACCCGTTGTAAAAACATCGCTTTCTCGACAACGGCGCCATTTTGATAAATTCAGGTTTCGGAAGCGGATTTAAGTGTCGGTGTAGAGAATCGCTCGGAATCGAAACCCGAATTTCATCAAACAAAAATTACGGTAAAACAAGAGATGAAATCCTATTATACCGTTCACTACAAATTTAACTAGGTGAGTATGCCTGGGTCGAAAAAAAGGAAGCAGAATGTTTAAACTACGGTTTTCGAGACAAGGAATAAATCCCAACAAATCCTCTTTTATTCTTGAATTTACAATGAAAGAAATTGAAACAAATTTGGTTTAAAAGAAACTCAAGAAAACAAAAATCAAAACCACAACAGAAAGCAATGGAAAATTCGAGAAAAATACTTGAAAAATAGCGTGGGTAGTTGTCGAGCTTCCCTAAAAAATTCGCGGAAAAATGTCAAAATACGAGGTTCAAATGGCCCTTACAAGCCAAGGGCCTAACTGCAAGAAAAATGTTTAGTTTTTGTTACAAAACAGTTCCTGGAATTACTAAAATGCGAAAGAAATAAGTTTTATTATAATTAGGTCCTCGTATAGGGACCTAATTGCAATTCTAGAAACTTCTGGAGGCGGGCTTGATTTTTGAAAGTCTGTTGGGTTTAAGTCGCAAAAGTTCCACCGTTTCACAGTGGACGGCCTAGATTAGAAGGTGCGAGGCGATCTGAACTGTCCGCTGATGACACGTGTCGACAGGCCGTACGTCCTGGAGTTCTTGCTGTTCTTGCGGGCTTGCATGCAGCTGACGAAGGGCTCCTCTTCTCCGAATTATCTCTGACGAACGATGTGCCTCTTGGGCCTCTGGCGGGGCCAGAGGGGTGATGCCTTCACCCCTCGAGCTCGCCTACAGTGGTGATTGGTCGGAGGTGATCTCGATTGGCGAGAAAAAGATGATGAAAATGACGGTCCCGCTGCTCCTAGAACTGATAAAGTTTTTCCGCCTTCTTTGACTGCGAATTGCGTGAAGATTGAAAGCTCCAGATGGTCAAGTTTCGCTCCAGATTCAAGATAGACCGACAAAGAATTTATAGGTGCTCGATTCTCTCAAGAATCGGCCAACAATTAAGAGATTTACAAGTACAAATATGCATTTCCAGACTTAATGAAAAAGGTCGTGAATGGAAGCAGAAAATGAGACACAAATTGGTTTGATTTTGAAATGAATTGGAGATGGGATTTTGATGCGCGTTTAAGAAGGGTGATTAAGTGACCTAATTACGCGATTAAAGTTGCTAATTGGGGCACGAAGATCGAGAAAGAAAATAGCAAAACATATGGATGAATAGACCTGGGAATAGAGGTGCATTATCTCTGATGATTGCTCGACGGTCGATCCTTGTCGGAGCTGAACGCGGTGCTGGGCTGCGATGCAAGGCAGCGCTGCACCTTGGATCTTCTCCTCAGACATCCTTCTTCCATGCTAGGCTGCTTCGAGACGATGTCACCACCTCAGAAGGCCGGTACGAGGCTTGAAAGAGAGATGGGTCGGCTGATGAACAGTGGTTCAGAATCAGTTGGAGGAAGTTATGATGTTCGGAAGTTGAGATTTTGACAATTTAAAAGTAGGATTTCTTGGCATATATAGAGGATAGAATTTTTAACTTATTTTTATATTTTTATATACATTTTTATAAATAATTAAAAAAAGAGTTTGGTGAAAAATATGTTCATATGAATTAATTAAAAATCAATGAAGAATTGATATTTAATAGATAAATAATGAATAATGTGTGGAGTTTACTTTTATTATTTTTTTATGATTTTCTTTTCTTATCTCCCCCTACTTGTTATTTTTTCGACCAATCCATATTGACTTGGTCTCGGGGGTTAGGTTATATAAATATATCTTTCAGCTATATTTATATTATCTGAGTCATATTTTACATATATACATATCTACAATCTACCTTCTTTTCTATTATTTATTTTTTTATTCTTTATTTATTTACATGTTTTTATGCTTAAAAGTGTATTTTTATTTATGAATGAGTTTTTTTATAAAATGTGGGAATTAATGAATATTTATATGTATTTGTTAAGGGTTTTAATACAAAAGTTAATGAATCATGGATTCGTCACTCGTCGAGGTCAAAACCAAAAGGAACAAACTCATCAGTGGAAGCAGTCGAACTCTGTTCATCCTCTATAATCTCAACCGGGTCATCTTTTTCACCAAAAGGCCTGAATTCCTGAATAAAAGCAATCAAATAAAATTCGACCTTTGTCTCATTTGAAACTAAGCGAACAGGAACGGACTCATCAGTGAAAGTAGTCGAGTCATGTCCGTCCTGTCTAGTCTCTAAATCTACCCTCCGCTCAATGGTGTCAATCATTAATCCACGGTTGTTATCAATACATCGCCAAGTCCCAGAAGGAATAACTTCGAGATTCATGCTTTCCAAGTCTTCCTCCACAGGGAGGAATTCTCGATTCTCACCGGAGTCCAACATGCAGCAAAAGTCTCTGATAGTCTCATCAACGTCATGGTCCTCGAGGTCAGCCAAGATAGGTGAAGGTGCAACAGGTGCAGGTCTCTGGTCGACTGTAGGTGCGATGATCAACACTTCGCTCACGTCAGCAGGACGGAAGCGAATCTCTCATGATCCGTAATCAATAACAACCCTCGCAGAGGCGAGGAATGGTCGTCCCAGAATGATTGGAGAGTGCTCCCCTGTGGAGGTCTCCATGGGAAATACGACAAAATTTACATGGTAGCTCGTGCTCTGAATCGAAATGATGATGTTTTCAAGGATACCCTTCGGCCTTGATTGATCCATCAGCAAACTGAACGATCATCCTGGTTTTCTTGAGAAGCCCTAAGTGAAGAGATTGTACCAGCGAGAAGGGTATAATACTAATCGAAGCACCGCCGTCTAGGAGAGTGTGATCACATGTGAAGTCAGAGATGGTGCAGCTAATGAAAGGTGTGGCAGTGTTCTTTTTCCTAGGAATGGGACGGTGTGTGATGGTGTGGGTAGTGGCCATGGTCAAGATATGATGCTCAGATATGCTCCTCCGCTTTCTCTTCTTGAGAAGAGGAGCAGATAAATTAGTCATGGCGTGCTGAAGTGGGATATGGATGATCTCTTGAATGGTGGCCACCAATTCAGGTTCAATCAATAATTTTTTTAATTTTTGGACCTCCTCCATACAAGGGAGGAAATCTAAATCAGCATCTACACGAGGCATGCCAAGAGCAGTCTGTACAGCGGCATCCTTGGGGTCAAAGATGGGACAAAGTGTGAATGTATTTTGGATCATTAAACTTTTCTCATTTTTTATATTTTGGGTGATTGCAAGCTTTCATGAAAATCCTCGAATGAACCCATGTCATCAAATGGTGGAATATCATGGTCTCTCTTATTGATACTATTGAGGTTGTCAATCTTTTGTATCATATGATGCATCATCCGGGTCAAGTGCTCAAGGGTGGACTCCATGAAAGGTGACTCCAACAGCTCAGTCTCGGGTGGATGTGAAGGGAAATGTGAAGGTGAATGTAGATAAAAATCCAAGTCATGATACGGTGGTTGAGGTGGATATGTACAAAAATCAGAAAAAAATAGGAAGAGGATCCTCCTGATAAAAGGGAGGTGGACCGATTGGGTGAACGAGGGATCCGCAAAATCCGGATAAAATACGCTCCATGGGTCCATCTCGAAAACAAAAGGAAATGATTGGGAGAGCATGAAGGTCAAATAAAGAGAAAGTGAGAAAAAGGCGCAAATGCGCAGGGACGATCTAGAATGCACACAAAACAATCACAAACAAGAATGAAAATAAAACAAACCCTTAATTCACCTACTCAACTCAGTGAAGATCGCAAATGTGGTCTTCGTATCTTGTTTGTTTTAGAGTTAGGTGAGAAGTCCAGAAATTTGCGCAAACACTTAGGGGCTAAATGGGATTTGGGCACTAATCCTTAGTTTGTGCACGAGCAAGTAAAAGCGAAGACAATGAGGAGATTACGCGCCCCAAGACAAAATTTTTCTTTTTGATTGATTTTAGGGTCAAGTAATTTTAGCAGTCCCAATTTTTATTGATTATCACCTTTTTGGATTTTTAATGAGAATGCGCGCGCCTAACGAGGAGTCAATTCCTTTAAACACCTAGGTGATCAAAATCAGAGGAAGAGGCGGGAAAGCAATGCAAGCGACAATCGATGATAAATGCTAAAGCGTAAATGCTCACCTTGCCTCCAGCACTCTACATTCAAGGATGCTCAGCTGAAACCTAATCTATATGCAGATGCAACCGATGAAATCGCCCTAGGATGAGAAGTTGTTATTATCGGGAAGAACGGTTTTCAAAATTTGTCTAGATTCAAACGTAGACTATAGGCACATGCAAATATACTTAGGTGTTTGGACCTAATACTACCTCAAGCAACTCCTAAATCTAAGGGCTCAATCACACAAAAGAAATGAAACAAATAAAGAAACAAAAATATAAAAAGGCAATGAAAACCGCGAAAAAAATGACGAGGCCCCCAAGGGAACAATCCCTCGGGCACTGGACCTCGTGAAGTGTGGTAGAGTCCTGAGAGTCCTGTTTAAGTTATTACATGTTCAAATAGTCTCTCTCTCACTGAAATTACACAAATAAATACAGAAAATAAAAGCTCAAGAATTATCTTCAAAATTCCCTCCAAGTCCGCCTTGGTGCAACGCCAAAGTCGCCTCACGTGGGTGCTCGAGCGCTCCTATAAAAGAGTGCCTCCCTCGATCTGCGTACCTCACACAAAGTCAAATGTGAGGGTGGTTAGACAATTTCAAAATGTATATCAAAAATAGAGAAAATAAATGGAGCACGGAAACGTGCAAATAATCACAATCAACAAAATAATCCCAATCTAAGCGTTGTTGCTCCCCGGCAACGGCGCCATTTGAAAAAATGAAAAAGACGAGAGTCACTAAGTAATGGCCTGATAACTCAGGCTCACTGTCGCTGAGGCGACTACTCCAATCATCGCGTTGATCAACAATTAACCCACATGAATAATTGAGCAATTAAAAGCATGAGTTAAAATTTATTATACCCTACTAAAAATGTATAGTGTCAAGCAAGTAGGGGTCGAACACAAGAAGCAAAGGAGTAAAGCAGGCAAGACAGAAGTCAAGCACCCAATATCTTGCTAGTCACTTAGCCAAATTGAAACTTCTTTGTGGGTTTTTAATTTTATATTTTTTATTTAATTTTTGATTTGATATTTTTATATTTTGGTTTTTAAGTTTCTGATTTTATCTTTTCTTTTTTTATATATTTTTATATTTTTTTCTTTTAATTATAAAATAAAGTATATATACAATATAAGAAAAGAGATATAATGTATATATAAAAATAGATAAAAATAAACAAAATTCAGGAAATAAAATGTTTTTATACTTTTTATATTTTTCCAATGTTTTTTGTGATTTTTCTATATTTTTTCTAATGTTTTTGGCATTTTTAATGTCAAAAATACTGAAAACATGGAATAAAATAAATTCCGAAACTAAAATGGAGAAATAAATACAAAACAAAGGCCAAAATTCTTCAAATTAATTTTAAAATAGGGATAACAAAGTAAAGATGATTTAAAAATAGAAATTAGATTTTTAGAAGTTTTTATGGATTTTTAATATTTTTATGAAGGTTTTTGGAGTTTTGGAATTTTTAGGAGTTTTCTTTTATATTTTTTAGTGATTTTTGGTCTGAATAAAAACCATACAAAAATACACAAAATATATTTTTTTCATGGATTTTTCAAGAAGTTTTATAATTTTTATATATTTTCTAATGTAAACAGGGATGAAAATGCATGTTTTCGATTTTTTTAAATATCAAAATGATGCGAGAATATAAAAATATATGGCGTGGAAGTTCAATGAAACAACAAGCTTGGATATTTTTTTGAGATTTTTTAGGATTTTATATATGCATGAAATAAATATGAGAAAAAAGAGAAACTACACTACTGGCAAGGATAGTTTTGTGAATATTAGAAATTGTAGGGGCCAAAGTGTAAATTTCACAGAAAAAATATACGCAAGCAAAAAATTTAATGGACTGAATGCATATATGCAAAGCTGTAAGGGCAAAGCTGCAAAATTTCCAAAAGCAGGTGCCTCAACACGTACGCCACTAGTAGGGACGAAAATGCTATTATCAAAAATCTAGGGGCTTAACTTGCAATTTTTCCTAAAATTATTAACTTTATTAAAAATTCTGGGATTAACAGAAATAACAAAACAAATGAGGGCGCCCGAACAAAATACCTCCACCTCACGTGCACAAGTCACGTAAGGTGACGTGGCCGGGGACCCATTTGCAAATAACCAAACTATAGGGATGTTTTTGCAAATTTAACTAAAGTTAAATAACTACAAATGAATGTTTAACTATTAATGTCGAAATACAAAAATGGGTGAGGGTATAACGCAAAATTATCCACACCCTGTGGATCAATGGTTGAGCCTCCTTCACTTGATATGTGTCAGTACAGAGAGGGTCGATACCCCTTCGCAGATCAATGGGCCAGATTAGATCCTCTAGCTCAGATTTGACGGTCGATGGCGGAAGATCCGGATGGCGGCTGAAGGAACTGGGCCTTGAAGCCGATCCAACGGCGGCGGACTTCCCTGGATGAACAGGGAAGAACACCACCGCTGGCAAGCTTCAATCGACGTCGGCGTGCAACTCTGGCCTCCGTACTTTCTACGAATGGTCCAAAACTTTCCTGGCGATGTCCTCAAATGTTTGGCGGTGTCAAAATGGCGAAACGGCCGCCGTGGGCCGTCGCAAGGTCGAAGAAGGGTCACGACCCCAGGTGCATGCGCTTTGTCAAAAATCAACCCCAAATGGGGGTCTAATGCCCTTCGTACCTGCAGGAGTCATTAGCACCAGAGAATAGCAGGTTCGAGGGGTTCTATTGGCCGGATGGAGCAGATAGTGGGGTGCGGAGGAGGTAGCTCTGACGAGGCGGAGGAGGTGGAGCTCCGTGAGTCTTGCTCTTTGCAAGAGCAAGGGGAAGGGAGTGCGTTGGGCGGTCAGAACATGAAAAGACAAAAGGAAGGGAGTTTGGCGAGGCGAAAGTGGGTCGGGTGCGGTCAAAGTCCACTGGGGAGCAAGAAGCTCCGGCGGCTCGACTTCTTGAGATTTCAGCAATTTAAGATGGATTCAAGGAGAAACATATGCAGATTACTACTACTGGGAATCTAAAGAGTAAAAGGACATGAAGAAGGGGGGGAAAGAAAGCTCACTGAGTACGCCAGGAACAAGCTCCGGCGACGTAGCTTCGGCGAGTTGGATCAACTCGATTCAACAACCACGGCGGCCTCCGAATGCTGGAGTCGATTCTTGTTGTTACCAGGAAGATCCTTGGCTGCCTAGGATCAGGGTTTGAAAGTGGAAGAGTGATCAAGGGTCAAAGGAAGGTCGAGAGTCATTTTTTATGTGGGTTGATGGGTGACTCCCAAGAATGAGGCGAATCGCGAGATGCAGCAACGTGATCCATGAAAAGATCCCAGGGCGTGTAAGCTCGATTGTAGAGGAAGAAAATCTAAGAAGACATCATCGCGAGAATGCGAAAGATACGGCCTTGAAAAAATCAAGAAAATAGGGGAAAACGCAGTCTGTCACAGAGCCAGATCTCGGTCAGAGAGTTGACCGAGGTCAACCAACAGAGGATTCTGGTTGGTCCACGTTGACCAACCAGAAAATTCCTTGGCAAAAAGTTTTATAAATTATATAAAAATAATAAACGATTTAATTATATTTTGTTATAAAATGAAAATTATTTCTTATTTTATGAAGTATTTATAATGATTTTTATTTATTTTATAGAGGTTTAAGATTACAAGTTACCTTTTATGGCCTTTATAGGTATATTCATCTATATATTTTAATATTTTATTTTTTATTGTGTATATTTAATTTTTTTAATTTTGTTTATTATTTTATATGTTTATAACTTAATTTTATATACTTAAATATATTTTTATTTTATTTTTCTGTTGTAATATATATAATTAAATAATTAGAAGTATATTCTTTATAGGTATATTTATTGGTATTATACATATGTATTTTATACATGTATTTTATTTTGATGTTTTCTTTATGATTGTATTCTTGTTTTAATATACACATATATTATAAATAATATTTAAAAATAAAAAAATTATAAAAATAATGAATAATAAATAAAATGAATGCTTTAATCGGTATAAGTATACAATAGGGGTCCAAAACCTAACTTTCAAACCGTAGCTGCGAAAAATACGAAACCAACTTCATTAAATAGCTCATTAAAAATTATATACAATTAAAGATGATTTTGATATATTTCGAGTTTTTATTTGAGAGATACAGGTCTGGGAAGTTGGGATTTTAGAATTTTATTCTGATCATAACTTTTTATCTGTACATTATTTTTGGGGATTTTTACCCGATAGACCCTACAAACTTTTTAAATTACCTCTATGACCTTTTGCACAACGTAATTACCCTATCGACCTTAAACATTACCCCAAGAACCCTCACGGGCTTCAAACAGATTACTCGGAGGGTTCATGGGGTAAGAGTTGGTAAGTTTAGGGGGTCGAGGAAGGAATTATGTTGTTTCAAAGGTCGTAGAGGTAATTGACAAAGTTTATAGGGTCTGCCGGGTAAAAATCCCTTATTTTTGTGTGAAATCAATTTTGTATTTTTCTATATTTAATTATCTACAACTTTCATGTACAAAGTTTCTTTATTTAAAGTATAAAAAGTGGAACTAAAAATAGATCCCAAAAATGAATAAAGAATGGATTAAATAAAAGGGATTTTTATTGTATTTTGGCCCTTATCTCCCCCTACTTTATTCCTTGTCGACCTAGTCATCGAGATGCCTAGGTCTTGGGGTTTCGGGTCATAAAATATTTACAATATTTTATTCTTTTTCTTTTCTTTTCTTTATTCTAGAATTTTGGCTTCAAAAATCGTATTTTATACAATATGTACACCAATATGCATGAATGATAAAATGCCTAAATTAACGGTATTTACACGCATTTACTAGGGGTTTTAAGGCCAAAATGATAGAATAAAGATGATGAAACGGAGATTCATCACCTACGTTGCTGACTTGAGGGGACGTGGAGCCTACGAGCTTGGAGTTCTAGCTGAGGAGTCCATAGTAATTAGATTAAGATAGAATTTTGTTTTGCTAATTAATTGTAATTATATTGTAATAAATATTTGTTATTATTTGTGTAGTAATTTGTAAGTAATTGCCCTTATTTACAATGATTCTCGATCGAGAGCTTGCAATTGTACTTAAAGGCCTCTATTTATTCTTTTAGTTTGTGTGTGTTGAGGACCCTTGAGGACTCGACTTGAGTGGCAAACTTAGGATTAGGCACATGATTCAAATAGTCAATTGTAGGTCATATTGAATGTGCCCAATAGTAAATTAGACAACATCTTTGACATCTGAAGATTCACTCATCTTAAGATTTATTAATAGACATACTTAATATGTTCTAATTAGCTCAAATTAAATCATATTCTTTCCCGCTAATAGAACACATGTATCAGGAACAACTTTTCTTGACTTGCATCATATAGATTAGATATTTAAAATTCGGTCTAGCATCCACATGGAGAGTGCTAGAAGCATTATAAGTATTTCTAAATGACTGCAGACATCATGATTTTTCACTGCATTCTGTTTGCTGATTCATTCCCCTTGTTTTTCAACTTAAGAACTAAAAGGAATTGGGATTGCACGTTAGGTGTATTCTATTGGTGTGGTCACTTTAATTCAGCGATAACCTAACTCTCAAATCGAGACTGGATTATGCAAGTTGACATAAATAACATGGAATAAAATTGAATCTTGTATTATGGGTTCATAAACCCCTCATTGGACACATGTACTTACCCTCAGACAGAGTGGGTGAGGACATAGCCCCTAAGGTTAGAGCCCAAATACCTCGGTTTTCCCCATAAGTCTCCATTTCTGACTCTCACGGATTTCGAAGCTACACGGGCTTGACATAGGTATACGTTTTGATTATGTAAGCATGGTATTCTTCTTAGGGGTGTGATATTGAACTCGGCAGCCTGGGAATATCACCTCTTTGCTTGGAAGATATCAGGGGCACTGATGGGCATAAGGTGACTTCCTGTGCATAATGTATTTATAATTTTATTCTCCCACTAACTAAAAATTGACAAGATAATTCGACCAAACTCTTATGGCCTTCATGTGTAAAGTTGGTGAATATGCGGGTTGGAATTGTGTTTGATTTATTTGAGTTGATTCCACACATTCAAGTACACTGCAGTACTAGATCTCTTGATTCAATTGTGTTCATTATCATCTTCTTTTGACTTTGAAGATGGATAATTGGAGAGAATTTTGTTCGGACTTTGCGAACCTATCAGTGACCTATCCAAAGATCATGTCTTCTAAAGTCTGTGGAAGTTCACTCCAATGACCTACTTGGGCTCATGACTCTGTTGAGTCTAGGTTTACTTACACAACCAATTCTGACCCCATACCTCTCTTTCCAGAAGGATTCCAAGAGGATTCATTTAAGATGCATCCAAAGAAACAAAATGATGAAGAGGAGTGTGATGACCCATTGAAGAGCCTTGATCTACCCTACTTAATTCAACAGAATTATCGTCAAATTTAATGTTTCGTTCGTTGTAGTCAGATAAATCGAGATTGATCAAAACCACTTAGATTAATATCAAATTAAACACAAACGGTAATTTTATTTTACTTGGACAAGACCAAGGTCGAACTCAGGGAGGCAACTTTTTTCTTAGGTTAATTTAAAGTCAATTTCGATGTTAGGTTTTCAGGAGAATTTTTTTCATCTTTTTATGCAATTAACGACAATGCAATGCAATTCAAGCCAAATTTGGAGGTTGAACATGAAGTACGGTCAAATTAAGTCCAAAAATTATGAAACTTGGCAAGAATATGATATGCAAAAATTAAGCTACTGCAACTTTTTTGGAATTTTACGACTCTAATTAAATTAAATATGAATTAAAATCAATGCAGGGTAGTTTTTGCAAAATTAATTTTAATAAATACCAAAGTACATCATTTTCAGATACAAAAATTAACCTAGATACTTCTATGTGAGATGAATCCAAAAAAATATTAATCCTCAAAATGACTAATTTTGGACCTACTAAAAATCAATTAAGCAAAATACTATTTAATTTATTAAGGCCTCGTTATGTGTGCAAATGATATGATTTTTGGGCAAAAAGAAGAGCATTTAAACTAGACCTATTGTGATTTTTTGGTGATTTTTGAAATAACAAATAATTTAATATCGAATTAAAGGCACATAGTGGCAAAACTGTGTAAACTTCCACAAAAATAATTATATTAAATTCCTCGAAGTTCTCAAAAATGTGACAATTCAACAATGATAAAGCACAAGTTTTTCTACAACATGCAACTTTTGGAAATAAAAATGATGCTAAATGAGTGGTGAAATAAACATGCAAACAGAGGGACCAAAATGCAAACAGGAATAAAGTTGTTCAAAACACAAACATGCATATAGGGACTAAAATGCAATTACCTATAATGCAGGGGGTATGTGTGCAAATTATCCATGGAACATGTGCATCTCCCGTGACGCGCCTGGTAGGGATTGAAGTACAATTTTTAAAACTTGCAGGGGCCTCAGTGTAAATTACCCAGACCGCACGTGAGGACCACGTGAGGTGCTAGGCTCGGAAGCGTCGGAGTCTCGGACGGTGGCTTGGGTCTTCTGCAGGCTCGGACTTGCTTCGAGGTAGCTTCGGATGCTCCGAGCCTAAAGGTTAGGGAAGAGGTTTGGAGGAAGTGACGTGGTGGAAGATGGATCGTTTGATCAAGATGATCAAACGGTTGCTGAAGCTGGAGACATGGCACGCCTTGGGTCCATCAGATCAAGATGGATCCAATGGTGGAATTTACTCTTGGAGCGGGCGACGTGGTGTGATGCAGGCCGTCAGATCGTAATCGATCTAACAGTATCTGGAGTTCCTGGTGAGAGCGACGTGGATGAATGATGGTTGTTGGATGATCATCGGGGGGTGAATCCAACGGCAACTGTAGCCTGGGTTCTTCCTCCTCCGCATCTACGGTGGTGGTGACTTCAGTGCTCCGGCGAAGGGTCCGCAGCTCCGTCGCCATGGTTCTTGCTCAGTGCTGATCCCCGTGGACTCCTAAGTAGCTGGAAGTGATCGTGGAGGTGCAGCGGAGCCGCCGAAGGTTCTGGAAGAGACGGGGGTGGGCTACACGTCGGAGATGAAGGAGCTCAAAGCAGCTCTGGTGAGGTTCCAACCAGTGACGATGGTGGTCCTGCGACATTAGTGAATGCTAAAGAAAGGGTGCACGTGCTCAAGTGGGTGTTGTGAGTGATGCGAGGCCTATGGGGTGAAGGTGTTGAGTGGTCATCGTGCTCCTCTGCCGGGAGGGGTGGAGCAGTGGCGGAGATGGCTCGATGAGTCGTGAAGGTGAACGGAAAGGCACGTGAAGATGGTCGCTCTAAGACGGAGCTCGATCGATGATCGGCGGAAGGAGGTGTTGAACGGAGAAGGTCAAAAAAATCAAGAGACACTCGGAGTGGAAGAAGATGATAAGAAGAGAAGAAGATGAAGGGTGCTACCTGGGAATGGAGGCTCGGAGTGGAGCTGCCGGTCTTCGCTCAAGGGTCGGTAGGAGCCTGAGCTCGCGCAACTCGATGGAGGAGCTGCTGCAAGGCGAAGCTCGCCGTGGATCTTGCCGGAGAGGGTACCGCTGTCGTCGCTAGATTTCTGTCCTAATCTCTATCACAGATAGGAGGAGAAGAGCTCTAGGGTCTCTCTTGCAAGGGTGGATGCTGGTGAAAGTGGTCGGAGGTGTTGTATTTATAGAGACAAGGTGGTGACTCCGGTGATGGGGGGTGAGGTGTGATGAATCTCAGCTTCATCACTCTAAAATTGATTAATTAAGCTCAAATCCTTAAAAATCATTGGCATTTCTTCATTTATTCTGCATAATTAGCATTCATGCATGTTTTGATAAGAATTGCATTTTATCACTTATTTTTGCACAAAATAAGAAGCCAAAACTCCCAGCCAAAATAGACCTGTAAATAGCCTAACTTCCCCGATTTTTAACGCATTCATGATAACTCCAATTGACCTAAAACCACCTCTACTATGTACATATCACTGACAAGAATAAATAAAAAATGCAAAAAAAAAATAACTAACCCAAATAAGTGGACCAAAAACCCAAACCCTAGTTCTAGGATTTCCGGACTAAAACCCTCATATCTTCCTCATCCAGTGTCTGTTTTAATCCTACTCACTTTTGAACTAATGCACATTCAATTACCTTCAAAACAATATCAAGTTCAAGTGCATCGGAGCTCATATGTGAAAGTTTGGTTTTGGGCCTCTTTTGTACATTTTGTATTTTAGAGGTTTTTGACCTATTATTTCATGTACATAATTTACTCATTTTATTTTATTTCTTTTTCATTTGTTTTATTTGATAAAAGTTTTATTAAAATACATAAAAATCTAAATCCAAACTGAGCTTGAAATTAAAGAAACTAAGTGAGTCCGAGTCTTCACTAACTGCCTGTACAAAATTGGTCTTTTTGTGTTTTATTTTATTTCTTCTTTTTCTTAATTAACAAAAATCCAGAAAATAGATTAATATGTAAATATTTATCTTTGTTTTTATTGTATTTTTTCCGAATTTTTATCTGTAAAATGATTAAAAAAATTATAAAACCCAAAATTCAAGGTATTCTATGTACATGGAATATCCCAAAAATATCACTTTGTGCAAATGATCGATTTTGGTTTTGGTGTCTTCATGAAAGTCGTAGATCTCATCGAGACAAGCAATTTTCGTGAAGAAATACTTTCTATCCGAGTTCATTTTCTATTTATTTTCTATTTTTCAAAGTTGTTATTTTCTGATTTTTGTGGGGCTAACACGTGGCAGCTCCTGGAGCTGCCACGTGAAACCCATTTTTGGATTTATTTTCTTTCATTTTTATATAAAAAAATTAAAAGCAATGAGTGTGTGTAGCACGTGCCTCCTGTGCACATGCCACGCACGTGCTCCGCCAAACCGCCTTCTCTCGCCGCCACGTGGAAGCACATGGGCCATCTGATCTCGGTCAATCGGACGGCCCCAACCTCATCACTTTCCTCCCCTCTCCCAAAGCAGGCGGCGGAAACCCCAAATCACGTCGCCACCGCGAATCCCTCCTTCTCCACGATTATCGGTCGTCGCCCTCTCATCGAATCACACCTTCGATCCTGCCATCTCTGCCCTCACCAATCAAACCCAATCAGGCCGCCCCCCGATTCTCTTCCATCTCCGGCACCAATTCCCTCCGCTATTCAAAATGATACCGCCCCCACTCATCAATCCATTCGTCGACTGATGCTCGAAGGAAAAACCGGTTGGAGGTGATAGCTCCACACCCCAACGACACGACGAGATCCGAGGGCTACCACCTCGTCGCAGCGCCGCTCCTAGCCTGGCTGCTTTGCTTTGGGTATCCCCGTCGAGCCTACGTCCGCAACTTCAACTACGTTCATCTCCGACAACGCCAACATCCACCTTCATCGACTTCGTCGTCTCCGCACATTCAACTCGAGTCGTGGGGCACGTTGCTCCTCCTGAAACGTCAACAACCGTCTTCATCATTGTCAAAGCTTCTTCACCTCTGCTCCCAGCTCCTTCGCACGCCCCTAGAATCGCCACCGTCGCCAGGATCTCCGTCGCTCCGCTGATAGCCTCGCCGGCACTCCGTCGTCTCAAGCTCCCTCCGCCTCACGTCGGGCTCCAACCCTGAGACTCCCACACACGTGCGCCGCATGTGCCTTGGGGGAACTTTACAAAGAAGCCCCCGTGAAATCTGAGATCTACAAGCTACCCCAGGGTCACGTGCTATGCAAGTGATCACTGGGAACGTTTGCAAGAAGTCCCCCACGAGTTCGCCAAATTACATCAGAACCCCATCACTCAAAGGTCACGTGCCTGGCACGTGACCTGTTGAGAATTTTGCAAACATATCCCCTTAATTATAGGTATTTACATGCACACCTATGTTCTGCATTATCTTTATTAATTATTTACTGTAATTTGCATTAATACCCCAAACTTCCTCTATTATTTTGAGCAACATTTTCGCATCATTTCATCTTCATAAAAATAGCACGATGTGTGTCAATTAATTCTCTACATTATGGCATATGTCTGACATTTTTGTGAGTTGTGGTAAATTATTAATTAATTGTTTTGTGGAAGATTGCTTATTTTGCCCATTCTGTGCTTGAATATTCATAGATAATTAATCGTTGCTCTAAAAATTGCCAAGAATTCATATATTGTAGAATTAATTGTATGTTACATTGTACCCAAAAAGAATTGCATTTGTATACATCATTTGTCTTCTAAAAATTATTTTGCATATTTCAATATTCAATTTTTAATAGGTATTGAATCTTGTATTTTTGAGGTTTAGGATTTTTCTTAGATCCATCACCTAGTGATAGATCTTGGATAACTTTATCCTATGAAAATAATTAGGTTTAACATTTATTATAATTAAATATTGAAATTCACCTTGTTTGCATTTAAAATTTATAAAAAATTCATCTTGCATCCAAAAATTCCAAAAAATTTACAGTGCAATTATTTCATTGTAATTATCATCTTGACCAAGTTCATATTTTTCGAACATAGTTTGATTGATCTTTACATTTTAGTCCCTAAAATTGGTCGAAGTTGCATTTTGCATCCCTAATTGCATTAAAAATTAGAAAAAAAGACCACCTTGAAAACCGTGCACGAACTTTGATAGACAAAATTCAAGGTTGTTCCTATGCCTCCTTGTATTCGACCTTAGGACTTGCCTAAGTAAAATAAACATAAAACTGCATTAATTAAAATTGACTAAATTTTATGTGGTTATTTCTTGACTGATTCTGATTTCCCATCTACAACGAAATGACACATTAATTTAAGCGAACGATAATCCACGCATTTTAATTAGGGCAATCCACGATCCGTCAGATGGCGCCGTTGTCGGGTAGGCAAACAACTTAGTTTTTTTGTCTAAAATTTTTTGTGCAGTTTTTCGCATTCGGGTAGTATGACCCCCGAATTTTCACTGTAAATTCCATTTTTCCCTCATTTATTTTTATTTTTATTTTCAGCATTTATTTTCTTATTTTATTTTTTTGATTTATTTTTGAGTCACTCTCTTACATTCTCTCTGTTATTTTTCTTACGAGGTACCCGGCGTACGTAGAGCGATTTTTTAAGAACCAACGCATCTTCACCGACTTTCAAAAAGTCACAATTAATTTAAGATCGAGTCGAGTCGTGAGAGAGCGTAGAGTTTAGGATTTTATTTCTGCATTTTTTAATATCTATAATTAATTGCTCATTTATAGCGGTGTCCGTTTGGACTCTCGCGTGTGTAAAAAGACCTTAAACTTCTTATGTGGTGTGTCGTGGCCTTTTTCACTCTCCGGTGAGGTGGGGCCCAACTTGAGTGGTGCTTAGGATAGACATGCGCATACGGCTCTTAGAGCTTTTAAATTTTTGATTGTGCTCGTAGGACCTAGGGCCACACTTGACTCTAATTTAAACGCACCATAGATCGTTCAATTTAGTCAAATTCAATTCAACCTGCTAATAGAACTTTCTGCTAGGCGTGATTTTTTTCATCGGCTTGCATTCATTTAGGATAATCATTCAATTCTTGTATTGCATCCCACATGGAGATTGCGAGGAATCATTGTAAGTCTTCTAACTGAGCATACGTCATCATTTTTCGCGTGCATTGGCTTTTCCTGAATTTCTCCCTCATATTTTATCACATAGTTTTAAAGGAAATTGGGATTGGACGGTAGATGTGCTTTTGTGCTCACCTTAAATTTTCAGTGATCACCTAATTAAAATTGGGACTGCTAAATATAGCCGACTTTAATTAACCCATAAAATTGAGAATTTTTGCGGGATAGCAACCCCGACCTTAGATGCATTTATTTTTCTGAGTGAGCAAGAAACGACACTTAAGGTTAGATCCCAACTCTGAAATTTTCATTCAGACTACTGATTCTAAAAAACGATTAGCTACTTCTCAGTGAGGATCTACAAGTAGCCAGTAAATGGTCCTGATTTCATTAGCAGAGTGGGTGGTTTAGAGGACACTGCGTAAGGCTCCATCCTTAAGTAACACGTGTAGCCATTTTATGGCCCGTACTTACACCTATACTGGTTGAAAGTAGGCGCAACTAGTAGTAGGAATTCGGGACGGTCCTTAGGTAAATTTTCGGCACCTAACAACTCATTAATTATTTTCCAAGATTGTCTTATCATCAACTAAAATTGAAAAGATAATTGCCGAACTCTTGCGGCTTCATTATGTGAGTTGGTGAATCCAGGGTTTGATTTGTGTTTGCATTGGTGTGTGTAAACTAATTTTGAAGATCAAAAGCCACACATTTATACCCTCAACCTCCTTGATCAAAATTTCTTTTGAATATCCCGTGCACTTGCACCAAGATCAACCATGTCGATTCATCATCAACCTCCTTTCACAAAAACAGGACAATGGTTCGAGTACCCCTCTGATCTATTTTATGAAAATGAATTTGTCTCGATCAGGCTTAAATCGACTAAACCATCTTCTTTCTATAATCCTCCAACATTTGAGAGAGATTCTGACTCTTGGACGAATTCGGTCCCCTCGTTGAATTCCAAGCCATTCTACTTGAATCATCCGACCACACCATATCACTTACCATCCTGGACTGAACCGTTGTACTCTCGGTTTCTCGATGAAACTAATGAACCCTTTCAAGATCAAATCACTGTTGAGGCTAATGACTGGTCGAGAGACCAAACCCAATCACACCAGATGGAGAGGCCCACACTTAATTATCATCAGCGTTGGATTGGCCGTGACAATCAAATCCCTACTGACCAACCCGAATACGACTCCTTTGATCAACCTATACATACAGAGGATCAGACAGATGATATCGACACATATGCACCCTTTATGACTCCATTATTTGAGGATACGATCAATCATGACCATGGAAGTAGACTCTACTCAAACCTGCATTGCATGCCTGAGTCACGACATGCTGAGTATGAGACCTACAAATTCTCGTAAAATCCTTCCTTTGAGCAGCCTCCTTTCATAATTTTTGAGGAGAAATTTTCGGAAAATAATGATCATATATTGGACATTCTAAGAGACTCTTCTCCCAACACATACAGGAAAATGGAAGATGAAATTATTGAATTTCAAATGCAAAAACACACCCCGACTGCTCCCATGATTGATCATGAACAGAATTTTGAGGATGATATTCTGAGGATAAATAAGAGATTTGATTTAATGGATGATAGATTTAGAAAGTTTGCCGACCGATTAATTTCACTCTCAGGGACCTCGGACATGAAATTGAATAAGGAAAAGATTGGATCTCATGTTGAAAATTCTGAGGATATTCAGAAACCTAGAGAATATGTTCAACCTAGGGACGACTCTGACAGCGACACTTCTGCATATTACTCCCCTAAGAACGACTATGCTTGTGACTCTTACTCGGAACATTAAAGCCCCTGCTCATCTGAGGAACACACCACATCACCACTCCACACAGAAAATATCAAAAAAAATTGAAATATTCAAAAACACCCAAAGATTGAAAATCTCGAAAAAATCATAAAAATTAAGATTGAAGAAGATCTGAAAATTGTGAATCCTACTTTACGGGAAGCGCTGGAGAAAAGATTGATTTTTGAAGTTCCCTTTATACAGGCCATTGAACACTTCCCCGGCCTTAAAGGATTTGTAATGGACAAATTAATGATGAAAATTTTGGGCAGGATAGGAACGAAGAGTGAAAGACATATCTTGTCAATGGCCTCCTCCTTGGTGTTGAGGAGAAAAACCAAGAGCCGCATAGTGAAGTGATTGCCCAGATTTGACTGTGGAATCAAAGACAAGATATTTACCCATGCTCGAATTGAAGAAGATTCGCTAATCAATATCCTCCTGACCTCTATATTTCACGAGCTCAAACTCAGACCTATCAGTAAGATACGAGAGATCGTTCAATTGGCTGACCGATCGATAAAGCAGCTGAGAGGAATCATTTTTGTCATCATTACATTCCAAGGTGCCCCGCTCAAAGTAGACTTCACGATCATTGATATTGAGCATCAAGGAGAATTCACCCCGTCTCCAATTATTCTCGGAAAGCCATTCTTAGCATTGGCTAAGGCAATTATTAAGTGTGAGAATCGAGAAATCAATTTTACAACATTGGAAGCACTTCGTTCTCACCAAGTTTTTGAGGAACCACGATTTTCTGAGGCAACTGATGAAGTCCTCGACAGCCGTAACCATCAAGCGGTAGAAGAGCCCTACCCCGTTGCTACACCTGAGATAGCGGTTGTTGACGAGACTATTGGTTTAGATACTCTCCCTCCTGCTCCTTTCCCAGCTGCTCTCACCACGGAAAATAAATTATATGAATCATATAATCCTGAGACTTATGCATGGTCTCACCCTGGGTCAACCTATTCTGACTACCTTGATCACATCAACTCGATACAAGAATGCTCCAACATCAAATCAATTGAGAAGGAACATGCAGGGACTCTACCCACTATTTCAATTCCTGTGGATATCACAGTAGAAGAATGTTCTTATATGATCCTGAGACATATGCATGGTCGCACCCTAGGTCAACCTGCTCTGAATATCTTGACCAAATCATCCCAACTTAGGAGTGCACCAACATTAAGAAGAATAAGAACAACCATGCAGGACGAACACCGACCAAGGAGAAGAATTCCAATGGTTATTCATCTGGAGACTCAAGTGGACCAACAACTTCACGAAACAAAATGACTACTCCTTCATTTAAAAAGAAAGTCACCTTTGACCTTTAGGAAGAGGAATCATCTGATGATCCCTCATCAGGTTTGGAAAAGTTAATCTACATGAGTGAAGTCTGTTCGGCAATTCTAAAACCATATCTTCGCAAGGATCCAAACTTCGATTCCGGTTTGACGACTCCCGTTCCTCACTATTATTCTTCCAAAGCCGATGTTGCTGCTCTCATTAAATACACTGGAATTATTTCTTATGAGCTGACTGAGACTGGTGCTTCAGAATATTCATCCGAGGACAAATCGCTTGATCACAAGAAGGAACGAATTCTGAGAAAACAACTGCAGAAACTGAAAGACAATAATATTTGGAGTGTGTCCACTTTCAAATACTTTTCCTCTGAGGATAATTCCGATGATGGTTATCTCTCATATGACTCATATGCGTCATCTACAATCCAACATGATTTCTCCGAGGATAACACTGATAATAGTTGGGAATCAAACGGTTCATCTCCTTCTTGTCATTACGGTCTCCCACCATAGGCTCACAAAAAGATCGGCTGAAAATCGCCTTAATCATCGGCTAACCACCCTCCACCAACCACATCAGTCTCCTTGTACATCTTCTTCCTCTACTTAGGTCAAGGCCTAAGTATAGGGGGGACCGATGCCATCTATACATACCATTCTCCCCATATCACGATCATTCTATTTCCACCCTTCTTCCGTACTTAGGTTGACCAGAGCCTAAGTATAGGGGGGACCGATGCCATCTGTACATACCATTCTCCCCATCTCACGATCATTCCATTTCCATCCTTCTTCTGTACTTAGGCTGACCAAGTATAGGGGGAATCGATGCCCATCCTCATTCACATATCTTGATCGCCTCATTTTCGCTCTTCTTCTATACTTAGAATGTTCACAGTCTAAGTATAGGGTTGAGGACCGATGTATCTATTTTTTTTCTTCTTATTTCACTCTCTTACGCTTAGCCCGAGCTATGTCTTCTTTACGCTTCTTGTGCTCTGAGGATACAACACTCGCTAAGAATAGGAGGGTCTGTATATATACTATGTATATATTTTACCCATATCTCGTACTTTCGCGTAAATCTATATGTATTTATGGGTGGGTAATTAATTTGAAAAAAAAGAGTTTTGCTACTAACACTGACTGTGTCCAACCCAAATTTTTTGAAAAAAAATGGCTTCTTATTCATTTTTGCAAAAAAAATTCAAAAAAAAAACCTTGCATAAAAAAATCAAAAAATGCGTATGTATTTCACATACCTGCACCTCATCGAACATTACATTTGCATCTGTGAAAAGTCATTGGGTTCTGAACCGAGTTATGAAAAGAAACCGAGAGTGATCTGGACTTGAACTTAATCCACCTAATTTTCAGAGGAACTTCACCGAGAAATAGGATTTTAGAATCTTCGGCTCTTTGACTTAATTCTTCGAGTTCCACATGACAATGTGCAGCGTTTGACTCTTAATGTCTAACATGGTCTCTTAATTCTTGGTACAACTCTGGAATAGGGAATTAATTTGTACTCTTGTACTATGCACTTAGATCAACTCAGATGGGGTGTTGGAAGACTGTGTGAGTTTCATTTCTGGTAGCATGGAAATCTAAAGACTGGAGTAGGGTTGAAATAAAGCTTCGGAAAAGGGATGGAAGACCGGGCATAATTTTTTCTAAGACCCCAAAACATGTACGGAAACAAAAAGATTCTATATCCATAGGGGCACAACAAGATCCAAGCAGAACCACCAAAAATCCAAATACAAAGAAGCCACTACCAAATAAATATCTGACCAAAAAGGTCCAAGCTTCAAAGAAAACCTGCAGATCTTGGTGGAGACTCGGCTACACTGTCCAGCTTCACAATGAGAGGTCACTACACCGACCACCCTCCAGTTCTTTTCTCCTTCTTCTAACTTCTCCCCCATTTTGATTGTGAACACAGTGCGACAGACCTTAGAAGGAATTACCTGACTCCCCGAGGACGAGTTATTGGAGAGGAGGTTTGCATGGTAGTCTAGCATTCTGGATGGGAAGAGCTAAAACCTTTCACACACATGAGTCGATTGTTCAATGGTCATAGGGTATGCTTTGGGAAGAGGATTTATCTAAGATGACTTTTGAGCTGAAACTGTGACAATGATGTGTACAACTTGAAGGCTATTGATTTTAAAATTCTAAGTCTCACAGAAGTTCCGCCAAACTAATAATCCAAAGGTCGAGTCTAGTTTCATTTTCACCTTCAGCTCATGGTCCTGGTATGGAACCCAATCTCATTTCACTTCATAGAATTTTTTTGATGCTCAGGGACGAGCATGGTTTAAGTATAGGGGGATGATGAATCTCAGTTTCATCACTCTGAAATTGATTAATTAAGCTCAAATCCCTATCATTGGCATTTCTTCATTTATTTTGCATAATTAGCATTCATGCATGTTTTGATAAGAATTGCATTTTATCACTTATTTTTGCACAAAATAAGAAGCCAAAAATCCCAGCCAAAATAGACTTGTAAATAGCCTAACTTCCCCGATTTTTAACTCATTCATGTTAACTCTAATTGACCCAAAACCACCTATATTGTGTACATATCACTGACAAGAATAAATGAAAAATACAAAAAAATCACTAACCCAAATAAGTGGACCACAAGCCAAACCCTAGTTCTAGGATTTTCGGACTAAAACCCTCGCATCTTCCTCATCTAGTGTCTGTTTTAATCCTACTCACTTTTGAACTAATGTACATTTAATTACCTTCAAAAAAAGAAACAAGTCCAAGTGAATCGGAGCTCATATGTGAAAGTTGGGTTTTGGGCCACTTTTGTACATTTTGTATTTTAGCGATTTTTGACCTATTATTTTATGCAAATAATTGACTCATTTTATTTAATTTATTTTTCATTTCTTTTATTTGATAAAAGTTTTATTAAAATACGCAAAAATCCAAATCCAAACTGAGCTTGAAATCAAAGAAACTAACTGAGTCTGAATCTTCACTAACTGAGTGTACAAAATTGGTCTTTTTCGTGTTTTATTTTATTTCTTCTTTTTCTTAATTACCAAAAATCCAAAAAAATAGATTAATGTGTAAATATTTATCTTTATTTTTATCATATTTTTCTCGAATTTTATTTGGTTTAAAAATGACAAAAAGATTATAAAACCCAAAAATCAAGGTATTATATGTGCATGGGATATCCCAAAAATATCACTTTGTGCAAAAAATCTATTTTGGTTTCAATGTCTTCATGAAAGTTGTGGAACTCATCGAGACGAGCAATTTTTGTGAAGAAACCTTTTCTATCCGAGGTTGTTTTCTATTACTTTTCTATTTTTCAAAGTTTTTATTTTCCGATTTTTGTGGGGCTGACACGTGGCAGCTCCTGGAGCCGCCACATGTCACCTGTTTTTGGATTTATTTTCTTCATTTTTATATAAAAATTTAAAAGCCTCACACGTGCGTAGCACGTTCCTCCTACGCACATGCCATGCACGTGCTCCACCAAACCGCCTTCTCTAACCACCACGTGGAAGACCTGGGTCGTCTGATCTCAGACTATCGGACGACCCCAACCTCATCTATTTCATCCCCTCTCCCAAAGCGGGCGGCGGCGCCCCCAAATATCACCACCGCCTTGAATCCCTCCTCCTCCGCGATTATCGACCATCGCCCTCTCGTCGAATCACATCTCCGATTCCGCGATCTCCGCCCTCACCAATCAAACCCAATCAGAGAGCCCCCCAATTCTCTTCCATCTCTGGCACCAATTCCCTCCGCTATTTAAAACATCGTCGCCCCCGCTCATCAACCCATCCGCCGACTGATGCTCAAAGGAACAAGCGGCTTGAGGTGACAGCTCCACACCCCGACGACACGGTGAGATCCGAGGGCTACCCCCTCGTCACAGCGCTGCTCCTAGCCTAGCTGCTTTGCTCCAAGTATCCCCATCGAGCCTACGTCTGTAACTTCAACTACATTCATCTCCGACAATGCCAACATCCACCTTCATCGACTTCGTCGTCTCCGCACATTCAACTCCAGTCGTGGGCACGCTGCTCCTCCTGCAACATCGACAACCATCTTCATAATCATCAAAGCTTTCTCAGCTCCACTCCCAGCTCCTTCGCACAACCCTAGAATCGCCACCATCACCATGATCTCTGCCACTCCACCGGTAGCCTCGCCGGCACTCCGTCATCTCAAGCTCCCTCCGCCTCAACGACAGGCTCCAACCCCGAGGCCCCCACGCACGTGCGTTGGGGGAACTTCGCGAAGAAGCCCCCGTGAATTCCGTGATATACAAGCTACCCTAGGGTCACATGTTGCGCACGTGACTGCTGAGAACATTTGCAAGAAGCCCCCCAAGAGTTCACCTAATTACATCATAACCCCGCCACTTAAAGGTCATGTACCTGGCACATGACCTGTTGAGCATTTTGCAAACATATCCCCTTGATTATATGTATTTACATGCATAACTCTATTATGCATTATCTTTATTAATTATTTAATGTAATTTGCATTAATACCCCTGACTTCCTCTATTATTTTGAGCAACATTTTCGCATCATTTAATCTTCAAAAAAAAAGCACAATGGTTGTCAATTAATTCTCTACATTATGGCATATGTATGACATTTTTGTCAGTTGTGGAAAATTATTAATTAATTATTTGTGGAAAATTACTCATTTTCCCATTTTGTGCTTGTATATTCATAGATAATTAACCGTTGCTCTAAAAATTACAAGAATTCACATATTGTAGAATTAATTGTATGTTACATTGTTCCCAAAAAGCATTGCATTTGCATGTATAATTTGCCTTCTAAAAATCATTTTGCATATTTCAATATTCAATTTTTAATAGGTATTGAATCTTGTATTTTTGAGGCTTAGGATTTTTCTGAGATCCATCACCTAGTGATAGATCTTGGATAATTTTATCCCTTAAAAGTAATTAGGTTTACTATTTATTATAATTAAATATTGAAATTCATTTTGTTTTCATTTAAAAATTCATTAAAAAAATCATCTTGCATCTAAAAAATCCAAAAAAATTATACTGCATTCATTTCATCATAATTATCGTCTTGGCCAAGTTTCATATTTTTCGGACATCATTTGATTGATCTTTACATTTTAGTCTCTAATTGGCCAAAGTTGCATTTTGCATCCATAATTGCATTAAAAATCACAAAAAAAGACCACCTCAAAAAGCGTGCACGAACTTTGATAAATAAAATTCTAGGTTGTTCCTTTGCCTCCTTGTGTTCAACCTTGGGACTTGCCCAAGTAAAATAAACGTAAAACCGCATTGATTAAAATTGACTAAATTTTGTGTGGTTATTTCCTGACTGATTCTGATTGCCCGCCTACAACGAAATGACACATTAATTTAAGCGAACGATAATCCACGCATTTTAACTAGGGCAATCCGCGATCCGTCAAGGTGTTCGTGGCGATTACGGTGCGAGAGAGAGGGAATCATGGCTGAGATGGTCTCCCACGAGGGTGAGGGACGTCAGGTCTTGGACGTGGGCTCGTCAGGAAGTGGAGATAGTGGCTGGAATGGCGACAAAAATAGAAAGGGACCAGTGAGTTGGCAAGGTGGGGCGACATGGGTGAGGCATTCTCGGAGGTTGAAGATGGACTCTTGACCATTGGATCTAGTGATCCAACGGCTCTGAGCAGGGCGCTAGGGAGCAGTTAGGATCATATCAAGGTGATGTGATCGAAGGGATAAGGATGCGCCACGTGACGGAACGTGGTGTGGGCGGAAGTCAAAGGCCCAGATTTGATCTGGACGTTGATTGGGCAGCTACGATTGAAGCGGCAATGAATGGCTGCAATCTGAAGTTGTAGGGGATGATCAGACAGCCAGGGAAAGGGGGCACGTGGCCGGTGAATGAGTGGACCGTGTGGCGCTACCAGAGGGCGCCACGTGGACCAATCAGATTAGTCGAGGAAAGAAAGTGAAATAAGAAGGTGAAAATGGCTGAATTTGGGAAAACCCAAAACATGAAAGTTGTAGATCTCGATGAGATCTACAAGTTTCATGTTGACAAAAATGGAAACGAGTCAAGTGAAGTGATAAAATACAAGGGTACAAATACAAATACATACAATATACAATGGGGGCCCAAAACCCAAGTTTTGCATACGAGCTCTGATTTTAATGAAATAGGTCTCATTTTAAAGGTCTCTGAATGTATATTATTTTAAAAGTAAGTAGACCTAAAAGGAGGCTATATGAGAGAGATATGTGCATTTTAATGTCCATGGTCTCAAACTAGGATCGGGGCTTTATTGGTCAATTTTTCAAGTTAGCATTTTTTTGGTATTTGTCTTGTATTAGTGTTAGTCATATATACACTATAGAGTTGAATTTATGGAGTTTGGATTTAGTATAAATTATATACAAATAAGTGATTTTTACAAGTGAATTTGACTTTTTATTTAATGCAGATGTAAATGCTAAAATGCAGATGATATATGTGCATGCATGAATGCTAATTATGCAATATAGGGGATGAAATGCATATAATTACTCGGGAACAAAGCTCTATTTTCAACTTTTAGAGTGATGAATCACATATTCATCAACCCCCTATACTTAAACCTTGCTCATCCCCGAGCAAATGAAATACAAAAGTGAAATGATTTTGGGTTCCATACCAAGGTCGTGAACAAAAGGTGAGAATAAAGCTTGACTCGACCTTTGGATTAATTGTGTGGAGGAACCTTATTGGGATCTGAACTTAAGACCAAACAGATTTTAAGTTCCACAAGTCTTCCATTCAAGACGCCTTAATAGTCAAGTCAGAACAAATCCTCATACGCAAATTTCTGATGACCATTGTGTGGCAGGACCTTATTGGGATCTGAACTTAAGACCTAACAGACTTTAAGTTCCGCAAGTCTTCTATACAAGACGCCTCAATAGTCAAGTCAGAACAAATCCTCATACGTAAATTTCTGATGACTATGATTCTTACATGTACTGTGTAAGTGAAATGTAGCTCTCCACATCAAAAATGGCTAAGAACCAGCCTCCTCTAACAAGATAACTCTATATCCACGGTCCAGTAACTCTTTCCTCGAGGAGCGGGGTATTCCCTTCTAAGTTCAAGTGTGACCAGCTCAAGAGGAGGGGTGGAGAGAAGAATGGAAGGTAGCCAGTGTAGCTACCTATCCCAGGATGCCTGACCAATGTAGCCAAGTCATCCAACTGCATGCTTCTTGCTAATATACATACTCTGGCAGGCATTTTATTTTCAATCAGGCCTGTCCATTTTTTGGAGTTCTTGCATTTTTTTGAACTATATACAAGGTGCAGCATGTACATCAGGAGTTTTTCCTCTTGAGCCAGTAGACTATCCCTCTTTTGAAGCATTATTGCAACCCACAGCATCCCGTCCTTAGATGTAAACACCACCGGACTAGGTTGAGATGCACTTCCCTTCCTAGAGGAGGATGATGTTTCCACCCGTGTGCTACTCCAAGTCAAAGGATTCTACCTCCTCATCACCTCATCAATGAAGAGCTACGTGCATGGTGCTTGTCTAATTTAGGTCACTGTCTAAAATAATCATGCGTGTGCTTGAGATATTCTGCTTAGACTAATCAAGATGACATGTGAACATAGACTTGCGGACTCAAAGAATTAAGTCACTTGACCTGAAAAATCTTAACTCCAATTCCTATAAGGTTCCTCTGAAATTAGGTAGATTAAGGTCAAATCAAGTCCCTCCTCAACATCTATTCCCAACTTGGTTCAGAACCCGCTAACTTTTCACTTTGCATATGCAAGATATGCAGATGACATGCTATGTAGATGAATGCAATATTCTTTTTTTCTTTTCTTTTTAAATGCAGGGTTGATATGCAAGAGTAAATAAGAAGCCTTTGATTTCAATTTTTCACAGAATTATACAAGATTATTACAAATATACATGTATTTTACAAAAAAATCAATTTTTACCCACCCCATCATTATTGTATAGTATATACAAAAATACGCGAAAGTACGGGCTATGGGTAAGTATATATGTAATATATGCACACCCCTCTATACTTAGCGTGTGTTATGTCCTCAGAGCATGAAAAACGAGGAAAAGACATAGCTCGTTCTAAGCATAGGAGAGCTAAAAGAATAAAAAGTATAGAAGTTGCCCCGCCCCCCTATACTTAGGCTCTGACAGCCTAAGTGTAGAAGAAGATCAAAAATGGGGAGGACGGGGTCAAGAGAGGACATGGATGAGTTTATATACATGATGGGCATCGGTTCCCCCTATACTTAGGCTTTGGTCAGCCTAAGTATAGGAGAGGAGTGAGTATGAGAACCGATGGGATCTGGAGGATGTACAGCGAATGGTGAAGAGACTCAGGTCACTCTCCCCCCTATACTTAGGATCTGATCATCCTAAGTATAGTCATAAAATGAAAAGATATGGAGCCAGAGCGAGTGACTGGAGTTGCGGGAGGGATGGAAAGAAAATAAATATAGGAAGGGTGAGACTATACAAGGATCATGATCTGAATCTTTTTGATGCTGCTGATGGCGAGAGATCATTGTTGCAAGGTCTCATGCGTGACTTTATGTGTGTCTACTGAGTCTGCCTCGCGCATGAAAACTCTCTCCTCAACATGGACTAATTGTTTATTGGGTTCGACAATTTTTTCAATAGTTGTCCATTAACTAGGTATGTATGTGCTCCATTTGTAAGATCTGAGATCTCTACACATCCACTATCATGCACAGCATGGACTATGAACGGACCCGTCCACTTGGATTTCAGCTTACCTTGGAAAACCTTCAGCCTCGCATTGAACAACCATACCTTTTATCTAGGAACAAAGGTCTTTCATCTGATATATCTATCGTGCCAACGCTTTACCTTGTCCTTGTACACCAAACTGTTGTTATATGCTCAGTTTCTGATCTCCACAAGTTCATTCAGATCCATTTCTCACTGTTTTTGCCCTAGGTATGTGTTCCACATGACCTTCTTGGTTGCTCATTCGGATTTATGCACTAGCTCAGCGGGCAATGGGGAGGTTCTTAAAGGTGTCTTGTAAGATGTCCAGTAAGCCCAAAGGTCCTGATCCAAAATCTGAGACCAGTCCTTCATGTCTGGGCAAACAAGCTTCTGCAATAAGTTCTTCACCTCCCTATTCGACACCTCTGCCATGCCATTGGTCTCTGGGTGGTAAGGACTAGCGACACGGTGTTCGATGTCGTAATCCTATAAGAGTTTCTTCACTTCTCTGTTCACAAAACAGCTACCCCCATCAGATATCAACACTTTGGGGATCCGAATCTAGAGATTATGTGAACTCTAATGAATTTATAGACAGTCCTATTATCTGTGGCTCGGATCGGGATAGCCTCCACCCACCTTGACACGTAGTCCACCGCTAGAAGGATATACTCGAAACCATGGCTGACCGGGAATGGCCCATGAAGTCGATGCCCCAGGAATCAAAAACATCACAAATGATGGTAGGATGCATTGGCATCTCATTTTGGAACCAACAGTTCCCCCCATTCGCTGGCATACTGGGAACGACTTCGCAAATGTGAGCGCATCGCGAAACCAGTATAAGCCACATTGAAGTACCTTCCATGCGGTCCTCTTCCCAGAGTGGTGTCCTCCTGCCTCCAGACTATGGCATAAAGTAAGGACACTTTGATATTCCTCTTAAGGAATACACCTCCTCCAAACACAATCTGGTCCTTCAAAGAAAAGGATCAGATCCTCCCAATGGTAATGTCTTGCATCCGACTTAAGTCGGTCTATGTGGCTCTTGGGCCAATCTTCAGGAACTTTCTTGGAGACAAGATAGTTCACTATATTGGCGTACCATGGGAGTGAGTCTATAACAAAAACCGACTCATCAGGGAAGGAGTCTCGAATAGGCGTATCATCAGAAAAATCAAGAATTTCAAGACAGGAGAGGTGAACAGCCACTATGTTCTTCTTTCTCGGTTTATCTCTAATGTCCAAATCAAACTCCTGGATGAGTAAAATCCACTAAGAAGATGCACCTTCACGTCCTTCTTTTCCATTAGGTATCATAGTGTTGTATGGTCTGTAAACATAATCACCTTAGATCCAATAAGATGAGATCTGAATTTATCTCAGGCGAACACTACTGCAAACATCTCCTTTTCGGTAACTATATAGTTACGCTGAGCGGTATCAAGCACTTTGCTTGCGTAGTGTATGGCAAACGGGACACCATCCCTCCTCTGTCCTAACACAGTCCCAACAGCAAAATCTGAGGCGTCCATCATGATCTCAAAAGGAAGAGACCAATCTAGGGCTTGTAGGATCGAGGGGTTCATATCATCCCTTGCAGTTGCTTAAAGGCCTCAAGACATTTATGATCAACAATAAACTCCGTCTTTACCTAAAAGCTCAGTTAGCGGTTGGGCAATCTTCGAATTATCCTTGATAAATCTCCGATAAAATCCAACATGCCTGAGGAATGATCGCAACTGTTTCACGTTGGTTGGTGGCTAGAGTCGTCTGATCACGTCCACCTTGGCAGGGTCAACCTCCATTCCTCTCTTGGAGATGACATGTCCCAACACAATGCCCTTCATCACCATGAAGTGACTTTTCTCCCGGGAGAGCACCAGATTAACCTCACAACATCTTTTTAGGACTCGGTCCAGATTTCTAAGATATGAGTCAAAGGAATCGCCGTGGACCGAGAAGTCATCCATGAAGACTTCTAGGAATTCATCAACCATCTCAGCGAATACTGCAATCATGCACCTTTGAAATGTATCAGGAGCATTGCATAACCCAAAAGGCATGCGCTTGAAAGCATAGGTACCAAAGGGGCATGTGAAAGTGGTTTTCTCCTGATCCTCCAGAGCGATGGCTACTTGATTATAGCCCGAGAACCCATCTAAGAAGAAGAAGAATTCTTTTCCCGCAAATCTTTCTAAGATCTGATCAATGAATGGTAGGGGAAAATAATCATTCTACATCGTGGCATTCCAGCATTTGTAATCCACACAGATATGCCATAACGTGGGTACTCATGTCACGATCTCCTCTCCGTCCTCATTGGTGGTCGTCTGAATTCCTGACTTTTTCGGGACAACATGGATAGGTTCCACCCACTTGGAATCGGAGATGGGGTAAATGAAACCCGTGTCACACCATTTCTCAATCTCCTTCTTCACGACCTCTCGAAAATTTGGATTTAACCTACGTTGAAATTCACGAGAGGGTTTAGCTTCATTCTCTAAGTAGATATGGAGCGAATATAGAGCGGGATTTATCCCATGGAGATCGGAGATGCTCCAGTCTATCGTCTTGCAATTTTTCTATAGGATCTGTAGCAAGCGAGATTCCTGCTCCCGGTCAATCGTGAACTGATGATGACCGGATACTTCCTTTGTTGTCCCACAAGGAAGGTGTATTTAAGGGTTATGGGTAATGGTTTGAGATCAGGTAAGGTTTGATCATCAAGAAAATCTGGCTCAATCAGTTTTGGCTCTGTGCTAGTAGTGGCTGGATCTATCTCTGAAATAACTGTCACCAACTCATTCAGCTTTGGAGTTGGATCATCAAAAGTTTTATGCAATCGGCAAAAGCCACGTCTGACTCATCATCCTCATCTTCTGAGTGTCCTAAAGAGGGAAGGACTGAAAGGCCCAACTGGACCTCTACGTTATCGAAGATGTAGGGGGATGCACTTTCTGCGCTGTACTCACTCTTAAGGTTCTCGCAAACTGTCTCATGCACAAGATCTTCTCCAAAGGAGAGGGATTCATCAGTGCTAGCTGGGTTTTGTCTCCATGGACCAACGGTATCTACATGAACACAGTCTGCTTTTGATGAAGAATACTCGATGTTGGATTCAGAATCTGGCCTCTTCCAACTTGTCTACTTCATTTCAAGTTCCTCATCTCCGCTTAGAGTTTGGAACTGTAATCAAATAAGGCCCCTGATGTTCTGAGGAAGGGCCTTCCTAAAATGATCTAGGAATCTCTCCAATTTTGAGGGGTCTCCATATCAAGGACTGTAAAGTCCACCATGTAATCCTGACCCTCGACTTTGATGATTACGTTCCTCAATTCTCCTTGGGACCTCTTGGTTGATTTGTCTGCAAACCGGAGTAAGGATCTGGATTTCCTAAGAGGTCCTAGATTTAGCTGCTCATAGGGGGCCATGGGCATCGGATTAATTGAGGATCCATTATCTAGGAGAGTGTGCGCAAACGCAGTGTCATCGACATGACTCACCACATAATGGGCACCCATGTCCCTTCGCTTCCTCGGAAATGCATTCTTAGTGGTGCAAGTAGTGGCTACTGACAAAACGTGCTTCTCAACACGGCTTTTGGTTTTCCTACTGACCCTAGTAGGGGTGCATCTCACCTTAAGGTACTTCTGAAATGCAAGTGCCATGTCCACATACTTATCAAAGGGGATTGTGACCTTGATATACTTATTGCAGAACTTTACCATCTCAAGGTCATGTTTTTGGATTTTTTTTGGTCTTTTTCTTCTTTCCACCCTTAAGGGCATGGGGGAAAGGGATTATTGATGACAACTTAGATTCTGAAATTGAAAAATTTACATTTAAACGAAAAATTGAGTTCTGTACAGGACTCTGACTCTGACCTTGACATGGACTCAGACGCAAAAGAAATTCCTTTGGCGAAACAGGTGATGCATCTTCCGCGACTTCAGGTGCGTCCTCCTCAAATGGAGGTGTGGGCTCCTCATCGGTTTTGCCTGATTCACTACTGGTGCTCCTCTCCTTCTTCTTTGAGGACTTGGAAATCCTCTTATTCTTATGGTGATGGAGATGTTGCTCCTCTGCCTCCAAGTTCTCCTCATGTAGAGACTTGATGGTGTCTTCCTCTTATACCCGTGCCCGATCAGGTACGGTCACGGTCCTTCCGCTCCTGAGGGACATATGATTTACATTATCATAGGAAAGGATCTCGTGTTCATATAGAGAATAATCTGAATAGTATACCTGATCGCGTGGTCGGTGCTGACCATGATTCAGGCTATTTGGGTTGGCTTGAACATGGGCAGGAATTGGGGTCTTTGGTGCCATCTGTTAATCCTGGGTACGTGAAACACGGTTCAAATCAGTTCTGATATCCAGGTAATCGATCAAAAATTAACCGTACGAATCGATGAATTAATTAATGCGTGGTATGGTGTTTATTTAACCTGGGCAAGCCCCAGGATCGACTCAAGGAGGCAAAGGAACAACTTCGGATCAAGTTAGATGAATTAGATCACGGTTTTCCAAGTGGAATTTTTTGTAATTTTTTATGCAATAAAAATGCAAATGCACGACCTTAGATGAACTAGGTTATTAAGAAAATATGCAAGTCAGCCAAATAGATTTTAATGCGAAATTAATTCAAATTAACCAAGTTATAATTTTCTTGAAAACCTAATCCAACGATGAATGCAAAATGCATTTTTTTGGAATTTTAGGGCTTAAGATGCACAAATAAAAAATGCAAAGTTTTTTAGGGTTTTTATGCAATTTTTCATGCAAATTAAATGCAAAAATAATGAAAAATTTTCTGGAAGTGAAATATGACAAAATAAAGCTATATCCTATTGTTTAGAATTTTCTGACACTTTATGATTTTGTTGAATTTTTTTAATGAAAACAGAGTGATTGTTAGTAATTAATTTCTAATTAATCCACAAAATAAATTTATCAAGAATAAAATTATCTCAAATAGATATTTTATTGTACAATCTAGGAGACTTGAAATTTTGCAAAAATGATATTAGTGGATTTAAGTAAAATTTCTTTACTGAAATCACTAAAAGATTATTTTATGCAAAAGACAACTCCAATTTGTATGAAATTTGAATAGAAATTAAAACATAACTAGAAGCATCATCCACAATTTTTTCATAATTTTTGGAGCAAGAAATATGTCCGTGCTAATTTCAGAGCTTAAATGAATAAAATATCACTTAATTTCAAACTCTGATTTTTAATAAATAATCTGATGCTCACAAAAATATAAATAAATAGCCAAAATGTACAGAATTAATTTCTAAACAAAATGTTATTTTGTATTAAAAATGATGTGAGATCAATGTCCAAATTAGAATGCAAACTCAGGAGTGTTTTTGATAAACTGAAAGTGAAATAAATGAACTGAATTGTGCTAAGGGATGATTTTGCAAATAAAGAAAATTAACAAACTGACTAAGTAATTTTCGAAAAAAATAAAAAAAAAAAAGAAGAAAGAAGAAAGACCTTCGTTCCAACTTGTAGCCCAAGTTAGGGCATTGTGGCAGAGGGGGAGCGACTAGGGTGGCGGCCCTCCGCGGCCGTGCACACAGCGATGGTGGTTGGAAGGAGGATCGGCGGGAGTAGCGGCCAGCCACGGGCGGCGGTGGCGATGCTGGCAGGCACGGCCGTACGGTCATGGGGATGGAAGGAGGGCCGCTAGGCGTGATTGTGCTGGCTGGGCGGGGCGGCGCCTGGAGTCGTGGCAGCGCAGCCTGACGTGCCGCAAGGGATGGCTGGGGTGGTGCTGGCAGGCACGGTCAGGGGGCTGGAAGGAGGGCTGCCATGCGTGGCAGCACTGTAGGTGCAGTGGCTGAGCGAACCAGGAGATGGGCGTGCGTGCAGGCGGAAGGCGGTTGGCAAGGCTCCAAGGAGCGGAGGCCGAGGTGGGGCTGCGGTGAGGCGTCAGGCGGTGCTCGCACCGCCGCACGGGAGGCCTGCAGGGGGAAACTGGCGGCGGTGTCTGGAGGTCGATGTTGCGATGGGTTGGTGGCTGCGCTGCCGGAGGCGAGCTCGGGTGGCGCGGCGAGGAGGACGGAAGCTGCGGTGGTAGAGGCAGGGGGCAGCGGCAGCTGCTTCCCCTATTTCCCTTTTTGCATTTTTTTTAATTTTTTTATTTTGTAATCATTTTTTTTACAATTTTTTGGTAAACACGAAGAAAATATGAATGGATGAATATGTGATGATGATTGTGATGGTGGTGGTGATAATGGTGATTTGATGAAGATGATTGGTGGTAATCATGATGAAATTAAAGTGAGGCAATGATCGAATATGATTATAGATCAAACAAGAAAAATGTTAGATAAAAAATGATAAGGAGAAGGAGAGGGATAGAGAATTTACCTTTGAAAATCGCCGGATTGTGGAGCTGCGGTGTACGGCTTCCGGTTGTCGCTTCAAGGAGATGACAAGTGCTCCAAAGCTCAACGAGCATTGTGAAACTCGTAACGGTGGTGTGGACTATCGGATCTTGCCTTGACATTGTCGTCGCTCAACTCAATTCCTACAGCTATCACCTGAAGGTTAAAGGGGCTCGACCTCACTTCTCTCGAAACGACAGATGATGTGAAATGGAGGAGGGGATGGGAATAAAAAGGATGAGGGAGAAGTTGGAAATGAGGTAGAGAAAGTGGGGAGCATGGTGGAGGAAGTGGAGACTTGGAGTGGGGAGAAAGTAAAGAAGAAGTAAAAGGGAAAAAATAAAATAAAATAAGTAAAATAAGTAGGCTACAAATAATAAAGGGAAAATAAAGATAAAATAAAATACATAAATAAATGTAAATAAATAATTAACTAAATAAAGTAATAATAAAATAAAATCCGAAAATAAAAAAATGGGGTGACATGTGGTGGCTCCAGCAGCCACGTGTCGCTCCCAAAAAATGACAAATTAAATGTAAAGAAAAATCAAAAAGAAATAACAGAAGGGGTCAAATCAAAAAGTGATCAACATCAAAGTTTCTCATATCGACGAGATCTACAACTTTTGTGAAGGGTCAAAACTAAAAAGAAGTCATATGTATAAAGTATATTTTTGAGTGGTACCTTATTGATATAAAATACCGCATTTTTATGTTTTGCAATTTTTTTCATTTTTAAATTCGAGAAAAATCAAAATAAAAATAGAGAACATACAAAAAGAATATTTACAATTTAATCTATTTTTTTATTTTTAGTAATTAAGAAAATAAAAATATAAAATACAAGGGTAAAAAGGTCAATATGTACAATATACAATAGGGGCCCAAAACCTATGTTTCACATACGATCTTCGATTTTAATGAAATTAGTCTCGTTTTGAAGGTCTTTGAATGTATATTACTTTAAAAGTGAGTAGACCTAAATCGGACACTGTATGAGAGATGTATGTGCATTTTAAGGCTCCTAGCTTCAAACTTGGACTCGGGTTTTATTGGTCATTTTACAAGTTAGTATTTTTTGATATTTTCCCATAATTAGTGTTAGTATCATACACTATAGAGTTGATTTTATTGAATTTGGGGTTAGTATAAAATATATACAAATATGGTATTTACAGATGATTTTTACAAGTGAATTTGCCTTCTTATTTAATGCAAATATGAATGCTAAAATGTAGACATTATTTATGCATGCATGAATGCTAATTATGCAATATAAGTGGAAATATGCAACTAGTTACTCGGGAACAAAGCTATATTTTCAACTTTTAGAGTGATGAATCACATATTCATCAACCCCCTATACTTAAACCTTGCTCGTCCCCGAGCAACTAAAAATGAAATGCAAAAGTGAAATGATTTTGGGTTCCATACCAAGGTCATGAACAAAAGGTAAAAATGGAGCTTGACTCGACCTTTGGATTAATTATGTGGCGGAACCTTATTGGGATCTGAATTTAAGACCTAATAGCCTTTAGGTTACACAAGTCTTCTATTCAAGACACCTTAATAGTCAGGTCAGAACAAATCCTCATATGGAAATTTCTGATGACTATGATTCTTACTTGTACTGTGTAAGTGAAATATAGCTCTCTGCATCAGAAATAGCAAAGAAACAACCTCCTCTAACAAGGTAACTCTGATTCCCCAGTCCAGTAACTCTTTCCTCGAGGAGCGGGGTATTCCCTTCTAAGTTCAAGTGCGACCAGCTCAAGAAGAGGGGGTGGAGAGAAGAATGGACGGTAGCCAATGTAGCTACCTATCCTATGATGCTTGATCAGTGTAGCCAAGTCATCCAGTTGCATGCTTCCATGGTATGAGGCTTTGAAGCATATGCCTTGCAAATATACAGACTCCGACAGGCATTTTATTTTCAATCCGGCCTGTCCATTTTTTTGGAGTTCTTTTTTTTCTTTTTTCTTTTTTTTTGAATTGTATACAAGGTGTAGTATGTACATCAGAAGTTTTTCCTCTTGAGCCAATAGACTATCCCTCTTTTTAAGCATTATTGCAACCCACAGCATCCCGTCCTTAGATGTCAACATTACCAGACTAGGTTGAGATGCACTACCCTCCCTAGAGGAGGGCGGATGTTTCCACTCATGTGCTACTCCAAGCCAAAGGATTCTACCTCCTCACAACCTCATCAATGAAGAGCTACGTACATGGTGCTTGTCCAAGTTAGGTCAATGTCTAAAAGAATCATGCGTGTGTACGAAATATTCTACTTAGACCAATCAAGATGACATGTGAACATAGACTTGTGGACTCAAATAATTGAGTCACTCGACCTGAAAAATCTTAACTCCAGTTTCTATAAGGTTCCTCTGAAATTAGGTAGATTAAGGTCAAATAAAATCCATCCTCAAAATCTATTCATAACTTGGCTCAGAACCACTAACTTTTCACATTGCATATGCCAGATATGCAGATGAGGTGCGAATTACATGCTATGTAGATGAATGCAAGACTTTTTTTTTGAATGCAAGGATGATATGCAAGAGTAAATAAGAAGCTTATTTTTTGTTTTTTTAATTTTTTCAGAAATTTGGTATACCTCCTATTTTACAACAATTTTTCAAGAGTTTTATAAGTGTTATACAAATTATACATTTGTTATACAATATACGTATTATACAAGTATACATGTATTTTACAATTTTTTTTACAAAAGTTTTACAAGTATTATACAATATACTATACAAGTATACAATTTTTTTTACAAATTTTACAAGAGTTTTACAAGTATTACAAATATACATGTAAAAAATCAATTTTTACCCACCCCATAATTATTATATGATATATACAAAAATATGTGAAAATACGCGGAAGTACGAGCTATGGGTAAAGTATATATGTAATATATACACGCCCCCTATACTTAGTGTGTGATATGTCCTAAAAGCACGAAAAGCAAGGAAAAATGCATAGCTCGTGCTAAGCGTAGGAGAGTTTAAATAACAAAATGTATAGAAGTCGCTCCGCCCCCCTATACTTCGGCTCTAGCAGCCTAAGTGTAGAAGAAGATCAAAAATAGGGCGTACGAGGTTAAGAGGGGAAATGGAGGAGTATATATATATGATGTGCATCGGTCCCCACTATACTTAGGCTTTGTCAGCCTAAGTATAGGATAGGAGTGAGTGTGAGAACCGATGAGATCAAGAGAATATACAGAGAATGGTTAAGAGACTCGGGTCACTCTCCCCCTATACTTAGGATCTGGTCATCCTAAGTATGGCCATAAAATGAAATGATATGGAGCTGGGGTGAGTGATTCGAATCACTAGGGAGGGAGGGAAAGAAAATACATACAAGGAGGAGTGAGAATATACAAGGATCAAGAAGGTTTGTGACTAACCTTCTTGCGGGAGCGAGGAGGTGAGGAATATACTAGTGTGTCACTGTCGGAATTGTCCTCGGATGAATAGTAGTGAGGTGAAGGGATCGTCCAATGTGGGTCGACACATGGCTGCTTGCTTAGATAAGGCTTCAGAACAGATGAACTGAGCTCACTCATATAAATCACCTCATCCGTACCTAATGAGGATTCCTACGAAAATTCCCTCTCCGGTATGTTGAAGGAAATTTTCTTAGTCGATTTTCTAGAACCTGAATTATTGAGAGAGAGAGGAGAGCGACGTGCCTTGAGAGGTTCGGGGGAACTCCTCGAGGAATCATTTCTTGACTTCCTCTCACTATATAACCGACTAGAGGAGGGAGAAACCGTGTTTTCGGGTGGGGTCAATTTAGTCTTGGTTGTCTGCTTTGAAGGTTCGAGATGTGGTGCGGTGCTAACCATGGGTTCCTCATCAGACGAGTCACCATTGTAATATTCCTGAAGGGTCAACGCGCGTCTCGGGAAGGTTCTAGTGATCTCATTTGGCTTGGCATTATTGTGCTCTTGTGTCGGATCATCAAAATGGTCAAGACAATCAGCAAAAATCGTGTCCGACTCAATGACAGCTTCAGGTTGTGAATCCTCCTTAGAAACTGTCATGGTGGTGGTGCAAGTAGTTTGTGAAGTGAAGGTGTGGGGAGTCTCTAAATCAACAGTCGTCCGGATAGTCGGTATCTAAGGGGTAGTAGAGAGACGGGAATCATTTATCTCTCTTTGGTAATGGTTGTCTACGGATATGCGGGTCACCTTTGAGTAAAGTGTATCAAAGAATGGGTGAGGTCGAAGTGCTCCTAATGCTGTAAAATCGATTTCTTGAGTCTCGCAATCTATAGTCGCCTTATCCAAGGCTAAGAACGGCTTCCTGAGAATAATGGGAGACTAGGTAAACTCTCCCCGGTGCTCAATGTCAATGACCGTAAAGTCTACCTGGAGTAGAGCTCCTTGGAAAGTAATTATGACTGAAATGGTTCCTCTTGACCATTTGATAGATCTATCAACCAGCTGAACGATCTCTCTCGACTTTCTAAGTGTCTTGAGTTTGAGATTGTCAAACACAAAGGTCGGAAGGATATTTATCAGTGAGTCATCATCGATTCTTGCATGGGTAAAGGAAGTGTCTTTGATTTCACATTCAACCCTAGGCAACCGCTTCACTCTGCGGCTCTTGGTCTTTCTCCCTATTACCTAGGAGGTGGCCATAGACACTATGTGTCTTTCAGTCCTTGTCCTCCTATTGCCTAACCTCTTAGGCATCAACTTACTTCTCACAAATCGTTTAAGGCCGGGGAAGTTATCTATGGCCTTTATTAAGGGAAGATTAAAAATCAATTCCTTATCAAGTGCTTTTCTTAGGACAGGATCCAATTTTTTTAAGTCTTTTTCATTTTCTATTTTTATGATTTTTTCTGATTTGTCAATGTTTTTGGTCTTTTTGGGATTTTCAATTTTTTTGGTACTTTTAGTGGATGAATGATTGGACTCTGGATTGGAAGGCAAGTGGTTAGTGGAAGAGGGAGGTAGAATGGACTCCAGTTGTACAAAAGGTGTGGGTTCCCTAATGCTCGCTCGGTTTTCAACATCAAATCTCCTTACTTCCTTGTTCACTTTCATACCCAGACTGGCAGAAATTGAGTGCAATATTTCCATGACAACTCTCAACGTGTTACCAAATGATTCAATTTTCTCAATAAGTCTAGAGATTTCATCCTCCACAAAATTCTCATGACGAATCATGGGAGAATTCTGCTCAATTGGAGGATACTACTGAGATATTGGGGTCTCATACTCAACACACCTAGACTCTGGCATGTAATGCTGGGTCGAGTATGGACCAAATGAATGACAGATATTGGTCGGAGCCTCATATGATGGAGTCAATAAATAGGGGGTTCCAAAATTGAATCTATGAGTCCAATCCTGGGAGTGTATAGGCTCTCCGAATGAGTGATATGAAGGTTGGTTAATGTAGGCTTGATTACGAGGGTCAATCAAGTCAGGAAGATTATAAGGTGCATGCCTTTCTATTCGATATGCTCGATCGACCATGTTATTCTATCAGTCATCTATCTCAGCAGTGGCTTGCTCTTCGTATGGTTCATTGATTCCAGCAAGCTCTTGAGAATAAGGACAGTCATCCCAAGATAAAAGTGGATCAGGAGTGTTAGAATATGTAGTAGGTGAGAAATGCAAAGAAGTGGAGAAGTCAATCGAAGGTCTGACTTCATAATCGGATCGAGGTGGAACTGACCACGGGTAAGGGTCTCCCGTCGATGGCGGAGGATACATGGAAGAAGGAGAAGGCGAAGATGAACGGTATATGATCGAGGAGGAATGACTAGAGGTTTCAGGGTATGAGGACCAATATCTCGACATCTTGAGGAGGAAAGGATGAATGTAAGCAGATCGAGGTAGAAAATGTGCAATTACACAAATAACACATACGGACAGACACAAAGACAAACACAAGAGAAAACCCTGAGTTCACACTCAACACGGTGAAGGACCCAAAGCCGGGTCCGATTAATCTGGTTGATTGTAAGTGTGATTTTTCAGGCAAATAGCAAGGTTTACGCAGCATATAGAGAAGTCAGCTCAAAGCCGGATGCGTCTCCCCTGTTTAAACTGTCGCCTAAGATACCAACACCCTTCCTTCCTTCGCTCCTATCACCAGCTGAGAATTCAAGGACCTGCCCCCAATCTACCTACCGAAGTAGGTTGAGGCTGACAAGGCTTTAACTTCGCCCCTATCTACTTGCCAGAGTAGGCGGAGGCCACTAGCAACTTGCCGTGGTGCAATGCAATTTCGCCCCTATCTACCTACCGGAGTAGGTGGAGGCTACTTGGTGCTGGTCAGTTGAACCCATAGTTCAGCCTGTGATATTTGCTCGGATCGGGGTACACGATATGGAAGGCGAGGATTTTGGTTCTGCCTTAGGGTGTGCACACACACTCTTGTACCCTCACTCAGCCTGAAATAAAGGTCGGGGTTATTCTCTCGCAACGCGAGAACCCAAACGGGAACCGCTGGAAAATGCAAAAAAAATTACAAGTCCTCTCAAAAACCACTCAAATTATTTTAATGCGGGTTCCTCGGCTCGCTTGGCGAAGCGCCTTCGACTCCTCGTTTTCCTCGCACGAAAAAAATGATGGTCAGATAAAGGAGGACACAAAATAAACAAATAAAAATTGAACAGAAAATATTCACAAGAAAAGCCAGGAATCAGACTACCCAGGGATGGAATGCCAAAAATCAAAATTTCCTAAAAATTAACCTAAGCCATGCCTCCCCGACAACGGTGCCATTTTAAGAGCCTTTATCCACCCTACTTAATTCAATCGAATTATCGATCAAAATTAATGTTTCGTTCGTTGTAGTCGGATAAATCAAGACTGATCAAAACCACTTAGATTAATATCAAATTAAACACAAGCGGTAATTTTATTTTACTTGGGCAATCTCAAGGTCGAACTCAGGGAGGCAACTTTTTCCTTAGGGTGTGTTTGGTTCGTGGGTTATCCAGGGGTGGATAACCGGGTTTTGTGTTTGTGTGTTTGGTTGGTGGGTTAAGGGTTGGGAGGGTTTGTGTGATGTGATTGTATTGGAATTTGAAAAAGTTGGTAGTTATTATGGTATGATTGTATTGAAATTTGAAAAAGTAGGTGGTTGTTGTGATGTGATTGTATTGAAGTTTGGAATAGTGAGTAGAAGTTGAGTATTTTATGATTTTTATATGATATGATGGTATAATATATATTTTTTGGGTTGGAAAGAGAGTGGGCCCCACTAGTGGGTTGAGAATATGGGTTTTGGGGGGTAATCCACCCAAAGTGGGGGGTAACCCCCCAACCAAACGCACCCTTAGGTTAAAGTCAATTTCGATGTTAGGTTTTCAGGAAAATATTTTTTGGTCTTTTTTATGCAATTAAAGACAATGCGATGCAATTCTAGCCAAATTTGGATGTTGAACTTGAAGTATGGTCAAATTAAGTCCAAAAATTATGAAACTTGGCCAGAATATGATATGCAATGAAATTAAGCTACTGCCATTTTTTTGGAATTCTTCGACTCTAATTGAATTAAATATGAGATAAAAATGAATACAGGGTAGTTTTTGCAAAATTAATTTTAATAAATACCAAATACATCATTTTCTAATACAAAAATTAACCTAGATACTTCTATGTGAGGTGAATCTAGGAAAATTATTAATCCTAAAAAATGATTAATTTTGGACCTATTAAAAATCAATTAAGCAAAATACTATTTAATTTATTAAGGCCTTGTTATGCACGCAAATGATGTGATTTTTGGGCACGAAGCAGAGCTACTTAAGCTAGACCTATTGTGATTTTTTGGTGATTTTTGGAGCGACAAATAATTTCATATGGAATTAAAGGCACACAGTGGCAAAACTATGTAAATTTCCACAAAATTAATTATATTAAATTCCTCGAAGCTCTCAAAAATGTGGCAAGTATCAACAATGATAGAGCACAAGTTTCTCTACAACATGCAATTTTTGGAGTTAAAAATGATGTTAAATGAGTGGTGAAATAAACATGCAAACACATGAACCAAAATGCAAACAGGAATAAAATTGTTCAAAATAGAAACATGCGTACATGGACTAAAATGCAATTACCTATAATGCAAAGGGTATGTGAGAAAATTGTCCACGAAACACATGCACCTCACGTGGCGCGCTTGGTAGGGACTGAAGTACAATTTTTAAAATTTGAAGAGGCCTCGGTGTAAATTTTCCCAGACCGCACGTGATGACCACGTGAGGTGCTAGGCTCGGGAAGCGTCGGAGGCTCGGACGATGGCTCGGGTCTTCTGCAAGCTCAGACTTGCTTCGAGGTAGCTTCGGATGCTCCGAGCCTAAAGGTCGGGGAAGAGGCTTGGAGGAAGCGACGTGGTGGAAGATGGACCGTTCCATTGAGATGATCAAACGGTTGCTGAAGCTGGAGATGTAGCACGGCTTTGGTCCGTCAGATCAAGATGGATCCCACGGTGGCATTTACTCCTAGAGTGGGAGATGTGGCGTGATGCGTACCGTCAGATCACAATCGATCCAACGGTATTTGGAGTTCCTGGCAAGAGCGACGTGGAGAAATGATGGTCGTTGGATGATCACTGGGGGGTGAATCCAACGGCAGTTGTAGCCTGGTTCTTTCTCCTCCGCCGCTATGGTGGCGGCGACTTCAGTGCTTCGGTGAAGAGTCTGCAACTTCGTCGACCTGGTTCTTGCTCGGTGCTGATCCCTATGGACTCCTAAGTAGCTGGAAGTGATCGTGGAGGTGCAGCAGAGCCGTCGGAGGTTATGGAAGAGGTGGGTGTGGGCTGCACGTCGGAGACGAATGAGCTCAAAGCAGCTCCGGCGAGGTTCCGACCTGTGACGATGGTGGTCCTCCAACGTTAGTGAATGCCAAAGAAAGGGTGCTCGTGCTCAAGTGGGTGTTGTGAGTGATGCGAGGCATGTGGGGTGAAGGTGTCGAGTGGTCGTCGTGCTCCTCTGCCAGGAGAGGAGGAGAAGTGGCGGAGATGGCTCGATGAGTCATGAAGGTGAACGGAAAGGCACGTGAAGATGGTCGCTCCAAGGCGAAGCTCGATCAATGATCGATGGAAGGAAGTGTTGAGCGGAGAAGGTCGGAAAAATCAAGAGAAAATCGGAGTGGAAGAAGATGATAATCAGAGAAGAAGATGGAGGGTGCTACCTAGGAATGGAGGCTCAGAGTGGAGCCGTCGGTCTTCGCTCGAGGGTCGGTAGGAGCCCGAGCTCGCGCAGCTTGATGGAGGAGCTGTTGCACGGCAAAGCTCGTCGTGTATCTCGTTGGAGAGGGTACCAATGTCGTCGCTTGATTGTTGACGTAATCTCCGTCACATATAGGAGGAGAAGAGCTTTAGGATCTCTCGTGCAAGGGCGGATGCCGGTGAAAGTGGTCGGAGGTGATGTATTTATAGAGACAAGGTGGTGACTCCGATGATGGGGGGTGAGGTGTTCGTAGCGATTATGGCACGAGAGAGAGGGAATCATGGCCGAGATAGTCTCCCGTGAGGGTGAGGGACGATGTGTCTCGGACGTGGGCTCGTCGGGAAGTGGAGATAGTGGCTGGAATGGCGACTGAAATAGAAAGGGGTTGGCGAGTTGGCAAGGTGGGGCGACGTGGGCGAGGCATTCTTGGAGGTTGAATACGGACTCTTGACCGTTGGATCTAGTGATCCAACGGCTCTGAGCAAGGCTCTAGGGAGCGGTTAGGATCAGATCAAGGCGATGCGATCGAAGGGGTAGGATGCGCCACATGGCGAAATGTGGTGCGGGCGGAAGTCAACGTCCTAGATTTGATCTGGATGTTGATCGGGCGGCTGCGATTGAAGCAGCAACGAATGGATGCGATATGAAGTTGTAGGGGATGATCATATGGTCAGAAAAGGGGGTACGTGGTGGGTGAATGAGTGGGACGTGTGGTGCAACCAGAGGGTGCCATGTGGCCCAATCAGATTAGTCGAGGAAAGAAAGTGAAATAAGAAGGTGAAAATGGTCGAATTTGGAAAAACTCAAAATATGAAAGTTGTAGGTCTCGATGAGATGTACAAGTTTCATGTTGATCAAAAACAGAAACAAGGTTAAATGAAGTGATAAAATACAAGGGTATAAATACCAATACATACAATATACAACCCAAAACCCAAGTTTTGCATATGAGCTCCGATTTTAATGAAATTGGTCTCATTTTGAAGGTCTCTGAACGTATATTATTTTAAAAGTGAGTAGATCTAAATCGGAGGTTGTATGAGAGAGAGAGAGAGAGAGAGAGATATGTGCATTTTAAGGTCCATGGTATCAAACTTGGATTGGGGTTTATTGGTCAATTTTACAAGTTAGCATTTTTTGGTATTTTTCTAGTGTTATTGTTAGTCATATATACACTATAGAGTTGAATTTATGGAATTTGGAGTTAGTATAAATTATATACACAAATAAGTGATTTTTACAAGTGAAATTGACTTCTTATTTAATGCATATGTTAATGCTAAAATGCAGATGTTATTTGTGCATGCATGAATGCTAATTATGCAATATAGGGGATGAAATGCATCTAATTACTCGAGAACAAAGCTCTATTTTCAACTTTTAGAGTGATGAATCACATACTCATCACCCATTGCAGATGATACTTGCTAGGTTGACAGCTTTTGAGCAACATAATGCAGTATTTCAAGTACAACTAGGACAACTTAATGTATGTGTGTAGTTGTGCCAATGGATGTGGCATATAACCATGGGCAATACATAGTTCAGAATTGGTTAAGTCCAATACAAATCAAGATAGAATACGAGCTAAAGCTACAGTTTTAGAATTTATTGCCTCATTTCAACGAGAATGCACTCAAGGAGCCATGCACATTCCTTATTGACTTTGAGTTGGTTTGTGATAACCTTAGGCATCTTAGTGTTAGTCAAGACTACATAAGGCTCAAAGCCCTACCTTTTTCCTTGGGATATAAGGTAGATTATTGGTTGAAGATCTTGGGTGTAGTTGTATCTATTTATACTCGCTTCAAGGACCACTTGTTGAAGAAGTTCTACCCTTTTGAGTAGAACCAACCAGATATGCACTTGCATCACGAGTTTCTCTCAGCTTCCCAATGAACCTTTCTGTGATAAATGGAAGAGATTCAAATATTTGATTCAGAAGTGTCATTGTCATGGAATAGAGAATACTATCCTAGTTCAGTCATTATATAGTGGTCTCAACACTGAGGTATAGGGTTCAGTGAGTGTTACTTGTGGAGTCAGATATACTTCATGTCATGTGGATACCGTATAGAAGGTATTTGAGTAGATGGCCAAGACGAACAGTTAATAGACTATTGGCAGGTCCTGTTCAGAGTCCCCTCTTCCAGCTCCTATCCAAGCAAAGGGTAAAGAAAGTTGTTGTCGATTTAATAGAAGACCCAATCCCCAGCCTAGGGATCGTAACAGATAAGTTGACTTTGGTCAAGTGGATCGAAAAGAGGATGACATGGTTAGAGAGTTTATCCAAGTTCCAAAGTAGATGGAGGACCTGGCTGAGAATGTATCTCGGATGAAGATACTTGCAGTGTCTACATCCACTACTCCCATATAGTGTGTACATCACATACAGGAGCAACATATATCAGGGTTACCCAAGCCATGGGTAGATGATCACTCTATTACCCAGCCTAGCCAGTATCAGCCGTCAGCGAAAGTTTTGGAGGAGCCTCCTCAGGTGTGGGAGGTGAATGGTGTGTGGCATTCATAGGACCCTTCCACCAAACATGCAGGTATGGGGACTATCCATCTTACCAACGCCCCTCTACATTTTACAATACTTATTTTACCCATACATCCCTTCCTACACAACCATGCCATGGAGCCTATCAATCCTAGCAACAAAGGCAGCATCAGTAGTACGTCCGTCAACCGACGTACCAGTCGGGACAGCAAGGCCCGTCATTTTAGAATCACCCACAACAACAGTAGTATCAGGGATGGTCATCATTTTACCCTTCTTCCTCACAAAAACAATCATCTTCATTAGTACCATAGATTTTCAGAGGCAGATTCTTGAGGAGCTTTATTTCTATAGGAACAAGATACAAGATATGTGGGTTGACATCAACCATATATCCCGTTGGCAGGACGAGCAGTCTGCACCATCGAAGTCCATTCCCCTAGGTTCAGGCTAACCCCCTCATCATGAACAAGACACTACAATAGTAATATGATCGTGTATACTACTTAGGCTAACTTAGATGTGAGCATGTGATCCTTCTGTTTGATTGTGTTAATCTTATGTCTCTCAGGAGTATAAGGATCGTGGTCATACCTAACCGGGAAAGGGACAAGGAGAGGAATACCTCTGTAGCTCTACCTCAGGAGACTTCAAAGGATGAGGAGGACATGCATCATACACAACAACCCCATCAGAGAGCAGTGATATCTACTCAAGGTAAAGAGAGGATGAGGAGTATGAGGGCACATCAGCATGGAGATGTAGATACATAGTTTATGGAGGACCTTACGCCTTCGGTTGAGGAGGATGTACCAGCAGCAGGCATTCCCCAACCTTTAGTAGACAGTCTAGTTTTAGATTCCAAGTTGTATTCAAAAGATTCTTCTACAAAAAACTATGTTTCTATTAATAGAACATTACCAGAGCTTAAGTTGCTTTCTCCTATACTTAAGTATGCCTTTCTTGCATGACTCAATGATAGATTTCTTGTAATTGTTACTTCTAAACTGAATATAGAGCATCAGTTTAAGTTAGAAGTTCTAGAAAAGAACCATGAAACCATAGGCTAGAATGTATCGGATCTCGTGGGGATTAACCCCGGTCTCTGTTCACACCATATTTATGTGGAGGATAATGCTAGGCCTTTCTATGAGTTTAAAAGAAGATTAAACCCTAATTTACAGGAAGTAGTTTAAAAAGAGATTGAGAAGTGGTGTAGAGTAGGCTTTATTTACCTTATCTCAAACTCTAAGTTGGTGATCCCACTTCATGTTGTCCTGAAGAAGTCGGTAATTCAGATGGTCACCAATGAGAAAGGGATAGAGATATAGACAAGAGTACCCATGTCGTAGCGCGCATGTATTGACTACAAATTCTTGAATGCTACGATCAAGAAAGATCACTTTCCCCATCCTTTTATTGATCATATTTTGGAGAGATGAATAGGAAAGGTGCTCTTATATTTTCTTGACAGGTACTTAGGCTACAATCAAGTAGCCATCACCCCTAAAGACTAGGAAAATATCACTTTTACATGTCCATTCGGTACTTACATGTTCAAGCGCATGCCATTAGGGCTTTGTAATGCCCCAGTCACATTTCAGTGGTGCATGATTATCGTATTTGTTGAAATGGTGGGGGAGTTTCTGGAGGTCTTCATGGATGACTTCTTTATCCATGGTGATTCATTTGATTCATGTTTAACGTACTTGGACTGAGTTCTTCAAAGGTGTAGGGAGGTTAATCTAGTACTCTCCTAGGAGAAAAATCACTTCATTATAAAGGAGGGTATCGTGCTAGGGAAAATCATCTCCAAAAAGAGAACGGAGGTTGCCCTGCCAAGGTGGATGTGATCAAGAAACTTGATCCATTAACCAACGTAAAGTCAGTTAGGCTATTTCTAGGGCGTGTTGGATTCTATAGGAGATTTATTTAGGTTTTTCAAAAATTGCCTGACCATTGACTAAGCTCTTAGGAAAGGACACATAGTTTATTATAGATCACGAGTGCCTTGAGGCCTTTGATCTCTTAAAGAGAAAGATATGTGACTTGATGTTCTTACAAGCTCTTGACTAGACTCTTCCTTTTGAGATCATTAGTGACGTGTTATATTTTGTTATAGGAGCTATGTTAGGCCAGAGGTGAGATGGGATTCTATTTGCAGTCCACTACGCGAGCAAAGTTTTAGATCAAGCACATGAGAATTATATAGTGACCAAAAAGGAAATTCTCAATGTAGCTTAAACCCTTAAAGAGTTCATATCTTATATTTTGGCTCTAAGGTGATAATATTTATGAATCTTACAACCATAAGGTATTTAATGGAAAAGAAGGACTTGAAGGCATGTCTTCTTAGGCAGATTTTATTACTTCGGGAGTTTGATTTTGAGATTAAGGATAAACTTTGAGTAAAGAATGTTGTGGCTGATTATTTATCCTGTTTGGAATTGAAGGATTCCCCTGACACAGAGTCGATCACAGAGACCTTTCCAGATGAGTCAATTTGTGTTATTCACTCACTCCCATGGGATGCAAACAAGTTTATCTATCTTGACTCCAAGAAGGTTCTCCATGGTTGGACTAGGAACAAAATTGATCGATTGATGATAGATTTGAGGAGATACCATTGAGAGAATTCATTCCTTTTCTTTGAAGGATCACATTGTGTCTGGAGAAGGTGTATTTCTTAGGAGGATTACTAGAGTATCCTTAGTTATTATCATTCTTTAGAAGATGGAGGACAGCATTTGGGAAAACGAACTGCACACAAGGTACTCCAATGTAGATTATATCGTCCAACCTTATTTAGAGATGCTATATAATTTGTAGGGTCATGCATGATATGTCAATGGATGGGAAAGACAGCTGGGTATAGAGATGTGATGCACATGCAATCAATGATTTTATGGTATGTTTTTTATGCATGGGGTATAGATTTTATGGGTCCCTTTCCCAATAACCAAGGATTTTAATACATCTTATTGGTAGTAGATTATCTTTCAAGGTGGGTGGAGGATATCCCAACCCGAGCTACAAACAGCAAGATTATTTGTAAGTTTGTGAAGGGGCATATCATTGCTAAGTTCATGGTCCCAAAAGTTTTGATTTCTGATGGGATAGCCACTTTGTAAACCGTGAGATGAAATATTTAGCTACGTACTACAAGTTTGAGCACATAGCAACTAGTACTTACCACCCACAATCAAACGACATGGCATAGGCTTCAAATAGAGAGGTCAAGAGTATTTCTCAGAAGCTAGTTCGTCTTGATAGGAATAATTGGTCTCAGCTATTGGACCAAGTTCTATGGGCCTACATGACAACCTACAAGACTCCACTTGGCACTTCATCTTTTAGGATGATTTATAGCAAGCCATGCTATTTGCCTGTTAAATTAATTCACAAGTCTAAATGGATAACAAAATAAGTTAACAGGAGCTGTCACCTAGGGAAGCTATGTCGTGACGTAAACCTCAACAAGCTTGTGGAAATCCAAAACAAGGCATATGACAACGGTTTGATTTATAAGGACAAAGTTAAGAAGTGGCATGACCAACACATTAGGTGCAAGAACTTTTTCTCAGTACAAAGTGTAGGGTTGTTTAACGCCAAGTTGAAGATCTTCCCCTAGAAACTTAAGTCAAAATAGACGGGCCCCTATACAGTGAAGGAAGTGCACATCAATGGAAGTGTAGGGATAACAGATCTCACAAATAGTGCACATTCTTTCTTAGTTAATGGACAACTATTGAAGCATTTCGTCAAATCTAAAGAACGGATTGAGATGATTGAATTCATGCCTAGTGATTCAGAATACTCTATATGAAGATGCAGTTTGAAGATTCAAATCACAACATATTCAGCAGGTAGCAGATTCATCTATTCTTTATTCAATTCACTACCATTTGATTTATTCTATTCTTTTATGATCTAGATTCTCCATTCTTTATATTCCTTCTCCTTACTTAGACTATTTAAACTCCAAGTATAAGGAGAACCCAAAACCTACTTCTGTACATCCCTTTAGGATTCTTTAGTCATCTTCTCGGTCCCTTCTCTTATTTTTTCTTCATACTTAGGTTATTCTTGGCCTAAGCATAGGGGGTCGAGCCCATGTTCTAGTAGTTTTTCTACTTCTTTTTTTCATACCCTGTCACTTAATACTTCAATGCTATACTTGGGTTACTTAAAGCCTAAGTATAGGGGGTTGTACCGGTTTTCACCTCCTCGTATTGTTATTACTCTTTATTCTTAGTGTGAGTTATGCCTTTCATTTCACTTGTGCCATGAGTACATAGCACAAGCTAGGTGTGGGGGGAGGGGGGAGTATATATTGCATATATACTTTATTCATCGCTCATGCTTCCACGTGTTTTAAATAATATTATGGGCTATGGGTAGGGGGATTTGAAACTAATTTATGGAAATAATTTGTAAAATGTTTGAAAATTATTATATCTATTTGACATGGATTGTACAAATGTTTTACAAAATATTTGAAAATGGGTTTAAATTATTTAGACACATTGTTTTTGTATACTTACAAAATTCTTTGAAAAAAATAAAAAAATAACAACAGTTAATAAGTATTTTTATCCCTGACACTTTCACTTTTACACAAGACTTATGTGGTTTATGATACTTGATTTAGAGTAACGCTTGACTCCGAGTTTAACCATTCTTGGTCGTTAGGGTCTATGACTTAAAGCTCCCTAGTTTGAAAGATATACATGCTATATCGCATGTTTAATCTCTACTTTAAAAGAATATGACCGATACTTCACATGCACGATTACATGCCCAATGCGATGAGTTGAGATTTCCCCTGAGGAACTAGGATGAGAGGTCCAAGTTTGGACCTAGTTTTATGATGCTCGAGGACGGGACAAAATTAATTAAGGCTTCATGAAACCTGAGTGTCAGCACCTTAGCCAATATGAGAACATGATTCTTATATTATCTTTTGACGAAACATAAGTGTTAGGGTACGTAGAGCCATATTAGTTGTTGATAAGTGTCCACTCGGACCAAAATCTTAGACTTTTATGAGTCAGGCTAGCACCATTAAAGGGATTCACATCATATAGTGACACAAGTCTGGGTATTTAAGGTATAATAGATACTCAAAAGATACACACACCAAGGCATTCCACAAAAAACAAGTGCATATGGTTCATCATTCTCTTGATGGATACTTTGGTCAACAACAAAAAATACTTGTGTACGTTAATAAGGCACTCGAGAGATCCCTTATTCCTATATGAGGAGACAAGAAATGACACAAACCTATATCCTCCTTAACTGTCCTATCCATCTACACATTTTTAGTCTGACAACTACAGAGACGGTGAATTGAAGCAAGACTGGATTTATTCCAAAGTGTTGAGAATTGGATCCTAAGGAAGCATTTTCAAACTAGAACCTCGAGCGATGCCTTGACTCTACATCAGTATATGTATTCTACATTTAATATATTATCTCTTATATATATGTGTGTATTTTAGGTGAGTCTAAAAATCAGGGAAGTTGAGTTCCTTTTGACCAAGACTTGATTCAGACTCATAGTTTAAGTGTCACATTTAAAATCGGTATCCTAAATGTCATCTTGTATTTCACATGCACAATCAATCAGGGATTCAATTATTTATTCATTCTTTATTTGCTAGAGGACGAAGAAAGTTTAAGTATAGGGGTGATAAATCTCAAATTTATCAACATTATTTTCATTTATTATCCCTTTAGCTTAAATAAGTCAATTAAATAATTAATTATTTAACTCAAATTAAGAATTAACATTTTTTAATTAATTAACTCTAATTACTATACATAAATAGTTATATTATCCTTTCTATTATTTTATGTGTTTTTTTATTATCAGAAATTAAAAAAACTAGATTACTAATGTATATATTACATTTAACATTATTCATAAATCTAAAATACAAAATATAACAATAAAAAAAGAAATAAAAATAAGTGTTTTTAATTAATTAAAAATTCTTGAAAAAATAATACTATGTATATATGATGTACTTGGATCTTGAGTTCTACTTGAAAGTTGTAGATCTCAAAGAGAACTAGTATCTCATGTTGAATATTTTCTTTAATTTAGCCTTTAATTATTTTTTCTTGATTTTAAATTGTTTTAATGCAATTATAATTATGTGATTGGGCCATGTGGCCCAATCAGGTTCAACCACATCACCCACACGTTCATTACAGGACGCCTCCTTTGTTGGATGTCTCGATCATTTGATCTGACAAACTTGATCAGATCATCATCGCCTAGGTACAGTGTCGTCTGATGCATCAGATCATGGTGATGGTAGCAGCTTGATCGTGGCCTTTCTTGGGCCATTGGATCATTTGATCCAACGACTACTGAGTCGCCTACAACCTCCAGCCACTTCATGTGGAGCTTCGCAAACTTTTGTGCACACAAAATTCACCAACTTTTCTAGATCTCAGCACGTGACATCTTCCCTTGATTCCACCACCAGAAGATAACCCACACAAACATCGTTTATGCCATCCCTCCAGTGTTTGCTATCTCCCTGAGCTCCAATGTGGAGCGATGGTTGAAACCAGCACCCCACAACCGCCAAACCACCTCTCCTCCCTTAACAAAACCCTTCTTTCGATAGCCGCAATTGACATTCATCCTTGTGTGACCCTCCTTTGAGCCACCTCTCTCTATCTCTCTCTTGAGTGATAACAAGCGAGAGCACGGTTGAGCAAAGACCAAGATTTGGTTCCGATGAGATCCGAAGGAACTCTCCTTCATTGCATGCCATTGCCAGGTGCTGCTAGAGCTCAATCCTTAGCCCAGATTTCAAGCGATGACCAGGAGCAACTTAGCTCCACTTCTATGCTTCCGTGTTCTATCTATTCATTCTTCTTAACACTCCAGGTAAATCCCATTATTCTTGTTCTCATTACTTCTCTGATTTAATCACTGCAACATATACCCCTGTTCCATCATTTCTCCACTCATACACCTTCATAGCATGTCAATAATCCACACCAATTACTTCGAATCGCCCTTTCCCTTTTTCACAACCTCCTTCTCCTCGATCCAGTTCAACTCCTTGAAAAGGAGTGACCTGTTTAGAGCTCTGCCTTGTCACACCTCCGATAGCCCTCGAATCACTCCCAAATCATACCCTTTCACCCCTTGGTTTCCTTGCATTCTATTTAATCTGTGCAAGTTCTGCTTGGCCTTCAATGATCAAAAATTGTTCAGAGATCAGTTGAGCATCTCTTCCTCTAACGAGGATCCATCATCCCGTCGTTCCAGTCACCTCTAGAGCTCACTCTGCCTAGTCTCATCTTCTCCAGACTTAGATGAAGTTGCTTCCTTCTTCACCAACTCAATACTAGCATGGAGGAAGCATCATAGCCTCACTGGAGCTCAACCATCACCATCGCATCGCGGAGGGGGAGGAGGAGACACTTTTGAGGATTATGCACTTTTGGATTAGTCCCAATTGGTGCTGATCTAGTGGCTCTGGAGAGCCCTGAGCCATCGCATCAAAGCTGCAGCCTCAAGAGCATCGAGCCAGATACGATGCACTAGAGCTAGCCACATAGGTCTACATCAGCTCCAGCATGCGTCGAGTCTGAACCGACCCCCGAGCCTCTCTTCGTGTGCACCATGAACGTAGCCTGGAGATTTTTGTGTGTTATCTCTACTTCTAATGGATTCTGCAGAAACACTCCTTACTAGGGGGTGTTAGCTTTACAGATAAGAAGAAGTTTTTATAATTGAGTTTCAGTCCATGTAGGGACTCATTTATAAGACTTTAAGTATTTTCTTTCTTTCATATATGCCTAGAATTGAATTATCTATATCTTTTACACATGATGTCCGATTAACTTGAAGTTGGTCTTGTTGTAAATATATTTTTATAAACTTTAATACTATGTAATTAATTTTATGTTTTGATATTATTTCATTTAAAATCAGAGAAGTTTAATATTATTTCTAGCATAGTTAAGTCATAAAAAATACTATTGCTTTATTTATTACATAAGTAATTCTTGATTTATCGGAAGCATTTAGAACTTTATTAGGAATTAATTAATTGACTACCTATGATTTAGTTCTTGATTGTTTCTAAGTGTTGACTAAGGAATGTGATTTTGGTGCGTTCTTAGTTGGGTTAATATGTGAACCTTAAATTCATCAATTCAAGACCTAATTAATTAATCACTACTTTGATCTTCTTTTACTTGATTAATCATGAGCATATTAGTGTGTGATTATATGGTATTCTACGTTATCATTTTGTGTGAATTTTCATCATTTTTGCCATCTTACATATTTGCTTTAAAAATCAAAATAAGAGTATTCATAATATGTTAGCATACTTGACCTAGGTTGCATTTAGATTAACTTAATTAAAACATTTAAACCCAAATTAATAATATTAATAAGATTGTGTCGATATGTTCGACCATGGACTTATCCATGATAAATTAAATTGAGTCCTCTTCGCAGAGATCTTCGAATCGATTTTGATAAATTATTGTTTGGACATACTACAATTCAATATAAGTGATATATATAATTAACAATTCATCATAGATCCTTTCGTGTGATAATGTGAATTATTTGTTACTCGGGAGAGAAAATGACCACGATTGCAACTGATAGGGCATGAGAGCGAGAGGAGGGCACCACTAAGTCCCTACCCGAGGAGAACTTGAAGGATGAGGAGAAATGCATTAACACTAGCATTGCCATCTTCAATGGTATGAAGGGGGTTCAGAACCCAAAAATAAAAAAAATCAAAAAAATGATAAACAAAAAGGAAGAAGAAGAAGAGGAGCACCTACAGAGATGAATCTAGTGAATCCAAGGAGGAGGAGGAGCTTGCACCTCAACCCAAGGAGGACACACCAACACCAAGATCTCCGCCTTTTATTTTGAATGATTTCATTTCCAAGAGTCAGAGTACTATACAGAACTCAGTTTCTCCTTTGAATGACAAAGATCATATTTTGGTTTTAGAATCTGAGTTATCCTTAAAAATCCCTTTCCCCCATGCTCTTGCGTCTAGAAAGAAGAAAAAATAAAAATCTAAAAAGATGACCCTGAGATGGCTCATAGTTGCAATGAATATGTCAAGGTCACAATCTTCTTTGACAAGTATGTGGAGATGACCCATGTATTCCAAAAGTACTTGAAGCTGATATGCACACCTACAAGTACTAGCACGAAATAGAACAACCATGTTGAGAAGTACGTACTATAAGTACTCAACCTGGTACCATACCAAAGCTCATGATGGATTTTAGGTATATATTTATATGGAATCTTGTTTGGGACATAAGATACAGTCTTTATTGTACGTCCATATAAACTAAGACGTATGTTTACTTACTCATCATAGATTTTACCATGTCCACCATGGTTATGTTTCATCTCTCTTCAACTCCATTGAGTTGAGGAGTATTTGAAGGATTGAGACTGGAATAATTCTCCTCTCCTTAAGGGATTCTTTGAATTCATCTAAGAGATATTCTTCATTTCGATTCGATTGAATTTGTTTGATTTTCCTTCCGATTTGGTTCTCAACCTAAGAAATGAGCTCTTTGAACTTTTTAAAGTTCTCATATTTGTGACGTAAACGGAAGACAAAAGCATATCGCGAATGATCATCATAAATATCACGTAGTGTTGATGTACATTACGAGTCGTGGTACGAAAGGGACCACAAACATCAATATGTATAAGGTGAAGAATATTTTTTCATATTTCACCTTTCTTATAGAAGGGTACCCTGGACTTTTTTCCTTGAATACAATGCTCGCAGGTTACTAACATACAGACTTATAGAAAATTCAAAGGTTTATCCCTTACTAGTCTATTGACCTATCCATAGGTATATATCTAAGTCTTTGATACCGGGCTATAATTAAATGATCTCCATCCTCCGTTGATCTTTTAGGGATCTTATTAATAGTGGTATTAGCAGTGACAACACTTTCATGCATGTTCAATTCATAAAGTCCACCTGATGTTAGAGAACCATCCACTATAAAATTACCATAACGACTTATGATAAGTTTATTATAGAATAAGAATAAATATCCACATCTAAGTAGTTTAGATAAAAGGTGCCTTCTAACATCAGGAACACAAAGACACTCTCTAATCGTAAGGCCTCTTCCACATAAAAATGATAGTTGACACGTCTCGATGGTGACCACTGCAACTATTGCATCAGATCCCATATGGATGACTACTTTCCCATAATTAAGACGTTGGTTTCCTGAAACATATGAAACAAGTTGTATACATGAATAGATGCACCATAATTAATAATCCAACTAAAGTCTTATACTACGAGCAAGTTGGTTTCAATGATGAAACACATGAGTTACTTGCCTGATTTCTGTAAATATGTTTTGAAAAGGATTTTTGAGGTGTACTATATATATTCATATATACTTTAGCCATAGCCATTGGTTTTATCCTATTCAAAGTTTTTGGGTTATGGGTATCATATTATTTTGACCTGAGCTTTGTACAAATTGTTTTGAAATTTCGAAATATTTTACATATGTTTATAAAAATACGGTTTGACTCGGTTTGAAAATTTTAGTAAAATATTTGGAAAACATATATTTATGTGACTTGGTTTGTAAAAAATTTTCAAAATTGTTTTCAAACATTAAGGGTGTAAATGGAATTAACTTGTAAATAAAGATTTAATCCTTGTGTCTCTTCATTTTCTACTTTGTGTCTTGAGTTTTTGAGAGGGTGTGACGTTTCATTGAACCATCAGGTTTTAGTGTTTATATGGTTGTTTAGTCTGTGACAGAGTTGAGCATGGAAGAGAGTTTGTATCTAAGCTCTATTTTTTGGAAGTTCAAGTCGATAAAGAGTTCTTTAAGAAGAGTGATGTCACTTGAGGAAGATAACATTTTACTAGAGAGTTAAATATGGAGGATCCTATACCTTTCTTTGAGGATATTCAGTCAGCTGATTGTCATCTTATTTGTAAGTTAGGTCATCCCATTGTGTCTAGTTTTTCTCTTAGGGAAAACCCATAAGTCTGTGGCAGGAGCCAAAGGTTACATTTATCTTCCCTCTATTTTGGAGAATTTTAAGTCTTCCCATGTTAATATAGACATTACATTCGAAGAAGTATGGCATCATTGTAGGTGATCCATTATCCAACTCGATGAAGATCTTTCTTATTCACATTCTGAGATTTACTCTGTGAGGAAAAAGCAAGTGAAGCATCATGCATCATGTGGTTTCAAACCTCGATGACTCAAGAAAAATTGTTGATTTTGAGGAACTTAGTGAGTGGTATTGTGTTTGGGTATCCTTGTGTAGTCAGTCTTGTTTCAGTCTATTGTGTTTTGTCTTAAGGGTACCTGTTTTGCTTAATAAAAAAATTTTAATTAACTTTTAACTTCTTAACCTGCTAAGTTTTGATTTGGTGTTTTTTCCTTGACACTTACACTTCTCACTCAAGGATTAAGACAGTCTTTAACACTTGGTTTATGAGGTCCAGAGACTTAAAGTTAGAATATCTTAATCATTAGGGTCTTAGACTTAAAAATCCAAACATCCCTAGTTTGAAAGATTTGTGTGCTATATTGCATTTTTGTTCTCTTTCTTTAAAGAATATGACCATCACTTCACATGCATGGATGCATTCATGATTGAGATGAGTTGAGGTTTCACTTGAGGGACGGAGATTTGAGAGTTGAGTTTAGATCTGATCTTATGATGCTCAAGGATGGATTAAGATTAATGAAGACTTCATGAAACCTGAATGTCACCATTTTAGCCAGTACGAGACTTGGTTCTCATACTAATCTCTTGACCAAAACCTAAGTGCCTGGGTGTGATGACATTAAATCAAATTATTGATCAGTGTGTGCCAATCTTTGGTAAAGGCAGTGGAACTAGCCAAAAAGAAAAAATGTATATAAAAAATGAAATAAAAATGACAAAAAGCTCATTACATTACAAAGATACATTATTATGAGCTTACATTCAAGGCGAACGCTCCCAACCTTTAAGTGTCCACTTGGACCAAGTCTTAGGCTTTTATGAGTCGATCTAGTCCCTCAAAAAGGGCTCTGCATCGTTAGTGCTACAAGTCTGGGTGCAAATATATTTGATACTTTAAAAAGACGTATGTCGGTGTAATGCTAGGAAAACAAGTACAAACGACTCAATCCCTTTAGACGGACACAATGATTGACATTAAAAATATACAAATGTGTTGAGTATTGGCACTTGAGAGAACTCTTGTTCCAATGAGAGGAAGAGATAAGAATCACACAAAACCTAATTTCCTCCATTATCTGACAACAATCTATACTTTTTAAGTCTGACAAACTAAAAAGACGGTGGATTGAAGCAAGAATATATTTATTCCCTAGCATTGAGGGTTGGGTCTTTAGGAGAATCTCTGGTATTGAAACGTTAGGTAACATTTTGACTCTACTCTTATGAATGCAGTCAACACACTAAGTCATACCTCTTACTATATATTTATACATTGAGAGTCTGATAATTAGAGGAGTTGAATTCCTTTTAATTAGGACAAGTTCAGCTTAGAGTCTTAGGATCTCTAGAAATTAGGTGTTTTAGGTCATTCAAGCCTTGTTCTTGCACAAGCACATGTCATGAGAATTCATTAAAATCACTAACTCTTAACGGATTCTTTATTTGTTAGCTTGAGGATGAGCTTACATTAAGTAGATGGGGTGATAAATCCTAGATTTATCATCATTAAATACTATTATTATCTCTCGTGCTTAAAAAAATCACCAAAATTCTCTAAACATTAACTCCAGTTAATATTTTTTGTGTTGTAAACAATTAACTCTAATCATACTATATTACAAAACATATTATCGTGCTATTATTTTTTGTGTTTCTTTATTATCAAAAAGCAAATAAAAATTAGAATAATACTGTATATAATTAATATAATATAATTATAATATAAAAATTCAAAAAAAAAAGAGAAAATAAAATAATGTTTTTATCATTTTAAGTACTTGTTTAATTTTTATCTATGTATAGATGATGTTATTTCTCCTTGAGATTCATATTCATGACTTTTTCTAATTCATCTTTTATTTAATTCTTTTGATTTTTCTTTTTTACATCTTTCTTAATTCTGATTGGCCCACGTGGCACATCCTCAGTGCACCACGTGGCCCACCTTATTGTATTGACCCGCTCAAATCTCTATCATTAGATGGTTGTGATCCTTCATCTCGACCGTCGGTACGCGTCTCTAACTGGGCCACATGATCTCACCTTTTAGAGATCATCTAGACCACCCTCTCGGGCCCTATTCTGCACTGTTGGATCACATGATCCAACGGTGACTGTGTTGTTGTCAACCTCCAGTAGTTCACCCTCCAAGAAACGTGAAATGTCAACCACCCTAACTTCTTCCAATTTCATCAACCACCTCTGATCACCTTCCGGACAACTACCACTTCTCGAGCCTTTGCCTATCTATCCTAACCTTAACCAATTATTCAAGATCTTCTAATACTAACTCCCATGCTAATTTGCAGTAGTTTAAGCCATTGTTTGGAACTGCAAAACCACCTCCGATAACCATCATAAAATCCCTTCAACAACCATCGCAACCATCATCCGCCAATCATATGACATTTCTCCCAGCCCCAATCTTCCCTAAGTGGCAGTTAGATCGATGATTGGTGAGGGAAGAAGGAGTTCTACCTCCGGCGAGATCCTCGATATACTAGCCATGTTGCAGACCTCTAGTAGAAGCTGCTTGAGCTTCCACACAAGCCTTTGCGTTAAGCGATGATTTCTGGAGCCATTGACGCTATGACTAGGCTATCGATTCATCACCAGTCCATCTGTGTTCATCTCCAAGTAAGTACTCATTTTCATTTTTTCATGTTTTCTCAGTTTTATTCAATCGATGCCATACAAAGATCTCACTGCCTGAACTATCGTACACCTCCACCATCAATCCATTATCCACGCACTCCAGTAATTCATCTATGCTTCTCCATCAGTGTTTCCATGCTGATTTCTTCTTCGTCTTGCAAATTCCAAGAACCCAGCTAGGGCACAGTTCTCTCCCCTCCACCGAGCCCCAATTTCATTCCTATGTATACCAAATAAATATCTTTGACTTGGGCCATTCTTCTAACATTACAGGTATTCATTGATCAAAGGAAGTGCCCCGACCTCCGTCTTCTACACCGGACGAGCTCAATCGACAGAGCTTTATGAAGGGTCTCCATTCTTTTTGGGTCAACATCATCTTTGCCAAACGAGAAGGGAAGTTAGAGGACCTTCAACAATAATGAAGGATAGAGGAGGAGAGAACCGGACCTCACCAAATCATAAGCTCCTCAGCTGTACTTTGGGCGTGATCCAATGGAGGATAAGATGCCATGTCACAATCCAAGCCACTGCTTCAGACTTAAGCTTAGGAGCCTTCGAGCCTACCACGAGAAACCATAAGGCACCATGTCGACCCAGGTCGCGTTTCTGAGCCTATTATGGTCACGCGTCCCAGGCACGTGACGTATGAGATTTTTCAGATGTGCCCTTTGTATTTGGCATATTTGCAGTTCAGCCCTTTCATCATGCGTCAATGCACGTGAAGGGAGTACACATTGCAGCGTCGATTCGTCAATTTCCTGAATTTGTAGATAAACCTCAATGAGCATTTATTCTTTTATTTATTAGTTTAGCGGATTATTATTTCTGCATTTCATTCTTATTTTGGACTTATTTGTTGTAAACATTCACAATTTTTCTTGCATTCATTCCCCTGCATTGTAATGACAATATCTTGTGAACCGTAACTTTGTTTTCAATAAAATTGGTGTCTTTGGAAAGCTCATTTCATCATTTTTAATTGAGAGTATTTAGATTCATATATATATACACACACATATCTTTCATGCATTTCATTTAAGAGAATATATTTTGACTATTCAACCTTGATAATGAATTGATGTAAATTACTCGATTGCTGAATAAATTCTGATTGGCATTGATTAGTTCTTAATCTCTGTAAGCATAATCACAAGTATTTTTATAGCATAATCATGAGCATTCCTTCGTGTTATATGTCTTAGTTTGTTATCTGTATGCTTGCTTATCATTATAAAATAAATGTATAATAAAAACATTTGAAAAATTGTATTGATTTTTGTTTTGTGCATTGATCTTGATTAAGGAATCACTAAATCACTGAAATATTTAATTAGCATTAAATTAAGTTACATAATTACTTTCATCTTTGTGTTCGATCCTAGACTTCCCAAGTTATAAATTAAACACCGAATTCTTTCATAGAGATATTTGACTCGGTTATGTTGAATGCAAATTGGCACGTGCTACAATGAGTGCATGTTAAATTAGCCGATTTATCCTTCATCGTATGATAATCATGAGCTAGGTTGAATGAAAATTAAGGAATCTTTAAATCACCAAAATATATAATTGGCACTAAATTAAGTTAAATAATTGCTTGGGACTTTGTGTTCAACCCTGGATTTCCCACGTTATATATTAAACACCAAGCGCTTTTCGCAGAGATATTTGACTCGATTCTGTTGAATGCAAATTGGCACGTGCTACAATGAGTGCACGTTAAATTAGCTGATTTGCACTTCATTAGATGAGAATCAATTATTTTGAGCTAGGTTGAACATAGATTAAGTGCCACAGAAGAGAAGAAATTAGATATCAACGATTATTAAATGGATAAATAATGCATAAAACATCACATCACACAATAACCTAGATAAAATATCAAACAACTTAACAAGAATATAACACATAATTACTTACATTAATGAAGCCATATCCTCAACAAGGGTGCCATCTAATGAAGTGCAAATCAGCAAATTTAACATGCACTTGTTGTAGCACAGGCAAATTTGCATTCAACAAAACCGAGTCAAATATCTCTGTGAAGAGGACTTGGTGTTTAATTTATAACCAGGGAAGTCCAGGGTCGAAAAAAGACACAAGCAATTATTTAACTCTATTTAAAATCTAATTAAATCTTTCAGTGATTTAAAGATTCCTTAATCAAAATTAATACACAAATTACAAATCAATATAATTTTTCAAACATTTTTATTATGCATTTTTTATAATGACAAGCAAGAATATAAATTACAAACTAAGACATGTAACATGAAGGAATGCTCCTAATTATTTTGTAAAAATAGTTGTGATTATGCTTAAATAGATTAATGACTAATCAGTGCCAATCAGAATCAATTCGGTAATTGAGTAATTTAGATCAATTTATTAAGGTTGAATAGCCAAAATAGAATCTTTTAAATGAAATGCGTGAAATATATATATATATATATTGAAACTATGATCTAAATATTATCAATTAAAGAGGATGAAAAGATCTTTCCAATAATACCAATTTTATTGAAAACAGAGTTACAATTCACAAGATATTGTCATTATAATGTAGAGGCATGAATGCAAGAAAAAATATGAATGTTTACAACAAATAAGTTCAAAATAGGATTGAAATGCAAAAATAATAATCCGGTGGACTAATAAATAAAGAAATAAATGCTCGGAGGGGCTTATCTGCAAAATGAGGAAATCGATGGATCGACGTTGTAATTTGTAATCCCTTCATGTGCCTTGGCACGTGCTGGAAGGACTGAACTGCAAATATGGCAACTGCAGAGGGTACGCCTGAAAAATCTCCTCCATCACGTGTTTGAGGCACGTACCCATAATAGGATCGAAAACGCGGTATGGGTCGATGTGGTGCCTTTTGGTGGTTCGTGGTCGGCTCGAAGGCTCCTGAGCTTAGGTCTGAAACGATGGCTTGGACTATGATGTGGCATCTTATCCTCTGTTGGATCACGCCCAAAGTAATCGAATCAGATGGCGCTTGCTAATCGCGGTCTTCTTCCTATTCCTCTGCATGCGACGGAGGAGCTTGATGCTCTGACGAGGCCCATTTCTCTCCTCCTCTCTCCTCCATTGTTGTTGAAGGTCTCTGACCTCCCTTCTCAGTTGGCGAAGATGAGGCTGACCCAAACAAGAACAGAAACCCTTCGTAAAGCTCTGTCGATTGAGATCGTCCGGTGTAGAAGATGGAGGTCGGGACAGTATTGATTCCTCCATCCAATGAAGTCTTGTAACATTAGAAGAATGGCCCAAGGAAAAGATATTGATTTGGGATACAAGGGAATGAAATGGGGCCCGGTAGAGGGGAGAGAACCGTGACCTAGATTGGTTCTTGGTCTTTGCAAGACCAAGAAGGGATCGACATGGAAACACTAATGGAGAAGCAGAGATGAATCACTGGAGTGCACACATGCATAATGGATAAATGGCAGAGGTGTACGATAGATCAGGTGGTGAGATCTTTGTATGGCATCGATGGAACAAAACTGAGAAAACACGAAGAAAGGAAAATGAGTACTTACCTTGATATGAACACAGATGGACTGGTGATGAATCTATAGCCTAGTTGAAGTATCAACGGCTCCAGAAATCATCGCTTAACCACAGAGGCTCGTGTGGAAGCTCAAGCAGTTCCTACTAGAGGTCTGCAACATGGTTGGTATGCTAAGGATCTCATCGGATGTAGAACTCGTTCTTTGCTCACCAATCATCTATCTAACTGTCACTTCGTGAAGGTTGGGCCTGGGAGAAACCTCATATGATTGGCAGATGATGGTTGCGATGGTCGGCGAAGGGATTTTCTGGTGGTTGATAAAGGTGGTTTTGCGGTTCCAGGTGGTGGTTTAAACCACTGCCAATTAGCATGGGAGTTAGGATTAGAAAATCTTGAATGGTTGGTAAAGGTTATGATAGATAGGCGAAGGCTTAGAAAGTGGTAGTTGTCCGGAAGGTGATCGAAGGTGGTTGAAAAAATTGGAAGAAGTTAGGGTGGTTGACATTTTGCGTCGCTTGGAGGGTGAACTACTGGAGGTTGACGATGACACATGCACTGTTGGATTATGCGATCCAAGGGTGTAGGATAGGGCACGAGGGGGCGGTCTGGATGAGCTCTAAAAGGCGAGATCGTGTGGCCCAACTAGAGGTGCGCACCAACAGTCAAGATGAAGGGATCACAACCATCTGATGACTGAGAATTGAAGCGGATCAAGACAAGAAGGCGAGCCATGTGGTGCACTGAGGATGCACCATATGGTCCAATCACAATTAAGAAAGATATAGAAAACAAAGAAAAATTAGAAGAATTAAATAGAAGATGAATTAGAAAAAGTCATTAACGTGAAAGTTGTAGATCTCGATGAGATCTAACTTTCATGTAGAACTCAAGGAGAAATAACATCATCTATACATAGGTTAACTAAGTAATTAAAATGATAAAGATATTTATTTTATTTTATTTTCTCATTTTTTGAATTTTTAAAGTATACTTTATATTATATTAATTATGTACATATTATTCTACTTTTATTTGATTTGTGATAATAAAGAAATACAAAAAATAATAGCACTATAATATGTTATGTAATATAATATAATTAGAGTCAATTGATTACAACACAAAAAATATTAACTAGAATTACTTGTTAGAGAATATTGGTGATTTTGCTTAAGCACGAGAGATAATAATAGTATTTGATGATGATAAATCTAGGATTTATCGGCCACACCTTTGCCCTTCTCAAGGGTCTTTAGGTTTTTTGGACAGTTGCGCTTCCAGTGCCCCGACTTGTTGTAGTGATGACAAACATCTGTCTTCTCGGATGTCAAATGTGTGGAAGCCTTATAAAATTGACCAATAGATTAACCATTCTTCTTTTTCTTGTGGATATGACACTTCTTGAATCCATGCTTCCTTCAGTGCTTTCATTTGACATGTGCAACCATTGCACTGCCTGAGATAGTCTCTTTCGTCACGATGTCATTAGTTTATCTTAATGAAGAAAGCACCTCAACATTTGTTAGTTTCATGTTATTCATATGACGTGAAATAATGAGACCATTGAAAGACTTAGGGAGAGATAGCAGTATGAAATCAAATTTGATATTTGTGTCCATCTCTGCTCCTAGAGTCTCCAGTTCAGAGAGGTAAACATTTTGAGGATATATTCCCTGATCGAAGTCCCTTCATGCATTTTATAGCAAATCATGTCTTTCAAGATGTTGTATATGAGTACAGTTCACATTGCCAAAAGTTTCTTTTAGATTTATCAAGATATCCTAAGCAAATTCCTTATCCATATGTTTCTTCTAAAGCACATTGGATAAGAAACCAAGAATGTAGAAACTAGACAATGAATGGACCTTGTCTCACTTCTCATCGAAATCTCTAGCATCATCAGCCTAAGGATTCTTGTACTTCATGCTCGATAGCACATGCCCGATGCGCTTTACCGCAAGTACAAGCTCCAAATTTTGGATCCAATTCAAATAGTTTTAACTAGTCAACTTATTAACCTCAAGTAGCTTGTTTAGTAGGTTGAGAGATTTCATCTGAGATCAAGAAATTTTCTACTTTAGTTAATCGTGATTAAGGTGATTAAACGTTTTTAAATCGAGATGCTCTCGTATTTTTTGTACTTTAAAAGTCTTTCCCTTGCAAGCTTTCAAAGCATGAGGCAGGCTAACCTAAAGGCCTTGCTACAACATCTGGGTCTCCTTTCCATTTTTATTGCACTCCAATAATAAGAGAAAATGCAACTAAAGTGAAAGAAGCGAGAATTCTTTCCACCTTGCATTCCCAATTTGATCTTCAAAACATGTCCCCACATATATAGAGTTAGCATATTGATAATTAAATCAATCACCAATGAGCGAATATAAACATTACAATATACACAATCCAATACCACCTCAATAATATGAAGAACAATCCATATGAATTTGTATTTATGGAGTCATGACTATGCATGAGCATCTCCAAAAATACAATCCATGGAGACAAAGTTCTTCGCAATGATGGAATACCGTGAATGTCATCATATGACTAGTACATATCTTGTTAAAAATCGACGAGTAATCATTTTGAATGATATTCTCATGATTAATTAAAGAAACTCATAAGCAAATATTCTTGAATCTTGTTAAGCTTTTTTAAAAAATACAACAATCAAGCAATCCAAGCATTCAATTTATGCACACAGTTATTATCTTCTTTAGATTTTAGAAGATTCCAATATCACCTACCCATATCTAATCTTTATCAAGATCTCTTCAGCCAGATCATGCAGGAAAAAGGGTGGGAGATCTTCCTTAACCATGTTAAGGTACCAATTATTTAATAACCACATTAGGCCAGGCTTTTTCAACAAATCAATCTTGATTTCTACTTAATATGAAAGGATTTCATCGCAACCGATTGATTAAGTTGATTCTCAGTTGTTAGTTGATTCACAATCAATCAAGTACATACATAAACAAAGGAAATATGGAATAAATAGTTATTCGAATTTATTCATATCCAATCAAACATTTGATGATTTCGAATTCCAATATTTACAAGTTGTGACCATCCCACTTCAATTATTTTATTATGTTGTATGAACAAAAAATAGTACGAAAATTTTAATATTTTTTTATTTACGATCTTTTATTAAATTATAGTCACTTGTTGCTTTCGACATCCAAATCTTCTCTCGAACGCCACTAACTTTTGGTGAATCTTTTGGACATGAGTCTAGACCATCTATATATCATATATATCCCAAAAAACATGTTCTAAATAATGGATACTACCAATAACATTGTATGTTACCAAAACATTGACAATATCAAAATAATCGCAAAACAATGTCCCCAATAATCTGGAAAATATAGATGATTCTTCATTAGACCCAGATGCAATCCAAATTATTTAAACGATGGCTTTGAAACTATCTGAAGTAAATTTATAACTTTGCATCACGGAAATGCAGACAAATAGCAAACAATTTACAAACAAGTATAGTTCATCATATAAACTCTGACACAAGCATAACAAAAATTAATTGTGAAATCACATGATATATGAAATAATTCCAAACTATTTTGCAAAGACATAAGATTATTAGGTTTGAAGTGTGAGTCTCTAAAGGAAGAGAACTCATGAAATGAGTCATATCCGATGACTATTCTCTCGCGAGCGTGAAGATGACTTGTGTAGCTTCCCACGAACTTTAATATCAACTTCTTATAGAAGTTGTCTATGCCAAGTGAAGATCAAGATGATCCCCATCTCTCGATTTTGTTGCACGAAACTGAATCCTTCTTCACGTGCAAGAAGCACGGAGAAGAAGGCCCTCTTCTCTTTCAAAGATATGAACCAATGCAGAGAATATGGAGGCAATATGGTGGATCTGTAGAGTTATGTATGGTAGAGAGAGGGGATGTCCAAGAGAGAGTTCTCAATTCCGTCTTCTCTTTATTTCTTAGCTCTCAAGGCAATGTGTAAGTGATCGAACGGATCATGCTCCCAAGAGAGAGGCTAAGCCCTCTCTCATATACTAGAGGGGGCGACCCTAGGAGTCCGACTCCTAAAGGGTACATACACCTTGTGAGCCCTTGGATGATTATTTAAAGGCAAGGAATAATTCTTTTGCCTTCAAAAAATAAGTCCTTTTTATCATATTAATTATCATCCAAAATAAATCATATTAAGACTCCATGGTGGATGTCTATGTAAAGCCTACATCGGACATCCACCTTATCCTATTTTTGATTTCAACCTTCTTTTATCATTCCATTATCATGATTTAATTATGAAAATCATAGTTAGGTATTTTATGAGATTTACCTCATAAATTATGAATCTCATTAATAAATCCAGAATAAAATGTAAATCCAATTTACATTTAATTTCTAATGTGAATCATATTCACGTATATGTCTTGGGTAATATATGAATCATATTCACACATGTATATACACCCTTCAAAGCCATTGATAATTTAGTAAAAATCATGTAACAATTTTGTAAAAGCTTAAACTGCGCATTGTAAAAAAATAATTTTGTAAAATATAGCATCCATATGTAAGCTAATATTTTTTGTCAATTATAATAATATTTTTATAATTCTGTCTTGATGTACATTTTATATTAATATGCATTTGAAATCTACGGCATAATAAATTGTAAAATAAATGGGAAAGATACCTAAATTGACATTGGCTCGACATAGATATGGGGAGACCCCGTCTCTTTTGAAGTTTCTCATATATATATATAGAGGGCCGATCCTATGAGATGGGATTTTGGTGAGATGGTGAGATAGAGGATTTTGGGCCACTAGTTTCAGTCAGGAGAGAGAAACCAGGAGAGAGAAGTTTGAAATTAGTGGTCCAGAATCTCCCATCTCACTATCTCACCAAATCTCATCTCATAGGATCACTCTTCTATATATATATATATATATATATATATATTAGTTATTATGAATCAATATACATAGTAATTAAATAATACGACACATATTCATAAATTTTAAGTATGCATATCTATAATAATAACAATTATTAATCATAATATTGTTATCATTACAAGTCCTAATCTCATTAAGACTTGTGAGTAGTTGTCGGAGATACTTGGAGATAATGTCAGGGAGATCATACTATCCATGTATAGTTACTTGAAACATAGATAACTATCCAATTTCAAGTTTTAGACCACTTTTGGTGAAACAAAATACATTCAATCTTTGAGCTTGAGTTGAAATGATTCACACTCTATAAGAGCTCAATGAAACACATTACACTATCCATGAGCTCAACAAATGATAAAATTGATGAACTCAGCTTCCGACTCCAATTCTAATCATTGTCCGAACTTTTGGAGTTTGAAAATGAGCTCTAGAAGTGAGTTCACCTTCATTTCTATTTCCATTTCTATTTAGAACATTTGGACATTGATGCTGGAATTGGAAATCGGAATTGAATCTAAAGAAATGAGGCTTAATCCGATTAATTCTCACATCATTGAGACATGAAGTGGAGTCACTAAAATCCATCCAGTTTTATCACTCATTCAAAATGGAAGTGTCTTGATAGACGATCTATTAAAATATCTTTAACCCGGAGTATTCCCAATACTCCATCATCCTTCATATTGGAAGACTTTGATATACACGAAGTTCAAACCCTTGTTTGAGTCTCCTTCCAGAGCATGTCATAAGATTTCTCAATTGATAATTGGGCAACAATATTAACCATTTATTTTTCAAAATCATATAAATATCTCGGATTCATGTCTTATTTCACAACCAAGATGACCATGCATGGAATTCTATATGACCCCAAATATCTCAAGAGTGAATTCTGTCTCTGGTTCATCAAGTAAGAACATGTATGATCCCTCCGAGAGATCATACACCTCATATGTCCTCATATGCAAACCAACGTGCCAGTATATGGATCGTGATTAGGTCCTCAACCTAATGGTATGTCTAATGTTCACATTTAGACAGAGATTTATATATATCTCTGGTTAAAGGATGTGTGTCTGATCGTGACAGTTACGATTCAGGTCTTAGTTTATCTCAAGCTCATCAAATCAACTCTTTGACTTGACTATTTCGACACCTCCAAATCTTTATTCCTATGTAGAGGACATGCATCAAGAGGCCATTCAGAAATCAGTCTTTAGAGAAAGATTGTCGTCTCTTTCTTAGATTGTAGATCATTATTAAATATCACATGTTAATGTCAACTGTATCTTCCCAACTACATGGTATTTAATATGGCCACAATATATAACCCTATTTGTAGAATGTGACCTTCAATTAAGTGCACTCACAAATATTCATTTCAAATGAATATGAAGACACAATAACTTTTATTGCATCAATGGATTCCCAAGGGCTTTCAACTCCAACATTACCTTGGTGTAAAAATTCTTCAAAAAGAAATCCTTCAAGCATGATCACGAGGTCATCTCTCATCCCAAGTTCTTTAACCAGTACGTAGCCTTGTTTTCTAAGGCATGGGGCAAGGTTCATAGCCTATGTAGTCTTGATCGATCCTAGGGTGGTTCAAATTCTCAGAGATCATTTCAAACACCTGCAGGAAAAAGAATGTTTCCTTAATAAATCACTATACCACTACTCTACACTACTCTACACTATACTAAAATGGTCAAATTGTAATATGAGAGAGTAAAGAGTTATCTAGAACCACACTTAAAATGTCTCGGTGAAGAGCATGTGGCTTAATTTATCCTAGACAAGTCCAAGGTCGAACAAGGACACAAGCAACTAAGTTGTCTAATTTAGGTTAGATATCTATTTTAAATAATTTAATGCAATTAGAGTCAAGGTACAAATGAATACATGAATACATTTTTTATCTTTTTAAATACAAATTATGATGCACCAAAATGGATGTTGTGTACACAATACACAAAATACACACAACAAGGCTTTTAGATTAATTGCACAAATAAAATGGTTAGGTCTATAGAATTTAGTTATATAATGAATACACAAATAAGATGCTAAATGAATAATTAACTAGTTACAATTAATGTATTTAAGTCCCTAAATAAATGAACACTTGATTCCTATTTAATCAGAGTTAATAAATAATTCAAAGTAGTACAAAACTCAATTAAACATGGATTAATTTTCTTACTTTTATGTTAATTATTAAGCTAAAATGAATTAATGGTAACTCAAAAAGGTACAACAAATACATACTCTATTTTGTGATTTACACAATATAAATTCATGACATAAGAATGATTAAAACATCATTATTTAGAGAACTAATTTAAGATTCAAATGAGATCAATCTCATTAGATTGACATCAATGCAAAAGTTATTACATAAACAATGTCTTTTTAAAATAAGAACATAGCTAAAATTAATTGAAAACTAGTAAAATACACATGTAAGGGCTTATCTGCAAATTAATTAAGCCAGAGTCACTTGAGTGTAAAATCTAGGTGCATGGGATATGAGTGAAAATATGAATAGTCGCATGATGATGTAGAAAGACCAAGGTGGGCACTTGTTGGGGCATGTAAAGGCGGAGGCTCAACTGGAGGCTCGGGATGTGAGATGACTCGTGCTATGTGGATCTCTGCAGTGCTTTGGATAAGGGTTGGGTTCACCGAGGCTCTAAGGATTGGAGTGAGACTTGGACTCAATCAGGGTTATAGGATCAGAGTTGATGGGGCTTGAATGGATAATAATTGTACGTCCTCATGGGTCTCTTTCTCCTCAAGTGGTGGCTTGTAGCGGTGCTTCGGCGAGCTTTGTACTTCTCCTCCACTATCCTATGGTCTTGCGAGAGATCCAAGAAGGTTGATGTGGCTCTGGCGAAGACAATGGAATGGCAAGGAAGACAAGATGTGGCCCGAGCGGTATATGCTCGTCGAAGGCAGGTCTCGAGATTGGCAAGGCTTGAACCAACTGTCCCTCCCATTCTTTGACAAATTGGACACGTCTTAAAAAATCATGAGCATCTCCAAACAAGGTCAGCCAGTAAAATCCACATTGGAGCACTTTATGAGAGGTTCTCTTTCCCGACTGGTGTCCTCCTACCTTCATAGTATGACAGCAGGTGAGGACAATCTAATATTCCTCCTGAGGAACACACCTTCTCCAGACACAATATGATCCCTCAAAGAAAAGAAATGGAACCTCCCAATGGTACTTCCTCGAATACGACTTCACTCGCTCAATATTATTTCTATTCCAACCTTAGGGAACCTTCTTGGAGACAAGAAATTTCACCATGTCACTGCGACAAAAAAGGAAAATTTTGTTTTTTGGAAACACCAAACTAGATTTAATTAAACGTCGAGTATAGCTAATGTTTACGTATGTCAAAACGTTATGAAGATTCAAGGCCATCAAAATAGAGATTATTTGACGTGAAACGTGTTCTGTCGATTCTGTTTAGGTGGTGAAATTAAATGTCGATTCTAATATTCTAATTCGATGAGCAAATGCTATTTTGGGTACTTTACTATGACGTGTAATCTTCGAATATCAATCTATAAATTGAGGTGTAAAGTTTCGAATGTCGATTTTACATGCATGTAAAGAGGAAAATTTGTCAGGGCCACGACTCTCGAAAGATATTGGCCTTGTGCGGTCGAGAAATTGTACGGTGGTTGAACTTATACATATGGGTAATGAATTGTTGCATGAATATTAGGAGCACGATCTGACAACATACATATGGGTAAAGGATATGGGAAGATCCTTAAGCGCATCATGGGAGCATGAGAATCGCATCGTATGCGATCGGGAGCGACTAGTCGAACTAGCTGCTCCGGGCAGCGGAATTTAAAAATTTTAAACGATGAAACCACATGATCCTAGAATACTTCTCGGATCATTTCATCTAAACCACAAACAAGTATTAGGTTTACCTCTTGAAGCGTGGTTGCAATCGAGTCTCTAAACGAAGAGACCTCCTGTCTCAAGTCCGATCCAACAGAAGAGACGGTTGCGAGCGCATTGATGAGACGCGTACTTCTCGCAATCCATGTTGATGATCCAAGCGGTGAATCTCCTAATCTCATCACACGAGATATGACATCTTATTCACGAGCGAGGCACACCAAAGGAGACAGAGATCCATGAGCAAATAATCTGGCAGCATAACGACGATGTTGTGGCGATGGCGACTCTCATCTAGAGCATCAAGGTGGATGGCCACATGAGAGAGAGAGAGGGAGAGAGACTTGGCATGTAGAGAATGAGAGAGAGAGCATATGTTGTATCTCTTGATGTCATTTGAAGAGCAAGGGGTTCCTCTTTTTATATAATATTTTGGGATCAATGGATCTCAATCCATGGATAATACAAAATCAATGGATGAAATTGATTTGCGTTTCTTTCAATGGACATGATTTTGTTGTAAAAATATAATAACAATTAGTTTGATTAAATTAAATATATATTGAATAATCAATATAAATTAATTTCAAGTCAAATCAATTATGTTTGAGATAATTAGAATGAAATAATTCTCTACTAATCAAGGGGGGGCAGCCACCCAATCCCATTGGGACTTGGTGGTTGTCCACCACCGTTGGCGGATGGGAATCTTTTCTAATGAGATTACATTATCTCATTCCAACATTATCTCATAATAATAATTCTCAATTATCTTGAGAACATTGCAATGATGCCATTGGAAATTTGTGGATCTCATTCACAACCCAAAATAAAATGTAAATTATATTTTCAATTAATTATCTAATGTGAATCCAATTCACATCAATAATTAATCAATAAATATAAATTACAATAGGCTCTCTCTTATATATTATAAATCACATTTATAAATATATGATTAATATCGATAATTCTATCCACATTATTCATGTTCATGATAATTAGATCGCATTTAATCATCTTGGATCTCTATTATCATGTGCTTACATAATATGAATCACATTCACATTATTCACATCTTCGATAATAATATCACATTTAATTATCTTAGATAACTCTCCTTATTATATGAATCAAATTCATATTATTCATGATAATCAAATATGATTTAATTATCAATTTTCTCAATGATCGGATACATATATCAACAATGAAATTATCCATGAACTCTTTCAAGGATAATGCGCTTTCTCCGCGGATACTTAGAGATAAGGACAGGGAGATTGCATTGTTCCATGTATAATGATTTGGACATTGAGATCACATCTCAAATCCAGATCTTGCGGACCTTCCAAAGATGCTTGCTTAACTCAAGACCTCAAATCTAACCTTCTCATTACATCTGAATCACATTCATATCAATGTCCAACATTTAGACTAAGATCAGATTGCTTCTCTATTAGAGGAGTCACTAAAATCCAGACATGTTTTATCACTCCCTAAGAATGGAAGCGTTTATAAAGTTATTTATGATCACATTACCCTCAGGTATTCCTAATACATGTACATTATGCATATTGGAAGACCTAAATTAAAGTCGAAGTTTTAGATCTATTTAGACTGTCTCCTTCAGGGTTTTATCATTAATTTTGTCATTTGACTATTGGGAGTTGGTATCGATCATATACTTTCCAAAAGCATATATCATGCCCAAGTGTTGATTATATACTTTCCAAAAACATATATCAAACCGACAAATTCAGTCAAGCTTCCAAAGCGATACGACTGTGCACAGAATTTGATTCTTCCCAATATCTCATGAGTGTGATCATGTCTTCTGGTTCAGTAATGAACATGTATGATCCCTTTAAGAGATTGTATTACTCATATACCCTTGCATGCACACCAACGCACCGGTGTATAGATTTGGTTAGCTCATCAATCTATTGGTCTGCCAAATGAACATACTCAAACATACAATAACACGTCTCTGGTCAGAGGATGCATGCCTATATCGTGACAGCATACGGCATAAGTCTTTGGTTATCTCGATCTCATTAAGTCAACTCTTTGATCTAACTTATCTATCATCTCTGAATCTCTATTCCTATGCAGAGGACCTGCATCAAGAGGTAGATTAGATATCAACCTTTCAAGAAAGGATTGTCATTTCCTTCTCAGGTTGGAGATCATCTCTTAATAATCATTTCACGGTACTTGATGAGTCCTCAATCTAACTCTTTAGATATTCATCCAAGCACCAACCTCTATGATTCAACAATTGAATCATTAAGATGACCATGGTACATAACCCTAATTGTACTAAAGGACCTATTAAGCAAATCAATTATTCTTCATTTCAGATCAGGGAATGATATTTGCAATAACATTTATTACAAATGGCTCGTCGTGGGTTCGCATGTCCAATGATGGGTCATGGATGATCTCCAGATACCAAGCTCAACTAGGTCCATCCTCGTTGACAAAGGCATACTCTGTTGGTAGAATGTGGTTAGCAGCATCACTTGAGCAAGCAATTAAAATCTTTTATTTGTACATTCTATACGTGTGTGTATCATCCATACTAATAATTTGTTTGCAATGTCTAAAAGCCACAATGCATGGCTCGAATGTCCAGTAGGCCCTCTTGAACACCTCTCCTTCAATTACTGTGGTTGTCAGGATATATATAACCAATACTGGAATGACCTCTTTAGAATCTCTAAAGAGATAGGGAAGTTCGTTATAAGATTTTGACCAATCTCCATACACCATTTATGTTCCCTTCCTCCTTGCGTTCCAAACACTTCTTTGACTAACTTAAAAACCAAATTCATCATGAATCAATGTTTGTAAATAGGATACCTTCATTAAGGGAGAGATTTTGATCTGACTAAGAAACCTGAGTCTCATGAAGTTACAATCTAGTTGTGGATGGTTTTGAATGATTGCGTGATTTAAGAAGTTGCGACGTTTATCAACCATTGATATGATAAACTATTCATATATTGGTCGATAATGACCACACGATCTTCATAAGCAACCATTGCTTCGCTCGCTATAGTGCACGTCCCAGACCTTTCTGTCCAATTCAACCATTATAAACCTATAAAGCCTTTTAATGTGGAACACCTTCACAAAGTACACTAGGTATGCTTTGTAGTTGAAGGGCATGATATTCTTCAACTCATTACTTAAACAGACCCTCATCATCAAAGTTCATGCGATCTTCATCATTTAGAATATATCCATCCCCTCCATGCATGTTCAAAAATGGTATGTCAGACACGACGGGTGTTCTCGAATGATTCTCTCTCTCATGATCGTCATTTTGCATCTCATCATCAGTATTCAACAGCAAGGGCTCCATCAACCTATCAAGTTTCGGATCATTGTCTTCGATAACTACAAGTGGACCTCATTCACTACAAAAGGAATATATTTTCATAAGGAAGTACAAATCTGGGCACCGACACTACAGTAATAAATATCACGAGCATTATGCATCACCAATATCTTCAGCACATTACACAATCTCTCGAACATCGTCATCGTACTCAACGTTTGCTATGTAATATGTTCCCTAGTCCTATGACATTTTGTGAAAGACCTGCAACACCACTCCGTTTGATACATCCATTCTGAACAGACTTGATCCTCTCAATTAACCCTATGTATGTCAATTTATGCTAATCTTGATGTTTTTCATTCGACCTCCAATATAGGTCACATCCTTACTCGATTTCGAGATACTCCCACCACAATGGCAAAAGCAACGAACTTCTTGACACATCCTAACAAATCACAATAAATCAAGCATTCATTGGAATCATAATATATGTAACTCATAATGTTGAAAAAACGACATTTTTTTGAATGAACAAAAACATGCTTTAATTTACCAGATCGAGCATAAAAAATCCTAAAACCCACAAAGCCCGAAAACCCACAAAAAAAAAGACAAAACACTTGTTGTGGGCAGCTATAGGTATATTGGGGCATCACCTTCCTTCGGATGAGGATGGGGGAGGATGAGAGGTGGAGAAGCTTCAAAGGTGGTCCGAAGGAGGTGGCCGAGCACGCTGGGGCAAACTCCATAGGGGAGGGCGGGCAGGAACAACTACACAGGAGGGGAAGGTTGTCGAATGCAGGTGGGAGATTCCGATAGGCTTGCTGGGACTTAATATTAGAAGAGAGCTACCTCTCTCACCTTTAAACAAAGCGTCCTCTATAAGAGGCGGCTTGCTTACTGTATATAACAAAAAAATTCCCAACCACCCAAGGCCAATAACTTTCGAGAGTTGTGGCCCAGACGAATTTTCCTCTGCATGTAAACATCGACCACCCACTTTATTGCTCAATTGTTGAGAGAACCCAATTGAACCAATGAATGCACCTACTGGACTTTTCCCCATCTTCCAACTGTGTGACAGACATACATTCAATTCAAATCACTGCACCCCAACTCAACTCTTGTTTCAAAATTTTAATTCTATTCTATGATCATTTTTTTCCATTTCAAAAAAATTAGAGATAATAACGTGACCATCATTATAACGTGGTATTCTTAAGCTAAACCGACCTGTAAAAAAACTGTAATCTATGTTTTGATTTACTCTTTTTTTTTACAAATGTGGGCCTTGCCTTTTGCCATGCTTACTTACAACAGTGGTGAAGCAATAAAAGGATAAAGAGGCACCTTGCCCTTGTATAGGATTTGCACACGTTTCCATCTTTTTTTAACTGCTCACATTAGCATTCATTCTACGCACATAAATCAGAGGCATTCATTCCGAGCAAGAAAACAATCGCTGTTTATGGTGCCAACCTGATTCAAATCTAGCTCAAATTCGTTCTCTTAAAAGATAAACAAGCTCACTTCACCGTAAATTAGATCCGAGCATCCCTATCAAATATTGGTAAAAATATATTTGATCAGGTGTATCAAATATAGCTACATTAGCAAAAAAAATGCAGTTTAAAAAAATGGATGCGCCAGTGGAGAATCGAACCCGAGTCTATACCGTATAAGGGTATTATTCTACCACTAAACCACTGATGCTTTTTTTGCTTCTATATCTTAAAATAAAATAGTTATAACATGTGGTTGGGGTAATAATTAAATAACTTTCACTACTTGAACCATATAATAAAACAAAATAAACCTAAAATACAAAGCTCGAAAGTCACTGCAAGCGTACCATCAACAAATGAATGATTAGCAACTAAAGTAGTTTGTTAACATTTTGGCGAACTTCTTGATATCTTATAATCTACAAGAAACATGATAAAGTACAAAATATCAGGTTTTCCTACACCAACATATTCATGTACATAACTCCATATGATGGTTTAGGACTGTACTTCCTAGCATAAAAGAAGAATTATCTCTGAAGGATGTTTCATGTTAATATGATTGTTTTCCAATAATAAAAATTAAACCAAAAATACTATAAACATGACACATTGGTAGTTCCAAAAGAAAAAATCAGCAGATCAATGCTACTTAAACAAATAGGCTAGGCTTTAAAGAAGAGTAACGGGTTATAAGGATACAATTTTTCCTTGTGTAAATCCTCAATTGAGTTTCATAAATAAAGCAAACACCTATTAGTTCAGAAGTCTGAGGTCCCATCTTTCGTCTCTTCCTATTTAGATTTCTATCCAAAAACAGCTTAAGATTTGAGTCTCTGATCCACAAGTCAGTCCCGGTTCCAGATATGAAAGCATCATCTTACAAAGATGCTCAACAAAAACATCATTTAATATGTCGTAATGCGATAGTAGTAAACAATTGATTCAGTGTCTCGTGCCTTGCACCTTACGTCCCCAACTATATATCATGTAGAAAGAACAAAAGAAATCGGGAAACGAATGCACAATCTACCTAGATCTCAAGAACACGACCAATATTTTTCATGTGGTGATTGATCACATACGGATGCAAAATAACATAGCAATAAATGATGGCATACTATAGTCTTACTTGCAAATAAGCTAAATGAATATTTGCACCAGATAAGCTGCATCCTGCATGCGTATACAAAATAGAAAAATGACAATGACAGGCCATAAAATATCACGATGCAAGAAGTAGTGTAATTCTTGGAGAAACTACAAGAACCTATGTTGAAACCGCATAATGCACAACCATTGCTCCAATTTCCCCAGTTGAGTTGCTCACAGAATTCATTGTAACCATAGTTTCAATTTTAATCATCTTATCACAGTTAATGTAGAAGTTTAGTTAATGTTTCTGTATCTTTTATTTATTGTTCTTTTCGTTTGTCTACCATATGTAATTTGCCCATAGACCTCTCCCTATATAAGAGAGTTTAGGGCTCAAGGAATAAACACAACGCTTATTTTTCCCAAGATGGTATCAGAGCGGCGGTCCTAGACCAAAGCTCTCGTACCTAATCCTAAACCTAGCCATCCACCTTCAAGCGTTCGCGCCCCCCCCCTCCTCGACGCGCCGCCTCTCCGTGCGCTGCCTCCCTTGCGCGCTACCCCCACACGCGCAGCCCCTTCGCGCGCCGCCTCCATGCATGCGGTCGTGCAGCTGTGCGGCTGAGCGCCACCTTCTCGTGCGCTGGTTGTCCCTAGGGTTTCACCCCCCAGGGTTCGGTTGTCATCTCCATAAGGGGCTCTCCGCTCGCCTCCAGGTTGATGGGTTTGGTTGCATAGAGGTCTACACATGCAACTAACCTAATCATGTTAGTGCAGACCAAGACTTATCTTGTCTACAAGCCTAGTTTTCTCCAGTCAGAATGTCAGAAAGCAAGATCGAGATCCCCACTACAGGCGCCTTCAAAGGTCCTGCACCTATTGTGAAGATGGATGGATCCAACTATGAGTTATGAGCCATGCAGTTCATGAGCCTAATGAAGTCGATTGGTAAGAAACATATTCTTACCGAGGATGGCCAGAGGAGAAAACAGGGTTGTATGCCTCATGGGAGGCTGATGACGCATATGCTCAGGTCTGGTTGTCTGGTACCCTGATTCCAGACATTGCTAATGATGTCTTGCATCAACCTACTGCCAAAGCCATGTGGGACATTCTTGTCGCCACGTATTCACAAGCCAAGAATGAGACAAAAATCCTGCAGCTCCAGCATGACATCTTCACGATAAAGCAGAATGGTCGACCCATGCATGCTCACTACACTGCATTGAGGGGAATGTTTGAGAGGTTTCACAGTTTCATGCCTCTCACGGCTACTCCAGAACAATTGAAGACATATCGGAATGCGACGATGGTGGGAGTCTTTCTAGCCTCTCTTGACTCACAGTATGAGGCGGCTTCTTCTCAGATTCAGGCAGATGCTACCATTCCTCCAATGGAGGAGGCCTTTTGGCGATTGAGCCGAATCAATATCTCAAGCCCTACGATTGTGCCAAATTCTTTTGCTATGGCTGCCTCTAGAGGAAGAGGCAGTTCATCTCATTTTCGTAGACGAGGACCACGTGGTAGGGTTGGTCGTGGTCGTTGATTACAGTGCACTTATTGTCGTCGGATTGGTCAAACAAAAGACACATGCTACTCTAAGCATGGTTTCCCAGCATTTGCCCGTGCAGCAGAACAGATACAGCATCATGGTGCTACGCCAACGTCGGATCCATGATATGATGACCTAGTGCCTCGTCTACGTGATATCATGCCACCAGCCAGTACTCCACCAGTTTCAAAGAGCATCTTGGGCGTTGCTGCTACTGTAGAAGCTAGTTCCTCAGGTAGTGCTCATACTTCTGCTTTCTACCAGGGTTCACAAACCTCAGAATGGATTGTAGATTCAGATGCCACACATCATTTGTGTGGAGATAGACAGCAACTCACATCCTACAAGGAAGTTTCCCCAGGAAGGACTGTCGTCATAGCAGATGGGACTCTCATTCTCCCATCACAGGACGGGAACAAATCGCCTTAACACCATCCATGCAATTGCAGAATGTGCTCCATGCTCCTAATTTCTCAATGAATTTACTGTCAATTAGTCAGATTACTAAGGATCTACATTGTCGAGCGATATTTGACCCATCATCTCTTGTGTTTCAGGACATTCTCAGGCAATGTGATTGGACATGGCTGTGAGCAAGGCGGGTTGCATCGATTGGTCCATACACCTTACGCTGGAGCATCATCCATTCCACTAGACCTGTCTCACCTTACTTATGGCATCCGCGCTTTGGTCACCTTATGTTTTAGAAACTGCGTCAAGTCCTTCCTCGGATCTCACCCCGCTCGTCGTTCGATTGTGAAGCTTGTCAGTTAGGGAAGCATTATTGGTCTGTCTTCCCTAGTCGTCAGAGTCGGAGCAGTAGCTCGCCATTTGAGTTTTTTCATATTGATATTTGGGGTCAAGTCGTGTCCCAGATCATCAGGGACACAGGTTCTATTTAGTTGTTGTGGATGACTTAAGTCGTTTATCTTGGGTTTTTCTGTTAAAGAATAAATCTGAAGCGAGCATCACTATTATGAATTTTATTAAAGAAGTGCAAAATGTGTCTTCTGTTTCTATCAAGATTGTGAGAACTGATAATACCCTTGAATTTTGTACTCGAACATTATCTCAGTTTCTTTCATTCTATGGCATTCATCAAACGTCTTGTGCCTACACGTCCCAACAAAATGGTGTTGCGGAAAGAAAACACCGCCACCTTCTTGATGTCACTCGTACGCTTCTTGTCCAGAGTTGTGCTCCACACTCGTTATGGGGCGATGTGGTTCTTACTGGATGTTATCTCATTAACCGCATGCCCTCGTCTGTGTTGGGGGAGAAGATACATTTCTCCCTCGTTTTTCCTAACAAGGAGTTGTTTTCCCTAACTCCACGTGTCTTAGGGTTTGTGGCATTCGTTCACCAGTTGTCTCCATGGGTTGACAAGCTCTCTCCTAGGGCTATCAAATGTGTTTTTATCGGGTATTCCAAGACTCAAAAGGGTATCGGTGCTATGATCCGTTGCGTCGGAAATATTATGTTAGTGTAGATGTCACGTTTTTTGAGTCAGTCATGTTTTTCTCTCCTACAGGTGACATGTTGGTGCCATCAGATATAAATGATGAAATCTATATTCCTCCTCCACCCTTGTATGCGCCACAACAAGCTCCTACATCTCCACCACCGTCATCCCCATCACCACCACCATCTCCACCATCGCCACCACCTCTACCACCGTCCACATCTTTGGTTCCTCCTCTACCATGCCACTACAGTCGACGGCCAGCCCCTACTCATGATCATGGTCAATCATCAAACATGCCCCAGGTTTGTTCTGATAACATTATTTCTAATGATGAGACCGATGGCATTTCTCAGCAGGAACAGGCAGGGGATAACAAGGATGTTGGTACAACTGATGCAGATCTCGATTTGTTGATTGCACTGAGGAAACAAAAGAGATCATGTGTGTCATATCTGATTGCTTCTCATGTTACCTTTGAGCATCTGGCAGGAGATTTCAGGAGATTTGTAGTTGCTTTATCTGCTGTGAATATTTCAAGGACTCACCAAGAAGCATTAGCTGATAGTAGATGGTGCCTGGCTATGGAGGAAGAGATAGTCGCCCTTCAGTCGAGAGGTACTTGGAGTCTTGTTCCAGCTCCTACTGTGGCATCTATTGCGAGTTGCAAGTGGGGCAGACATTCTTACCAAAACGTTACTTCGGGGTCCCTTCCAGAAGTGTCTATCCAAGATGAGCATGATAGATATCTATGCTCCATCTTGAGGGGGAGTGTAGAAGTTTAGTTTATGTTTATGTATCTTTTATTTATTGTTCTTTTCGTTTGTCTACCATATGTAATTTGCCCATAGACCTCTCCCTATATAAGAGAGTCTAGGCTCAAGGAATAAACACAACGCTTATTTTTCCCAACAGTTAAAAACGGTGAAAGATATAATGTAAAATTCCTTAGCAATGGGAGTGTTTGCATTTGTGATCACTGGAAAAACTGATTATGTGAGTGAATAATTCCATAAAAATCACAAGATTATATACTCTAGATATGACTTGCTCAAGTTCTCATGAGAGGACTTGAGAGACTCCAACAGTAAAGTACTTGAAAGATAGCTGTCAACTAAGTCTTTTACTATGAAAAAGAAAGAAAATGTTGTTCCTTATGTCGTAAGTCCTTTCTAACCATTAGCATGAATAAATAAAATAGATTTTATGGTGCGCACCAATGGTGGGTGAAAAAATTATGCCTCATACATACCTTAAGTAACATGAAGCTTCATTATATCTCATCAGTTATTTTAAAAAGATCTCAACAGTAATTTCTCTGGCATTCTGTCATACAGATTATTTTGTTTCCTTTATACATCAGTTTATATACAAAGTGCCAATACCTATGACTTTGGTGAGCATTTCAACATATTGTCAGTCTGTGACCTATGCCCACTGTATTAGATATGCTCAAAATCTATGGATTTAAGAAAAATATACAAAGCAAACTCTTCAAGCATAAGATTCATTAGATTTAGAAGAATAAGCATGAAGGGTACTCTATCGAATCTAATACGTTAAGTAAATAGACAACTTAAAATTGTGGATATCGAGTTTTTCTATATGATAAAGCAACGAGATTTTAAATCAAACGTACTGCAATAGTTATTTGCCATGACTTGGATAACTTTTCCTAATGATTGATAATGGATTGTTCTCTCCAGTCCACCTAGAGAGTAGTGACAATCGATAACTTTGCATACAAAAAAGACTACCTTCTATTACATGTGGCTTCGTTGCAATGCTTGCACTAGTCATGATCCTTATATCGTGCATTAAATCAAAGCCAAATGTCAAATGCCACGGTTCCAAGACAACTCAAGAACTATCAAATCTCCAAATATATATGAAATAATTAGTGAAATTGATGTGTTAAACACTTCAAAACTATTTAAGCTATGAATATTGAACTTGACAAGAAGTTCACTTTTAAAATCCTGGGTGCCATTTTTTTAATATCTAGTCCACAGTTGTGAGGTCGATGTAACCATCTGAGACAGAATCTTAGAATTGGAAAGATTTAAGGAGTGCTCATAGCTGACATCTATTTTAAGTTGCAAGATACAAAACACCATGCTTATAGCTAACATCTGTTTTACACAAACCCCTTCCCAAAGTTTACATCAATAAATGCCTGTAAAATGTATTTAAGTATTCTATGCCATAGCATAGATACTTGAGTTCTAATTCAAAGAATAGTAAATGTCTAGCCGCATAATCTATAAACGAAAATTGAAGAACATCATCCTCTTCCTAACCTCTTTAGTTTAAAGAAAGGTAGACCTTAAGAAAAACTATATATTTACAATAATAAAAGAAGACCAATATGATGCACCAGTTGGGAATCGAACCCGAGCCTGTACCATGTCAAGGTGCTATTCAACCATAGGACCATTGGTGCTTCTTAATAATTATTTTTAGATCTTAAAATCAAACAACCAATACCATCAATTTCTTGGCACACTCGTCATAATAGTATTATAATCATTAAAAAAATAATGCGAGATGAAGCTCAATAATCAAACAAAAAATAGATTTTCATTTCAGAATATTCTACAACTAGACTCATCAACTAATATGGATGTACCAACGGGAATAGAACCTACACAATTACTGTATCAAGGTATAACTCTACCAATAGACTACTGATGCTTCTTTTTATTCACTTTATAAGTTGAAATAAAACAATGATAAAAGAAATTTAACAGTGATAAAGCATACCACTAGGTGACGTATTAGCAGGAAAACAATGATACAAGCTTTTTAACAATGTTAAAATTATACTGAATAAAATATTTTTGTAAACTAAATACCAAAGAGGCAGGAGGAGATGCTTAAATACCACAAAAGGCAGGAAGGGTCATGTCTGCTATGCACAAGATATCTGGACAAACATTTAAATTCCAACTCCTTAAGAGAGGAGAACCCATTGATGCACATGGGCAAAGTAATCACTGTTTTGCATCCATTGACTTCCCGTTTGTGTAATTTAGTGAGAGGAATAAATAGCTCCTCAAACTCACCATCCTTGAGAATCATCTCATCACGATAAGTAATGGTCAGCCTTTGGATATGCCTCCTGATATGTGGCGTAATATGCTGAAGTTGACCCCCCTGCCCTTGGAATTGATTTTGAAGTTGAAGAGAGATGGCTCAAGGGAAGATGGTTGAGGAGGTCGGATCCCCAACTCAAGTCGGGATACAAATATTTGAAAGAAACATCAAATCCCCAATCACCAACTCTAAGTACCGATCAATGCATCAATATTTTCAAGAGGGAAATCACTTCTTTATCAAGGTGATCATTTAGAATAGGATAATATAATAATGATAACATTTGGGAAGAATTCATGCCGCGTGCAGATGTCAACAACTCATCTTTTGCACGATAATATTCTATACGAAGTGCTTCAAGAGATATAGGGAGATAGTAGTGTACTAAATTTATGGATTTCTGACATCCCATGATACATAATTTCAGGAGCGATGATGGATAATCACATCTAATGCATTCTACATTTTCCATCCACTACAACTTCAGGCTTATATGTACTCAATTGCGACTGATTGATTAAAATATCTTCATAACGAACTGAATAATAATATATAGCTCTTGTAGAAAATCTGTTTTTTTAAAAAAATCAAATAGACGGTTAGAAAAAAAGAAACAACCTGTGTTAAATGGACATCCTAAATAAACAAAGAATTTATCATTGTAGAAGTTATATAAGTTTCAAATCTTACCCCTTTGAAAAATTGTGGTCATTGTGTTCTTTTTGTTAAAGAAGATGATAACTATAGAGATGGAAGAATTAATTGCATTATTAAGAGGTCCTAGTGTTCTCTTATATAGAAGAGGAACATGTTGGGAAATTACAAGATGAAGACAAAATAAATAGATAATATGAGAACAAACACTCACTAATATCTCAACACTCCCCCTCAAGATGGAGCGTAGATATCGATCAGGCTCAGCTTGGACCATCTTTGATAAGGCTCTTTGGATAGGGCCTTAGTAAAAGCATCTACTGTCTGGTTCTCCAGGGCTAACATTTGTAGTGGTGATAAGACCCTTCTATATCATGTCATGAGTGTAGTAACAATCCACCTCTATGTGCTTGGTCCTCTCATTAAAGGATGGGTTGTCGGCAATGAAAAGAGCAGCCTGATTGTTACATTGGAGGTGCATGGGAAGAGACGCCTCTATAGTCACGTCAGTAAGAACAGATCTGACCCACATCATCTTTGTGTTGGCCTACGCCATGGCCCTGTATTCTGACTCAGCACTTGATCTAGCAACCACAGTCTGCTTCTTGCTCTTCCATGAAACTAGGAAATTTCCTATGAACATAACGAAGCATAAAGTAGACTTACTATCCTTTGGACACCCAGTATAATATGCATCTGCACAAGTTGTAATTGTAAGAGATGTACCTCTGCTGAAAAGAAGTCTTGTACCCGGTGATGTCTTCATATACCTTAGAATCATATGGATTGCATCCATATGTGTCTGTCTGGGCTGCTCCATAAACTGACTCACTTTGCTCATAGTAAATGATAAGTCAGACCTGGTAATAATCACATATAGTAGCTTGCCAACAAGCTCAATGTACCTCCTCTTGTCGACCTCCTCAGTGTCATCATAATAGAGCTTCATGCTCGGGTCAATCAAAGTAGTGGTAGGTCTGCAATCATGAAGGTTATGGAGAAAAATATCAAGCGTATCACGAAAGCGTGAAGATCGCATCATATGTGATTGGGAGAGAGTAATCACACTAGTTGCTCGGGACAGAGGAATTTAAAATTTTTAAATGATGAAACCACATGATCTAAGAACACTTCTCAGATCGTTTCATCTAAACCACAAAGTAGATATCAGAATACCTATTGAAGCGTGGTTGAGATTGTGTCTCTAAAGTAAGAGACCCCCTGTCTCAAGTCCGATCCAACGGAGGAGATGCTTGCGACCACGTTGATGAAACACGTGCTCCTCGCAATCCAAGTTGATGATCAAGTGGTGAATCTCTTGATCTCGTCTCACAAGATCCAACGTCTTCTTTACGAACGAGGAGCACTGAAGGAGACAGAGATCCACGAGCGGTCGAAGAGACAGCATAACGACGTGGGGACGACAACAATCTTCTATAAGGTTTAGAGTGGATGACCACTCTAAGGAGAGAGAGGAGACATGTGTAGAGAATGAGAGAGAGAGCTTGCTATTATGTTGTCTTAAAATGAAGAGCTAAGGTTGCCTCTTCTTTTATAATATTTGGGAGTCCATAGATCACAATCCATAGACAAAACAAAATCAATGGATGAGATTGATTTGTGTTTCTTTCAATGGACATGATTTCGTTGTAAAAAATACAACAACAATAAATTTATTTTATTATATATATTGAATAATCAATATAAATCTATTTCAATTAAATCAATCATCCTTGGAGAAATAGGAAGGAGACAATCCTCCTTCCATTAAGGGAGGTGGACGACCATACTAGAAGTAGGACTAAGTGGTCGCCCACCCTTCCCACTTGGAAGGGAGCTCCTCTTTTCCTATTTCATGAGATCATGGAGTTGCAACAATATTTGTTGCAAATTTATTCACACAAATAATTCATAATTATTTTGTGAATATTGTTATCATGTCATTGGAAAATGTGAATCATATTCACTAATCCAAAATAAAATGTAAATTACATTTTCAATTAATTATCCAATGTGAATCCAATTCACATCAACATTTAAATTGTAAATGTTATTTATAAAAGGCTCTCACTATCGATATTATTCGTATCCATGATAATTAAATCACATTTAATTATCTTGGATCATCATTCTCATACATCTAAATAGTGTAAATCAAATTCACATTATTCATGATAATTAAATCACATTTAATTATCTATTTCTCAATGCTTGGATACACATTTATCAATTGAATTATTCTTGAACTCTTTCAAGAATAATGCGCTTTCTCCACGGATACTTGGAGATAAGGACATGGCGATTGTATGTTCCACGTATAATGACTTGGATATTGAGATCATATCTTAAATCCATATCTCAGGGATCTCTCACAGATGCTTGATCAAAACAAGGTTGTAGATCTAATCTTCTCGCTGTATCTAAATCACAATCAGATCAATGTGCAACTAGACCAAGATTAGATAACTTCTCTACTGAGAGGAGTCACTAAAATTCAGACTTGTTTCATCACTCCCTCGGAATGGAAGCGTCATTGTTATACAATCGCTTATGATCACATCACCCTCATGTATTCCTAATACAAGTACATTCTGCATACTGGAAGATCTAGAATAAGCCCTAATATTTAGATCTTATTTAGATTGTCTTCTTCACGGTTTTATCATTGGGTTTCTCATTTGATAACTGGGAGTTGGTATTATTCATATACTTTTCAAAATCATATATCATACCCATGTATTGATCATATACTTTCCAGAAGCATATATCAAACTTATAAATTCAGTAAACCTTCCAAAGCGAGACAACCGTGCACGGAATTTGATTCCTAATATCTCATGAGTGAGCTCATGTCTTCCGATTCTGTAACGAACATGTATGATCCCTTTGAGATATTGTATTACTCATATGTCCTTGTATGCACACCAGCACGTCAGTGTATAGACCTTGATTAGATCATCAACCTATCGGTCAACCAAATGTACATACTCAAACATATAGCAACACATCTGTCTCCGGTCAAAGGATGTGCCTATATCGTGACACTATACGATATAAGACTCGGTTGTCTCGATCTCATCAAGTCAAATCTTTGACCTGACTTATCTAACACCTCTGAATCTCTATTACTATGCAGAAGACTTGCATCAAGAGGCCGGTTTGATATCATTCTATAGAGAAGAATTCTCATCTTCCTCTCAGGCTGGAGATCCTCTCTTAACAATCACTTGACGGTGCTTCATGAGTCCTCAATCTAACTCTTTAGATATCATCCAAGCACCAGCCTCTATGATTCAACATTTGAATCAACAACTGTATGGTCAATGGTCATTAAGATGGCCATGGTACATAACTCTAGTTGTAGTAAGGGACCTATTATGAAAATTAGTTATTCTTCATTTCAGATGAGGGAATGATATTTGCAATAACATTTATTGCATAATGGCTCGTCGTAGGCTCGCAAATCCAACAATCTCCCACTAGCCCAAAGAGTCATTAATGGACGCATCTTTAAACTCACACTCATGTGCTAATCATAAGCTATTTAGAAAAATAGCCTGGTAAGTTGACCAGTCACTTTGTTCCCGAGAGATTATAACAAGTCTTTTTATGATACTTGCATATCTCCTATTAACAATGCTCACATCCAATGCGAATGTTGTATCTCATGCAACCAATACTCAATATTGTTAAAGCGGTTATAATGCTTTTGACACTACAACTCAATAATCGTTATAACCAGTATGTAATATCTATCACCCTTATCAGAATGCCCTTATTCCTAGAGATCTCTATCTCCTAAGACTAAGACCAAGGTCTTAAGTCTTATATGGCATATGCAGTTAAGACATCTTAGATCACTATCTATAAAGTCTTAAGTTCTTAAAGATAACACTTTGAGACCACTATCTCAAAAATCTTGTCATCTTTGAAGATATTGTTCTTACTACAATCAAGTATTTTATCTCTATAGTAGGATTAGTAACAATTTGCTACTCCCACTGCATGGCAGTCATCTGACTTTTCGTACACATCTAGCATACGCATAGCTTCCCATAGTTCATGCAATAGGCCATGTAGCTTTGGCATTCACATCCTCAACTCTTTGAGGTGTTATCCCTTTAGATAGGTCAGTACCATATCTTAAGGAAAAAGAAGCTTTCCTTGGGGTTTTCCCAAAATGGAATATGTACACGATTTTTTTGAATGGAATGGGATGGATATCCTTTAGAGATCCATCCAAAGAAAGTACTTAAAACGAAAAGAGTATTTACATCCGCCAGGTATCAAAAACAGCTTGGGTGTGGCGCAGAACATTTTCAAAATAAAACCGCTCTCCCAAGAAGACATGAGCATTCCTCGCTAGCCAAATTGCCTACAGCATCGCGTAAGCTTTCATCCGCCCCTCAGCCGAGCATGTCCAATCTCTACCAATAGAGGCCCAAAATGAATCTTTGTCATCCCATCGAACGCCTGGGATATCCATAAGTCTCCAGCATTCCTTGAACCTAAGCAACGGAAGAACAAATGGTCGACATCTTCCACTCCCTCATCACATCTCTTGTACCTTTCCTCGACACCAGAAAAGAGTATGGCCCTTCTCGCATTTGTCATAACACACTCCCTTCTAAGCAGCCACAGAAACACGCTCACCCTTGTAGGTAAACCCGAACACCAAATCCCAGCACAATCCCGAGAAGTTGTCCGAATCTGTCAAAAACGGTGGTGAGAAAACCACCTTGTATGCCTTCTTGACCGTACAGTGTCCATCTCTCCAGAACCACGAGCCCCTACCCTCATACAGACCCTCAAATCTCACCAATCTCCCTGAAAGACAAAGAAAATCCTCTAACCTCTGATATAAAAGATCTGTCACAAAAGTAGGAGACCATGACCCCTCCGACCATAGGTCCGCGACGGAAGCCACTCTATCTGTTGCAAGAGCATACAGTCTGGGATACAGGTCACAAAAGGCCCTCTCCTCGATCCAGTCGTCCGTTCAAAATCTAAAATCGTGACCATCCCCAAGAAGTGGTCATAGCAAGGTTGCTAGGGTTGGTAAGACGGAGCAGTTGTCGTGCCAAAAGGTGGACGGTGAGGACACCACCTCTGGCCGGGCCTCCAAATAGGATGATACACCATAGACTGATCTAATCAGTCTCGGAAGCAGACCATCTTCATTACCCCTACCCTTCATCACCCATTTAGCAAGTAATGCCTTATTCATGGCATCCAATTGAAGCACCCCCAACCCTCCATCCACATTCGACAAAGACACCACTGACCAATCCACCAAAGCGAGCCCCTTGCTATCCTGAGATGAAGACCAAAAGAAGCACCACATTAAGGATTCCAATCTCTTGCATATGCCCACCGGCATCACCCTCGTGGGCATGAAGAAAATCGAGATAACCGCAAGGACCGCCTTTACCAAGATCGATCTCCGCCCCGTCGAAAGATAGGATGCCTTCCAACCAGCCAACTTCTTTTCCAATTTCTCAACAACCGGTATCCAATCCACCTACCTAAGTCTTCCACACATCAACGGCAGGCCAAGATAATTGATCGGTAGACTCTTCTGCACTGTGTCTAGAATCACCACACATGCTAACTCTTCCTCTAGGGTAAGGTTAAATGCGACAAAGGCCGACTTTGCGCCATTAACCTTCATCCCCGATAGCTCACCAAAAATATCCAAAACTGCCTCGATCACCCTACCTTACGAAATACCACCCTCAATGGAAAAAATGGTATCATCTGCATACTGCAGAACCAGAATGGAGATATGCTCCCTTGTGTAGCCCCTGAAAACCTAGCCTTAGCCTACCTTGACATGATCGCCAGACCATCTGCCGCAAACACGAATAATAGTAGGGTCAAAGGGCATCCTTGCCGCACTCCTCTCTGTGGACGAATGAAACCACCTTCCTGCTTCCCATCAACAAGCACTGAGAGCGATGTCATTGTGATGCACCTCTTCATCCAGTCAATCCATTTGTCGGGAACCTTCATCTAACCAATGATGCCCAGATAAACTTCCAACTCATAAAGTCGTAGGCCTTGGAAAAATCAACCTTCCAGACGAATCCAGTGACCCCTCATCTCTTCCAGACCGAAACTATTTCCGAAGCCACAACCACTCCCTCGAGCAGTGGTCTACCCAAGAGGAAAGCTGACTGAGCTAGCAACGCCAGATCATCCAGCACCACCTTGAGCTTGTCCGTCGGTACGTTTACCACAGTGAGGTATATGGAATTAGATAACGCTATAGGCCTAAAATCACCTACATGCTCCGCCCCCCCTTTTTTCGGAAGCAAGAATAAAAGGGATCTGTTAAGCTTCTCAAGGCCCATGTTCACATCTCTGAACTCCAATAGCATCTCTGTGACATCACCCTCAACCGTATCCCAAAATTCTCTATAGAAAAGAACCGGAAGACCATCTGGTTCCGAACATCCATCTGCATTCAGATTGAAGATAGCTCGACGAACTTCCTCCTTCGAAAACTCTGACACCATTTCCAACTGTTGCTCTGGCCTCAACGATTTGGCACCTCTACTACTACATCTCATACCGGTAGGCAGCATCCTCTTGCTAAACTCTCGTAAATGCTCAACAATTTCCTCACCAATCGCCATATCCTTCCTCTATCCACCTGAAGGTCATGAATTAGGTTTCTCCTCCTCCTACCACTTGTTACAACATGAAAGAATATGGCACTCATATTCCCTTCCTTTACCCATTTATGCCTAGATCTTTGACGCCACTCCACTTCCTTACGTTTGTCATCTTCAGCCACAACCTTAAGCTGCTCGTCACGAGCCAGAAGCTCTTCCAGAGCAAGGGCTCGTCCACCCTCCACATCGTCCAGTCTATATATCTCCTTCACAACCACCTCTCTACGCTCACCACGACCCCTACTTATCTCCTTCGTATGATTCAACAACTTCCTCAAACATGCAATCTTCTGAGCCATCCTACCAGTGATCGAACCCTCCACTTGCAAGGATCTCCAGAACCCGGATATTTTTTCCTTAAACTCCTCATCCAACAGCCAAGACTTCTCGAATCTTAACATAGATCTCGGGGTCAACCCCTCCCCTGACTCCCAACAGATCGGGGTATGATCTGATCGTGATATGGGGAGCATACATACCGACGACAATGGAAAAGTATCCATCAACTCCACAGATGTCAGGAACCTGTCCAAGCAAGATCTCGAAGAACTGTTACGCCAAGTGAACCTCCCGTTCGTAGCATCCAGCACCACCAACCCCATCTCTCCAATGAACTCCCTAAAGATCTTCAATCCCTAATCGTGACCCCTACGATCACCAGGGTGATCCGATGCTAGCAACATCACAATAAACGGATAAGCCAAGAAACATCTGAAACTCTATCCTGGCTGACCTCAGATCATGCCACAAAACCTGATCCCGTAAGCCGCCAGATAAGTGGTTCACCGAGCTCAGTAACAACCTCCTAGCTCTCGATCTTTGTTCTAACATAACCAAAACTTATTTGGAGCCCAGAATCTCACCAGTCGCCACCAACAGATCTTCGTCCCAGGCCAACACCGTTCCTCCAACACTTCCCACGGTCGAGATCGCTTGAAAATTTGAGAGCCTATGATAACCCACGACCACCAGAGGAAAGAGTCCCATTAGGAATCTTCGACTCCTATAATAGAACCACATCAACATGCCATGATCGCAACAACTCTCCAACCGACCGTCTCTTCTCTGCTTCCCCCAAACCCCTAACGTTTCGGCTAACAAACTTCATGATGATCCACTCAGAGGGTTTTTAGCGGGGATGACTACCCCAAAACATTCCGCAACCCGCATGTAAATGTCAACTGCAGACTTCCCCAAAACTTCAAAAACCCCATCTATCACAGACGATTCAATCACATCAGCCCCCACAGTCAAGTCCTCTCCTGTCGTCATAGAACCCAGGGGCTTACGGGAAAAGGAAAGGGTCGGGACACCATGACCACCTCGAGGACCTTCCCCTAAGCCCAGTCGCCTCGCCCTACTAGCTCTCTCCGCTACGAGTACCCTCATCTCTGCCTTCCGACCTCTCACCACCTTACCAGCTCCTGGCGGTGTTAGAGCCGCCCCAAAGACCGCATCTGCACATGGACAAATCCCCGAAGCCAAAACCGCACCCCTGCAAATCCCCATAGGAGATCCCCCAACCCCAACAAGACCACGACCCGGCAAAGAGGTTGCAGAAGCTCGATCCACCAAGATGCCCCCAGATCGTCACAGGGCTAAATCCGCCCTGAAAGCACCATCATGATTCAGAGGAGATCTGTTGATCCAAAACGGACCGAGAGGGCCGCTATTCGGATCTAACCGAGATCCGAGACCTCAGATAGGAATAGCAAGAGTCTCGCCACCGCCTCCCAGATCCAACCGTGAACTAATAATACATAGTGAATCACCGTGGGCCTCGCCACCCGAAATAGGGTCCGGATTAGAAGACCCCTCACCCACAGCTGATCGGGTCAGATCCGACAGTCGATCCAATCCACCCTTAATAGAATTGCTAAAGACCCCTCCCTCGAAATCAGGAACCTTCAGGAAGACCAAAGGGGAAGAACCCAAGAAAGGAAGGGCCCCTCCCAATCCTGACTTCTCCGCTCGCAAACTCCGTGTTGAAACCTCGCGGCCATTGCACGAGATAAGCATCGCCTTCAGCGGAACGATCGTCTCCATCCCCGGAGGTTCTTCCACCTGCTCCTTTGACTGATGGTAAATTGCCGGCTCAGACAACACCAAAACCGGGTCGAGCGGCATAGCCTCCTGAGCGCCAAGATCGCCTACTCCTGCTTCCAAGGCCACCCCAATGGACTCCTTCGATCGGATCCGCAGCACAAACATTTCACCTGCCCAAATGAAAAAATACCTCTGAGGGCAAGCTTCTCCGTCAGCCACACATTTGCACAACCAAGTCCTGACCCTCTTCAGGTTTAAGCCTAGAGCTCACTACCCTATCCACCATCCTGATCTGTTGGAGCGCCCTCCTCACTGCCTGGGAGGCAGGACACCATAATGTGAGACCCGCAACCTCGACCAGCTACGTCGGTGAAACATCCACAATGCCATCCCGAAGGCATGGTCTTCTCCAACGGATGCCCGATGACCTAAGATTTCTTCCGCCTCGATCCCCCGGATGCAAAGCATGCCATCCGAGAGCCAAACAACGTCCTCCAAGCAGCCAATCGACCGACCCTTGCCAACAATCACGACCACCTTCTCCAAGTCATCTCTCGAGACTTCAGAAATCAGGACCCCATTCACCAGGTCATCATTAACAAAAGACCCACTACCTTCTTCTCGGATGAGCTACCACCCACCGGTCCCCCCTTCGCAACTGAGATGCATCCTCGGCAGATGTGGCCTTCCTTCCCGCAATCGAAACAGACCGCCCATCATCGGGCACTCTAGGTCCAAGGTGTACCACTAATGTGACGGTTCCAATGTCATCTTCTCTTTGTTTTTGAACAAGTTCGGAACTAAGATATAAGAGGCATCCTTGAGATCATCTCTCAACGTGTAGAACAATTAGATCATAAACACTCATTATCATCCTTATATCATTCCAAATGATCAGGATTTTATCTACATTTAGCATGATGAACACTATGGCATTCCCACTAAGCTTCGTACGGTTCATCAAGAGTCTATCTGAAATCATAACTATAGAGATATATTTATGTTACATTATTTATTTCATGTTTCCCATATTGTTTCTTAATTCTCCTTACTTATGATTGTCTTATGTAATTTACCCATAGGCTACTCTCATATATAAGAGAGCCTAGGGTTCATGGAATAAACAATTCTCTCATTTTTCCCAACATGGTATCAGAGCGGCGGTCCTAGGCTGGAGCTCTCATACCCAAAACCCTAACCCTAACCCACCCTCCATCCTCATCTCTGTGGTACGTCGCAACGCCGCCTCGTGGTCCCTGCCAAGCTATCGTCGCCCACCCGACCCTGCGCACATGCATCCCCTCCGCCAGGACCTGCGCAACTGTGTGCCCGGCCCCACACCTTCACCGCCCACCTAGGGCCCCACCAGGCTCTATGCACCTGCACGTCAGGACCTATGCACCTATGTGTCGCCGCCCGTCTCCTCCCTCGTTGGTCGACTGGCTACATAGCCACTCCCTTCGGCCCCAGCACCTCTTCTCTCCAAGAGGCATTGCCGCGCCTCCCTGTTCAAAAGGAGATGTCACCGCCGAGCCTTCTATCTTGATGAGATTGGTTGCATAAGTTTATATATGCAACCAAATCTCTCTATGTCAATGTAGACAAACACTTGTCTAAAGTCTTCAACCCTAGTCTTCTCCAGACGCAATGCCAGAAAGCAAGGTAGATATACCCTCCACTAGAACATTCAGAGGTCTGCACCTGTAGTAAAGATGGATGGGTCAAACTATGAACTGTGGCCTATGCAGTTCACAAACATGATTAAGTTTACGGGTAAGAAACACATCTTTACTGAGGAAGAGCTGCTTGAGAAGACTGGGGTTAACGCCTCATGGGAGGCGGATGATGCATATGCCAAGGTTTGACTTTCAGGAATGTTGACGCATATTAAGTTTTTGTGTATTTTCGTTATTTTATTTTCTTGTTATTCTCTTTATGTAATTTACCCATAGGCTACTCTCCTATATAAGAGAGCCTAGGGCTATGGAATAAACATCTCATTCACGTTTCCCAACATGGTATCAGAGCGACGGTCCTAGACCGGAGTTCTCGAAACCCTAACCCTAACCCGCCCCACCCGCCGGCCTCTCTTCTCTCTCTCTTCTCTCGGCGATCGCCTCTCCCCGATCGCTCATAGGCGCAGCCCCGATAGCGATCACCCATCATCCAGGGCTCCTCGCCGATCGCCTGGCGCAGCCCCGATCTTCTAGCGCTTCTCGCTGATCGCCGTGGGGCCGATCGCCTGGCGCCTCTCACCAAATCGCGCCCTAGAACCGATCGCCTAGCGCTCCTTGCTCTACTCGCCGATCGCTGCGCTGCATAGCGCGCATCACGTGCACCCTCCAGTGCATCTTGCGCCTCCTCCCGTGCACCCTCTGTTGTGCGCCTCACGTGCACCTTCCAGTGCACCTTGCGCCTCCTGCGGTGCGCCTCCTGTGCGCTTCCTAGTGCGCATCCTGTGCGGCACCATCTCCAGCGCATAGCGCCTCTCAAGCGTGCTGTGCTGTGCTGTGCGCATAGCGGCAGCCTCCTGTGCGCATAGCGTTTCGTGGGTTTCTACAAGCGTGCTCTAGGGTTTCTACAATAGAAACCAGTGCGGGTGCGGATCGTAGCGCGCGTAGGTCCATGGGGATAGTTGCTTGAGGTCTACACATGCAACTCATCCCGTCTATGTCATTGTAGACAAATATTATCTGTTGCAGGTCGCTCCAGTCTTCCGTATCCAGTATGTCAGAAAGCAAGGCAGATATTCCATCCATGGGCGCATTTCGTGGTCCAGCGCCCATTGTCAAGATGGATGGCACGAATTATGAACTGTGGGCAATGCAGTTCATGAGTATGATGAAGTCCACGGGCAAGAAGCATATTCTCACAGAGCCCGAGCCTGCAGAGAAGACTGGAGTCCATGCCTCATGGGAGGCTGACGATGCATATGCAAAGGTGTGGCTATCTGGCACATTGGCTATTGAAATCGCCAATGACATTCTTCATCAGCCCACAGCCAAAGACATGTGGGATATCCTAGCAGCGACATATTCTCAGGCGAGGAATGAGACGAAGATCCTGCAACTACAACATGATATATTCACAATTAAGCAGAATGGCCGCCCATTACATTCTCTCTATACATCTTTGAGAGGAATGTTTGAGAAGCTCCATAGCTTCATGCCTCTTACCGCCACACCAGAACAGCAGAAGACATACAGGAATGCGACAATGGTGGGTGTGTTTCTCGCAGCACTCGATCCAGAGTATGAGGCAGCACGTTCACAGATTTTGGCGGACTCGACTATTCCTCCCATGGAGGAAGCTTTTCACAGACTGAGCAGGATTACTGTACCTTCAGCAGCCACTAGTCAGAATCCCTCAGCCATGGCAGCCAACAGAGGCCGTGGTTCTCATTACCAGGGTCGTGGACGTATTCCCCGTGGAAGGGGTGGCCGCACTAGGCCAACATGCTCATATTGTCACAGAGTCGGCCATACTGAAGACACATGCTACTCAAAGCATGGATTTCCTGCATCTGCACGAGCCGCTGAGCAGATAGAGCCCCCGTCTGCATCTACACTGGATCAACGGTTTGATGACCTGGTTGCCCGCCTCAGGGGCATTATCCCACCATCTGGTCCAGCACCGACTGCAGAGAGTCATACTGATGCTGCTGCTTCTGCTTCTGCCTCTGCTTCTACTAGTACTTCAGGTAGTCCACTTGCACTTCACAGTAGTAGATCTGATACACTGCCATGGATCATGGACTCCGGCGCTACACATCATCTATGTGGCGACCAGAGCCTACTTACAGGATACACACAGATTCCTCCAGGACGGTCAGTTGTTATTGCCAATGGCATGCATTCTCCTATCACTGGTCAGGGGGAGATTAGATTGACGTCGTCTATGCAGCTCAAGAATGTTTTGCATGCACCGCATTTTTCCATGAATTTGTTATCAATTAGTCAGATTACGAAGGATCTTCATTGTCGAGCTATTTTTGATTCATCTTCATTGATTTTTCAGGACATCCGTACGGGCAACGTGATTGGTCATGGCTATGAGCATGGAGGCCTTTATCGTCTGAACCAGACCCCGTTTGCCGGAATCACTGCTTCTCCCGCAGACCAAGTTTCTCCTTTCCTGTGGCATCTGCGTTTTGGTCATCTACCGCTTCAGAAGTTGCGTCTAGTCTTACCTTATAGTCTTTCTCACACACCTATCCAGTGTGAGGCGTGTCAGTTGGGAAAACATCACAGGACATCGTTTCCCAGTAGTCAAGGTCGGAGTAGTAACTCCAAGTTTGAGTTGTTTCATGTCGACGTATGGGGTCCAAGTCGTGTTCCCGATCATCAGGGGCACAGGTTTTATATTGTATTTGTGGATGACTTCTCTAGAGCATCATGGGTATTTCTAATGAAAAATAAATCTGAAGCTGGAAATATTATTATTCACTTTATAAATGAAATTCAGAATGTTTTTTCCACAACTGTCAAATTTTTGAGAAGTGACAATGCCTTAGAGTTGTGTACCAACAGTCTAGCCAACTACTACTCCTCTAAAGGAATTGTTCACCAAACATCCTGTGCTCATACGTCTCAACAAAATGGGGTTGCAGAAAGAAAACACCGTCACCTACTTGATGTCACAAGGTCACTTCTCATTCAGAGTCATGTTCCGTATTCCTACTGGGGTGATGCAGTCATCACTGCATGTTATCTTATAAATCGTATGCCCTCGTCTGTCTTGAATGGACAGATTCCTTTCTCACTTGTTTATCCTGACAAGGATCTGTTCACTCTTACCCCTCGTGTGTTTGGGTCTGTCGCATTTGTCCATCAGTTGTCGCCTGGTTCTGACAAGCTCTCTCCTAGGGCTGTCAAGTGTGTATTTGTGGGGTACTCCAGAACTCAAAAGGGGTACAAGTGTTTTGACCCTGTGCGTCGGCGGTATATGATCAGTGCAGATGTTACATTCTTTGAATCCGTTATGTATTTTTTAGAATCCGGGAACATGCAGTCACCACCTATATCTCCTGAGACCGTATTCATGGCACCACCAACAACACCACCGTCACCACCATCTCTACCATCACCACCACCGCCACCACCACCGCCACCAACAGTATCCCCGTTACCATTCCACTACACCCGCAGGCCGCCTCAAGCTCATGGTCCTGACCAGTCAACTAGCTCGCCTATGGTATGCGATGAAAATGTTAATGTTGATGGATCTAACGACATTTCTGAGCAGGATGCATTACAGGAGCATGGTGATACCACAGAAGATCTGGATGTTCCAATCGCTCTACGCAAGCCGAAGAGAAGTTGTGCCAAATATCCAGTATCAGCAGCTATATCTTTTGAGAGGCTATCTGGACACTTCAGGACGTTTGCATTGGCACTTTCAGCTACAGATATTCCACGGAACCACCATGAGGCTTTGCAGGATTCTAGATGGCGGCTAGCAATGGAGGAAGAGATGGCGGCTCATCAGTCTCGTGGTACATGGAGCTTGGTACCTATACCTACAGATGCCAGCCCAGTGAGTTGCAGATGGGTGTTCACAGTAAAACATAATGCAGATGGCTCTATTGACAGGTACAAGGCACGCTTAGTTGCAAGGGGATTCACACAGACATATGGGGTAGATTACCTTGACACGTTCTCCCCTGTAGCTCGTCATTCTACTCTGCGGATACTCTTATCAGTTGCAGTTACTAGAGACTGGCCGCTCTATCAACTGGATGTGAAGAATGCTTTTCTGTATGGTGATCTGCAGGAGGAAGTTTATATGCAACAGCCACCAGGTTTTGCTGTTGAGGGGGAGTGTTCCAAGGTTTGCAGATTACATAAGGCCATCTACGGCCTTAAGCAGAGCCCCAGAGCATGGTTCCAGAAGCTGTCAGACCTCTTTGAGAAACAAGGATATAAACGCTCCAATGCTGATCATTCCTTGTTTGTACAGAAGACGGCAAGAGGTATTGTTGTAATCATGGTTTATGTTGATGATATCTTGATTACAGGTGATGATGACCAGGGCATTAAGCAGGCAAAGGAAAGGCTGGGGACCGAGTTTGTCACCAAGGACCTGGGAGTCCTTAGATATTTTCTGGGGCTGGAATTTGCCAGAAATCCGTATGGATTGGTCATGTCACAGAGGAAGTATGTCACAGATCTGCTGAGTGAGACAGGTATGTTGGGGTGTCGACCTGCTACGACACCAATGGACCCCAGCATGAAGCTGTTTGATGATGACACAGAGGAGGTTGACAGGAGAAGATACAGAGAACTGGTAGGAAAATTGTTATATGTCACGATCACTAGGCTAGATATATTATTTGCAGTGAGCCGTGTGAGCCAATTCATGGAGCAGCCACGTCAGGTGCATATGGATGCAATACACATGATACTTAGATATCTCAAATCTTCTCCAGGTAAAGGTCTGCTATTCAAGAAAGCAAAGGGAATTTCTGTCTCAGCATGCGCAGATGCAGACTATGCAGGATGTCCTAAGGATAGGAAGTCTACCTCAGGGTATGCTGTCTATGTTGGAGATGCACTAGTCTCATGGAGGAGCAAGAAACGAACTGTGGTAGCTAGATCCAGTGCTGAATCTGAATATCGGGCTATGGCCCAGGCTACTACAGAGATGATGTGGGTGAAAGCGGTGCTGACAGATTTATGCTTAGATGTACCACTTCCTATGAACTTGGAGTGTGATAATCAGGCTGCTTTGTTCATTGCAAACAATCCTGCATTCCATGAACGGACCAAGCATATTGAGGTGGATTGTCACTTCATACGTGATATGATTCAGAAAGGATTCATTGCCACATATCATGTCACTTCAGAGAACCAGACTGCAGATATATTCACCAAGGCATTGTTACGAGGTCCATTTCAGAAGTGTGCTTCCAAGCTGAGCATGATTGACATCTATGCTCCATCTTGAGGGGGAGTATTGACGCATATTAAGTTTTTGTGTATTTTCGTTATTTTATTTTCTTGTTATTCTCTTTATGTAATTTACCCATAGGCTACTCTCCTATATAAGAGAGCCTAGGGCTATGGAATAAACATCTCATTCACGTTTCCCAACAAGGAACATTGGCCATAGAGATCGCCAATGATATACTCCATTAGCCCACAACCGAGGCGATGTGGGACATCCTTGCTGCTACTTATTCACAGGCAAAGAAATAGATAAAGACTTTACAACTCCAACATGATATCTTTACAACATGATATCTTTACTATCAAGCAGAATAGACGGCTACTTCATTCACTATATACATCCTTGTGTGGGATGTTCGAGAAGCTTTATAGCTTCAAGCCTCTCACATTTACTCCTGAGCAGCATAAGACTTATAGGAATGCTACCATGGTGGGTGTATTCCTGGCATCCCTTGATCTTGAGTATGAGGCGGCCCGTTCTCAGATTTTGGCAGACTCTACTATTCCTCCTGTGGAGGAAGCCTTCCGCAGACTCAGTCGGATCATTGTTCTATCTTCTACCGCTAGTCAGACGTCCTCAGCGATGACGGCTTCTGATGAATCTGTGATCATCACTCTAAAAGTTGAAAATAGAGCATTATTCCTGAGTAATTAACTGCATATCTACATTTATATCGCATAATTAACATTCATGCATGTGTAAATAATATCCGCATTTTAGCATTCATATTTGTATTAAATAAGGAGCCAAAAATCACTTGTACATATTCACATGTATATTATCTAAAAACACATATTTGTATATATTTTATACTAATTCCAAATCTAATAAAATCAACTTTGTAGTATATATATATTACTAACACTAATAAAGGAAAAATATCAAAAAATACTAACTTGTAAAATTGACGAATAAAACCCAAATCCAAGTTTAAAACTATGAACTTTAAAATGTGCATATCTCTCTCATACAGTGTCCGATTCAGGTCTACTCACTTTTAAAGTAATAAACATTCAAAGACCTTCAAAACAAGACAAATTTCATCAAAATCAGAGATCGTATGTGAAACTTAGATTTTGGGCCCCTATTGTATATTGTACATATTGACCAAAACACCCTTGTATTTTATCTTTTTATTTTATTAATTATTAAAAATCCAAAAAAATAGATTAAATTGTAAATATTCCTTTCATGTTTTCTCTATTTTTATTTTGATTTTTCTCTTATTTAAAAATGATAAAAAAAATACAAAAGACAAAAATGCGGCATTTTATATCTATAAGGTACCACCCAAAAATACACTTTATACATATGACTTTTTTTATTTTTGGCCTTCACGAAAGTTGTAGATCTCGTCGAGAGAAGCAACTTTCATGTTGACCACTTTTTGATTTGAACCCTTTTGTTATTTCTTTTTTATTTTCTTTACATTTAATTTTTGATTTTTCCAAGTGCGACACGTGGCAACTCCTGGAGCCGTCACATCACCCTATTTTTTGTTTTTTATTTATTAATTCCGTGTTTTATTTTATTATTTATTTTATTTATTTATTTTATTATTTATTTTATTTTATTAATTAATTAATTAATTAATTTTATTTATTTTGTCTTCATTATTTTTAGCCTACTTATTTTACTTTACTTATTTTATTTTATTTTATTTTTCCTTTTACTTCTTCTTTACTTGTTCCCCACTCCAAGCCACCACTTCCTCCACCACTCCTCCATCTTCTCCACCTCTTTTCTAACTCCCTCCTCCTTTTTATTCTCCTCTCCACCCTTATTTTTGATCAACTGCCATTCTACGAGTGAGAGAGGTTCTAGCCCCGTCGAAGCTGTGGGGTGACAGATCCTTCTGCGATGTCGAGTGACGAGCCGAAGGCGAGATCCGGTAGTCCGCACCACTGTTATGAGTTTCACAATGCTCGTTGATCTTCGAAGCACATGCCGTCTCCTTGAAGCGATAACCGGAGTCCAACATAGCTGTTCTGCAAAATTCGGCGAATCACATGTAAGTATCTCGCTATCTTCACTTCATCATTTTATTTATCTAACATTATTTATTTGTCGTATGCATCTTCATTGCATTGTCATCACCATCAAATACACCACCACCCTCATCACAACATAACCACCTTATAATCATATTTTTTATTTTATTCTTACTTCATTATCACCATCATACACCACAAACTCCTCCTATTCATTGCATTTGTATTTCCTGTTTATAAGAAAAAAATTACAAAAAAAACAGGCAACGTCCAACCAGGCCGATGCGCCCTCATCCAGACGCGGCAGAGCACGCCACCGCCACGGCACTGCAGCAGCCCGTAGCCACCGCCCAGCAGCTCCAGGCCCCACGCGGTGCCACGCGCGAGCGGCCACCGCCCCTTGTTCTCCTTCCGCACGCACAACCCACGCGCCCGGTGACTAGCCTTCCTCCGCCACGACGACCCCGCGCTCCCCTACGTACCCCTACAGTCGCTCCTCTCGGTCGCGCCCAAGAAGCAGTCGTGCCCCTAGGCCTCCGCCGCCGCTCCTTCACCGCACGGCTAGACGTGTCGCCGCTCCGCGCGGCCGCCAGCCCATCACCCCAGCGGCCGCCCTCTGCGCCCGCTTCCCCACGACAGTTCCCCAACGTGCCCCTTCTCTCAGGCATGGCCCGCGCGTCAGTGGCAACAAGCCCTTCGGCCGTCGACCTCCATCCTCACGAGCAGCCTGCCACGCCTCCCACGCGCCTCGCTCGCACGCGCCACCGCGCCTTCCGCCCGAGCCCTTCGTCTGACAGCCGTCTCCGCCCACCGCAGGTTGACGTCTCCTCCGCTCGCGGCGCCCTCCAGCAACAAGCCACCTCGCCTCCGCTGACATGCGTCCGCCGCGTCGGAGGTACCGCCTCGCCGCCCCAGCCTCCACCGCTTCGTGTGCCGTACGCCAGCCACCGCACCTAACCCTGTCGCAACTCCGCTGCATGCAAGGTCGCACGTGGCCGCCGCCCTCGCGAGCCCTAGCCCCACTGAATATTTTACCATTTAAGCTCTGAAATTCGCACATACATATTTCTTGCTTCAAAAATTGTGAAAAAATTGTAGATTATGCTACAAAGTGCTATTTAATTGCTGTCCAAATTCCATATAAATTGGAGTTGACTTGTGCATAAAATAAATAGTTGTGTGATTTTTATAATTGATTTGTAATTAAATCCACAAATATTATTTTTTTTTGAAATTTCAACTCTCTTGGATTGATAATTTAAATATCTATGAGATAAATCACTCGCTGAATAATTTGATTTTGTCGATTTATTAAAAATAAAATACTCGCAGTCACTCTGTTTGACTTAAAAAATTAATTAAAAAATCAGTGTCAAAAAAATTCCAAAAAAATAGTGTAGCTACACTTTATCATATTTCATTTCCAGTAAGAATTTCATAATTTTTGCATTTTGTTTGCACGAAAAATTGCATAAAACCCTAAAAAAGTTTGCATTTTTCATTGTTGCATTTTAACGCTAAAAATTCCAAAAAATACATTTTGCATTCATCGTTGGATTAGGCTTTCAGGAAAATTATAACTTTGCTAGATTGGATTAATTTCACATTAAAATCAATTTAGCTAAGTTGATGATTTCCTTAATAATCTAGTTCATCCGTATTTGTGCATTAGTATTTTTATCGCATAAAAAAATTAAAAAAAAAATCCGCTTGGACAACCGTGAGCTAATTCACCTAATCTGATGCGAAGTTGTTCCTTTGCCTCCTAGAGTCGACCATGGGGCTTGCCCAGGTTAAAAAAACATCAAACCGCACATAATTTAATTCGTTGATTATTCGATCTGTACGTTTAATTTTTATCGATCATGATTGCCCGACTACAACAATCACAACACGCATATCAAATTAAAGAGGGCATTTTCGGATACGTCAAATGGAGCCATTGCCGGGAAGGCAAACAGCTTAAGATTATTTTAAAAAAAATAGATTTAGGTTTTCCATTCATACGGGTAGTCTAATCCCCGAACCCACTTGTAATTATTTCATTTTTTCCAATTATTTTGTTTTCTTCCCTTTTCTTCCTGTCTCTCTCTGACATAAATTCCATCTTTTTGTGCGAGGGCTCGATGGACTTGGAGCGGCTTTCTTGAAGCCGATGCATCTCGAAAAGCATCGAAGGCTGACGATTCGTGGATCGAGTCAGCTGTTGAGATGCCAAGAAGATCTTTGAAGAGAGATTTTTATTAACTTGTAATTGCATAGTTAAAGTGATTCCCGTTTGGGTTCTCGTGCGTGTAACTGAATAAAAAAGGAATCTCTGTGTTGTGTGGTTGCTTAACGTAGGATAGAACCTGCACTCGCGGCTCTTAGAGCTTTCTTAGGTCTGTTTGTGCTTGTAATATCTAGGACCATACTTCACCATTAAAAGACGCACTTAGATCGCGGGACTTCAGCCAAATTTAATTTGTTCATCGCTCGCTAATAGAACTGCCTGTTTAGGAGCGGCTTTTCATCGCATGCATTCATTTAGTGTAAAATTTCAATTCAGTATTGCATCCTGCATTGTAGAGAGCTGGAGGCACTGTAAGTCTTCTTACTCAAGCATTCATCATCGTTTTCCGATCGCATCAGCTTTTTCTGATTCCCTCTCTTGATTTTTCTAACTTAGGATAAAGGAATTGGGACTAGATGGTAGACGTGATTGCTTGTTGAATTAACTAAAGTGACAACTAATCTCTAAAATCGGGACTGCTAATTGAATTGGACCCAAAAAATTGGCTAAAATTAACACTTGGTTGCGGGAGAGCAACCCCGACCTTGATTTCAGGTTGAGTGAGGGTATAGAGTGTGTATGCACACCCTAAGATAGAGCCAAAATCCCTGCCTTCCATATCATGTACCCCGATCCTAGCAAATATCACAGGTTGAACTACTAGAGGTTCAACTGACCAGCACCAAGTAGCCTCCGCTTGCTTCGGCAGGTAGATAGGGGTGAAGCAGCGGTGCGATGTGACAAGTTGCTTAGTAACCCTCCGGGACGAAGTGACAAGCCTTGTCAGCCCCTGCCTATTTCGGTAGGTAGATAGGGGTAGGTCCTTGAAATTCTCAGCTGGTGATAGGAGCGAAGAGAGGAAGGGTGTTGGTATCTTAGGCAACATGTTAAACAGGGGAGATGCATCCGATTTTAAGCCAACTTCCCTTTAGGCTATCACGTAATCCTTGCTATTTTGCTTGAAAATCACACTTAAAATCAACCAGATTAATCGGACCTAGCTTTGGGTCCTTCACTGTGTTGAGTGTGAACTCAGGGTTTTCTCTTGCGTTTGTTTTGTGTTTGTCAGTGTGTGTTATCCTATGTAATTGGACGTTTTCTACCTCGATCTGCTTACATTCATCCTTTGCTCCTTAAGATGCCGGGATATTGGTCCCCATACCTTGAGACCTTTGGTCATACCTCCTCGACCATATACCATTTATCTTCGCCTTCTCCTTCTTCCATGTATCCTCCGCCATCCACGGGAGACCCTTACCTGTGGTCGGTTCCACCTCGACCTGATTATGAAGTCAAAACTTCGACTGACTTCTTCACTTCTTCGCATTTCTCACATATTCCATATTCTAACACTCCAGATTCACTTCCATCTTAGGTTGACTATCCTTATTCTCCGGAGCTTGTTGGGTTTAGGGTTTAGGGTTTTAGGGAGGATTTAGGGTTTAGGGTTCCGCCACACAATTAATCCAAAGGTCGAGTCAAGCTCCATTTTACACTATTTGTATATATTTTACATTAACTCCAAATCTAATAAAATCAACTTTGTAGTATATATACTACTAACACTAATAAAGGAAAAATATCAAAAAAATAGTAAGACTTTCAAAAAAATCAAAAAAAAAATATAGTAACTTGTAAAATTGACTAATAAAACCCAAATCCAAGTTTAAAACTATGAACCTTAAAATGTGCATATCTCTCTCAGACAGTGTTCGATTCAGGTTTACTCAATTTTAAAGTAATATACATTCAAAGACCTTCAAAAAGAAAAGCAATTTCATTAAAATCAGAGATCGTATGTGAAACTTGGGTTTTGGGCCCCTATTGTATATTGTATAGATTGATCAAAATGCCTTTGTATTTTATCCTTTTATTTTATAAAATATTAAAAATCCAAAAAATATATTAAATTGTAAATATTCCTTTTATATTTCCTCTATTTTTGTTTTGATTTTCCTCTTATTTAAAAATGACAAAAAAATACAAAAGACAAAAATGCAGTATTTTATATCTATAAGGTACCACCTAAAATACACTTTGTACATGTGACTTCTTTTGATTTTCGGCCCTTCACGAAAGTTGTAGATCTCGTCGAGAGGAGCAACTTTCATGTTGACCACTTTTTGATTTGAACCCTTTTGTTATTTCTTTTTTATTTTCTTTACATTTAATTTTTATTTTTCCATGTGCGACACGTCGCAGCTCCTGGAGCCGCTACGTGTCACCCTATTTTTTTATTTTATTATTAATAAATTTCGTATTTTATTTTATTATTTTATTATTTGTTTTTATTTATTTTATTTATTATTTTATTTAATTAATTTCTTTTATTTATTTCATCTTCTTTATTTTTATCCTACTTATTTTACTTTACTTATTTTCTTTTCTTTTATTTTTCATTTTACTTCTTCTTTACTTGTTCCCCACTCCAAGTCACCACTTCCTCCACCACTCCTCCATCTTCTCCACCTCTTTTCTAACTCCCTCCTCCTTTTTATTCTCCTCTCCACCCTTTTTTTTATCACCCACCATTCTACGAGTGAGAGAGGTTCTAGCCCCGTCGAAGCCGCGAGGTGACAACTCCTTCTTCGACGTCGAGTAACGACAAACTGAATGCAAGATCCGGTGATCCGCACCACCGTCACGAGTTTCACAACGCTCGTTGAGCTTCAGAGCACACGCCGTCTCCTTAAAGCGACAACCAGAGTCCAGCATAGTTGCTCCGCAAAATTCGGCGAATCAGGTAAGTATCTCGCTATCTCCACTTCGTCATTTTATTTATCTAACATTATTTATTTGTCTTGTGCATCTTCATTGCATTGTCATCACCATCAAATACACCATCACCCTCCTCACAACATCACCACCTTATAATCATATTTTTTATTTTATTCCTACTTCATTATCGCCATCATACACCAAAACACCGCCTATTCATTGCATTTGTATTTCCTGTTTATAAGAAAAAATTTAAAAAAAAACAGGAGCTCTGCAACGCCCAACCAGGGCGCTGCGCCATCTTCCAGACGTAGCGGAGCACGCCACCGCCATAGCATTGCAACAACCCGTAGCCACCGCCCAGCAGCCCCACGCGCGGCCACGCGCGAGCGGCCACCACCCCCTGTTCTCCTTCCGCGCGCACAGCCCGCGCACCCGGCGACCAGCCTTCCTCCGCCACGACGACCCCGCGCTCCCATGCGAACGCACGCAGTCGCTCCTCTCGACCGCACCCAAGAAGCAGTCGTGCCCCTCGGCCTCCATCGTCGCTCCTTCACCGCACGGCCGGACGCGCCGCCGCTCCGCGCGGCCGCCAGCCCATCACCCCAGCGGCCACCCTCGGCGCCCGTTGCCCCACGACAATTCCCCAGCACACCCCTTCACCCTAGCCTGGCCCGCACGCCAACGTCCACCAGCCAATCGGCCGTCGACCTCCATGCTCACGAGCAGCCTGCCACACCTCCCACGTGGGTCTGCGCGCCACGCCCGCACGCGCCACTGCGCCTTCCGCCTTAGCCCTTCGTCCGCCAGCCACCTCCGTCGCGTGAGAAACCACCACAAGTCGACATCTCCTTTGCTCGCAACGCCCTCCAGCAATAAGCCACCTCGCCTCCGCTGGCACGCGTCTGCCACGTGAGAGGCACCGCCTCGCCGCCCCAGCCTCCACCGCTTCGCGCACCGTATGCCAGCCGCTGCACCTCCCCCCGTCGCGACTCCGCTGCACGCGCGGTCGCGTGTGGCTGTCGCCCTCGCAAGCCCTAGCCTCTCCCACTCTCTACGCGCCCTAGCTTGCGAGAGAAAAAAAGCGAAAGGTCCAACTTTTTCCTTTTTATTTTATTCTGTGAATATTGCATAAATTTCCCTGCATTGTCTGATATTTGCAAAAGTGCCCATAGGCACAATTTCAGTTCATTCATTTCTATTTCTGTATTGCAAGTACACCATTAAGTTTTGCTTGAATTTGGACATTAATATCACATCATTTATTTTTATGGAAAATAGCATCGTGTTGAGTTACTAATTCTCTATCATTCTGCTATTTATTTAGATTTTTGAGAGCATTGAATAATTTATTAAAAATTAAAGTTTGAAATTCAGTGATATTTTACCCATTTAAGCTCTGAAATTCACACATACATATTTCATGCTTCAAAAATTGTGAAAAAATTTTAGATGATGCTACAAAGTGTTATTTAATTGCTTTTCAAATTCATACAAATTGGAGTTGTCTTGTGCATAAAATAAATAGTTGAGTTATTTTTGTAATTGATTTGTAATTAAATCCACAAATATTATTTTACGAAATTTCAACTCTCCCGGATTGATAATTTAAATATCTACTTGAGATAAATCGCTCGCTGAATTGATTTTATGGATTTATTAAAAAGAAAATACTCGTAGTTACTCTGTTTGCCTTAATTCATAAGAAAATCATAAAGTGTCAAAAAAATCCAAAAAAAAATACTTTAGCTTCACTTCATCATATTTCACTTCCAATAAACATTTCATAATTTTTGCATTTTGTTTGCACGAAAAATTGCATAAAAACCCTAAAAAAGTTTACATTTTTCATTGTTGTATTTTAATCCCAAAAATTCCAAAAAAATATATTTTGCATTCAACGTTGGATTAAGTTTTCAGGACAATTATAACTTTGCTAATTTGGATTAATTTCACATTAAAATCAAATTAGCTAAGTTGATGATTTTCTTAATAATCTAATTCATCTGTATTTGTGCATTCACATTTTGATCGCATAAAAAAATTCCCGCTTGGAATTTCACGAGCTAATTCGCCTAATCTGATGTGAAATTGTTCATTTGCCTCCTTGAGTCGACCCTGGGCTTGCCCATATTAAAAAAACATCAAACTGCATATAATTTAATTCGTTGATTATTCTATTCGTGCGGTTAATTTCGATCGATCCTGATTGCCCGACTACAACAATCACGACACGCATATCAGATTAAAGAGGGCATTTTCGGATACGTCAGCTTCCCGAGGTCGAGGAGGATCTTCTCAGTTTCGTGGTCACGGACAGGGGCAGAGGAGTTTGTGTTTGTCAGCCATGTACTTTCCGCCATAGTACTGGACATATAGAGGATACATGCTACTCCAAGCATGGATTCCCTGCCTCTGCTAGAGTGGCTGAACAGATTGAGCCCCAGCTGCTTACTCTTTGGATCTCGTAGCACAATTGAGTGGCATTATACCTCCTTTTGGCTCTGTGACATCTTCATCGGCCCCTGGGAGTCATTCAGATGTAGTTGCTTCAGCCTCCTCTAGTACCTCAGGTAGTACTTATGCACTGACTAGCAGTAGTGGACCTGATGCTATAGAATAGATTATGCACTCCGGTGCCACACATCATTTGTGTGGAGACAGGGGTTAATTTACAGCCTACAGACAGGTTCCTCCAGGACGAACTGTGGTTATTGAAGATGGGATGCATTTCCCAATTATTGGACAGGGGGAGATTAGCTTGACACCCTCTATACATCTACAGAATGTGTTGCATGCACCTGATTTCTCTATCCATTAGCCAGATTACGAAGGACTTACATTGTCGATCCATTTTTGTCCCATCCTCTCTTGTTTTTCAAGACATCGTTGCGGACAAGGTGATTGGGTGTAGCCTCGAGCAGGGCGGTCTCTATCGCCTAGTTCGAACTCTCTATGTCGGAATCTCCTCTCTATCTGTTGGACCTGTCTCACCATTTATGTGGAACCTGCGCTTTGGTTATATCCAACTCCAGAAACTGTGTCGTGTTCTGCCTCAGATTTCGCCTCACACATCCTTTCAATATGAGGCATGTCAGTTAGGAAAGCATCATCGCTCTACCTTTCCCAATCGTTAGAGTCGGAGCAGTAGATCCAATTTTGAGTTGTTTCATATAGATATATGGGGTCTCAGTCGTGTTCCTGATCACCAGGGGCATAGGTTTTATTTAGTTGCTATTGATGATTTCTCTCATCTGTCTTGGATCTTTTTATTAAAGAATAAATCCAGAGCTGGAGATGTTATCAAAAAAAAATTTAACCGAAATTCAAAATGTTTTTTCTGCTTCTGTGAAAATTGTGAGAACGGATAATGCATTGGAATTTTGTAATAATACTCTCTCCAATTATTTTTCAACCCAAGGAATTATTCATCAAACATCATGTGCCTATAATTCCCGACAAAATGGTATTCCAGAAAGGAAACATCGTCATTTGCTTGATATTACTAGGACGCTTCTCATTCAAAGTCGTGCTCTTCATTCTTTTTAAGGCGATGCTGTTCTAACGGCATGTTATCTCATTAATTGCATGCCCTCGTCAGTCTTGTGAGAGAAAATTCCTTCTCTCTTGCCTTTCCTAAAAAGGAATTGTTCTCACTCACTCCTCGTTTATTTAGCTCAATCGCCTTCGTCCACCAGATGTCTCCAGGTATTGACAAGCTTTCTTCTAGAGTTGTCAAGTGTTTTTGTTGGGTACTCAAGGACACAGAAAGGGTACAGGTGTTATGATCCAATGCACAGGAAGTATTACGTTAGTGCCAATGTCACCTTTTTTGAGTCCGTGATGTACTTTTCTCTTACAGGTAATCGATTGACGTCTTCAGATACTGATGATGATATATACATGTCACCACCACCACCTCCTCCTTCACCACCACCATCAACACTACTTGTGTCACCTCCACTTACTATAACGGTCCCAGTTCCACCATTGACACACAACTATACTCGCCGACATGCTTCTGCTCATGGTCACCGCTCATCATCTAGCACGCATGAGGTATGTTCTGATAACACGGATTCTAATGATGGGTCTAATGGTCTACATGAGCAGGATTCTTTACAGGGGACAGATGTGGAAGCTGCAGATTTGGACCTACCTATTGCGCTTCGAAAACAGAAGCATAGTTGTGTGTCATACCCTATAGCATCCATGGTCTCCTTCGATCGCTTGACTGGCGATTTCAGGAATTTTCCAATTGCATTATCAGTCGTGACGATCCCACGGAATTATCAAGAGGTACTGAAGGACAGTTGGTGGCGTTTGGCTATGGAAGAAGAGATGGTTTCTCTTCAGTCGAGAGGCACTTGGAGCATTGTCCCAGCACTTACTGGGGTGTCTACAGTAAGCTATAAATGGGTGTTTATAGTTAAGCAAAATGCATATGGTAGCATCGACAGATACAAGGAACGCCTGGTTGCACGAGGTTTACTCAGACATACGGGGTGGATTATCTTGACACATTCTCCCCAGTTGCTTGTCATTCCACCTTACGGATTCTTTTCTCTGTTGACGTGGTTCGTGAGTGGCCGTTGTTTTAGTTAGATGTCAAGAATGCATTTCTGTATGGTGACCTTCAAGAGGAAGTCTACATACAACAGCTACCCGGGTTTGCTGTTGAGGAGGAGTGTTCACAGGTGTATAGACTTTACAATGCGATCTATGGCCTTAAGTAGAGCCCTAAAGCTTGATTACAGAAACTTTCAGACTTGTTTGAGAAACAGGGGTACAAACGTTTGAATGTTGATCATTCCCTCTTTATACAGAAAACATCCAGAGGTATGATTGCTATTACGGTGTATGTTGAATATATTCCTATTACAGGAGATGACATACAAGGAATGAAGAGGGCGAAAGAACTTCTGGGTCGTGAATTTGTCACCAAGGATCTTGGAGCTCTTAGATACTTTCTGGGATTGGAGTTTGCCAGAAATTAACAAGGTTTTGTGATGACCTAGAGGAAATACGTCACTTATTTGCTAAGTGACACGAGAATGCTTGGATGTCGACCTGTCACCACACCCATGGATCCAAGCATGAAACTATATGATGATGGTACCGATGAGGTTGATAGGAGATACAAAGAGCTAGTAGAAAAGCTCATGTATGTTACCACTACCAGAACCGATATTTCCTTTGTTATTAGTCGAGTGAGCCAGTTCATGGAGCAACCGCGTCAGGTCCATTCGGATGCTATGCAGATGATACTCAGGTATCTTAAATCATCTCCAGGTGCTGGTCTACTGTTTAGAAAAGGCAAGGAGGTCACCATCTCAGCATGCGTAGATGCAGATTATGCAGGGTGTCCAAAGGATAGAAAGTCCACCACTGGATTTGTTGTATATGTTGGAGACTCTCTTGTCTCATGGAGGAGTACGAAGCAAACTGTTGTAGCAAGTTCTAGTGTTTAGTCTGAATATAGGGCTATGGCCCAGGTTAGTATAGAAATGATATGGGTTCGAGCTTTTCTTACATATCTATATATAGAGGTTCCCTTCCTATGGTACTGGAATGTGACAATCAGGCTACTATATTTATTGCAAATAATCAAGCATTTCATGAACGCACCAAGCACATCGAGGTCGATTGCCACTATATACGAGATATGATTCAGAGGGGTTTATTTCCACATCTCATGTCAGCTCAGGGGACCAGACTGCAGATATCTTCACCAAGGCCTTAATCAGAGGACCTTTTCAGAAGTGCTCGTCCAAGCTGAGCATGATCGACATCTATGCTCCATCTTGAGAGGGAGTGTAGAGATATATTTACATTACGTTATTTATTTCTTGTTTCCCGTACTGTTTTTTAATTCTCTTTACTTGTAGTTCTCTTTACTCGATTATGTCATGTATTTTTCGCCTACAGGTGACAGGTTGACTCCTTCAGATTCGGATGATGAGGTCTACATTACACCTCCGCCCATGCATCAACCACCTTCCTCACCATCTCCATTACCACCTCCTCCATTACCACCTCCATCACCACCATCAGCCCCACCACCACCTATTACTCCAGTTCCTCCACTACCTCATCATTACAGTCGACAGTCTGCTCCTGCACATTCTCCCGGTCCATCATCCAGCATGCCCCAGGTTTGTTCAGATAGCATTACTTCTATTGATGGGATTAATAATGATTCTCAGCAGGGCTCCTTTATAGATGATGATAATCAGGGGGATGGCAGGAATGATGATGATGATCTGGATTTACCCATTGCTATTAGGAAGTCGAGTGTTCCTGTGCATCGTACCCAATTGCTTCTCATGTAACCTTCGAGCGTCTGGCAAGTGATTTTAGGACGTTTATAGTTGCCTTGAACACCGTGGCTATCCCACGGACTTACCAGGAGGCGTTGATAAATAATCGATGGCGTCTAGCCATGGAGGAGGAAATGGCAGCTTTATAGTCCAGAGGTACATGAAGCCTAGTACCTACTCCTTTTGGGGCATGGTTAATGAGCTGCAAATGGGTTTTTACAGTGAAATAGAATGTAGATGACAGCATTGATCGATACAAACCAGGCTAGTTGCAAGAGGCTTTACACAGACATATGGGGTGGATTATTTGGACACCTTTTCACCCATTGCGCATCATTCTACCCTAAGGATTCTTTTATTTGTTGTGGTTCTTCGAGGTTGGCCTCTGTTTCAACTTGATGTCAAGTATGCCCTCCTCTATGACGATCTTCAAGAGGAAGTCTATATGCAGCAGCCACCAGGGTTTACTACTGAGGGGGAGTGTACACAGTATGTAGACTTCATAAGTCCATATATGGGCTCGAGCAGAGCCCGAGAGCTTGGTTCCAGAAGCTCTCAGATTTGTTCAAAAAGCAAGGGTTCAAACGATCCAATGCATGGTCATTCTCTTTTCATACAGAGAACTACCAGAGGTACGACTGCTATTATGGTATATGTTGATGATATTCTCATTACAGGAGATGACCTACAGAGAATAAGGATGGCTAAAGACTTTCTGGGTCGTGAATTCATTACCAAGGACCTTGGAGCTCTCAGATACTTTCTAAAACTAGAGTTTCCCAGAAATCGGCAAGGACTAGTACTGACTCAGAGGAAATATGTCATTGATCAGCTTAGTGACACATGTATGCTTGGGTGTAGACCTGCTACTACACCTATGGATCTAAGCATGAAGATGTATGAGAATACTTGGGTGTTTATGCCTCGTTGGGATCCCGACTTTTAACCAGTTCCGCTGACCCTCTGTTTTAGGGTACCTAGGCTGGGGCCCCTCGATTTTAGTTTTTCTTATGAGCTTGTTAGCCCGTACCGCTCGGGTTAGATTTCAGAGTGACTTTTACATAGAGTCTCTCTCACAAGAATATATCGTGATCTGCGATGACATTTCTGGTGGGACAGGATGAAGTGTGATGTGGGACATCATGTCAGCAGATGCGTGACCTGCCAGATGGTCAAGGCTGAGCACAAGAGACCACCAAGGTTATTGCAGTCTCTCCCCATTCCCGGAGTGGAAGTGGGAGAGTATTTCATGGATTTTATCACAGTTTTGCCTAACACACCAGGTAGCCATGATTCTATTTGGGTCGTTGTTGACAGGTTGACCAAGTCAGCCCATTTCATACATGTCAGCATGACCTACACTCCATCCAGATTGGCCAAGCTATAAGTGCAGAACATTATCAGGCTACATGGTATACCACGTGAGGTGGTATCTGACAAAGACTCGAGGTTCACATCTCATTATTGACATCAGTTCATGTCAGCACTACAGACAGAGCTGAAGATGAGTTTTGTATATCATAAGCAGACTGACGGACAGAGCGAGCACACCATTCAGACACTTGAGAATTTGTTGCATGCATACACTTTGGAGTGGAAGGGGTCCTGGAAGGATCATCTGCCATTGGTGAAATTCACGTACAACATCAGCTATCATTCCAGTATCGGCATGGCACCAATCGAAGCCCTATACGGGCGGAGATGCCTCACACCTCCTAGTTGACGTGAGGTAGGTGATCATGCTTTCTACCCCATAGATCTCTTGGAGGAGACTGCGAAGATTGTTGATCTTATGAGGCAAAGGCTCATGATGGCACAAAGCCGTCGGAAGATTTATACAGACCGTCGGAGCAGATATTTGGAGTTTCATGTATTCAATCCTCTTCTCTTACTCCTTCTGCAATTATGACTTATTGAAATTTAATTTAATCTGAACACATTCCTGTAATCACATGTGGGAGATTGGGTAATCCTACGAGTTTCTCCCATGAAAGGAATACAGAGATTCAGTGTTCGTGGCAAGCTGACGTGATGATACGTTAGACTGTTTGAGATATTTGCTCGTGTTGGGAAGGTAGTCTACCGAGTAGTACTCCATCCACATCTTTCGAGTATCCACGACGTCTTTCAAATATCCAACCTGAGGAAGTATGTGTACAACCCTTGACACGTCATCAGCTACGAGAATCTTGACGTGGAACTAGACTTGACATATGAGGAGAGGCCAGTGCAGATACTTGACAGTGTTGTGAAGAAGCTTCGCATCAAGGAGATTTCCTTGGTCAAGGTGTTATGGCACCGACATGAAGTCGAATAGACGGCATGTGAAATCGAAGAAGACATACGGGTATGATACCCGCAGCTTTTTTCAGGTAATCATCGAAAAAAGCCTATCTAATCACATACATGTTGAAAGAATATGGTTTGTTTTCCCTTTGAGGTTTGTTGAGTGTATTCTTATATATCTTTGTCTTTATTTATATTTCTCATGTTTTTTCCATCTCCTTTATGTAATTTCTCCCTAGAGCCTTTCTCCTATATAAGAGGGCTCTAGAGCTACGTGATATACAACTTTTCATTTCACGCCTTTCCACATGGTAACAAAACGACAGTCCTAGATCGGAGCCTGACCTAACCCTAGTCCCTCCCCACCAAGATCCCTCCGTACAGGTCGCCGCCTCCTTCCATGTAGGGGTCGCCGCCCATCGCTACCTCCCTTCTCGCAGGGGTCGTCGCCCATCGCCGCCTCCCTCCTCCCGGGGGGATGCTCCTTGTACGATCACGCGCCCCTCTCCATGTGCACGTGTCCCCTCGCACGTGATCTCACGGGTTGCCGCGTGGGTTGTCGTTGCGTGGGCTGTCGTCGCTGCTTCTCGCGGGCCTCCTCGCAGGCCGCCGCCGTCGTGGTTATATAACTTATATTCTTGCCACAGCCACTCATCTCGATCTCGATTTAGGTCCCCTTTTGGACCTCTAGGGGTGTGAAGCGATCGTCTAAAAACACCCTAGCCTCCCAAAGGCGGCTTCCACAAATGGAAGAGGTTGTGGTATGAGTCTACACCCACAACCATTTTCTCATATGTTCGTGTATATAAAGGTCTTATTTGTTCCAGTCCCAGTCTCGGTGATAGTTGTCATCATGGTTGACAACAAAGCTGATGTTCCATACATAGGGGGCTTCAAAGGTCCAGCCCCCATCGTCAAGATGGATGGCACTAACTATGAACTGTGGGCCATGCAGTTCATGAGTCTGATGCAGTGTAATGGCAAGAAGCATATCCTTACGGTGGAGGAGTCAGGTGATAGACTGGGATAAATGCCTCATGGGAGGCAGGTGATGCCTATGCACGGGTATGGCTATCAGGGACGGTGTCTACAGAGATAGCAAATGACATACTGAGTCAGCCTACTGCAAAGGCTATGTAGGACATTCTCGCTGCGACATACTCTCCAGCGAAGAATGAACCAAAGATATTACAGCTTCAGCATGATACCTTTACATCGAAGCAGAATGGTCGACCCCTACATACCCTCTATACTTCCTTGAGGGACATGTTTGAGAAGCTACACGGCTACATTCCCTTAACTTCTACGCCAAAGCAGCTCAAGGCTTACAGAGACTCTGTGATGACTAGGGTCTTCCTAGCGGTCCTTGATCAGGAATATGACTCAGCTCATGCTCGGATTCTTACAGACGCTACCATACCTCCAATGGAGAAGGCATATCGCATACTCAGCAGGTTGTCTATCTCTTCTGGTGGTAATGCACAGTCTCAGACATCATCAGCTATGGCTGCATCTCGAGAAAGGGGGGAACCCTACTCCATATCGTGGTAGGGGAGGATCTTCTCATGGCAGAGGAAGAGGGGGTCGATCACGTCAGTCGTGCACCTTTTGCCACAGGACTGGCCACTCGAAGGTTAATGTTTTTGGTCCAACACAGCCTGGACAATCTGTTGTGATAGCAGATGGAACACATTCTCCCTTTACTGGTCGGGGGAGGTGCAGCTAACTCCTGTGATGAGTCTTCATAATGTTCCCTATGCCCCTGATTTTTCAATGAACTTATTATTTATTAGTCAAATCACCAAAGATGTACATTGTCATGCCATTTTTGACCCATTTGCTCTTGTGTTTCAGGACATTCTAACGGACAGGGTGATTGGCACTGGCCGTGAGCAAGGAGGTCTCTACAGACTAGTGCAATCTCCTTTTGTTGTTGCTTTTTCCATTCGCACTGGGTCTGCTTCTCCTTACTTATGGCATCTTCATTTCGATCATCTTCCTCTGCAAAAGATTTGTCGCGTTCTTCCACAGATTTCCCCTCGTTCTACCTTTCAGTGCAAGGCATGCCACCTTGGGAAGCATCATCGGTTTACATTCCAGAGTCGTCGGGGTCGAAGTAGTCATGGTCTGTTTGAGTTGTTCCATTTCGATATTTAGGGTCCCAGTCGTGTCCCTGATCATCAGGGGCATAGGTTTTATATTGTTGCTGTTGATGAATTTTCAATTATGTCATGGGTTTATCTTCTTAAAAACAAATCCGATGCTGGTCCTGTTATTCAGTCCTTCATTATTGAAATAAAGAACATTTTCTCTGCAAAAATCAAGTATATACGTTCCGACAATGCTTTGGAGTTTTGTACTAATCAGCTTGCCACTTTTCTTGTGTCTCATGGTATTGTCCATCAAACTTCTTGTGCATACATTTCGCAACAGAATGGAGTGGCTGGAAGAAAACACTGCCATCTTTTAGATGTTACAAGGACCCTTTTGATCCAAAGTCGTGCTCCTCATTCATACTGGGGGGACGTCGTCCTAACTGCTTGTTACCTTGTCAATCGTATGCCATCTTCTGCTCTGAGAGAAAAGATCCCGTTCTTGATTGTCTTTCCCGAGACGGATCTTTTCTCTCTCACACCTCGAGTTTTCGATTCTGTGGCTTTCGTTCATCAGATGTCTCCTGGTCTTGACAAGCTCTCCTAGAGTGGTCAAATGTGTGTTTGTCGGGTACTCTAAGACCCAAAAAGGATATTGTTGCTTCGACCCTGTTCGATAAAGGTACTATGTTAGTGCCGATGTAACCTTTTTTGAGTCTATTATGTACTTCTCTCCTACAGGTGACAAGCTCATTTCTTATGAGGATAGGGAAGAGGTATATATGCCTCTACCTCCGATCTCCAATCCACCACCTCCGCCACCACCTCCTACGTCTTCTTTACCACTGCCAACACCTCCACCACCTCCATTCTTTCCTCGGGTTTATCAGCGTCGACCTCGTGCTCAAGTGCCTTGCCAGTCATCCAGCACGCCTGAGGTATGTTCTGAACATTTGAGTTCTGCTAATGCAAATGGTGATTTGCATATACAACAGGTGATGCAGCATACCCAAGATGCTCCACCTCCTGTGAGTACTGAAGATCTAGATGTTCATATTGCTCTAGGGAAGCAGAAGCGTGCATGCACTATGCATCCTCTTGCTTAACAAGTGTCCTTGGATCGCCTTTCCGAGGAGTTTCAGAAGTTCGTTTTGGGGTTGTTAGCAGTAGACATACCACGTTTTTTTTTTGAAGTCCAAAAAAAGGGGGAGACACTCTTTGGTGTTCACCCTAATATATTAAAGAGAATGAAAAGAAAATGAAATTACAAAAACAAGGTAAAAAAACTGTACAAAGAGGCAACAACACCTCCACCACGCCCACATGCAAATGAGAACAATGCCAAGTCCTACGACGCGTCCCAGTCCTCCACCAACTTTGCGCTTTGGATAATCACGTTCTCCTTGTAGAACCTTTGGTTTGAGAAGACGGCCTCATTACGACCACGCCAAATTGCCCATAATCTTGCCACTGACATCAAAAGTTCTTTCCTCGCCCTGTTCATGTTGCGAACCAAGGAGTCACAGAAGGCCTCCATGCTAACCGTATTCACCCAATCCAAGCTAGCATCCTCCCACACCCCCCTCACCGTGGGGAAATCAAAGAATAAGTTCTCTAAGGATTCTACCGCCGACATACAAAGGCCACAGAGATTGGAAACATTGGCAATAAACTTCGTGCAGCGATCTCTCGTCAACAGCCTTCTCCTGCGAAAGAGCCATAAGAAGAACCCGAGGCGCTCAGGAAGCCTTAGCCCCCAAAAGAACCAGTAATCTCTCACCAACAAGTCCGAGTCCACGCGCAAAGGAAGGGCCAGCGCATCATAGGCCTTGCGCGTGGAAAAGCTGCTGTCCCTCCACACCCAGTGATCCCGCCCTTCAGAAGGCCTACCAACCGCATCGAGGCAGTCGAGAAGAGAAAGAAAGTCTTCAAGCCTTTGGTCCGAGAAGCTTGCCACAAACCGCGGACACCAACACCCCTCCGCCCAGCAAGAGGCGACAGAGGCATCCTTGTCAGCCGCCAATGCAAACAGCCGCGAGTAACGAACACACAGAGGATCCCCTCCCAACCACTTGTCACTCCAAAAGCTAAATGAGTCCCCATTCCCCAGCACGGGCTTAAACAACGATCTATGTCTTTCAAAAAACTCCCGCACCCCGCGGCAAAAATGAGTATCAACCCCAACCACCCTCTCCTCCCCCCCACTGCCCACTCCATGGATCTGCCGAAGCACATCCGTAAAGAAGGTCCCACCCTTGCCCCAGATCCTGCTAGCCCACTTGAGGAAGAAGGCCTTATTAACAAGCTCCAAACTCCTCACGCCCAAACCCCCTTCATGCTTCCCCCTGACCACCTCATCCCATGCCACAAGGTGAATGCCACCCCCCACCGCCCCACTTCTTCCCCACAGAAATCTGCGCATACACCCCTCAATACACTTCAAGATCCCAACCGGCATACAACGATTCAATAGGAAGAAAATAGGGATAGAGGAAAGCACCACCTTGAGGAGGATCGCCCCCCCCCCCCCCGACAAAAGCACTGCACGCCACCCAGCAAGGCGCGCCTCCACCCTATCGACGAGCGAAAGCCAATCCCGAAGCCTGGGCCTCCCAAGCACCAGCGGAAGACCAAGGTAATCAATAGGAAGCTCACCCGGAGGGGAGCCCAAAATCCTGCCGTACTCGGTCGCCAGCAACTCCGACATCCCAAAAGGGATAACCTTGGACTTGCCCGCATTCATAGTCAAGCCCGGCATCTCACTAAACAAATCAAGGGTCATCGCCACGTTCTTATCATGACATACCACGTTCTTATCATGAAGCGCTACAAATTAGTCAGCGGTGTCTACCAATGGAAGAAGAAATGGCGACTTTACAATCTCGAGGTACATAGAGCATTGTGCAAGCTCCTCCAGGTACATCTATTGTTGGCAGCAAGTGGGTGTTGACTGTGAAACACTGTCTAGATGGTACAGTTGACCGATATAAGGCCAGATTGGTGACTCGTGGGTTCACCCAAACGTATAAGGTAGACTATCAGGATAACTTTTCACCTGTTGCACGTCATTCGACATTATGGTTTCTTATTGCAGTTGTTGTCCGTGACTGGCCGCTTTACCAGCTTGATGTGAAAAATGCTTTCTTGTATGGTGATCTACAGGAAGAGGTTTACATGCAGCAGCCACCGGGGTTTGCTGTTGAGGGGGAGTCTACTATGGTGTGTCGGCTTCACAAGACCATATATGGCCTCAAGCAGAGTCTGAGGGCTTGGTTTCAGAAGCTCTCATAGTTGATTGAACAAAATGGTTTTGTCAGATCTACTGCAGACTCTTTTTGTTAAGAGAACTCAGGGAGGTACGATTGCTGTCCTAGTTTATGTTGATGACATTGTTGTTACTGGTAGTGATGAATAAGATATTCAGGCTACCAAGGAGTTCCTTGGACGACAGTTTGTGACCAAGGATCTTAGCAAGTTACAATTTTTTCTTGGCTTGGAGTTTGCACGCAGTCAGCAGGGTATGATTATGACGCAAAGGAAGTATGTTACTGATCTTCTGGCTGAGACATGTATGACAGGCTGCAGACATGCTACTACACCAATGGATCCTAATGCTAGACTCTATGATGATGACTGAGAGGAGATAGATAAGAGACGGTATAGGGAACTGGTAGGAAAGTTGCTTTATGTTACTGTAGAGATATTTCCAGATTTTGTGTACTTTTCTGTTATGTTTAATTTCTTGTTTCCGTTTTATGTAATTTATCCATAGGTCGTCTCTATATAAGAGAGCCTAGGGTTCTTTGGAATAAACAATTATCTCATTTCTTCCAACATGGTATCAGAGCCACCACCAAAACCCTAGCCTTCCCCCTCTTCACCTCCCGTCACCAGCCCCACCACCTCTCTCCACCGTCGACGTCGTCCTCCCCCACCACCCTCTTCTCTCCACCGCCGCCACCCCGCCCCACCTTCTCGCCGCCAACCTCCTCTCTCCTACCACCTTCTCGCCGTCACCACCCCCTCCCCCTCCACTTTCTCCTTCTCCTATAGATTTGAGTGCATGAGTCTACATATGCACTCAAATACTCGGATGTTTATGTAGACATTTGATTCTTAGTCTACAAACCCTAGTTCTTCTTCTCCGGCAAGTCGGCAACCATGTCAGAAAATAAGGTCGACATACCCTCCATAGGCACGTTTAAAGGTCCAGCGCCCATTGTCAAGATGGATGGGATGAACTACGAGCTCCGGGCTATGCAGTTCATGAGTTTCATGAAGTCATATGGTACGAAGCATATTCTTATCGAAGATGAACCGGCAGAGAAAATTGGGGTTTATGCCGCCGATGATTCGTATGCCAAAGTTTGGCTTTCAGGCACACTGTCGATGGAGATTGCTGATGATGTACTCCATCAGCCCACTACTAAGGCAATGTGGGACATCCTTGCAGCTACATACTCGCAAATGTGAAATAAGACCAAGATTCTTCAACTCCAGCATGACATATTTAAGGTGACGCAGAATGGTCAGCCTCTGCATTCATTGTATACATCCTTGCGAGGGATGTTTGAGAAGCTCTACAGTATCATTCCCCTTGCGGCGTCTCCCGAGCAGCAGAAGACATTTCAGAATGCTACCATGGTGGGGGTCTTACTAGCGACCTTTGACCCTGAATATGATGCTGCTCGCTTGCATATTCTTGCAGCTGCTACTATTCCTCCAGTGGAAGAATTGCACTACAAGCTCAACAGAATTACAGTCCCGTCTTCTGCTACTACTCAACCTCCTTCGACGATGGTATCTTCCAGAGGCAAAGGAGCCTCCTCTTCCTTTCGTAGCCATGGACCTCGTGGTCGAGGTGGCCGCATTCGTCAGCCATGCACATTCTGTCATCGCCCAGGACATACAGAGGAGACATGCAATTCTAAGCATGGGTTTCCGGCATCGGCACGGGTAGCCGAGCATATTTCATCTCCAGAGACATCTATTTCATACCAACAATTTCAGGATCTTGTTGCCAGGCTGCGAGATATCATGCCTCTTGCCTCTAATGACTCTTCGGGAGGCTCCTCGGATGTATAGTTGCTTCAGCCTCTGCTAGTATATCGGCCACCGCTAGCACCTCAGGTAGTGATTATGCCCTTACTTCCTATTATGGATCTGATGTTTCAGAATGGATTATGAACTCTGGCACGACACATCATCTTTATCGAGACAAAGATAAGCTTACATCCTACAGGGAGGTTCCACCGGGGTGATCTGTAGTGATAGCAGATGGGACCCATTCCCCTACTGTTGGATAGGGGGAGATCACTTTGACACCCTCTATGGGCCTGTTTGGTTGCAGGGTTGGGCAGGGTTGGGCCAACCCTGGTTACTATTCACAAGGGTACTTTCTCCTCACAGATTACTATTCACCCATCCCAACCCAGCCCAACCCAACCCAGTCCAACCCAGCAACCAAACAGGCCCTATGTGTCTCCAGAATGTCTTGCATGCTCCCGATTTTTCGATGAATTTATTATGTATCAGTCAGATTACGGAGGATTTGCACTGTCGAGCTATTTTTAACCCATCGTCTCTGGTTTTTCAGGACATTCTTACGGGCAGGGTGATTGGTTGTGGTTGTGAGCAGGACGGACTCTATCGTTTGGTCCGAACTCCCTATGCTGGTGTCTCGTCTCAGTCCGGTGGTCCAGTCTCTCCATTCACATGGCATCTAAGATTTGGTCATCTCGCTATTCAGAAGATGTGTCATATCATGTCCTAGATTTCACCGGGTTCTTCCTTTCAGTGTGAAGCGTGTCAGTTGGGAAAGCATCACATATCTACTTTCCCTAGTCGTCAGTCTCGAAGCAGTAGCTCCCCTTTTGAATTATTTCATGTGGACATTTGGGGTCCGAGTTGTGTTTCTGATCACCAGGGACAGGTTTTATTTAGTTGTGGTTGATGATTTTTCTTGTTTGTCTTGGGTGTTTTTGTTGAAGAATAAATCTGAAGCAGGGGATGTGATCAAAAATCTTATAAATGAAGTACATAATGTTTTTTCGTCTACTGTGAAAATTGTGCGTACGGATAATGCTTTGGAATTTTGTACTCGTGCTCTTTCTCGCGTTTTCTTGTCTAGAGGCATTACCAATCAAACAACATGTGCTATACGTCCCAACAAAATGGCATTGCAGAAAGAAAGCATCGTCGTCTCCTTGATATCACTCGGACTCTACTTATTCAGAGTTTTGCACCCATTTCCTATTGGGGTGATGATGTGCTTATGGCATGTTATCTAGTGAATCGTATGCCATCCTCTGTCTTAAGTGAGAAAGTTCCTCTTTCAGTTGTCTTCCCTGACAAGGAATTATTCTCGCTTACTCCTCGTGTCTTTGACTCGGCTGCTTTTGTCCATCAACTCTCTCCAGGACTTGACAAGCTCTCACCTAGGGTTGTCAAGTGTGTATTTGTTGGGTACTCTTATACACAGAAGGGTTATCGATGCTATGATCCTTCGAACAGGAAATATTATGTTAGTGTTGATGTCACATTCTTTGAGTATGTGATGTATTTCTCCCCTGCAGGTGACAGGTTGACTTCCTCCACTACTGATGATGACATTTATGTGCCACCTCCTCCTATGTGTATGTTCGTTCCCATACCAGTTCACCACCACCACCACCTCCACATCTACATGTGCCACTTTTACCACGATTCTATACCCGTCGTCAAGTCCCTGCTCATGGAACTCATCAATCATCAACCACGCCTCAAGATTGTCTAAGTAGCATTATTAATGACGGGTCTGACGATGTGCAAGTGCAGGGATCTCTGCAGGAGGATAGCATACCGACGAGTACGATTGTTGATGATTTGAATGTACCTATTGCCTTACAGAAGCAGAAGCGTACTTGTGCATATTATCCACTTGCTTCACATGTTTCTTTCCATCGCCTCACTGGAGATTTTCAGTGGTTTGTTGTGGCCTTATCTACCGTAGAAATACCATGCAATTATCAGGACGCATTGAAGGAGAGCTGTTGGTGTTCTGCCATGGAGGAGGAAATGGCTGCCTTGAGGTGACGGGGTACATGGAGCTTGATTTCTGCTCCTCCAGGAGCCTCTGTTGTCAGATGTAAATGGGTATTTACTGTTAAATATCATGCAGATGACAACCTTGATCGTTACAAAGCAAGGCTTGTGGCACGTGGGTTTACTCAAACATACGGCATGGATTATACGGACACACTTTCTCCAGTTGCGCGTCACTCAACTCTATGTGTCCTTTCAGTTGTTGTGTTACGTGATTGTCCCTTGTTTCAGCTTGACGTTAAAAATGTACTGGGGATCTGCAAGAAGAAGTCTACATGCAGCAGCCTCCAGGGTTTGCTGCTGAGGGGTAGAGTCAGATGGTATGTAGACTTCACAAGGAAATATATGACCTTAAACAAAGCTCACGAGCGTGGTTTCAGAAGCTTTCTGACCTAATTCAGAAGCAAGGGTTTAAAAGATCAATGCAGATCATTCTTTGTTTGTTCAGAAGACTCCCAGAGGTACTGTTGTTACTTGTTATCATGGTTTACGTTGATGATGTACTCGTTACGGGAGATGATATGTAGGGGATAAAGATGGCAAAGCATTTCTAGGCCCTCAGTTTGTTACCAAGGATCTTGGTACCCTACGATATTTTCTGGGGTTGGAATTTGCTAGGAATGTACAGGGTCTTGTGATGACCCAAAGGAAGTATATTACAGATATGCTTGTTGAGATGGTCATGATTGGTTGTCGACCTTCGACTATTCCCATGAATCCTAGCATGAAGTTATATGATAATGATACAGAGAAGGTTTACATGAGAAGATATAGAGAGATGGTCGGAAAACTTCTTTATATTACTATCACTAGATCTGACATCGCTTTTGCAGTGAGTCGGGTGAGTCAATTCATGGAACAGCCCATACAGGTACACATGGAGCCATATACATGATACTGAGATATCTAAAGTCGTCTCCAGGTGCAGGACTATTGTTCAGGAAAGAAACAAATATCTCTCTGCATGTGCTGATGCGGATTATACAGGATGCCCTAAGGATCGGAAGTCTACTTCAGGTTTGCAGTATTTGTTGGCAGTTCTTTGGTTTCTTGGAAAAGCAAGAAACAAACAGTAGTGGCTAGATCTAGTGTTGAATCTGAATACAGGGCCATGGCACAAGCAAGTACAGAGATGATGTGGGTTCGAGCTGTGCTAGAAGATCTACATATAGATGTACCTCTACCCATGCAACTACAATGTGACAATCAAGCAGCACTATTCATTGCTAATAATCCTGCATTTCATGAAAGGACGAAGCATATTAAGGTAGACTGCCACTACATTAGAGATATGATTCAAAAGGGCTTGATTTCAACTTCCCATCTCAGTTCAGGAGAGCGGACTGCAGACATCTTTACCAAACCATTGCTCAGAGTGCCATTCCAGAAGTGTTCTTCCAAGCTGAGCATGATTGACATCTATGCTCCATCTTGAGGGGATGTAGAGATATTTCCATACTTTGTGTACTTTTCTGTTATGTTTAATTTCTTGTTTCCGTCTTATGTAATTTACCCATAGGTCGTCTTTATATAAGAGAGCCTAGGGTTCTTTGGAATAAACAATTATCGCATTTCTTCCAACAATTACTATTACATGGCCTGACATATCATTTGTTGTGAGTAGAATTAGCCAGTTCATGGAGTAACCTAGACAAGTTCATATGGATGCAGTTTGTATGATCTTGAGATATCTAAATCCTCTCCAGGTGCAGGTCTATTTTTCAGAAGAGACACGTCAGTCTCAATTACAAGATGTGTTGACGAAGATTATGCTGGGTGTCCCAAGGACAGAAAATCCACTTCAGGCTTCACAGTATTCATTGGTAGCTCCTTGATCTCATGGAAGGGTAAGAAACAAATTGTTGTTGCTCGATCCAGTGTTGAATAAGAATATAGGGCTATGGTCCAAGGGAGCACAGAAATGATGTGGGTCAAGTCTGTTCTAATTGATCTTGCCGTTGAGGTGCCTCTTCCAATGCATCTCAAATGTGATAATCAAACAGCTCTATTTATAGCTAATAATCCAATCTTCCATGAGAGAACGAAGCACGTCGAAGTTTATTGTCATCATACCCATGACCTGATCCAGAAGGGGTTTATTTCCACCTCCCATGTTGCTTCAGGAGAACAGATTGCAGACATGTTCACCAAAGCCCTCGCATGAGGTCCTTTCCAGCTTTGTTGTTCCAAGCTGAGCATGATAGATATATATGCTCCAGCTTGAGGGGGAGTGTTGAGAGTATTCTTATATATCTTTGTCTTTATTTATATTTCTCATGTTTTTTCCATCTTCTTTATGCAATTTCTCCCTAGAGACTTTCTCCTTTATAATAGGGTTCTAGGGCTACGTGATATACAACTTTTCATTTCATACATTTCCACAAGGTTTTTATGGGTTCAAAGTCCTTTGAGGTTTTTATAGCCAGATAAAATCCAACAAGACACAGTGACCTTTATTCGAGTCTCGAGGACGAGACTTCCTTTGAGGTTTTTATATTTGAAACATCCGGATCCGAATGACACAAATACAACCCGATTAGGGGTTTGAGTGTCAATTAATATTCAAATAATATTGAATAGACCTAGAATGATTCGTTGATTGCAGATCGAAATTCGTTCAGTCGCAATCAACTAAAAGTCAATTGCATCGTAAAATGTACCATCAAAAAGCCGCAATGTAAATGGAAACCGCAAAACAAACCAAGACCACCTAAAATCTGTTCGATGAAATAAGAACAACGGAATCGATCGTTCATCAATCAGAGATAGTTTGATATTTCAAAATCACAAAATTTAGCCATAAACTAAACCCGTATCTCGAGAATTTCATAAATTCATACCCGATCCAATATATATGGATATTATACTCATTTTGATCGTCGTAGAAATAGTCAAAACAAGATATTATACACCTAAATCGGATATTCGAGGCGAGTGTACACATAACTTTGAGGTTTTGAAAAAACTATGTATATATATGGCATCAGCAAACTGACATATGGAAGCTGACATCAGCTTGTTGAATGTCATTCAATTGACATTTGGCTATTTTTCTCATCGTAGGAACCCCTCCCCTCCCTCATTTCTTCCCTATTAAGTTCTCCCAAAATTGACCTATTTTCTTTCTTATTTTCCACCGACGGCTTCTCATGTTCTCCTTCAACATCTGCTTCATATTGTTGTTCCAAGGAGCTGAACTGCTGCTAATGCACTACTCGTGCAGCTGTACTGCTACCTTTCCGAGTCATAGCTACTACATAATTGAAACTTTTGAAATCTTCTGTTGCATTCCAGCAGTTGGAAGCCCCATTTGGAGCTGCATGCATGCAGGTTTATCTCCAATTCTTAAAGAGATCCAAAGAGGAATAAACTAAACCCATATTGCTGACATACATGTAGTATTACACACGAATTGATCATCAATTTCGTTCTTCCTCTGCGAGGCTATGCACTCTGCTTGTTTAATTGTCTTCGACATCTTCTGCTATTCGTAACATGTTCCATTGTTGACCCATATCATGTTTATTGATCTTCTCTTGAAGTTATGTGTTAATCGATTTTGAAAATATATCAAGCAATTGCACATGAAAGAATGCCTCAGGAGAAAATTTCTCTAAGTCAACGTGAATTTCTTGATGGTTGAAAGACAGATTTGATTTTTCATGATGGTCATGGAATATGAATTTGATTGGCTGATGAGAACATGCCATCATGGAAAATTTGGGAATTTAGAATTACATCTGCATGTAGCAAAGAAATGAAAAAAAATCGAGGACTGAATCCAAGATAATAGATTTCAAAAAAGCAAGAGATTGTGACTTTTTTCTGTTCGTTGTAACTATAGGATTCAGGACTGAATCCAAGATCATAGATTTCAAAAAAGCAAGAGATTGTGACTTTTTTCTGTTCGTTGTAACTATAGGATTCATACTGGCTTCTACAATAACAGTTGTTTCAGTTCATCTTGAAAAGTAAGGAGATTTTGGTATCTATTGTAACTCCATATTCAAGCTAACACAGGTTACCTTACCTCATTTACTTACTGAGATCCTTCCATCAAAACAAAATGATCAAAGTTTACATTTCTATACTCATTTGAGAAATGTAATCATGAGTGCAAGTCCAAAAAGGAGACAGGACATCTAGTATATTACACTTATTGCTAATGTTACCTATTTATTATGGGAAAAGAGTAGGGATAAATCTGGATCGGAATTTAATCTCCATCTGTTTCTACTAGTGATAATTTTAGTTACATTCCAGTAGAGCTTTCAGAAAAAGAGAATGAACTGGATGCAGTAAAAATGAACTTCTCTTTAGATCTATCTAATTAAATTCCAAAGTAAGGACAATGTATCATTAGTAATAGTACTCATCAGGAAAATAATTGTTTAGTTGAACATGTTATTCCTACTTCTAAGTTCTAACATCTAAGTTCTAACAGGGAGATTACTAATTTTAAAAGTTTACTCATTAATCTGCTAATGGAGGTAAAGATTAAGAGAATGGATGCTCACACCAAGTGTCAATCGTCATGAAGTAAGGCACAAATGGTAAAAATGAATTAGTGAATTGGCTCGTTGAAACATGAGATCTTACGTGAGTATTGAAGGATTATCATTCAACAAAATCTATTGCCATTTGGGTGAATTAAATTTGTGATCAATTGCATTCATAAGATTGTGGATTATAATGACTGATAATTAAGAGTGTCGGTCATGGTGAACCTTACATTTGACCGTGCGAAGGCGTGGTACCCTGAACTGGATGGGAGATAGGAAGCCGATTAGGGCATCGGTTGACAAGTGTGCGGGTCTAGGGTCACAATCCTTGTCACGATTTTTATGCGAGTTCATAGTGTTTTTACACTTCGTTGAGATCTCGACTTTTGACCAGTTCCGCTGACCCTCTGTTTTAGGGTACCTAGGTTAGGGGCCCTCGGTTTTAACTTTTCTTACGAGCTCGTTTGCCCGTACCAGTCGGGCATGTCTAAAGTGACTTCTCTGAAGAGTCTCTCACACCCATCTCTGTGGCATAGTTTTGGAGTAGACCTATCCCTTTATTGGACCGCACTTCCACTTAAAGGGCGAGACGGAAGGGTCTCTTAGGAGATTTCTTCACCGCTTGAGTTTTGGTTATTGTTCCGCTAATAGGCCTGACGAGGTTATAGTTGAGCTTGCTACTAGAATCATTAATCGTCATTAACGTCAATCATCGACAATTAATCATATCTTAGAACTACTACTATGAGTAATAGGGAAAACTAGTGGATGTGTTGGGAACTTAGTTAGGATGTATCACACTCCATCGCATGCCTACGGAAGCACCCCAATCCTAAAGTATTCTTCACACCTTAGAGTCATAGTGTGAGGTCACCCTCGGACCAAGAACACAAACTATCCACTAAACTTGAGAATTAGAAAGAATTAAGGATCAGATCAGAAACTCATCATTTTTAACATCAAGATCCATCAAACCTGGTCTCTACATGATAAAAGCTGAAAACTTACAGATAAATCATTAACTAATATATATATATGGAAGGTTATGGGGTGATGGATGATCATGGGACATACATACAGAACAGCTTGAACATCATTTTTCACACAGTAGATTGTATATTTTATATATCAATGACTTTCTACTTGCTTTCTTTTGAAACCACTAAATTGCTCATTATTTTTAATATGGTGGATTGTACACAACAATCGTTGACATCCTTTTATTCCTTGCATGCGCCATGCTTGGCAGGCAAAGCGCATGCGTCGCAGTAGCTGGCTGATGATCCCGAGCATTCGTTGTTATACCCGGCGGTACAGTAGTTACAATTTTGGTTCGGTTTATGTATAGTGCTTTTCTTTCTCTTCTGGTTTTTTTTTTGGGAGACATGTATACAATGTAATATTCTTTTTATTACATGTAAACTATATGAAAATCAATGCAATGAAAAGTTGGTGACACTTCATGTTGGCTTCGTGGTTGTTTATATTTATTATAAATGTCATTGCAAAACGCGAAACATTTCCGCTCAATTTCAACAACATAATGCTATGTTCTAATGAATATAATGTGGCGAGTGCCGTGTAAAACGGGTACTCGGATCTAAGGATGTCAAGTGAACCCAAGGGAAGACAGATCAAATATGGCACAACAATGCAAGCCTTTGGGGATTTGATTAATAGACAGTAATTTCATTGAAAAATCAAGAGCATGAAGAACATTCTGGGACACATTGCCGAAGTCAACTACACCCCCCCCCATCCAGTGATGGGAGAGTGGGTCCCATATGTTATAACTACAGATCTGTATAGCTGAATCAATCTGTATGCACTAAATTGCCCTCAATCATCATAGAGGTGGTATGAAACTTCTGAATCCATAATCCATTCTTACAAATTTGCTCGGTAACAACTAGTAAAAGCATATACAGTACCTGATGTGGTGGTAGATGTTGATGTAGCTACCTCTGAAGATCGTGATGGAGTAGTAGATGATCCAGGTGCAGGCATGATCTCTCTCAGTCTTGCCATAAACTCATCAAACCTCTGATCAGATGCCTGAAGAGCAGCACTAGATGGCTGATTTTGTTCTGCGACACGAGCTGACAAAGGAAAACCATGCTTGCAGTAGCATGTATCCTCGGAATGACCAAGTCAGTTGTAGTAAGTGCACAGCAGATGGGGTCGACTATCCCTCCCCAGCCACTGGTACTGTATTCTTTGAACCGTATAGAACCCCCTCTACCACGGGATGCGACCATAGCCGAGGAGATATGTGAATGTTGAGTAGCACTACCATATGCTATAGAAAGCCTAATCAATCTATGTTATGCCTCCTCAATTGAGGGTATAGTGGCATCAATAAGAATCCGTGACTGAGATGCATCATATTCATGATCAAGAGCTGATAAAAAAAAACTCTTGTCATCACCGAATCTCTGGAAGCCTTAAGTTGCTCTGGCAAAACCAGTCAAGGGAATGAAACCATGGAGATTCTCAAACATACCCATGAGAGAAGTGTAAAGGGTATGAAGAGGACGCCCGTTCTGTTTTGATGTGAAGATATCATGTTGTACTTGCAGTACTTCGACTTATTCTTCGCATGTGAGTAAGTAGCAACGAGGATATCCCACATCGTATTTGTGGTGGGATGACTCAGAATATCATTGGCTATCTCCAGAGACACCGTCCCAGACAGCCAAACACGTGCATATGCGTCATCTGCCTCCCATGAGGCACTAAACCCCAGTCTTATTGATTGGTTTGTCATGCGTTAGGATGTGCCTCTTACCTTTGCACTGCATTAGGCTCATAAATTACATAGCACGTAACTCATAATTAGTCCCATCCATCTTGACAATGGGTATTGGACTTTTGAAAGCACCCGAGGATGGGACATCGACCTTGGAGTCAACCCTGTTGTCTGACATCATGACGACTGCTAAGAAGACTAGGGCTGGAGACAAGGATGAACGTGTCTACACAGATATACAGAAAGATGGTTGCAAGTGTAGACTCATACCGTAACATCTTCCATCCGTTAGAGGCTTCTCCAGGTAACTAAGGTGGTTTATATGATCAAAACCAGCCTAAAAACCTCAAAATCAGACTGGCCAATGAATCAAATCACTCTTGTCAATGATTTATAAGCCTCGGTAGACGATGATGGTGACCTCTAAGGCGCCATGAGAGTTGTTAGAAAATAGGAATGCGGAAGTGATTTGATAAACAGAGCACTAAATCTAGAAATATGAAATATAAAGAACAAGATTTTACGTGGACCCTACTCCCGAAAGAGCGACATGAAACCACGGGAGAAGGCCTCAAAGGGTCATATGTTGCATTGCTTTTCTCATAAAATACAATGGGTATGGGGGTCTATATATGGCCACCACTGAGTCTCCACATCCCACAAACGGGTACATGTGGGACTAAACCCTGGATGGGATAAATGGATCCTGGAGAGATCCATGTACTCATTTCTCGCATAAGTGACGCATATAACAAATACTCCAACACTCCCTCTCAAGCTTGAGCATGCAATGCTCAGCTTGGACAAACAGAAAGAAATCTCAACTCACGCTACATAACACTACAGACAATATCAACTCAACGCGCAAACTATTGGTTGTTGTCGAGGACATTGCTTCTCATATTGTGCAGGTGAGGAGGACGAACGGGTTAGAGTGTGACTCAATTGAATCTCCTCGTTGGAGAGCATGTGCTATGTATTGTGCCTGTCAGAGTCGCTGCAACTGAAAATGAGTCTCTACACGGAGAACACTGGCCCACCACAACATGTGGACAACTGCTCTATCTATGAAAAGGGCGACAAAGGCATTGCTAATTGTAGAAGTTTAGTTTATGTTTCTGTATCTTTTATTTATTGTTCTTTTCGTTAGTCTACCATATGTAATTTGCCTATAGACCTCTCCATATATAAGAGAGTCTAGGGCTCCAAGAATAACACAACTCTTATTTTTCCCAACATGGTATCAGAGCGGCGGTCCTAAACCGGAGTTCTCGTACCAAACCCTAAACCTAACCGTCCACCACCAAGCCTCGCGCGCGGCCTCTCTCTCGCCGTCCTTCGGCCCCGAGTGCCGCTACTCGGCCACGCGTTCCCCCTTTCGGCGCCGCCCTTCGGCCCTGCATGCCGATCCTAGCCGCGTGTTGATCATGCGGCCCCTTTGGTGTCGCCCTTCGGCCCCGTGTGCGCCGCTTGTGGCATGTGCGCTGTCCTAGCCGTTAAAGCGGAGTGCCGCCTCTCCCTTCGGCCCTCTTAGGCCTCGTGCACCGCTCCACGCCCTAGGGTTCGGTCAACCCTAGGGTATCTTCGTCATCTACCTAAGGAGACTTCTGCCCGCGTCTCACACGTTAATGGGTTTGGTTGTGTGAAGTCTACACATGCAACCAACCTCCTTATGTCAGTGTAGACCAAAGATTATCTTGTCTACAACCCTGATTCTCTCCAGTCACAATGTCAGAAAGCAAGATCGAGATCCCCACTACAGGCGCCTTCAAGGGTCATGCGCCTATTGTGAACTGAGAAGATGGATGGATCCAATTACGAGTTATGGGCCATGCAGTTCACGAGCCTAATGAAGTCGATGGGTAAGAAACATATTCTTACCGAGGATGAGCCAGAGGAGAAAACATGGTTGTATGCCTCATGGGAGGCTGATGACGCATATGCTCAGGTTTGGTTGTCTGGTACTCTGATTCCAGACATTGCTAATGATGTATTGCATCAACCTACTGCCAAAGCAGTGTGGGACATTCTTGCTGCCACGTATTCTCAAGCCAAGAATGAGACAAAAATCCTACTGCTTCAGCATGACATATTCATGATAAAGCAGAATGGTCGACCCCTGCATGCTCACTACACTGCACTGAGGGAAATGTTTGAGAGGCTTCACAGCTTCATGCCACTCACGGCTACTCCAGAACAATTGAAGATATATCGGAATGCGACGATGGTGGGAGTCTTTCTAGCCACTCTTGACTCACTGTATGAGGCGGCTTCTTCTCATATTCCGGTCGATGCTACAATTCCTCCCATGGAGGAGGCCTTTCGCCAATTGAGCCGAATCAGTATCTCAAGCCCTACTACTGTACCGAATTCTTCTGCTATGGCAGCCTCTAGAGGAAGAGGCAATTCATCTCATTTTCGAGGACGAGGATCACATGGTAGGGTTGGCCGTGGTCGTGGATTACAGTGCACTTATTATCGTCGGATTGGTCATACAGAAGACACATTCTACTCTAAGCATGGTTTCCCAGCATCTGACCGTGCAGCAGAACAGATACAACATCATGGTGTTATGCCAGCGTCGGATTCACGATATTATGACCTAGTGTCTCGTCTACGTGATATCATGCCACCAGCCGGTACTCCTCCACCAGTTTCAAAGAGCAGCTTGGACGTTGTTGCTACTGCAGAAGCTAGTTCCTCAAGTAGTTCTCATACTTCTGCTTTCTACCATGGCTCACATACCTCAGAATGGATTGTGGATTCAGGTGTCACACACCATTTGTGTGGAGATGGACACCAACTCACATCCTACAGGGAATTTTCCCTAGGAAGGACCGTCGTCATAGCAGATGGGACTCATTCACCCATTACAGGACAGGGACAGATCTCCTTAACACCCTCTATGCAGTTGCAGAATGTGCACCATGCTCCTGATTTTTCAATGAATTTACTGTCAATTAGTCAGATTACTAAGGATCTGCATTGTCGAGCAATATTTGACCCATCATCTCTTGTGTTCCAAGACATTCTCACGGGCAACGTGATTGGACATGGTTGTGAGCAAGGCGAACTGTATCGACTGGTCCATACACCTTACCCCGGAGCATCATCCCACTCCACTGGATCTATCTCTCCTTACTTATGGCATCTGCACTTTGGTCATCTTTCGTTTCAGAAGCTACGTCAAGTCCTCCCTCAGATCTCACCCCGCTCGTCTTTCGATTGTGAAGCTTATCAGTTAGGGAAGCATCATCGGTCCAGAGTCGGAGCAGTAACTCTCCATTTGAGTTTTTTCATATTGATATTTGGGGTCCAAGTCGTGTTCCAGATCATCAGGGACACAGGTTCTATTTAGTTGTTGTGGATGATTTCAGTCGTTTGTCTTGGGTTTTTCTGTTAAAGAATAAATCTGAAGCGGGCATCACTATTATGAACTTTATTAAAGAAGAGTAGAATGTGTTTTCTGTTTCTGTCAAAATTGTGAGAACTGATAATGCCCTTGAATTCTGTACTCGAACTTTATCTCGGTTTCTTTCATTCAATGGCATTTTTCATCAAACGTCTTGCGCCTACACGTTCAAACAGAATGGTGTCGCGGAACGAAAACACTGCCACCTTCTTGATGTCACTCGTACGCTTCTTATCCAGAGTTGTGCTCCCCACTCGTTCCGGGGGCGATGCGGTTCTTACTGTTTGTTATCTCATTAACCGCATGCCCTCGTTTGTGTTGGGAGAGAAGATACCTTTCTCCCTCGTTTTTCCCAACAAGGAGTTGTTTTCTCTAACTCCACGTGTCTTTGGGTCTGTGGCATTCGTTCACCAGTTGCCTCCAGGGGTTGACAAGCTCTCTCCTAGGGTTGTCAAATGTGTTTTTGTCGGGTATTCCAGGACTCAAAGGGTTATCGTTGTTATGATCCATTACGTCAAAGATATTATGTCAGTGCATATGTCACGTTTTTTGAGTCAGCCACGTTTTTCACTCCTACAGGTGACAGATTGGTGCCATCAGCTACAAATGATGCAATCTATATTCCTCCTCCACCGTTGTATGCACCACAGCAAGCCCCTACATCTCCACCACCGTCATCCCCACCACCACCATCTCCACCACCGCCAACACCTCTACCACCTCCCATATCTTTGGTTCATACCCTACCACGCCACTATAGTCGACGGCCAGCCCCTTCTCATAATCATAGACAATCATCAAACATGCCCCAGGTTTGTTCTGATAACATTATTCCTAATGATGGGATTGACGGCATTTCTCAACAGGAACAGGCAGTGGATGACGTGGATGTTGGTACAACTAATGCAGATCTCGATTTGTCGATTGCACTGAGAAAGCAGAAGAGGTCATGTGCTTCATATCTGATTGCTTCTGATGTTACCTTTGAGCACCTGGCAGTAGATTTCAGGAGATTTGTAGGTGCTTTATCCGCTGTGAATATTCCAAGGACCTACCAGGAAGCATTAACCGATAGTAGATGGCATCTGGCTATGGAGGAAGAGATGGTCGTCCTTCAGTCGAGAGGTACTTGGAGTCTTGTTCCAGCTCCTACTGGGGCATCTATTGTGAGTTGCAAGTGGGTGTTTACAGTGAAACATCATGTCGATGGCAGTATTGATAGGTACAAGGCTCGACTCGTTGCTCGGAGATTTACTCAGGCGTATGGGGTAGATTATCTTGATACGTTTTCTCTTGTTGCTCGACACTCTACCTTACGGATTCTTTAATATGTTGTTGTGATTCGAGGTTGGCCTCTGTTTCAATTAGATGTCAAAAATGCATTTTTATATGGTGATCTTCAGGAGGAGGTTTACATGCAGCAGCCACCTGGGTTTACTGCTGAGCGGGAGTGTGTACAGGTATGCAGGCTTCATAAGGCGATCTATGGCCTAAAGCAGAGCCCAAGAAGTTGGTTCCAGAAGCTCTCAGATTTGTTAGAGAAGCAAGGAATCCAAAGGTCAAATGCAGACCATTCACTCTTTGTATAGAGGACATCCAGAGGTATGACTTTCATTATGGTGTATGTTGACGATTACATGAGATGATATGCAGGGAATAAAAATAGCAAAAGAATTCTTTGGTCGTGAATTCGTTACCAAGGATTTAGGAGTACTGAGATATTTCCTTGGATTGGAGTTTGCTAGAAATGAACAAGGACTTGTTATGACTCAGAGGAAATATGTCACTGACTCGTTAAGTGACACAAGTATGCTTGGATGTCGACCTCCTTCTACACCAATGGATCCAAGCATGAAGATGCATGATGACGACACTGAGGAGGTTGACAAAAGAAGGTACAGAGAACTAGTATGGAGGCTCCTTTATGTTATTATTACCAGACCAGATATTACATTTGCAGTAAATAAAGTGAGCCAGTTCATGGAGCAACATCGCCAGGTACACATGGACGCCATACATATGATACTAAGGTATCTTAAGTCATCTCCAGGTGCAGGTTTGATGTTTAGGAAGAAGGGCACTATTACTATTTCAGCATGTGCAGATGCAGACTATGCAGGGTGCCCGAAGGATAGGAAATCTACATCAGGCTTTGCTATATTCATTGGGGAGTCACTTGTTTCATAGAAGAGCAAGAAGCAAACAGTAGTTGCGAGATCTAGTGCTGAATCATAGTATAGACTATGACCCAAGCATGTGCAGAAGTGATGTGGGTTCAAGCAGTTCTGACAGATCTACATATAGATCATAGATGTTCCACTTCCCATATTACTAGAATGCGACAATCAGGCTGCATTATTCATTGCAAACAACCCTGCTTTTTACGAGAGGACGAAGCACATTGAGGTGGATTGCCATTATATCCGTGATATGATCCAGAAAGGTTTTGTTTCTACCACCCATGTCAGCTCAGGAGATAAAACGGCAGACATTCTTACCAAATCTTTACTTCGGGGTCCCTTCCAGAAGTGTCTATCCAAGATGTGCATGATAGATATCTATGCTCCATCTTGAGGGGGAGTGTAAAAGTTTAGTTTATGTTTCTGTATCTTTTATTGACTGTTCTTTTCGTTTGTCTACCATATGTAATTTGCCTATATACCTCTCCCTATATAAGAGAGTCTAGGGCTCCATGAATAAACACAACTCTTATTTTCCCAACACTAATTATCCATAAGTAGATTTCTGATGAAGGGCCTCTCTCATAGGAACCTCAAAGTGGGTTCTCTCTCATAGGAACCTCGGAAGGATCTCGTAGTGGAGTTCACAATCGCTTGAGAATGGAGTCTGAAGAGGTCTCCTCGTCGAAGATCCGGGTCTCTCCCATCTGGAATAGATAATGGTACTCTACTCTGGAGTCCCCTATAAAACCACATGAAAACCCTAGCCAACATGGCATAGGGAATGGTGTTCTACTCTGGAGTCCCTATAGATCACATGAAAACCCTAGCCGAAAACAATATTGATGGGGACCACGACAAATGATGATAAACATGTGCACATCTGAAAAGACCGCATGCATGTGCGTATCTGAAACTAAGGACTCGGAAACATCTGACGTCGAGTCTGAAACTAAACTGTAGAGTCTGGAAAATCTGACTGGTCTGTAATCTGACATCTGAATCTGGAATATAGAACAGATCTGTGAATCTACACAATACTCTCCCTTTCTCCCATACTTGTCAAAAATCATTAGAATCGATAAAGTTGGGAGAAGACAAGAGAAATGGGGAGAAACCAAACATCAATAAATCATTCATCCATTTTTACAGCTTTTCATTTTTCATTTTTCTCTCTTTTTTTGCAAATTTTTTACAGTTATTTTATCTCCCTTTTTTAAAATAATTGTCACCCTTTTTAAAAAAATAAACCTTAATCCCTTTTTTACAGCTTTTTTTTCGCTGTGGGTTTTTTGTACGCACCTTTTTTTAACGTGATCTTCTTGCCCAAATAATGGGCCCAAATGTAAATGATGGTGATGCAATCAAATGGAAGTTGTGACTAAATTGCAATTCTAGAACTTTGAACTACTGGACGAAAATATGAAATAAGTAAAATGACATGCTATGCAAAACTCTGGAGGACGAAAATACGATGAATTAACGGGTGGTAACAATTACTCAAGCTCTAGCACAGATTTCTCCACAAATTCAGGGCAAGCCGAATAGTTCAATAGTTCTAGGGAAAATATAGCAATGTTGCAATAACTAGAGATCTCAATACGTCACCAAACCAATCAGCAACACAACAGTCCACGAAACTAATATTATGCGGCAGAATAATTGGTAGAAATGGTGCCCATACCACATCCGGCAAGGGGGAGAATGCGAGCTTCAGACCTGGTCATTGGCGAAGACAGTTGCGGGGTGCTTTCGGTCGCACGTGAGGGCTGGCGTCCCAAACAAGGGCGGCGAGATGGCGGCGACCGGACTGGGCATTGGACGGCTGAGGGCGTAGGCAGGGGCGGGTGCGTTGCCGCAGGGGAGGTGTGGGTGGCTCGGGAGGAGGAGGTTGGCAGGGCGTAGCAGCGAGGAGGGAACGGATGTGGGGCGGGCGATGAGGAGGGGGTGTATGCGGGGTGGGTTGGCGGCGATGGGGAGGCGGAGGAGCGCGGATTAGCGCGTGGGAGGGGGCGGGTCCGTGAATGGAGCGCGGGCGATGGAGGTTGGCAGAAGAGGGGAAGGTGGGGTCGCGAGGAGGGGCGCGCAGGAGGGGGCCGGTCGGTGCAGGGAGAGGCGGGGAGGAGGCGGGGAGGAGGAAGGGGCCTCGGAGTGGGAAAGGCGGCGGCTGTGAAGAATTAGGGTTAGGGGGAGAAAGGAGGCGGGATGAGAAACGAGAGGGAGAGAGAGAGAGGAGAGAGAGAATAAGTGAGGGGGGAAAAATATTCTTCATTCCAAAATTAAAAATTCAACCTTAGCTAATGGGGTGCCTTTGTAGAGGCCAAATCCCCCCAAACAAGCAACAACCTAACTATAAATAGGAAAAGAAAACCGACAAGAAAAGATAAGGCCTTGTATAATGAGCCTTTTACATAAATAAATAAGAATAAATAAGACAAATGTCGACTAAAATAAAGTGATCACGTAGCATCAAGCTGCATCAATTCCCCCCTGCTGAGAAGAATCTCGCTCCGTCGAGATGGCATCATGGTAGTTCTGAAGTATATCAGGGCGGAGTTGTCGAAGTTCATCTTCGTCAATCCAGGTGCAATCTGTCAGAGGTCGTCCCTTCCATTTAACTAGATAGCGACGGAAGAGACCGCGTCTAGTCGTCATATCTCGGATGTCGGCAATATCTTCAATCTGATCGGCATCAGTCACGGCTGGTGTTCGGCGCGTATCATCAGCGGGAACTATTGGCGTGGTGGCATCTGTCTGTTCATCTCCGTGATATAAGAAGAGATCTGATACATTAAAGACTGACGATGTCTGGACGTCTGGCTGTAGATCAAGTAAGTAAGCATTGGGCCCAATCTTCTTGAGGATTCGGAATGGACCAATCTTTCAGACACTCAATTTTTGGTGGACTCTCAAAGGAAACCTCTCTTTTTTTAGGTGGACCATCACTAATTCTCCAACTCCGAACTCGCTCTCTCTACGGTGGAGGTTGGCTTGGGTTTGGTATTTCTGGGTCATGGTTTGGAGTTTGGCTCGGATTTCGATATGGATATTGGATAGGTGTTCGACCAGGTCCTCAGCAGCTGCACTACTCCTCCCTTGCAAGGTTGTGGGTGTTAGGTCTAGAAATTGGGTAAGTGGGAGGTCGTACATACTCTCAAATGGCGATTTTTCGGTGGACCTATTAGTGGAACTGTTATACGAGAATTCGGTTTGGGGAAGAATTAGATCCCATTTGGACGGAGAGTCTCCTGCAAGACATTGCAATAAATTTCCTAACGATCTATTAACTACTTCGGTTTGCCCATCTGTTTGTGGATGATAAGCAGTGCTGTATTGCAAACGAGTACCAAGACGAGACCAAAACGTGCGCCAAAAATGACTCAAAAACCTGGTATCACGATCCGAAGTGAAAGAACGAGGAACACCATGCAATCGAACGACATCACGAAAAAACAAATCAGCGACATGAGATGCATCGGAGGTTTTTTTACATGCAATGAAATGTGCCATTTTAGAAAATCTGTCCACGTCCACAAAAATAGAGTCAACTTTCCGTACCGTGAGGGGTAAGCCTAGCACAACATCCATAGTGATGTCTTCTCAGGGTCGCAGAGGAATTGGCAGAGGTGTATACAACCCAGTGTTCTGCCTATGGCCTTTGAATCTCCAACATGTTTGGCATTTTTATACAAACTTCGTAACATCCTTTCGCAGTTGCGGCCAATAAAATCGCTCTTGGAGAAGAGTCAAGATCTTATCCCTTCCAAAGTGTCCAGCTAGACCACCGTTATGCAGTTCTGAAATTAAATTCTCTCGAAGGGAAGTGGCAGGAATGCACAGTCGGTGGGCTTTGAACAGGAATCCCTCATGAAGGACATAAGTGGCTGTCGGATCCTGTCCAGTATCAACACATTCTGCATAAGCTTGTCCGAAGTCAAGATCAGGGTAGAGATCCTTGAGTGTGTCGAATCCTGTTGTGTTGATGGTCATTGTGATCAGGGCATGTGCTCGTCTGCTTAACGCGTCGGCCACGCGATTTAGGATGCCAGCCTTGTGCTTGAGATGGAACGTGTATTCTTGGAGGAAACTAACCCATTTTGCATGACGCTTGTTAAGGGTCTTCTGAGAGTTCAGATATCTTAAGGCTTCATGATCAGAATTAACGACAAATTCACGTTGGATTAGATAGTGCCTCCAATGCTTTAGAGCTTGTACCACAGCATAGAATTCGACATCATATGTAGAGTACCGTGATCGAGCTTCGTTCAACTTTTCACTGTAGAACGCTACAGGTCGTCCTTCTTGACTCAGGACGGCACCAATCGCGACATGTGAGGCATCACAATCGACTATGAAAACCTTGGTGAAGTCAGGAAGTGCCAAAATAGGGACATGGGTCAATTGATGTTTTAGCTTTTGAAAGCTGGTTTCTGCTTCAAGAGTCCAAGCGGGTGTGCCTTTACGTGTGCAATCTACCAACGAAGCCGCACAAGTGCTAAAGTTCCGGATGAAGCGCCGGTAGAAAGAAGTCAATCCCAGAAAACTGCGAATCTCAGTGAGGGTTTTGGGCACGGGCCAGCTCTGAATGGCCTGAATCTTGGAGGGGTCAACTTTAAGTCCATCGACAGTGACAATGTATCCCAAGAAGAGGACTGTGTCAGACATGAAGGAGCATTTCTTAAGGTGGACATACAATTGTTGGGCTCTTAAGGTTTCCAAGACTTGTCGTAAGTTGGATAAGTGGTCGTCTTTGGTCAAGCTGTAGATCAAAATGTCATCAAAGTACACAACCACAAACTTACTGATGAAGGGTCGCAGTACATGATCCATGGTTCGCATAAATGTGTTGGGTGCATTAGACAGACCGAAGGGCATTACTGTCCATTTATAAAGGCCCTCTTTGGTCTTAAAGGCAGTCTTCCACTCGTCTCCAGGTCGGAGGCGAATCTGATGGTACCCACTGCGAAGATCCATTTTGGAAAATAATTTGGCACCCGATAGCATGTCGAGCATGTCATCAAGACGTGGAATCGGAAAACGATACTTGATCGTGATCTTATTGATAGTATGACTGTCCACGCACATCCTCCATGTGCCATCTTTTTTTGGGGTAAGCAGAGCAGGAACCGTCACGGGACTCATACTCTCTCGCGCATACCCACTACGTAGAAGATCAGTGACCTGCTTGTTCATTTCTTCATGCTCACTTGGGCTCATCCGATAATGTGGTAAGTGGGGTAGGCTGGCTCCATGGACTAGGTCAATGTGATGTTGAATGTCTCGCAACGGGGGTAGTCCTTCAGGCAACTCTTCAGGCATAATGTCAACAAACTCCTGAATGATGGGCTTTATCTCAGGCGGGACTTCGGGTGTAGTCGTCTCCTGTTTGCTCACTTCACGTCCCATTAATGCATAAATAGTGGAGCTCTTCTGAACTTCACGTTGGAATGTCTGGGCTTCCATCAACAATACGGGACCCGTAGATGAAAGCTTTGACGGTGGAATACTTTTACCAGATTGTGCAGTCGTGGATCGAAGGGTAGCCACCTTGCAAGGGTTAAGGGCTTCGCGTTGTGGTCTAAGGGTCACTCGCACCTTGTCTATGAGAAATGAGTAAGTGTTCATTTTTCCCCTGTGCTCAGTGTCTCGATCGAACTGCCAAGGTCTCCCAAGTAGTACATGACAGACATCCATAGGGGCTACATGGCACCACACCTCGTCTTTATATGAAGGCCCAATCGAGAAGCTAACGAGGCTCTGACGGTCAATCGGAAGTTGAGTACCACCTCGAAACCAGGCCACACTGTAAGGTTTCTCGAGTGGTTGAGTTGGTAGACCCAACTTATCGACCATTTCTTGAGACACGAAGTTCTCAACGCTTCCTCCATCAATGATCAGCGAACAGCGATGCCCTCCTGAGGTGCAGGTGGTTCGGAATATGTTGCGTCGCAACCAACTATCAGCGTCGTTGGCAACGGGTGTAAGCAAGATGTTTGTGGGTGCACTGTCAGGAGCGATAAAGTCCTCATGTTCTATTACTAGGAAAGGTCCGGACACATCTCCATCCACTCCCAGAAGCTCATAGTCATCAGTTTTCGTGGTGACAGCAGTCAAAGTGGTCTGCTCCTCTTCAGATGGTTCCTGTTGGTCAGGGTCAGGGTCTTCAGGGTCTTCGACGGTGCATAAATGGGCGGGCCTAGCCTTAGGATTTGGGCACTCTGTCGCGCGATGCCCCTTTTGATAAGATCGGAAACAAGTGTCAGGTCCTACAACAGGTCGACTCCCCAAGATGCCTGGTCCGGGGTTTACAGTAGGTGTTCAGGCGACGGCAGGAGTTGATGGTTTTGCTTGGGATTTACCCGTAAGAATCGATGGGGACACTATTGGTTTGGAGGTCGTCATCGGGGTACTGGTGCGTGGGACGGAGTTCACAGAAAAAGACATTCTCATTGTCTGGGCCTTAGCAAGCTTAATCTCAGCCCGTTCAGCCTGCTTGTAAGCTTCGTCGACGTCCCGACAGCTGTGGAGGTAGAGTTCATCCTAGATAACTTGGCGGAGTCCTTGCATATAGCAGGTGACTTCCTGGACAAGAGTCTCCTGCAATCGGTTGCGATGAATGAGGGATTGGAACCCTTTGGTGTATTCTCACACGCTCATTGTGTCTTGTTTCCATGATTGCAGTCGCGCGTATAGATCTCGTTTGTAATCTTCAGGCACAAACTTGGTTTCTAGTTTGGCTATCATCTTACTCCAACTGCAGATCTTACCTTTTTCCTTTTCGTTTGCGCTTAGATTGCAAACGATCCCACCATAGCAGAGCATGTCCCTTTAGTTTGATTGTGACAAATTGAACTTTTCGTCGCTAGGCATAGACTTCCATACAAAGAAGTGTTCGACGGTTTGGAGCCAATCCAAAAAGACATCAGGGTCTCGTCCTCCGTCAAATTCCGGGACATCAAGGCGGATGCCTCGATCCCATCCGTCATCGGGCCTAGGGCCATGTCGCGACGTGAATTGAGGGCCACTAGAGGATTGGATCGTATATCCTGGGATGTGTGGCTCTTGGGTCTTTGAAATGAAAGGAGTTTCATCTCTTAATCCTTCATCCTCGCTCTCCTGTGAAAGATAGTCGCTAACGTGTCCGTCGGAGGTGGAAGAACTAGAGTCTCGGGAGGTGTTACTCCGGGAATGTCACTTCTGACTCGTACGCCGACCCCTGTGGGGTGTCTCGTCATTATGATCTTTTCCTAACATGCGACTATGTAAGGTGGCAATTTGTCCGTGAGCGACGGTAACTCGTCCATCCACTTCGGCAATATTTCCGCTCAGTTGTTCGTATACGTGCGCCAGTTGGGCAGACATGTCTTCTTATGATAGCTCAGTACGTGGGGTATAGCCGGCTTTTGAGATAGTCGATTTTTCGACCATGGGAATCCTAGGCTTTCTGCTCTCTCTTTTTGTGTGTGTTTATTTTTTTAATGCAATAAAACAAACGAAATGCAGGCGAGATGAAGGATCGCTAGGCTCTGATACCAAATTGATGCAATCAAATAGAAGTTGTGACTAAATTGCAATTCTAAAACTTTGAACTACTGGACGAAAATATGAAACAAGTAAAATGACATGCTATGCGAAACTCCGGATGCCGAAAATGCGATGAATTAACGAGTGGTAACAATTACTCGAGCTCTAGCACAGATTTCTCCACAAATTCAGGGCAAGCCGAATAGTTCAATAGTTCTAGGGAAAATATAGCAATGTTGCGATAACTAAAGATCTCAATACGTCACCAAACCAATCAACAACACAACAGTCCATGAAACTAATATTATGCGGCAGAATAATTGGTAGAAATGGCGCTCATACCACAACCGGCAAGGGGGAGAATGCGAGCTTCAGACCTGGTCATCGGCGGAGACAGTTGCGGGGTGCTTTCGGTCGCATGTGAGGGCTAGCGTCCCGAACAAGGGCGGCGAGATGGCGGCGACCGGACTGGGCGTTGGACGGCTGAGGGCGTAGGCAGGGGCGGGTGCGTTGCCGCAGGGGAGGTGTGGGTGGCTCGGGAGGAGGTTGGCAGGGCTTAGCGGCGAGGAGGGAACGGATGTGGGGCGGGCGACGAGGAGGGGGTGTATGCGGGGTGGGTTGGCGGCGATGAGGAGGCGGAGGAGCGTGGATTAGCGCGTGGCAGGGGGCAGGTCAGTGAATGGAGCGTGGGCGATGGAGGTTGGAGAAAGAGGGGAAGGTGGGGTCGCGAGGAGGGGCGCGCAGGAGGGGGCTGATCGGTGCAGGGAGAGGCGGGGAGGAGGCGGGGAGGAGGACGGGGGCTCGGAGTGGTAGCTGTGAAGAATTAGGGTTAGGGGAGAAAGGAGGCGGGATGAGAAACGAGAGGGGGAGAGAGAGAGGAGAGAGAGAGAGAATAAGTGAGGGGAGAAAAATATTCTTCATTCCAAAATTAAAAATTCAATCTTAGCTAATGGGGTGCCTTTATAGAGGCCAAATCCCCCCAAACAAGCAACAACCTAACTATAAATAGGAAAAGAAAACCGAAAAGAAAAGATAAGACCTTGTATAATGAGCCTTTTACATAAATAAATAAATAAGAATAAATAAGACAAATGTTCGACTAAAATAAAGTGATCACGTAGCATCAGGCTGCATCAGATGGCCCGCCTTTTTTTCACAGCCCACTTGGGCTCTCAAATAAATAACCCTCCCCCCATTTTTTTGACTTTGGTCCAATGCCCTTTTTTAAACACATGCAGCAATTGGGCCCCCCTTCCTTTTCTTTTTAATTCCCCCCCCACTAGGGCTAACTCTATTTAGGGTTCCCCTCACAGGACCCTATCACAAAGCCGCCCCCGATGGGGCCTCGCTGCTCATGTCGCCGCCTGGAGGGAATGCTCAGGAGCTGCGCCGACGCTAGAGGATCGTCGTCTGTTGGAACATGGAGAGGCGCGAAGGGGATGCGGCGGTGTCGCTGCGCGCGGAAGCTTGGAGCGACCTTGCCACTCAAGAAGGAGGTGCAGGGAATTGCTGGGTTATGCGGCCTTAGGGCTCACCGCCTACTGGAGATGCCTCGAGCACGGGGGAGGGGGCAGTGGAGATGGGACTCGGCATTGGGGCATCGGCCGTGAACGCAGGGGAGAGCCGCGATGTTGCTATGTGTCGCATGGGGATTCTCTGGAACCCTAACAGGCGTCGCCTGGGATGCCTCCCCCCAGAATCGTCGGGCATGTGAGACAAGGACTCACGGCAGGAGGTACTGCACCGCGTGGGAACTCCATGCCGAGATCGGAGGAGCGCCAACTCTATGTTGGTTAGGGCTCCCGCATCTGGAGGAGGCGCGTTAGAGAGGTGAGATGTCCTTCGAACTGGAGATTGTTGCATGTGGGACCACAACCTGGATCTTGAATATCCATTATTGTGATGTGGTGCCGCCGACGAGAGATATGGAGCAAGATCGGGGATCACACATACTTGGGGTTTCCAAAAGAAACCCTGGAAATTGACCTTGAATAATGAATGAATCAAGAATAATATTCAACAAGACGCAAATATTTTCTCTCAATCGAATCTCGAAAAAAACAGAAATAAATCCTCGAGAATTGAACCCGCTCAGATACCATGTTAGAAAATAGGAATGCGGAAGCGATTTTATAAACAGAGCACTAAATCAAGATATATAAAACATGAAGAACAAGATTTTACGTGGAATCCTACTCCTAAGGAGCGGAATGAAACCGCATGAGAAGGCCTCAAAGGGCCATATGTTGCATTGTTTTTCTCACCATATACAGTGGGTATGGGGGTCTATATATACGCCCACTAAGTCTCCACATCCTACAGACAGTAGATGTGGGACTAAACTGTGGATGAGGTAAATAGATCCTAGAGAGATTTATTTACCCATCTCCCACATAAGTGATGCATATAACAAATACTCCAACAAGAGTTGGTGATAACCCCCAGGGCTACGAGCGGCTACAAAAATCCCCTTGGGCGGTAGAGAATAGCCGCTAGGAGTTGGGACGGCGGCGGCAGCAGGTAGCTATTGTTTTCGAGAGGGGAGACGGCGTCCCCTAGGGCTTATGTGGGAATGGGAGTACTAGGGCATAGGCTCCGATCTAGAATGTTGCTCTGATACCATGTGGAAAGGGGAAAATGGTCAATTGTATCGCATTGAGACCTTAGGGCTCTCTTATATAAGAGAAAAAAACCCAAGGGAAAAATACAAACAATAGATAAAAGAATAAGAAGATTTTTTTTCTGAAAAGGTAAAAGGGTGGCATCCCACATTGGGACCCGTCTCAAAATGTGTATGTTTATATATAGATAAAGTTGATAAGTTACAAAGTGTTACAAGTTCCAAGTTTTACATAGCGCCCTACAATGTTCAATCACGTTCTCAGTGTAAAACGTATTCCCCCAAAAAAAGATGTTTCTGGCACATCAATTGCCCAAACCAATACAAAAGGAAATGTGATGCCCTCGTGCCCATATCCACAAACTGAATGAATATCTCTCCAAAAGCTTGAACAACCCCGTCCAGCCAGCCAGAAATGTTCGCCCTGCTCCACACCTGAGCCGAAGACGAAAAGATAAGAGCACCTTAGAGGAGAAACATGTTGAGCAAATTACATAATGTAGATGGAAAGGGAAAAAAATACATAGAATGAATAAAAGATAACTAATATTTCAACAAAAACAAACATGGATTCTTTGTTAAACATGTTTAGCTAGTTAATCAGTTCTATTACTGAAACCACAAAAATCGTTATCATAGTCTTTCCTGAGGAAATCCACTCTTTTGATTTTTTGTAACCTTACACTCCAAGACAATTTTTTTATTATATTTTTCTAATATATAATGTTGTTACTTGTTCTTTATTCAAACACAATCCCGTAAAGAAATAGATACTAATTGCAACATAAATAGAAATTTCCTTCTTTCCTTCTACATGCTTTTTTACGCATCCATTGTTCCACTTTTATCTAATCTAGAAAGAAAAAAATGAAATGCTAGTTGTCAGGAAAAGATGCTTAGCTAGTCAGCCAATTCTCTTTGAGAAACCAAAAAACTCGTTCAACGACATTCACGAAGGGAATCCAACCATTCGATTTTTCTCAATCTTCTGTTCAAAATACATGCTATGTCATCTCTCTTCGCTTCTTTCTTTCTTTTTTCAACTCATATTCTTCACTGTTTCAGACACGTCTTTTTTATCAAATACATATTGCCATCATGTCTTCTTTCTTTACTTTTTTTCTTTTTTTTATAAAAACACGCAGCTTCTTGTTTCAATTCTTTCCCTTTTTTCTCAATCATTTTTTCATTCGACACCATTGTATTTTCCTTCTGCCTTCGCTCCTCCTTTTTCCTCATTTCATTCATTTTCTCACTTGTATCAAGCCAAATAGGATATTTGGAACATGGCTGTAAAACATATTATGGAATAAAATGCCTTGTTTTAACTCGGTAATTTAAAATATATAAAATTCCTACTTCTTAAGCAATATCCGTTTGGATATATACGTCCCACTCTTGATCAAATGTGAACACTAAGAAGCACTTCAGTTGCATATAATTCAAGAAAAATCATTGTTTCTAACGAAGAGAACAAATACTTTCCTATTTGTGCTACATTATACAAAGCATAGACACGTGCCGAGAATGGCAGTAGCAAAAAGGAAAATGCTAAGGTGGATGTGTGGGCACACACGTAAAGATCGGATTCGGAATGATGCCATCAGAATGAAAGTGGGTGTAGCTCTGATCTAAGATAAGATGCGAGAAAATCGTTTAAGGTGGTTTGTCCATGTCCAAAGGAGGTCAGCTAATACACCACTGAGGAGATGTGAGTTTTGGAATGCCGAGCCGTCTAAAAGAGGGCGTGGAAGGCCTAAGAAGTGTTGGAATGAGACTATTCGAATGGATCTTAGTTTTTTGGATCTAAGTCCAATAATGACCCAAGATAGATCTGAATGGAGGCAAAAAATCCATGTGGTCGACCCTACTTAAATTGGGAAAAGGCTTTGTTGTTGTTGTATACAAACCAAGGCACAAGCAATGCAAGTGAAAAAATCTGATTTTATTAAGGGATTTTTACCCGGCAGACCCTGTAAACTTTGCCAATTACTTCCACGACCTTTGAAATAACCTAATTCCCCTATCGACCCCGTAAACTTGCCAACTCTTACCCCATGAAGCCTCTGGGTAATCTGTTTGAAACCCGTGGGGGTTCTTGGGGTAATTTACAGGGTCGATGGGGTAATTATGTTGTGCAAAAGGTTGTAAAGGTAATTTAAAAATTTATAGGGTCTACTAGGTAAAAATCCCTTCTATTAAATTCATGGTCTGTATTGAGATACAAAGCATAGAAATTTGATTCATTTGGTCCAAAATAAAGTGACGCACTTTCTATGAAAATTTATATGTATTACATAGTATTGTGTACCAACGATTTCAATTTCTAGAAGCCGAGTGGAGAAAGCAGCTCCAAGTTGCCAAACAAAAGTTCCAAAGCCGAAATTTCCTATGGAATCATGTTCTCCTTCAGACTTCTTGTATATTCCAAGCAATGAGAAACATCTGTAAAAAAAGTTCCTATAATCACAGGGCTTATTCTATTGGATAATGATCGAAATTCAAAAAATCATCAAAGATGTTTATTTCTCCTTGTTGGACATGAAAATCCAGATTGTAAAACTCATTGACGACATAGACTTCTCCCTGTTAAACAAGTAGAGCATAAATGGAATTAGGAGCGAAAGAAATAGGAAAGAGAGTGGCAATATCCTCTTAACTAAAGTCCTCAAAACTTCTAAATTAAATAGGTATAAAAATATAGACTACCAAATAATATAACATTGAACATTGCCGAAAATATGAAGGTATAATATTCTCTTTGACTACTGTTATTATCGTGAAGTACGCCATCATTGCCCCTTGGAAAAGGAATGCTTTTAAATGCAGTCTTACTCCATAAAAAATGTCATTGCAGAAGGAAGTTGAAAATTGTTTCCATGCATGTGAAATACAAAATCATTTCTAGGCCTAATTCCTTTGATAAATAAAGTAATATTATCCTCAAAATCGCACACTTAAGAAAGTCAACAAAAAAGGTAAAAAGATGCACGGATGAGGAGATAGTTGGACATTAAATATAGTAATATCCATATAATAAAAAATGTACAGAAAGCCTGATCTAAATGTACAATTACATAAAGCAGAAGTTATTGAAATATCTATTTCCAATAAAATGCGATTCCTGTTCTTATTTTATTGATTTGCTACAAGTACCTCAAAATCTTGAACAATGAAGGCTTGAAGCAGGAATCATATGATCATTCAAACTCCGGGAAATCCTTGAGGGAGAAATCTCTTTCTTCTATATTTGGAGTAATGATACTAGGCATATCTGCAACATAAGATAATAATTTTCTGTCAAAAGCATGAGATTGGTCTTCGATTGGGACAAAAATAGGAAGAGCAATAGGATAGTACCATGGATGGCAACGATTTGATAGTTTGTGACATTAATATCTTGCGGTTGCATCCAATTTGGACACAACATCTTGCAACAGGTGATGTCCGTTATTGCAGGGCTGTATATTATTCAGAAAGCTCTCTAGCTCCTGTATTTAAAGTATCGACGATTCCTTAATAAATAATACTAGATTCAGTCAGAATTTATTAACTCGTATTCTGTAAAAGATATTCAACTTAATTCAGTCAGTTGACTAAGATTTTACAAACATTTGAAATCAATTAACAACAATTTCGAGCAAACATCAATCTTTCAAGCAATTTCGAGTAACTTAACATTACCTCATGTTTGTGTAGAGTTTCTTGCTCTCCGCTGATAGAATGACCATGACCTTTATGTGGTCCGTCTCTCATGTTGCAGATATGCCTTTTATCATGACTCCAAATATTGAAGAAAGAGATTTCTCCTTTGGACAGTCATGAGCTTCAGACTTTGGGTAGGAACAGCGCCTGCAACCCGTCCATCATCAGTTTTCATGTTGCCGAGATCAATCGAATGAAAGGGAAAGAGATGAGAATACTAATATTTAGGCCCGCCATATATCTCGACTGCAAGGGCAAAGCCCCATTGGAGTTCGGGGGTCCACATGAACCTCCCCTCCTTGTTCTTCCCACTATCGCCCGTGCTGCTCTCCAATTCCTCCTCCGGCGACGACATTAGGGCTTCATCTATTTCCGCGAGGATGCGCTGCAGATCCATCGTCCGGATTTCTAGATCGATCGAGAGAGAGCGGGGAGTGGGCGTTCTCTAATTGGGGTTTATATAGGGTAGATGTTACTTTATTAAATAAACACTTAAATTACTAAACCGAGCAACACTTATAATTTAGGGTTTTTATCACTTGTGCCCCTATGAGATATCGCAATTTCAGTTATACCCTTAATTTTTTAGTAATATCAGTTGTGCCCCTCACTTCTTTCTCCGTTATCACTTGTGCCCTTCCGTCAGATTGACCGTCAATGAGTTGACTTACCCATGGTTTTTTCAAACCTTGGTGCAGTTAAGAGGGGTATTATTATCCAGACATCTTCTTCATCTTCTTCCTCCTCTATTTGTTCTTCTTCCTTTCTCTTCATAATTTCTCTCTTAGTGACACCTTCATGCATCCATCGAATCTCTAAATTTTTTGCATTTTCACAGATATATCACTTATTACGGATCAAGCGGTGAATTTTATTGATTTTTTTGATGATTTTTTATGAATCAATTAGTAAAAAATTTATCTTAATTTAACAAAAACTGAACTCCAGTTTCATGGCATCGAGGATGCCGGCGTTGTTGAGCATGACATCAAGCTTGCCTTGGACTTCCACAGCGATATCGATCGCGGCGTGGACGTGGGACTCGTCCGTGCCATTGCAGTATACATAGGAGGCAGCGTCGGGACCTATGGCGGCGCAGAGGGAGTTGCAGAGGGCGGTGCCTCTATCGTCCTGGATGTCGGCGATGACGACCTTCGCGTCGTGGTAGCAGAAGAGTGCGGGGAGTGAGGGGAACGGGGGGAGGGGTGCGGGGGCGGAGGGGGGAGGTGTGGGGGGCGAGGGCGACGGGGGAGGGGTGTGGCGGCGTAGGGGGGAGATGCGGGGGGTGAGGGCGACAGGGGGAGGGGGTGTGGGGGGCGGAGGGGGGAGGGGGGAGGTGCGGGGGCGAGGGGGACGGGGGGAGGGGTGCGGGGGCGGAGGGGGGAGATGCGGGGGGGAGGGGGACGGGGGGAGGTGCGAGGGGCGAGGGGGATGGGGGAGGGGTGCGGGGGCGGATGGGGGAGATGCAAGGGGTCGTGCAAGGGGCGAAGTGGGGTGTGGGGGTCGGAGGGGGGAGATGCAGCAGGTGGTGCAAGGGGGTCGGAGGGGGGAGATGGGGGGGGGGGGGGGGGGGTGCAAGGGGCGGAGGGGGTGCAAAGGGTCAGAGGGGGAGGTGCGGTAGGCTGAGGGAGGTGCGGGGGGAGGAGGAGGAGGAGGGGGGGTGGAGGTGAGGCACGTGGGTAGAGCAGGAGGCTCGGGAGAGGCTGCAGGAGAGCTCAAGGAGGAGGAGGGAGGAGCTGTGGAGGTGGAAGAGAAGGGAGGAAGGGGAAGAGGAAGATGAAGAAGATGGAAGAGGAGGAAGAGAAGGGAGGAAGAAGACAGGGGTGGAAGAGGACTTTTATGTCCTCTGTAGATATCTATCGAATAATGCATGTGATCTTTCTGGAATGAAGACTGCTGAACAATAAATCTGACGTATATGCTATTACATGCAAAAACCTCGTGTATTGTCATGATGATCGACATTAATTTCCCACTGCCATCATGATTTGAACATTGGATTTAATACTCGAAGATAATGGTATGCATGTTGACATTATTTTGGTGTTTTAATATAGATTTACATTTCAACGTGTGTGTGATTTGATCATGAATTTGCTTGTCATGTTCGATTGATTTCCAATAAGATTCTTCCTTAGACACAACATCCATGTGCATATGCAAACTGCAGATATTGCTCGTTTTCATAACTTTCCTGGAATTTATATTGAGAGCAGGGCTGTATAGATCATCAATACATCAGATATGATTATGGTACATCATTCTGCAGATAAGGTCTGTGGAAATTTCAGATTCATTTGATTTTGTTTTGTGCCCCGAGTCGAAATCTTCACATACAGGACTGCTGGATGCCCACTTGAGAAACCCAAATCGAAGCAGCTGCAACCTTGTCAGATTCATCCTTCAACAGAAGCAACAATAGCCAGCAACAACCTCTCACAAAGGATCCTCAAGCAGCAAAGAAGACAGAGAGATTGAAGGAGGAGGACCCAGGCCATCAAGATCATAAGTCTACTTTAGGCAATTTGTGTAGAAGTCTTCTACACAAACCCCCATCTCCAGGATAATTTTCATAAAGTCGTAGCTGCATTTGCATAGCAACAGATAAGCTCCAACAAAGACTGTTTTGTGAGAAACTTCATTTTTTGCATTTTTTATCAAACATTGCAAAGTTCTAAAGCTTATTTCATCCTCTATGTTGTGAGATACTATGGATATGATTTTGATGATTTTGAATTTGGATTTCTTTTATTAAGACTATCATTGTGGAATCTATTTCTCTGACGTTTAGCTCAAGAAATTTTTCCGAGAAATAATATTTCTTGCAGGGAAGAATTGAGAAGATCATAGGAACCATATCTTGGAACAGTATTGATTCTAGTGCTTAAATAATCTGAGGAAATTTATTATTACAAGAATTTGATTGGATAAGTTTTGATCGAATATTTTTAGAATCAAGTTTTTTTGGGGGTTAGGGGCTATATAGATGAGGATTTAATTCTCGATATTTGATGTAATTAAACCTTTCTTGAGGATTAAAGTGGAGAAAATTTGGAGATCAAATTGTTATGTGATTTTACTAAATGTAGGATTAATCTTGTATCTATTTACTCTTGCATGCATCAGGAATTAATTTGATACATCTTGCTGGATTTGGTATTATTTGATCTATGATTTCATTTCGAGGATATTGATTAATCTTATTTGGATTACAAATCTTAGTCACAGATCCTGTGCTGAATTCATTCACTCTGTTTAGTCTTCTTTACATTACATCGCATCTTCATTGCATTGTATTATAGTTTTTCGATATACAAATTAATCGAACAAATAATTAATTATTTAATTTGATTTAAGACCATGCAACTAAGAATCACCGTTCCCTGTGTTCGACCTTGGTAGACTTGCCAAGTAAAATATTCCACAACATTCAAAGATTGTGGTAGTTTGATCGACCGAAATTCACCTACTATACTACGACAATTATCGATTATTAAAGAGGCGGATTTAGCGTTCATCATTGACCCTTTTTGCTTACGGGCCCACCAAAGATTAGGAGGAGGCAGGGTACGAGGGGAGCAGCTTGAGACAGAGGGGGAAGTGCGGGGCAGGGAGGAGCTGAGGGTGGAGGTGGAGATATGGGGACGAGGGAGTAGCTCGGGGTAGAGGGTGAGGTGTAGTGGTCAGGGAGGAGCTGGGGGAGGAGGGGGAGGTGTATGGGCGGGAGGAGGAGGTTGGAGCAGAGGGGGAGGTGTTGGTGCAGAGGGGGAGCCACTAGAGGAGGAACGGGAGGCTGAGGAGGAGGAAGAGAAGGGCGAGGAAGAGAGAGAGGATGGTGGCAGATGGGAGGTGCTGGGGCGTGGGGAGGTGGGGTGGGGGGAGTAGCTCTGGGCGGAGGGAGAGGTGCGGGGGCAGGGGAGGAGCTGGGGGCAAAGGGGGACGTGCAGGGGCAAGAGGAGGAGCTCGACGCAGAGTGGGAGGTGTTGTGGCGAAGGGAGAGGTGCTAGAGGAGGAGCAAAAGGCTTGGGAGGATGAGGATGGAGGTTGAGGAAGAGGATGGGGATGATTGGGAATGGACTTTACAATCTAGATTTTAAAATTTAATTCATGTTGTATCCCCAAAGTTAACGCCCATTTGCGTTCGGGATGGACTATAACTAACCCGAGGGGCATAACTGATGAAACAGAAAGAAGTTGAGGGCACAACTGATATACCCAATAAGTGATGGGCATAATTGATATTGCAATATTTCAGAGGGGCACAACTAATAAAAACCTTAATTACAATGTGAACGATATGCGATACTAATTACTAACATTGATACACCACAGTATTTCCTTTTTCTGGCATTGATACACTACAATCTTCTTTCTTATGTTTGACCGATGTACGCTATGAAGAAATCAACCAGTTCAAGTTAAGAAGTAAAAGCAAAATAAAATACCTTAATAGATGATAACTAATGACACAAATTCAGTGTGAAGTATAGAGGACTCTTTGGTTGATCAAGAAAAACCTAGAGAGAGCTTGGTTATTTGCTTTATTTCAATGAGTGTTATTGACATTGTTTGGGTTTATATAGTGTGGGCATCTCCTAGTCCAGTCCCCATATCATAAAATAGACAAAACTGGTGATATTATGGGATGCGTTGAAACTTGTTCTGCGTTTAGTACAATTTCTTAATTCAATGAACACTTAACTACAATGTGAAGGATGCATGATGGCTAATTATAACATTGATGCATTAAAATCTTTCTTTTTTGGGTATGATCCATGTAAGTTATGAAAACACGAAGAATAAGAAGTCAACCCGTTCAAGTTATGAAATACAATCAAATAAAACAATTCAATAGATGATGGGATGATAACATAAATTCCTTGTGAAGCATAAGAAAATGACACAAAGTACACAAATCAAGTTGTGCTTCCCCCAAATGATGATAAGAAGACGTGAAGTTTGTACACTCTCCATGTGTTGATCATGTGTCTGCCACCATTCTGGAGGATCGTCTACTTACCTTAAATGTTAATATCCACCTTCTTCTGATGAGAAGCATGTTAACTTGGCAAATAATATAAAGTTCGTGAAGCATTATAAAAATGCGCAAAAAGTACAGAAATTAAACTTCTCCACCTTGGTAATGGTGCTGAAAACTTGGTCAATTTCTCAAAGTTCAGATTAATCAAGCAAATGTGGTAAATGTCAAAGCAACTAAATAAAATCATTTCAAGTTCCACGCTTAAAATATCAAGGTGTAATGATAAATAATGTATTAGTTACACATAAAGGTGTGCAAATTCAATCCAACACTGAATGATAAATTAGCGATTTTATTTCTTTTATACTTTATGTGCAATTTATATTTTTTTGAAAGTAATTTTTATGACTTCTATTTCTAAATATGATAAAAGGAGATATGAAATTTAAAATAAATGCAAAAGAAGATAAAGGATTTTTTTATTTTCTATAAGGTTTTTGAAATAATTTCTTTTTGCCTTACGAATTAAATACATGAGAAAAATTAAAGAAAAAAATAAAAAACAATAATTTTATATAACTTTATCATATGTAAACTAATCAAAGTGCATTGGTCCCTACAATTATATATCCAGTTTCTGGTTTGGTGAAAATCATACCATGCACCAAATATTTGCTCAAATCTAGGAGTTTAAAATAATTTTAACTTGAACAATATTGGTTCTATTAACATGAATCAAAGGGAACATTATATAGAATAGACTTAGGAATCCATGAAAATTGTTCTGCAATAAATGAGATTAAATGCAACCTAATGAGGCTTTATATTTTTTTTAAAAAAAGTTAAATGTTCAACCAACTATATAAAATATCCATGCCAAGAAAATTATCTAAATTACACACAAAATAGAATCGACTTTAATTACATAAAATGTTTTTTTAGATTTTCAAATAATAAATTAATTTGATAACAATAACAAAATAATTACCCAAAGTTTTGTAAGATGTAAACAAAAGATGATGACGTCCTCCCTACAAAATTGCCAAAATTGATACTATGATAGCAGTGAGAGCAATATTATGCAATTGGCGATGGCGGTGATTAGAAGTTCTAACAAGACTTGTGACTGCTTAGGAGATTGATTGGCCTCAGTGAGGAGCTCAATCGAAAGCTCTTCAAGAAAGTTACTTATTGATGTTTGTTGGAAGTCTAATTGATGGTGACATCGACCTGACAATAAGGTTGCCATAGGTGGTTGGTTAATGAATTATAAAGATAGCGGAGATCTAAACATGTAATCGGGGCTAAAATGGGCTCGAAAACATAAGTGGCCCTAAGCGAAGCAATTCAGCTCAAAATCGTTCCTATCGAAACCACAAAACTCTAGGTTCTTCACTAATGTAAGGCAAATTTCAATCCTTTGGGTAAGATTCATCACAGAGTCATGTGAGTTTTGGTCCATCAAATAGTCTACATATGAGCTCCAGGTGAAGCTCTATGGCTACATAAGCTTGCAACTCCCTTGTCCCTCAGTGTTGTTCACTTGCAAGTGTGGGTGTGGGTGATTGCTACATGTGTGCATGTGGTGCATCTTTGAAAGATGTGGGTCATCTCCCTTTAAGTGGGTGGCAGAATGATAGTAGAGAGGATGAGTATTAACAACATCCCCATAGTACCCTAGTATAAATAGATCCTATAAAAGTAACGACTATATTTTGGTTCCTTGTCCAATTCTAGTGTTCACATACGGTGTAAAAGATATGCATACTACCGTTGCACATAATAGTTGTCTTCCTCGTCTATCTTCCCTAATATTCCCTAAGAATTTACATTCCAATGCACACCATGACCATACATGTTGTCCATGACAATTTAACTCACTGCCCACAACCAAAAACTATTTAACACGATTCGTGTTTTGTTAAAGGTGTATTTTTATGGTGACTGCAATCGAATGATGTGAAGCAGAGTTTTAAAATTTATAATTATTGTAAATATGTACAAAATAATTACGAGAATATGGGTTTACGTTCCTTCTTAATTTACTTTGGATTATTTTTGGTAAATTTTCATAAGTAGGTATAAATATTATATGATTTTTATCAGTTGTGCTCCTCTGAGATATTACAATATCAGTCGTGCCCCTCTCTTTTTTGGAATACCAGTTGTACCCCTGAATTCTTGTCGTTCTATCACTTATGCCCCTTTGTTACTTTAGTTGTCAATGAGTTAAACTTAACCATGGGTTTTTCAAACCATGGTGTGGTTAAGAGGGGCATAATTGTCTAAAATCTCCCATGCTCCTCATCCCACTCCCATGTGTGTACCTCCTATGTTTACTCCGTCAACTCCCTCGGGCAACTCCCTTATGCTGCCTCCTGAGTTGCCTCCGTCAACTCCCCCAGGCAGCTCCCTCCACCCTCTTCACTTGAGATAGCATCACATCACTCCTTCGGGCAACTCCCGCGCTGAATTTGGTGCTTAGCTTCTCCCAGGTGACGTAGCCTGAGTCGAGGTAGACGAGAACCCCCGGGAGGGGTGAGAGAGCTTCACTGTATTATTAAGAAATAACATATGATTCAGAGCATATATGAAATGTTTCCCATATCCCATTTCCACGAGGCAAACTACCATGGAGTTGGTGACAATCGATGATATGATCTCATGAGCCTCTAAAGTGGACGCGTTAGAGATCGACACCTTAGACCACGTGTTTGTTTCCAAATAGAGATCAAACTGTTGTGCAAGATCAAGTCCGTTGTAGTTCCCACATATTAGAAGTAGGCTCTTACAAGATAGCTCTTCCCTTGGTAACAAGCAATGCATAACGGTTCCTCTTCCTTTTCGAAAACCTTCTTAGATCCTCCAGCTTTAGATCTAACATTGCAATGACGGTGTAAAGGGAGATCTAACAATTTTCGCCAGAATCTATGTATGAGGCATCAGATGTGTACAAAATCACCCATGTGTCGTTGGAGCTGTAATTTGCGGGCTTTCCACAGTCTATGCTTGCAAACCCAAAATCAAACACGTGGAAAAAAGCCGTCAGTTGCTCATAAACTAGCAGAACACCCATCTTTATTGTTGATGGATTTTTGGAGAACCCATCTTCATCAAATAGGACTCGAGATGGGGAGCGCATCACCATTGCTTTCATTACATGTCACTCATAGGGATGGATTCTCACGCCGCCTTGGCTATGACTTATTGTTGTCACTACCATGGAAAGCTCTTGCGTGGGAGAGATGCAATGGAGATCTGTTAGGGGACTTCAATGTTATGGCTTGTTTAGAGACAAGAATTTACCCTTGCTTATTTAGCCAAATTAGTGTGTTGTAGTCAGGAAATTACACATCAATCAAACCTGGAATTAAATTAATCAATGTATGAGCAGTTGTAATTTTTTACTTGGACAAGTCCAAGGTCGAACTCGAGGAGGCCACTATCTCCTTAGGTTAATTTTCAGATAATTTAGCTACTACACTTTTGAGGGATTTTTTTGAGATTTTTTAATTCAAAAAATTGAATGAGATATAAGTGTGCACTGGCAATATTAATGTCAAATTAACATAAAGTGGAAAATCCATATTAATGTGAAAATGAGCTTGAAAATCTAGAAGGCTATTTTCCCAATTTATTTATGCAATGATAGATCAAGAACATATTTTTTAAATCTTTTTATGGCATAATATGCATGTGTGAAAATAGATATTTTTCAAGATTGTTGATGCAAATTTTCTTGCAAATGAAATGCACAAATTATGAAAATTGGATATCAGGTTTAAAATGATAAAATTAACATACTATAATGTTTTTTGGATTTTTCGGAAGCAAATTGGATTTAGTGTGGATTAAACATGCAAACAATGTGATTTTAAGTTGATTAATTTTAACAATTAGCAATCATAATTATTTTTCCGAAGAAAAAGTTACCCATATATGACTAATAAACAGTTATCCGGGGAAATGTTAATTCCTAAAAATACTATGTTCATAGTCAATTAAAATTCATCTACAGTAATCACAAATAATTTATTTAAAAAATACATACGTAGTTAAATGATTTTTGGACATAAGTCGGGGAACAATTAATTCTATGTAATGTGATTTTTGAGGAATTTTTGGAGCAATTAATGAATCAATATAAATTAATGATCATAGATTGGGAAAAATGAGAAATTATACCATAACTAAAGCAATAAATCATTCCAATCTCTCAAAAATACATACGACTCACCACAATAAAGAGAATTAATTGTTCTACACAATGCAATTTTTGACATTAAAAAACTATGCAATTTTTTTTAAATTAAATCTCAAATATAGGGTGCAAACTACAATTACAGAAAAAAGAATCCAAATACAAAAATAGCGTAAAAATACATTTCATTAATTACCTAAACCCTTGATGGTTTTACTGCAATTTCTTTAGTGGGGGCATGCCCCACACGTGGTCTCTGGTCGACGGGGACTGAAGTGTAAATCTTGAAAAGCTTGAGTGCAAGGTGCAAAATGTCCATGGTTGCATGTGCGCAGGCACGAGGTTCGGATGGAGCTTTGGGAGGCACGACTCCACGTGGTGTATGGAGGTCGTTCGGGCAAACAACTCGTGGCTTCTAGCTGGTAGGATGGCATGTGGTTCATGTGGTTGACGTGGCATGGCATGGACCATAGGATGGCAAAGAATAGAGGTTGATCTATGACAACTGTAGGTTGTCGGAAGACCTAGGGGGTTCCTTCTTCTGCCACCCCTATGATAACTCGAATTTTATGAGGGTCTAGAGTAGTCTACACAAGGCGAGAACTACAATGTCGCTAAAGCGACCGCTCACGAAACCCGGGTCAATCAACAATTAAACCACAATTAAATATCAAGCAATGCGAATAAAAGTGTGGAGTTAAAATTTACTATAACTCTACAAATGTGTGTTTAGTGTGTAAGTATGTGTAGAGTGTCGAACACAGGGAGCAAGCAGGATAGATCATACAAACTAATCCACAAAAAGATGATCGTGAAATCTTTGTCTATGTTTGTTTTTGTGGGTTTCCAGTATTTATATTTTTTATTTTTTTATTTTTTGATTTTATATTTTCATATTTTTTCTTTTTTATATTTTATGATTTTTATATTTCCTTTTCTTTTAAAGATATGATATAATAATAAATAGAGGTAGATATACAATATAAGAAAGAGAAATTATATATATAGGTAAAAATAGTCAATATATAGGAAATATAGTATTTTTGGGTTTTAAATATTTTTTTTACCATTTTTGTGATTTTTAGATATTTTTTGCTAATTTTTATATATTTTTAAAGTAAAAAACCCTAAAATAGATATTAATTAAATGGATGAAGATAAAATGGAGGTGAAAAATACCAAACAGTATCAAATTGGTCCAAATTAATTTTAACATACAAGTAATAATATAGAGAAAAATATAAAACAAAAAATACAATTTTTGAAATTTTTAAGAATTTTATAAATTTTTATAAAGGTTTTAGGGTTTTCATTTTTAGGTATTTTCTTTTGCTATTTTTTGTTCTGAAGGTTAAAAATACTTAAATAAGCAACATATATTTGTTGGGATTTTTTCAAAATGTTTTTATATTTTTTGGTATTTTATACCGTAGACAGAGACAAAATAACTATTTTTTTTATAAATATTAAAATATCCTAAAATTGTAAAATAAATATACAGCATGGAAATGCGTGCAATCAGAAATTGACAACTATTTTTGTGGATTTTTTCAAGCAATGTAGCTATTTAAAATAAATAAAGACAACAAAGAGAAACTACACTACTAGCAGGGGCTTTTATGTAAATAAAATAAAGTACGGGAGCCAATATGCAATTTCACCAAAAATTTACAACTTTAATTAAAAGTTATGGGGTTAAAGTGAAATACAAAGACCCTAGGGGTCCTCTCCAAAATGCCCTCACCTCACGTGCACAAGCACGTGAGGCGACATGGTTGGGGACCTAATTGCAATTACTAGAAGTTCAAGGGATTTAATGCAAATAGTACAAAACTTAAATAATGACATATGAAAGTTTAGATATTAATAAATAAATTACAAAAACTCATTGGTGAATGTTGCAAAATGCCCACAGCCTTGCGCGATCCAACGACTCATCATCAATCACTTGACACGAGGCACATCCACATGCGACGATACTGTTTTAGAGGGGAGGGGCCCTGATTAGATATCGGACACGAGATCAACGTTGAAGGAGGGCCTGATCTAACGGCTCTCGTGCGATCTGGCACGGCTAGATGATCAAATGACAAAGAAGACCTCAGGAATAACTCGCCAAGAACACGTCGGTGGCGGGCTTCGAATCGTCCTCCCGTGCTCTTCATGCCACTTGGACAGCTCGGACAAAGGGCAAAATGGAGCGCAAGCTCCCCCGCTTCAGATGCGACCTTCAGGAAGTACGCCGGAGCCAAGGGGAAGGCTAGCGAGGCCGTGGAAGAACGTGGGCTCCAGGTACTTCAAATCTCTACAAAATCGACCCCTGGGAGGGTCCTTTGGCTCCTAACCCTACAAGTAAAGCACAAGCAAGAAAACAAGGAGTCTCTGGGGATCTTATTGGTAAGCTCCTCCGCTTCATATGAGACTTTCATGAAGTACGTCGGAGCCAAGGGGAAGGCTAGCGAGGTCGTGGAAGAACGTGGGCACCAGGTACTTCAAATCTCTGCAAAATCGACCCCTGGGAGGGTCATTTGGCTCCTAACCCTACAAGTAAAGCACAAGCAAGAAAACAAGGGGTCTCGGGGGGATCTTATTAGCGAAAAGGGGGTGACAGGTGGAGCGTGGCGAAGGTCTCCAGCGAGGTGGTGAAGTGGGTGACCGTACGCTCATGCAGTCTCAACTGACGTGATGTGTAAGCAATCACATGACCTCGCTGCATTAGTACCACTCCTAAACCTTCACTTGAGGCATCTGTATATACTGCATAATCTTGAGTGCCTGAAGGAAGTGCGAGAATGGGCGCAACAATCAATTTTTCCTTTAATGTCCTGAAGGCCTACTCTCATGAAAACAATGTGCACTTTATGAACCCCAACCAATGAATGGTTCGTTATTAAGGTCAAGTTTATTTAGTGTCCCTTTTTAAATTTTTGGGTTTTTCAATTTTTTGAGTATTTTTCAGAGAAAGCTGTCTAACAATTTTTTTTGTATTTTCCCTTTAAGTCCTAAGTGATATAAACACAGGGAGGAGAGGACGAAAAAGCCATGCAAGTCGTCACTAAGATAGAAATTTTACCTTAGTGACTAGTGATGCATGCAAAGTTAGAGTTACTTATAGTGCTTCTTAGCTCCCTCCATGCGGAATGCAAGACAGAATTGAAATATTTACGCTATATGACAATATGCAAAGGTGAGAAAATGTCGTAAGCAATAGCTGCTATTATCAAGAAGAACCAGATGCTAATCACTCAAAAATGGATCCTATATGTCCGGTCTTGGAGACATCACAGTGCCTGCCACAACGAGTCCTGCAAGTGTTGTATGAGATCTCTCGCAGCTCGTGGTTCCAAGTATAAGTAATTAGTTTTTGACCAAGTCCAAGCAAAGTAGACTATAGGTACATGCAATGTTGTTCGAGCTTTGGAGCTAGCTACCGAGTCAAGCAACCTACTATATAAGGGCTCACTCACAGAAAAAAATATAAACAAAGGTGGAAAGCTCAAATCAAGGGAAATAAATAAAACAAAGGTGATAAAATACGAAAAATCCGGTATGAGGCCCCCATGTGAGCAAACACTCGGGCACTGGTCATCGAGTGGTGGAGATAGTAATGTCCAACTTAATTACAAATTATTTTACAAAAATTAAATCTCTCCCACTAAAAAATAGAAAATGGTGTGCTAAGTCTATTCTTTTCCTCCTTCCATGTTCTTCTCTGCTACTCTCTCCTGGTCGGCTCACAAAGAGAAGGCCGACCTCCGCTCACCTCGGGTGCACCCACCTTCTAAGAGATAGCCCTCGTCAAGCAGTCCCTTGCAAGAAAGATTTAACATAAAAATAGATTAGAACAGTCAAATAATTGTCAAAGAATAAATAGCAGAAAATACAAATAAATAATAGACAACTATATATAAAAAATGGGTTACAATCTGTTCCTCCTCGGCAACGGCGCCATTTGTTCAGCCACCCAACATGGAGGAGGGGGTCGTATGCTCCACACAAGGTGGGAGAGACGTCGTTGAGCCGACCCCTCACAAGGTCCCGAGGGATTAGAACAATAATCAACTCGCACAGTGTAAATCAATGAATAAGAAGGTGTGAATCAAAATTTATTATAAACCCTACAATAAATAATGTATAGCGACAAGCAGAGTATGGTGTCGAACACAGGGAACACACGATGTAGCACTCAATATTATTTATAAATAAATAATGAAAAAATATTAGGGTGTATATATAGGCATGCACAATATTATCCTAAGGATGTGGGTTTTTAATTTTGTATTTCATATATATATATATATATTCTTTTTATAATCTTATGATTTTTATATTTCTTTTTTAAATTAAATAAGTACTATGGAATATAGTAGACTATATATACAATGTCAGCTAATATAATGATAAATACTAATACATATAGTCAAGATAATGAAAACGAAATTTTTATGGGATTTAATTTTTTTCTAATGTTTTTTTGTGTTTTTTAGTAAATTTTGCTAATTTTTAATGATTTTTAAAGTTCAAAATATACAAAATCAGGAACCTTATAATAGGTCTGAACTGTTTTATGATTTTAAAAATACTTAGTAAATCCAAAAATTCCCAAATCTATTTTAAATATATACTAAGTATATAAGTAAAAATATAAAACATGAACAAGTGTTTTTGGATTTTAAAATAGTTTTTATAATTTTTATAAGGTCTTGAGGCTTTTTAATTTTTAGGTGTTTTCCTGTTATATTTTTTTAGGATTTTCAGCGAGAAGATATTGGACACACTAATAAGCACAAAATATTTTTTAGAATTTTTTCTACTCTATTTTATAATTTTTGGGCTTTTTTAAGACAAGCAGGGACTCATCACGCACTATTTGATTTTTGAAAATAGGAAAATGGCATAAAATGCAACTATGATTAAATAAATCATGCATCCAGGTACTTACTCCTATTTTTTGGTGATTTTTGAGGCATGACAACTATTTTTAATAAATAGAACACTAATCACAAAACTATTTGACCTGGCAGGGGTATAATTGCATATTTAATTAAATGTGAGGGTCACAATGCATATTTAACACCAAACTTAAAACTTTATATATTAAACGATAATTAAAATAACCCATGAGGCTTAGTAGCAATATTCACAAGATAAAACATGCGTGCGCATGTGACTCTGATAGGGACTCAATTGCCATATTTGAAAATTACAAGGTTCTCATGCAATTTGCCCACAAACTTTTAAACTACAAAAAATATTTATAGGATTTCTTAGCAAATACAGAAATGAAGGATGTGAGTCTGCGATATTACCCACTTAACGCCTAGGATACGACCATCCGGGAGACGCCACGTGTCTGATCGTGCGGCGCAGCGTCAACACTGTTTCGCCTTGAATCTACAGTCTAGATTAGACCTGGATGTGGCCTTCAATCGGACGATGCCTGGGGCTTCTTCAAGAACATGAAGAACACCAGGTTGGGTGAACTTCGATCATCGAATTCGTGCAGCTCTGACGTCCAATCGACTCGACAAGTGAGGCTTTTCATTCCTCCTGGTCCCGTGCTTTGAATGGCACTCTCTAAATCAATCCATGATCCCAGCGCGGGGGATCTGGAGGGTATTCTGTTGGGAGCTCCTTCAAGATGTCGAGGAGGGCCCAAATGGCCTCCTTCCTCTATTGTAATGTGTGAGAAGAAACCCCAACTCAAGGCGAGTGCCTCGGTCCAAAATATGATGTCTGAGACCTCGTGGATGCATGAATGGATATAGCTCAGGAGACATGACAGAAAGGAGCTTCTACTCCTTGAATCAGGGTGTGATCCAGGGGGTTTTACGGGGAATTGATGAGGAATGCGAAGGGGTTCAAGATGACGCGATAAATGAGTCGAAACGAAAGGTGTTTTACGATAAAAGCAACCTAGAGCTCAATCTTCAGGGCAATGAACAAATCAGATTACAACCTACAAACTTGAATTAAAACATGACTGCCTCAGTCTTCACATGATCAACTACGAGACATGCTCCAGAAATGACATGCCCAGGAAATGAGACCTAAGATAATCAGAACTCGAACTTGCTCAACTTGGCATACAACTTGTGCTCTTGTAATTTGTCAAGGATAATTTTCAGATCATTCGTGTGATCTCATTCATTCTGAGAATATATCAGCACACCGTTAATGAATACTGCCGCAAACTTGTCTAAGTATGGACGAAAGATCCTATTCATCATGCCCATGAATGTTATAGGGGCATCGACGAGCCCAAACGACATCACCACAAACCATAATGCCCATATCGAGTCCTGAAAGCGTCTTAGGAATATCTGACTCTTGAATCCTTGGCTGATGGTAACCAGATCGAAGGTCGATCTTCGAAAACACCATAGATCCATGTAGCTTGTAGAGATATATTTTATGTTTGTATATCTTTTATATATTTTTTCTTTTACTCTATCCACTTTGTGTAATTTACTTATAGGTCTCTCCCTATACAAGAGAACCTAGGGATCAAGGAATAAACAACTCTTTCTCTTTTCCCAACATGGTATCTATTATAAACTAGTAATGCGGAAGCAGAATCAGAATAAAGATAAAATATTTAGGGAACAATAGGATTTTAACGTGGAACCCTACTCCCTAAGGAGCAGGATGAAACCACGGGAGAAGGCCATATGTTTCATTGAACTTTCTCATGTAAATACATGGGTCTAGGGCTCATAATAGCACCCACTGAGTCTCTACATCTCCAAACCGGTAGATGTGGGACTAAACTCTAGATGGGATAAATGGATCCTGGAGAAATCCATTTACCCATCTCCATACATGTGACGCATATAACGAATACTCCAACACTCCCCCTCAAGCTAGAGCATGTAATGCTCAGCTTGGACAAACAGAAAGAAACTCAACTCACGCTACAGGATACTACATACCATATCAACTCAACGTGTACAACTACTTCTGTCGAGGACGTTGCTTCTCATGTCGTGCATTTGAGGAGGACAAACATGCTGGAGTGTGAGTCAACTAAATCTCCTCGTCAGAGAGCATGTGCTCTCGACTACGTCTGTCAGAGTCACTGCAACTAAAATGAGTCTCCTCGTAGGAGTACTCTGGCCCACCACAATTTGTGGACAACTGCTCCATCTCTGAAAAGGGTTGAACTGAAAGGACCGTGGAAGTGCAATCCTCGTCGGAGTCCATGATCAATGGAGAATGGAGTCTGAAAGTCTCCTCGTCGGAGAACTGGGTCTCTCCCATCTGGCTCGGAGAATGGTACTCTACTCTGGAGTCCCTATGATACCACGTGAAAACCCTTGCCAACATGGCATAAGGAATGGTCCTCTACTCTGGAGTCCCTATGACTCACATGAAAACCATGGCTGACAAAACAAGAACAATGATGGGGACCATGGCAAACGATGGCATACATGTGCACATCTGAAAAGACCGCATCCATGTGTGTGTCTAAAATGAAGACTCGAAACCAATTGTCGAGTCTGAACAACTGGTTGGTTTGGAGAATCTGGCATCTGAAGAGACCTGTGACTCTATACAATACTCCCTCTTTCTCCCATAGTGATCGGAATGACAATCGTCGACCAAGTTGGGAGAAGACAATAAAATAGGGAAACATAACATAAGCCGATTACACATTTTTTTACTTTTCGGCTTTTCTTCTCACAAATTTTTGAAACATTTTTTAAGTCATATCAGTTCAACATTTTTTTGCGTTCCTATTGCAAAAAAAATCACTTGTGTACGGGTTTTCTTTGTATGTGCCTTCTTCATATTTTTTTAACAAAGAACTCTTGGTCCATATGGACCCTTACAAAAAACATTTTTTAAACCGAACTGCCCTTTCCTTTTATAAACAGACGTTCAATTTCTTTCTTCAGCCGAATGGGACTGAAATGCAATCGGTGGCCCGCCATCGGCCCCAAGGGAGCAGAACATCCTTCTGATTAGGGTTCCCCCGATGGGAACCCCTTATTTGAACTGTGCCACCATCTTGCAAATGAGGAGGCTTCTGGATTGTCGCCCGCATGACCTAGAGGGGCCAGCGAGGAGATGCATCGTCGCGAAGAACAAGCAAGCGAAAGAGCGACGAAACTAGGAGCATGGAGCATCTCCGTCTAGTACTGGATGTTACCGCTTGGAGCAGGATGCGGAACCTGCGAAGGCTATTGGTTCCACAAGGGTGGAGGTGGCTGGTAATATTGTGACGACGGTACCTGGTAGTACTAGGCAATCTACAATGGCGGGACCTGGCTAGGGTTATGCGGGAACGCCGCCTGGAGAAGATCAGGATGGGTCGATGTGCGTGATGTCATTGTTGCAGGTCCTCTAGAGACGAGGGTCGGTGCTTTAAGCGCGTGCCAGTCATGTTTTAGGGTCGGGCTTTGGTTCCACTTGGATGATGGCAGAGCATCGATATGAACCTGCCTAGCGCCGGATGTGCTGCTTGGGGTTGTTTTCACGAGAGCAATGCCGCTGGAGATGGGGTACCACACAAGGGGCTTCGCTGCTAATGAGGGAGAAGCCATCGAAGGTGCGACTTCCGGAAGAGAGACCTATGCATGTGTTGTTGTTTCTGTCGTGAGAAATGGAGTTGCAGCACCTGGAGAGCGTCGTCTACGATGAATCGAGTGCCACCGCGTCGATGAAGCTACGGTAGGACATGAACATAGATTGGGGTTCCAGATGGGAACCCTAGAACTTGGATCTTGAACTTGATAAAAACTCTTATCGAACAATCGTCAAGAAACAACCAAATCTCAGAAAAATAATGAACATAAAAAAATCCTCGAGAATCGACCCGCTCTGATACCATGTTATAAACCAGAAATGCAGAAGTGGAATCCGAATAAAGATAAAATATTTGGAGAACATCGGGATTTTAATGTGGAACCCTACTCCCTAAAGAGGGATGAAACCACGGGAGAAGGCCTCAAAGGGTCATATGTTTCATTGAACTTTCTCATCCGAATACATGGGTGTGGGGCTCCTTATATAGCACGCATTGAGTCTCCACATCTCCAAACTGGTAAGATGTGGGACTAAACTCCGGATGGGACAAATGGATCCTGGAGAGTTCCATTTACCCATCTCCCATACATGTGACATATATAACGAGTACTCCAACAATAATCAGAGAGGTGGTCCTTGACTGGAGCTCCTATACCGAGACCCTAACCCTAATCCCTACCTCAAGCATCTCGCGTGTGCCACAACCTCAGGCCCTGCCAACCCCTCCCCCTCCCCACCGCTCGGGCCTCCCCCACGAGCATGTCTCTAGACCCGTGCAACCCCGCTTCCTCACCGCCTGGGTCCCTATAGCCCCGTTTCCCTACCCTTGGAAGTCTCGCAGTCCCGCAAGGGCACACACCTCCTCGATGCCCTACAACTCCACTACCTTGGGCCCCCGCCAACGTAACTCTTATCTTTAGAGATGTCGTAGTTACCTTCTGATGAATCTGTGATTTATCACTCTAAAAGTTGAAAATAGAGCTTTGTTCCTAAGTAATTAGCTGCATATTTCCACTTATATTGCATAATTAGCATTCATGCATGCATAAATAATATCTGTAATTTATCATTCATATTTACAAAAAATAAGAAGCCCAATTCACTTGTAAATATTCACCTGTATATTCACCATATTTCACCTATTTGTATATTTTTATAGTAACTCCAAATCCAATAAAACCAACTCTATAGTGTATATATTACTAACACTGATTAAAGAAAAAATTAAAAAAAATACTAACTCGTGATAAAACCCCAATCCAAGTTTGAAACTAGGAGCCTTAAAATGCACATATCTCTCTCGTACAATGTCCGATTTAGGTCTACTCACTTTTAAAGTAATATACATTCAGAGACCTTCAAAACAAGACCAATTTCATTAAAATCGGAGCTCGTATGCAAAACTTGGGTTTTGGGTCCCTATTGTATATCGTACATATTGACCAAAATGCCCTTCATTTTATCCTTTTATTTTCTAAATTATTAAAAATCCAAAAAAAGAGATTAAGTTGTAAATATTCTTTTCATATTTTCTCTATTTTATTTTAATTTTTCTCTTATTTAAAATTGACAAAAAATTACAAAAGATAAAATGCGGTATTTTATATCTATAAGGTACCACCCAAAAATATATTTTGTACAGATGCCTTCTTTTGATTTTCGGCCCTTCACAAAAGTTGTAGATATCGTCGAGACGAGCGACTTCCATGTTGATCACTTTTTGATTTAAACTCTTTTGTTATTTCTTTTTTATTTTTCTTTATATTTAATTTTTGAATTTTCTAGGAGCAACACGTGGCAACTCCTGGAGCCACCACATGCCACCCCATTTATTATTATTATTTTCGGATTTTATTTTATGTATATTATTATTATTATTATACTTATTTTAATTAATTATTTATTTATATTTATTTAATTAATTAATTTATTTTAATATTTTTATTTCTCTTCTTTATTTTTAGTAGCCTGCTTATTTTACTTACTATATTTTTATTTTCTCTCTTTTACTTCTTCTTTACTTGGCTTCCACTCCAAGCCACCATTTTCTCCACTTCCTCCACCATTCTCCCCACTTTCTCCATATTTTTTCCAACTCCCTCCTCCTCTTTATATTCACAACTCCTCCATCATTTTTCTTCTTCCGCCATTCTATGAGTGAGAGAGGTTCAAGCCCTGTTTAAGCCGTGAGGTGACAGCTCCCTCTTAGAAGTTGAGAGACGACAACCTGCAGGCGAGATCCGCATTTAATCTCCACGTAGTGAGCTGCCAGTCAAGGTCACATAGCTTCTCTGATTTTTGAACGCCAAATCGGATCGAGGCCACGACGATGAGAGCAGCACATCACAGCTCCACCTGGCGAAATCTCAAGTAAGTATTCTCTCCTTTTCCTCGTCATTTTATCTTTTATCTAACAATTTTTTATCTTGTTCCTCATTACATTCTCACCATCAATTTATTCAACAAATCACAAACATCACATATACACACATACACACCCCATATCTTCATTGCTGCATTTTTATGTTTCTTGTTTACGAAAAAAATTATTACAAAAAAATTAAAAAAAATCAAAAAAAGAACCAGGACAGCAATAGTCGTCCCCGCAGGCCACCGCCCAGCAGTGGCTCTCGCCTGGCTGCTGCTCCCTCCACCGCCAGCCCTTGGCGTCCGGTCCGTCCACCGCCAGCCCCCGGCAGCCAGCCCCTACGTCGTGCCTCCGCCCGATGCCTCCCCAACAAGCCCGTGCGCGCGCCGCCCGTCGTGCTGTCGCCCCGACGCGCGCCAGCCCAGCGCGATCTCCATCCCCCGCACGGCCGCTGCTCCTGCCGCTGCAGGCGAGCCTACCCCGTGACGCGTGATCCCCCTTCGACGTCGCCCTCCACCATGCGCGATACTCCAGACCGCGTACGACCGCCAGCCATGCGTCCGCCCTTCGCCGCCCAAGCGCGTCGCTCCGCCCCTCGCCAGCGGGAGCGCGTCCCCTCCGCCACTTCCTGACCACGTGACCGCCCCGCGGCCCCAAGCGCTCCGCCGCAAACGTGCCCTGGCCCCCCTTGTGCCCTAGCATGGATTAGAGGTCGAATTCTCCATTTCATTTTTTATTTTGTTTTTGTGAAAATTGCATTATCACCCCTGCATGTTTATATATTTGCAAATGTGTCCCTGTGCATAGTTTCAGTTTGTTTGTTTCATTTCTGTATTACGAAGACACCCCTGACTTTGATTATTAATTTGGACAATCATCTTGCATCATTTATTTTAATGAAAAATAGCATGTTAATGAGCAACTAATTCTTTATTGTTTTGCTATTTATTTATATTTTTGTGAGCATCAGATTATTTATTAAAAATCAGAGATTGAAAATTAGTGATATTTTGCCCTTTTATGGTCTGAAATTTGCACATACATATTCCTTGCTCCAAAGATTGTGAAAAAAATATATATGATGCCTCTAAATGCTCTTTAATTACTTTCATTTCATCGAAATTGGAGTTGTCTTTTGCATAGAATAAATTCTAGAGTGATTTATGTAATTGAATTTTAATTAAATCCACGAATAAGATTTTCGAGAAATTTCAATTCTCTTAGATTCCTGATTAAATTATCTATCTGAGCTATTTGATAAATAGCTCTCTGGATAATTTGACTTCGTGTATTAATTAGGATTTAAATACTCACAGTCGCTCCATTTTTAGTAAAAAATTCATAAAAAAATCATAAACTGTCAGAAAATTCTAAAAAAATAATGTAGCTTAATTTCATCTTATTTCACTTCCAGTAATTTTTTCATAATGTTCTCATATCAATTACACAAAAAATTACATAAAAACCCTAAAAACGTTTGCATTTTTCATTTGTGCATTTTAAATCCAAAAATTACAAAAAAAATCCATTTTGCATTAATAATTGAATTAGGTTTACAGGAAAAATACAATCTCGTAAATTTGAACTAAGTTCTGATTAAAATTATTTTTGGCTAAGTTGTTTATTTTTCTTAATAACCTAGTTCATCCGCATCAGTGCATCTGCATTTTGATTGAATAAAAAAAATTAAAAAAATCCCACATGGAGAACCACGATCAAATCCCTCTAACTTGATCCCGAGTTGTTCCTTTACCTCCTTGAGTCGACTTTGGGGCTTGCCTAGGTTAAACAAACATAAAACTGTACTTAATTTCATTCGATGATTCATCGATCTGTACGGATAATTTTAATCGATCTGGATTTATCTGACTGCAATAAAATCGTTAATTCGATACTACTAAAAAGGGTAGATCTGAGGTAATCAAATGGCGCCATTACCTGGAGGCAAACGGCTTAGGATCACCTTAGAAAATTAGATTTACGTTTTCTAGTCACTCGAGTAGTCTGATCCCCGAACCACCTTGTAATTATTCCATTTTTTCTATTTGTTTCTCTCTCTCTCTCTCTCTCTCTGACATTTTTGTATCTTTTTATGCGAGGGCTCGGTGGACTTGGAGCGGCTTTCTTGAAGTCGACACATCTCGAAGTGCATCGGAGGCCGACGATTTATGGATCAAGTCGGCTGTTGAGACGTGATTTACACGAAATTCACGGGGTCTAAATATGGTGTCTCACACAAGGCGGAGACAACCGTCGCTGTGGCGACCCTCAAATGAATCTCGTATAAAATCAACAATTAACCCACACTATAGATCAAGTAATAAGAAATAAATGTGAAGTTAAAATTTATTTTTAACTCTACATAAGTGGTGCATAGAGCAAGTATGCAGAGAGTTCGAACACAGGGAGCAAGGCAGGGTAGATCAACTAGGTGTGTGTGTGTGTGAAAGTGAAGTGTTGCCTACACTATGCAATGCAAGTATTTCTGTGGGTTTTAATTTTTATTTTTTTAATTATTTATTTTTTAATTTTGTATTTTGATTTTTAATTTTCTATATATTTTTTATTTTATATTTTTTATATTTTTTTTCTTTTTCAATATTGGAATATATAAACAATGTAATAAAAGGGGTGATAAAATATTTATATAAATATGTAAAAATGCTCAAAAATTCAGAAATAAAATATTTTTGGTCTTTTCATAAATATTTACTGTTTTTGTGATTTTTGGGTATTTTTTAGAATGTTTTTGATAATTTTAAATGGCAAAAAAAGGAAAACAGGGAATAGGCTACTGGCTGAAGGTAAAATAGGAATGAAAAATATCAAACAGCCACAAAATTTTTCCAAACTAATTTTAAAATAAGGAGAATAAAATGGGGAACCTACAAGATTTGAATTTGTATTTTTCTGATTTTTCTACGATTTTATAGAATTTTTTTGAAGTTTTAAGATGTTTTTTAATTTTTAAGGTTTTTCTTTTGTACTTTTTAGTGATATTTGGACTGACACTAAAATATAATAAAATAGACAGTAAGTATTTTTTTTAGAATTTTTCTAGGTGTTATAAAATTTTTTTGGTATTTTCTAAGCTAGACAGTACTGAAATGGCATGTTTTTTATTTTTAATAAATATAAAAATGCAACTAAAATAGAAACTAAAAATATGGCGTGAAAGTGCAAGTTAACAGGAGCTTAGCATAATTTTTTGTGGAACTTTTCAAGTGCAAATGATGCCTTAAATAAATGGAGCAAGCACGCAAAAATATTCAGCCTAGCAGGGGAATATATGCAAATACACAATCATCCAGGGGCATACATGCAATTTTTCCACAAAATAATACACTTAATATTTAATTTAAAGGACCAATCACAAATTCCCAAACCCGGGAGGGTACAGGTGCAAAATGACCACCAGGGCGCGTGACTTGCACGTGCTTGGGAAGGACTCAAATGTACTATCCAAAACCTTGGGGGTCTGAATGCAAATATTCCAGAAAATATTACACTTAATACTAAATTTGCCGGACCTCAACGAAATAAACAAACCCACAAGGGGGTCCGTGCAAAATGCCCGCGCCTCACGTGAACGGGTCACGTGAGGTGACGTGGCCTAAACCTCAGCGTAATTTTGGGAAGCACAGGGGCCTAGTTACAAAATTTACAAAAGTTTTAAACTACCAAGGAAAGTTTTAGGACTAAAATAAAATTACAAAAAGGCGCGGGGAAGATGTGCAAAATACTCAACAGGATCGGATCGAACGGCGCCAGAGATATCACTTGCCACGTGTCGTTGCGAGGGCGCCCGATACCGCTTCGTCGGTGACGACTGCGATTAGATATGGTGGGACTGATCAGACGGCTTGGGAACGACCAAGATCCAACGGCGGCTGCGCTATCTGGGGAGAATGCCTTGATCGACGGCTGGAGATGCGGGAGGACGAACAAAGAAGAACTCCGGCCAGGCGGAACTCTCTGAGCTCCTCCTCCGATCTCCGGCCGACTCGAAGCTCGCAATATGGCGCTATACCGACCTGGAGGCTTCCTCTATCTACTGGAGTGGCCAAAAAGCCCCGACGTTGGTCGGAGGGCTTGCAGGAGGACGACGAGGCTTTAGAGCTCCAAGGTCCTCCGGCAAACCTTCAAAATCACCCAGCTGTTGCTTTGACTCACGTGCCTGCACCAAAAAGTTACTCCCTCGAGGGCAAAATGCCTCAAGGGTTGGGGGAACAATTGGAAGCGATGATAACGAAGATGGTGGTCGTCGCCGGAGGAGCGCTCCGGCGAAGGTGGCGATAATGCACGTGGATCGATGGGAATGAGCGATTACGTATGCGAAAGATTCCTACGATGACTGAGAATAAAAAGGGACAAGAAAATGAGGGGAATGGATACCTCAAGGGCTAGAACCCACGGTTGAAGAGACCTCAACGGCGAGGCTCGCCGGAGGTGTGGAACACGCCCAGATCGTGTCGCTCCTCCGCCTTGAAGAGGGATACTTGGAGTTGTCACCTCCAAGGTGCTCGAGCAAGTCCGGGGGGGGGGGGGGGGAGAACTAGATGAATCGCGGTTCAAATTCGAATGTAAGTCAAGGCTTCCTCTTTATTGGGTTGACGGACAGGGCTCATAGAACGATGCGTCAAGAGCACATCAGTGATCCAGGGCTCGAGATAGCACGAAGGCGTGTATGATGAATCCTCGAGGATCAAAAGTCGTGAAGAACGCATCGCAAAAAGATGAATGGGGCAGCCTCGAAAATTCCGAGAAAATGGGTCAAAACCCACTTCTGACACAAGGCAGGGAGGAAGGTCAGGCTGTTGACCTTGGTCAACAAGCCCGACCACCTGGTTGGTCCACGTGGACCAACCAGGAAAAACCTCATGGAAATACCTTATTAAATTAATTAAAATCGAAAATGATTTTATTAATTTTAGGTTATAAAATAAAAAAATATTTATTATTTTATGTAGTATTTTATTCTGATTTTTAATTATTTTTATGAGATATATTTTTACAAGTTGTCTTTTTAGCCCTATATAGGGTACATATACCTATGTATTTTATTATTTTATTTTTTATTTTGTGTATTTTAATTTTATTATTTTTATTTACAACTTTATAAAATTATAAGATACTTTTATACACCTAAATATATTTTTATTTTAGTTTTCTGACGTGTTTTGTATATTAAATAAAATAAAAGCATCAAATGTATAGGTATAAATATAGGTCATATACCTATGTATTGTATTTGTAAGTATTTTTATGTTATGTTTCTTTTATGTTTTTATTATGATTTTAATGCACACATATATTATAAGTAATATTTACAATATTATAAAAATATAAAATTATAAAAATACTGAATAAATAATAAATTGAATATTTTAATCTGTACAAGTATACAATGAGGGTCCAAAACTCAACTTTCAAACCGTAGCTCCGCCAAATGAGAAACCACTGCCATTAAATAGCTTATTTTATTCTATATACAATTAAAGTGAGTTTGCTGCATTTGGAGTGTTCATTTGTGAGATACGGGTATGGGAAGTTGGGATTCTGGATTTTTATTCAGACCATAACTTTTTATCTGTGTATTACTTTTCAGTGAAATCAATTTTGCATTTTTCTATATAAAATTATCTACAACTTTCATGTACAAAGTTTCTTTAATTGATGTATAAAAAGTAGAACCAAAAATAGGTCCCAAAATGAATAAAGAATGAATTAAAAGTATAGGTGTTTTGACTGTAACTGGCCCTTATCTCCCCCTACTTTATTCCTTGTCGACCTATCCATCAAGATGCCTAGGTCTTGGGGTTTCGGGTCATAAAATATTTACAATATTTTATTCTTTTTCTTTTCTTTTATTTATTCTATAATTTTGGCTTTAATTACAATATTTTATACACTATTTACATGTACATGCATGAATGCTAATATGATCTATTTAAGGGTATTTACAGGCATTTGCTAGGGTTTTTGAGGCCGAAATGATAGAATAAAGATGATGAAATATGGATTCATCATCCCCCTATACTTTACCTTTGCTAGTCCCTAGAAAACACTTATACAATAAGTGCAAAAAGAAAAATAAAGAAAAGAAAAAAGAAGAACTTGGATTTCAGTTGATCGTCAAACTTGTCTTCACAAAATCAAAGTTTGGAGCTTAAGTCGGACCTTTGGAATTTTAGTGCAGGCAGAACCTTAATGAGAACCGTGTTTGAAATCCAACAGTCCTTGAGAATCCCAAAACTCTGCTCAAGTCTCCTCGATAGCCAGGTCAGAAATATCTCAATTCATATGCAAACTCTTACGACTATGAGTCTGACTCGTACAGTGTAAGTGATGGTGGCTCTCCCCAACTAAAATGACAAAGAAACTGACTTCTCCAGTACGACAACCCAATGATTCCCCAATCCAATAACTCCATCCTCGAGGAGCGGGGTATTCCCTTCTAAGTTCAAGTGGCAACCAGCTCAAGAGGAGGGGGTGAAGAGAAGAATGAACGGTAGCCAGTATAGCTACCTATCCTAGGATGCAAGACCAGTGTAGTCAAGTCATCCAACTGCAGGCTCACATATTTGACTTTGGAACACAAGCTTGCTTATTGGCTTTACCACATTTGTACATACTTTGCAGGCTTTTTATTTTTGTACATGCCTGAACCTCTTTTTTTTGAATACTATTCACAGCAGCATTTACATAAGGAGTTTTTCCTCTTGAGCCAGTAGACTATCCCTCTTTTGAAGCTTTATCGCAACCCACAGCCTCCTGTCTTTAGACTTCCTAATCACTGGACGGGTTGGGGTGCACTTCCCTCCCTAGAGGAGGGCAAATGTTTCCACTTGTGTGCGTCTCATACCGGCAAATCCAATCCCCTCACCACTCCAACTGAGTTGAGCCATGTGAAAGGTGCAGGTGTCCAAGTTAGGTCATTATCAACAAGAGTCGTGCGCGTGCTCTGAACTACCTTACTTAGGCAGTCAAGAATCCACTGAACCAAGTCTCGTGATCCTCAAAGAATTAAGTCAACTAGACCTGAAGTACTTCAAACTCAGTTCCTATAAGGTTCCTGTTATTAGGTAGATTTTAAGGTCCAATCAAACTCCAATCTCTGGATTTTACGTAGACTTGTTCAACTATCAAACTCAATCCTAAAAATGCGAATGCAATACGATGCAGAAAATATTTTTGTAATGCAATTTTCAAAGATTTTGAACTTTTTATGGATTTTTGAAAAGATGATGATGGCGCACATGCAGATGCATTTTTTTCAAAAATATTTTTCAAATGTTTTTAGATTTTACTTTTGCAAATGTTTTTGGGATTTTTGAAAACAAAAAGATTTTGGCTGAAAACTAGGTGAAAATATGTACACGGGAGCGCTTCTTATAATTACAAGAAGTGGATTTTAAGAATTTACAAGGGTAAGTGATCAAATTTATAGATATATGTATATATAAAGAATTTTAGGTGTGATGTCTATATTCCTCAAACTTATTTGACACAAGCTCTTCACAAAATTTTTGAAAACTATAGTTCAAAATAATTTTTACAACATTTTTCAAACATGTACACACATTTGAAAATCATTTTGCAAAGGCTTTCAGAATAGTATATATAGGTTTTTTCAAAATATTTTTGCAACCATTTTTCAAACCATTTGCAAATCATTTTCACACATTTTGTTTCACACAAAGAAAAGAAATTTTACAAACCACACATTTTTACAAAGGTTGAAAACATGTAACAAAATATTTTCAAAATAGTTTTCAATAAATGTTCACAAAGATCTTCAAACTATTTTTCAATCATTTTGCAAAAAAAAACATTTTCACCTGATTTATTAATCAGTAAATACAAAAAGAATTTTAGGAATAATCACATCTTTTTATTTAATGAATTTTAAAGAATTATTAGTCATATTTATTAAGAAAATACGAAAGTACAAGTTATGGCTAAAGTATATACATAGTATATACGACCCCCTATATTAGCTTGAGCCATGTTCTCATAGATCGGAGAGAAAAGAGAAGACATAACTTGTACTAAGTATAGACAAGTCTAAAGAATAAATAAATAAAGGTATGGATGAACAGACGAATGAGAAGTTGACCGTTCCCCCTATACTTAGGATCAAATAATCCTAAGTATAGTAGACTGTACACAACGCAGGGAGGATCAAGGGTGGGAATGAACAGATCGTACTCAGATTGTCTCCCCCTATACTTAGGGTAAAATATCCCTGAGTATAGACGATAAGAGGAGACAATGGAGAGGACCGCAAAGAATGAAAACTCAGGGTGCCAACCCCCCTGTACTTAGGACAAAGTACGTCCTAAGTATGGAAAACTGTCTACAAGGGCGGTACCTTTTTGATAGATAAAGAAAATAGAAAAGGAAAAGAAGAAAAGAAGAAAAGAAATTGACAGATGATATGTACAACGGAAGATGGGAGTGATCACCATGTATGAGATGCAGATGATATGAGTCAAAGAACACATCTCATACTAGAAGAATAGGGGCAACGTTAATGGTCAGCGGATCATGATCTAGATATAGTTTCAGGCGGTGACCATTGACACGGAAGGTAGAGGAAGATGACGGTTCTGATATATCAATGCTGCCATTGTCATGTACCTTCCTAACCACATAGGGACATTTCCACTTGCTCTGTAATTTTCCTGGAAATAATTTCAGCCTGGAATCAAACAACCATACTCTCTGATCTCGCTCAAACTGTTTATGGCTAATGTGGGAATCGTGCCATGTCTTCACTTTCTCCTTGTACTGTAGGCTGCTTGAAAAAGCTGTGTCTCTTAGTTCCTCCAGGGCTGCCAACTCTGCTCTCCGCTGATCTCCTATACTCCCGGGATCCAATAATAACTCAGTTACTGCCCAGAGTGACTTATGCTTTATCTCCACAGGAAGATGGCACGGCTTGCCTTAGACGATATGAAAGGGAGATGTCCCCAATGGATTCTTGAAAGATGTCCGATAGGCCCACAAGACCGAGTCCAAAACCTGCGACCAATCTTTTCGGTCTGGGCGGACAACCTTTTGCAGGATAGTCTTTATCTCCCGGTTCGATACTTCAGCAAGACCATTAGTTTGAGGATGATACTGTGTGGCAACCCGATGGTCAATGCCGAACTCGTCTGCAAGGGCCCTAACCTTATCATTGATGAAATGAGACCCCCCGTCTGAAATCAAGACTCTAAGTACCCCGAACCGTGAAATGATATTTTCCTCAAAAATTTGCACACGGTTTTAGCATCTGCGGCTCGGGCAGGGATGGCCTCAACCCATCGGCTGACATAATCTACAGTGAGCAAAATATGCTTGAATCCCTGACTTTTAAGAAATGGACCCATGAAATCAATCCCCCATGCATCAAAAACCTCACAAAAGTGAATGGGTTGCACGGGCATCACGTCTCTCTGTCCGCAGGTTCCCATTTTCTGACAGTCAGTATACCTCTTCACGAACTCATCAGAATCCTTGAAGAGAGTAGGCCACCATAGGCCGGATTGAAGCACCTTCTGTGCTGTCCTTTTTCCAGAATGATGTCCTCCTGCCTCAAGCTTGTGGCAGTATGTGAGGACGCTATGATGCTCTTCTTGAGGAATGCACCTCCTCCAGATGCTGTCCCCTCCTTCATGATAAAGGACAAGATCCTCCCAATGGTAAAACTAGGCCTTCGCCAGGAAGGTCTCGAGTTTCTGTTTGGGACAACCTTGTGGGACTGTCTTGGCAACAAGATAGTTCACAATGTCGGCATACCACGAGAGCGAGGTGATAGCCAAGATCGCCTCATCTGGAAATGTCTCCGTGATAGGTGCGCTGGGCTCAGATTCCTCAAGATTCTCCAATCTGGAGAGATGATCCGCCACCACATTCTTGACTCCAGGCTTATCCTTAATCTCAATATCAAATTCCTGGAGTAGAAGGATCCATCTGGTAAGGCATGCTTTGGCATCCTTCTTAGCCATTGAGTACCGGATGGCGGTGTGATCTGTGTAGACTGTCACTCTAGATTCGAGAATATAAGATCGATACTTATCCAAAGCAAAGACTACGACAATTATCTCTTTCTCAGTCACAGTATAATTCCGTTGAGCGACATCCAAAGTCCGACCGGCGTAGTGAATGGCAAACGACAATCCATCCCTCCTCTGTCCAAGCACAGCCCCAACGGCAAAATCTGAAGCGTCCGTCATGATCTCGAATGGGAGAGACCAATCAGGTGGCTGAAGGACAGGAGCCAAAACAACCATACTTTTGAGAGTCTCAAAAGATGCAAGACACTTATCATCAACAATGAACTCAGTGTCTTTCGTCAACAGGTCAGTAAGTGGTCGGCTAATCCGACTGAAGTCCTGAATGAACCGTCGGTAGAAACCAACATGCTCCAGAAAAGACCGCAATTGACGCAGATTGGACAGTGGATTGAGTTTTCTAATGATATCCACCTTGGCCGGATCGATCTCCATGCCCCTGTTGGAGCCGATATGACCAAGGACCATCCCTTGAGTCACCATGAAGTGACTCTTCTCCCAAGACAATACGAGGTTGACCTCAATGCAACGCTGAAGCACACGGTCTAGGCAGTCAAGACAAGCATCGAACCCGTCGCCATAGACCGAGAAGTCATCCATGAAGACCTCTAAATAGTCACCCACCATGTCCGAGAATATGGAGAACATGCACCTTTGGAATGTCGCCGGAGCGTTACATAGACCAAAGGGCATCCATCTGAAAGCATACGTCCCAAACGGACAGGTGAATATCGTTTTCTCCTGGTCTTCGGGCGCAATGGCCACTTGATTATATCCGGAGTACCCGCCAATAAAGCAGTAATGACTCTTCCCAGCTAGCCGCTCGATAATCTGATCAATGAATGGCAGGGAAATGATCCTTCTTGGTGGCCTCATTCAATCGTCTGTAGTCCACACATACCCTCCAAGAAGTGGGTACTCGGGCAGCGATCTCCTCTCCAGACTTATTCACAAATGTAGTGATACCCGTCTTCTTGGGTACCACATGTAATGACTAACCCACTTGGAGTTGGAGATGGGATAGATAAAATCGGCGCTCCACCACCTCGATATTTCTTTCATGACTACCTCTTGAAGATTCGGGTTTAGCAGTCCTCACGCAACGGCTTAACGTTGTCCTCAAGATAGATGTGGTGGGAGCACAGATTCGGGCTAAGCCCCTGGAGATCAGCTATACTCCATCCTATTGCCTTGCGGCTTCTTTCAAGAACCTCCATCAAACGAGATTCTTGTTCTCCAGTCAAACCTGCTGAGATAATAATTTGGTGCATGTTTGGCTCACCTGCGGCAGAGGCTTCGGTTCTGGACAACTGGGAGGTGACAGATCTGGCTTCTGATATGTCTGTGTGAAGGCGACCAGGTCTTCATGTGAGAACTCTCGCTCTGCATGAATTTCTGACAAAGGGAGTCCTGTTGAATCATCAATAAACTGTACTGGCTCGCACTCTGTCATGACTGTTGGCTCAGAAGGAATCAGACACGGCAAATATTCATCAAAATCATCCCAATCAATGTCTGAATCCGAGGGATCTGAAGTAGATGAACATGATTGAAAATCATCGGCACCACTCGTCCCAACACTGTCAGCCTCAAGTGTATCCTCACCCAAGGGTGTGCTCTCTAGGCTCTCGACTGCCATAAGCTTTAAATATAGTGAATATGAAGATAGGGCAAGGGTCTGTGCTACGGGATCTGTCCAAATGGATTCATCATCAGTCATCACAAAGTCACACTCTTGGTGGATGTCTAGCTCTTCCTCTGTCATCTGCTCGGCTTCGCTGGACTATTCCGAGCATGCCAATTCTCTGGCTCTGGTCTTGTCAATCGTTTCTATTTGTATGCTCTCGCCCTCTACGCGAAAACACACCGTCCCACTGTCATGGTCGGATATCGCCTTGGCAGTGGCCAAGAATGGGCGTCCAAGTATGATGGGGGCATCGGTTACCGATTCAGGGATCTCCATGTCCAATACAACAAAGTCCACGAGGAATTTCAGGCCCTGAATGGTAACGACCACGTCCTTCAACAATCCCTTCGGCCTCTTAATCGACCTGTCAGCAAACTGAAGGACCGTCCTGCTCTGAAGAAGAGGACCAAACTCGAATCGGTTGAGTAAGGCTGCCGGAAGGAGGTTGATAGAAGAGCCACTGCCTAATAGAGTACGATCGAACCGCTGCTCTTAAATCTCGCATCTGACATAGGAAGCTCATGTATCAGGTCTTTTGGCTGGCAATGTGTTCTGAATGGTGCAACAAGTGTCATGGGTGAGCATATGGATTTGATCTCTATACCTCTTCTTCCTGCGGTCAGTAGTTGTCTCTTTCAAATTCTTTTTGAAGAAGGGGATATGCTCAAATGCCTCCCGTAGAGTCAGCTGAATGTGGAATCTGTCAATCATTTGGTTGCCGAACTCTACCTGCTGGTTCTTTTTTTGATTTTCTTTTTTATTCCCCTTCGCCCGACGGAGTGCCTCAAGGAAGGGGATGGTAGGGGCCTCCTCAGATGGAGGTATAGGAATAGGTCCATGTGCCTGTGAAGGAATAGAATCCGTACAATCATCATCATTCAACACATATGGATCCGCAATGTGAACAGAAACCTTTCCTTTATTCATGTTTTTGTTTTTCTTGTTACCACAGTCCATAGATACAAAAGGTGGTAACACCACAGAGGGAAGCTCAACAAAAGTAGATGTGGTGGCCTCAGTACCACCACCGGCACCTGTCTTCGTGGCATCAGCACCGCGCTATGGCTCTGCACCCAAAATGGTGGCATCAGCACCACCGTCTGCATCTGGTATCACGACGGCCTCAGTACCGTCGTATGGAACTCCATCGTTGGTGGCATCAGCACCACCGTCTTCAATATCCTCATCAGCGGCATCAACACCGCTACTCTGCTCCTCTGGTGCTCCTGATGCTGCTTGTTGTTGTTGCTCAGAAGAGGCGCCGCCGGCTGGCATCCTACCGCTCCTAGTAGTCACAAAATCAACATCATACAAAGAATAATACATATCACTCAAATAGTCACTAGGAGAGGTATCCTCTGTGAACTCTACCTGCTCAGACTTTCTTTTTAAATTATTCGGATTCGGTTCGGTCTGAGCTGGTATGGCGACCTTGCCTTTGATGATCTCCCTCATCTCCTGCCGGAACTCGTCCATTTCCTGTCGGAAGGATGCTCACTGTTCGGAAAGCAAGCGGGCAAGATCGTCTAATGCTGGGTTCTCAAAAGTGGGGGCCTGAGAACCGGATGGGTTCCCTTGCGGGAAATGAGGCTGCTGCTGCTGTGGCTTATACTGGGGAGGATGGGGATAAGATTGATGAGGCTGCTGACGCTGCCTCCACTGCTGTCCCTGATAGGAGGGACGAGGACCACTCTGGTATTGCGGCTGGGCGTACTGGGGCTGCTGCTGCTGCTGTTGTGACTGCTGGCTGTTCTGCTGTCCTTGGGCAGGGGGCTGCTGTTGAGATGAGGAACCACCATTGCCCCAACGGAATCCGGGGTGATCGCGACGAACCCCGGGCTGAGGGTACCAGTCATACCAAATCCCATTGACTTCCATCAATGGTTCCTGCTCGAAGGAGGGTGGGGGAAGAACTGCCAGTGGCTGCTCCAGCTGATAAACCACCATCTGAGTGTCCTGAGATGGCGGCTGCGCTGGGTAGTACTGTAGCAGCGGGACCGGTTCTGTCTGGATGTGATTGACCTGGCAGTACGAGGCAGAGGGTTGGGACGAGCTGCTACTGCTCGGATCAGCATGTGACCTGGGAGGCTGCTGGGAATGAGTTTGTGCCTCCTGTACACAAAGGATCTACGTCTTCAGGTCACTCATCGTCTTGGCAATTTGGTCCATCTGGGCCATGCCTTGCATTTGTTTCTTCTCGAGGATCTCGAGACGGTCCAGTTTCTCACTGATGATACCCATGTCGGTTTGGGCTGATTCGGCTTGGGCTGCGGCCCCCGACGAAGTGTGAGGACCGACATCGATGCGGGCGATCCTCTGGAATGATCCCGCTCCTTGCGTGGGCTTCTGCTGTGTGTAAACACGGGCTTGGGCCATGACGGTTGAGTTTTCTGCCATGCCTTCGTAGATGGACCAAACGTCGTCTTCACCCTTTGAAAAGTAAGACCCACCGCAAGAGGCGTTGACAAGCCCCTGCAGCTCCGGTGTCAGTCCACAAAAGAAACTCTACACTAGATTGGGCTTTGAGATGTCATGGTGTGGACACCGGTCGATGAGCTCTCTGAATCGATCCCAGGCTTCATGAAACTGTTCATTAGGGATCATGACAAAATTGCTGATCATAGCTCTAGCTGCATTAGTCCAGCCGAGAGGATAATACTTGTTCAAGTAAGCGGTCCGGAGGTCTGCCCATATGTCGACGAATCGCCCCAAGTGTTTGAGCCAGTAAGCGGCTCTGTCAACCAAAGAAAATGGAAAGGCGATCATCTTAATCGTGTCCTCAGTCACCAACCGATCATGGATTGTGCTGCAAATCATTTCAAGTTCTTGAAGGTGGAGGTGCGGCTCTTCGATCGGCATCCCATGGAATTTGGGTAGAAGCTGAATAGTGTGGGGCCGAAGCTCGAAATCTCCAAGGATAGCAGGGAGTCGGATCCACCGATGAGTGAGGGAAGCTGCTGGATTATGCAATTCTCGCATTATGGTCTGCGGCGGCCTATCTTGGTTGGGTTCTCCTCCCTGGTTCTCTACAATAGGAATATCTCCTCCACCGCCACCGCCACTGCCCCCTGGTCGGTTTTCTCTCAGATGTGTTATCTCTCGCATGAGGTAACCCATAAAGACTCCCTGGTCTCAGATCTGTCTCTACATTGTCTCCAGGGATGCTAGCAAGGAGTTGTTGATAGCTGCTTGATCAATGTAGAATGGAGGGTGCTCATGGTCATCTGGATGCTCGCCTCTGTCAGCCATGTCTGGGTTCTCTGAAAAAGCAAAAGAACCCATCTCAGGTGCCGTCAAATGTTCTGAGCTCTACGATGCACTAAATTCTGAGGCTCTTGGACTGATGGAAGGGGATTGAGAAGGGTGGTCGAGGGGGAACAGGGTGGAAGTGAACTCAGGCTCGGAGAGCGGACTCTCTAAGGTCGTCCTAGATGAATGAGGAGGAGTGCTGGATAGCGGTGCCGATAAAGTCGGCCTAAGAGACCTCTGTCCCATCATCTTGATTATTGGGTAGAGCAAGGTGAATGCAGAAGAGAGAAGAATGAAGGGAGAAGCAAAATTGTGCACAATTGTGCTGTGTTTTTGATCTTGACCTAAAATTGACTAGCAATCAAACACAAAACAAGGGTGAGTTCACCAACTCAACACATGAAGCCGTGAAGGTTCGGCTTTTATCTTGTCAATTTTAGCTTGAATTCAAGAATTTATCTAATCACGAGTCCTAAGAGCGCTATGCCTAAAGGAGAGAGAGTACTGCTGGAAAAGTATTCCCGTACTTGTCCTCCTCCCGTGTAACATGTAACTTGCGCTTTTTAAGGTCCTTGTAACCCTTCCTGGATTCCTACTCAACCAAAGAAGAAGAGGGAGGAAGCCGATAGGTGAAACTGATACTTCGGACCTCGCTCGCAATGGAATCACCCGTGAGCGTGCAAGATCCTACTCAAGCGCAGACGGTGAGACAGACACACCCGTGAAGGCGTGGCCTATGCTCGGTACTTCGGACAAGGTCGATGCTCACACAATAGTGAGTCACCAATGGTGACCAAGCCCTACTCGCCTACGTATGATAGTAGCACCAATACTTCGGAAATCCATGCGATACACAAGGCAACCACAAGTTGGGTTTTTGGCTCTAATCCTTACGAAGCACTCAACTCACTTGGAAGGAGACCTTCCCATGCAACCTGAAAACAAGTGAGGGTGTTGCTCTCCCCAGTCAATGAATCCAGTTACCAATTTTATTTAGGTCAAAGTTTTCTTAGCAGTCCCTTTTTAAATTTTTTTGGTGTTACCGCTTCTTTTGAGTAAATTCAAACAAGCGCCTAATGATTTTTTTCTTTGATCCTACTTTATCCAAAAACAGAGGGAGAAAAGAGTCGGAAAAGCCGTGCAAGTCGACACCAAGGTGGAAATCTCACCTTTATGCCTAAATGATGAATGCCAAGTAAGAAGACTTACAACGCCTCCAGCTCTCTCCATGCGGGATGCAAAGCAGAATTTTATAAACCTATACTATATGGCGGTATGCAAGTGGAAATCGTCCTAAGCAGGCAATTGCTACGTGAAGAACCACAAGTCAACCACCAATCTCCAATCCTAAGGTCCGGTCTAGGCTCACCCCTCCTCCTCTCAACACATCGAGTTCAGGAGAAGCGCTTGGCGGGATGAGCGCGCGAAGCGCGGATCGAAGACTAATGACTAACTGTTTAATTAGACTAAGTCCAAGTACGAGCTATAGGTTCATGCAATTGTTGTTAAGGTGTTTGGACCTAATCTAGTCGATCAAGCAATTCCTAGAACTAAGGGCTCAATCCACAAAAGAAATGAAAAAGGAAAACAAATCCGGAAAATGACAGTCGAAAAACGCGATGAAATCCACGGTAAGCCCCCAGGTGAACAAACACCCGGAAATTAAGCTCGGAAGTCCAAGTGTCCAAGTCCTGTATTATTACAAATTAATATGAATCTCTCTCTCACCAAATAAAATAAGAGGGAATCTAGTCACTCTCTCACTCCTCCTGCTCTCTCCTATCGGCTTGGCTTAAGAAAAGCCGGCTCCGCTTCACGTGGCTGCTCCGAATCGCCTAGGCGATCCGCCTTGCTCCGCGATCCCTCGCAAGAAGACAAGAAAACGAGTGGTCAGAAAGCTCCACAATATATATAAAAAATGCAAGAGAGACAAAATGAAGCAATGGTAGACAAATAAACACACTCAAACAAAAATGATGATCTACTCGTTGTTGCTTCCCGGCAACGGCGCCATTTGATTTACACGAAATTCACGGGGTCTAAATATGGTGTCTCACACAAGGCGGAGACAACCGTCGCTGTGGCGACCCTCAAATGAATCTCGTATAAAATCAACAATTAACCCACACTATAGATCAAGCAATAAGAAATAAACGTGAAGTTCAAATTTATTTTTAACTCTACATAAGTTGTGTATAGAGCAAGTATGCAGAGAGTTCGAACACAGGGAGCAAGGCAGGGTAGATCAACTAGGTGTGTGTGTGTGTGTGAAAGTGAAGTGTTTCCTACACTATGCAATGCAAGTATTTCTGTGGGTTTTAATTTTTATTTTTTTTAATTATTTAATTTTTAATTTTGTATTTTGATTTTTAATTTTCTATATTTTTTATATTATATTATATATATATATTTTTTCTTTTTCAATATTGGAATATATAAACAATGTAATAAAAGGGGTAATAAAATATTTATAAAAATATGTAAAAATGCTCAAAAATTCAGAAATAAAATATTTTTGGTCTTTTCATAACTATTTACTGTTTTTGTGATTTTTGGGTATTTTTCAGAATGTTTTTGATAATTTTAAATGGCAAAATAAAGGAAAACAGGGAATAGGCTACTGGCTGAAGGTAAAACAGGAATGAAAAATATCAAATAGCCACAAAATTTTTCCAAACTAATTTTAAAATAAGGAGAATAAAATGTGGAACCTACAAGATTTGAATTTGTATTTTTCTGATTTTCTACGATTTTATAGATTTTTTTTTGAAGTTTTAAGTTGTTTTTCAATTTTTAAGGTTTTTCTTTTGTAATTTGTAGTGATTTTTGGACTGACACTAAAATACAATAAAATAGACAGTATGTATTTTTTTTGGAATTTTTCTAGCTGTTATAAGTCAAGGCTTCCTCTTTATTGGGTTGACGGACAGGGCTCATAGAACGATGCGTCAAGAGCACGTCAGTGATCCATGGCTCGAGATAGCACGAAGGCGTGTATGATGAATCCCCGAGGATCAAAAGTCGTGAAGAACGCATCGCAAAAAGATGAATGGGGCAGCCTCGAAAATTCCGAGAAAATGGGTCAAAACCCACTTCTGACACAAGGCAGGGAGGAAGGTCAGGCTGTTGACCTTGGTCAACGAGCCCGACCACCTGGTTGGTCCACGTGGACCAACCAGGAAAAGCCTCCTGGAAATACCTTATTAAATTAATTAAAAATCAAAAATGATTTTATTATTTTTAGGTTATAAAATAAAAAATATTTATTATTTTATGTAGTATTTTATTCTGATTTTAATTATTTTTATGAGATATATTTTTACAAGTTGTCTTTTTACCCTATATAGGTACATATACATATGTATTTTATTTTTATTTTTTTTTATTTTGTGTATTTTAATTTTATTATTTTTATTTATTATTTTATAAAATTATAAGATACTTTTATACACCTAAATATATTTTTATTTTATTTTTTTGATGTATTTTGTATATTAAATAAAATAAAAGCATCAAATGTACAGGTATAAATATAGGTCCTATACCTATGTATTGTATTTGTAAGTAATTTATTTTATGTTTCTTTTATGTTTTTATTCTGATTTTAATGCATAAATATATTATAAGTAATATTTACAATATTATAAAAATATAAAATTACAAAAATAATGAATAAATAATAATTTGAATATTTTAATCTGTACAAGTATACAATGAGGGTCCAAAACTCAACTTTCAAACCGCAGCTACGCCAAATACGAAACCACCGCCATTAAATAGCTTATTTTATTTTATATACAATTAAAGGTGAGTTTGCTGCATTTGGAGTTTTCATTTGTGAGATACGGGTCTGGGAAGTTGGGATTCTGGATTTTTATTCAGACCATAACATTTATCTGTATATTATTTTTCAGTGAAATCAATATATTTTTCTATATAAAATTATCTACAACTTTTATGTACAAAGTTTCTTTATTTGATGTATAAAAAGTAGAACCAAAAATAGGTCCCAAAATGAATAAAGAATGAATTAAAAAGTATAGGTGTTTTGATTGTATCTGGCCCTTATCTCCCCCTACTTTATTCCTTGTCGACCTATCCATCAAGATACCTAGGTCTCGAGGTTTCGGGTCATAAAATATTTACAATATTTTATTCTTTTTCTTTTCTTTTATTTATTCTATAATTTTGGCTTTAATTACAGTATTTTATACACTATTTACATGTACATGCATGAATGCTAATATGCTCTATTTAAGGGTATTTACAGGCATTTGCTAGGATTTTTGAGGCCAACATGATAGAATAAAGATGATGAAATATGGATTCATCAAGACGCCAGAAAGTTTTTTTTATTTTTGTTAACTTGTACAAAAAAGTGTTTGCATTTACAACGGTTCCCGTTTGGGATCTCGCACGTGTAAGTCATAATAAAACGTGTCCCCGTGTGATATGTGGTTGCTTTACGTAGAATAGGACCTGCGCTTGCGGCTTTTAGAGCTATTTTAGGACCTGTTTGTGCTCGTAATTTTTAAGGCCACACTTTACCATTAAAAACACACTTAGACCGCAGATCTTAGCCAAAATCAATCTATTCTTCACTTCCTAATAGAACTGGCTGTCTAGGAGCGCCTTTTATCGTTTGCATTTCATTTAGTGTAAAATTTCAATTCAGTATTGCATTCCGCATTGTAGAGAGCTGGAGGCACCGTAAGTCTTCTTACTCATGCATTCATCATCGTTTTCTCGATTGCATCGGCTTTTTCCGATTCTCTCTCTTGGTTTTCTAACCTAGGATAAAGGAATTAGGACTGGACGGTAGCCGTGATTGCTTATGTGGATTAATATCAGTGACAACTAATCTCTAAAATCAGGACTGCTAATTGAATTGGATAAAAAATTGACTAAAATTAACCCTTGTTTGTGGGAGATTAATCCCGACCTTGTTTTCAGGCTGATTGAGGCTACTAGAGTGTGTGAGCACCATAGGGAAGAGCCAAAAATCCTCGCCTTCCATATCGCATACCCCGATCTGAGCAAATATCACTGGATGAGATTTGGGTTTAACTGACCAGCGCCAAGTAGCCTCCGCCTACTCCGGTAGGTAGATAGGGGTGAAATTGCAGTGCACCACGACAAGTTGCTAGTAGCCTCCGCCTGCTCCGGCAGGCAGATAGGGGCAAAATTACAGCCTTGTCAGCCTCCGCCTACTCTGTAGGTAGATAGGGGTAGGTCTTTGAACTTGCGGTTGGTGATAGGAGCGGAGAAAGGAAGGGCGTTGGTATCTTAGGCGACATGTTAAACAGGGGAGACGCATCCGGCTTTGAGCCGACTCCTCTATAGGTCGTGTAACATTTGCTACTTGCCTGACAATTCACACTTAAAATCAACCAGAGTAATCAGACTCGATTTCGGGTCATTCACCGTGTTGAGTGTGAACTCGGGGTTTGCTCTTGTGTTTATCTTCGTGTATGTCTGTGTGTGTTATCCTGTGTAATTGCACATTTTCTACCTCAATCTGCTTACATTCATCATTTCCTCTTCAAGATGTCGGGATATTGGTCCCCACACCCTGTGACCTCTGGTCAATCTTCCTCGACCATATACCGTTCATTTTCGCCTTCTCCTTCTTCCATGTATCCTCTGCCATCCACGGGAAACCCTTACCCACGGTCGATTCCACCTCAACCCGATTATGAAGTCAGAACTTTGATTGACTTCTCTACTTCTTCGCATTTCTCACCTACTCCATATTCTAACACTCCGGATCCACTTCCATCTTGGGCTAACTGTCCTTATTCTCGAGAGCTTGCAGGAATCAAAGAATCAGATGAAGAGCAAGCCACTACTGAGATTGATGATTGACAAAATTATATGCCCCCACATATATTTATTCTCATCTCAAGTAGGGACAAGACAATAATTTACAAACACACATCCTGACTTGACCTTAGGGCATAACGTGGTCGATCTAGCAACCCAAATGGAGAGGCCTGCACATCATGATTTCCCAGACTTGATTGACTTTAGTGATCAAGCTTCCATTAGCCAGCCTTTTTATCACACATCCGAAGAGCCTATACATTCACAAGATTGGACTCATGAGCTAGACTTATCAGTCCCCGTTTCATTGACTCCATCATATAAGGCTCGGACCAATATTTGCCATTTGGATGGTCTATACTCGACCCAGCATTACATGTCAGAGTCTAGGTATGTTGAGTATGAGAACCAAATATCTCAGCAGTATCCTCCAATTAAGCAGAACTCTCCCATGATTTGTTATGAGAATTTTTGAAGGATGACATTTTTCGACTTATCGCGAAAAATGAACCATTCGGTAACAAGTTGAGAGATGTCATGGAAATATTGCACTCTATTTCTGCCAGCTTGGGAATGAAACTGGAAAAGGACATGAGTAGTTTTGAGGTTGAAAAGATAGAGAACATTAGGGAACCCACGCATCGTGTACAACTGGAGTCCATTCTATCTCCCTCTTCTACTAACCCCTTGCCTTCCAATCCAAAGTATGATCATTCATCCACCAAAAATACCAAAAAATTGAAAATCCCAAAAATACAAAAAAAATGAAAAACCAAAGAATCACATAAAAATTGAAAATGAAAAAGATCTAGAAAAATTGGATCCTACCCTAAGGGAAGCACTCGATGAAGAATTGATTTTTAAACTTCCCTTAATAAATGCCATAGATCACTTCCCCGACCTCAAGAGATTTGTAAAGAGTAAAATGATACCCAAGAGGTCGGGTAATAAGAGGACAAGGACTGAAAGACACATAGTATGTATGGCTACCTCCTTGGTGATGGGGAAAAAGACCAAGAGCCGCAGAGTGAAGCGGTTTCCCCGAATTGAATGTGAAATCAAAGATACTATCTTTACCCATGCAAGAATCGATGATACTCCCCGATAAATATCCTCCCTACCTCTATGCTTGACAAGCTCAAACTCAGGACAATATGAAAGTCAAGAGAGATCGTTCAGCTGGCTGATCGATCTATCAAACGATCGAGAGGAAACATTTCAATCATCGTTACTTTACAAGGTGCTCTACTCCCGGTGGACTTCACAGTCATTGACATCGAGCATCGAGGAGAGTTTACCCAGTCTCCGATTATTCTCGAGAAGCTGTTCTTAGCCTTGGCTAAGGCGACTATAGATTGCAAGACTCGGGAAATCGATTTTACAGCATTGGGAGTGCTTCGACCTCAACCTTTTTTTTATACACGTTACTCTAAGGTGACCCCCACATCCGCTGACAGTCGTGACCATCTATAGGTAGATGAGTCCCAGCTCTCTGATATACCTGAGAGACCGACTATCCGGACGACCGTTGGTTCAAAAACTCCCCACACCTCCACTTCATCAACTGCTTGCACCACCACTGTGACAGCTTCTAAAGAGGACTCATGACTAGAAGCTGTCATTGAGTCAGACACGACCTTTGTTGATAGCCTTGACCATTTTGTTGATGATTCGACACAAGAGACCAATAATGCCAAGCCAACTGAGATCACTAGCACTTTATCGAGACACGTGCTGACTCTTCAGGAATATTCCAATCTATATGGTGACTCGTCTGATGAGGAACACATGGTCAACACCGCACCACATTTTGGACCTTCAAAGGAAACAACTAAGACTAAATTGACTCCACATAAAAACACGGTTGCTCCCTCTTCTAATAGGCTATCTAGTGAGAGGAAGTTGAGAATTGATTCCTCGAGGTGTTCCCCCGAACCTCTCAAGGTGCGTTGCTCTCATCTCCCTCTCAATGATTGAGGTTCTAGAAAACCGACTAAGAAAGTTTCCTTCAACATATCGGAGAAGGAATTTTCTGAGGAGTCCTCATCTGGTCCGGATAAGGTGATTTATATGAGTGAGCTCAGTTCGGCTGTTCTTAAGTCGTATCTAAGCAAGCAGCCGTGTGGCGACCCTCGTTGGACGATCCCTTCACCTCACTACTATTCATCTGAAGACGATTCCGACAACGACACACTTGTATATTCCTTACCTCCTCTCTCCCGCAAGAAGGTTCGTCACAAACCTTCTTGATTTTTATATATTCCCACTCCTTCTTGTATATATTTTCCCTCCCTCCCCAGTGATTCGAATCACTTGCCCCACCTCCATATCATTTCATTTTATGGCTATACTTAGGATGACCATATCCTAAGTATAAGGGGAGAGTAACCCGAGTCTCTTCGTCATTCGCTGTATATTCTCTAGATCTCATCGATTCTCACACTCACTCATGTCCTATACTTAGGCTGACCAGAGCCTAAGTATAGGGGAGACCGATGCCCACCATGTATATACTCCTCCATTTCCCCTCTTAACCTCGCTCGCCCCATTTTTGATCTTCTTCTACACTTAGGCTGCTAGAGCCTAAGTATAGGGGGGCGGAGTCACTTCTATACATTTTTGTTATTTTAGCTCTCCTACGCTTAGCACGAGCTATGTCTTTTTCCTCGCTTTTCGTGCTCTAAGGACATAACCCATGCTAAGTATAGGGGGTGTGTATATATTACATATATACTTTACCCATAGCTCGTACTTTCGCGTATTTTCACATAATTTTGTATATATCTTACAACAATTATTGATGGGTAAAAATTGAAAAAAATTATACTTGTTGTATAATACTTGTAAAACTTTTGTAAAAATTGAAAAAAAATTAAAAATACATGTATACTTGTATATTGTATAACACTTGTATAATTTGTAATACTTATAAAACTCTTGTAAATTGTTGTAACATAGGAGGTATACCAAATTTTGAAAAAAAACACAAAAAACAAAAAAACAAAACAAAAAATAGGCTTCTTATTTACTCTTGCACATCATCTCTCCATCTAAAAAAGAGTCTTGCATTTTCATTCATCTACATAGCATGCCATTTACATCTCGTCTGCATATCTTGCATACGCAATGCGAAAAGTAACTGGGTTCTGAACCAAGTTATGAGTCGATGTCGAAGATGGATTTGATTTGACCTTGATCTACCTAATTTCAGAGGAATCTTATAGGAACTGGAGTTAAGATTTCTCAGGTCAAGTAACTTAATTCTTTGAGTCTGCAAGTCTATGTTCACATGTCATCTTGATTAATCTAAGTAGAATATCTCGTGCACACACATGATTCTTTTAGATAATGACCTAACTTGGACAAGCACAATGCATGTAGCTCTTCATTGATGATGTGGTGAGGAGGTAGAATCCTTTGGCTTGGAGTAGCACACGGGTGGAAACATCCGTCCTCCTCTAAGGAGGGTAGTGCATCTCAACCTAGTCTGGTGGTGTTGACATCTAAGGACCGGATGATGTGGGTTGCTATAATGCTTCAAAAGAGGGATAGTCTACTGGCTCAAGATGAAAAACTCTTGATGTACATGCTGCACCTTGTATATAGTTCCAAAAAAGGGAGGAAAAAAAAGAAAAAAAACTCCAAAAAAGTAGACAGGCCATATAGAAAATAAAATACCTGTCGGAGTATGTATATTAGCAAGAAGTCTGCAGCTGGATGACTTGGTTACACTGGTCAGGCATCCCCGTATAGGTAGCTACACTAGCTTCCGTCCATTCTTTCTCCACCCCCTCCTCTTGAGCTGGTCACACTTGAACTTAGAAGGGAATACCTCGCTCATCGAGGAAAGAGTTACTGGACCGGGAAATTAGAGTTACCTTGTTAGAGGAGGCTGCTTCTTAGCCATTTCTGAAGTGGAGAGCTATTTTACACTTACACAGTTCAAGTGAGAATTATAGTCATCAGAATTTTGCGGTTGAGGATTTGTTCTGACCTGACTATTGAGGAGTTTTGAATAAAATACTTGTGGAACTTGAAGTCTGTTTGGTCTTAAGTTTAGATCCCAATAAGGTTCCGCCACACAATTAATCCAAAGGTCGAGTCAAACTCCATTTCAACTTTTGTTCATGACCTTGGTATGGAACCCAATCTCATTTCACTCTTGCATTTCATTTTAGTTGCTCGGGGACGAGCAAGGTTTAAGCATCGGGGCTTGATGAATCTGTGATTCATCACTCTAAAAGTTGAAAATAGAGCTTTGTTCCCAAGTACTTAGCTGCATATTTCCACTTATATTGCATAATTATCATTCATGCGTGCATAAATAGTATCTGCATTTTAGCATTCATATTTGCATAAAATAAGAAGCCTAATTCACTTGTAAATATTCACTTGTATATTCACCATATTTCACCTATTTGTATATACTTTATACTAACTCCAAATCCAATAAAACCAACTCTATAGTGTATATATTACTAACACTAATTAAAGAAAAATATCAAAAAATACTAGCTTGTAAAATTGACCAATAAAACCCCAATCCAAGTTTGAAACTAGGAGCCTTAAAATACAAATATCTCTCTCATACAATGTCTGATTTACTACTCACTTTTAAAACAATATACACTCAGAGACCTTCAAAACAAGACCAATTTCATTAAAATCGGAGCTTGTATGCAAAACTTGGGTTTTGGGTCCCTTTTGTATATTGTACATATTGACCAAAATGTCCTTGCATTTTATCCTTTTATTTTCTTAATTATTAAAAATCCAAAAAAAGAGATTGAGTTGTAAATATTATTTTCATATTTTCTCTATTTTTATTTTCATTTTTCTCTTGTTTAAAAATGACAAAAAAATTACAAAAGATAAAATGTGGTATTTTATATCTATTAGGTACCACTCAAAAATACATTTTTGTACATATGACTTCTTTTGATTTTTGGCCCTTCATGAAAGTTGTAGATCTCATCGAGATGAGCGACTTCCGTGTTGACCACCTTTTGATTTAAGCCCTTTTGTTATTTCTTTTTTATTTTTCTTTACATTGAATTTTTGAATTTTCTGGGAGCGACACGTGGCATCTCCTGGAGCCGCCACATGCCACCCCATTTTTTATTATCATTATCAGATTTATTTTATGTATTTTATTATTATTTATTTATTTTAATTAATTAATTAATTAATTACATTAATTTAATTTAATTTATTTTTTTATTTCTCTTCTTTATTTTTAGTAGCCTACTTATTTTACTTACTATATTTTTATTTTCTCTCTTTTACTTCTTTTTTACTTGGCGTCCACACCAAGCCACCATTTTCTCCACTTCCTCCACCATTCTCCCCACTTTCTCCATCTTTTTTCCAACTCCCTCCTCCTCTTTATATTCACATCTCCTCCATCATTTTCTTCATTGGCCATTCTATGAGTGAGAGAGGTTTGAGCCCTGTTTAAGCTGTAAGGTGACAGATCCCTCTTAGATGTTGAGCGAAGACAACCTGCAAGCAAGATCCGTGGTTAATCTCCGCGTAGTGAGCTGCCAGTCAAGCTCATGATAACTCCTCCAAAAATCGATCGGTCTTGTGTTCCACACAAGGCGGGAACACAGTCGAAGTGTTGACCAATCAACTCTGAAATTAATCAACAATTAACCCACACTATAGATCAAGTAATAAGAAATAAATGTGGAGTTAAAATTTATTTTTAACTCTGCACAAAAGATGTATAGCAAGCAAGTATGCAGAGAGTTCGAACACAGGGAGCAAACAGGGTAGAAGCACAAGTGTGTGTGAGTGAATGTGAGTGTTGTCTACACTATGCAAACAAATATTTTTTAATTTTTATTTTTTAATTATTTTTTTAATTTTTAATTTTGTATTTTGATTTTTAATTTTCTGATTTTTATAATTTATATTTTATAGAATTTTTTCAATATTGGAAAATATAGACAAGGTAACAAAAGATGTGATAATATATTTATAAAAATATGCAAAAATATTCAAAATTTCAGAAATAAAATCTTTTTGGTATTTTTATGATTTTTTACTATTTTTGTGATTTTTGGGTATTTTTCAAAATATTTTTGGTATTTTTAAATGCTGAAATAAAGCAAAACAGTGAATGAGCTACTGGTTGGGAGTAAAATAGGAGTTAAAAATATCAAACAACCACCAAAATTTTTCAAATTAATTTTAAAATAAGGACTATAAAATAAGGAAGAAACAGGAACTGAGTTTGCAATTTTTGGAGTTTTCTATGATTTTATAGATTTTTTGAAGTTTTTAAGTATTTTTGAATTTTTAAAGTTTTCCTTTTGAGATTTATGGTGGTTTTTGGATTGACACTAAAATATGATAAATAGATAGTAGGGATTTTTCTTGGAATTTTTTGAGGTATTTTAATATTTTTTCGGTATTTTCTAAGCTAGACATTGCTAAAATGACAAGTTTTTTATTTTTAATAAATATATAAATGCAATGAAATCAAAAAATAAAATTATGGCGTCAAAGTACAAGACACAAGAACTTAAGTTTAATTTTTGAGAATTTTTCAATTTAAAATGAGGCTCCAAATAAATGAATCAAGTTCACAAAAATATCACAGCCTAGCAGGGGTATATATGCAAATATCCAAAAGTCCAGGGGCATACAAGCAAATTTCCACAAAATATTGCACTTAATAATTAATTTCCAGGACCAAATACAAAATGTCAAACCCGTCGGGGTGTCGATGCAAAAAGCCCACCAGGGCGCGTGACCTGCACGCGCCTGACGAGGGCTAAAATGTAATTTCCACAACACCCGAGGGCTTACATGCAATTTCTCCAAAAAGATAACACTTAATATAAAATTTTTGGTACTGAAACGAAATAAACCAAAGGTCGAGGGCCTCCTCGCAAAATGCCCACACCTCACGTGAACAGGTCACGTGAGGTGACATGGCAAGGGGCCTAAGTGCAAATTTGGAAAGTCTAAGGGTTTGCTTGCAAATGTTACAAAATATTTAAACTACTAACTAAAATTTTTGGACTAAAATAAAATTACAAAAATAGCGGGGGTGGATCTGCAAAATACCCTCGCTGAGACGATCCAACGGTGGAGAATGCTCTACTTGCCACGTGGCGGCACAGAGTGGCTTGATGACGGTTCGGCGATGGACGTCCGGGGTTAGAAGGATCTTGACGAATCTAACGGTAGAGGCTCTAGAAGATCCAACGTCTGGCGGCGGATCTGGGCTGGGCTGATGATCGAATGGCTGACGGACTATGACGAAGAACAGGGAAGAACTCGCCGCCTGCGAGCTTCCCTGATCTCCTTCTTCCTCCTCGGGCACTATCTCGAGCTGCAAAATGGCTCAGCGAGATCCTCTGGTCTTCCTCCAGACGCTGGGGGCGGCAAAAGTCTCCTGCGAAGCTCGGAGAGGCGGCGCGAGGTCGGCGGAGCACGGGGCTCCAGGTACCTCGACCGGCCTTCAAAATCGCTCCCAGGTGCTTTAAAGCTTCAGGATATGCACAGAGAAATGTTACGGAGGTCGAGGGCAAAATGCCTGCCCTCGACCTCCAGTGGCTCTCAAAATGGGGTGAACTGTGAGATGGGTACTCGCCGGAGTTGCGCTCCGGCGAGGTGATCGATTAGGTGATTGGATGGTTGATTTGATGAGAAAGGAAGGTCTGGATGAACCTAAGACTACCAGGAACGTAATGAGGATAAGAAGGAAGCGAAGAGACGGCCTCAATGGCCGGAGCCAGAGGGTAAATACCTCTACGGCAAAGCCCGTTGGAGGTGTGGAACACGCTCAGATCAGTCGATGGTCCGCCGCCTTGAAGCAAGGAACATGGAGCTGTCACCTCCAGGTAGCTCGAGCACAACTCAGGAGGGAAAGATCTGGGGGAATCGCGGTTCAAATTTGAATCGAGCATCAGGGTTTTCTTAAGTAGGGTTGACGGTCGTGGGGGAAAGACCGAGGTGGGGTGGTTGATTCAACGCACGAAAGCCCAGATGAACATCTGGGCGAGCATGAGAGATGAGAGAAGATCAAAGTTGCAGAAGGTTGCATCACCAGAAGATGAAAGATCGAGCCTCGAAAAATCCACAAAAGTGGGTCAAAAATGAGGCTTGGCAGAGCTACAGGACCTAGGGTCACCTAGTTGACCAGAGTCAACTAGGGTTTGCGCCTGGTTGGTCCACGTGGACCAACCAGGAAAAACCCTGATTAAACTTTTATTAATTCATTTAAAATTAGAAAAAGGCTGAATTAAATTATGATTATTAAATAAAAAATATTCGTTAATTTATGTAGTATTTTATTATGATTTTTAATTATTTTTATGAGATGTATTTTTACAAGTTGCTTTTTACACCCTATATAGGTATATTACCTATATATTTTAGTCTTTTATTTTTATTCTGTTTATTTTAATTTTATTATTTTATTTAGTATTTTGTAAAATCATGAAATACTTTTATACACACAAATATATTTTTGTTTTATTTTTCTGATGTGTATTGTACATTAAACAAAATATAAGTATGTAATGCATATGTATGTACATAGGTATAATACCTGGGTATTGTATATACAATTATTTTTATTTTGAATTCTCTTTGCATTTTTATTCTGATTTTAATATACATATAAATTATAGATAATATTTATGAAATTATAAAAATATAAAAATGCATAAATAATGAATAAAGAATAAATTGATTATTTTAATCAATACAAGTGTACAATGTGGGTCCAAAACTCAACTTTCAAACCGTAGCTCCGCCAAATGCGAAACCACTGCCATTAAATAGATTATTTTATTCTATATACAATTAGAGGTGAGTTTGCTGCATTTGGAGTTTTTAGTTGGGAGATACAGGTCTGGGAAGTTGGGATTATGGGTTTTTATTCAGACCATAACTTTTTATCTATACATTATTTTTCAGTGAAATCAATTTTGTATTTTTCTTTGTAAAATTATATACAACTTTCATGTACAAAGTTTCTTTATTTGATGTATAAAAAGTGGAACCAAAAATAGGTCCCAAAGTGAATAAAGAATAAATAGAATAATATAAGTATTTGACCCTTATCTCCCCCTACTTTATTCCTTGTCGACCTATTCATCGAGATGCCTAGGTCTCGTGGTTTTGGGTCATAAAATATTTACAATATTTTATTCTTTTTCTTTTCTTTTATTTATTCTATAATTTTGGCTTTAATTAAAGTATTTTATACACTAATGGGATGCACATGCATGAATGCTAAGATGCTATATTTAATGCTATTTTCAGGTATTTGCTAGGGTTTTTGGTGCCAAAATGATAGAATAAAGATGATGAAATGTGGATTCATCATTCCCCTATACTTTACCTTTGCTAGTCCCTAGCAAACACTTATGCAATAAGTGCAAAAAGAAAACAAAGAAAAGAAAAAGAAGAACTTGGATTTTATTTGATTATCAAACTCGTCTTCACAAAATCAAAGTTTGCACTTAAGTCAGACCTTTGGAATTTTAGTGCGAGCGGAACCTTAGTGAGAACCGAATTTGAAATCCAACAGTCCCTGAGAATCCCAAAACTCTGTCCAAGTCTCCTCAATAGCCAGGTCAGAAATATCTCAATTCATACGCAAACTCTTACGACTATGAATCTGACTTGTACAGTGTAAGTGATGGTGGCTCTCCCCAACTAGAATGACAAAGAAACTGACTTCTCCAGTACGACAACCCAATGATTCCCCAATCCAATAACTCCATCCTCGAGGAGCGGGGTATTCCCTTCTAAGTTCAAGTGGCAACCAGCTCAAGAGGAGGGGGTGAAGAGAAGAATGGACGGTAGCCAGTGTAGTTACCTATCCTGGGATGCAAGACCAGTGTAGTCAAGTCATCCTGCTGCAGGCTCACATATTTGACTTTGGAACTCAAGCTTGCTTATTGGCTTTACAACACATGTATATATTTTACAGGCTTTTTATTTTTGTACATGCCTGAACACATTTTTTTTAAATACTATATACAACATCATTTACATAAGGAGTTTTTCCTCTTGAGCCAGTAGACTATCCCTCTTTTGAAGCTTTATCGCAACCCACAGCCTCCTGTCGTTAGACTTTCTTATCACTGGATGGGTTGGGGTGCACTTCCCTCCCTAGAGGAGGACAAGTGTTTCCACTTGTGTGTGTCTCATACCGGCAAATCCAATCCCCTCACCACTCCAACTGAGTTGAGCCATGTGAAAGGTGCAGGTGTCCAAGTTAGGTCATTATCAACAAGGGTCGTGCGTGTGCTCCGAAATACTCTACTTAGGCAGTAAAGAATCCATTGAACCAAGTCCCGTGATCCTCAAATAATTAAGTCAACTAGACCTGAAGTACCTCAAACCTAGTTCCTATAAAGTTTCTGTTATTAGGTAGATTTTAAGGTCCAATCAAGCTCCAATCTCCGGATTTTACTTAGACTTGTTCAACTATCAAACTCAATCCGAAAAATGCTAATGCTATGCAATGCAAAATGCAGAAAATATTTTTTTTATGATGCAATTTTCAAAGATTTTGAACTTTTTATGGATTCTTGAAAACATGATGATGATGATGCATGTGCATTTTTTTGTATTTTTTAAAAAGATTTTTCAAATGTTTTTGGATTTTAATTTTTGCAAATGTTTTTGGGCTTTTTGAAAACAAAAAGGTTTTGGCTGAAAGCTGGGTTAAAATATGTACACGGGAGTGCTTCTCATATATACAAGAAGTGGATTTTAAGAATTTACAAGGGTAAGTGATCAATTTTATAGATATCTATATAGTGGATTTTGGTGTGATGTATGTATTCCTCAAACTTATTTGACACAATCTTTTCACACAGTTTTTGAAAACTATTGTCTAAATAGTTTTTACAAACATTTTGCAAACATGTACACACATTTGAAAATCATTTTGCAAAGGTTTTTCAAACAGTATAGATAGATTTTTCAAAATATTTTTGCAACCATTTGCAAATCACTTTTCAAACATTTTATTTCACACAAAGAAAAGAAATTTTACAAACCACACATTTTTACAAAGATTGAAAACATGTAACAAAATATTTTCAAAATAATTTTCAATAAATATTCACAAAGATTTTCAAACTATTTTTCAAACATTTTGCAAAAAACATTTTCACCTGATTTATTAATCAGTAAATACAAAAAGAATTTGAGGAATAACCACATCTTTTTATTAAGGATTTTTAATGACTTTTAAAGACTTATTAGCCATATTTATTAAGAAAATACGAAAGTACGAGTTATGGCTAAAGTATATACAGAGTATATACGACCCCCTATACTTAGCTTGAGCTATGTCCTCATAGATCGGAGAGAAAAGAGAAGACATAACTCGTACTAAGTATATGCAAGTCCAAAGAATAAATGAATGAATCAATGAGAAGTTGACTGTCCCCCCTATACTTAGGATCAAATAATCCTAAGTATAACAGACTGTTCACAACGCAGGGATGGTCAAGGGTGAGAATGAACAGATCGTACTCAGATTGTCTCCCCCTATACTTAGGGTAAGATATCCCTGAGTATAGACAAGAAGAGGAGACAATGGAGAGGATCGAAATGAAAATGAAAGAACTCGGGTGCGAACCCCCCTATACTTAGGACAAAGTACGTCCTAAGTATGGAAAACTGTCTACAAGGACGGCACCTTTTTGATAGATAAAGAAAATAGGAAAGGAAAAGAAGAAAAGAAGAAAATAAATCAACAGATGAAAGAGTGATATGAACACATAGATCTGTACAGCGGAAAATGGAATTGATCACCATGTATGAGATGCAGATGATGTGAGTCAAAGGACACATCTCATACCAGAAGAATGGGGGCAACGCCAATGGTCGGCAGATCATGATCCAAATATAGTTTTCGGCGTTGACCATTGATGCGTAAGTTAGAGGAAGATGACGGTTCGGATATGTCGATGTTGCCATTGTCATGTACCTTTCTAACCACATATGGACTTTTCCACTTGCTCTGTAATTTCCCTGGGAATAATTTCAGCCTGGAATCAAACAACCATACTCTCTGATCTGGCTCAAACTGTTTATGGCTGATTTGAGAATCATGCCATGTCTTTACTTTCTCTTTATACTGTAGGCTGTTGGAAAAGGCTATGTCTCTCAGTTCTTCCAGGGCTGCCAATTCTGCTCTTCTCCGGTCTCCTATACTCTCGGGATCTAATAGTAACTCAGTGACTGCCCAAAAATATTTGTGCTTGATTTCCACTGGCAAATGGCACGGCTTGCCATAGACGAGTCGAAAGGGAGATGTCCCCAATGGATTCTTGAAAGAAGTCCGATATGCCCACAAGACCGAGTCCAAAAGCTGTGACCAATCCTTTCGGTCTGGGCGGACAACTTTCTGCAAGATTGTTTTTATCTCCCGGTTCGATACTTCGGCAAGACCATTAGTCTGAGGGTGATACGGTGTGGCAACCCGATGGTCAATGCCGAACTCGTCTGCAAGGGCCCTAACCTTGTCATTGATGAAATGAGACCCCCCGTCTGAAATCAAGACTCTCGGTACCCCGAACCATGAAATAATATTTTTCCTCAAGAATTTACACACGGTTTTTAGCATCTGCGGCTCGGGTGGGGATGTCCTCAACCCATCGGCTGACATAATCTACAGCGAGCAAAATATGCTCGAATCCCTGACTCTTAGGAAATGGGCCCATGAAATCAATCCCCCATGCATCAAAAACCTCACAAAAGTGAATGGGTTGCATGGGCATCATGTCTCTCTGTCTGCAAGTTCCCATTTTCTGACAGTCAGTACATCTCTTCACGAACTCATCAGAATCCTTGAAGAGAGTAGGCCACCATAGGCCGGACTGGAGCACCTTCTGTGCTGTCCTCTTTCCATAATGATGTCCTCCTGCCTCAAGCTTGTGGCAGTATGTGACGCTATGATGCTCTTCTTAAGGGATGCACCTCCTCCAGATGCTATTCCCTCCATCATGATAAAGGGCGGGATCCTCCCAATGGTAAAACTTGGCCTTTGCTAGGAATGTCTCGAGTTTCTTCCTGGGCCAACCTTGTGGAGCCGTCTTGGCGACAAGATAGTTCACAATGTCGGCAAACCACGGGATCGAGGAGACAGCAAAGATCGCCTCATCTGGAAATGTCTCTGTGATAGGTGCGCTGGGCTCAGATTCCTCAAGATTCTCCAATCAGGAGAGATGATCTGCCACCACATTCTTGACTCCAGGCTTATCCTTAATCTCAATATCAAACTCCTGGAGTAGAAGGATCCATCTGGTGAGACGTGCTTTGGCATCCTTCTTAGCCATTAAGTACCGGATGGCGGTGTGATCAGTGTAAATAGTCACTCTAGATCCGAGAATATACGATCGATACTTATCCAGAGCAAAGACTACGGCCATCATCTCTTTCTCAGTCACAGTGTAATTCCGCTGAGCGGCATCCAAAGTCCGGCTGGTGTAGTGAATGGCAAAAGGTAAACCATCCCTCCGCTGTTCGAGCACAGCCCCAACGGCAAAATCTGAAGCATCCGTCATGATCTCGAATGGGAGAGACCAATCGGTAGCTGAAGGACAGGAGCTGACACAACCATATCTTTGAGAGTCTCAAACGATGCAAGACACTTATCATTGACAATAAACTCGGTGTCTTTTGTCAGCAAATCAGTGAGCGGTCGAGCAATACGACTGAAGTCCTGAATGAACCGTCGGTAGAAACCGACATGCCCCAGAAAAGACCGCAACTGACGTAAATTGGACGGTGGATTGAGTTTTCTGATGATATCCACCTTGGCCGGATCGACCTCCATGCCCCTGTTGGAGACGATAAGACAGAGGACCGTCCCTTGAGTCACCATGAAGTGACTCTTCTCCCAAGATAAAACAAGATTGACCTCTAAGCAGCGCTGAAGCACACGGTCTAGGCAGTCAAGACAAGCATCGAACCCGTCGCCATAGACCTAGAAGTCATCCATGAAGACCTATAAACAGTCACCCACCATGTCCGAGAATATGGAAAACATGCACCTCTGGAATGTCGCCGGAGCGTTACATAGACCAAAGGGCATCCGTCTGAAAGCATACGTCCCAAACGGATAGGTGAATGTCGTTTTCTCCTGGTCTTCGGGCACAATGGCCACTTGATTGTATCCAGAGTACCCGTCAAGAAAGCAGTAATGACTCTTCCCAGCTAGCCGCTCGATAATCTGATCAATGAAGGGTAGCTGGAAGTGATCCTTCTTGGTGGCTTCATTCAATCGTCTGTAGTCCACATAGACCCTCCAAGAAGTGGTACTCTGGTAGCGATCTCCTCTCCAGACTCATTGACAACTATAGTGATACCCATCTTCTTAGGTACCACATGTAGTGGAATAACCCATTTGGAGTCGGAGATGGGGTAGATAAAATCGACGCTCCACCACTTTGAAATTTCTTTCATGACTACGTCTCGAAGATTCGGGTTCAATCGTCGTTGGAACTCACGCGACGGCCTAGCGTCATTCTCAAGATAGATGTGGTGGGAGCACAGAGCCGGACTAATCCCTTGGAGATCAGCTATACTCCAACCTATCGCCTTGCGGTTTCTTTCAAGAACCTCCATCAGACGAGATTCTTGCTCTCCAGTCAAACCTGCTGAGATAATGACTGGGTGCATGTCTGGTTCACCCGCGAGGAATCTATACTTCAGCGACTGCGGCAGAGGCTTCAGTTCTGGACAACTGGGAGGTGGCAGATCTGGCTTCTGATATGTCTGTGTAAATGCTACCAGGTCTGCATGGGAGAACTCTCGCTCTGCATGAATCTCTGACGAAAGGCGACCTGCTAAATCATCAATAAACTGCACTGGCTCGCATTCTGTCGTAGTTGTTGGCTCATAAGGAATCAGACAAGGCAAATAATAATCGAAATCATCCCAATCAATGTCTAAATCTGAGGGATCGGAAGAAGATGAGCAAGAATGAAAATCATCGGCACCACTCATCACAACATTGTCAGCCTCATGTGTATCCTCATCCAGGAGTGTGCTCTCCCGGCTCTCGACTGCCATGAGCTTTAGATATAGTGAATCTGTAGGCATGGTGAGGGCCGGTGCTACAGGATCTATCCAGTTACATTCATCATCAGTCATCACAAAATCACACGCCTGGTGGATGTCTAGCTCTTCCTCTGTCAACTGCGCGGCTTCGCTTGACTGCTCCGAGCATTCTAACTCTCTATCTCTGGTTTCCTCGATCGTCTCTATTTGTATGGTTTCACCCTCTACGTGAAAGCATACCTTCCCACTATCATGGTCGGTCACCGCCTTGGCTGTGGCCAAGAATGGACGTCCGAGTATGATGGGGGCATCGGTTACCGACTCAGGGATCTCCATGTCCAACACAACGAAGTCCACGGGGAATTTCAGGCCCTGAATGGTAACTACCACGTCTTTCAATAACCCCTTCGGCCTCTTAGTCGACCTGTCAGCAAACTGAAGGACTCCTAAGAAGAGGACCAAACTCGAATCGGTCGAGTAACGCAGCAAGTGGAATGAGTGAGCACATGGATCTGATATCTGTGGTTCCTCCTCTTCCTGCGGACAATAGTCTTCTCTTTCAAGTTCTTTTTGAAGAGGGGAATGTGCTCAAGTGCTTCCTGTAGAGTCAGCTGAACATGGAACCTGTCAATCATCGGATTGCTGAACTCTACCTGCTGATCTCTTTTTGGATTTTCTCTTTTATTCCCCTTCGTCCGGTGGCGTGCCTTAGGGAAGGGGATGGTAGGGGCCTCCACAGATGGAGGTCTAGGAAGGGGTCCCTGTGCCTTTGAAGGAGGAGAATCCATACAATAATCATCATTCAACACATATGGATCCGCAATGTGAACAGAAACCTTTCCTTTATTCATATTTTTGTTTTTCTTTTTGTTACCACAGTCCATAGATACAAAAGGTGGTAACATCACAGATGGGAGCTCAACAAAAGTAGATGTGGTGGCCTCAGTACCACCACCGGCACCTGTCTCTGCGGCATCAGCACCGCGCTCTAGCTCTGCATTCAAAATGGTGACATCAGCACCACCGTCTGCATCTGGTATTACGACAGCCTCAGTACCGTCGTCTGGATCTCCATCATTGGTGGCCTCAGCACCACCGTCTTCAACATCATCATTAGCGGCATCAGCACCACTACTCTGCTCCTCTGGCGCTCCTGGTCCTGCATCTGGTTGTTGCTCAGAAGAGGCGCCGCCGGCTGGCATCCTACCGCTCCTAGTAGTCACAAAATCAGCATCATACAAAGAATAAGACATATCACTCAAATAGTCACTAGGAGAGGTATCCTCTGTAAACTCTACCTGCTCAGACTTCCTTTTCAGATTGTTCGGGTTAGGTTCAATCTGAGCGGGTATGGTGGCCTTGCCTTTGATTATTTCCCTCATTTCCTGTCGGAATTCATCCATTTCTTGCCTGAATGAGGCTCGCTGTTCGGAGAGCAAGCGGGCAAGATCGTCTAATGCTGGGTTCTCAAAAGCGGGACCCTGAGAACCGGATGGGTTCCCTTGCGGGAAATGAGGCTGCTGCTGTTGTGGCTGATACTGGGGAGGAGGATGGGGGTAAGACTGATGAGGCTGCTGTCGCTGCCTCCACTGCTGTCCCTGATAGGCAGGACGAGGACCACTCTGGTACTGCTGCTGATGGGCATACTGGGGCTGCTGCTGCTGTTGCGGCTGGCTGTTCGGCTGTCCTTGGGCAGGAGGCTGCTGCTGGGATGAGGATCCACTATTGCCCCAACAGAATCCGGGGTGATCACGACGGATCCCGGGCTGAGGGTACCGGTCGTACCAAATCCCATTGACTTCCATCAATGGTTCCTGCTCGAAGGGGGGTGGAGGAAGAACGACCAGTGGCTGCTCCGGCTGGTAAACCACCATCTGCATGTCCGAAGATGGCGGCTGCGCTGGGTAGTATTGTAGCAGTGGAACCGGCTCTGCCTGGATATGGTTGACTTGACGATACGAGGTAGAGGGTTGGTTGGAACTGCTACTGCTGGGGTCAGCCCGTGACCTGGGAGGCTGCTGGGAATGAGTTTGTGCCTCCTGTACACAAAGGATATGCGTCTTCAGGTCACTCATCGTCTTGGCAATTTGGTCCATCTGGGCCATGCCTTGCATCTGCTTTTTCTCGAGGATCTCGAGGCGGTCCAGCTTCTCACTAATGATGCCCATGTCGGCTGCGGCTGATTCTGCTTGAGCTGCGTCTGCCAACGATGTGTTAGGACCGGCATCGATGCGGGCGATCCTATGGAAAGATCCCGCTCCTTACGGGGGCTTTTGCTGCGTGTAGACACGGGCTTGGGCCATCACTGTTGAATTTTCTGCCATGCTCTCGTAGATGGCCCAGACGTCGTCTTCACCCTTGGAAAAGTACGACCCACCGCAAGAGGCATTCACTAGCCCCTGCAGCTCCGGTGTCATCCCAAAAAAGAAGCTTTGAACTAGATTGGGCTTGGAGATGTCGTGATGTGGACACCGGTCGATGAGCTCTTGGAATCAATCCCAAGCTTCATGAAACTGTTCATTAGGGATCATGACGAAGTTGCTTATCATTGCTCTGGCTGCATTAGTCCGGCCGAGAGGGTAGTATTTCTTCAAGTATGCGATCCGGAGATCTGCCCATGTATCGATGAATTGCCCCAGATGTTTGAGCCAATACGCGGCTCTATCAACCAAGGAGAATGGGAAGGCGATCATCTTGATTGTGTCCTCGGTCATCAACCTATCATGGATCGTGCTGCATATCATCTCAAATTCTTGGAGGTGGAGATGTGGCTCTTCGGTCAGCAACCCATGGAATTTGGGTAGAAGCTGAATGGTATGGGGCTGAAGCTCGAAATCTCCATGGATAGGCGGAAGTTGGATCCAACGATGAGTGAGGGATGCGGCTGGGTTGTGCAATGCCCTCATAATAGTCTGTGGCGGTCTCTCAGCGTCGGAATCACCTCCTCCTGCATCAGGTCCATCTCCTCCTCCTCCACCTCCGCCTTCTCCACCAGCTCGGTTTTCTCTCATCTGTGCTATCTCTCGCATGAGATCACCCATGAAGGTTCCCTGATTGCGGATTTGCCTCTGCATAGTCTCCAGGGATGCAAGAAGTGAATTGTTGATGGTGGCTTGATCTATGAAGTATGGAGGGTGCTCATGATCATCGGGATGCTCGCCTCTGTCTGCCATGACTGGATTCTCTGAAAAAGAAAAAGAGGCCATCTCAGGTGCTGTCGAATGTCCCGAACTCTGTGATGCACTGAATTCTGAAACTATTGGACTGGGAGAAGGAGAATGAGAAGGGTGGTCGAGGGGGAACAGGGTGGAGGTAAACTCAGGCTTGGAGAGCGAACTCTCCGAGGTATTCCTAGATGAATGAGGAGGAATGCTAGATAGTGGTGTCGATAGAGTCAGCCTAAGAGATCTCCGTCCCATCATCTTGATTATTGGGAAGAGTAGGGCGAATGCAGAAGAAGAGGAATGAAATGAGAAGCAAAATTGCGCACAATTGTGTTGTGTTTTTTATCTTGACCTAAATAGAACTAGCAATCAAACACAAAACAGGGGTGAGTTCACCAACTCAACACATGAAGCCGTGAAGGTTCGGCTTTTATCTTGTCGATTTTAGCTTGATTCAGGAATTAATCTTGTCATGAGTTCTTAGAGCGCTACGCCTAAAGGAGAGAGAGTACTACCGGAAAAGTATTCCCGTACTTGTCCTCCTCCTGTGTAACCTGTAACTTGCGCTTTTTAAGGTCCTTGTAACCCTTCCTGGATCCCTATTCAGCCAAAGAAATAGAGGGAGGAAGCCGATAGGCGAAACCGATACTTCGGACCTCGCTCGCAACGGAATCACCCGTGAGCGTGCAAGATCTTACTCGGACGCAGACGGTGAGACAGACACACCCGTGAAGGCATGGCCTATGCTCGGTACTTCGGACAAGGTCGATGCTCACACAATAGTGAGTCACCAATGGCGACCAAGCCCTACTCGCCTACGTACGATAGTAGCGCAAATACTTCGGAAATTCAAGGGATACACAAGGCAGCCACAAGTTGGGTTTTTGGCTCTAATCCTTACGAAGCGCTCACCTCACTTGGAAGGAGACCTTCCCATGCAACCTGAATACAAGTGAGGGTGTTACTCTCCCCAATCATGGAATCCAATTACCAATTTTATTTTTGGTCAAGGTTTTCTTAGCAGTCCATTTTTTAATTTTTTGGTGTTATCGCTTCTTTTGAGTAGATTCAAACAAGCGCCTAACGGTTTTTGTATGTTCTTTGATCCTACTTTGTCCAAAAACAGAGGGAGAATAGAGTCGGAAAAGCCAATGCAAGTCGACATCAAGGTGGAAATCTCATCTTTGTGCCTAGATGATGGATGCAAAGTAAGAAGATTTACAATGAATCCAAGCTCTCTTCATGCGGGATGCAAATCAGAATTTTATAAACCTAATCTATATGCCAGTATGCAATGCGGAAATCGTCCTAAGGTAGGCAACTTCTAGCGTTAAGAACCACGAGTCAATCACCGATCTCCAATCCTAAGGTCCGGTCTAGGCTCACCCCTCCTCTGCTCAACACACTTGAGTTTAGGAGAAAGCGCTTTGCGGGAGGAGCTCGCGACACGACGGATCAAAGACAAGTGAATTGACTGTTTAATTAAACTAAGTCCAACTTCGAGCTATAGGTGCATGCAATGGTTTTTAGTGTGTTTGGACCTAATTTAATCGAACAAGCAAGGCCTACAACTAAGGGCTCAATCCACAAAAGAAATGAAAATGAAAACAAAACCGGAAAATGACAATCGGAAAACGCGATAAAAGTCGCGGTGAGCCCCCGGGTGAACAAACACCCGGAAATTAGGCCCGAAGTGTCCAAGAGTCTAAATCCCTGTATTATTACAAATTATCAAGTCACTCTCTCACAAAATAAAATGCAACTAATCTAAGCACTCTCTTACTCCTCCTGCCCTCTCCTTCCGGCTTGGCTTAAGAAAAGCCGGCTCCGCCTCACATGGTTGCTTCGGATCCCCTAGGTGATCCGCCTCGCTCCATGGTCCCTCGCAAGAAGACAAGAAAGAGTGGTCAGAAAGCTCAACAGTATATGTCAAAACTAAGAGAGATAAAATAGCAAGCAATGGTAGACAAATAAACACAAACAAACAAAAAGATGAACTACTCGTTGTTGCTCCCCGGCAACGACGCCATTTGATAACTCCAAAAATCGATCGGTCTTGTGTTCCACACAAGGCGGGAACACAGTCGAAGTGTTGACCAATCAACTCTGAAATTAATCAACAATTAACCCACACTATAGATCAAGCAATAAGAAATAAATGTGGAGTTAAAATTTATTTTTAACTCTGCACAAAAGATGTATAGCAAGCAAGTATGCAGAGAGTTCGAACACAGGGAGCAAACAGGGTAGAGGCACAAGTGCGTGTGAGTGAATGTGAGTGTTGTCTACACTATGCAAACAAATATTTTTGTGGGTTTTTAAATTTTAATTAATTTTTTTTAATTTTTAATTTTGTATTTTGATATTTAATTTTCCGATTTTTATAATTTATATTTCATATTATTTTTTTTCAATATTGGAAAATATAGACAAGGTAATAAAAGAGGTGATAATATATTTATAAAAATATGCAAAAATAACCAAAAATTCAGAAATAAAATCTTTTTGGTATTTTTATGATTTTTTACTATTTTTGTGATTTTTGGGTATTTTTCAAAATATTTTTGGTATTTTTAAATGCTGAAATAAAGCAAAACAGTGAATGAGCTACTGGCTGGGAGTAAAATAGGAGTTAAAAATATCAAACAACCACCAAATTTTTTCAAACTAATTTAAAAAAAGGACTATAAAATAAGGAAGAAACAACATCTAAGTTTGCAATTTTTGGAGTTTTTTTATGATTTTATAGATTTTTTGAAGTTTTTAAGTATTTTTGAATTTTTAAAGTTTTCCTTTTGAGATTTTTAGTGGTTTTTGGACTGACACTAAAATATGATAAAATAGATAGTAGGGATTTTTTTGGAATTTTTCGAGGTATTTTAATATTTTTTGGTATTTTCTAAGCTAGACAGTGCTAAAATGACAAGTTTTTTATTTTTAATAAATATAGAAATACAATAAAATCAAAAACTAAAATTATGGCGTCAAAGTACAAGCACACATGAACTTAAGTTTAATTTTTGAGAATTTTTCGATTTAAAATGAGGCTCCAAATAAATGTTCACAAAAATATCACAGCCTGGCAGGGGTATATATGCAAATATCCAAAAGTCCAGGGGCATACAAGCAAATTTCCACAAAATATTGCACTTAATAATTAATTTCCAGGACCAAATACAAAATGTCAAACCCGCCGGGGTGTCGGTGCAAAAAGCCCACTAGGGCGCGTGACCTGCACGCGCCTGACGAGGGCTAAAATGTAATTTCCACAACATGGGAGGGCTTACATGCAATTTCTCCAAAAAGATGACACTTAATATAAAAGTTTTGGTACTGAAACAAAATAAACCAAAGGCCGAGGGCCTCCTCGCAAAATGCCCACACCTCACGTGAACAGGTCACGTGAGGTGACGTGGCAAGCGGCCTAAGTGCAAATATGGAAAGTCTAAGGGTCTGCTTCCAAATGTTACAAAATATTTAAACTACTAACTAAAATTTTTGGACTAAAATAAAATTACTGCTGGCAAATGTTACAAAATATTTAAACTACTAACTAAAATTTTTGGACTAAAATAAAATTACAAAAATAGCGGGGGTGGATCTGCAAAATACCCTCACTGAGACGATCCAACGGTGGAGAATGCTCCACTTGCCACATGGCGGCACGGAGTGGATTGATGACGGTTCGGCGATGGACGTCCGGGATTAGAAGGATCTTGACGAATCTGACGGTAGAGGCTCTAGAAGATCCAGCGGCTGGCGGCGGATCTAGGCTGGGCCGATGATCGAACGACTGATGGACTATGACGAAGAACAGGGAAGAACTCGCCGCCTGCGAGCTTCCCTGATCTCCTTCTTCCTCCTCGGGCACTATCTCGAGCTGCAAAATGGCTCAGCGGGATCCTCTGGTCCTCCTCCAGAGGCTGGCGGCGGCAAAAGTCTCCGGCGAAGCTCGGAGAGGCGGCGCGAGGTCGGCGGAGCATGGGGCTCTAGGTACCTCGGCCGGCCTTCAAATCGCTCCCAGGTGCTTCAAAGCTTCGAGACCTGCACAGTGAAATGTTACAGAGGTCGAGGGCAAAATGCCTCGACCTCCAGTGGCTCTCAAAATGGTAATCGGTACAAGTGTACAATGTGGGTCCAAAACTCAACTTTCAACCGTAGCTCTGCCAAATGCGAAACCACCGCCATTAAATAGATTATTTTATTCTATATACAATTAGAGGTGAGTTTGCTGCATTTGGAGTTTTCAGTTGGGAGATACATGACTGGGAAGTTGGGATTCTGGGTTTTTATTCAGACCATAACTTTTTATCTATACATTATTTTTCAGTGAAATCAATTTTGTATTTTTTTTGTAACATTATATACAACTTTCATGTACAAAGTTTCTTTATTTGATGTATAAAAAGTGGAACCAAAAATAGGTCCCAAAGTGAATAAAGAATGAATAGAATAATATAAGTATTTGACCCTTATCTCCCCCTACTTTATTCCTTGTCGACCTATTCATCGAGATGCCTAGGTCTCGGGGTTTTGGATCATAAAATATTTACAATATTTTATTCTTTTTCTTTTTCTTTTATTTATTCTATAATTTTGACTTTAATTACAGTATTTTATACACTAATGGGATGCACATGCATGAATGCTAACATGCTATATTTAATGCTATTTTCAGGTATTTGCTTGGGTTTTTGGTGCCAAAATGATAGAATAAAGATGATGAAATGTGGATTCTTCAGCTCACATAGCTTCTTTGATTTTTGATCGCCAAATCGGAGCGAGGCCACGACGATGAGAGCCACACATCGCAGCTCCACCTCGCGAAATCTCAGGTAAGTATTCTATCCTTTTCCTCGTCATTTTATTTTTTATCTAACGATTTTTTTATCTTGTTCCTCATTGCATTCTCACCATTAATTTATTCAACAAATCACAAACATCACACACACACACACACCATATCTTCATTGCTGCATTTTTCTATTTCTTGTTTACAAAAAATATTACAAAAAATACAAAAAATAAAAAAAGAAACATGACACCAGCAACCGTCCCCGCAGGCCGCCGCCCACCAGTGGCTCTCGCCCCACTCGCCCGACCGTTGCTCCCTCCACCGCCAGCCCCCGACGTCCAGCCCCTACGCCATGCCTCCGCCCGGTGCCGCTCCAGCGAGCTCGTGCGCACGCCGCCCATCGTGCTGCCGCCCGACGGGCGCCAGCCCAGCGCGATCTCCATCCCTTGCATGCCCGCTGCTCCCTTTTCCGCAGGTGAGCCTACCCCACGATGCGTGCCCCCCTTCGACGCCACCCTCCACCAAGCACGATACTCCATACCGTACGCGATCGCCAGGCACACGTCCGCCCCTCGCCGCCCAGATGCGTCGCTCCGCCCTTTGCCGCCCAGGCGCGTCGCTCCACCCTTCGTCAGTGGGCGCACGTCCCCTCCGCCACTTCCTGACCGTGTGACCGCCCCGCGGCCCCAAATGCTCCGTCGCATGCACCCTGGCCCCCCTTGTGCCCTAGCGTGGATTAAAGGTCGAATTCTCTATTTCATTTTTTTATTTTGTTTTTGTGAAATTTGCACTATCATCTCTGCATGTTTACATATTTGCAAATGTGTCCCTGTGCATAGTTTCAGTTTGTTTGTTTCATTTATGTGTTACGAAGACACCCCTGACTTTGATTATTAATTTGGACAATCATCTTGCATCATTTATTTTAATGAAAAATAACATGTTGATGAGCAACTAATTCTTTATCGTTTGGCAATTTTTTTGCATTTTTGTGAGCATCAGATTATTTACTAAAAATCAGAGATTAAAAATCAATGATATTTTGCCCTTTTAAGGTCTGAAATTCGCACAAACATATTCCTTGCTCCAAAAATTGTGAAGAAATTGTGTATGATGCCTCTATATGCTCTTTAAATACTTTCCAAGTTTCGTCGAAATTGGAATTGTCTTTCGCATAGAATAAATTCTAGAGTGATTTCTGTAATTGATTTTTAATTAAATCCACGAATAAGATTTTTGAAAATTTTTAATTCTTCTGGATTCCTGATTAAATTATCTATCTATGATAAATAGCTCTTTGGATAATTTGACTTTGTGGATTAATTAGGAATTAAATACTCGCATTCGCTCTGTTTTCAATAAAAAATTCATAAAAAAGTCATAAAGTGTCAGAAAATTCCAAAAAAATATAATTTTTTTCATAATTTTCTCATATCATTTGCATGAAAAATTGCATAAAACCCTAAAAAAGTGTGTATTTTTCATTTGTGCATTTTAAATCAAAAATTACAAAAAAATCCATTTGCAATAATAATTGAATTAGGTTTACAAGAAAAATACAATTTGGTCAATTTGGACTAAGTTCAGATTAAAATTATTTTTATCTAAGTTATTGATGTTCCTAATAACCTAGTTCATCCGCATCAGTGCATTTGCATTGTTATTGAATAAAAAAAAGAAAAATCCCACTTGGAGTACCGTGATTTAATCCCTCTAACTTGATCTCGAGTTGTTCCTTTGCCTCCTTGAGTCGACCATGGGGCTTCTCCAGGTTAAACAAAGATAAAACCACGCTTAATTTCATTCGGCGATTCATCGATCCATGCGGTTAATTTTTGATCGATCCGGATTTATCTGACTGCAACAAAATCGTTAATTCAATACTACTAAAAAGGGTAGATACCGGAGCAATCACCTTCCTTGAGGATCTTTCTTCCATAGCTCTGTCATCCTTCAGCTATCAACACAACATCTCCATGTTGATGGGTTTGGTTGCTTGAGTCTATACATGCAACCAAACCACTATATGTTAGTGTAGATGAAAGTTTTTCTAGTCTACAACCCTAGTCTTCTCTAGTCATCATGTCAGAAAGCAAGGTGGACATCCCCACTATGGGTGCCTTCAGAGGTCATGCGCTCATTGCGAAGATGGATGGGCCGAACTACGATTTATGGGCCATGCAATTCATAAGCCTAATGATGTCGATGGGTAAGAAACACATTCTTACTGAGGAAGAGTCGACGGAGAAGACATGGTTGTATGCCTCATGGGAGGCAGTTGGCGCATATGCTCAGGCCCAGTTGTCTGGTACCTTGATTCGAGATATTGCAAACGATGTCTTTCATCTGCCTACTGCTAAAGCCATGTGGGATATTCTTGCTGCCGCGTATTCTCAGGCCAAGAATGAAACAAAAAATCTCCAGCTTCAGCATTACATCTTTACTATAAAGCAGAATGGTCGTCCCATGCATGCTCATTACATTGTCTTGTGAGGAATGTTTGAGAAGCTTCATAGCTTCATGTCCCACGCCGCTACTCCAGAACAGATGAAGACATACCAGAATGCCACGATGGTGGGTGTCTTTCTAGCATCTTTAGATTCACAATATGAGGCTGCTTCTTCTTAGATTTTGGCAGATGCTATCATTCCTCCCATGAAGGAGGCCTTTTGTAGATTGAGCCGGATCAATATCTCAAGCCCTATGCCAATGCCAAATTCATATGCTATGGCAGCCTCTCGTGGAAGAGGATATCCATCTCAATTCCATGGATGGGGACCACATGGTAGAGGCAGACGTGGTCATGGACCACCGTGTGTGTACCTACTGTCATCGATGTGGTCATACGGAAGATACATGCTACTCCAAGCATGGCTTCCTCGCATATACCTGCATAGCAGACAGATTCGTCATCACAGAGCTCCACCCGCATCAGATCAGCAGTATGATGAAATTGTGTCTCGATCGTGAGATATCATGCCCCTAACCAATACTCCTTCACCTGTTTCAAAGAGTAGCTCAGATGTTACTGCTACTACAGGATCCAGATTCTCAATTAGTGCTCATACTTCTACTTCTAATCCTGCATCGGGTATCGTGAAATAGATTATAGATTCATGAGCAACACATCATTTGTGTGGAGACAAAAATCAACTCATATCCTACAAGCAAGTTCCTCCAGGATGGATGGTGGTCATAGCAGATGGGAGTCATTCTCTCATCACAGGACAAGGGGAGATTACCTTGACGCCATCTATGCAGTTGCAGAATGTGTTGCATGCCCCTGATTTCTCAATGAATTTACTGTCGATCAGTCAGATTACTAAGGATTTACATTATCGAGACATATTTGACCCATCATCTCTTGTATTTCAGGACATTCTTATGGAAAAGTGATTAGTTGTGGCTGTGAGCAGGGCATGCTTTATCGACCAGTCCATGCACCATATGCAGGAGCATCCTCTTATTCTACTGGACATATGTCTTCTTACCTATGGCATCTACGCTTCGATCATCTTCCACTTCAGAAACTGTGTCAAGTCCTTCCGAGATATCACTTTGCTCTTCGTTTAATTATGAAGCATGTCAGTTTGGGAAGCACCATCAGTCTGTCTTCCTTAGTTGTCACAGTCGGAGCAGTAGCTCCTCTTTCAAGTTTTTCCATGTTGAAATTTGGGGTCTAAGTCGTATTCCCGATCATCAGGGACACATGTTTTATCTAGTTGTTGTGGATGATTTCAGTCATTTGTCTTGGGTTTTCTTGTTAAAGAATAAATCAGAAGCAATACATGCTATTGTGAACTATCTTAAAGAAGTGCAGAATCTTTTTTCCACCTCTGTCAAAATTGCGCAAACTGATAATGCTCATGAATTCTGTGCCCACATGCTATCTCAATTCTTCTCATCTCACAACATTCTTCATCAAACATCTTGTACTTACATGTCTCAATAGAACGGTGTCGCAGAAAGAAAGCACTGTCATCTTCTTGATGTCACTCGTACCCTCCTTGTCCAGAGCTGTGTACCGCATTCATTCTGGGGTGATGCGATTCTCACAGCATGTTACCTCATTAACCATATGCCCTCATCGATTATGGGGGAGAAGTTACCTTTCTCCCTTGTTTTCCCAGACAAGGAGTTGTTCTCTCTTACCCCTCGTGTTTTTGGGTCGGTTGTGTTCGTTCATCAGTTGTCTCTAGTGATTAACAAGCTCTCTCCTAGGGCTGTCAAATATGTTTTTGTCGGGTATTCCAGGACTCAAAAGAATTATCGTTGCTATGATCTGTTATACAGGATGTATTATGTTAGTGTTGATGTCACATTTTTTGGGTCAGTCATGTACTTCTCTCCAACAGGCGACATGTTAACACCGTCAACTTCAGATGATGAGATCTATATTCCACCTCCACCCATGTTCCCACCAGTGATGCCAACACCACCACCATCTCTACCACCACATCCTCCTATTTTGGTCCAGTCCCTCCTATACCACATCACTACAATAGACAGCCAGCACCTGCTCATGATTATTGTCAATCATTCAACATGCCCTATGTTTGTTCTAATAACATTACTTATAATGATGGCTTTGACAGTGTTTCTCAGCAGGGGTTATTTCAGTAAGGTGATGATCATGTAGTTGTCAGAGATGATGTACAACTTGATTTTCCTATAGCTCTGAGGAAGCAGAAGCGTTCATATGCCTCATACCCGATTGCTTCTCATGTCACCTTTGTATGTTTGACGGCTGACTTCGGAAGATTTGTAGTTGCTTTGTCTGCGGTGGACATACCACAGACATACTAGGAGGCCCTGGTTGACGACAAATGGTGTCTGTCTATGGAGGAAGAGATGGTTGCCCTTCAGTCGCGAGGTACTTGGAGTCTTGTACAAGCCCCCAATGAGGCCTCTATCGATAAGTTGCAAGAAGGTTTTTATAGTGAAACAAAATGCAGATGGTAGCATTGATAGGAATAAGGCTCACCTGGTCACCTGCAGGTTTACTCAGACATACGAGGTGGATTATCTTGACACATTTTCTCCAGTTGCTCGTCATTCTACTTACAAATTCTTTTATCTGTTGTTGTGATTTGAGATTAGCCCCTATTTTACTTGGATACCAAGAATGTTTTTTGTATGGTGATCTTCAAGAAGAGGTCTACATGCAGCAACCACCCTGGTTTGATGCTGAGGGGGGGTGTTCACAGGTATGTTGACTTCATAAAGCAATATATGGCCTTAAGCAGGTACCAAGCTCTCAGATTCGTCTGAGAAGCAAGGGTTCAAACGTTTGAATGCAAATCGTTCTCTTTTCGTGCAAAGGACCTGCAAAGGTACGACTGCTATTATGGTGTATGTTGATGATATACTAATTACAGGGGATGACATGCATGGAATAAAAGAGCAGAAGCATTTCTGGGCTATGAATTTGTTACCAAGGATGTAGGAGCCCTTAGATACTTTCTGGGATTAGAGTTTGCCAGAAATCAACAAGGGCTTCTGATGACTCAGAGAAAATATGTCACTGACTTGCTAAGTGACGCAGGTATGCTTGGATGTCTACCAGTTACTAAACCCATGTATTCAAGCATGAAGTTGTATGATGATGAGACTGATGAGGTTGACAGGAGGTAGGGAAGCTTCGTTATGTTACCACTACCAGACCTGATATTTCATTTGCAGTCAGTCGAGTAAGCCAGTTCATGGAACAACTTCGTCAGGTACATATGGACACTATATAGATGATACCAAGGTATATTAAATCATCTCCAGGAGCAAGGCTGGTATTTTAAAAAAAGGTGGCACTATTACTATCCCAGCATGTGCAAATGCAGACTATGCAGGGTACCCCAAGGACAGAAAGTCTACAACAGGATCTGTTATATTTGTTGGAGATTCCCTTGTCTCATGGAAAAGTAAGACGCAAACCATTGTTTCTAGATCTAGTGTCGAATCTGAATATAGAGCTACGCCACAAGCATGTACAGAAGTGATGTTGGTTCGAGCAATCCTGATAGATCTACATATAGACGTTCCTCTTCCCATGTCGTTGAAATGCGATAATCAGACTGCCTTATTCATTGCTAATAATCTTGCTTTCCATGAAAGGACAAAGCACATTGAGGTTAATTGACTTATATATGTGATATGATCCAGAAAAGCTTCATTTCGACATCCCATGTTATCTTAGGGGATTAGACAACCGGCAATTTCACCAAATACCTACTTAGAGGATCCTTTCAGAAGTTTTCATCCAAGATGAGCATGATAGATATATATGCTTCATCTTGAGGAGGAGTGTAGAGATATATTTTATGTTTATATATCTTTTATCTATTCTTTCCCTCTGTCTACTTTATGTAATTTTCCCATAGGTCTCTCCCTATATAAGAGACCCTAGGGTTCAAGGATCAAAAAACTCTTTCTCTGTTCCCAACATAGCTGATCAAATAACTCATCGATGCAAGGCAAATGATAACGGTTCTTCACAATTCTCTTATTCAAATGCCGATAATCAATGCATAATCTCATCGATTCGTCCTTCTTCCTGACAAAAAGAAATAGGAGCATCCCAAGATGAAGTGCCCTGTCTCACGAAACCCAAGTCAAGTAACTCATGCAACCACACTTTTAGCTCTCTCAACTCAGTTGGTGCCATGCGATATGGAGCCATCGAGATCGATTGTGTATTATGTAATAATGTGATCTCGAACTCAATTTCTCTCTCAAGAGGTAATCCTGGTAACTCATTAGGAAATACATATGGGTAGTTTGATACTACTCTAATGTCATGTGTCATCGGCTCATGATCGGATCTCTCGAACAAATGCTAAATATGAATCGCATCCCTGATCAACTAGTCTCTGGGCTCTCAACACTGAGAGGTACTCCATTTTGGAGTCATTTAATGTACCCTCAAAAGTGAACTCATATAAAAAAAATCCTGAAGACAATTGTCTTCCTAAAGCAATCAACAAGAGCATTCTTAGCTTATAACCAATCCATGCCCAAAATCAAGTCCAACTTATCAAGTTGTAACAATAAAAGATATGCGATCATCTCGTGACTGCCAATTACCACTGTTAAATCTCTGACTATGAGTGAAAATGATGAACAACTGACCACATGGTCTATGGATGTGGTAAGGAGGATATACAACCTCTTCAACTCTACCTAATGAAGCTTGTAACCTCGGAGCAATAAAAGAATGTGCCACTCCAAAATCAAACAAAATATGGAAAGGCCGGCCTAAGACTGAGACCATACCTTTCACCATAGTAGATGACAATCGTACCTTCACCTCGATCACTGTATGTAACTGACCCTGTCTATCTGGTACTATACTCGAACCACTATGCTCTGTATCTGTCTCAACGGCCTCTTGTAGTTGGAGTTCCTGCCACGTAAACTCCCAATACGTTGTGCCGACGGCTATGACGGTTGTGACTGCGGTCGAGGTCACCAGAAGCCTGTGGGCACTGAATCCAACAATGTCCCCATTGATTGCACAAAAAACATCAGCCTTACTGGATAGGCATGGTAGTCGTGTCTATACTCTGAGTCAGTCTTGCTAGGGGTCTATCCACTCTCTACGACCCAGGTAGTCGAGCTGAGCTAGTGCCATGTCCGACAATTGCTCCTCCTACGGTAGTCGCAGGAGATGTGCGAGCACTGCCTAAACTGTCGAACCTAAAGGACAAAACTGCCTGGTCGAACTCTGCTGATGAAACTGTCGTCGAATCGAGCAATGATCGTTGTGATGTGGTTACTACTCCAGACAAACTCCGAAAGCTTCTCTCTCTGATATCCTCAAAATTATTTGTTGCATCAATTGCCTTGGAGAGGGAAGTGATACGTAGTCCGATCAGCTTCTTCTCCACCTCTTCTCATCCCTATGATAAACTTCTCTAGATTCTTATTTGGAAATGCAGCGGTTGCTGGCATGTGCCGTGATAGCTCGATATAGAAAATAAAGTATTCTCTAGCCGTCATCTGCCCCTGTCTAAGCTCTGTGAATAATCGGTGTTGGGACTCCTTCCACTTCCCAAAGAAGAAGTGGGATATGAATCTCGTCTCAAAATCATCCCATATGGGCTCACGTCCCATCTATTGAACGGTCGCTTCCCACTATCTCTCGGCGAACGCTGCTAGTGAATACTCCATAAAAGATAACCACGAGTCCTGTAGTGCGCAAATCATCCAAAGTACTTCATCACCCTCTTTAGCCACTGCTCAGCCTCATCTGATGTCCCAGTGCCTCGAACATGGACACATTGGCCGCTGATAGGAAGTGAAAACTGACTAATGCAAGTGAACGCCAGAGTGCTCGTGTGCAATCTTGTCAGTAAAATGTAAAGGGTCATGCTCTCTGTCATGATCTCCATCCCTAGCTCCATGTACTAGTATCTCCTCGTGTGGATCATCGAACTGAGGCTGATGAATCTCTACAAACCGTGGTTGTGCATGTCGTGTTCCATCCTGAGATGGATGGTAGGTAGAATAAGAGAGATCATCGAATCTCATCTCTATCTATGTCAGACTATTGGCAATCTCTGTCTGATGGGCTGATGTCTGATCTTGCTGACCTCTCAGAGCAGTCTGTTGCTGTTGGAGGTTGGTGAGTGTGGTCATGATGTACTTCAATAGATTATCCATTCCCTGGTCAGTTCTGTATGTCATGGTTCTGCATGAGAACCAATATTATTAATCATAATAGTTGATGTTTGTTGACATTTCTAATCATGATTTTCTCTTCTTGGGATACTATGTGAAAATTAACTGCAATTGATGACATTTGTGATTATTGAACTTGAATTTCATATTTCCCTCTCAAACTCACGACAAGTTGGAGGACTGTCGCTATCCGAGAACTTAATGCGACCAAAATCATAATACTGAGAATGCGTGTAGCGGAGGACCATGGCTCTGATACCAAACTGTGAAACTCCCGTCCGCAGATCTAGGATACCCATTTACACGACTTTTCACAACATTAGATTCACTATAGATCACATTAGTTCACCAAAATTTAGGGAAAATTTTTCTTGTTTCAGAACAACATTCACATTAGTGATAAACAATCCACATAAATAATAACAAGTGTCACCAATTTTCATTGCATTACTTTTCATGTAGTTTTACATGTAACAAATGGTAATATTACATTGTATACATGCATTTCAAAATGTAATAGAAGAGAAAGAAAGGGATTATATAATATCTATATAAAAACTACAACATGTGTACCGTCGAATATAATAGCGGAGGCTCGGGATCATCAATCAGTCTACTGTGATGCAGATACTTTGTCTGCCACATATGTTATGAAACAAAAGAATGCCAACAATTGTTGCATACAATCTTGCATATTAGAAATAGCAAGTAATTCAGTGGTTTTAAAAGAAAGCAAATGGACAAGTATTGAAATTAAATTTTACAAGCTACTTGCATAAAAGTGGTTTTCAAGCTGTGCTGTATGTGAATATCCCATGATCACCCATCACCTTGTAGCTTTTTATATATAAATATTTCATATACAATTTTGACCCATATGTATATTATTATCTTTTTGTCACTTATAGATCATGTTGATGGATCTCGAGGTTGAGGATGATGAGTTTCTAATCTGATTTTGAAATCCGTCTAATTTCTCAAGTCTAGTAGATAGTCTGTGGTCTTTTTCTGAGTGTGACCTTACACTATGACTCTAAGGCATGAAGAGTACCTTAGGGTTGTTGGGATGCCTTCGTGGGTATGCGGTGGAGTATAATACATCCTAACTAAGTTCCCAACAAGTCCACTAGCTTATCTTATCATTCGTATTAGTATTTCTAAGATCTGATTAGTGTTGATGATTGATGATTAGTGAGTATGTATGAAGTTCAACTATAGCAAGCTAAACTGTAACCGATCATAAGTCTAGCCAACTCAATTGTAACTCACTCCAAGCTAAACTGTATCTTCTCACCAAGACCTATTGGTAGAACGGTAAACAAACTCAAGCGGCGGGGAAGCCTTATAAGAGATCCTTCCGTCTTACCCCCAAAGTGGAAGTGTGATCCAGTAGAGGGCTAGGCCTATTAATAACTACGCCCCTGAGATGGGCAGGAGAGACTCCTCGGAAGAGTCGCCCCAAAAATCGACCTGACTGGTACGGGCAAACGAGCTCTTAAGAAAAACTAAAACCGTGGCCCCCCAGCCTAGGAACCCTAAGAACCGAGGGTCTACGGAACTATCCCATCGAGGTGTAAAAACACAATGAGCTCGTGTAAAAATCGTAAAAAGGATGGGATCCTAGACTCACGTACTTGGCGGTTGCTGCCCTAATTGGGTCTATCCTCCTCGCAGCTGGGGGTCACCGCACCCTCGCACGGAGAGGTGTATAGGTCACCTTTACCGACAAAATATTAATTGTCACTGATTCTTATTAACTGTAAGAAAATATGATGTTGAAGCGAAATGATAAATAGAGCATGAATAGAGAAAGATAAACATGAAGAACAAGATTTTTACGTGGAACCATAATCCCTAAAGAGCGGGATGAAATCACGAGAGATGGCCTCAAAGGTCCATATGTTTCATTGCTTTTACTCATCGGATACAATGGGTGTGGGGGTCTATATATAGCCCCCACAGAGTCTCCACATCTCAAAACTAGTAGATGTGGGACTAAAGATATGGATGTGGTAAATGATAATGGAGGGATCTATTTACCCATCTCCCTCATAGATGACACATGTTCAACATATTCCAACACTCCTCCTCAAGCTGGAGCATGCAATGCTCAGCTTGGATAAATAGAAAGAAACTCAACTCACGCTACATGACACTACAGACAATATCAACTCAACGTGCACAACAGCCGGCTACTGTCAAGGACATTGCTTCTCATGTTATGCATGTGAGGAGGACGAACAGACTGGAGTGTAAATCAACCGAATCTCCTCGTCGGAGAGCATGTGCTCTGTAATGCGTCTGTTAGTGCCACTGCAATTGAAAATGAATCTCTCTACATAGAAAACTCCGACCCGCCACAATATGCGGACAACTGCTCCATCTTTGAAAGGGCCGAACTGAAAAAGCTGCAGAGTACAATACTCATAGGAGTCCACAGTCGCTGGAGAATGGAGTCTGAAAAAGTCTCCTCGTCAGAGAACTTGGTCTCTACCATCCGATACATAGAATGGTACTCTACCCTAGAGTGTGGCATAGGGAATGGTGCTCTACTATGGAGTCCCTATGGATCACATGAAAACTCTGGCCACAAAGAATGATGGGGACCACGACAAAAGATGGGAAACATGTGCACATCTGAAAAACCCGCATACATGTGTAAGTTTGAAACTGAGGACTCGGAATTAATCGTCGAGTCTGAACAACTGTAGAGTCTGGAAACTTAATGGCCTCTGAAATCTCTGAATCTGGAGAATCTGGAAAATCTGACAACCTGACATGTGACTAACACAATACTCCCCCCTTCTCCCATGTTGGTCGGAAAACAATGGTAGCGACCATGTTGGGAGAAGACAACAAATCAGGGGAATCACATGAATGTACACAGCTTTTTCTCTAATTTGTTTTAATAACCTTCTTGATTGATTTTTTTAAAATAATTTTAAAGATGTTTCATCTCTTTTTTTGTACACCTTTTGCAACATTTTTTTAAATAAGCCATTGATACATTTTTTACGATTTTCCTTTCTTCGAACAAAAACTCTCTGCCCAAATTGGGCCCACAAAAATAGCTCCTTTTTTAAAGATCATGGCCCCTTTTTTTCCTGCCCTCCCTTTTTCCTTTTTTTAGTTGGAACTGCTCTCCCTTTTTTCGTCCGACCTCATTTTTTTACAAACCAACCCTCCTGGGCTTTCTCTATTCTGTCTATTTTTTAACAAAGCACGTACGTGCCTCTGCATGATTTTTTTTTATAAAGGAAGGGCCATCGGGCCATTGCTTCCTGTAAACGTACCAGGGTTTCCAACTTGGGAACCCTCCTTCGAACATTGCCGCCTCCCTGGAATAAGAGCCGTATCTACTTGATGGAGCCTGCCTCCATATCGAGTAAGATGAGCTCGGAGGTTTGAAGGGCGTCGCCTGCGTGAGGTGATGTATCTAGGGTTTACAAAATCTAAGCCGCTGGAGTGTCATCGCCAAGAGCATGGAAGCGGAGAGGTGCGCCACCGGCATGAGGATTCTGTCACCATATGCGGCTGGAACCTATAGGCCCGGAGAAGTAGATCGGAGGGTTGCGCTGGGAGTATTGCGCGGAATAGGAGCTTCGAGGAGGCAACGATCTGGAGTCATGTGTCCTAGGTGTCATCGCTGTGCGATGTTGCTGACTGGAGGCTTGGAGGCGTGAAGTCTGGAGTGACTTATGGGCTCTGAGTGCGAGAATCGCCTAGAGCTAACAACGGTGCTGGATCGTGCATGAGTCATGCGCACCGCCTGAACTGCTTAGGACTGCCGGAGGGTTGTTGCGACTCCACCTGGAGGGAGTTGCGTGACTGGAGGGGTGTTGTGCGACCATAGGGGTGCTCCGCCTGAGTTGGTCGATCACGAGATCCATGGAGAGGCTCCGCTTGAGGCTGGTGCCCGTTGGAGCCATGGAGAGGCTCGGCCTGAGGCCAGTGCCCCCTGGAGGATGCATTCTAAGAGATGGAGGAGGACCAGTCTGATAAATGGAGATGTTGTGTTGAGCCTTTGGGCAGCCAAACATAACCCGTAACCTTGGTGGAGGAGATTGGCTTGATGGAGGAAGCATCCGTGCAAAATAGGATTTCAACAAACCCTAGTGTTACAACTCTGAACTTGAATCGATCAATAAATCTTCAAAGTAATCTTCAAGAACATAAATAAAATCGAATCTCGAATGAACAAACAATGGAAAATTATTCCTCGAGAATCGAATCCGCTCTGATACCATGTTAGAAAAATGAAGCGGAAGCGAAATGATAAACAGAGCATGAATAAAGAAAGATAAACATGAAGAACAAGATTTTTATATGGAACGCTACTCCTTAAGGAGCGGGATGAAGCGGCGGGAGAAGGCCTCAAAGGGTCATATGCTTCATTGCTTTTTCTCATCGGATACAATGGGTATGGGGGTCTATATATAGCCCCCACTGAGACTCCACATCTCCAAACTGGAAGTTGTTGGACTAAAGACATAGATGTGATAAATGGATCCTGGAGGGATCCATTTACTCATCTCCCTCATAGATTACACATACTCAACATACTCCAACATTAACCATCTAGGTTCATTGATTATATAACCATATCTCCATCTCTTATATGATTGGCTTTACATGTCTAACTGAACGGTCCATTCCATCACTGTGATGATTCGTATTCATATAGTAGGTTATAGTAATGACCATTGATGGAGGTGATTAGTATTGTAAAAACACTTATCATTTCACCCAAATTTTCTTCCCAACATTATGAAATCGAAAACCAAGGACTGATCTGAATATGAGATTTAATTCACACAAAAATACCAAATTTTGAGTTTGTTAAAATATAAGATTTAAGAGCTAATGATCAGATCTGAAATCGGAGTTTAATTCCCACTAAAACTCTTGAATTTTGAGTTGTTAAAATAGGAATTTAAGAGCTAATGATAAGATCTGAAATGAAAGTTTAATTCATATTAAAACCCTCAAATTAAGTGGTATATGTTGATAATTAGGCATACACACACAAAATGAAAGCCATCCATGCCAAATATTACAGTTCAACTATTACCCATCTCCCATTTGTGCAATAAATTCTACTTGTATTACTCTTCAACTAGCTCGACCATATCCCTTCCTTTAAGTACACACACACACACACCCAACTTCAGATAAACTTGCATATGCTTCTTTAAAATGAAAAGAAATATCAATAATGATCCCTTAGCGTTCATACAATACATTCTAATACAGTTTGGAGACAAAGAAACTAAAGAATACCCCCCAATGAGGCACCCAGTCACAACATTAATAACTTTGAAGATGGCCTCTAAGACTTTTTTTTTCAAAAAAATGCCTTAATCCAATGGAAAATAATCATATTATTTAAAATCACTAAGCCCGCAACTTACAAGCTTCATACTTGATACTTCAATTGATCCAATATTCAACCCACCTGTGGAAATAAAATGTTATGAAGGTAGTCCTTCCAGGCTTGAGTAACTTATTTTAACTTCTCTAGTGTTGAGCTTTCTATGTTCGTTCGTCTTTATTTGTATTTGTTTATTTCTCCTTTGTATCTTATGTAATTTTCTCATAGAGCTTTTCTCCTATATAAGAGAGCTCTTGGGCTATGAGGAATACAACTTTTCTTCTCACATTTTCAACATGGTATCAAAGCGATGGTCCTAGACCGGAGCTTGTGCCCTAACCCTAGCCCCTTCCCACCGAAACCCTAGCCTCTTCTCGCTCGAGGCCGCCACCTCTCTCGCGGGCAGCGCAACCACCGCACATGCGAGGTCGAGGCCTCTCTCGCGTGCAGCCACTGCTCACGACATCCGCCCGAGGTGGTCGCCTCCCTACTCACCGCGTGCGGGCAGGTTCTCCACTCCTTCGGGGCCACCGCCTCCTCGTGGATGCCACCTCTCTCACGGGCCACTACTCCTTTGAGGGTTGTAGCCTGTTCGCAGGCCATGAGTCCTTCACGGACTGCTGCCTAGCCATCTCTATCCAGATATGCTCTTGAGTCTTCGGGGTACGGTGTGATCATCTAAGATCACCCTGGTCACCCAAAGGCGTCTCTTAAGGATGGAAGATGTTGTGGTATGAGTCTACACCCACAACCGCCTTCCCATATGTTAGTGTAGATGCATGTTTTCTTTGTTGCTATCCCAGACTTGGTGGTTGTTGTCATCGTGGTTGATAACAAAGCTGACGCTCCATCCCTGGGGGCCTTCAAAGGTTCAACCCCCATCATCAAAATGGATGGCACGGACTATGAACTGTAGGCCATGCAGTTCACGAGTCTGATGCAATGTAATGGTAAGAAGTACATCCTCATGGTGGAGGAGCCAAGTGACAAGATAGGGATAAACGCCTCATGGGTGACAGATGATGCTTATGCATGAGTATGGCTATACGGGACTATGTCACCAGAGATAGCTAATGATATTCTGAGCCAGCCGACTGCGAAGGCTATGTGGGACATTCTCGCCGCTACATACTCACCGGCGAAGAACGAGTCGAAGATACTGCAGCTCCAGCATGATATCTTCACATCGAAGCAGAATGGTCGTCCCCTTCATACCCTCTACACTTCCTTGAGGGGTATGTTTGAGAAGTTACATAGTTACATTTCCTTGACTGCTACACTAGAGTAGCTCAAGGCATACAGAGACTATGTGATGACTGGAGTTTCTCTAGCAGCTCTTGATCCTGAGTATGATGTTGCTCGTGCCCAGATCTTTACCGATGCTACCATACCTCCAATGGAGGAGGCATATTGAAGATTGAGTAGGCTACCTACATCCTCAGTCGGTACCTTGCAGTCCCAGACATCTTCAGCTATGATTGCCTCTCATGGTTGGGGAAGCCATATACCATATCGTGGTAGAGGGAGCTCTAGCCATGGCAGAGGAGGGGGTGGTCAACCCCGTCAGCCTTGTACCTACTGCCACAGATCTGGCCACTCTAAGGAAACATGCTATTCTAAGCATGGGTTTCTTGCTTCAGCTTGGGTTGCAGAGCAGACACAACCAGTTGGGAGTCCTTCACTTACTACTGGTCAGAGATTTGATGAACTTGTTGTTCGACTCAGGGAGATTATGCCCAATACTGGGCCGACCGGCTTACCTTCAGGATCCTCAAAGGTAGCAACCTCAGCATCAACGTCTACATCAGGTACAACGTATGCCTTTACTACTTTTTACAGGGTAGACTTGTCAGAATGGATCATGGATTCAGGTATTTTTCGTCTGATTCAGCATGGACGATCTGTCATGATAGCAGATGGGACACATTCTTCCATCACCAGTCATGGGAGGTGCAGTTGACCCCGAAATGAGACTTCAGAATGTTCTTTATGCTCCTAAATTTTCTAGGAATCTACTTTAAATTAGTCAATCACCAAAGATTTACATTGTCGTGCCATATTTGATCCATCTACTCTTGTGTTTCATGATATAATATAAAGAACTCTAGCCAACACAACTAATAATTGATTTCATTCTTAACCACGATCCATTATGCTTTACCCCGAGTTCAACTATAATTTCTCCAAATTCAACTGTAACTGATTCAAATGTAGCCCTATATGATTCAGATGTAGCTATAGAGTATTCAGATGTATCATAGCCAAGCCTATTGGCGAAAAAGTAACAAAAACTCAAGCGGTGAGGTAGCCTCCTAAGGAGGCTCTTCCATCTCGCCCTTAAATGGAAGTGTGGTTCATTAAAGAGATATGTCTACTCCAAAACTACGCCACTAAGACGGGTAAGAGAGAGACTCTTCAGAAAAGTCACTCTATAAATCGTCCCGACTAGTACAGGCAAACGAGCTCGTACAAAAAAATGAAAATGGGGGATCCTTCACATGGGTATCCAAACAGAGGGTCAGAGGAGCTGGTCAAAAGTCGAGATCCCAACGAGGTGTAAAAACACTGCGAGCTTACGTAAAAACCGAAAAAGGACTAGGATCCTAGAGCCACGCACTTGGTGGCACTGTCCTAACTGGGCTTTCTTTCTACCGCCCAGTTGAGGGTCACCGCACCCTCACACAACCAGGTGTAAAGGGCCACCATGACCGTCACTAATAATTATTAATCATTATTGATTCATCATAATCTTTACTTTCTTGACTACTTAACTCTTTCTCAATTTCTTCTATGACTAACTATATGGATCTAAATCTTTTGGTCAACGATTTATTGGTTATCAATGATTCTCAACCTACTTTAATTATATAGGCTTGATTACTTGCTTCTTAAGAACAAGCACTATTGGCAATTGCCTAATTGTTAGGATCGATCATATACGGTGTTCATAGCGAAAAGATTTGGATTATTAATATTATTAAAGAATCATGAGAATTGTTAATTGGAGAAATCGTCCTTTATGATTTTCCTTATTCGTAGAAAGCTGTGACCTAGAATAATGAATTACAATAAGGTATTCAAACTAAGAATTGTTTGTGAGAACTCTACTTTTCTACAGTTATGAAGTGGTTGTCAACAACTTCCACTGATTAGAGGGTATCATCAATCATGAATCATTGTCTTACTAACAACACAACTCGAATGAACAACATGACAAAATTTTGTATACAAAGTACTGTAATTTATCAATTTATCGAGATCGGAACCAATGTAACAATATCTCATCTCTCAAAAATGAGTCCCAAAATCCTAATGTTCTTATACACTTTACTTCCCATGACTATGGTATCACTTCATTCAAGAAAAAAGATGTCATATTATGAATACCAAATTAGATTCTTTTGATGTGATCCATGGAAAGAAATGAAATTTATGTTATGCATAGTTGTTGGCAGTAAGTAGCTTAATAAATTGCTCCATAACCTTTCTATTAATGATTTCAAAGTACAATGAAAAGACGAATCGACATAAGGAAACAACAAGATACCCAACATATACCTTAAAATAAATGGTGTTATGGAAGAAATCAATTGTCATTTGAAAAGAACGCGAGTGTAATTTAATTGGAATGTTTCCAGTGAAATTCTTATTTTGATTAGTGCGTGACATATCGCTTGCATGAAATGCTTTGGAATCAAGTTTGGGTGAATTGCAAAGACCAGTATTTATTACCTGAGTAACGTTTGGCTATTCTCAAAATTAATGAAAACACCTCAAGGAAATAATAGTGGATCATAATTCTATGCCCCTTAAACATATGTTTTAGGTTCTGCGTATATTTCAAATCATATTTCCTGCAAGCCTTGTAAACCAATATTCACATAAAATAGGAAATTTGTGATTTTAAGACAAAAGAAGTACATTCAAAGCAGTAAGTCAAGATTTCATGGTTGCAGTTTTTTCCAGGAGCTAATATTTTAGATATGATTTGGATGATTGCAGGAGCATGGATGACAGCAAAAGAAAGGATGAGGATTTGTACATGTATGAAGCAATAGGAGGTTGAGATGGGAATGTATCTCTTTGAAAGATCTTCAATTTGGGAATTCCAAGTATGTAGTGCTGGAATTTTGGAGCTTAAAGTAACAGTCGTAACATCCAGGAAGGGAAGAAATGTAGATTTAAGGAAGAACGGGAGATTTAATGGCTAGAAATTGGAAGCAAAAGAAGAGAAATTGGGTAAGATAAAGGAGAAAGGGGAAGGGAATTTTGCTGGAAATTGGAATGATGATGACGTTGGAAGTGATTAAATTAGGAAAGAGAAGGAGGGAAGGGAAGGTTCCTTCCTGGAACCTTCTTCTTCAATATATATTTTTTATAGCATGCTAATGTGATTATTGCTTTTATTTTTTTTGAATTTTATAAGACTATAACGCATGCTCTGCTGCTTTTACAATAACAAAAAAATAAAATTTTATTTATTATATATATTAAATTGAACAGTCTTCTACAGATTGTGGCAGAATTTAGATTTTATTTTTTATATTTTTAAAGTTAAAAAACTCTTAGTTATTTAATATACTTAAGGAGACCGTATTTTCATCTCGAGTATCCGACTTCGATGTATAATATCTTCATTTGACCGTCTCTGAACAACGATCAATACGAGTGTAATATTGATATATTTTAGATCGGATTTGCATCCTTAAAATTCTAAAGATACGATTTCGATTTATTGTTAAATTTTGCGATTTAAAAATACTAAACGATCTCCGGTTGACGAACGATCGTTCCATTGGTTTTATTTTATCAAATCAGATTTTATGACAACCTCGGTTTGTTTTGCACTTTCTGATTTTGTGTCGTTACTTTTCTGTGGCACGCTTTACGGTGCAATCGACTTTTGATCGATTTCGACCAAACAACTTTTGTTTCACAATCAATTGATCGATTTAGGTAATTTAATGTTGATTATTAACTTTATTTGATTATACATACCTTAATTGTGTAAGGTTTGGTTTGTTGGGTTTAATTGGATCCAGATGTTACATCCGACCTCCTTCACTCCCAAGGATGACAATGTACAGACTGCTCTTAGCCGTCCTTGTGTAGATGATGATTTTGATCTCTTCCCTAGTATGAAGAGATAGAAAATTTTAAAAAACATTGACCAACCATAAGTGGTGGTGGCTATTCAGGATATTATTGATGCCCCACTTCGAAAGGCCATGAACCTTATGCATGCGCCTACACCCAAAAAGAGAAAGAGATGACGCAGAGCTGGGTGACACCTTCCTACATGGCCACTACTCACACCATCACACATCGTATGCCCTATGGGAAAGGGGACACTAGTACACCCTTTGTGAGATGTGCTATTTCTGTCCATCAGTGTGATGATACTCTCCTTGATACCCTTCTCGCTCGTATAGTCTCTCACCTAGTGCCTCTCAAGAAAACCAGGACGATTTGCCAATTAGTTGATAGATCAATAAAGAGGCTAAAGGGTATTCTTGAAATTTCAGATCCAGCGCATGAGCTTCACACTTGATTTTGTCGTATTGCCCATGTAGACCTCCACCTTTGTGGAGCGCTCTCCAATAATCATGAGATGACCCTTTCTCGTATTGCAAGAGCCGTTATTGATTATGGATCTAGAGAGATTCACTTTCATTCTGATAATGAGAATGTGTTGATTAAGAAGATCAATGCACTTGTTTCCATCCAGGGACCCACATCTGATGATAATGTACATGTGGTAGCCGACTCCGAGGACTATGACATAGCTATAGATATCATAAAGGTTTGCTTTATCATGGACGATATTGAGAATCGAGAGTTCCTCTTCAGGGAGGAAGACTCAGAAAACATACTCCTTGGAGTTCCCTCTTCCTATGTGTGGTGGTTTGTTGATGAGATCCGCAACATTTACACCATAAATACCTTAGTGAGGAGGGTGGATTTAGGGGAGGCTTCCCAGGTTCCAAGGACGGACCTCACTGTACTACTTCCACTGATGAATCCGTGCCTTTTCGTTTTGAGACCACTGAGGATGTTTACCATGCCGATCCTAATCGGGTTGTGTTAGCTGATGACCCTGATATTGACATGCACCTTGTGAGATCCATACTTCAACGGTCACAGAGGAAGGCACACTTTCTACCTTCTTGATCATTGTATATCCACGTTATGTATTTGCTTTCATTTCTTTCGTTCCATCTACTTTTTCCCTCATCCACCTCAATTCGTGTGTTTGCCTTGCTTAGGATGTACTCTATCCTAAGTATAGGGGAGGTGGATGAGTCGAGTGTTCTTTCTTTGTTCTATATCATCACTCCTGTTGTTGCATATACGTAGGGATCTTTTACCCTAAGTATAGGATGAGCGATGCATTCATTCCCGCAATGTATTTTTTCATTCTTTTTATCGATTTATTGGTCCTTTTGCATGTCTCCTCTCTTATTGATATTTCTATCTACACTTAGGGATTTCTTACCCTAAGTATAGGGGGCAACAGTCTGAGTTGTTATCAGTTCATTCCAACCCTCGACCCTCCCTGCTTTGCACACAGTCTGCTATACTGAGGATTAATCAATACTAAGTATGGGGGGGTAGTCGACTTCTCAAACTTTATTCTTTAGTCGTAGATAAGTATAGGGGGGTAACATATATGTTGTATATACTTCAGTCATAACTCATATTTTCATATTTTTGAATAATATGGCTAAAATATACTTAATTAACAATAAAGAATAAACCAGTATAATATGTGTAAAATTCTGTTTATATACTGATTTGTAAATCATGTTAAAATGTTTTGCAAATTGATTTGAAAATTGGTTGGAAAATATATGAAAAAACTTTTGAAATCGTTTGGAAATCTTTTTATAATTTGTTTAAACATTTGTAAACTATTTTGTTTGTAAAAATTCTTTTACTTGTTTGAATAACATTTTTGGAATCTGTTTGCAAATGGTTTGGAAAATGGTTATAAAATATCTTGAAAAATCTATAGATACTATTTGAAAAATCTTTGCAAATTTGTCAATATTTCTAAAATTTGTTTGACAAAATTACAAAAATAAGTTTTCAAAATATTTGTAAAGTTATTTTCAGACTATTTTGGGAACCTTGCATATAATTATAGCAAATAAAAATTCTTTACAAGTCTTGCATATAAAAACCTATAAAACAACATACATAACCTGTAAAATTTTCTAGTGTAAAATACAGCCTAATCCTTGTAAATTACAGATCCACTCCCATGTAAAGATATGCGCATAATTCTTTTACTAACCCTTTTATTTTTCAAAAATCCTTAAAAAATTTCAAAAATCAAAATCCATAAAAATATGCATAAAATTTGTAGAACTTTTTTAAAAATCCATAAAAAGTTGAAAAATTAGAAAATTGCTTCATGAAAATAAATTTCTTGCATTGTACATAACATTTGCATTTTTTCGGATTGATATTGATAATTGATCCGGTCTAGATAAAATCTTAAGATTGGAGTTTGGTTGGACTTTAATTACATGAACCTTATGGGAACTGGATTTGAGACACTTCATGTCTACTAGACTTAATTCTTTGAGACCACAAGTATAGGTTCAGTGTCGTCTTGACTAAATAGAATATTTCAGAATATACGCATGACTCTTTTTGATGGTAATCTAAGTTGAACACATGTACCTTATACTTTGTTCTACTCAGTTGAAGTTGTAGATGCCTGGATTTGCCGGCATGAGACACAAACAAATGAAAACATATGAAGTCAAAATTTTGTGTCTATTGTATCCCAACCTAATCAAGTAGCAACGATGTCCTGAGATAGAAGGACACAGGTTGCAATAATGCTTCAAAAAGAGAGATAGTCTACTGACTCAAGAGGAAAAAGTCTTTATGTAAATGCTATTGTAAATAGTATTTTAAAAATCTAAAATAAAAAACTCCAAAAAAATAGATTGGTAAAAATCAAAGAAAAATCAATTCCCGTCGGAATAGGTATATATGTAGTCAATAAGCAAGCTTGAACTTCAAAGTCAAAGTATTCATGTGACCCTGCAGCTGGATGACTTGGCTACACTGGTCAAGCATCCCAGGATATGTAGCTACACTGCCTACCGTCCATTCTCTTCTCCCCCTCCTCTTCTTGAGTCGGTTGCATTTAAACTTAGAAGGCCTCACTTCTAAATGAAAGACAACTGGATTGGGGAATTAGGATCGCCATGTTGGAGAAGACTATCTTTTACCACTTCAGCTGAGAGGAGATTCATATCACTTACATTGTACAAGATAGACTCATAGTCCTAAGGGACTTGTTCTGACCTGGTTTTTTTTGAAGACTTGGGCAGAGTTTTGTGGTTCTTAGAGGCCGTTGAGTTTCAAGTTCGCTTCACTATAAGGTTCCGATCACACCTAAATTCCAAAGGTCCTATTGAGTTCCTAACTTTGATTTTACGAAGACAAGTTTAAGAGTTAAAATCAATCCAATTTATTTCTTTTTCTTTCCTTTTTTTTTCTTTTTCTGTACTTATAGGCATAAGTGTTTGCTAGGGACTAGCAAAGGCAAATATGGGGGTGATGAATCTCCATCTCATCACCTTTATTCTTTCGTTTTAGCCTTAAATTCCTAGTTAAATGCATGTAAATAGCATTATTTGTTAAAAATAACACTAATTACTAATACTATAAATATTATGTAAAATATTATTTTTAATGTCATAATAAAAGGATAAAGAAAAGAAAAGAAAAAGAAAAAGAAAAAGAAAAAGAAATGAAATACCAATACCATTGAATGACCCTAAACCTCGAGACTAAGTCAAGAATTTACTTGATCGACATGGAATAAAGTAGGGGAGAGGTAAGGGCCAAAAAGTAGGGTGGTTCCTTGCTCTATGGTCTCCAGATACGAGCTGACCTTTTTTCTTGCATTTTTAGGCAGCTTTTAGGTGGAGTTTTTAGTTCTAGTTTTTGGTTTATAATCAACTGTATTAGCATAGAATTTGATTTTGTGGTTCGCCGGAGCTTCTGCTCCAGCCACTGTTTCCACTGTCCTCAGCCTTGTTCTGCCTTGCTTGATCACCCCATTTCCATCTCCTTTCTCTTATCCATATTCATGACCACTCCATTCACTCTGATCAATCCTCGATCAGGGAATCGATGTCCTCCACCACCACCTTCGTCGGACCTCACTGCCCCACTTCATTCTGCCTCCATTTCACCCAATAATGGGTCAAGGTAGTTTGCCCTCAACCCCTCTTTCTTTTTGTGCAGGTCCCTATAGCCCAGAGCCTCATTCGAGGTGATTTTGCAGCTGAACATGGTTCCCATGAAGCATGAGCTCCTCCAACCTACCAGGACCCCACCAATGGGTCCTGGATCTTTTTGACGCTTCCAGCAGCTACGGACTGTCGAGAGGGATGAATGTAGGACCAGAGCAACCGTTCCTGTCCCGTGAGCAACCTTCCTGGAGTTGTAGCAGTGCCTTCCTCTTGTAGCAGTCTAACCTGTCATCTTATATTGGATTTCTGGTGTTTCCGTACTCGCTTATACCTCACGTCATTCTGCGATCGGTGTGAGACTTTGATCGATACGATCAAAGGCTTTAAAGTGAAGTGCCATTCGTCTAATAAATCGAGAAGTCAAGCTGAGTAATTCCAATTTTGCGGAACTCTTTGTCTCTGTGCTCGGTTCTTGATGAAGCATTTCATTCTGGAAAACCTGTCGATCCTATACCAGACCTCATCCATGACCGGACAGGGCAAATCTCGACGGACTCACTAATTCTGGCTATCATCGCCTCCCTTCGTACACCCGGAACTGTGAAAGAGCAAGCCTTCCTTTATAAAGCCAGCCAGTATGCATACTTGACAGAGGAGGGATGAATCTGGGATTGAAGCTCCCTAAAGAGCTATTCTTCCATGTTCTTGGGGAAGAGCACTCGTTGTTGGATCTACCCCCCACCCCCTCCGACAGCCGTTGGATCCAAGCATCCCCAACCGTCATATCTCTTACGGAGATCTAATCCTAGTGCTCTATCGGCTAAGCGGTATCAACCATTGACAAGGCGACACATAGTAAGCGAGAAAATCTAAGATGTCGGTCCATGCTTCTTAGGGGGCAATTTTTCATCCCATACCCCCAGGTTTTTTTATCTTATTTTTAGTCCACAACATTCATCTGTAGTTCATTTATTTTGGTAATATTCGTAATCATACTCCTAAACTTTTTCATGAATACTTTTATGCCTAATCCATGTCACCTCACGTGTCCCTCTGAGTGAAAAATTGGACATTTTGCACCTAAACCGCTCCAGGTTTTTGCAATTATATTTAGTCCATATATTTGAATATTCAATATAATATTTTTTTGGAAAATTGCATTGTGTACATGTACCTTTTTGGTAATTACATAAATACCCATGCTAGTGAGTTTTATATTAAATATTCTATGATTTTTCATGTATGCCCATAGACTTGTGTATGATGTTCTAAAATCAATAACTACTTTTTGTATCTTGCATTTAGGTCCCGACCAGTGGAATTAAATTTATATGTTGTATTTGCATTATTAAAAATAACATTTTGCATCTAAAAATCTTAGGAAAATTATTGTAAGTTGTCTAAAATTATTTTAATTCACATATAATTTTCTTAAGATTGTTAAAACTATTTTACTAATATAAACTAAAGCATTTTTCCTTGTTGGCATTTAAAAATACATAAAAATTTATAAAAATGCTTTGAAAAATTCCACAATAAATGAATATCTTTATTATTGTATTTTACAATTGGAGACCAAAAATCAATTAAAATTACAAAAGGAAAACATTACAAATTAAAACGATCCAAAATCCTTCTCAAAATTAGTGAAAATTATTTAAAAATCGAAAATATTTATTTTTACTTTTGAACTTTACCTATATTTCATATTATAATTAAAAATAGTTTTGGAAAATTTTGAGATTGTTATCTATTTTTAAATTCCAAAACGATTCAGTCATTTCATATAAGTTACTATTTTGACATTTTTAATCTATTAAATTTCCAAAAATTATAAAAATTAAAGAAAATTCAATAAAAAAGAGAAATTTTTTAAAAACATAAAACTGATTTATTTTTCGCTTTTTATCAATTTATAATTGTATCTATAAATATAAAAGCCTATATTCTCTCTATATAGCTATATATACTTGTATATTTCTTCTTATTATTATTACAAATTCCTATATATATATAAACGTTTAAAAAATAAAAATGATTGTACTTTCAAGTAATTTCCCAATTTTATCTAAATTTATTATATATATATAGTATCTATAGTATACATATACATATATATTATCTTTTATCAAGAAAAGGAAATTAAAAATAAGAAAATATAAAAAGGAAATTTAAAAAAATAAAAATATAAAAAAAATAATAAATTAAAAATCCATAAAAAATTGAATATAATCAAAACCCACAAAAATAAAATAAAAAAACAAGAGAGGGAAATTTTGGATTTATTTTCACAAATTTTCATGTTTGCTCCATGAGTTCGATACTCTACATACCTCCACATATACACATCTTTTGTAGAGTTATAATAAATTTTAACTCCAGACACATATTGTGTTTCTTTATCATTATTTATGGGTTAATTGTTGCTTGATTCACCTCTCGTGTTCGGTCTGTTGGTGTTGAAGAAGACTTCACACAGGTATGTTCTCCTTCATGGCTGACTTGGAAACTCATCTTCCTTTATTCTCTTTTTAGGATTTTCTGAATAATGGTGGCGGTGAGTGTGAAGAAGAAGATTATGAAGATCCTCCATGTGCTGCAATACTGGATCTCTTCTCAACTGATGGAGAAGATGAAGAAGACAATAAAGCTCTATCAGTGACTCCCCAATCCCAACTGTACTGGTGGCTGCAATCTCCTATCGCTCTTGAGATGAATGGTGTTAGATAAACAAGTTAAACCACAAGCCATGCATGTCTCGGGGTGTGGATGGATCATGTGCGACATGCTCATTGTTGTGTCCGAAAATGTTGGTATTGGCTTCGACTTGGGATGATATAATGTCAGCTTCTGATATAAATCATTCATGTTATTCATCAATAGTGCAAGTTGATCTAATGTTGGGTTCACCGAAGGTGCCTCTAGATGCTCAACAATTGGAGGTCGTTGAGTCTGGTAGTGCGGAGGATAGTACCTAGAATAGGAAGACTGTGGTTGATATGTATACGGACGATGCGGATGTAAAAACTGTGAATAATGTGCAAGCTGCAGCTGATAATGAGACTGATATGAATGTGTAGGCTGCATCTGCTTCTTTCCACATCTCCATTTCTGAAAGTGTGGTGGAGACGAGTATTGAGGCTATAGCTACTGGTGCTGAAATAGATGTCTACCACCTTGGTGTTGGTGAACTGGTCTGTGACATGACTGAGAACCCAAATGTCCCTGCCCTAGTGGATGACTTTGGATATGCTCGGGGTCTCTCCAAATATTTGAAAAATAGAGGCCGAGGAATATCTAAAATTTAAACTAGACTTGTATATCTAATCTTATTTAGTTGTTTTAACCATTGATGAATGGATAAAATAGTCCACTATGGAGAATCCTCACAAAGTAAAATAATAATATTATTGATTCAAAAAGCAAAAGTGTAAAATGGTAAATTATAATAAATTACAAATGCATGTCAGAGAGAGAAAATTGGATATTATGCACCTAAACCCCTCTAGATTTTTTATTTATATTTAGTCCATTAACTTGAATATTCTGTGTAATATTTTTTTTGGAAAATTGCATTGTGGATGTGTACCTTGTTTGTAATTATATAAATACCCATGCTAGTGTGTTTTATATTAAATATTTTGGGATTTTCACATGTATGCCCGTAGACTTGCGTAGGATGTTCTGAAATCAATAAAAACTTTCTGTGAATTACATTTAGGTCCATACTAGTGCAATTAATATTATCTATTGTATTTGCATTATTAAAAATGGCATTTTTCATCTAAAAATCTTAGAAAAATTATTTTAGTTATCTGGAACTATTTTAAATAGCATATAATTTTCTTAAGGATTGAAACTCTTTTAATATTTTAAAAATTTAAAATAATGCTTTTGTCTGGTTGGCATTTAAAAATACATAAAAAGTATAAAAATATTTGAAAAAATCCAAAAAAATAGAGTATCTTTATTATTGTAGTTGGTAATTAAAGACCATAAATCACTTAAAATAATAAAATAAAAGCATTAAAAATTTAAAAGCTATAAAACATTCTAAAAACAATAAAATTTATTTAAAAACCCAAAAATATTAATGTCTGCTTCTTAATTTTATATATGTTTCATATAATATATTAAAAATAGTTTTGGAAAATTTTGAGATTGTTATCTATTTTTAAATTCCAAAATAATTCAGCCATTTTATATAAGTCATTATTTTGACATTTTTTACCAATTAAACTTCCAAAAATAAACAAAAATGAACGGAAAATTAATAAAAATAGAGAAAAAATAAAAACATAAAACCAGGGGGCCTTTCAAATAGGACGCAGTCCTGACGAGTCCGATTATCACTGCTTTAAAAAGTTGTTTTTATCTTGTTCATGAAAATAATTAATGTGTTCGTTGTAGGCAGCGATCGGAAACGGTCAAGAAATAACCACAAAATGTTAATCAAATTTTAATCAAGTGGTTTTTATGTTTATTTTACTTGGACAAGTCCCAAGGTCAATCTCAAGGAGGCAAAGGAACAACCTAGAATTATATCTATCCAATTTCGTGTTCGGTTTTCGAGGCGGTCTTTTTTTTTGGAATTTTTTAATGCAAATAAGGGATGCAAGATACAATTTCGGCCTATTTTAGGGACTAAAATATAAAATTCAATCAAGCGATGTTCGAAAAATATGAAACTTGGCCACAATGTAAGATATGATGAAATACGTGCACTGTAATTTTTTTGGAATTTTTGGATGCAATATGAATTTTTAATGAATTTTTAAATGCAAACAGAATGAATTTCAATATTTAATTATAATATCTAAGATCTACCAGGTGATGGATTTTAGAAAAATCCTAAACCTCGAAAATGTGGGGTTTAATACCTATTAAAAATTAAACACTAAAATATGCAAAATGATTTTTACAGGGCAAATTATGCATGCAATGCAAATCTTTTTGGGCACAATGTCAAGCAAAATTAACTCTACACTACATGATTTTTTTGGGGATTTTTAGAGCAATGGTTAATCAACTATGAATTTTAGAGAGCAAATTGGGCAAAATATGCTAATTTCCACCAAACAATTAATTATTAATCAATCATTGATCACAAAAATACCCACAGTATGTCAAACTGTTGAGCGTTAAATGATGAACATCACGTAATTTTTGGATTAATAAAATAATGTGGTAAAAAGGTCCAAAGTTACGGGGGAACACAGGGGTACATATGCAATTTTAAATAAATAAATAAAATGAGCAGGAGGAGCGAAATGTAAATACTTATACTATGGGGGGGCTCTCTGTAAATTTCCCAGCAGGTCACGTGCACCGCACGTGACCCCTGGGGTAGTGGGCTGAAGCGTGATACGAGGAAAGCCCATGGGTATCCTGTGCAATTTGACCCATGGTCACGTGCAAAGCACGTGACCTGGGTGCTGACGTAGTGCTAAGGTAGTCCTCCCCCGACGCACGTGCCCCGCACGTGCGTGGGGAGTCTCGGGCTCCATGCCTGGCTGATGAAGGTGGAGATGAGGAGGCGGGTCGTAAGGCCTCCGGTGACGTGGCGTTGAAGAGGGCCGCTCCGGTAGAGGCCCCTGGAGCTTCTGGCATCGTGGCTGGCGACGATGAAGCGGCGGAGGAGAGGCTGGCGAGGGGCGGTCGAGGGTCGAGTAGGCGAACATCGTGGAGGTGCAGCAGATGCATCTTGAGGCTTTGGCGGTGGAGCTGTTATCGACGATGGTTGTTGGAGTACCTGAGGGTGGAAGCGGTGGAAGCGAAGTAGGGCTCCGGTGGCACGGTGAAGGGAGGCGGAGGCGTTGCCGTGCGTGGCCGACACACGACCGTGGGTCATCGATGGCGCTGGGCGGAGCTCGGTGAAGTCGATGACGACCGGAGGTGCTGATGCGTCGAAGAATATGACCGGGAGCAGCAGCTGGGCGTAGAGCTGGATGCGTCGACTGCTGTTGTCGATGGCTGTCGAAGACGAAGTTGGTGGAGGACGGTGTCGATGAAGATGGCGACGGAGGAGGAGGTGCCTGGTTGGAGATGTTGTCGGAGTCAGTGGCGAGGTAAATGAAGGTAGTGGAGCAGCGTTGAGGTGGAGGTTGTCGGAGTCGGGGATGGGAGGCGAAGCTCCGAGCGGAGAGAAACTCGGAGGTAGAGAGAGAGAGGGAGAGAGAGAGAGAGAGAGAAAGAGAGATAACCTGGAAGGGGCTCAACAGCGGACGCGACGGCAGGAGCGAGCAGCAGCGCTTGGGTGTGGCTGCAATGAGGCTCTGGAGGAGGGTCTCGGATCACGCCGTTCCTCAGTTGTCACGGCTAGAGGGGACGCTCGGCGGATGCGGAGGAACGGTGGCAGTGGCATCTTTAAATAGGGGATAGAGAGAGAAGGGGGTCGGTGGTCGTCGACGTACGGAGGTTGCGGAGGTAGTTGCGGGGCGGCGGTTGCGGAGGACCAGTGCGGGAATAGCGGGGCGACGACACGGAGGGCGTTGGTGGAGAGATCGGGGCGATCGTTCAGAGGTTTATGGCGAAGGGTCAGCGGCCGTTCGATCAGCGTTGATCGAACGGCCACGCATGTGCCGCGTGGCAGTCAACTGGGAGGCGGGGCGAGCGCACGTGCAGTGCGCGTGCAGGTGTGGTACGTGTGCTGCACGTGATCGGCTGAAAATTAATTTTTTTAATGAAACGAATACTAAATACCCCCAAAAACCGCTGGCATGTGGCGGCACCAGGTGTTGCCACGTGTCAGCACCACAAAATTCGAAAATAAAATCCTTTGTAAAATAAAAAAAAATAGCAAATGACCTCGGATTGAAAAAGTTCCTTCACGAAAAATGCTCATCTTGACAAGATCTACAACTTTCATGAAGACATCAAAACAAAATCGATCAAATGGAAAAAGTGAATTTTTGGGGTATCCCATGTACATTGAATACCTTGATTTTTGGGTTTTCTAATTTTTTTGTCATTTTTAAACAAGATAAAAATCCGGAAAAAAATATAGAAATAAAAGACATCTAAATCTATTTTTTTGGATTTTTATTAATAAAGAGAGTATGTACATAAAATATAGGTCAGAAAACCGCTAAAATATACAGTGTACAAAAGAGGCCCAAAACCCAACTTTCACATACGAGCTCCAAATCACTTGAACTTGGTCTTGTTTTGAAGGTAATTGAATGTGCATTAGTTTAAAAGTGAGTAGGATCAAATCGGACACTGGATGGGGAATATATGTGGCTTTTAGTCCGAAAATCCTGAAACTAGGGTTTGGGATTTTGGTCCACTAATCAGGGTTAGTGATTTTTTTGTATTTTTTAATTATTCTTGTTAGTGATGTGCACACAGTGGAGGTGATTTTGTGTCATTCGGAGTTAGAATGAAGGAGTTAAAAATCTGGGAAATTAGGCCATTTATAGGTCATTTATGGCTTGGATTTTTGGCTTCTTATTTTGTGCAGAAATTAATGCTAAAATGCAATTCTTATGAAATCATGCATGAATGCTAACTATGTAGAATAAATGCAGAAATGCCGTTGATTTTGAGGGATCTGAGCTTAATTAATGAAATTTAGAGCGATGAATCCGAGATTCATCATCTTCCTATACTTAAACCATGCTCGTCCCTGAGCATCAAAAAGAAATGCCATGAGGTGAAATGAGATTGGGTTCCATACCAAAACCATGAACTGAAGGTGAGAGTGAAACTAAACTCGACCTTTGGATTAATAGTGTGGCGGAACTTCTGTGAGACTTGGAATTTTAAAATCAACAGCCCTCAAGTTCTACACATCATTGTCACAGTTTTGGCTCAGAAGTCATCTTAGATCAATCCTCTTCCCAAAGTATACCCTATGAACATTGAATAACCAACTCATGTGTGTGAAGGGTTTCAGCTCTTCCCATCCAGAATGCCGGATTACCATGCTCCTCTCCTCTCCAGTAACTCGTCCTCGGGGAGTCAGGTATTTCCTTCTAAGGTCTGTCGCGTTGTGTTCACAATCGAATGAGGGAGAAGTTAGAAGAAGGAGAAAAGAACTGGAGGGTGGCCAGTGTAGTCACCTCTCCTTGTGAAGATGGCCAGTGTAGCCGAGTCTCCACCAAGATCTGCAGGTTTCTTGAAGCTTGGACCCTTTTTTGGTCGGATTGTATTTGGTAGTTGCTTCTTTGTATTTGGAATTTTTGGTGGTTCTGCTTGGATCTTGTTGTGCCCCTATGGATATAGAATCTTTTTATTCCGTACATTTTTTGGGGTCTTAGAAAAATTGTGCCCAGCCGCCCGTCCCTTTTCCGAAGATTTATTTCAACCCGTACTCCGGTCTTTAGATTTCCACGCTACCAGAAAAGAGACTCACACAGTCTTCCAACATCCTGTCTGAGTTGAGCTAAGTGCATAGTGCGAGAGTACAAACTAATTCCCTATTCCACGCTGCACATTGTCATGTGGAACTTAAAGAATTAAGTCAAAAGACCTGAAGTTCTTAAAATCCTATTTCTCGGTGAAGTTCATCTAAAAATTAGGTGGATTAAGGTCAAGTCCAGACCACTCTCGGTTTCGGCTCATAACTTGGTTCAAAACCCAATGACTTTTCATAGATGCAAATGCATGTGATGTTGGATGAAGTAAGGGTGCGTGAAATGCAGACACTTTTTTTATGAATTTTTTGATTGACTTCTTTTTCTTTTTTTTCTTTTTTTGTCATTTTATAAAAGGGATTTTTTATGCAAAAATGAATAAGAAGCCATTTTTTCAAAAATTTTGGGCAAGTCAGTGCTCTTTTTTTTTCTTTTCTTTTTTGTGATTTTTTTTGAAAGATTACCCACCCCGTAAATACATATAGACTTACGCGAAAGTACGAGATATGGGTAAAATATATACAAAGTATATATACAGACCCCCTATACTTAGCGAGTGTTGTGTCCTCAGAGCACAAGAAGCGTAAAGAAGACATAGCTCGGGCTATAGGTAAGAGAGTGAAAAAAAGAAAAAATGAAGCGGTAGGGATATGTGAATGAGGAGAGTATAAACAGAAGGATGTCGGTTCCCCCTATACTTAGGCTCTGGATAGCCTAAGTATGGAAGAAGGGTGGAAATGGAGCGATCGTGAGAAAGAGTGTGATCCGGGAAATGATATATACAGATGGCATCGTTCCCCCCTATACTTAGGCCTTGGCCTAAGTAGAGGAAGAAGCTGTATAAGGAGGCTGATGTGGTCGGGAGGGAGGGTGGGAGTGATTAGATAAATCTTCAATGTCCTCGCTCTGCGTGAAATAGATGACCTCAACTTGAACTGTCTGCTCCTTGGGTGATTCAATATATGGCTTCAGCATTTGTCTATTTACTGAGAAAGGCTGTGCATTATCTTTGAGTTCGGCAATATCCACGCTTCCATTGGTATGCACATCGATGACAATGTAGGGATCCGTCCATTTTGATTTCAGTTTCCCATGAAAAATCTTCAACCGAGCATTAAACAACCACACTTTCTGTCCAGGGACAAAGGTTTTATCTCGAATGTGTCTATCATGCCATCTCTTGACCTTGTTCTTATAAATCACACTGTTGTCATATGCCCGATTTTGGATTTCAATTAGCTCATTCAGATTTAAGTCTCGACATAGTTTCCCAAGGTGACAACTCCAATTCAACTTTTTGATCACCCATTCTGATTTGTGAATCAATTCTGTAGGTAGATGGCATGGCTTGCCATAGATCATCCTAAAAGGTGAAGTACCAAGTGGAGTCTTATAAGCTGTCCTATAGGCCCATAGAACTTGGTCCAACAGTTTCGACCAATTCTTCCAATCTGGACGAACCAATTTCTGAAGAATACCCTTCACCTCTCTATTAGAAACCTCTGCCATGCCATTAGATTGTGGATGATATGGGTTGGCTATTATATGCTCAAATTTGTATTTTAGCCAAAGATCTCATCTCTCTGTTCACAAAGTGTCTACCTCCATCAGAAATTAAAATGTTTGGTATCCTAAACCTTGCAATGATATTATCTTTGATAAACTTACAGACGACTTTGCTATCTGCGGTTCGGGTTTGGAATAGCCTCTACCCATCTTGATAAATAGTCAATCGCTAACAAGATGTACTCAAATCCACTGCTGTTGGGAAAGGGACCCATAAAATCAATCCTCCAAGCATTGAAAACATCACAGAAAATCATTGGTTGCATGGGCATTTCATCTATATATCCCACAGTCCCTCCCATTCTTTGACAAATCAAGAATGACCATACAAATTCATTAGCATCCTGAAATAAGGTCCGCCAGCAAAATCCACATTGGAGTACCTTGTGCGCGGTTCTCTTTCCCGAATGATGTCCTCCAGCCTCGAGAGAATGACAATGTGTGAGGACACTCTGATATTCCTCCTGCGGAATACATCTTCTCCAGACACAATCCGATCCTTCATAGAAAAGGAAAGGATCGTGCCAATGGTATTTTCTCGAATCTGACTTTAATCGATCAATCATTCTTTTGGTCCAACCAAAGGGAACCTTCTTGGAGACAAGATAGTTCACTATGTCGGAATACCATGGGGTTGAATCAATGATGCAAACCGATTCGTCTGGAAAAGTCTCCTTAATTGGTCCGATGTCAAGATGATCGTTTTGCTCGATTCGGGAAAGATGATCAGCAACAACATTCTTTATTCCAGGTTTATCCTTGATCTCCAAATTAAACTCCTGGATTAACAAGATCCATCTCAAAAGTCGTGCCTTGGCATCCTTCTTATCCATGAGATATCTAATTGCCGTGTGATCTGTGAAAATTTTCACCTTGGAGCCCAATATGTATGATCGGAATTTTTCAAGGGCCCAAACACCCGCAAGCATTTCCTTTTCAGTCACTATATAATTTCTTTGTGCAGGATCCAACACTTTGCTCGCGTAGTGAATCGCATAAGGAATTCCATCTCTTCTTTGTCCGAGTACCGCTCCGACAGCAAAATCCGATGCATCAGTCATTATCTCAAAGGGAAGAGACCAGTCAGGAGCTTGTAATATTGGCGATTCAAATATTTTCTTTTTCAGGAGCTCGAAGGCCTCTAGACATCTGTAATTTACAATAAACTCGGTGTCTTTTCCTAAGAGCTCAGTCAGTGGGCGGGCGATTTTTGAAAAATCGGGGATAAACCTTCGATAAAATCCAACATACCCTAAGAACGACCTCACTGACTTGACGTTGGTTGGCGGCTCAAGTTTCTTAATCACATCTACCTTGGCAGGGTCAACCTCCATTCCCTTTTTGGAGATGACATGCCCCAACACGATACCCTCAGTCACCATAAAGTGACTCCTCTCCCACGAGGGTACCAAATTAACCTCCCGGCATCTCTGGAGGACTCAGTCCAAGTGCGCTACACATGTATCAAATGAATCACCATGAACCGAGAAGTCATCCATGAAGACTTCCAGAAAATCACCAACCATTTCTGCAAATACGGCAATCATGCACCGCTGAAATGTGCCTGGGGCATTGCAAAGCCCGAATGGCATACGCTTGAATGCGTAGGTACCGAAGGGACATGTGAACGTGGTCTTTTCCTAGTCCTCGGGAGCGATAGCTACTTGATTGTAGCCTGAGTACCCATCAAGAAAATAGAAGAATGCTTTCCCTGCAAGTCTCTCCAAGATTTGATCAATAAATGGCAGTGGAAAGTAATCTTTCTTGGTCGCAGCATTCAGGCACCTGTAATCGACACAAACGTGCCACGATGTGGGTACTCGGGTCGCGATCTCTACCCCCTCCTCGTTGGTGACCATCTGGATTCCCGACTTCTTCGGGATGACATGAAGGGGGGTCACCCATTTGGAGTCAGAAATGGGGTATATAAATCCTGCTTTGCACCATTTCTCTATCTCTTTCTTCACCACTTCCAGAAGATTGGGGTTTAATCTTCTATGAAATTCACAGAAAGGCCTTGCATTATCCTCAACATAAATTTGGTGCGAGCAGAGAGCGGGATTTATTGCTACGAGATCCGACACAGTCCAACCTATGGCTTTACGATTTTGCTCAAGGACTTTGAGTAGTCTGGATTCCTAGTCCACGGTTAATGATGAGCTAATGATCACAGAGAATTTTTCTTTGGGTCCATTGAGAAATGCATACTTCAGTGTGGGAGGTAGTGGCTTCAGCTCTGGCAATTCTGAATCATCGATCAAGTCTGGCTGAATGACCTTTGCTTCTGGCTCAGTATCGATTGGTGGTGAATCACTAGGTGAGATGCTGGCTACCAATTCCGAAGAAAAGTGAGCCAGATCGCTAAAGTAGAATGGTAATTCGGCCAGAGCCGCGTCCGACTCGTCATCGATATTTCTTGACTGTCCCAAAGGTGATGGGACTGACAAATACGAGAGGATTTCTGTGTCAACAAGAGTGTAATAATTCGGGGGTCTAGATATCTCGCAGACTGCATTATGTATTATTTCTTCTTTTGAGGATGTGCTTTCTATCTGTATGTCTGACAGTTGGTCCCACGGCCCAGTGGTTCTGAGGAGATTGCATTCTGATGTTTCGGTTTCTTCAGTGGTGGATTCGGAGTCTGGCCTTTGCCACTTTGTTTGTTTCATCTTCAAGTCTACTTCTCCACCTGGAGAACAGAATTTCATCATGCCAGAACCGTAATCGAATACAGCCTTATCGGTTCTTAAGAATGGTCTTCCGAGAATGATTTACGATTCCTTCCAATGGTTCAGGATCTCCATATCAAGGACAGTGAAGTCCACTTTGTATTCTGTACCCTCGATAATGATGATGACATTCCTCACTTCTTCCTTACGTCTTTTAGTGGATTTATTAGCAATTTGGAGTAAAGATAATGATTTCTTTAGAGGGCCTAACTCCAATCTATAATATAAGGCTAAGGGTAGAAGATTTATGGAAGATCTATTGTCGAGAAGTGTGCGTGTGAACGCTATGCCGCCAATGCGACTCTCCACATAATGGGCGCCCAGATCCCTTTTCTTTCTTGGCAGATGCTGGTTTTTGACACATTTGGTGGTGGCAACTGTCAAGATATGAGTCTCCACAAATTGACTTGTTCTCTTTGTACGAGTCCTGGTGAGAGTACATTTTGCCTTCAAGTATTTCTGAAAGGCTGGATTACTGGCCACGTACTGATCAAAGGGTACTTTGACTGTGATGTTTTGCTGGCAGAATTTTTCCATTACTGGGTCATCATTGATATTTTTCTTTTGTTTTCCTTTCTTTAGGGCATGGGGGAAAGGAATGGAAGCATTTGAGACAGGAGATAGAGAGCCAGAATCATAATTAGGAGCATCTTTATTAGACTTAAAGTTTTTATTACAATCATAATAATCAAAATGAGGTTGTTGAAAAGGTGACAAAGGTATTTTTGCAGCAACTAGAGGTTCAAGGTCCTCTGCAGACTCCATAGATGCTTTCCCTTTATCTTGTGCTGGGATCTTCAGGCGTCCTTCTTCTTCCTTCCCGGAAACATCCTTCGGTTGATCTTCCGAGTCTTCATGGTCCGATTCCCTTGCTCGGTCAGGCACGACCACGGTCCTTCCGCTCCTGAGTGACATGGCATTGATTTTGTCAAACGAAAGGATCTCATGTTTAGATGTGGAAAAATCTGAATAGTATACCTGACTATTGTGTTGAGATGATTGAAATTTGTTCAAGCTATTGGGGTTAGCTTCAACTTGGGCGGGAATGGTTGTGGTTGGGGTTGTCTGCTCATCCTTCCAACGGGACAAGCGATTGATATCAACCCGTAGATCGTGCAACTCATTTCGGAAGTTGTGAAACACTTCAAGCATTTGTCTCTCGATGTCGATCGATTCTTCTGGAGGATTGGATGATTGAGTTGACTGTCTGGGAGCTTGAGATTGCTGACGGTATTGCTGAGGGGTGTTAGCGATTGTAGGGCTGTTGCTGCTTCTGGAAAGATGTAGTGTTCTGAGTGTGTTGTGGAGGAAATGCTGTATTATAGAAAGTGGGTGGACGCTGATAAGGCTGACGGTCCCCCATATTACCCTGTCGGGTAGTGTCCTGTGTGTACCAGATGCCATTTACTTCAAATGTCATAGGCAGGGTTCCTTGACTGTCTCGATCGGTGGGGACGGCTGCTGGGAAAATTGGGCATAGGATTGGTCCTAAGCCCATGGTTGCTGTTGCTCTGCTCCTGGCTGCTCCTGGACATGATGCACATGATAGATCGGGACAGTAGGCGCAATAGGCATCCCCATCTTGGATACCTTCTCGGTGAGCTCCTCCATTTGCTTTGGGAATTAGGAAATCCTGCCGTCGATGTTGTTCATTCTCTTATGGATTTGATCCACCACAGTCAATTTATTGGCGATGATGTTCGTGTTTGGAATCAAATCTTCTGCTATCTCCGCGACAGTTTGCTTTCCTCCTATGGCTTGAAAGGTGTTTAAGGAGTCCGTGTAGGCTCTACTAGCGATCTGCGAACGACTTGTCTCTGCCATCTGCTCCAGTACCTTCCAGACGGATTCAGCTCCACGTGATGTGTAATTCCCTCCGTAGGCAGCACTAACTAACCCTTGAGTCTCATGGTTGAGGCCAGAGTAGAGTGACTAGACTTGGATATTATTATCCAAATTATGGTAGGGACATTTCTGTAGCAGGTCTTTAAACCTATCCCAAGCCTCACAGAGTGGTTCGTTGGGCATCTGAGAGAAGCTGGTGATGCGGGTCCTCATTTGGTTTGTCCGACTCAAAGGATAGAATTTCTTCAAAAACAGGTTTTTAAACCTCTCATAAGTGATCACAGTCACTCCTAAGTTCTTCACCCAGAAGTCTGCCTTCCCTTTCAAGGCAAAAGGTAGAGCAGTGAGACGAATGTAGTCCTGGCTGACTTGTGGGTGCCTCAGATTTGAACATCTCCAAGTCTCGCAAGAATTCATATGGTTCTTCAGTCGTATTACCATGGAATTGTGGTAATTGACTTATGAAATGTGGTTTCAGTTCATAGTTTATTTCTGGCTGAGGTGGCTGCAAATAATTTCTCACTCTGTACTGTCCAGGGTTGTGCGCGGCTTCCATTGGTAGTTCTCCTCCAGCATTCATTTGTTCTAGCTGCTTCCTCAATAACTGCTGTTGCTGCTCAGATGTAGCCAGACTTGCAAGAAACATCTGCATTAGATCTTCATTATTTTCATCTTCTGGTTCCTTTCTGGGAGGTATCTTGGGAGGCATCTCTTCTTCTTCACCTTCATAATATAAGGGGTTCGAGTTAATAGATTGGAAAGAATTGATGCAAAAGTTTTCCTCGATCTATTTTGGTGAGCAAGAGACAGTGTGGGTCTGTCCTCCCTCTAGAAAAGAAGAAGGAATCGTAGGAGTAGGGTTCTTGAGAAAAGTTTCCCGGAGGCCAAGCAGGTCCAAAGTAAGAGTCTCTTTGGGCTCTTAAGATTGGAGAGTTTGTGGTTGTGAGAGAAGGGTTCGAACAAGAATTACCACAATCTTCCATTCTCGAGGTCAACAAGAGGTTTGTGGTTTATGATGTAGGCACAAGTGTGCGGTATTCGTTGATTTCTTAGTTTCTACGCATAAATCAAACACAATACAAAGTTTGCTTTCACCAACTCACTCTGTGAAGGCCGTAAGGGTTCGGCCAATTATCTTGTCAGTTTTAATTAGTGAGAATTCAAGTCTTGCAAGCTGTTTAAACGAGCTATTAGGTGCCTGTATTTTCCGACCGACTGTCCCGAATTCTTACGATTAGTTGCACCTACTTTCAGCCAGTATGGGAGCAAGTAAGGACCATAGAACGACTACCCTTTACTTGAGGACGGAGCCTTGCGTAGTGTCCTCTAAACCACCCACTCTGCAAAGGAAATCCGGACCGTTTACCGGCTACCCGTAGATCCTCACTAAGAAGTAGCTAATCGCTTGTGGAAGAATCGGTAGTCAGTATGAAAATCCAGGCTTGGCTCTATCCTAGTGTGTGTCTCTCTCCTCACTGCAGGAAAAAATCAAACAATGACGGGGTTGCTCTCCCGTAAAAATTCTTGATTTTATGGGTTCTTAAGATCGGCTAGATTTAGCAGTCCCAATTTTTAATTAGGTGATCACTGAAGAATTTAGATGAGCACAAATACACGTCTACCATCCAGTCCCAATTTCCTTTAGAATTATGTGATAAAAAAGAGGGAGAAATTCGGGAAAAGCCGATGCACACGGAAAACTATGATGAATGCTCAGTTAGAAGACTTACAGTGAATCCTCGCAATCTTCATGTAGGATGCTAGATAGAATTTAAAATTTATTCTGAATGAATGTAAGCCGATAAAAACCGCACCTAAGCAGAAAGTTCTATTAGCGGGAAAGAATTGAGTTAAATTTGGCTAATTTGAACGATCTATGTGCGTCTCGATTAAAGTGAAGTGTGTCTTAAGATCCTACGAGCACAATCAAGAATAAAAAATGCTCTGAGAGCCGTATGTGCAGGTCTATCCTAATCGCCACTCAAGTCGGGCCCCACCTCACAGGAGAGTGAAACATGCCACGACACACCACAAATAGATTTCAAAGTCTTTTTACACATGCGAGAGTCCAAACGGACACCGCTGTAAATAAGCAGAAATTGAAATTTGCAGAAATTTAAAGCCTAGACTCTACGCTCTCTCACGACTCGACTCAATCTTAAATTAATTGCGACTTCTTCGGATGTCGGTGAAGATGCGTCAATTTCTTGAAAAACCGCTCCACGTATGTCGTGTACCTCGCAACAAAAACTAAGAGAGAATGTAAGAGAGTGACTCAAAAAAATAATAAAAAATAAAAGAAATAAATGTTGAAAATATATGCAGGAAATTAAGCGGGATTTACAATGACAAGTTCGGGGTTCAGACTACCCGAATGCGGAAAAACCGAACAAAATTTTTCAAAACACAAAACTAAGCCGTTTGCCTCCCTGGAAACGGCGCCATTTGACGAGTCTGATTATCGCTGCTTTAAAAAGTTGTTTTTATCTTGTTCGTGAAAATAATTAATGTGTTCGTTGTAGGCGGCGATCGGAAACAGTCAAGAAATAACCACAAATTTTTAATCAAATTTTAATCAAGTGGTTTTTATGTTTATTTTACTTGGGCAAGTCCCAAGGTCGATCACAAGGAGGCAAAGGAACAACCTAGAATTATATCTATCCAATTTCGTGATCGGTTTTCGAGGCGGTCTTTTTTTTGGAATTTTTTAATGCAAATAAGGGATGCAAGATACAATTTCGGTCTATTTTAGGGACTAAAATATAAACTTCGATCAAATGATGTCCGAAAAATATGAAACTTGGCCATAATGTAAGATATGATGAAATGCGTGCACTATTTTTTTGGAATTTTTGGATGCAATATGATTTTTTAATGAATTTTTAAATACAAACGGAATGAATTTCAATATTTAATTATAATAAATATTAAACCTACTTGTTTTTAAGATATAAAATTATCTAAGATATATCGCTAGGTGATGGATTTCAGAAAAATCCTAAACCTCAAAAATGTGGGGTTTAATACCTATTAAAAATTAAACACTGAAATATGCAAAATGATTTTTACAGGGCAAATTATGCATGCAAATGCAAATCTTTTTGGGCACAATGTCAAGCAAAATTAACTCTTCACTAGATGATTTTTCAAGGATTTTTTAGAGCAATGGTTAATCAACTATGAATTTTAGAGTGCAAATTGGGCAAAATATGCTAATATCCACCAAACAATTAATTATTAATCAACCATAGATTACAAAAATATCCACAGTATGTCAAACTGTAGAGAGTTAAATGATGAACATCATGCAATTTTTGGATTAATAAAATAATGTATTAAAAAGGTCCAAAGTTACGGGGGAACACAGGGGTACATATGTAATTTTAAATAAATAAATAAAATGAGCAGGAGGAGAGAAATGTAAATACCTATACTTTGGGGGGCTCTCTGTAAATTTCCCAGCAGGTCACGTGCACCGCACGTGACCCCTAGGGTAGTGGGCTGAAGCGCGATACGAGGAAAGCCCGGGGGTGTCTTGTGCAATTTGACCCACGGTCACGTGCAAAGCATGTGACCTGGGTGCTGATGTAGTGTTGAGGTAGTCCTCCCCCGACGCACGTATCCTGCACGTGCGTGGGGAGTCTCGGGCTCCGTGCCCGACTGATGAAGGCGGAGATGAGGAGGTAGGCCGTAAGGCCTCCGGTGACGTGGCGTTGAAGAGGGCCGCTCCGGTGGAGGCGCCTGGAGCTTCTGGCGCCGTGGCTGGCAGCGATGTAGCGGCGGAGGAGAGGCCGGCGAGGGGCAGTCGAGGGCTGAGTAGGCGAACACCGTGGAGGAGCATCAGATGCGTCTGGAGGCTTTGGCGGTGGAGCTGTTGTCGACGACGGTGGTTGGAGCACCTGAGGGTGGAAGCGGTGGAAGCGAAGTAGGGCTCCGGTGGCACGGGGAAGGGAGGCGGAGGCGTTGCCGTGCGCGGCCGACACACGGTCGTGGGTCGTCGATGGCGCTGGGCGGAGCTCGGTGAAGTCGATGACGACCGGAGGTGCTGATGCATCGAAGAAGATGATCGGGAGCAGCAGCTGGGCGTAGAGCTGGATGCGTCGGCTGTTGTTGTCGATGGCTGTCGAAACGAAGTTGGTGGAGTACGGTGTCGATGAAGATGGCGGCAGAGGAGGAGGTGCCTGGTTGGAGATGTTGTCGGAGTCAGTGGTGAGGTAGATGAAGGCAGTGGAGCAGCGTCGAGGCAGAGGTTGTCGGAGTCAGGGATGGGAGGCGAAGCTCTGAGCGGAGAGAAACTCGGAGGCGGAGAGAGAGAGAGAGAGAGGGAGGGAGAGAGATAGAGAGAGAAAGAGAGATAACCTGGAAGGGGCTCAACAGCGGATGCGACAGCCAGAGCGAGCAGCGGCGCTTGGGCGTGGCTGCGATGAGGCTCTGGAGGAGGGTCTCGGATCACGACGTTCCTCAGCTGTCACGGCTAGAGGGGACGCTCGACGGATGCGGAGGAACGGTGGCGGTGGCGTCTTTAAATAGGGGATAGAGAGAGAAGGGGGCCGGTGGTCGTCGACGTGCGGAGGTTGCGGAGGTAGTTGCGAGGCGGCGGTTGCGGAGGACCGGTGCGGGAATAGAGGGGCGACGTTGCGGAGGGCGTTGGCGGAGAGATCGGGGCAACCGTTCAGAGGTTGATGGCGAAGGATCAACGGCTGTTCGATCGGCGCTGATCGAACGGCCACGCATGTGTCGCGTGGCAGTCAACTGGGAGGCGGGGCGAGCGCACGTGCAGTGCGGGTGCGGCACGAGCGCTGCACGTGATCGGCTGAAAATTATTTTTTTTGAAAACGAATACTAAATACCCCAAAAACCGCTGACACATGGTGACACCAGGTCTCGCCACGTGTCAGCACCACAAAATTCAAAAATAAAATCCTTTGTAAAATAAAAAAGAAATAGCAAATGACCTCGGATCGAAAAACTTCCTTCATGAAAAATGTTCGTCTCGACAAGATCTACAACTTTCATAAAGACATCAAAACCAAAATCGATCAAATGAAAAAGAATGAATTTTTGGGGTATCCCATGTACATAGGATACCTTGATTTTTGGATTTTCTAATTTTTTGTCATTTTTAAACATGATAAAAATCCGGAAAAAAATAAAGAGAAATAAAAGACATCTGAATCTATTTTTTTATTTATATTAATAAAGAGAATATGAAAATAAAATATAGGTCAGAAACCGCTAAAATATACAATGTACAAAAAAGACCCAAAACCCAACTTTTACATACGAGCTCCGATTCACTTGAACTTGGTCTTGTTTTGAAGGTAATTGAATGTGCATTAGTTCAAAAGTGAGTAGGATCAAATCGGACACTGGATGGGGAAGATATGTGGCTTTTAGTCCGAAAATCCTGAAACTAGGGATTGGGTTTTTGGTCCACTTATCAGGGTTAGTGATTTTTTTGTATTTTTTATTTATTTTTGTTAGTGATGTGCATACAGTGGAGGTGGTTTTGTGTCATTCGGAGTTAGCATGAAGGAGTTAAAAATCTGGGAAATTAGGCCATTTATAGGTCATTTATGGCTTGGATTTTTTGCTTCTTATGTTGTGCAGAAATTAATGCTAAAATGCAATTCTTATGAAATCATGCATGAATGCTAATTATACAAAATAAATCAGAAATACTGTTGATTTTAAGGGATTTGAGCTTAATTAATGAAATTTAGAGATATGAATCCGAGATTCATCATCCCCCTATACTTAAACCATGCTCGTCCCTGAGCATCAAAAAGAAATGCCACGAGGTGAAATGAGATTGGGTTCCATACCAAGACCATGAACTGAAGGTGAGAGTGAAACTAAACTCGACCTTTGGATTAATAGTGTGGCGGAACTTCTGTGAGACTTAGAATTTTAAAATCAACAGCCCTCAAGTTCCACACATCGTTGTCACAGTTTCGGCTCAGAAGTCATCTTAGAGCAATCCTCTTCCCAAAGTATACCCTATGAACATTGAATAACCGACTCATGTGTGTGAAGGGTTTTAGCTCTTCCCATCTAGAATGCCGGATTACCATGCTCCTCTCCTCTCCAGTAACTTGTCCTCAGGGAGTCAGGTATTTCCTTCTAATGTATGTCGCGCTGTGTTCACAATCGAATGAGGGAGAAGTTAAAAGAAGGAGAAAAGAACTGGAGGGTGGCCAGTGTAGTCACCTCTCCTTGTGAAGATGGCCAGTGTAGCCGAGTCTCCAAGATCTGCAGGTTTCTTGAAGCTTGGACCCTTTTTTTTGGTCGGATTGTATTTGGTAGTTGCTTCTTTGTATTTGGAATTTTTGGTGGTTCTGCTTGGATCTTGTTGTGCCCCTATGGATATAGAATCTTTTTATTCCGTACATTTTTTGGGGTCTTAGAAAAATTGTGCCCAGCCGTCCTCCCTTTTCCGAAGCTTTGTTTCAACCCGTACTCCGGTCCTTAGATTTCCACGCTACCAGAAAAGAGACTCACACTGTCTTCCAACATCCCGTCTGAGTTGAGCTAAGTGCATAGTGCGAGAGTACAAATTAATTCCCTATTCCAGAGTTTTACCCAGAATGAAGAGACCAGGTTAGACACTAAGAGTCAAACACTGCACATTGTCATGTGGAACTTAAAGAATTAAGTCAAAAGACCTGAAGTTCTTAAAATCCTATTTCTCGGTGAAGTTCCTCTGAAAATTAGGTTGATTAAGGTCAAGTCCAGACCACTCTCGATTTTGGCTCATAACTTGGTTCAGAACCCAATGACTTTTCATAGATGCAAATGCATGTGATGTTGGATGAAGTGCATGTGTGTGAAATACAGACACTTTTTTATGAATTTTTTTAATTGACTTCTTTTTCTTTTTTTCTTTTTTTTGTCATTTTATGCAAGGGATTTTTTTATGCAAAAATGGATAATAAGCCATTTTTTTCAAAAATTTTGGGCAAGTCAGTGTTAGTAGCAAAACTCTTTTTTTCTTTTCTTTTTTGTGATTTTTTTGGAAGATCACCCACCCCGTAAATACATATAGACTTACGCGAAAGTACGAGATATGGGTAAAATATATATAAAGTATATATACAGACCCCCCTATACTCAGCGAGTGATGTGTCCTCAGAGCACAAGAAGCGTAAAGAAGACATAGCTCGGGCTAAGCGTAAGAGAGTGAAAAAAAGAAAAAATGAAGCGGTAGGGATATGTGAATGAGGGGAGTATAAACAGGAGGATGTCGGTTCCCCCTATACTTAGGCTCTGGACATCCTAAGTATGGAAGAAGAATGGAAATGGAACGATCGTGAGAAAGAGTGTGATTGGGGAAATGATATATACAGATGGCATCAGTCCCCCCCTATACTTAGGCCTTGGCCTAAGTAGAGGAAGAAGTTGTATAAGGAGGCCGATGTGGTCGGGAGGGAGGGTGGGAATGATCAGATAAATCTTCAATGTCCTCGCTCTGTGTGAAATAGATGACCTCAACTTGAATTGTCTGCTCCTTGGGTGATTCAATATATGGCTTCAGCATTTGTCCATTTACTGAGAAAGGTTGTGCATTATCTTTGAGTTCAACAATATCCACGCTTCCATTTGTATGCACATCGATGACAATGTAGGGACCCGTCCATTTTGATTTCAGTTTCCCATGAAAAATCTTCAACCGAGCATTAAACAACCACACTTTCTGTCCAGGGACAAAGGTTTTATCTCGAATGTGTCTATCATGCCATCTCTTGACCTTTTCCTTATAAATCACACTGTTGTCATATGCCCGATTTTGGATTTCAATTAGCTCATTCAGATTTAAGTCTCGACATAGTTTCCGAAGGTGACAACTCCAATTCAACTTTTTGATCGCCCATTCTGATTTGTGAATCAATTCTGCAGGTAGATGGCATGGCTTGCCATAGATCATCCTCAAAGGTGAAGTACCGAGTGGAGTCTTATAAGCTGTCCTATAGGCCCATAGAACTTGGTCCAACAGTTTCGACCAATTCTTCCAATCTGGATGAACCAATTTCTAAGGAATACCCTTCACCTCTCTTTTAGAAACCTCTGCCATGCCATTAGATTGTGGATGATATGGGTTGGCTATTCTATGCTCAAATTTGTACTCCTTAGCCAAAGATCTCATCTCTCTGTTCACAAAGTGGCTACCTCCATCAGAAATTAAAACTTTTGGTATCTCGAACCTTGCAATGATATTATATTTGATAAACTTACAGACGACTTTACTATATGTGGTTCAGGTTGGAATAGCCTCTACCCATCTTGATAAATAGTCAACCGCTAACAAGATGTACTCAAATCCATTGCTGTTGGGAAAGGGACCCAAAAAATCAAATCCTCCGAGCATCGAAAACATCACAGAAAATCATTGGTTGCATGGGCATTTCATCTATATATCCCATAGTCCCTCCCATTCTTTGACAAATCAGGCATGTCCGTACAAATTCATTAGCATCCTGAAATAAGGTCCGCCAGTAAAATCCACATTGGAGTACCTTGTGCGCGGTTCTCTTTCCCGAATGATGTCCTCCAGCCTCGAGAGAATGACAATGTGTGAGGACACTCTGATATTCCTCCTACAGAATACATCTTCTCCAGATACAATCCGGTCCTTCATAGAAAAGGAAAGGATCATCCCAATGGTATTTTCTCGAATCTGACTTTAATCGATCAATCATTCTTTTGGTCCAACCAAAGGGAACCTTTTTGGAGACAAGATAGTTCACTATGTCGGAATACCATGGGGTTGAATCAATGACGCAAACCGATTCATCTGGAAAAGTCTCCTTAATTGGTCAGATGTCAGGATGATCGTTTTGCTCGATTCAGGAAAGATGATCAGCAACAACTTTCTTTATTCCAGGTTTATCCTTGATCTCCAAATTAAACTCCTGGATTAACAAGATCCATCTCAAAAGTTGTGCCTTGACATCCTTCTTATCCATGAGATATCTAATTGTCGTGTGATCTGTGAAAATTGTCACCTTGGAGCCCAATATGTATGATCGGAATTTTTCAAGGGCCCAAACAACCGCGAGCATTTCCTATTCAGTCACTGTATAATTTCTCTGTGCATGATCCAACATTTTTCTCGTGTAGTGAATCGCATAAGGAATTCCATCTCTTCTTTGTCCGAGTACCGCTCCGACAGCAAAATCCGATGCATCAGTCATTATCTCGAATAGAAGAGACCAGTCGGGAGATTGTAATATCGGCGATTCACATATTTTCTTTTTCAGGAGCTCGAAGGCCTCTAGACATATGTGATTTACAATAAACTCGGTGTCTTTTCCTAGAGCTCAGTCAGTGGGCGGGCGATTTTTAAAAAATCTGGGATAAACCTTCGATAAAATCCAACATGCCCTAAGAACGGCCTCACTGACTTGACGTTGGTTGGTGGCTCAAGTTTCTTGATCACATCCACCTTGGCAGGGTCAACCTGCATTCCCTTTTTGGAGATGACGTGCCCCAACACGATACCCTTAGTCACCATAAAGTGACTCTTCTCCCACGAGAGTACCAAATTAACCTCCCGGCATCTCTGGAGGACTCAGTCCAAGTGTGCTAAACATGTATCAAATGAATCACCATGAACCGAGAAGTCATCCATGAAGACTTCCAGAAAATCGTCAACCATTTCGGCAAATACGACAATCATACACCGCTGAAATGTGCCTGGGGCATTGCAAATCCAGAATGGCATGCGCTTGAATGCGTAGGGTGCCGAAGGGACATGTGAACGTGGTCTTTTCCTGGTCCTCGGGAGCGATAACTACTTGATTGTAGCCTGAGTACCCATCAAGAAAACAGAAGAATGCTTTCCCTGCAAGACTCTCCAAGATTTGATCAATAAATGGTAGTGGAAAGTAATCTTTCTTGGTCACAGCATTCAATTGCATGTAATCGAATCAAACGCGCCACGATGTGGGTACTCAGGTCGCGATCTCTACCCCATCCTCTTTGGTGATCATCTAGATTCCCGACTTCTTTAGGACGACGTGAAGGGGGGCCACCCATTTGGAGTCAGAAATGGGGTATATAAATCCTGCTTTGCACCATTTCTCTATCTCTTTCTTCACCATTTCTCAAAGATTGGGGTTTAATCTTCTCTGAAATTCACGCGAAGGTCTTGCATTATCCTCAACATAAATTTGGTGCGAGCAGAGAGCGGAATTTATTCCTACGAGATCCGACACAGTCCAACCTATGGCTTTACGATTTCGCTCAAGGACTTCGAGTAGTCTGGATTCCTAGTCCATGGTTAATGACGAGCTAATGATCATAGGGAATTTTTCTTTGGGTCCATTGAGAAATGCATACTTCAATGTGGGAGGTAGTGGCTTCAGCTCTGGCTATTCTGAATCATCGATCAAGTCTGGCTGAATGACCTTTGCTTCTGGCTCAGTATCGGTTCGTGGTGAATCATTGTGTGAGATGCTGGCTACCAATTCCGAAGAAAAGTGAGTCGGATCGCTAAAGTAGAATGGTAATTCGGCCAGAGCCACATCCGACTCGTCATCGATATTTCTTGACTGTCCCAAAGGTGATGGGACGACTGGCAAATCCGAGAGAATTTCTGTGTCATCAAGAGTGTAATAATCTGGGGGTCTAGATATCTCGCAGACTGCATTGTGTATTATTTCTTCTTCTGAGGATGTGCTTTCTATCTATATGTCTGGCAGTTGGTCCCACGACCCAGTGGTTCTGAGGAGATTGCATTCTAATGTTTCGGCTTCTTCAATGGTGGATTCGGAGTCTGGCCTTTGCCACTTTGTTTGTTTCATCTTCAAGTCTACTTCTCCGCCTGGAGAACGGAATTTCATCATGCCAGAACCGTAATCGAATACAGCCTTAGAGGTTCTTAAGAATGGTCTTCCGAGAATGATTTGTGATTCCTTCCAATGGTTCGGAGTCTCCATATCAAGGACAGTGAAGTCCACTTTGTATTTTGTACCCTCGATAATGATGATGACATTCTTCACTTCTCCCTTAGGTCTTTTAGTGGATTGATCAGCAAATTGGAGTAAAGATGATGATTTCTTTAGAGGGCCTAACTCCAATCTATAATATAAAGGGTAGAAGATTTATGGAAGATCCATTGTCGGGAAGTATGCGTGTGAACGATATGCCGCCAATGCGACTCTCCACATAATGTGCGCCCAGATCCCTTTTCTTTCTTGGCAGATGCTGGCTTTTGATATATTTGGTGGTGGCAACTGTCAAGATATGAGTCTCCACAAATTGACTTGTTCTCTTTGTACGAGTCCTGGTGGGAGTGCATTTTGCCTTCAAGTATTTCTGAAAGGTTGGATTACTGGCCACATACTGATCAAAGGGTACTTTGACTGTGATGTTTTGCTGGCAGAATTTTTCCATTACTGGGTTATCTTTGATATTTTTCTTTTGTTTTCCTTTCTTTAAGGCATGGGAGAAAGGAATGGAAGCATTTAAGACAGGAGATAGAGAGCCAGAATCATAAATAAGAGCATCTTTATTAGACTTGGAATTTTTATTACAATCATAATAATCAAAATCAGGTTGCTGAAAAGGTGATAAAGGTATTTTTGCAGCAACTAGAGGTTCAAGGTCCTCTGCATACTCCATAGATGCTTTCCCTTTATCTTGCGCTGGGATCTTCATGCGTCATTCTTCTTCCTCCTCGGAAACATCCTTCGGTTGATCTTCCGAGTCTTCATGGTCTGATTCCCTTTCCCGGTCAGGCACGACCATGGTCCTTCCGCTCCTGAGTGACATGGCATTGATTTTGTCAAACGAAAGGATCTCATGTTCAGATGTGGAAAATCTGAATAGTATACCTGGCTATTGTATTGAGATGATTGAAATTTGTTCAAGCTATTGGGGTTAGCTTCAACTTGGGCGGGAATGGTTGTGGCTGGGGCTGTCTGCTCATCCTTCCAACGGGACAAGCGATTGATATTACCCGTAGATCGTGCAGCTCATTTCGGAAGTTGCGAAACTCTTCAAGCATTTGTCTCTGGATGTCGATCGATTCTTCTGGAGGATTGGATGATTGAGTTGACTGTCTAGGAGCTTGAGATTGCTGACGGTATTGCTGAGGTTGGTTCTGGCGATTGTAGGGCTGATGCTGCTTCTGGAAAGATGTAGTGTTCTAAGTGTGTTGTGGAGGAAATGCAGCATTATAGAAAGTGGGTGGACGCTGATAAGGCTGACGGTCCCCCATATTACCCTATCGGGTAGTGTCATATGTGTACCAGATGCCATTTACTTCAAATGTTATTGGCAGGGCTTCCTTGACTATCTCGATCGGTGGGGGCGGCTAATGGGAAAATTGGAAATAGGATTGGTCCTGAGCCCATGGTTGTTGTTGCTCTGCTCTTGGCTACTCCTGGACATGATGCACATGATAGATCGGGACAGTAGGCACAATAGGCATCCCCATCTTGGATACCTTCTCGGTGAGCTCCTCCAGCTGCTTTGGGAATTGCGAAATCCTACTGTCGATGTCGTTCATTCTCTTATGGATTTGATCCACCACAGTCAATTTATCGGCGATGATGTTCATGTTTGGAATCAAATCTTCTGCTATATCCGCGATAGTTTGCTTTCCTTCTTTGGCTTGAAAGGTGTTTAAGGAGTCCGTATAGGCTCTACTAGCGATCTGCGAACGGCTTGTCTCTGCCATCTGCTCCAGTACCTTCCAAACAGATTCAGCTCCTCGTGATGTGTAATTCCCTCCGCATGTAGCGCTAACTAACCCTTGAGTCTTATGGTTGAGGCCAGATAAGAGTGACTGGACTAGGATATTATTATCCAAATTATGGCAGGGACATTTCTGTAGCAGGTCTTTAAACCTATCCTAAGCCTTACAGAGTGGTTCGTTGGGCATCTGAGAGAAGCTGGTGATGCGGGTCCTCATTTGGTTTGTCCGACTCAAAGGGTAGAATTTCTTCAAAAACAGGTTTTTAAACCTCTCATAAGTGGTCACAGTCACTCCTAAGTTCTTCACCCAGTAGTCTGCCTTCCCATTCAAGGCGAAAGGTAGAGCAGTGAAACGAATGTAGTCCTGGCTGAGTTGTGGGTGCCTCATATTCGAACATATCAGTTCCAAGTCTCGCAAGAGTTCATATGGTTCTTCAGTTGTATTACCATGGAATTGTGGTAATTGACTTATGAAATGTGGTTTCAGTTCATAGTTTATTTCTGGGTGAGGCGGCTGCAAATAATTTCTCACTCTGCACTGTCCAGGGTTGTACGCGGCTTCGATTGGTAGTTCTCCTCATGCATTCATTTGTTCTAGCTGCTCCCTCAGTAACTGTTGTTGCTGCTCAGATGCAGCCAGTCTTGCAAGAATCACCTGCATTGGATCTTCATTATTTTCATCTTCTGGTTCCTTTCTGGGAGGTAGCTTGGGAGGCATCTCTTCTTCTTCACCTTCAGAATATAAGGGTTCGAGTTAATAGATTGGAAAGAATTGATGCAAAAGTTTTCCTCGATCTGTTTTGGTGAGCAAGATACAATGTGGGTCTGTCCTCCCTCCAGAAAGAAGAAGGAATCGTAGGAGTAGGGTTCTTGGAAAAAGTTTCCCGGAGGCCAAGCAGGTCCAGAGTAAGAGTCTCTCTGGGCTTTTGATATTGGAGAGTTTGTGGTTGTGAGAGAAGGGTCCGAACAAGAATTACCACAATCTTCCATTCTCGAGGTCAACAAGAGGTTTGCGGTTTATGATGTAGGCACAAGTGTGTGGTATTCGTTGATTTCTTAATTTCTACGCACAAACCAAACACAATACAATGATTTCTTTCACCAACTCACTCTGTGAAGGCCGTTGGGCCTTGCAATTGGTGAGAATTCAAGTCTTGCAAGCCGTTTAAACGAGCTGTTAGGTGCCTGTATTTTCCGACTGACTGTCCCGAATTCTTACGATTAGTTGCACCTACTTTCATCCAGTATGGGAGTAAGTAAGGACCGTAGAACGGCTACCCTTTACTTGAGGACGGAGTCTTGCGTAGTGTCCTCTGAACTACCTTCTCTGCTAAGGAAATCCGGACCGTTTACCGGCTACCCGTAGATCCTCACTGAGAAGTAGCTAATCGCTTGTGGAAGAATCAGTAGTCAGTATGAAAATCCGGGCTTGGCTCTATCCTAGTGTGCGTCTCTCTCCTCGCTGCAAGAAAAAATCAAATAATGACGGGGTTGCTCTCCCGCAAAAATTATTGATTTTATGGGTTCTTAAGATCGGCTAGATTTAGCAGTCCCAATATTTAATTAGGTGATCACTGAAGAATTTAGATGAGCACAAATACACGTCTACCATCCAATCCCAATTTCCTTTAGAATTATGTGATAAAACAAGAGGGAGAAATTCGGGAAAAGCCAATGCACGCGGAAAACTATGATGAATGCTCAGTTAGAAGACTTATAGTGAATCCTCGCAATCTTCATGTGGGATGCTAGATAGAATTTAAAAATTATTCTAAATGAATGCAAGCCGATAAAAACCGCACCTAAGCAGAAAGTTCTATTAGCGGGAAAGAATTGAGTTAAATTTGGCTAATTTGAACGATCTATGTGCGTCTCGATTAAAGTGAAGTGTGGCTTAAGATCCTACGAGCACAATCAAAAATAAAAAATGCTCTGAGAGTCGTATGTGCAGGTCTATCCTAATCGCCACTCAAGTCGGGCCCCACCCTCACCGGAGAGTGAAACATGCCACGATACACCATAAATAGAGTTCAAAGTCTTATTACACACGCGAGAGTCCAAACGGACACCGCTGTAAATAAGCAGAAATTGAAATTTGCAGAAATTTAAAGCCTAGACTCTATGCTCTCTCACGACTCGACTCAATCTTAAATTAATTGCGACTTCTTCGGATGTTAGTGAAGATGCATCGGTTTCTTGAAAAACCGCTCCACGTACGTCGTGTACCTCGTAAGAAAAATAAGAGAGAGAATGTAAGAGAGTGTCTCAAAAAAATAATAAAAAATAAAATAAAAGAAATAAATGTTGAAAATAAATGTAGGAATTTAAGCGGGATTTACAATGACAAGTTCGGGGTTCAGACTACCCGAATGCAGAAAAACTGAACAAAAATTTTCAAAATACAAAACTAAGTCGTTTGCCTCCCCGGCAACGGCGCCATCTCACGCGTCCGATTATCACCGATTTAAAAAGTTGTTTTTATCTTGTTCGTGAAAATAATTAATGTGTTCGTTGTAGGTGACGATTGGAAACAGTCAAGAAAAAACCACAAATTTTTAATCAAATTTTAATCAAGTGGTTTTTATGTTAATTTTACTTGGGCAAGTACCAAGGTCGATCACAAGGAGGCAAAGGAACAACCTAGAATTATATCTATCCAATTTCGTGTTCGATTTTCAAGGCAGTCTTTTTTTTGGAATTTTTTAATGCAAATAAGGGATGCAAGATACAATTTCGGTCTATTTTAGGGACTAAAATATAAACTTCGATCAAATGATGTCCGAAAAATATGAAACTTGGCGACAATGTAAGATATGATGAAATGTGTGCACTGTAATTTTTTGGAATTTTTGGATGCAATATGATTTTTTAATGAATTTTTAAATGCAAACAGAATGAATTTCAATATTTAATTATAATAAATATTAAACCTACTTGTTTTCAAGATATAAAATTATCTAAGATCTATCACTAGGTGACGGATTTCAGAAAATCCTAAACCTCGAAAATGTGGGGTTTAATACCTATTAAAAATTAAACAATGAAATATGCAAAATGATTTTTACAGGGCAAATTATACATACAAATGCGAATCTTTTTGGGCACAATGTCAAGCAAAATTAACTCTACACTAGATGATTTTTCGGGGATTTTTAGAGCAATGGTTAATCAACTATGAATTTTAGAGTGCAAATTGGGCAAAATATGCTAATTTCCACCAAACAATTAATTATTAATCAACCACTGATCACAAAAATACCCAACGTATGTCAAACTGTAGAGAGTTAAATGATGAACATCATGCGATTTTTGGATTAATAAAATAATGTAGTAAAAAGGTCCAAAGTTATGGGGGAACACAGGGGTACATATGCAATTTTAAATAAATAAATAAAATGAGCAGGAGGAGAGAAATGTAAATACCTATACAATGGGGGGCTCTATGTAAATTTCCCAGCAGGTCACGTGCACCGCACGTGACCCCTGGGGTAGTGGGCTGAAGCGCGATACGAGGAAAGCCTGGGGGTGTCCTATGCAATTTGACCCACGGTCACGTGCAAAGCACGTGACCTGGGTGCAAACGTAGTGCTGAGGTAGTCCTCCCCTGACGCACGTATCCCGCACGTGCATGGGGAGTCTCGGGCTCCGTGCTCGGTTGATGAAGGCAGAGATGAGGAGGCGGGCCGTAAGGCCTCCGGTGACATGGCGTTGAAGAGGGCCGCTCTGGTGGAGGCCCCTGGAGCTTCTGGCGTCGTGGTTGGCGGCGATGTAGCGGCGGAGGAGAGGCCGGCGAGGGGCGGTCGAGGGCCTAGTAGGCGAACACCGTGGAGGAGCAGCAGATGCGTCTGGAGGCTTTGGCGGTGGAGCTGTTGTCGACGACGATGGTTGGAGTACCTGAGGGCGGAAGCGGTGGAAGTGAAGTAGGGCTTCGGTGGCGCGGTGAAGGGAGGTGGAGGCGTTGCCGTGCGCGACCGACACACGGTCGTGGGTCGTCGATGGCGCTGGGCGGAGCTCAGTGAAGTCGATGACGACCGGAGGTGCTGATGCGTCGAAGAAGATGATCGAGAGCAGCAGCTGGGCATAGAGCTGGATGCGTCGGCTGCTGTTGTCGATGGCTGTCGAAGACGAAGTTGGTGGAGGACGGTGTCGATGAAGATGGCGGCGGAGGAGGAGGTGCCTGGTTGGAGATGTTGTCGGAGTCGGTGGCGAGGTAGATGAAGGCAGTGGAGTAGCGTCGAGGCGGAGGTTGTCGGAGTCGGTAATGGGAGGCGAAGCTCCGAGTGGAGAGAAACTCGAATGCGGAGAGAGAGTGAGAGGGAGCGAGATAGAGAGAGAAAGAGAGATAACCTGGAAGGGGATCAACGGCGGATGCGACGGCCGGAGCGAGCAGCGGCGCTTGGGCGTGGCTGCGACGAGGTTCTGGGGGAGGGTCTCGGATCACGTCGTTCCTCAGTTGTCACGGCTAGGGGGGACGCTCGACGGATGCGGAGGAACGGTGGTGGTGGCGTCTTTAAATAGGGGATAGAGAGAGAAGGGGGTCGGTGGTCGTCGACACGCGGAGGTTGCGGAGGTAGTTGCGGGGCGGCATTTGCGGAGGACCGGTGCGGGAATAGCGGGGCGACAGCGTGGAGGGCGTTGGCGGAGAGATCGGGGCGACCATTCAGAGGTTGATGGTGAAGGGTCAGCGGCCGTTCGATCGGCGGTGATCGAACGGCCACGCATGTGCTGCGTGGCAGTCAACTGGGAGGCGGGGCGAGCGCACGTGCAGTGCGCATGCGGGTGCGGCACGTGCGCTGCACGTGATCGGCTGAAAATTATTTTTTTAATGAAACGAATACTAAATACCCCCAAAAACCGCTGACACGTGGCGGCTCCAGGTGCTGCCACGTGTCAGCACCACAAAATTCGAAAATAAAATCCTTTGTAAAATCAAAATGAAATAGCAATTGACCTCGGATCAAAAAAGTTCCTTCACGAAAAATGCTCGTCTCGACGAGCTCTACAACTTTCATGAAGACATCAAAACCAAAATCGATCAAATGAAAAAAAGTGAATTTTTGGGGTATCCCATGTACATAGAATACCTTGATTTTTGGGTTTTCTAATTTTTTGTCATTTTTAAACAAGATAAAAATCCGGAAAAAATATAGAGAAATAAAAGACATCTAAATCTAATTTTTTTGGATTTTTATTAATAAAGAGAATATGTACATAAAATATAGTTCAGAAAACCACTAAAATATACAATGTACAAAAGAGGCCCAAAACCCAACTTTCACATACGAGCTCCGATTCACTTGAACTTGGTCTTGTTTTGAAGGTAATTTAAGGCCCAAAACCGCTAAAACCATTTATTTTTCACTTTTTCAGTGTTTATAATTGTATCTATAAATATAAAATCCTATATTCTCTCTCTATATATATACATACTATTATATAATAATTATTATTAAAGATCCATATATATTATAAAACTTTAAAAAATAGAAAGGATTGTACTTTCGAGTATTTTCCCGATTTTATCTATATTTATGGTGTATATATATAGTATCTATATTATACATATTATTACATATACATATATATTGTATTTTAAAAGATAAGGAAATTAAAAATAAGAAAATATACAGAGGAAAATAAAAATAATAAAATTGAAAATATAAAAATTAATAAATTAAAAATCCATAAAAATTAAATACAATTGAAACCCACAAAAATAAAATAAAAAGACAAGAGAAGAACATTTTAGATTTGTTTTCACAATTTATCATGTTTGCTCCATGAGTTCGATACTCTACATACTTGTACGTATACACTTCTTTTGTAGAGTTATAATAAATTTTAACTCCACACGCATATTGCATTTCATTATCATTATCTATGGGTTAATTGTTGCTTAATTCACCTCTCATGTTCGGTCTGTTGGTGTTGAAGAAGACTTCACGACAGATATGTTCTCCTTCATGGTTGACTTGGAAACTCATCTTCCTTTATTCTCCTTTTGGGATTTTCTGAATAATGGTGGTGGTGAGTATGAAGAAGAAGATTGTGAAGATCCTCCATGTGCTGCAATACTAGATCTCTTTTCAGGAGATGGAGAAGTTGAAGAAGGCGGTGAAGCTAGATCAGTGACTCTCCCTAATCCCAAGTGTACGGGTGGCAGCAATCACCTACCGCTCCTGAGATGAATGGTGTTAGATACACAAGTAAAACCACAAGCCATACCTGTCTCGGGGGTGGATCGATCATGTGCTACATTCTCCTTGTTGTGTCCGAAATTGTTGGGATTGGCTTCGACTTGGGTCGATGTCAATGTCTTCATGGCGGTCAGATCGTCAAGCTTCTGATATAAATCATTCATGTTCTTCATCAGTAGTGCAAGTTGATCTAATGCTGGGTTCACCGAAGGTGCCTCTAGATGCTCAACAACGGGAGGTCGCTGAGTCGTGTAGTGTAGAGGATAGTACATAGAAAATTGGAAGACTGTGGCTGATATGTATACATAGGATGAGGATGTGAAAACTGTGAATAATGTGCAAGTTGTTGCTGATAATAAGACTGATATGAATGTGCATGTTGCATCTGCTTCTATCCATGTCTCCATGTTTGAAAGTGTGGTGGAGACGAGTACTGAGGTTGTAGCTATTGGAGTTGAAATAGATGTCTACCACCCTGGTGGTGGTGAACTGGTCTGTGACACGACTGAGAACCAAACTGTCCCTGCCCTGGTGGACGAGTTTGGCTATGCTCGGGGTCTCTCCAAATAATTGAAAAAGATCTAGCATTCGATTAGGAATATCTCAATTTTAAACTAGTCTTGTATATAAGATTATGGAGAATCCTTACAAAGTAAAATAATATCATTTATTGATTCAAAATGTAAAAGTGTAAAATTAAAAATTGTAATAAATTACAAGTGCATGTCGGAGTGAGAAAATTGGACATTTTGCACCTAAACCCCTTCGGGTTTTTGTATTTATATTTAGTCAATTAATTTGAATATTCTGTGTAATACTTTTTTAGAAAATTGTATTGTGGACATGTACCTTTTTGTATTTACTCCATTAATTTGAATATTTCGTATAATTCTTTTTGGAAAATTACATTGTGGACATGTACCTTATGTGTAATTACATAAATACCCATGCTAGTGCATTTTATATTAAATATTCTGGTGTTTTTACATGTATGCACGTAGACTTGCGTAGGATGGTCTGAAATCAATAAATATTTTCTGTGAATTGCATTTATGTCCCTACTAGTGAATTGAATTTATCTATTGTATTTGCATTTTTAAAAATAACATTTTGCATCTAAAAATCTTAGGAATTTTACTCTAAGTTGTCTGAAACTATTTTAAATCACATTTAATTTTCTTAAAGCCATTAAAACTATTTTCTTATTGTTAAAATACAATATAATGCATTCTTATCGTTGGCAATTAAAAATACATAAAAAGTAATCAAAAAAATAGAGTATATTTATTATTGTATTTTGTAGTTGTAGACCACAAATCACTTAAAATTATAAAAGGAAAACATTAAAAATTAAAAAGCTACAAAATCCTCCTAAAAATAATGAAAATTATTTTAAAATCCAAAAATATTTATTTCTGCTTCTTAATTTTATCTATAATAAGACGGATATTTATAGACTGATATGAATGTGCAGGCTGCATCTATTTCTTTCCACATCTCCATTTCTGAAAGGGTGGTGGAGACGAGTACTGAGGCTGTAGCTACTGGTGCTGAAATAGATGACTACCACCCTGATGGTGGTGAACTGGTATGTGACACGACTGAGAACCCAAATGTCCATGCCCTGATGGACGACTTTGGATATGCTCGGGGTCTCTCCAAATAATTGAAAAATAGAGCCTGAGGAATATCTCAATTTTAAACTAGACTTGTATATCCAATCTTATTTAGTTATTTTAATCATTGATGAATGGATAAAATAGTCCACTACGGAGAATCCTCACAAAGTAAAATAATATCATTTATTGATTCGAAATGCAAAAGTATAAAATGGAAAATTATAATAAATTACAAATGCATGTCAGAGTGAGAAAATTGGATATTATGCACCTAAACCCCTCTAGACTTTTAATTTATATTTAGTCAATTAATTTGAATATTCACTGTAATAAATTTTTGGATACTTGCATTGTGGATATGTACTTTGTTTGTAATTATATAAATACCTATGCTAGTGCATTTTATATTAAATATTTTGGGATTTTCACATGTATGCCCGTAGACTTGAGTAGGATGTTCGGAATCAATAATTACTTTCGTGAATTGCATTTGGGTCCATACTAGTGCAATTAATATTATCTATTGTATTTGCATTATTAAAAATAGCATTTTTCATCTAAAAATCTTAGAAAATTTATTTTAAGTTGTTTGAAACTATTTTAAATCACATACAATTTTCTTAAGGCCATTAAAACTCTTTTATTATTTTAAAATACAAAATAATGCATTTTCTTGGATGGCATTTAAAAATACATAAAAAGTTTAAAAATATTTGAAAAATTGTAATTGGAGACCACAAATCACTTAAAATAATAAAAGAAAAGCATTAAAAATTTAAAAGCTACAAAATCCATCTAGAAACAATGAAAATTATTTAAAAACTCAAAAATACTTATTTTTACTTCTTAATTTTATCTATGTTTTATATTATATATTAAAAATAGTTTTGGAAAGTTTTGATATTGTTATCTATTTTTAAATTCGAAAATAATTCATCCATTTTATATAAGTCATATTTTGACATTTTTAATCAATTAAAATTCCAAAAATTATCAAAAAAGAAAGGAAATAAATAAAAATAGAGAAAAAATTTAAAAACATAAAACCATTTTAGTTTCCACTTTTTCGGTATTTATAATTGTATTTATTTTTATAAAATCCTATATTCTATATATATATATATACTTCTATATAATAATTATTATTATTAGAAATTCCTCTATATATTATAAAAACTCTTAAAAATAGAAAGGATTGTACTTTTGAGTATTTTCCCGATTTTATCTATATTTATTATATATATAGTATCTATATTATACATGTTACTACATATACATATATATTATCTTTTAAAAGTTAAGGAAACTAAAAATAGGAAAATATAAAAATGAAAATAATAATAATAAAATTAAAAATATAAAAAATTAATAAATAAAAAATCCTTAAAAATTAAATATAATTAAAACCCACAAAAATAAAATAAAAAGACAAGAGAAGGAAATTTTAGATTTATTTTCACTATCTATCATGTTTGCTCCATGACTTCGATACTCTGCATACTTGCACATATACACATCTTTTGTAGAGTTATAATAAATTTTAACTCCACACAAGTATTGCATTTCTTTATCATTATCTCTGGATTAATTGTTGCTTGATTCACCTCTTGTGTTTGGTCTGCTGGTGTTGAAGAGGACTCCGTGACAGATATGTTATCCTTCATGGCTGACTTGGCAATGCATCTTCCTTTATTCTTTTTTTTGGGATTTTCTGAATAATGGTGGCGGTGAGTATAAAGAAGAAGATTGCGAAGATCCTCCATGTGCTGCAATACTGGATCTCTTTTCAGCTGATGGAGAAGATGAAGAAGGCGGTGAAGCTCTATCAGCGACTCTCCCTAATTCCAATTGTACGGAAATCGGCAATCTCCTACCGCTCCAGAGATGAATGTTGTTGGATAAACAAGTAAAACCACAAGCCATACCTGTCTCGGGAGTGGATGGATCATGTGCTACATGCTCCTTGTTGTGTCCGAAATTGTTAGGATTGGCTTCGACTTGGGTTGATGTCAATGCCTTCGTGGCAGTCATGTTGTCAAGCATCTAAGATAAATCATTCGTGTTCTTCATCAGTAGTGTAAGCAGATCTAATGTTGGGTTCACCGAAGGTGCCACTAGATGCTCAACAACTGGAGGTCGCTAAGTCTGGTGGTGCGGAGGATAGTACCTAGAATTGGAATACTGCGGTTGATATGTACACAGAGGATGAGGATGCGAAAACTGTGAATAATGTGCAAGTTGCTGCTGATAATAAGATTGATATGAATGTGCAGGCTGCATCTGCTTCTGTCCATGTCTCCATGTCTGATAGTGTGGTGGAGACGGGTACTGAGGCTGTAGCTACTGGTGCTGAAATAGATGTCTACCACCCTGGTGGTGGTGAATTGGTATGTGACACGACTGAGAAGCCAATTGTCCCTGCCCTGGTGGATGAGTTTGGCTACGCTCGGGTCTCTCCAAATGATTGAAAAATATCTAGCAATCGATTAGGAATATCTCAATTTTAAACTAGACTTGTATATATATATCCTTATTTAGTTGTTTTAACCATTGACACATGGATAAAATAGTCCACTATGGAGAATCCTCACAAAGTAAAATAATATCATTTATTGATTCAAAATGCAAAAGTGTAGAATTAAAAATCGTAATAAATTACAAGTGCATGTCAGATTGAGAAAATTGGACATTTTGCAGCTAAACCCCTTCGGGTTTGTATTTATATTTAGTACATTTATGTGAATATACTGTGTAATATTTTTTTTAGAAAATTGCACTATGGACATGTACCTTTTTAATAATTATATAAATACCCTTGCTAGTGTGTTTTATATTAAATATTTTGGGATTTTCACATGTATGCCCGTAGACTTGCGTAGGAAGTTCTGAAAACAATAAATACTTTCTGTGAATTGCATTTAGGTCCCTACTAGTGCAATTAAATTTATCTATTGTATTTGCATTATTAAAAACAACATTTTGCATCTAAAATCTTAGGAAAATTATTTTAAGTTGTCTGAAACTACTTTAAATCACATATAATTTTCTTAAAGCCATTAAAACTATTTTCCTATTGTAAAAATACAATACAATGCATTTTTACCGTTATCAATTAAAAATACATAAAAAAATATAAAAATATTTGAAAATTCCAAAAAATAGAGTATCTTTATTATTTTATTTTGTAATTGGAGACCACAAATCACTTAAAATTATAAAAGGAAAACATTAAAAATTAAAAAGCTAAAAAATCCTCCTAAAAACAATGAAAATTATTTAAAAATCCGAAAATATTTATCTCTGCTTCTTAATTTTATCTATGTTTCATAGTATATATTAAAAATATTTTTGGAAAATTTTGAGATTATTGTCTATTTTTAAATTCCAAAATAATTCAGCCATTTCATATAAGTCACTATTTTGAAATTTTTAATCAATTAAAATTCCAAAAATTAACAAAATGAAAGTAAAATTAATAAAAAAAGAGAAAATTTTTAAAAACATAACCATTTTATTTTTCACCTTTTCATTATTTATAATTGTATCTACAAAAATGAAATCATGTATTCTCTCTATATAGACATATATATACTTATATAATTATTAATAGTAGAAATTCCTAGATATATTATAAACTTTTAAAAATTAAAAGGATTGTACTTTTGAGTATTTTCCTAATTTAATCTATATTTATTATATATATAGTATCTATATTGTACATATTATTACATATACGTATATATTATCTTTTAAAAGAGAAGGAAATTCAAAATAAGAAAATATAAAAAGAAAAATAATAATAATAAATGTAAAATATAAAGAAATTAATAAATTAAAATTCTATAAAAATTAATATAATTAAAACCACCAAAAATAAAATAAAAAAGACAAGAGAGGGAAATTTCGGATTTATTTTCACAATCTATCATGTTTGCTCCGTGAGTTCGATACTCTACATACTTGCACATATACACATCTTTTATATAGTTAGAATACATTTTAACTCCAAACAAGTATTGAACTTCTTTATCATTATCTATGGGATAATTGTTGCATGATTCACCTCTTGTATTCGGTCTGCTGTTGTTGAAGAAGACTCCGCGACATATATGTTCTCCTTTGTGGCTGACTTGGCAATGCATATTCCTTTATTCCTCTTTTTTGGGATTTTCTGAATAATGGTGGCGGTGAGTGTGAAGAAGAAGATTGTGAAGATCCTCCATGTGCTGCAATACTAGATCTCTTCTTAACTGATGGAGAAGATGAAGAAGGCGGTGAAACTCTATCAGCGACTCTCTCCAATCCCAAATGTATGGGTGGTTGCAATGTCCTGCCGCTATTGAGATGAATGATGTTAGATAAACAAGTAAAACCACAAGTCATGCCTGTCTCAGGGGGTGGATGGATCATGTGCTACATGCTCCTTGTTGCATCCGAAATTGTTGGTATTGGCTTAAACTTGTGCTGGTATCAATGTTTTCGTAGCGGTCAGGTCGTCAAGCTTCTGATATAAATCATTCATGTTCTTCATTAGTAGTGCAAGCTGATATAATGCTGGGTTCACTGAATGTGCCTCTAGATACTCAACAACGGGAGGTCACTGAGTCTGGTATTATGGAGGATAGTACATAGAATTGGAAGACTGTGGTTGATGTGTATACGGAGGATAAGGATGCGAAAACTGTGAATAATGTTCAGGTAGCTGATGATAATAAGACTGATATGAATGTGTAGGTTGCATCTGCTTCTGTCCATGTCTCCATGTCTAAAAGTGTGGTGGAGACGAGTACTGAGGTTGTATCTACTGGTGTCGAAATAGATGTCTACCACCCTGGTGGTGGTGAACTGGTCTGTGACACGATTAAGAACCTAACTGTTCCTGCCCTGGTGGACGAGTTTGGCTGTGATCGGGTTCTCTCCAAATGATTGAAAAAATCTAGCAATTGATTAGGAATATCTCAGTTTTAATCTAGACTTGTATATTTAATCTTATTTAGTTGTTTTAACCATTGACGAATGGATAAAATAGTCCATTATGGAGAATCCTCACAAAGTAAAATAATCACATTTATTGATTCAAAATGCAAACATGTAAAATAAAAAAATGTAATAAATTACAAGTGCATGTTGGAGTGATAAACCCCCTCAGGATTTTTGTATTTATATTTAGTCCGTTAATTTGAATATTCAGTGTAATATTTTTTTGGAAAATTACATTGTGGACATGTACCTTTTTGGTAATTGCATAAATACACATGCTAGTGCATTTTATATTCAATATTCTGGGATTTTTACATGTATGCCCGTAGACTTGCGTAGGATGTTCTGAAATCAATAAATACTTTCTGTGAATTGCATTTAGGTCCCTACTAGTGCAATTAAATTTATCTATTGTATTTGCATTATAAAAAAATAGCATTTTACATCTAAAATTATTTGGAAAATTATTTTATGTTGTTTGAAACTATTTTCAATCACATATAATTTTCTTAATTCAATTAAAACTATTTTCCTATTTTAAAAATACAAAATAATGCATTTTCCTTGTTTGCATTTAAAACTCATAAAAATTATAAAAATATTTTGAAAATTTCCAAAAAAACAAAGTATCTTTATTATTGTATTTTGTAATTAGAGACCACAGATCACTTAAAATTACAAAAGGAAAATATTAAAAATTAAAAAGCTACAAAATCCATCTTAAAATATGACATTATTTTAAAACCCAAAATATGTATTTCTACTTCTGAATTTTATCTATAATTCATATTGTATATTAAAATAGTTTTGGAATATTTTGTGATTGTTATCTATTTTTAAATTCCAAAACAATTCAACCATTTCATATAAGTCACTATTTTGACATTTTTTATAAATTAAAATTCCAAAAATTAACAAAAATGTAAGGAAGATTAATAAAAATAGAGAAAAATTTAAAAAAACATAAATCCATTTATTTTTCACTTTTTTAGTGTTTATAATCGTATCTATAAATATAAAATCCTATATTTTCTCTATATAGATTTATATACTTATATATTTATTATTATTAGAAATTCCTATATATATTATAAAGCTTTAAAAAAATAAGAAGGAATGTACTTTCCGGTAATTTCCCAATATTATATACATTTATTATATATATAGTTTATATATTGTACATATTATAGCATATACACATATATTATCTTTTAAAAAGAGAAGTAAATTAAAAATCAAAAAAATAAAAAGAAAAATAAAAAATAAAAATATATATAAATTAATAAATTAAAATTTCATAAAAATTAAAAATAATAAAACCCACAAAAATCAAATAAAAAGATAAGAGGGGGGAAATTTTGGATTTATTTTCACAATCTATCATGTTTGCTCCCCTAGTTTGATACTCTCCATACTTGCACATATACACATCTTTTGTAGAGTTATAATAAATTTTAACTCCACACAAGTATTGCATTTTCATTATATGTGGGTTAATTGTTGCTTGATTCACCTCTTGCGTTCGGTTTACTAGTGTTGAAGAAGACTCCGCGACATATATGTTCTCCTTCGTAGCTGACTTGGCAATGCATCTTCCTTTATTCTTTTTTTGGGATTTCTGAATAATGGTGGCGGTGAGTATGAAGAAGAAGATTGTGAAGTTCCTTCATGTGCTGTAATACTAGACCTCTTCTTAGGTGATGGAGAAGCTGAAGAAGGAGATGAAGCTCTATCAACGACTCTCCCCAATCCCAACTGTACGAACGACTGCAATCTCCTACCGCCCCTTAGATGAATGATGTTAGATAAACAAGTAAATCACAAGTCATACCTATCTCGGGGGTGGATGGATCATGTGCTACATGCTCCTTGTTGCATCCGAAATAGTTGGGATTGGCTTCGACTTGGGATGGTATCGATGTCTTAGTAGCGGTCAGGTTGTCAAGCTTCTGATATAAATCATTCATGTTCTTCATCAGTAGTGCAAGCTGATCTAATGATGGGTTCACCGAAGGTGCCTCTAGATGCTCAACAGTAGGAGATCGCCGAGTCTAGTAGTGCGGAGGATAGTACCTAGAATTGGAAGACTGTGGCTGATATGTATACGGAGGATGAGGATGCGAAAATTGTGAATAATGTGCAAGCTGCTGCTGATAATAAGACTGATATGAATGTGCAGGTTGCACCTGCTTCTGTCCATGTCTCCATGTCTGAAAGTGTGGTGGAGACGAGTACTGAGGCTGTAGCTACTGGTATTGAAATAGATGTCTACCACCCTGGTGGTGGTGAACTGGTATGTGACACGATTAAGAACCCAACTGTCCCTGCCCTGGTGGACGAGTTTGGCTATGCTCTGGGTCTCTCCAAATGATTGAAAAAGATCTAGCAATTGATTAGGAATGTCTCAATTTTAAACTAGACTTGTATATCTAATCTTATTTGGTTGTTTTAACCATTAACACATGGATAAAATAGTCCATTATGGAGAAACCTCACAAGGTAAAATAATACCATTCATTGGTTCAAATTGCAAAAGTGTAAAATAAAAAATTGTACTAAATTACAAGTGCATGTCGGAATGAGAACATTAGACATTTTGCACGTAAACCCCCTCTGGGTATTTGTATTTATATTTAGTCCATTAATTTGAATATTCAGTGTAACATTTTTTGGAAAATTACATTGTGGTCATGTACCTTTTTAGTAATTACATAAATACCCATGCTAGTGCGTTTTATATTAAATATTCTGGTGTTTTTACATGTATGCCCGTCGACTTGCGTAGGTTGTTCTGAAATCAATAAATACTTTCTGTGAATTGCATTTAGGTCCCTACTAGTGCAATTAAATTTATCTATTATATTTGCATTTTTAAAAATAACATTTTGCATCTAAAAATCTTAGGAAAATTATTTTAAGTTGTTTGAAACTATTTTAAATCATGTCAAATTTTCTTAAGGCCATTAAAACTATTTTCCTATTTTAAAAAAATAAAATAATGCCTTTTCCCTGTTGGCATTTAAAACTCATAAAAATTATAAAATAATTTGAAAAATTCCAAAAAATAGAGTATCTTTATTATTGTATTTTGTAATTGGAGACCACAAATCACTTGAAATTACAAAAGGAAAACATTAAAAATTAAAAAGCTACAAAATCCATCTAAAAAATATGAAAATTATTTTAAAACCCAAAATATTTTATTTCTGCTTCTGAACTTTATCTATATTTCATATTAAATATTAAAAATAATTTTGGAATATTTTGTGATTGTTATCTGTTTTTAAATTCCAAAATAATTCAATCATTTTATATAAATCACTATTTTGATATTTTTAATCAATTAAATTCCAAAATTTCACAAAAATGAAAGGAGGATTAATAAAAATAGATAAAAATTTTAAAAACATAAAACCATTTTACTTTTTCACTTTTTTTTGTATTTATAATTGTATCAATAAATATAAAATCCTATATTTATATATATATATACTTATATATTTATTATTGTTATTACAAATTCCTATGTATATTATAGATCTTTAAAAAATAAAAAGGACTGTACTTTCCAATATTTTCTCGATTTTATCTATATTTATTATATATATAGTACATATACATATATATTATGTTTTAAAGAGAGAAGGAAATTAAAAATAAAAAATATAAAAAGAAAAATAATAAATAATAAAATTTAAATATAAAAAATAAATTAATTAAAAATCCATCAAAAAAATAAAAATAATTAAAACCCATAAAAATAAAATAAAAAGATAAGAGGGGGAATTTTGGATTTATTTTTACAATCTATCATGTTTGCTCCGTAAGCTCGATACTTTGCATACTTGCACATATACACATCTTTTGTAGAGTTATAATAAATTTTAACTCCCCACACATATTGTATTTCTTTATCATTATATGTGGGTTGAATGTTGCTTGATTCACCTCTTGTGTTCGGTCTGCTGGTGTTGAAGAAGACTCCGTGACATGTATGTTCTCCTTCGTGGCTGACTTGGCAACTCATCTTCCTTTACTCTATTTTTGGGATTTTCATAATAATGGTGCCAGTGAGTGTGAAGAAAAAGATTGTAAAGATCCTCTATGTGCTGTAATACTGGATCTCTTCTTAACTGATGGAGAAGATGAAGAAGGCAGTGAAGCTCTATCAGCGACTCTCCCCAATCCCAACTGTACGGGTGGTTGCAATCTTCTACCGCTCTTGAGATGAATGGTGTTAGATAAACAAGTAAAACCATGAGCCATACCTATCTCAGGGGGCGGATAGATCATGTGCTACATTCTCCTTGTTGCGTCTGAAAATGTTGGTATTGGCTTCGACTTGGTCAGGTATCAATGTCAGCTTCTGCTATAAATCATTCATGTTCTTCATCAGTAGTGCAAGCTGATCTAATGTTGGGTTCACCGAAGGTGCCTCTAGATGCTCAACAATTGGAGGTCGTTGAGTCTGGTACTGCGGAGATAGTACCTAGAATAGGAAGACTGTGGTTGATATCTATATGGAGGATGAGGATGCGAAAACTGTGAATAATGTGCAAGTTGTTGCTGATAATAAGACTGATATGAATGTGCAGGCTACATCAGCTTCTTTCCATGTCTCTATTTCTGAAAGTCTGGTGGAGACTAGTACTGAGGTTGTAGCTACCGGTGCTGAAATGGATGTCTACCACCCTGGTGGTGGTGAACTGGCATGTGACACGATTGAGAACCCAAATGTCCCTCCCCTAGTGGACGATTTTGGATATGCTCGAGGTCTCTCAAAATGATTATAAAATAGACCCCGAGGAATATCTCAATTTTAAACTAGACTTGTATATCTAATCTTATTTAGTTGTTTTAACCATTGATGAATGGATAAAATAATCCATTATGGAGAATCCTCACAAAGCAAAATAGTATCATTTAGTGATTCGAAATGTAAAAGTGTAAAATGAAAAATTATAATAAATTACAAATGCATGTCAGAGTGAGAAAATTGGATATTTTGCACCTAAACCCCTCAAGATTTTTTTATTTATATTTAGTCCATTAATTTGAATATTTCGTGTAATATTTTTTGGAAAATTGCATTGTGGACATGTACCTTGTTTGTAATTACATAAATACCCATGCTAGTGCATTTTATATTCAATATTCTGGTGTTTTTACATGTATGCCCGTAGACTTGCGTAGGATGGTCTGAAAACAATAAATACTTTTTGTGAATTGCATTTGTGTCCCTACTAGTGAATTGAATTTATCTATTGTATTTGCATTTTTAAAAATAACATCCTACATGAAAAATCTTAGGAAAATTATTTTAAGTTATTTGAAACTATTTTAAATCACAAAAAAACATCTTAAGGCCATTGAAACTATTTTCCTATTTTAAAAATACAAAATAATGCATTTTTCCTGTTGGCATTTAAAACTCATAAAAATTATACAAATATTTTGAAAAATTTAGGAAAAAAGAGTATCTTTATTATTGTATTTTGTAATTGGGGACCACAAATCACTTGAAATTACAAATGGAAAACATTAAAAATTAAAAAGGTACAAAATCCATCTAAAAATATGAAAATTATTTTAAAACCCAAAAAATTTATTTCTGCTTTAAATTTTATCTATATTCATATTAAATATTAAAAATAATTTTGGAATATTTTGTGATTGTTATCTATTTTTAAATTCCAAAACAATTCAACCATTTCATATAAGTCACTAAGTTGACATTTTAATCAATTAAAATTCCACAAAATCACAAAAATGAAAGGAGGAATAATAAAAATAGATAAAAATTTTAAAAACATAAAACCATTTTATTTTTCATTTTTTTAGTATTTATAACAGTTTCAATAAATATAAAATCCTATATTTTCTATATATAGATATATATACTTATATATTTATTATTATTAATATTAGAAAATCCTATGTATATTATAGATCTTTAAAAAATAAAAAGGATTGTACTTTATAGTATTTTCTTAATTTTATCTATATCTATTATATATATAGTATCTATATTATACATATTATTACATATACATATATATTATGTTTTAAAAAGAGAATGAAATTAAAAATCAAAAAAATATAAAAAGAAAAATAATAAATAATAAATAATAAAATATATAAAATGATAAATTAAAAATCCATTAAAATTGAAAATAATTAAAACCCACAAAAATAAAATAAAAAGATAAGAGGGAGGAAATTTTGGATTTATTTTCACAATCTATCATGTTTGCTCCGTAAGTTCTATACTTTGCATACTTGCACATATACACATCTTTTGTAGAGTTATAACAAATTTTAACTCCACACATGTATTGTATTTCTTTATCATTATCTGTGGGTTAAATGTTGCTTGATTCACCTCTTGTGTTCGGTCTGCTGGTGTTGAAGAAGACTCCGCGACAGGTATGTTCTCCTTCGTGGCTGACTTGGCAACTAATCTTCCTTTATTCTCTTTTTGGGATTTTCATAATAATTGTGGCGGTGAGTGTGAAGAAAAAGATTGTGAAGATCCTCTATGTGCTGCAATACTGGATCTCTTCTCAAGTAATGGAGAAGATGAAGAAAGCAGCGAAGTTCTATCAGCGACTCTCCTCAATCCCAACTGTACGGGTGGTTGCAATCTCCTACCGCTCTTGAGATGAATGGTGCTAGATAAACAAGTAAAACCACGAGCCATACCTGTCTCAGGGGGTGGATGGATCATGTGCTACATGCTCCTTGTTGCATCCGAAAATGTTGGTATTTGCTTCAACATGGGAAGGTATTAATGTCAGCTTCTGATATAAATCATTCATGTTCTTCATCAGTAGTGCAAGCTGATCTAATGTTGGGTTCACTGAAGGTGCCTCTAGATGCTCAACAATTGGAGGTCGCTGAGTCTGGTAGTGCAGAGGATAATCAGACTGATATGAATGTGCAGGCTGCATCAGCTTCTTTCCATGTCTCCATTTCTGAAAGTGTGGTGGAGACGAGTAGGGAGGCTGTAGCTACTGGTGCTGAAATAGATGTCTACCACCCTGGTGGTGGTGAACTGGCATGTGACAAGACTGAGAACCCAAATGTCCCTCCCCTGGTGGACGATTTTGGATATGCTCGGGGTCTCTCCAAATGATTGAAAAATAGACCCCGGGGAATATCTCAATTTTAAACTAGATTTGTATATCTAATCTTATTTAGTTGTTTTAACCATTGAGGAATGGATAAAATAATCCATTATGGAGAATCCTCACAAAGCAAAATAAGAACATTTCTTGATTGAAAATGTAAAAGTGTAAAATGAAAAATTATAATAAATTATAAGTGCATGTCAGAGTGATAAAATTGGACCTTTTACACCTAAACCCCTCAAGATTTTTTATTTATGTTTAGTCCATTAATTGAATATTCCGTGTAATTTTTTTTGGAAAATTGCATTGTGGACATGTACCTTGTTTGTAATTACATAAATACCCATGCTAGTGTATTTTATATTAAATATTCTAGGATTTTCACATGTATGCCAATAGACTTGCGTAGGATGTTCTGAAATCAATAAATACTTTATGTGAATTGCATTTAGGTCCCTACTAGTGCAATTTAATTTATTTTTTGTATTTGCATTATTAAAAATAGCATTTTGCATCTACAAATCTTAGAATTATTTTTAAATTGTCTGAAATTATTTTGATTCGCATATAAATTTCTTAAGTCCATTAAAACTCTTTTCCTATTTTAAAATTTTAAAATAATGCATTTTCTTGGTTGGAATTTAAAAAAACATAAAAAGTATAAAAATATTTGAAAAAATAGAGTTTCTTTATTACTGTATTTTGTAATTGGAGACCACAAATCACTTAAAATAATAAAAGAAAAGCATTAAAAATTGAAAAGCTACAAAATCCTTCTAAAAACAATGAAAATTATTTAAAAACTCAAAAATATTTATTTCTGCTTCTTAATTTTATATATGTTTCATATTATATATTAAAAATAATTTTGGAAAATTTTGAGATTGTTTTCTATTTTTAAATTCCAAAATAATTCATCCATTTTATCTAATTCACTATTTTGACATTTTTAATCAATTAAAATCCAAAAAATTTAAAAAATGAAAGGAAAATTAGTAAAAATAGAGAAAAAAAGATTAAAAACATAAAACCATTTTATTTTTCACCTTTTCAGTATTTATAATCGTATCTATAAATATAAAATCCTATATTCTCTCTCTCAATATATATACTCTTATATAATAATTATTATTAGAAATTCATATATATATATATTATAAAACTTTAAAAAAGAAAGGATTGTACTTTCGATTATTTTCCCGATTTTATCTATATTTATTATATATATAGTATCTGTATTATACATATTATTACATATACATATATATTATCTTTTAAAAGATAAAGAAATTAAAAATAAGAAAATATACAAAGGAAAATAAAAATATTAAAAATCCATTAAAATTAAATATAATTAAAACCCATAATTAAAATAAAAAGACAAGAGAAGGAAATTTTAGATTTATTTTCACAATCTATCATGTTCGCTCCATGAGTTCGATACTCTACATACTTGCACATATACACATCTTTTGTAGAGTTATAATAAATTTTAACTCCACACAAGTATTGCATTTCTTTATCATTATCCGTGGATTAATTGTTGCTTGATTCATCTCTCGTGTTCGGTTTGCTGGTGTTGAAGAAGACTCCGCGACAGATATGTTCTCCTTCATGGCTGACTTGGCAATGCATCTTCCTTTATTCTTTTTTTGGGATTTTCTAGATAATGGTGGCAGTGAGTATGAAGAAGAAGATTGTGAAGATCCTCCATGTGCTGCAATACTAGATCTCTTTTCAACTGATGGAGAAGTTGAAGAAGGCGGTGAAGCTCTATCATCGACTCTCCCAAATCCCAACTGTACGGGCGACAACAATCACCTACCGCTCTTGAGATGAATGATGATAGATAAACAAGTAAAACCACAAGCCATACCTGCCTCGGGGGTGGATGGATCATGTGCTACATTCTCCCTGTTGCATCCGAAATTGTTGGGATTGGCTTCGACTTGGGTTGATGTCAATGTCTTCGTGGCGGTCAGCTCGTCAAGATTCTGATATAAATCATTCACGTTCTTCATTAGTAGTGCAAGCTGATCTAATGCTGGGTTCACCGAAGGTGCCTCTAGATGCTCAACAATGGGAGGTCGCCGAGTCTTGTAGTGCAGAGGATAGTACCTAGTATTGTAAGACTGTGGTTGATATGTATATAGAGGATGAGGATGTGAAAACTGTGAATAATGTGCAAGTTGTTGATGATAATAGGATTGATATGAATGTGCGGGGTGCATCTGCTTCTGTCCATGTCTCCATGTTTGAAAGTGTGGTGGAGACGAGTACTGGGGCTGTAGCTATTGGTGCTGAAATAGATGTCTACCACCCTGGTGGTGGTGAACTGGTATGTGACACGATTGAGAACCCAACTGTCCCTGCCTTGGTGGATGAGTTTGGCTATGCTCGGGGTCTCTCCAAATGATTGAAAAAGATCTAGCAATCGATTAGGAATATCTCAATTTTAAACTAGTCTTGTATATAAGATTATGGAGAATCCTTACAAAGTAAAATAATATCATTTATTGATTCAAAATGCAAAAGTGTAAAATTAAAAATTGTAATAAATTACAAGTGCATGTCAGAGTGAGAAAATTGGACATTTTGCACCTAAACCCCTTCGGGTTTTTGTATTTATATTTAGTCCATTGATTTGAATATTCTGTGTAATATTTTTTAGAAAATTGCATTGTGGACATGTACCTTTTTAGTAATTATATAAATACCCATGCTAGTGTGTTTAATATTAAATATTTTGGGATTTTCACATGTATGCCCGTAGAATTGCGTAGGATGTTCTGAAATCAATAAATACTTTCCGTGAATTGCATTTAGGTCCCTACTAGTGCACTTAAATTTATCTATTGTATCTGCATTATTAAAAATAGCATTTTGCATCTAAAAATCTTAGGTAATTTATTTTAAGTTGTTAGAAACTATTTTAAATCACATATAATTTTATTAAAGCCATTAAAACTATTTTCCTATTGTAAAAATACAATATAATGTGTTTTTACCGTTAGCAATTTAAAATACATAAAAATTATAAAAATATTTGAAAATTCCAAAAAATAGAGTATCTTTATTATTGTATTTTATAATCGGAGACCACAAATCACTTAAAATTATAAAAGAAAAACATTAAAAATAAAAAGCTACAAAATCCTCCTAAAAACAGTGAAAATTATTTGAAAATTCAAAAATATTTATTTTTGCTTCTTAATTTTATATATATTTCATATTACATATTAAAAATAGTTTTGGAAAATTTTGAGATTGTTATCTATTTTTAAATTTGAAAATAAGTCAACCACTTCATATAAGTCACTATTTTGACATTTTTAATCAATTAAAATTCCAAAAATTAACAAAATGAAAGTAAAATTAACAAAAATAGAGAAAAATTGTAAAAATATAAAACCATTTTATTTTTCACGTTTTCAATATTTATAATTGTATCTATAAAAATGAAATCCTACATTCTCTCTATATAGACACATATATATATACTTATATATTTATTATTATCAGTATAAATTCCTATATATATTATAAACCTTTAAAATAAAAAGGATTGTACTTTCGAGTATTTTCTCGATTTTATCTATATTTATATATATATATAGTATTTATATTATACATATTATTACATATACATATATATTATATTTTAGAAGAGAAGGAAATTAAAATAAGAAAATATAAAAAGAAAAAATATAATAAAATTAAAATATAAAAATTAATAAATTAAAAATATATAAAATTTAAAAATAATTAAAACTCACAAAAATAAAGTAAAAAAGACAAGAGAGGGAAATTTTGGATTTATTTTCACAATCTATCATGTTTGCTCCCTGAGTTCGATACTCTACATACTTGCACATATACACATCTTTTGTAGAGTTATAATAAATTTTAACTCTACACAAGTATTGCATTTCTTTATCATTATCTATGGGTTAATTGTTGCTTGCTCGTGTTCGGTCTGCTGTTATTGAAGAAGACTCCGCGACAGATATGTTCTCCTTCATGGCTAACTTGGCAATGAATACTCCTTTATTCCTTTTTTTGGATTTTCTTAATAACGGTGGCGATGAGTATGAAGAAGAAGATTGTGAAGATCTTCCATGTGATGCAATACTATATCTCTTCTCAACTGATGGAGAAGATGAAGGGGTGAAGCTCTATCAGCGACTCTCCCCAATTCCAAATGTACGGGCGATTGCAATCTCCTACCGCTCCTGAGATGAATGATGTAAGATAAACAAGTAAAACCACTAGACATACCTGTCTCGGGGGGTGGATGGATCATGTGCTACATGCTCCTTATTGCATCCAAAATTGTTGGTATTGGCTTCAACTTGTGCTGGTATCAATGTCTTCGTAACGGTCAGGTCGCCAAGCTTCTGATATAAATCATTCATGTTCTTCATCAGTAGTGCAAGCTGATCTAATGATGGGTTCACCGAAGGTGCCTCTAGATACTCAACAACGGGAGGTCGCTGAGTCTGGTAGTGAGGAGGATAGTACCTATAATAGGAATACTGTGGCTGATATGTATATGGAGGATGAGGACGCGAAAACTGTGAATAATATGCAAGCTCCTGTTGATAATAAGACTGATATGAATGTGTAGGCTGCATCTGCTTTTGTCCATGTCTCCATGTTTGAAAGTGTGGTGGAGACGAGTACTGAGGATGTAGCTACTGGTGTTGAAATAGATATCTACGACACTGGTGTTGGTGAACTGGTCTGTGACACGAATGAGAACCCAACTGTCCCTGCCCTGGTGGACGAGTTTGGCTATGCTCGGGGTCTATCCAAATGATTGAAAAATCTATCAATTGATTAGGAATATCTCAATTTTTATCTCAATTTTAATCTAACAATTTAATCGTATTTAGTTGTTTTAACCATTGACGCATGGATAAAATAGTTCATTATGGAGAATCCTCACAAAGTAAAATAATATCATTTATTGATTCAAAATGCAAGCGTGTAAAATAAAAATTTGTAATAAATTACAAGTGCATGTCGGAGTGAGAAGATTGGACATTTTGCATGTAAACCCCTCAGGGTTTTTATATTTATATTTAGTCCATTAATTTGAATATCCAGTGTAATTTTTTTGGAAAATTACATTGTGGACAAGTACCATTTTTTTAATTACATAAATACCCATGCTAGTGTGTTTTATATTAAATATTTTGGTATTTTTACATGTATGCCCATAGACTTGTGTAGGATGTTCTGAAATCAATAAATACTTTCTGTGAATTGTATTCAGGTCCCTACTAGTGCAATTAAATTTAACTATTGTATTTGCATTATTAAAAATAGCATTTTGCATCTAAAAATCTTAGGAAAATTATTTTAAGTTGTTTGAAATTGTTTTAAATCACATATAATTTTCTTAAGGCCATTAAAACTATTTTCCTTTTTTTAAAAAAATACAAAATAATGCATTTTCCTTGTTGGCATTTAAAACTCATAAAAATTATAAAAATATTTTGAAAAATTTTAAAAAATAGAGTATCTTTATTATTATATTTTTAATTGGAGACCATAAATCACTTAAAATTACAAAAGGGAAACATTAAAAATTATAAAATTATAAAATCCATCTAAAAATATGAAAAATATTTTACAAAAAACCAAAATATGTATTTCTGCTTCTGAATTTTATCTATATTTCATATTATATGTTAAAAATAGTTTTGGAACATTTTGTGATTGTTATCTATTTTTAAATTCCAAACAATTCAGTCATTTCAAATAAGTCGCTATTTTGACATTTTTAATCAACTAAAATTCCAAAAATTAACAAAAATGTATGGAGGATTAATAAAAAGGGAGGAAAATTTTAAAACATAAATCTATTTGATTTTTTCACCTTTTTAGTATTTATAATCGTATCTATAAATATAAAATCCTATATTTTCTCTATGTAGATATATTTTTATATATTTATTATTATTAGAAATTCCTATATATATTATAAACCTTTAAAAAATAAAAAGGGTCATACTTTCCTATAATTTCCTGATTTTATCTACATTTATTATATATATAGTTTCTATATTATACATATTATTACATGTACATATAAATTATCTTTTAAAAAGAGAAGGAAATTGAAAATCAAAAAATAAAAAGAAAAATAAAATATAAAATATAAAAAATTAATAAATTAAATACATAAAAATTAAAATTAATTAAAACCCACAAAAACAAAATAAAAAGATAAGAGGGGGGAATTTTGGATTTATTTTCACAATCTATCATGTTTGCTCCCTGAGTTCGATACTCTACATATTTGCACATATACACATCTTTTGTAGAGTTATAATAAATTTTAACCCTACACAACTATTACATTGCTTTATCTTTATATGCAAGTTAATTGTTGGTTGATTCACCTCTCGTGTTCAGTTTGCTAGTGTTGAAGAAGACTCCATGACAAATATGTTCTCCTTCGTGGCTGACTTGGCAATGCATCTTCCTTTATTCTCTTTTTAGGATTTTCTGAATAATGGTGGTGGTGAATGTGAAGAAGAAGATTGTGAAGATCCTCCATGTGCTGCAATATTGGATCTCTTCTCAACTAATGGAGAAGATCAAGAAGGCGGAGAAGTTCTATCAGCGACTCTCCCCGATCCTAACTGTACGGGCGGCTGCAATCTCCTACCACTCCTGATATGAATGGTGTTAAATAAACAAGTAAAACCCCAAGCCCCCAAGCCCCTGAGCCCCTCGTTTTATTGCTTGAGCTTTACTTGCATGGTTAGGAGCCAAAGGACCCTCCCAGGGGTCGATTTTGTAAAGATTTAAAGTACTGGAGCCCACATTCTTCCACGAGCTAGCTAGCCTTCACCTTGGCTCCGGCATACTTCCTGAAGGTCGCATCTGAAGCGGAGGAGCTTACGCTCCATTTTGCTCGTTGTCCAAGCTATCCAAGTGGCCGGAAGAGTAGCATGGGAGGACGAATCGAAGCCCGCCACCGACGTGTTCTTGGCAAGTTCTTCCTGAGATCTTCTCCTCCATCTGATCATCTAGCCATGCCATATCGCACCAGAGCCCTTAGATCAGGCCCTCCTGCAACCGTTGATCTCGTGCCCCGGTTCTAATCAGTTCCCCTCTCCTCCGAAGCGGTATCGTCGCATGTGGATGCGCCTCGTGTCAAGTGATTGATGATCAATCGTTGGATCACACAAGGTTGTGGGTATTTTGCAACATTCACCCACGTGTTTTGTAATTTATTTATTAATATATAAACATTCATCTCTCGTTATTTAAGTTTTGTAATATTTGTGTTAAATCCCATGAATTTCTAGTAATTGCAATTAGGTCCTCGGCCACATCGCCTCACGAACCTGTGAGCGTGAGGTGCGAGCATTTTGGAGAGGACCCCCTAGGGTCTTTGTATTCCACTCTAACCCTAGAACTTTTGATTAAGGTTATAAATTTTTGGTGAAATTGCATATTGGCTCCTATACTTTAATTTATTTACATAAAAGCCCCTGCCAATAATGTAGTTTCTCTTTGTTGTATTTATTTATTTTAAATAGCTAAATTGCTCAAAAAATTCCAAAAAAAATAGTTATCAACTCCTGATTGCACGCACTTCCACGCTATATATTGATTTTACAATTTTAGGATCTTTTAATATTTATAAAAAAAATAAAAATATCCCTTTTTATCTCTATCTATGGTATAAAATACCAAAAAATATAAAAACATTTTGAAAAATTCCCCAAAAAATGTATTGCTTATTTAAGTATTTTTAACCTTCAGAACAAAAAATAACAAAAGAAAATACCTAAAAATGAAAACCCTAAAAACCTTTATAAAAATTTATAAAAGTCTCAATATTTCCAAAAAAATTGTATTTTCTGTTTTATATTTTTCTCTATATTATTACTTATATATTAAAATTATTTTGGACCAATTTTAATACTGTTTGGTATTTTTCACCTCCATTTTATCTTCAGTCATTTAAATAATCTCTATTTTAGGGTATTTTTTACTTTAAAAATATATAAAGATTAGCAAAAATTATCTAAAAAATCACAAAAATAGTAGAAAATATTTAAAACCCAAAAATACTCTATTTATTATATTTTGACTATTTTTACCTATTCATATATATACTATTTCTCTTACCATTATTGTATATCTACCTGTATATATTGCTTTATTATATCTTTAAAAGAAAAAGGAATATAAAAATCATAAAATATAAAAAAGAAAAAATATGAAAATATGAAAATATAAACTTAAAAACAAAATAGAAAAATATAAAATAGAAAAATATAAATAAAAAAAACCCATAAAAACAAATATAGACAAAGATTTCACGATCATATTTTTGTGCATTAATTTGTTTGATCAATCCTGCTTGCTCCATGTGTTCGACACTCTAGACATACTTTCACACTATACGCACATTCATAGAGTTGTAATAAATTTTAACTCCACACTTTTATTCTCATTGCTTGATATTTAATTGTGGGTTAATTAATGTTTGACCCAGGTTTCGTGAGCGGTCGCTTTAGCGACATTGTAGTTCTCGCCTTGTGTAGACTACTCTAGACCCTCACAAAATCTGAGTTATCATAGGGGTGGCAGAAGAAGGAACCCCCTAGGTCTTCCGACATCCTATAGTTGTCGTAGATCAGCCCATATTCTTTGTCATCCTACGGTCCAAACCATGCCACGTCAACCATATAAACCACATGCCATCCTCCTGGCTAGAAGCCAAGAGATGTTCGCCCGAACGACCTCCATACGCCACGTAGAGTCATGCCTCCCAAAGCTCCACCTGAACCCCGTGCCTGCATGCGCTGAGCACGTGCAATCATGAACATTTTGCACCTTGACCCCAAGCTTTTGGAGATTTACACTTCAGTCCTCGTCGACTAGAGACCACGTGTGTGGCATGCCCCCACTAGAGAAATTGTAGTAAAATCGTTGGGGGTTTAGGTAATTAATGAATTACATTTTTACACTATTTTGTATTTGGATTATATTCCTATAACTGTAATTTGCACCCTATATTTGAGCTTTAATTTAAACAAAAAATTTACATAGATTTTTAATGTCAAAAATTGCATTATGTAGAACAATGAAATCTCTTTATTGTGGTGAGTCGTGTGTATTTTTGAGAGATTGGAATGATTTATTGTTTTAGTTATGGTGAAATTTCTCATATTTTACCCAATCAATGATCATTAATTCATAGTAATTCATTAACTACTTCAAAAAATCCTCAAAAATCACATTACATAGAATTACTTTTTCCTCAACTTATGTCCAAAAAACATTTAATTATGTGTGTATTGTTTAAATAAATTATTTGTGATTACTGTAAATGAATTTTAATATACTGTGAACATATTATTTTTAGGAATTAACATTTCCCCCGGATAACTGTTTATTAGACATATCTGGGATAATTTTATTTCTGAAAAATAATTACATTTGCTAATTATTAAAATTAATTAACTTAAAATCACATTGTTTGCAGGTTTAATCCACACTAAATCCAATTTGCTTCCAAAAAACCAAAAACATCATAATATGTTAATTTTATTATTTTTAACCTGTTGTCCAATTTTTATAATTTCTGCATTTCATTTGCAAGAAAATTTGCATCAACAATCTTGAAAAAGATCTATTTTTACACATGCATATTATGCCATAAAAAGCTTTAAAAATTGTGTTCTTGATTTATCATTGAATAAATAAATTGGGAAAATAGCCTTCTATATTTTCAAGCTCGTTTTCACGTTAATTTGAATTTTCCACTTTATGCTAATTTGACATTAATATTGCCAGTGCACACTTGCATTTCATTCAATTAATTGCATAAAAAAATCTCAAAAAGGCAGTGCACACTTGCATCTCATTAAATTAATTGCATAAAAAAATCTCAAAAAAATCCCTCAAAAGCCTAATATCTATATTATCTGAAAATCAACCTAAGGAGATAGCGACCTCCCCGATTTTGACCTTAGGCTTGCCCAAGTAAAAAATTACAACTGCTCGTACATTGATTCATTTAATTACATGTTTGATTGATATGTAATTTCCTGACTACAACACACTAAGTTGGCTAATTAAGCAAGGGTAAATTCTTGTCTCTAAACAAGCCATAACATTGAAGTCCCCTAACAGATCTCCATTGCATCTCTCCCACACAAGAGCTTTCCATGGTAGTGACAACAATAAGTCATAGCCAAGGCGGTGTGAGAATCCATCCCCATGAGTGACATGTAATGAAAGCAATGGTGATGGGCTCCCCATCTTGAGTCCTATTTGATGAAGATGGGTTCTCCAAAAATCCATCAACAATAAAGATGGGTGTTCGGCTAGTTTACATGGGCTTCAACTAATTACCTTTCCCCTTTTAAGCTTATTTGGGCCCAAGAGGCCAGAAGTCTGTGAACTTTTTTTAAAAAAGGAAGGTAATAAAAATGACATGAGATGACATCTAGGAGATAGTCCAAAAAATGATACGACTTGAGCCAAAAAGAGGGTGGAGAAGCTGAAAAAAAGGTTTAAATGGAAGGTTGTAGCAACAAAAAAACTAGAAGAGAAGAAAAAGGTGTAGTTGGAAAAAATAGTTCCAGAGGTAAAGTTTTAGTGGGCTATTCTTGATGGAAAAAATTAATGATGATTGGAAAAAAAAGAAAAAAAAGAGGGAGAGAATTTTTTTATGAATTGCATGTCCCCCACATGGATATGTGAGTATATACAAACACTTCCTTGTTTTGTATGAGGTGTACATATATGACAATGTACGCAATAGGTCCCCATTATCATGATTTGATTTCAATCTTATGGTGGACCAGGTCTATTAGAGATCCGTGGTAGAGGCACGATGTGAAGAGAGTCGCAGGGGCTTTAGAGTAGAGTACCTTTTCTCCAAGCTAGCGAGGGACATGCCCGATTAGTGAATCTCATTGAGAGAGACCAATTGTAGTGGCTTCACGATATAAGCCCTTTGTTCAAATCATTATATGATGGCAATACTCACAAAAGTCTCCTTTATAGAGACTCTAATACATAATCACGTATCCAAATCATTAAAGAGCCGAACATTAGTAACAAACTTCCTCATATAACAAGAGAAAGAGGATGCAGTTGAAAGGTTGAGAAATTTATTTGGTCTCTATTCTCAGCTTCTGTTGTTTGAGTTTTGTATTACCCAAGCTTGGCATTTTCTACTCCATTTTAATGGAAGTGTTCAAATATTTGTAATTCAGCTTCCATGTGGAGAGATGTTTAGTTGCACATTGCTAAGTATTGTGACTTGGTTGAGTTGGTGGAGCTATAGATAGAGCCCAACACCTCTTGTAATCATTGAGAGATTCAAATAAAATGTCTAGTCTTTTTAGTCTTTCTCATGTGGTTTCATCCATCTATTAAGGGAGTAGGGTTCCACATAACTCCATATTTTCGTTCTACTTTCTTTCTTGATTTTGCATTTTATTTTAATATTTCAACATGCAATAATAGCCAATCATCCTAAACTAAATTTTGAGTCTTTGGAATATGAAATCGTAGTATTATAATCAGACAAATCTTCTCATTCAGTTCTCTACTTGTGAGTACTTGTATGCCAAAGCCTTCCAGCTAGATAAGGACATGGATTGTTTAGAGGAGGACATATTAGAGCTTTAACTTGATTGGTCAGTCCTACGATAGCATAGACTGACCCCACCGCTCTCATGGCAAGGTTGAAACTAGTGTACTTTCTGTAGATTGATAACCACAACGATGAGATGTGATGAACCCGAGGAAATGTGCTAGGCCAGACATGTTGAGACCTCTCTAATGAGCCTCAGAACATCGAATTCCAAGCTTCATATCTCAAGGTATGAGCATTTTCGTATGAATATGTGAAGATCCACTCTAGGATCCAAAGCAGATTTGATTTTGGGTTATTGCCTATGAAAGAGGAAGAAAGGGTTTCTCCACAAACCCTAATTACCCTTCTCTTTATCGAGGTTAGAGCACCACCTCCTTTCCCGAAAATCGTAGATGGAGGGTCGTCAAAATATGCCATTTTAATGATCTGAAGCAGACATAATATAAGCGAGCTTGACATTATCTCCATGCATGCATTCTCATTATTATCCAATTTGTTGTATATGCATAAACTTTAAAGGAGTTTACATGAGACATTATTTGAGATAACAAAGTTTTCATCCACCTTGTTATTAGTTCCACATGTGTTTGTTGTGGCATGGATGCTATGCTTGTTTGATGTCGTATTGTTACTAATACATATGTGAATGTCGTACATGATTTACTGATTTATAGATTATTCACGTTAGAAACACATGCTTGGGGTGAAATTCCATCAAAGGGAGAAAGAGGAACCGAAGCCACACGGAAACACATCAATAATGAGAACAAAATGATTAAGAACATGCTCAAATAACTGTTACACTAGTACACTATATGAGTGTACCGGGTACTAGGTGCTTACAAAGATGATTTTTTACCAGTACGTCTGGCATTTGTATTGATACAATAGACATGTGTACGTCTACACATTGCCTATATACTTTTCTACAAGAACTAAGTACATGTACACCTGACATGTGTACCTTTACACCAGACTTGTGAACATGTACATCATATCTTTTGATGAATCTCATATTCATCTCTTTTATTCCTTTATTTTTCTAAAATTATATGTAAAACACATGTAAATATGCATTGATTTGTATTTCTTACAAAAATAATTCCATGAATAATATTTTTTAATCGTAAGATAAATAAAAAATAAAAGAAGAAAAAAGGTGTGAATATGTAGAGACTAGACCTAAACTTTAAGACTAAGTTACTATTGCAGTGCTCGATGAACCAAAAAGTAAACAGATAAATTCTCATAGAAAAACGATAAAAAAATAGTTTTTATATAAAATGAAACTCCGATCACATATTTATACATAATACAAACTTTATTTAAATTAATAAGATATTATTTAAATATTTCTTAAAAGTCCTTTACCATTAATTATATAATAATGGGTTTTTATCCATTGTTCTCCTTTTAGATATTACAGTATCAGTTATGTCCCTCTCTTTTTTGGAAATCAACTATACCCCCGACTTCTTCCACAATGATCGCTTATGACATGATGTTAACTTTGATGGCACGAGGGGAACTAAAAATAAAAAAGGCTAATATGTCTAAAATTCTGCAAGGGCGGTCCTTCATCTCCACCTTCGAGATGCAACTGCACAAGCATCGCCGGCGCAAGATCATCCACTTCAACCACCAACAGCTGGAGTCCGCCACCTCCAACTTTGTCGAGTCCTTCCTCCTCGGGCGTGTCAACCACAACTCCATCTTCCTCGCATCACCCGCTCCCCCTCTGAGGTGGACAATGAGATCCACGTACTCTCTTTCCTGATTCCCTCCTCCTCTCCCGACCATCCCGTCCACCGCGTTGGCTTCACCCCATACCCCATTCTCCACCGCCTCCTTGTCATTGAGTACATGCCCAACATCACCCTCTTTGACCTCCTCCATTCTCGCCTCTGCCCTTCTCCCTGGTCCCTCTGCCTCTACCTTGCTCTCCATTCTGCCAGGTCTCTCCTTTTCCTCCACTCCCATCTTCCCATGTCATTCATCGCAACGTCAAGTCTACCAACGTCCTCCTCGACTCCTGCCTCAATGCCCCCTCAGCAACTTCAGACTGGCCATCTTCACCCCCTCTTCTTTTGCACTTCGAATCTGTAATCCTTTTTTATGAGCAACTAACAACTTTTTTCCACATGTTTGATTTTGGGTTTGCAAGCATAGACTGTGGAAAGCCCACGAATTACAACTCCAACGACACATGGGTGATTTTGTACACATCTGATGCCTCATACATAGATTTCGGCGAAAATCGTTAGATCTCCCTTTACACTATCATTGCAATGTTAGATCTGAAGCTGAAGGATTTAGCAACCTTTCCGAAAAGGAAGAGGAACTGCTATGCGTTGCTTGTTAATGGGGGGAGAGCTATCTTGTAAGAGCCTACTTCTTATATGTGGGAACTACAACGGACTTGATATTACGCCATAGTTTGATCTCTATTTGAAAACAAACATGTGGTCTAAGGTGTCGATCTCTAATGCGTCCACTCTAGAGGCTCATGAGATCATATCATCGACTGTCACCAACTCCATGGTAGTATGCCTTGTGGAAATGGGATACGGAAACATTTCATATCGGCTCTGAAGCATATGTTATTCGTTAATAATATGGTGAAGCTCTCTCACCCTGGAGAAGCTCATCACCAAATTTGGCGAGGGAGTTGCCCAGAAGAGTGTTGTGATGCTATCTCAAGTGAAGAGACTGGAGGGAGACGCCCGAGGGAGTTGATGGAGGCAACTTAGGAGGCAGCACAAGGGAGTTGCCCGAGGGAGTTGACGGAGTAAACATAGGAGGCAATACATGGGAGTGGGAGGAGGATCATGGGAGATTTTAGATAGTTATGCCCCTCTTAACCTCACCATGGTTTGAAAACCCATGGTTAAGTTCAACTCATTGACAACTCAAGTAAGAAAGGGTCACAAGTGATAGAATGACAAGAATTCAGGGGTACAACTGGTATTTCCAAAAAGAGAGGGGCATAACTGATATTGCAATATCTCATAGGAGCACAACTGATAAAAACCATACAATAATTATACCTACTTATGAAAATTTACCAAAAAAATCCAAACTAGATTAAGAATGTTCTCATAATTATTTTTTACACATTTACAATAAGTATACATTTTAAAACGTTGCTTCACACCGTTCGATTGCAACCACCATAAAAATACAATTTTAACAAAACACGAATCGTGTTAAAAAGTTTTTGGTTATGGGCAGTGAGTTACATTGTCATGGACAACATGCATGGTCTTGGTGTGCATTGGAATGTAAATCCTTAGGGAATATTATGGAAGATATATGAGGAATACAACTATTATGTGCAAAGGTAGTATGCATATCTTTTACAGGGTATGGGAACACTAGAATTGGACAAGGAACCAAAACGTAGTCGTTACTTTTATAGGATCTGTTTATACTAGGGTACTATGGGGTTGTTGTTAATAGTAATCCTCTCTACTATCATTCCGCCACCATCTTAAAGGGAGATGACCTGCCACTTTCAAAGTTGCACCACATGCACACATGTAGCAATCACCCACATCCACACTTGCAAGTGAACAACACTGAGGGACAAGGGAGTTGCAACCTTATGTAGCCACAGAGCTTCACCTGAAGCTCGTATGGAGACTATTTGATGGACCAAAACTCACATGACTCTGTGATGTGTCTTACCCAAAGGTTTGAGATTTGCCTTACAATAGTGAAGAACCTAGAGTTTTGTGGTTTCGATAGGAATGATTTCGAGCTGAATTGCTTCGCTTAGGGTCACTTATGTTTCCGAGCCCATTTTAGCCCCGATTACATGTTTGGATCTCTGTTGTCTTGATAATTCATTAACCAACCACCTATGGCAACCTTATTGTCAGGTCGGTGTCACCATCAATTAGACTTCCAACAAACATCAATAAGTAACTTTCTTGAAGATCTTTCGATTTAGCTCCTCACTGAGGCGAATCAATCTCGTAAGCGGTCACAAGTCTTGTTAGAACCTTTAATCACCACCATCGCCAATTGCATAATATTGCTCTCACTGCTATCATAGTATCAATTTTGGCGATTTTGTAGGGAGGTTGCCATCATCTTTTGTTTACATCTTACAAAACTTTGGGTAATTATTTTGTTATTGTTATCAAATTAATTTATTATTTGAAATTCTAAAAAACATTTTATGTAATTAAAGTCGATTCTATTATGTGTAATTTATATATTTTTCTTGGCATGGATACTTATATAGTTGGTTGAACATTTAACTTTTTATTTTTTTTAAAAACCTCATTAGGTTGCATTTACTCTCATTTATTGCTGAACAATTTTCATGGATTCTAAGTCTATTCTATATAATGTTCCCTTTGATTCATGATAATCGAACCAGTATTGTTCAAGTTAAAATTATTTTAAATCCTAGATTTGAGCAAATATTTGGTGCATTGTGTGATTTTCACCAAACTAGAAGCTGGATATATAACTGTAGGGACTAATGCACTTTGATTAGTTTACATATGATAAAGTTATATAAAAATATTGTTTTTTTTTTAATTTTTCTCGTGTCTTTATTCGTAATACAAAAAGAAATTATTTCAAAAACCTTATAGAAAATAAAAAATCCTTTATCTTCTTTTGCATTTATTTGAAATTTCAGATCTCCTTTTATCATATTTAGAAATAGAAGTCATAAAAAAGTACTTTCGAAAAAAAATATAAGTTGCACGAAAAGTATAAAAGAAATAAAATCGCTAATTTACCATTCAATGCTGGATTGAATTTGCATGCCTTCATGTGTAACAAATACATTATTTATCACACCTTGAGCTTTTAAGTGTGGAACTTGATATGATTTTATTGAGTTGCTTTGACATTTACCACATTAGCTTGATTAATCTGAACTTTGAGAAATTGACCAAGTTTTCAGCACCATTGCCAAGGTGGAGAAGTTTAATTTCTGTACTTTTTTCTCATTTTTATAATGCTTCACGAAATTTCTATTATTTTCCAAGTTAACATGCTTCTCATTAAAAGAAGGTGGATGTTAGCATTTAAGGTAAGTAGACGATCCTCCAGAATGATACTAGACACATGATCAACACCTGGAAAGTGTACAAACTTCACATCTTTTTATCATCATTTGGGGAGGCACAACTTGATTTGTGTACTTTGTGTCATTTTCTTATGCTTCACGAGGAATTTATGTTGTCATCCCATAATCTATTAAATTATTTTATTTGATTGTATTTCATAACTTGAACGGGTTGACTTCTTCTTCTTCATGTTTTCATAACTTACATGGATCATACCTAAAAAAGAAAGATTTTAATGTATAAATGTTATAATTAGTCATCATGCATCCTTCACATTGTAATTAGGTGTTCATTGAATTAAGATATTGTACTTAACGCAGAAAAAGTTTCACCTCATCCCATAATATCACCGGTTTTGTCAATTTTAAGACATGGGGACTGGAGTAGGAGATGCTCGCACTATATAAACCCAAACAATATCAATAACACTTATTGACATAAAGCAAATAGCCAAGCTCTCTTTAGATTTTTCTTGATCAACCAAAGAGTCCTCTATACTTCACACTGAATTTGTGTTATTATGTTGTCATCTATTAAGATATTTTATTTTGCTTTTACTTCTTGACTTGATCTGGTTGATTTCTTCATAACGTACATCAATTAAACATAAGAAAAAAGATTGTAGTGTATCAATGCCAAAAAAAAGAAACGATTGTGGTGTATCAATGTTAGTAATTAGTCTCACATATCGTTCACATTGTAATTAGGGTTTTTATCAGTTGCACCCCTCTGAGATATTGCAACATCAGTTATGCCCTCCCTTTTTGGGAATATCAGTTGTGCCTCAACTTTTTTCTATTTCATTAATTATGCCCCTCAGGTTAGTTACCGTCCATCCCGAACGCAAACTGGCATTAACTTTGGGGGATACAACATGAATTAAATTTTAAAAATTAGATTGAAAAGTCCATCCCCAATCATCCCCCATCCTCTTCCCCAACCCCCATCCTCCTCCTCCTCCCCAGCCTCTTGCTCCTCCTCTAGCACCTCTCCCTTCGCCACAACACCTCCCACTCCGCCCCGAGCTCCTCCCCTCTGCCCCTGCATGCCCCCCTCTGCCCCCAGCTCCTCCCCTGCCCCCGCACCTCCCCCTCTGCCTAGAGCTACTCCCCCCGCCCTCACCTCCCCACGCTCCAGCACCTCCCATCCGCCACAATCCCCTCTCTCTTCCTCGCCCTTCTCTTCCTCCTCCTCAACCTCTCGTTCCTCCTCTAGTTCCCCCTCTACACCAACACCTCCCCCTCTTCCCTGACATCCCCCCCCCCCCCCCCGCCCATGCACCTCCCCCTCCCCCAGCTCCTCCCTGACCCCCGCACCTCCCCCTTTACCCCGAGCTCCCTCGCCCCCATACCTCCGCCTCTGCCCTCGGCTCCTCCCCGCTCAACACTCCCCCCTCTATCCCGAGCTACTTCCCTCATACCCTGCCTCCTCCTAATCTTTGGTGGGCCCGCAAGCAAAAAGGGTCAACCAGAACCGACTTCTGCAACATCATTCACCGGCGATCTGGAGAGATCTGGGAACTGGGATTACCATAGGGGCTCATGGTTTTGTGGGTAGTCCAAGAACCAGTTCAGTTTTGCATATATTTTTGCTTCATTGATGAAGCATGCATCGTGGGTCGTTAACGAACCTCCTGGGCTTGGCATAGACGGCTCTGTTATTGTGGAATCGCCACTCTTAGGCCAAGGGTTTGAGGAGGAGGAGAGTGTGGAGAGGGGAGGGGCGGAGGAGAAGGTGCTGGAGGACAACGGGCTAAAGGGGAAGGGATGGGGGAGAATGAGGAGGAGGGGCTGGAGGGGGAGAGGCGGAGGAGGATGGGCTGGAGGAGGAGGTGGTCGGAGGAGGAGGAAGAGATTGGGGATTTTCTTCCAGTTATGACCCTCTTAACTACACCATGATTTGATTAAACTGTGGTTAAGTTTAACTTAATAATGGTAAAAGTAACGGAGGGGCATAAGTAATAGAACGACAAGAAGTTAGAGGTACAACCGACATTCCTTAAGTGAGAGGGGCATAAAACTGATAATGCAATATCTTGGAGGGGCACAACTGATAAAAACCTAAATACCAACATTGATATATTATAATCATTGTTTATTTAGATTTAAATGATTTAAGTTATGAAATGTGAAGAAGAAGTCAACCGACTTAAGTTATGAAATAAAAGAAAAATAAATCACCTCAATATATAACGGGATAATAACATAAATTCCGTGTGAAGCATAAAAGTCTCTTCGGTCGATTGAGAGAAACCAAGAGAGGGTGTAACTATTTACTTCGTTTGAGCATGCGTTAGTGCTACCGTTGGGGTTTATATAGTACAAGCATCTCCTATTGTTGCCTCATAGATTAATTTTGACGAAATTGGTAACACCGTAGGATGAAATGGATTTGGTCTAAGTTTAATGCAATTGCTTGATTTAGTGAACACTTAATTAAGTATTTTTATCAGTTATGCCCTATGAGATATTGCAATTTTAGTTATACCCCTCCCTTTTTGATAATATTAGTTACACCCCTAACTTTTTGTCATTCTATCACTTATACCCATCCGTTACTTTAGCCGTAAATAAGTTGAACTTAATCATGATTTTTCCAAAACATGGTGCGGTTAAAAGGGACATAATTGTCCAAACTTCTTCATCATCTTCTTCCTCTAGTTTTCTTCTTCTACCTTTCTCTTTATAGTTTCTCTCTATTAAGTACACCTCCATCCATCCACCAAATTACCAATTCTTTTGCATTTTCATAGATATATCATGTATTGCAGATCAAACGTTGAATTTTATTGATTTTTCAATGATTTTTCATGAGCCGATTAATAAGAAATTTATCTTAACTAAACAAATTCAGAAAGCTCCATGTTTCAGCCCCAACCTCCTCCCCCCTCCTTCCTCCTCCTCTAACCTGCCTCCTAATCAACGCATCCGCGGACGAGGCCCACACTAATCGGGTCACACATGCCTGGTCAATGGCTTCTTTCTCACCTATTGTCGAAGAATGGAGGTGGCGGTCATAACCGTGTCGCGACACGCTATAAGCTTCCACTCAAAGGGGAATGGGGGGGGGGCTCAGGTTGGAGGAGGGGGAGGTGCGAGAGTTAAGGGATGAGCTAAGGGTGGGGGTGGGGAGTTGGGGGTGGGGTGAGGACCTTGGTGCAGAGGAGGCGATAAAGGAGGAGGTGGGGGAAGAGCAGGGGTAGAGGGCAGGAGCTGGGAGTGGGGGAGAAGCTCGGGCTGGAGGAGGGGGAGGCGTGGGGGTAGAGGAAGGACCTCGGGGTGGGGGGTGGGGGGAGCTGGGTGTGGGGGGAGGATCTCGGTGCGAAGGAGGTGGGAGGCGCGGGTTCGGAGAGGATCCAAGGGCGGGGGAGTAGGCGGTGGAGGAGGAGCATGTGGTTGGGGAGGATGAAGAGGGTTGGAAAATGACATTTCCATCATATTTTTATTTTAATTCCTATTATATCCCCAAAGTTAACCTCTGCTTGCTCTAAGGATGGACGACAACTAACCCGAGGGGCACAAGTGATAGAACACAAATAGGTCGTGGGTAAAACTGATATTCTTAAAAAGGGAAGGGCATTATTGAAATTACAATATCTAAAACCCTAAAAATAAATATTAATATTTTTCTACATTTCTTATCTTGTCTAAACTAATCTAATGAGAATATTAACATAATTTTGTAATTTGTTGGGACAACACATGTAATTCTTATGTTCTTAATGATCTGCATAAAATAAGGAGAAAATTAAAATTTTAGAAATACCAAACAAAGTTGAAAAACTCTACAAAGATTTCTAGGTGTGCCTTAACATTACTCTAATATACGCAAACCTTGATTTAGTGAAAATCACACCATGGACCAAATATTTGCTCAAATACAAGAATTTAAATAATTATAACTTAGTTAATATTGATATGCTAAACATGAATCAAAGAGCATATTAGATAGCATGTGTCAAAGGGACATACCAACTAGAGTTTTTTAATAGATATGAAGGAAGATGAGACTTGGGTTGAGGGAAGTAATGAGGTGAAGAGTAAAAGGTGTAACCTAAAAGTTATGGAACTAACATATCAACATTTTTTAGAAATTTGAATTTTATTTAGTAATTACAACTTATTTTGATAAAAAAATGGATGTTTTGAACTCGTGATTTGGTTTTATTGAGTAAAGAAGTCCAACAGATTTTGATTGATTTTTATTTTATAACTAAAAATCAGATTGTTGAACCATTTTTCTAAGTATAAACTTTTTAATTAAAAACTAGATGGTTAAATCGTTTTCCCGATTATTGATTTAACCGGATGAGATATATTATGCATTTATAGATAAAAAGCACTAAATATACAATGCAAAATTGTAATAAATTATGGGTAGTGCTCATATTGTAGGTAAAGAGTTTATTTACTAAAGTAGGTGCAAGGTCCCATCTCCCCCACCGAATTATCAATCCCCCGACAATTGACGCAAAGATAAAATAATCGAGTAGGGAGAATTCTCACAAAGTAAAATAATAATTATTTATTGATTCAAAATGCAAAAGTGTAAAATGAAAAAATATAATAAATTATAAGTGTTGCTCAGATTGTCAGTTTAGTAATTTAAGTGTTTATTTAATGAAGTAACATCTACTCTATATAAAACCCAATTTTTGAGAGCGCTCACTCCCCGCTCTCTCTCGATCGATCTAGGAGGAAAATTCGTGTAGGGGGCAAGTTGTTAAACTTATTTACTGTATACGGTCGAAATTTTTTTATTATATACCGTAGGTAAGCCGCCTCTTGAAGAGGCGGCTTTACTTAAGAAAGAGCCGCCTCTTGAAGAGGCGGCTCTGTTCGGGCATAAACCCCAGCCCGCAGCCAGTGCCCGACCCGCACGTCCAGAACTCCCTCCTCCAAAGACTCCCGCCTCCTTAAGCCTGCTCGGCCTCCGCCTCCCATCGCCCTCGGCTCTCCGACCATCTTGCCAACATCCGTTGGCCTCGTTCCCGCTATTCCTCTCCTTCCCCACCTAAAGGAAGGTATGATATGTCATTGGTTTAGGGTTTTTGACTACATGTTTAGGGTTTAAATGATTATTTGAAATGTTTTCTTCACTCCAGTACATTGATGTCGAGGTAATGGTATGTAGGATATCTCGAAAAGTTCGTTGTTTCTGTCACTGTGGGGGTACAATATCGAAGTCTAGTAAAGACGTGACCTATGTAGAAGGTCGTATGAAAACTATCAAAATTGGTCACGAAATGTCATTCTCGGGATTGATTGAGCACATTAAGTCCGTCTTCAGGTTGGATTTATCGCAAGGACTTGAGTTACATGTATTTCATAGAATGTCCCAAGATGGAGCAAGTTTTTATATTGAGTGTGTCGAGTTTGATGATGATGTCCGAGAGATTGTCGAATATGCTAAGGAGATGGGTGCTGCATATCGGCCCGTGATATTTACTATCGCTGTCTCTATATCAGGATCCATACCTCAAGTTTTTGTACCGCAAGGTGGATCCATACCTCCAGTTTCTGCTCCCATGGTAAACATGGATCCTGTTAATGATCCGGAACTGGACAGGTTAATGGAACCCCCGCCACATAATATGGATGATGAGATGGAAAATGATGACAATGAGGAGGAGGATCATCATCTTGGAACCCGTATCGTGTCTGACATTCCATTTTTGAACATGAGAGGTGGTGATGGCTATATTCTGAATGGCGAAGATTGCATGAATTGTGATGATGGGATTAGTCTGAGCAACGAGTTGAAAAAATGGCATTCTTTTCAAATGCAAAGCCAATTTGGTGTACGTTGTGAAGGTTTTTCACATTAAACGTCATTACAACTTCACGGTACTGGAATCAGACAAGAAGGTGTGGGATATACACTGCAGCGAACGGGCTAGAGGCTGTTTATGGAAATTGTGTGGTCATCGTAGACCAATAGATGGATAGTTTGTTGTCTCAATGGTTGAGAAGCTGCATACTTGCTTGAATCGTGCTGTTAATCAAGACCATCCTCAGCTGGATTGCAACTTCATGGCACTCAGATTCTTGAATCAAATAAAAATATCTCCATCAGTCAAGGTTTCATTTCTTCAGACATCAATTCAAGATGATTTTGGCTTCCATGTGAGTAGAAGAAGGGTTTGGGACGTAAGAAGGAAAGGCATTGAGATGGTATATGCCGATTGGAAGAAATCTTACAACGAACTTCCCTATCTTTTTAGGGCCTCTGAGGAGGCTATTCCTGGTTCGGTTACATATATTGACACAACAACAGTTAACCAAGGGGAGCTATTTGAGAGGGCCTTATGGGCATTTGGACCTTGTATTGAGGCATTCAGACACTGCAGGCCCATTGTTAATGTGGATGGTATACACATGTATGGAAGGTATAAGCAGAAGATCCTTATTGCTTGCTCAAGTGATGCAGCTAACCACATTTTACCGTTGGCTTTTGCGTTTGTCAACGAGGAGGATGGCCCTAGTTGGACGTGGTTTATGGAGAGGCTACGTTTGTATGTTTTCCGTGATCGTGCTGGACCTATTTGTTTATTATCTGACCGTGCTCCTGGGTTACGTGCTGCACTCAGATACCCAAAGGTTCAATTTGTTCCACCATACATACATTGGCGCTTTTGTCTACGACATGTGGGCAGTAATTTCAATGATGCCCACAAAAATCAAACTCTAAAGCAAATGGTCATGAGGGCGGGAAAAGTCTATTCGCAAGCAAAATGGCAATCTTACATGGACAAACTGAAGGAATGCGACGAGAATGTTGCAAAGTGGTTTGACACACATGATTGTCCAAATGAACGTTGGACAATTTATTTGATGGTGGCTACAGATTTGGTTACAGAACCACAAACTTTTTTGAGAGCTACAATGCCGTTCTTAAGGAATCAAGAAGTCTGCTAGTTGCGGCATTGGTGTTAAAGACGTACTACAACTGCATTAGCTACTTCTGTGACCGTCAGGATGATGCGCGCAATTGTATTTTACGGGGTGAGAAATATACCAAATACGCGCATGACATGTTGAAGCGTTGGATCGACAAAAGTAATGGCCACCGTTGTTTTCGCATACAAGGAGCACCCTTGCACATGTATGAGGTCGTCACAGGACAACGCATGACACAATTTGGTCTAAAAGGTGGAAAGAAACAAACTGTCTTGGTTAGCGATGCATCGTGTACATGTCAAAAATGATAAACTCACAGAATCCCTTGTTCTCATGCATGTGCCGTTCTATCTCACTTGAACACATATGTGGAAGAATATGTTGGCCCATGATATACATGGCAAGCTCAGTCCCACATTTACAAAGGGTTGTTCTACCCCATTGGTGACAGAGACAAGTGGCCCAATTTCGACCATCCATTAGTTATTCCAGATGATAGCAGGATAAGGAAAAAGGGGCGACCAAAGAGTAAGAGAATTCACAATGAGATGGACATGAGGGAGAATACCGTGCAATCTCAATGCGGCACTTGTGGTGTTGAAGGTCATAATAGGAGGAACACCACGCTTGGAAGGACGCAAAATACATGCGGTATTTGTGGGGGATTGGGTCATAACAGGAGGAAGTGTCCCAACAGAGATAGTATGTGAATGATTTACTTGAATATCTTTTTAAATTATTTAAATCTAAAGCCATTGTTTAGTTGTTTCTAATGTTGTTTATGAACAGATAGAGCTGGTCCTAGTTGACCGTTCTCTTTTACGACAGCAGAGGGAGCACCGTTCGACTGTTGTTGAGCATGGGATGTAAGTACAGTTTTAAAAGTATTCACATAATATTTCCTTGAATTATTTTCATAATCTATATGTTTACTTTTTCAGGTGACGAGATGCCTACGGTGCCGACGACGGGAGAGCACACTGAGGCATGTACCCTTGGACGAGCATAGTTCCCCACATTTGTGTAGCAACATAATGCAGATGGATTTCATATCATAGATTGTCACCTAATTACGGCTCTGGTTGAGAGATGGCGTCCCGAGACGCACACATTTCACATGCGTCACAGGGAGATGACAGTTACATTGTAGGATGTTGCGTACATATATGGGTTGCAGATATATGGTCAGGCAGTGATTGGTCCTACTACTTCTCCCAGTTGGGAGGCTTGTGTGAGCGGTTGCTTGGGGTCCGGCTAGAACGACCCAACATTGATGGCGCTCGAGTTCGCATGACTTGGCTACTAGAGCACTTCTCAGTTCTGCAAGAGGACGCCGATGAAGATACCATTCTGCGATACACACTGGCGTACATTCTATAGCTTTTTGGTGGTGTGATCTTTCCTGACAAGTCAGAAAACGAGGTCTCACTGATCTACCTACCATTTTTGGAGGACCTGGAGACTTGTGGGACGTACAGTTGGGGCTCAGCTTGTTTGGCTTACCTGTACAGGCAGTTATGTGTTGCATCAAAGGCTGAGACAGTAGAGATTGGTGGTCCCTTGATACTGTTATAGTTGTGGGCTTGGGAGCGATTCTCCCATATCGTTCCGATCGTTCACCACCGACCTCTTTGGCAAGGGAAGCCGTTGGGACAAGATGACATGCAGAGTTTGATATTTCAGCGGAATCTACACATGTGGTTCGACCATATAGGGATGCACTTGACCTACAGCTAGATGAGCATGTATTCAGTTAACACGTTATTACGTTTTTTTTTCTTTCAATTATACCGGTTTTTTTAATATTTCTAACTTAACGCAGGTGGTATGGACTCTATATACAAAGGAGGTGTTGTCCCTGTTACCATTGTATTGCCGTGGCAATGAGGAGTTACATGTGGCTCGCGTCCCCCTAATTCATTTTTGTATTGTGGAGCTACACACACCGGACAGAGTCCTTCGACAGTTTGGTGGCAATCAAGGGGTTCCAATGGCATGCGACACGTCATATCATTTGCATTCAATCGATCTCCGAGGGAAGAGCAACGTCGATTGGACGGAGTTCCATGCGGTTTATATTATACTATGGAACATCCGTAGGGACTACGTGGTGTCAATGACTCCCATTTCATTGGGAGGACCAGATACGACCGCCGAGTACTTGCCATGGTATCGTCGAATTACAAGACGTTTCATTGGATGACATGGATGCACACTCAATTATGCGATAAAATAGCATTTACTTAAATTAGATATCGTGGTATGATTTAACATGTTCTGACAACAGTTACTCATATTGCAGGTGTCTCAATTCGAGGAGATTGTTCGACTTTGCGATGACGGTGCTCCACGTATTAGAGAACTAGCTGCTAAAGCAAGTTCTAGGATACATGAGTCTATACAGCGACAGTTCCGAGATGGTTCTACCGACGAGCTTTCACAGGAAGATGGCGAGGTAGAAGCTACATCTCATCCCCGTTCACGTGTTCGAGGACGTTGACGGGGACGTGGTCAACGACAAAGGGGAGAGAGGCCTTCTGACGAGGGATATGTCCCAGTAGATACACAACATCCCCCTCAGTCTGGCATAGAATTTGAGACCCCAATTCCTGAGTGTGGGCCATCCAGAGAGCCTACAACGCCACCTGCACCATGGAGGGATCGAGCATAGCACAATGCAGGACCTTCACATCAATCACCCCTCCCGTTGTCCTTCTTTGGAGTTGAAGGAATTAAGATGACCAACATCGATGACATAGATCGCAACAGCCAACTGCATGGATTTGACCTTAGAGCACCGGAGACCACCACGGTAGATGAAAGATCGATCAAATTACAATACAAAAGGAGGAGGGAGCGTATACCATAGAACGATATGTTGGCAATTTTTGTAATGTAAAACAATCATGTAATTTATAGTGTTTGCAACTATTGTGTTGCCGCTTGCGATATGCACCTTGTATATGAACAATTTACTTTCTAATCTATGAATATTATCTTTTAAACTTGTTCTAATATCATATTTTGTATTACATACTATCCATGCACTTCGCCCACGTATGAATTTTTTTAGAAAAAAAGAGGGAAACAACAACTCTACGAGCAGCAGAGCTGCTGGTTCTCTTTTTTTTCGGTTCTGACGAAGAGCCGCCTCTTCAAGAGGCGGCTTTGGTTAATAGCCGTCTCTTGAAAGCCGTCTTTTGAAGACGCGGCTCTTTCTTAACCAAAGCTACCTCTTCAAGAGACAGCTTACCTACGGTAAATAATAATAAAAAAATTTTCCAACCGTATCCACTTAATAAGTTTATAAACTTGCCTCTTACACGAATTTTCCTCATCTATCCAGAAATCCGGACGATGGATCTGCAGCGCATCCTGGCGGAAATAGATGAAGCCCTAATGTCGTCGCCGGAGGAGGAATTGGAGAGCAGCACGGGCGATAGTTGGAAGAACAAGGAGGGGAGGTTCATCTGGACCTCCGAACTCCAATGGGGCTTTGCCCTTGCAGTCGAGATATATGGCGGGCCTAAATGTTAGTATTCTCATCTCTTTCCCTTTCTTTCGATTGATCTCGGCAACATGAAAACTGATGATGGACGGGTTGCAGGCGCTGTTCCTACCCAAAGTCTGAAGCTTATGACTGTCCAAAGGAGAAATCTCTTTCTTCAATATTTGGAGTCATGATAAAAGGCATATCTGCAACATGAGAGACGGACCACATAAAGGTCATGGTCATTCTATCAGCGGAGAGCAAGAAACTCTACACAAACATGAGGTAATGTTAAGTTACTCGAAATTGCTTGAAAGATTGATGTTTGCTCGAAATTGTTGTTAATTGATTTCAAATGTTTGTAAAATCTTAGTCAACTGACTGAATTAAGTTGAATATCTTTTACAGAATACGAGTTAATAAATTCTGACTGAATCTAGTATTATTTATTAAGGAATCGTCGATACTTTAACTACAGGAGCTAGAGAGCTTTCTGAATAATATACAGCCCTGCAATAACGGACATCACCTGTTGCAAGATGTTGTGTCCAAATTGGATGCAACCGCAAGATATTAATGTCACAAACTATCAAATCGTTGCCATCCATGGTACTATCCTATTGCTCTTCCTATTTTTTGTCCCAATTGAAGACCAATCTCATGCTTTTGACAGAAAATTATTATCTTATGTTGCAGATATGCCTAGTATCATTACTCCAAATATAGAAGAAAGAGATTTCTCCCTCAAGGATTTCCCGGAGTTTGAATGATCATATGATTCCTGCTTCAAGCCTTGTTCAAGATTTTGAGGTACTTGTAGCAAATCAATAAAATAAGAATAGGAATCACATTTTATTGGAAATAGATATTTCAATAACTTCTGCTTTATCTAATTGTACATTTAGATCGGGCTTTCTGTACAGTTTTTATTATATGGATATTACTATATTTAGTGTCCAACTATCTCCTACTCCGTGCATCTTTTTATCTTTTTTGTTGAGTTTCTTAAGTGTGCGATTTTGAGGATAATATTACTTTATTTATCAAAGGAATTAGGCCTAGAAATGACCTTGTATTTCACATGCATGGAAACAATTTTCAACTTCCTTCTGCAATGACATTTTTTATGGAGTAAGACTGCATTTAAAAGCACAAAATGTATTTCCTTTTCCAATGGGCAATGATGACGTACTTCACGATAATAACAGTAGTCAAAGAGAATATTATACCTTCTTATCTTTGGCAATATTCAATGTTATATTATTTGGTAGTCTATATTTTTATACCTATTTAATTAAGAAGTTTTGAGGACTTTAGTTAAGAGGATATTGCCACTCTCTTTCCTATTTCTTTCGCTCCTAATTCCATTTATGCTCTATTTGTTTAGCAGGGAGAAATCTACGTCGTCAATGAGTTTTCCAATCTGGATTTTCATGTCCAGCAAGGAGAAATAAACATCTTTGATGATTTTTTTGAATTTCGATCATTATCCAATAGAATAAGCCCTGTGATTATAGGAACTCTTTTCCCAGATGTTTCTCATTGCTTGGAATATACAAGAAGTCTGAAGGAGAACATGATTCCATAGGAAATTTTGGCTTTGGAACTTTTGTTTGGCAACTTGGAGCTGCCTTCTCCACTCGGCTTCTAGAAATTGAGATCGTTGGTACACAGTACTATGTAATACATATTGTTAAGATACATATATTGTTATGTCTCTTTTATGTAATTTCAGTTTTTCTGAGTACTTATCATGTAATTAACCCAAGGGCTATTCTCCTATATAAGAGAGCCCTCGGGTACGTCCAATGCAAGTCATTCATTCTCTCCTATCATGGTATCGGAGCAACGGTCCTAGACCGGGGTCCCGTTATCCCACCTAAAACCCTAACCCTAGCCCCCTCCCCCGTCGGCGATGCAGCCGCCCTCCCGCGCGGTCCCAGCCGCCTCCGCGCGACACCGGTTGCTCCCGCACGGTCACAGCTGCCTTTCTGAGCAGCCCCAGCCGACCCCCCCCCCCCCCCCCCCCCCCCCCCCGCGCGCGGTGCTGCGGCGCCCAGCGTCACCGGCGGCCCCCGCCTTTGTCTCCCGCGGCCTCACCGCCTCCGGGCTATTCCACGGTGACTTTGGTTGTTAGTTTCGACGCTTGAATGAGGATTAAGGATGGTTGTATGAGTCTACACATGCAACCTATCCCTTATATGATATGTAGACCGACTATTTTTTTTACCTCCGTCGGTCTGTGGCTCTTCTTCAATCATGTCAGAGAACAATGGTGACATCTTTACATCTTTGGGTACCTTCAAAGGCCCGGCCCCGATAGTAAAGATGGACGGGACCAACTATGAACTATGGTCCATGCAGTTTCGTACCCTGATGTAGTGCCATAATAAGGAGCACATCCTGACAGACTCCGAGCCGGAAGACAAGACTGGAGCGAATGCGACGTGGAAGCAAGACGATGCTTATGCTCGTATATGGCTCTCTGGGACACTGACTACAGAGATTGCTAATGATATTGTGAATCAATCAACAACAAAGGCTATGTGGGATATACTAGCAGCTACATATGGCCAGTCGAAGAATGAGAGCAAAATACTTCAGTTACAATTCGACGTCTTTTCAACCAAACAGAATGGGAGACCACTCCATGCACATTTCTCTCATATGCGGGGCATGTGCTCCTGTTAGTTCCGTGGTATGGATTTTTGAGTGATGGGAGGCGGAGGCGAGAGAGTGATAAACGGGGAGAGAGTGAGAGTCGGGGAGAGAGTGAGAGGAGGAGAGAGAGGTCGAGAGACGCGCTGGTGGAGAGTAAGAGAGCGGTGGAAGCCTAAGCTTGATGCACGTGAGCATCCTCGCCCATCAGTCACATCAAGAGGAAGGACTTCTAATGTAAGAGCTTTGTGGAGGCCGAAGGCATTTCTCGCGAGAGTGCCTCTCTTCGTCCCTGGTAAAGGCATGGAGAGCTCGGTTAGCGTCATCAACGATGTCCGCGCGGGTCTGGTCGACTTCAAAGGAAAAGGCGTTCTCAGGGGGAGGTCTCACGTTGATACGCACGTCTTCGAGAAGCTTGAAGAGGGTGCTGATTGGGTTCGAGTTTCTCACAAGAAGTCGGGTAAGCGTTGCTTTAGATGTGGTGAACGTGGTCATTCGGCTCCGACCTGTGGGATGCCTGCAAGATGTTTTACCTGTGGAAGGGTTGGTCATAAGAAAGTGTCGTGTTGGTTCGGGGCTACATGCATGGTTCCTTTGGTTCGCAAGGCCTCCCCGACGGCTGGGAGGGAGGCTATGATGCATGCTGCTACTTTCGACGTGAACCCTAGACGGGGGACTTGTTTGCGCTCTTTCGCGCAGGTGGTTCGTGACTCCAAGACCCCCGCTCTTTCGAGGGACCCTCTTGCGGAGGAACCTGCTGGGGATTCGGCATTCCTTTCTACTGGCGATGTCATCCTAAAGAAGGAGGGCGGGAGCTGCGGTGTGGAAACTGTTTCTGTTAGGAAGGGGCAGGTGGTGTCGCCCGGTGTTTCGCTGCATGGCCACCACGTGAAGGGGGTTGGGTGTGATGGAGTTGCTGTGGGGTTAGCCTTACGTAGAGGAACTGATTGGAGTATCGTGAGGTTGCGTTTGCATGATTTCCTCGGACCCATGTTCGATGGAGACATGGTTGTTCTGGACAACTCAAGATGCTGTGTTCGGGGTTTATCGATGGATCAACGTCAAAGTTTATTGGCAAGTGATTTCTTTGAGGGCATCTCTTGGCGACCTTTGCGTTACGACGATGGAGCATGCATCGATGTGGAAATTTGTGTTGTTGAGGTGCGAGGGATTCCTTTCCTTTCTCGCAAGGTGCACGCTTTGGCCAATCTCCTTCGCCATTGGGGGGAGCTGCTGGCGATTGTGGGAGATGGCTACAAGCCAGGCTCAAATTGGAAGTCTTCTAGGGTCCTTTTGGAATGTGGCAGAAGCTCGCTTCATGACGTCTTGGGGAAGGTGATCTTTGAGACCTTCTCGGTTGGTCGATTCTCGTTCCCGGTGGAGATATCCTTCTTGCAGCCTCTTCATCAGCCACAGGCGGTGGCTCGCCCGGTGCTTCCCTCGATCGTGACGTTGGACTCTCCGGCTTCTGTTGACGCCTCGTCTCCCGGTGGCCAGCTGGCATTGCATGGGGACGCCTGCGTAGCGTCGCACCCTTGGCTTGATTGCAGGCGCCCCTTCAATGATTCTCCCCGCTTCCCAAGTGATCTCGCCCTACGTGGCAGTCCGCATCTGTGGGGACCGTCCGAGGTCGATTCCTTTTTTGGCTCTTTTACCTGAAAGGTGGATCGTACGAAGATCGCGTCATTTTCGGGCGCACGGACGGGTCTTTCTACTGCGGTTGCTGGTGATGGCGGGTCGGGGTTAGTCGGGTCTTGGTCCGCTGGGGACTCTTCTTACCTATCTGCGAATTCGGATCAGGACACCACTCGGGTCTTAGTTGGGCCCATCTCTAGCCTGGATAATGTTGCGGTGGTTATACAGGACCCTCACCCTGTCCTTCCTACGGTTGAGGGCTCCGGCCTCCTTTACGACGATGATTTGCCTTTATTGCTGGGGTCTTTTTCGCTCTCCATCCTGGGGCCTTATTCCAGTGAAGATGTGGGTTCGCCCATTCGCGCTTTGCCTAGCCCGGTGTTGGGCGACTTGGATGCGGACCGTGGTGTTGACCAGGGTTCTCGATCTGATAAGCGATCGGGGAAGAGATATCGAAGGAGGAGCAGATCTCGTACGGGAGCTGCGCCAGTTTTACTTGTGCATCGTTGAGAGACTCTGTGGCGGAGGTGGCTGGCCTTGCGCATTCTGGAGGGAGCTGACACTTTTCTTAATGAAATTCCTTTCCTGGAACGTGAGGGGGCTGTGGGACGACGTGAAGAGAAAGGCTCTGGGTGCCCGATTGTCGGAGCGGGGTTGTGATGTTGCCTTGATCCAGGAGACGGAGTTGCGAGGGCTGGATGAAGCTCTTTGGCGTTCCTTTGGTGCGGGGACTTTGAATGGCTTTACGGTGTTGGATGCGGTGGGAGCGGCGGGGGGTCTCTTCATCGCATGGAAATCGGCTCTCTTTACACTTGAATCCACCTTGCTGGGGCGGCATATGCTTTCTGTGGTGCTAGTTAGAAGTGACTTGGCCTCTCCTATTGTTGTCTCTTGTGTCTATGGGCCCTGCTGTCATATCAGAAGAGCTGAACTGTGGGAGGACATGCGTGACGCAGGGCGTGCTTTTGCTGACCTCCCGTAGATCATTGGGGGAGATTTCAATGTCACTATTCACTCGGCTGATCGCCCTCGGGCTAGGGGCGGCTGTGACCCGGGATCTTTGTCTTTTAAGGAGACTCTGGACTCTTTGGCTCTGGAGAACTTGGTGGCATCCGATATTAGATATACTTGGAGGAGCGGCACTTCTCGATCCCGCCTTGATCGTTTTTTGGCTTCGAGTGCTTTGATGGAAAGATTCCCTTCCTGCTCGGTTTCTTCTAGGCCTAGAGCTTTCTCTGATCATTCGTCAATCTTATGGGATTCTGGTGAGAATCTATCTCTGAAGGGCCTCTTTAGATACGAACGTTGCTGGCTCCTTGAGCCTTCCTTTAGGGATGTGGTGAACGACCACTGGGTCTCCTCTTCGGTCGAGGGGTCTGCGGCTGCTAGACTTAGTTAGAAGCTTGAGTCCTTGCGGACAAGATTGGCACGCTATAAACGGGAGACGCGGCTGGAGCGGGTGGCTCTTAGAAAGGAGGCGGAGGACATTATTTCAAGACTTGACTCTATGGAGAATGAGAGGAATCTCAATGTCAACGAACTCGAGGAGCGATCCTCTGCGCAAAAAAAGGTGGCGGAGGAGGACAAGACGAGAGCTATTGAGTGGCGTCAGCGCTCCAGGCTCAAGTGACTCAAAGATGGTGATGCAAATACGGCTTATTTCCACAGGGTTGCTAGTAGGAGGAAACGAAACAATACTCTGCCTGCTATTTCTGTTGATGGGGAGCGTTTCGTTGGGGATAATGCTATGGGCTCCGCCATTATGGAGCATTTTAGGGGAGTCATGTCGGCTCGTTCCTCGTGCTATTGGAAGTGGCTGGGCTTGGGGGTTCCCAAAGTGTCCGAGGTTGACTGTGCCATGCTTATTAGGCCAGTTTCGTTGATGGAGACTAAAGAGGCTGTGCGGGATCTTAATCTTGATGCGTCCCCGGGGCCTGATGGCTTCTCGGTAGCCTTCTTCAGGGACTTTTGGGACTTGGTGGGCAATGAAGTCTTCGAGGTGATAGTGGAGTTCTGCGGCGGAAATGCGGGCTTTGATAGGCTGAATAGAGCTTTATTGCTTTTGATTCCAAAGAGGGATGCGGCGGAGGACATTGGGGACTTTCGCCCCATCTCGATTTCAAACGCCATCTATTTAATCGTGGCTAAAGTCCTAGCTAGGAGACTCTCTAAGGTGCAGGACTCGCTTGTCTCCCCCGTCCAGGCGGCTTTCATTAAAGGGAGACAAATTTCGGACTGTATTGTTGTTGCGTCGGAACTGGTGGCGGATTGGAAAGCCTCGGGGCATCAAAGAGTGCTTTGGAAAATTGATTTCGCTAAAGCTTATGATAGCATTGATTGGGCTTTTCTATGGTCGGTCCTCAAGAGGCGAGGTTTCCCGGAGTTGTGGATTTCGTGGATGCGGCGATGCGTGACTACAGTCTCCTTTTCTCTATTGCTTAATGGCGGCTTAGAAGGGGGGCGCTTTCAACCGCGTCGGGGTCTGCGCCAGGGATGCCCTCTGGCCCCCCTTCTATTCGTGCTTGCGTCGGATGTCTTGGCTCGTATGGTGGACCGGGTGGTTGCTGCGGGCCTCTCCAAGGGCTTTTCAAAGGGGGCCATTTCCGTGCCGCTAATTCAATTTGCAGACGACACTTTGTGCTTCATTGAAGGGGGTGATACGGAAGTTGCGGCCATGTCGATGACATTAGACCTCTTTAGCGAATTATCATGCTTGCGTATTAATGGTAACAAATCTAAGGTTATTACTTTTGGACTATCGGAGCCGGTTGACTACCTGGGCCTTCCCTTGGTGGTTGGGAGGCCAAGACTTAAGGATTGGAGTGTGGTGGTGGAGAAGGTTGAGGCGAGATTGGCAGGTTGGCGCGCCACGCTTCTTTCAAAAGGAGGTAGATTGATTCTTCTTCGCTCGGTCCTTGCCGCCATTCCAGTTCATTTTTTGTCGACTCGACGTCTGCCTGCTGGGATTTGCAAGAGACTTGAGTCTTGCTTCAAGAGGTTCTTATGGGGGAAGTCGGGCATCGGAGGGCGTGGGATTCACCTGGTCGCTTGGGAGGAGGTGGTGAGGGAGAAGCTGGCAAGTGGTTTGGGGATTAGGCGCCTCAGGCTGATCAATGATGCGTTCTTCCTTAAGTAGGCAAGCAGGGTGTGGGGAAGAGATGGTAACTTCTTTATTGAGATCTTGAGGGAGCTTCATGGGAGAGAGTGGGCTGGCGAGGGCGATTCGGGAGTTGTGTGGGAGCTCTCCGTTTTGGCGTGGTTTTCAGGAGGTATTTTTGAAGAACAGAGCGTCCTTTAAACCTGTTTTGGGGGACGACCGTGATTTCTCTTTTTGGAATGACTGCTGGTTGGGGGGGAGCTACTTTCTATACGTTCCCTCGTCTCTTTGCTCTGGCGGAAAATAAGGAGGTCTCCGTCGCTTGCTGCTGGGTGAATGCGTCTTGGTCTCCTCGCTTTCTGGGGAACTTCTCGGATCAGAGGTTCTTTGATTTTCTTGCTCTGATGAACGTCCTTGCTCAAGCGGATTCTCCCTCTGTGGGCTTGGATCACTGGATTTGAAGGGATGGTGACTTCTCGACTCGGAAGGCCTACGCATCCTTGCTTGATACTATGCCTGCTCGATCGGATTCCCTGGTGAGAAACTGTGGTTTCTTCTGGAGCTTGGGCTTGCCCTTGCGTATTATCTTCTTCCTATGGCTCGTCTGCAGAAAGAGACTTTTGACGCGTGATCGCTGTTCAAGGTTGCTGCCTTCGGTTTCCAATATCCGTGGCCTGTGTGATTCAAATGTGGAATCCCTGGACCATTTACTTTTCTCTGCCCTTTGGTCCGGGGGCTGTGGGATGACCCCTTCGTGGCTTGGGTGCATGCTCGTGATGTGGAGACCTTCTGTGATTCCCTCTTCTTGAATAGGCATATGGAGAGAAGGCGATTCCTGCCACCGGTGGCTTGTTTATGGTCGATATGGCTTGCTCGCAACGAGGCCATATTCTCTGCGCAGCGGTTTTATCTGGAGAACGTGCTCTGTCGCGCGAGGGCTTTGGTGGCTGACTGGAGTCGTGTTTAGTGTGTTTGTTTTCTTGTTTCTTTTGCTTCTTGGCGCCCAGTTCTGGAGGCTCCTTGCTTCCTACGTTGGGTCGCTAGTTTTAATTTCTTGTTTGTATCCCTGTCCTTATTTCTATTAATATATTGGGGTGAACACCATTGAGTGTATCCCCCTTTTTCTTGGCTTCAAAAAAATGCGGGGCATGTTCGAGAGATTGCATAGCTTCATGCCGATCACAACCAGTACGGAACAACAACATGCATATCGAAATGCCACGATGACGGGAGTCCTTCTGTCCTCTCTTGATCCTGAGTACGATGCTGCCCGTACTCAACTTTTGACTGGCGAGACTATTCCACCTATGGAGGAGGTGTATAAGCGATTAAGTAGGATTACTAATGCATCGACGTCTACAACACAACCTACTCCTTCAGCTATGGTTGCCACTCGTGGAAGAGGAGGCTCGTCACATTTTCGGGGTCGTGAACCTCGTGGTCGAGGGGGAGGCAGACATCGTGGTTACTGTGCTCACTGTCACCGTCCAAGCCACTATGAGGAAACATGCTTTCACAAGCATGGATATCCATCCTCTGCTCGTGTTGCTGAGCAGACTGAGGCTACAACTGCGCCTCTCCCAGATGCTCGCTTTGATGACATTGTCTCCAGACTTCGTGAGATGATAACTACACCTACGTCTCCGTCTCCGGGTTCTACGGAAGCTGCAGCTTCTGCTAGAGCATCGTTTAGCTCATCAGGTACTCATTATGCGCTTACCAATACTACTTGCTCGGACTTGACGGATTGGATTATGGATTCCGGGGCCTCCCATCATATGTGTGGCGACAGAATGCAGTTTACTACATACAGAGCACTTTCACCAGGCCGATCTGTTATCATTGCCAATGGGGTCCAATTACCCATTGTTGGTCAGGGGGAGATTACTCTAACGCCTTCTTCGAGTCTTCAGAATGTCTTACATGCACATGACTTTCAGATGAACATGTTGTCAATTAGCCAGCTTACAAAAGATTACATTGTCGTGCCATCTTTGACCCTTCTACTTTTGTGTTTCAGGACATACTGACTGGCAGGATGATTGGAAGTGGTCGTGAGCAGAGAGGCTTGTATAAGCTTGCTATATCATCATGTGTTGGACTTGCTACTATTCCCTCTAGATCAGTTTCTCCATTTCTTTTGCATCTACGATTTGGCCATCTTCCTCTGCAGAAGATGTGTCATGTCTTACCACAGATATCTACTCATACCGCGTTGGATTGTGAAGCCTGTCAGCTTGGGAAACACCATCGGTCTTCATTTCCGGGTCGTCCGAGTCGTCATAGTAGTCTGTCTTTTGAGCTGTTTCATTTTGATATTTGGGGTCCGAGTCGTGTTCCTGATCTTCAGGGACATCGTTATTATATGGTTGCTGTGGATGATTATTCCAGACTATCTTGGGTGTTCTTGTTGAAACAAAAGTCTGAAGCTGGTGTTATTATTCGAAAATTTATTATTGAAGTTAATAATATCTTCTCTACCAATGTCAAAGTAATTCACACGGATGATGCTTTGGAGTTTTCAACATTACATTTGTCAGATTTTCTCAGTTCACTTGGCATTGTTCATCAAACTTCTTGTAGTTACACTTCACAACAAAATGGTGTGGCGGAACGCAAACATCGCCACCTTCTTGATGTCACATGAACATTGTTGATCCATAGTCGCGCTCCTCATTCTTTTTGGGGGGATGCTGTTCTCACTGCGTGCTACTTGGTGAATCGTATGCCGTCTACTGTTCTTGGAGAGAAGGTTTCCTTCTTGATTGCGTTTCCCGAGAAGGACTATTCTCCCTCACACCTCGAGTCTTTAGGTCTGTGGCTTTTGTGCACAATTGTACCCCTGGTCGTGATAAGCTCTCACCAAGAGCTATCAAATGTGTGTTTGTTGGGTACTCTCGTACTCAAAAAGGGTATAGATGTTATGATCCGGTGAGTAGGAGATATTATGTAAGTGCTGATGTTACTTCCTTTGAGTTTATCATGTGCTTCTCTCCTACAGGTGACATGTTATCCAATAACAATGAGGACAACATTGCTGTTCCTCCACCTTCATCTCTTCCAGCATTTGACCCTGAGCAACCATTACCTCCACCATCGCCTCCGCCACCACCACCACCACCACCACCTGAGCTAAGATTCTTACCCATTGTTTACACTCACAGGTCTTCTACTTGCTCTTCTGCTCATAAGCCGTCCACATCATCCAACACGCCTCAGGTATGTCATGATAACATTATTTCTACTGATGGCACTGGAGTTTTACATCATAAACAGGATGATTCTGCTGTAGAGGACAGAGGGGATGCAGATTTGGATGTTCCTACTGCGCTGAGGAAGCCTCGACGTCAATGTGCCACATACCCACTTGCTGCATGTCTCTTTGAATCATCTTTCTGATGAGTATAGGAAGTTTGTTGTAGGACTTTCTGCGGTTACTATACCCCGAACATATATGGAGGCTTTACAGGACAACAGGTGGTGTCAGGCCATGGAAGAAGAAATGGCGGCCTTAACGTCACGAGGGACATGGACTATTGTTTCGGCTCCACGAGGTGCTTCGATTATAAGCTGCAAGTGGATATTTTCCATTAAGCAAAATGCAGATGGGAGTGTGGATTATTACAAGGCAAGGTTGGTGGCCCGAGGCTTTACCCAGACATATGGGGTGGATTATCAGGACACGTTTTCTCCAGTAGCTAGGCACTCAACGCTTCGGATTTTAATAGCAGTTGCAATTTCACGGGATTGGCCGTTATTTCAGCTTGATGTGAAGAATGCATTTCTCTATGGAGACCTTCAGGAGGAAGTTTACATGCAACAACCACCTGAGTTTACTGCTGAGGGGGAGTCCCAGAAGGTATACATGCTACATAAGGCAATTTATGGCCTGAAGCAGAGTCATAGAGTTTGGTACCAAAAGCTGTCAGAATTGATTGAGCAACATGGGTTCAAGAGGTCCACTGCAGATCACTCACTTTTTGTTCAGAAGGCACAGAGAGGTACGATTGCCATTCTTGTTTATGTAGATGACATTATTGTTACAGGAGATGATGCTCAAGGCATTCAGATAGCCAAGAAGTTCCTAGGTAAAGAGTTTGTGACCAAGGATCTTGGCACTCTTCGCTACTTCCTGGGGTTAGAGTTTGTCAGGAATCATCGTGGTCTAGTGATGACCCAGAGAAAGTTCGTCATGGATCTCCTTTCTGAGACAGGTATGACTGGATGCAAGCCTGCTACGACTCCCATGGATCCAAGTATGAAATTGTATGATGAGGATACTGAAGAAGTTGATAGCAGGAGGTACAAAGAACTAGTTGGGAAGCTTTTATATGTTACTATCAGGCGAGATATTATGTTTGCAGTAAGTAAGGTCAGCCAATTTATGGAGCGGCCCAGAAAGACACATATGGATGCTATCTATATGATTTTGAGATATCTGAAGAACTCACCTGGTTCAGGACTCTTATTCAGTAGGGATGCATCCTTGGAGGTAACGGCTTGTGCAGACGCTGACTATGCAGGTTGTCCCATGGACAGAAAGTCTACTTCAGGGTTTACAGTTTTTGTTGGACACTCACTTGTTTCATGGAAAAGAAAGAAGCAGACTGTAGTTGCTAGATCAAATGCAGAATCTGAGTACAGAGGCAGCCCAAGGGAGTGCAGAGATGATGTGGGTTAGATCGATGTTGACTGATCTTACCATAGAAGTTCCTCTTCCTATGCAACTCTTATGTGATAATCAAGCTGCATTATTCACTGCGAATAATCCTGCATTCCATGAACGAACAAAGCATATTGAGGTGGACTACCATTAAACTCGAGACTTGATACAGAAAGGAATCATATCTACCTCTCATGTGTCTACAGGAGATCAGACGACAGATATCTTCACCAAGGCTCTATCTCGAAGTCCTTTTCAGAAGTGTTGTTCCAAGCTGAGCATGATAGATATATATGCTCCAGCTTGAGGGGGAGTGTTAAGATAAATATATTGCTATGTCTCTTTTATGTAATTTCAGTTTCTCTGAGTACTTATCATGTAATTAACCTAAGGGCTATTCTCCTATATAAGAGAGCCCTCGGGTACGTGTAATGAAAGTCATTCATTCTCTCCTATCACATATAAATTTTCATAGAAAGTGCAATCACTTTATTTTGGACCAAATGAGTCAACTTTCTATGTTGTGTATCTCAATATAGACCATGAATTTAATAAAATCATATTTTTTCACTTTTGGTTTGTATACAACAACAACAACAAAGCCTTTTCCCACTTTAAGTAGGGTCGACCACATGGATTTTTTGCTTCCATTCGGATCTATCTTGGGTCATTCTCGGACGTAGATCCAAAAAACTAAGATCCCTTCAAATAGTCTCATTCCAACACTTCTTAGGCCTTCTACGACCTCTTTTAGCCGGCTCAACATTCCAAAACTCACATCTCCTCACTGGTGTATCAACTGACCTCCTTTGGACATGGCCAAACCACCTTAAACGATTTTCTCGCATCTTATCTTCGATCAGAGCTGCACCCACTTTCATTCTGATGGCATCATTCTGAATCCGATCTTTACGTGTGTGCCCACACATCCACCTTAGCATTTTCATTTCTGCTACTCTGCACGTGTCTATGGTTTGTATAATGTAGCATAAATAGGAAAGTATTAGTTCTTTTTCATTAGAAACAATGATTTTCCTTGAATTATATTCAATTGAAGTGCTTCTCAGCGTTGACATTTGGTCAAGAATGAGATGTATATATCCAAACAGATATTTCTCAAGAAGTAGGAATTTTATATAATTTAACCGAGTCAAAGCAAGGTATTTTATTCCACAATATGTTTTATAGCTCCGTTCCATTCTCCTATTTGGCTTGATACAAGTGAGAAAAGTGAATGAAATGAGGAAAAAAGAAGGAACGGAGGCAGAAGGAAAATACGATGGAGGAGTCAAAGGGAAAAATGAATGAGAAAAAAAAAGGAAAGAATTGAAACAAGAAATCGAGTTTTAAAAAAGGAAAGAAACAAATAAAGAAAGAAGACATGATTGCATTATGTATTTGAAAAAAAGACGGTGTTGGAAACTGAACATGAGTTGAAAAAAAAGAAAGAAAGAAGCAAAGAGAGATGGCATAACAACATTATGCATTTGAAATAGAAGATTGAGAAAAATTGAGTGCTTGGATTCCCTTCATGAATGTCGTTGAACGAGATTTTGGGTTTCTCAAAGAGAACTGGCTCACTAGCTAAGCATCTTTTCCTTACAACTAGCATTTCATTTTGTTTCTTTCTAGATTGATACAAGTGGAAAAGTGGATGCGCAAAAAGCGGGCAGAAGGAAAGAAGGAAAATTTAATTTATGTTGCAATTAGTATTTATTTCTTTAGGGGATGGTGTTTGAATAAAGAACAAGTAACAACATTATCTATTATAAATATATAATAAAAAAAGATGTGTCTTGGAGTGTAAGGTTAAAAAAAATCCAAAAGAGTGAATTTCCTAAAAAAAAGTCTATGATAACGAGTTCGGTGGTTTCAGTAATAGACCTGATTAACTAGTTAAACATGTTTAACCCAAGAATCCATGTTTGTTTTTGTTAAGATGTTAGTTACCTTTTATTCATTCTATGTATTTTATTTTCTTTCCGTCTACATAAGAGATCCCTATGGCCTCATGAATAACCAACTCATTATTTTCTCTCCGTAGTTTTTGTTTTCTTTCTAGTTTATATGCAAGTGGAAAAGTAGATGTGCAGAAAACTGACAAGGTAGGGAATGAAAAAAATGATTTAAGTAGAATTCGTGTTGATTTCTCTGAGGTTAAATGTCTGTTAGTTTATAAAGTTCTTGGAAAATTCATGCACTCATGATCAATCACGTGCAAATTAATTCTGAGCTTCTCATTTACACAATGGATCATAGAAATATTATGTTATGATGAGACAAATGTTCTACATTCTTTAGAACCTGAGTTAGAATCAATGAAATTTATGGATTTCATGTACACAATGGATCATAGAAATATCATGGTATGATGAGACAAATGTTCTACATTCTTTAGAACCTGAGCTAGAATCATTCAAATCCTTGTGAACAACCACTCCAACACCATTTCTGCCCTTATCTTTACTTGAATACCAAAGTTTAAAGCACGTCTTTGCGATCTCCCTTGTTTTCTATCCAACCCATTTTGTCTCTTCGAGACATAGTATCTGAATCTTCCTTCTTTCCATCGTATCTACTATCTCCGTCGATTTGCCACTCAAAGTGGCAAATTCCAACTACTTATCGGCAACTTCCTTTACATCCTCGTTTGGACTAACTTCTTTACTCGCATGTGTCCATCATGCGTCAACCCTACTGCATCCAGGCGGGGATGCATTGGAACTAGCTTATTTACTTGCATGTGTTCCTCATTGAAAATTCTTGTAAATTTTGAACTACATCTGAGCAACAATGTAGCGGCCCTTGCCAACTTCTCATTGCATTCGTGCTATGCAACACATCGCTTGTAGGGAACACCCCCAACGACAGCTAAATGTTTGTTTAAAATCATGTTGAAAAAATCCAAACTGTTTTGAGACAAATTCCTAAATAGTATTCTTAAAAAGAATACTATTTAGGAATTTGTCTCTCTTCACCGGTTGTCGGCCACCTGATAAATCTCTGATTCATCACTCTAAAATTGATTAATTAAGCTCTAATCCCTAAAGAATCATTGGCATTTCATTATTTATTCTGCAAAATTATCATTCATGCATGTTTTGATAAGAATTGCATTTTAGCACTTATTTTCACACAAAATAAGAAGCCAAAAATCCCAACCAAAATTGACCTATAAATAGCTTAACTTCCATGATTTTTAGCTAATTCATGCTAACTCTAAATGACCCGAAACCACCTCCACTATGTACATATTACAACAAGAATAAATGAAAAATACAAAAAAACCACTAACCCAAATAAGTGGACCAAAAACCTAAACCCTACTTATAGGATTCCCGGACTAAAACCTTCATATCATCTTCATCCAGTGTCCGATTTGATCCTACTCACTTTTGAACTAATGTACATTCAAATACCTTGAAAACAAGACCAAGTTCAAGTGAATCAGAGCTCATATGTGAAAGTTGGGTTTTGGGCCTATTTTGTACATTTTTTATTTTAGCGGTTTTTGACATATTATTTTATATACATAATTAATCCATTTTATTTTATTTCCTTTTCATTTATCTTCTTTGATAAAAGTTTTATTAAAATGCGCAAAAATCCAAATCCAAACTAAGCTTGAATCAAAGAAACTAACTGAGTCCGAGTCTCCACTAACTGTCTGTACAAAAATTATCTTTTTCATCTTTTATTTTGTTTCTTCTTTTTCTTACTCAATAAAAATCCAAAAAAAATTATATTGATATGTAAATATTTATATTTGATTCTATCATATTTTTTCCGGATTTTTATCTGGTTTAAAAATGAATTTTTTTTATAAAACCCAAAAATCAAGGTATTCTATATACATGGGATACCCCCAAAAATATCACTTTATGCAAATGATCGATTTTGGTTTCAGTGTCTTCATGAAAGTTGTAGATCTCATCGAGACGAGCAATTTTCGTGAAGAATTTTTTTCCATCCGAAGTCATTTACTATTTTTTATGTATTTATCAATGTTTTTATTTTTTGATTTTTGTGGGGCTGACACGTGTCAGCTCCTGGAGCCGCCACGTTTCATCCATTTTTGGATTTTATTTTCATTTCTTTTTTATAAAAAATTTAAAAACATCGCACGTGCGTAGCACGTGCCTCCCGCGTATGTGCCACGTACATGCTCCGCTTGGGCTCTCCACTAGCCGCCACGTGGCGCTACCAGGGCCGTCCGATCTCGGCCGATCGGACGGCGCCTGTAGGCCGTCTTCTTCCTCCGCCTTTCCCAAAACACGCCGCTTCACCCCGCGCCATCTCTGCTACGAATCTCGCACTCCGCTGCCTCCCACAGATCCTTCGCCGACCATCGCCTTCCCCTTCTAGCCAAGGCACCGTCGTCGTTCCTCTTCCATCTTCTCGCCCCAATCGAATCCCCCAAATCTCGCGTCACTCTCTGCCTCCATCCGCGTATCCCAATCCCTCTAATCTCGCTCAATCGAACCTCGTCGCATCCCTCGCCACCGCGCCACCTCGATCTTATCAAATCCCCAACGATCCACCTATCTTCTTCGGCTGATCACCGTTCCTATTTAAAGCTCCGCCGCCCCTTCGTAAGCCTCATCTGCCTTTCAACCCCAAAAGACCCCTTCTCCAGTGGTTCCAACCCGGTGCGCTCCATCATCGGCGAGATCCGAGGGCTCCATCCTTCGTCGCAGTCCACCTCCTCCGAGTGGCTGCCTTGCTCTGGCATCACGCCGTAGAGTCCCCTTCTCAGGTAACCTCTTCGATCACCTTATCCGTTACTTCGCGTCACCCATCTCCCCAGATATCCCCTCCGACCACTTCGCTTCGCGTCTCCACCCTTCTTCCTCCGTCACCCCGTTCAATCTTTTCGTCCCGCACCCACATCGGAGCTGCGCTCCTCCGCAAGCTCCATCTTCCTCCGCCACGCCACCAGCACTTCAAGGGGGTCTCCATATCATCACCGGCGACCACCAGCAACATGGGCTCCTTCACCGGCTCCAGTTCTTCATCGACAAGCTACATCTCCACCGACCACAGGAGACCAACATCATCTACCGTCGAGCCACAACGCCCCCGCCTCCGGTCCTTCGTCTTTGACAACCGCAGCATCTCCGGCCTGATCTTCATTGACAACCTCCAAGCTCCCAACCGTTCACGACACCATTGTGCTCTCCTTCATCGCCAATGCTGGCCACCACATCGTCACCAGATCGAGTCCTTGTCAGCTCTTCTAGACCACAACCGATTATAACCGCCCGTCGCAGGAGGCGGTGTCGCTCCACCGGAGTACCGCCCTCGCCCCGAAGCCCAGCTCCGGCCCTTCTCCTCTCTTGCCGGAAGCTCCGCCACTCCACCGCTATGCCTCGCCGCTAGGCGGTGAGCCCGAGGCCCTCTCCACATGCGAGGCACGTGACGGGAGGGAACAATTTCACCAAGGCCCCTGTAGAGGCGTCAGATTCCAGGAATACCCCTACACGTGATAGTCACATGGGGGGCATAAAAGATTGCAGAATACCCCCCATGAGATTGCATATTCGCCATCAGGAGCCCGCCGACCGCTTGGAGATTTTGCAACAACCCCCCTGGCATTGCGGTAATTACCAATCACTCCTCCATGCATTTTGTTTTATTTTTATTTATTGTAATATTGCATAAATACCCCTGTGTTTCCCCTCCGTTTTGAACTGCTACATTACATTATTTTATTTATCAAAAATATGTATTTTGTTCTACAACTAATTCTCTACATTATGGCATATATTTGACATATTTGTAATCAATGATTAATTAATAATTAATTGTTTTGTGAAAAAATGCATACTTTGCCTATTTTGTGCTTGAAATATCATAACTAATTAACCACAGCTCTGAAAATTGCCGTAAAATCACGGATTGTAGAATTAATTGTATCTCACATTGTGCCAAAAAAGAATTGCATTTGCATGCATGGTTTTCCTTGTAAAAATCATTTTGCCTATTTCGATTTTTGTTTAATAGGTATTAAATCACATCACCTAGTGATAGATCTTGGATAATTTTGTGTCTTGAAAATAAATAGGTTTAATATTTATGATAATTAAATAGGGATATTTACCCAGCAGACCCTGAAATCTTTTCAAATTACCTCTACGACCTTTGAAACATCGATATTCCTCCCTCGACCTCGTAATCTTGCTCCGTCTTACCCAACAAACCCTGCCGTCAATTTTAACTATATTTGAGTCAATTACTTGAGTTAGTCTTGAGTTAACCTAACCAAGGAACGGTTAGGATCAGACAAAATAATAAAAAAAAGAATAAAAAGGGGAGAAGGAATCCATCGACGGGGAGGAGAGCAGGGGGACTCCAATCCTTGCGGAAGCGGTCGCGGATCGGCTTGGGCTGGAGGGAGAAGACGATGAAGCCAGTGACGGCTCGAATAAGGCAATCAACAGCGAGAGGGGCCTCTGGAGGAATCCATCAACGGGGAAGCAGGGGGGGTACTCCATCGGTGCCATCGGCAGGCGGAGCTCAACGGGGAGGAGAGCAGGGGGACTCCATCGGCGGCGGGGGTTGGGGGGGAGGGACTCTATCGGCAGGGGGAGCAGTGGCCGGGGGGGGGGGGTTCGAAGGTGCGCATCACCTTGCTGGTGTTCTTCGTTGAGGAGTAGCCCATCCTCTCAACGACCTTCGCCGCGTCGATTGAGGTCGAGAATCTCCGATCTCTAGCCACCCTAGGCGAACTCTCACAGGTAATCCTCCTTCTTCCTTTGTCTCTTTCTTCTTTCATGTTCTGCAGTCTTCTTCATCCCCAAATTCTCTTCACCCCAATCGATCCACTTCCCCCAAATAGATTTCTAGTTGTATTTCTGATTCTGACCGACCTGATCGCCTCTTCTTCTCCATCATACCCCCCACACCATCGTCATCCTTTGATCGTCGCTTTGCCATCCACCGCCACACCTGCGGCCGACCACCTTCTACCTCCTCGAGATCGCAGCCACCGCCCATGCTCCTCTCCATCACCTCCTTCGAGGAGCCCCACCTCTGTTCCACCCCTCTTGTCCATCCTTGGAGCTTCAGCAGCAATGATGGATCAGGCATCTCAGCGTCAATGTCCATCACTCTCCAGCTACTACCAGGTATTCGTGAGTCCATACATTCTTCAGCAGAGCACGTTCGATATCCATCGAGCAGCGTGTCTGCCCTCTGCCATCGAGCTCTAATCCTCCGTAGCTTTGCATCCATGTGCCTCTACAAGCGAGCCTGACTCTGCCCTTTGAAGAGGTGGACGGAGATTGTTCTTCATAGGACGTATTCCTTCATCCCCGGTGTGCAACCAAGGAAGAGGTGGAGGGTCCTGGATCATGGGTCGGACCTCAGTGTCGGAGGTCGGCCCTCATGGGCTCCATCGACGGGGACTGGGGGAGGAATCCATCAACGGGGAAGCAGGGGGACTCCATCGGTGCCATCGGCAGGCAGAGCTCGGCGGGAGGGGCTTCAACAGGGGAGGGTTTCCTACAGGCCATTTGAACTGGGGAGGAGGACCTCCTCGGCGGTCATGGGGTAGAGCTCGGAAGGAGGAGCTATTTGCGAGGCTCCTCGGTGACGGCAGTGGCGAGGCTGAAAGCTTTGCGCTGGCGAGGGGGCGAAGTGGCATTCAATGCAAATTTGATGAACAAAATGGTTAAAATATAAAAGAACATAACGGAATCAGGTTACTTTTAACGGATAAATGAACGGAGGTTAACCACAGGGTCTGTAGGGTAAGAGTTAGCAAGATTACGGGGTCGAGGGAGGAATATCGATGTTTCAAAGGTCGTAGAGGTAATTTGAAAAGATTTCAGGGTTTGCTGGGTAAATATCCCAATTAAATATTGAAATTCGCATCATTTGCATTCAAAAATTCATGTAATATTTATTTTGCATCCAAAAATTCCAAAAAAGTTACAGTGCATTAATAATTTCATCATATTTGTCATTTTGGCCAAGTTTCACATTTTTCGGATATCGTTTGATTGCTAATCATTTTCTAGTCCTTAAAATCAGCTTCATTTGCATTTTGCATCCCAAATTGCATTAAAAATTACAAAAAAAGACCACATCGAAAACCGTACACGAACTTTGATAGACAAAATTCTAGGGTGTTCCTTTGCCTCCTTGTGTTCGACCTTGGGACTTGCCCAAGTAAAATAAATATAAAACCACATTGATTAAAATTGATTAAATTTCGTGTGGTTATTTCTTGACCGATTTCGATTGCTCGTCTACAACGAAACGACACACATTAATTTGAGCGAACGATAATTCACGACTTTTAACATCGGCTATTTCGGATTCGTCACCACCTAATGCGCAAGTCTCCTCAATTTACCAGGGTTTGGGACCGACCATGCTGAGTTAATAAGATGTAGTACCTTTATAAAAGAAATTTTTAAAATTGGTAAAGAATGATATTAATGATATAATTTTGATAAGGGGGATGGAGCGGGAGATGGACTAGGAGAGCGAGAGGGAGAGCGTGTGGAGCGGAAAGGGTTGTGGAGTTGGCGAGGACTACTGGTGAGGGTGTGGGGGGCCGATGTGGATGTGGTCATGGAGGACCTGAAGGGCCATGGCCCCAGAGTGCGGTGAAGCGGCGACCCTGTCTGAGCAAGGGGAGGGGCTGTGGGGACTCCTAGTGCTATATGTGCGACAACAAAGACCACATCTTTTGTGGTTGCTCGGCGACATAGCAACTGTATGTTGGTTGTGGTAGGCTGGGCCATCACCAAAGGAGTGCTTGGTGCGGAGTGTAAGAAATTATATGCATGCAACTACCTTATATGGTAGTTGCCAACTTTATTTTTATTTCTTATTTTTGTAGCCCATGATTAATTGTGAAAGGATGCATCAATTTCTGAGGTTGCTTTTGGTGGTTACCTTAATGGATAGGTAACCATCATGTTATATATATATGGATTGGGGTCCCCCCTCCCTCAACTAATGAATGCAAGAGGATCCATTACTCAAGCATATTGGACAAGAGTTGGGAAGGAGAAGGAAATCCCATCTTCATCACTTCATTTCCGCTACGATGGCTTCCGGTAACCCTTAAGTATCTTAGATCTATTTTTAATTAGTATTATAGATCTATATTTTGATTAAGTTTATATATCCATCAGGTTATTAGATCTAACAATTGGTATCAGAGCACGGTTTTCTTGTAACAAGTTTTGGGTTTTGAAATTGATAGTGATTTCATATTGATGTTTTCTGCGAGTGGTTTTATTATTTTCGGAATATTGATAAGCGTAGTATTGTTATTGGAAATCACTATATTGCATTGGTTCATTCCTTTTCAAGTCCAGCAATAACTCTTTTGATTTGATGATTTCGTAGTTTATTAAATAGTGGGTTAAGTTATCGATTTTTTTCTTCTCTTTTATTACTATTACCATAGGTGGACTTTTTGGTAACATATCATTCTCAATCGATTGGGCATAACTTTCTTATGTCCTTTTTATTCTCACAGAAGTGTTAGTTTTTTTTAATAACTAAATAATTGTACTACCCGTCAATTTGTTTGCTACCTTGGTGTTATTGGCAGGTATTTTTTTCTCAACTATGTTGTCCGTTAGTATTCTAACATTTTTTTTTTGCCGTGCATATATCTTGCATCATTAGTTGAAGTAATTTATTAAATTCTGATTGTTGTAACCGTATGTCAAAAAAAAAGGCCGAGAAGGGTATTCCTGATTCTTGTTAATTGATGGAACACCGACACTAATACAAACTTTGTTATATATTAATGTTTATGATGCATACTTGTGAATTCTCAGCCTACACGTGCATATTATATATTGGAGAAACATGGGCCTTTTGTATACTTAGAACTTCTAATGGGCCTTCATAGCCAAACATTCTGAGAAGTTGTTTCAAACATATAGCATCGTTTGAATGTCTCTCAAGACAGTGTTGTCTCAATATGAAGTTAATTATTATTGCAGAAAAGCTTCGAAAGCTTCTTCATATCAGTTGGTATAACTGTTGGTTTTAATACTGAATGTCGTTTTTTATTATTCCACTAGAGCATGAACTTTTATGTAATTAACTAACCGTTGAAAATTATTTTATTAATTTGTTTGATGTCATTTTGGTTTGATTTGTATAAATGGATTGGGAGGAATAACCACCGCATCCTACCAATGCATATACATTGTTTTACTTTGATAATGGGTAATTATTGGCTAGTTATCTTAGAGTAGCCACATCATCTTGAATAACAATGTCAATAATTACAGTAAGTGCAAGAGTTTAATTATTTGAATTAATGGCATCAAATTACATATATATGGTGGAAATAGATTGATTAACTCCCTTTAAAGTCATTCGGATAAGTGTGTATAATTGAATCGGAAGGAGTAGCCACAACATCTGATCGGTTCATATTGTACATATTATTTCTTGTAATGAGTAATTATTGGTTAGTTATCCAAGAGTAGCCACAACATCTAGGATAACAATGCCAATACTTACATTAAGTGACGGAGTTAATTGGATTTTTTTTTGGAATGAGAAAAATAAATTATTTTGTTAGTTATTCTAATGTCTACAGGTACGGAATTTCTAATGAATATTCGAAAATTTATTTGTCTCATTTATTAAGAATAATCAATTGTATATTACAATTCTTTAGCCACAACAAGTCTTCTAATGATAGTACATTGATTTCTCAAAATATTAAACAAGTTAATATTTTGGATTAGGTTTTATGCTTGAGTTATTGCTTATTGTGGTTGTTTTGTTATGAAATTATTGCAGATAGTTCACGTTTCATGTCTACTCAATTCAATATTCTAAATTCTGTTTCGATTCTTGAATGTCATGTATGTCATGAATCTAATTTCATTGATGTTCCTATTAATACTTGGTGGATTGATTCTGGTACTTCAATCCATATTTCCAACTCCATGAAAGGCTTTCTGAGCACAAGGAGACCAATGGAAAATGAGAAAAGCGTGTTTATGGGAAATCACATGTCTTCAAATGTAGAAGCGATTGTAACGCAAAGACTCATTTTACCATCTGGCCATGTTCTTGATTTGGAAAATATTTTTTATGTACCCAAGTTCTCTAGAAATTTGGTTTCCATATCTAGACTTTGTAAACTTGGATACAGATTTTTATTTGATAAATTACTTTTCCAAATGTTCAAGAATGATAAGTTAATTGGCACATGTGAATTGATTGATAATTTGTACAAAATGCATTTAGATTCGCATTTTGAAAACAATCTCCTTGTTTGCAATGTAGTTGGTAAAAAGCGAAAACGTAATAATGCTCGGTCATCAATGCTTTGGCATAAAAGATTAGGTCACATCTCCATTAAAAGGATCAAGAAATTAGTAAATGATGGAGTAATTGATACTCTAGATTTTACCGATTCTAGTGTTTGTGTGGAATGTATTAAGGGAAAACATACCAACAAACATGCTAAAGGATCAAGGAGAAGTACTAGTCTTTTAGAAATTATACATACTGACATATGTGGTCCGTTTCCTGTGGAATGTTTTAGTGGTCAAAAATACTTCATCACGTTCATAGATGATTTCTCACGTTACATGTATCTTTATCTTTTATTTGAAAAATCAGAAGCTATAAATGCTTTTAAGGATTATCAAATAAAAGTAGAGAGATAATTAGAAAAGAAAATTAAAATTGTGAGATCAGATAGAGGTGGTGAGTATTATGGTAGGTATGTTGGAGAACAAAAACTTGGACCATTTGTACGATTTCTTAAGGATGAAGGCATTGAACATCAATTTTCAATGCCCGGTGAATCGGATCAAAACGGTGTTCCCGAAAGACGGAATCGTACGTTAATGGATATGGTTCGAAGTATGATGAGTAACTCCTCATTGCCTTTATCCTTTTGGAGTAAAGCTCTAAAGACAGCCGTGTATATATTAAATAGAGTTCCATCAAAAGCAGTTCTATCCACTTCATTTGAGCTTTGGAAGGGATGGAAACCAAGATTGGAACACATACACATTTGGGGTTGTCAAACTGAGATTAGAATCTATAATTCACATGAGAAAAAATTGGATATGAAGACTACAAGTGGATACTTCATTGGTTATCCAGAAGGCTCTAAAGGTTATAGATTCTATTGTCCAAATAGGGAATCGAGTATTGTAGAATCAAGGAATGCTATATTTTTGGAAAATAACGAGAAAAGTGGGAGCAAGATGGTAATTAAAGACATCATACTTGATGAATTATCGGATCTTGTTATATCACTAGAAAGGGAGGAGCAAAATATTCTACATGATATCTTGGATGAGTCACAACATCAAGACATTGTTGTCTCTCAAGTCCAAGATATTCCTTTGGTTGAACCAATGGTGAATTCTCCACTACCTGAAAATCAAGTTAATAGCACCAACTGTTCAACAAGGTGTTGTTACAACTAGATCTGGTTGGGTAGTAAAATCTACAATCTCATCAGATTTCATAACATACCTACAAGAATGTGACTATGATACAGGAATTTCAGAGGACCCAATATCATTTTCACATGCCATGAGTGGAATTAATTCTACTAAATGGTATATTGCCATGAGGGAGGAGATGGATTCTATAAGTGCAAACCAAGTATGGGACTTGGTAGAGCTACCCAAAGGAGCGAAATCCATTGGTTGCAAGTGGGTCTTTAAAACTAAGAAAGACTCATTAGGTAACATTGAGAGATATAAAGCCAGATTTGTAGCTAAAGGTTTCACTCAAAAGGAGGGCATAGATTACCATGAGACTTTCGCTCCAGTATCACGAAAGGACTCGTTACGAATAATCATGGCATTAGTAGCTCATTATGATTTAGAGTTACACCAAATGGATGTGAAAACAACCTTTCTTAATGGAGACTTGGATGAACATGTTTACATGCAACAACCTGAGGGTTATATTTTAGATAACGACAAACATTTGGTTTGTAAATTAAGGAAGTCTATATATGGACTAAAACAAGCATCTCGTCAATGGTACATTAAGTTCAAGAATGCAATAACTTCATTTGGTTTTGTTGAGAACATTGTTGATAATTGCATATATCTTAAGACGAGTGGGAGTAAATATGCTTTTCTAGTCCTTTATGTAGACGACATTTTACTTGCTTGTAATGACCTTGGGATGTTGTGCGATACAAAGATGTTCCTTTCTAATAATTTTGAAATGAAAGATATGGGCGATGCTAAATATGTCATTGGCATTGAAATTCATAGAGACAGATCTCATAGAGTACTTGGATTGTCTCAAAAGGCCTATATTGAAAAATTATTAGAGAGATTTGGAATGAAATATTGTTCTCCTACTCCAGCACCTATGGTAAAAGGAGATAAAATTTTTTCATTCAAATGTCCCCAAAATAATTTAGAAAAGGAACATATGAAAGACATTCCATATACATCTATCATTGGGAGTCTAATGTATGCCCAAACATGCACTAGACCAGATATACGTTTTGCAGTTGGAATGTTGGGTAGACATCAAAGCAATCCAGGCATGGACCATTGGATAGCGGCAAAGAAGGTCTTGCGATATTTGCAAGGAATTAAGGATTTTATGCTAATCTATCGGCATTCAGATTCCTTAGAAGTTACTGGCTATTCGGATTCAGATTATGCAGGAAGTAAGGAGGATAGAAAATCTACCTCTGGATACATTTTTCTTCTTGCTGGAGGTGCTATTTCATGGAGAAGTGTGAAACAATCACTTGTCACATCAAGAAGTACCATGGAAGCCGAATTCGTAGCATGTCACGAGGCTACTACACAAGCACTTTGGCTAAAGAATTTCATTGCGGGTCTTAAGATAGTGGATTCAATCTCAAGACCATTAAAGATTCATTGTGATAATTCTGCAGCGGTTTTTTTCGCCAACAACAACAAGTATACGCGTGTCGGAATGAGAATTGACATTAAATATCTTGTTGTTAAAGAGAAAGTTAGAGATCATTTAGTATTGATTGAACATATAGGTACTAAGTACATGATTGCGGATCCTATGACAAAGGGTTTGCCGCCTAGTGTATTCATTAATCATGTAACTGAGATGGGCCTATCTAGTACCCTGTAATAATATCAATACATCCTTGTATGTACACGTTAAGTTTTGGTATAATGATCTCGTTGTTTAGTGTCTGTTTCAGTTGCATGCAATTAATGAACAGACATAAAGAAAGGACCCGTGTTAATATCTGGATATTAACACATAAAGATTTGTCATGTTAAGCAAACTATTGGTACTGTAATGCTTGGAAGGATATATCTGCTTGAAAGGTATCTGTCGCCAAGATTCATATTAATAGAGCTTAATTTGACAAATGTAAAGCAACGAATTTGCTACATGAGCCAAGTGGGAGAATGTAAGAAATTATATGCATGCAACTACCATATATGGTAGTTGCCAACTTTATTTTTATTTCTTATTTTTGTGGCTCATGATTAATTGTGAAAGGATGCATCAATTTGGGAGGTTGCTTTTGGTGCTTACTTTAATGGATAAGTAACCATCATGTTTTATATATATGGATTGGGGTCCCCTCTCTCTCAACTAATGAATGCAAGATGATCCATTACTCAAGCATATTGGGCAAGAGTTGAGAAGGAGAAGGAAATCCCATCTTCATCACTTCATTTCCGCTACGATGGCTTCCGGTAACCCTTAAGTATCTTAGATCTATTTTTAATTAGTATTATAGATCTATATTTTGATTAAGTCCATCAGGTTATTAGATCTAACCCGGAGTCCATCTTCGTCGAATTCTGTCCTGGCAGCTGCAGGTGTCCAGCCGAGGTCATATCCGGCGAGCTCTGTCGGTCAAACATTGTTAGGTATCCTGAGGAGGGTGACGAAGGGGGCGTCTTTGGAAAGACCACTGGAGGGTGCTCTGGTTGGTGTCGGAGATGTCGTGGACCTCAAGCGGCTGGGTTTTTGCTTGGGTGCGGCTGGTGGCAGTGCAATCGACACTGTTCCTTGCTGGGAGTATATATGCTCGTCAGGGGATTGTCCTACTCTGGGGCCAAAATCATTGCTGATGGTGGCTTGGAGGTAGGTCTTCCTCCATATTTGGTCGGGAAGGTCAGTTGGAGGCGGCTGCGAATCATGGCTGATATAATTTTGTCCCCCAATCTTATATGACCATTCTTTAAATTAAATCTATGTTTTTATTGTTAAATTTGCTTGAATTACATTGCAAATATCTCATAGCATGCGTGTTTTAGAGAATGGGTATAAAACTTGAGGAGGTTGTTTTAATTAATAAACTTTCTTTTGTATCAATTGGCTATTTCTTTAACTGTGTGTGTGTATATTCAGAGTCTAGAATCTCACTTCGGCATTTTTCTTGGACGCAGTATATTGCCATCAAACTCCTTCGCAACAAGCTGACTGGGCAGCCAGATTGATATGGATTTATTGAAATTGCAACACATGCTACTGCGGATAGAGTCCTACAATGGCCAAATGGTGCCAAATAGTGACCAAAAGTTCAAGCTGAATTGGGCAAGCATTGGAACTGCAGACAGACATGACGATGGCCCTGATTATTCAATATTTGTTGGAGGATTTGGTTGCTGATGTCACGAATTACATGCTACAGGAAACATTTAGGACAAACCATCCTTCTGTTACAGGTGCAAAGGTTATAACTGACAGGATAACTGGACGGTCGAAAGGTTATGGATTTGTTAAGTTCGGTGATGCAACTGAACAAGCTCGTGCTATGATGGAAATGAATGGAATGTTTTGTTTGACAAGGCCAATGCGGATTGGTCATGCGGCTAATAAGAAAACTGTGGTTTCTCATCAAGTAGATCCTGCTACCGGTAGGCCAAGATTTCATGTCGATTAAATTTTCTGTTGGTTATTCAAAATTTCCAAAATAGTGACTTGTGTTATTTGATCTTTTAGATTTGAATTTTTACATATGTTGATATTGCCAGCGCAGCTTGGTACGGCAACCAGCAACTGTCTCGTTCTTGTTTTTATTTATATCACACCTTTTCTCCCACCTTAAATAAGGGTGCATTCCCGCACTTCCTTTGGGAATGCATGTCCTCAAAATTTGTAAAGAACTTATAAAACTCATATTCTCTCAAAACAGGATGCCGAGAGGCTGTCCTCATTTAAGGGCTTGGAACTGGCTTCGGATGAAATGCATTTCTCCCCTTAGTGTGCAAACCTCAATTAGGTCAGTTTGACTGTTTATGCCATAATTTCCCCTGAATTTACAAGTTTTGTGGCATATCAGTTTTGTTCCAGAAGTTACCTTTTTCCTTTTACTCAAAGGACCACCTTAAGTTCGCATTGTTGTTTCTTACATCTGGGTTACTATTCTCTCTCTGTCGAAGTTATTTTTCCATATTTTTCAAAAGTTCCATTCAATCTAGTTACTGTTTTCTGCACGATTATACCTTATGTCTTATCGTTGAATTGAATTTTTCTTATCTGCAAGATAAACATGCAAATCTATTGTCCTTCCGCTTTAATTTTTACTCTTGTCTAAGCTTCCTCCTTTCTGCAATTTCTTTTTGCAGCCCATGTGCCTAATTTTAGAATTTCGAATCCTTCATGAAGTTTACTTCCTATTTTGATTTTCCTATCTCAAAATTCTTCAGTTCAATGTAGATCGGTCAATTCAAATGTTTGTTTTGTTGTAGTTGAATAAGGGGAGTCATTCAGTTGTGTGTTCATTTATCCTTGTCAATTCCGCAGTAACAAACACACTGATTATATAATTACTTGGTCATAGTATCTTTTGTCAAATAAGTATATGTAACTGAGGATTTATATATCAGAAATGAAAGGCGTCAGGACTTAAAAAGTCCAGATACAGTTGATGTTCATCTGTACATTCTGACAGTGTTGTAACATGGGATTTTCTTTGCATCGATGACAGATGATCTTTTGCATTTCACGTATACATCACTCACGTTGACATAAAATATGACATTTCATCTGGGTATATGTATGTTTAATTTCATCTTCACCTAATGGTTTTAGTTCTTTTCAAAAAGTATTGGATACCATGTTTCTTTATCAGAACTCAGGGGTTTTCTGTTTAGTGGGAATGGTGGGTTTATTCTCCAGCATAAAGTGAGCCCCTTTCCACATTATGTTTGGCTCATGATGATTACTCATGTTCTCTTGTATTCTCTGACATTAAATTTGACAATGTATCTGTATCTGTATGTATAAATTCAACTTCACCTAATGGTTTTAGTCCTTTTGCCCAAAATACTGGATATTGTGTTTCTTGTTTAAATTGAGGGTGTTTTTTTTTTGGGAATGGCGGGTTTATGCCAGTACAAGGTCTCCCCTTCTCCTCGTGTTCTTTAGTTTATGTAGGTTATTAATTTTCATATATATTGTTATATTTTACTCGTAAGCAATGTTGCTGAAGTCAGTACTCGGTCGACAGGGACACTGATTAAGGATTAATTAGCACTCGAGAGAGTAATCAGATTTAGTAGGGCATTGGTTGGTTTTGATTTTTTTAATTATTTTTAATATATAAATCAATTTTAATACATATACTCTCATTTATATTAATATATTTAGCAGTTTTAATATTTTTAAGAGCTTAAAAAATTATAGCTAGAGAAGAAAAAATGAAGCAAGTTAAGAACAAAATGTTTGCTATATAGCACAAACAAATGTTCAAAATTATATATAACATGTCCAAAAGAAAATCAAAGAGGACTCTTTTTCTTTTTCTCTTTTGTTGTTTTTGTGTTTTTAATTCTTTTTATATTTTTTATGGATTTCTGATATTTTTAATTTTTTATATTTTCTGATTTTTAATTTTTAATGAAGTTAAATTTTTAAAATTTTATCTTTTTAATTTTTAAAAGAAAACAATAAAAGAAATGTCAAATAAAGGAATAAAAGACTCTTTTGGATTTTTGAAAAATAGTAAAAATAACCAGATCAAAATAAAATTCTTTGTGTTTTATACAATTTTATACTATTTTATGATTTTTTGCTAGATTTGCTAGATTTTTTAGGATTTTTAAAATGAATTAAAATTGAAAAAAAATACAAAAGAAAATCAAGCTAATGTTTTTGGATTTTTAGAATATAAGATGTAGATAAAAACACTGGAAAACAATTTTAAAAGAAAGCAAAATTTTCAAGCTTTAATGTAAGCTCTTTTATTTTTTTTGTGTTTTTAATGAATTTTAATGAATTTTTTAGTGTTTTCCTATTTTTTCAATTTTTAAGATTTTTTGAAGGAGATTTCAAACCAAATTTTAACAGAAATTAAAACAAGTCAAAAAACACACAATAAGTATTTTTTTTGGAATTTTAAAAATTAATAAAACTCATTAATTTTTAAAATAAAGATTAGAGGTGATAAAATTAATAAGCAAGAGCTTACACTAATATTTAGGGAATTTTTGAGATTAATTAACTATTTTATCAACACAATTAAGCACAAAACAATTAATCAGAATAGGACTCAATTGTAATTATTTAACTTTTATGGACCGAAATCAATAACAGATATGACAAATACATGCTAGAAGGTGCATATAATGTGGAATTTATCCACAAAATCTCGTGCCAGTGCACGTGAGTCACATTCGATAGGACTATTATGCAATTATTTAAGTTGCAAGGATTAAACAAAAACAGGAAAACTTGATTTATTTATTGCATTTTTTATGGAAATCACGTGTTGACGCACACGGAACGGTTCAAACAAGACTATTATGCAAATAATAAAACAGACGGGGGTACAAATGCAATTGTTCAAACCATGACAAAGAGACACGTGTCCTCTTAAGGTCTTATTTACAAATAAAAGACATGCATGGGCTAAGGTGGAAAATTCACCGCCTAGGCACATACATCACGCACACATCTGATAGTCCTGATCTGTTCTTGCGGATCTGATCCGACGGTCGGTTTTTAGGGCTGGCTTGTTCATCTAACTGTCCGGATCTAACTGTCGATCTAACTGTTCGGATCTAGTTTGGACTGGCTTGTTCTTGATCCGACGCTAGAGAGACCCTCTAGAAGAACTCGTATGAAGGATCGAGCTGACGACTTTCGATCGACTGAAGCTCAGCTGATCTCCACCCAAACCGTCGTCTGAAAGTAGCTGAAGGTTCCTGACGTTCTTCCAGATTGATCTGAGATGGCAATGTGGTTCGGGTCCCGCTAATAGGGGGACCTGGATCACCTGGTTTGCTACACGTGAGATATGACTCCCATATCCTCATTTATGCTCCTGATGGTGCACCTAAACCCTGCAAGTGGATTGCTGCTCGGAGTCGAAGCTTCGACCGTTCTTATTAGGTTGAAACAAAGAGAAATGGTGGGTGGATGTTCAACCTCCGGCAAGGTGGTCGGAGATGAGGTCGATTTCGTCGATCTGATCCAGATCGGGTTGATTAAATATGAAGAGAAGATGGAGATTAAATATGAAGAGAAGATGGAGAATCACTGGGTGAATGTGGATGGATGATCGGAATGGTGAATAACACACTAGAAGGCCTCTCATCTGCCTGATCATAGGCAGATCTAAAAACTTCTGATCTAAGCTAAAATCAAATTAAAAACAAGGAATTAAAGCACGAAATTAAACTAAACCTAATCTACATTAACCTACAGTGGATTTTCGGATGGATCATGACCTCCATTCGATGACGAAAGGTCGAAGAATCTGGTCACACTGGCGAAGGTTCGGTGGAGCTCGGATCACACTCATCTGCCCAAAATGACCCACTCCCGATCGCAGAGGAGTTGCTCTGTCACCGCAGTTCTCTCTGGTACTTGATCTCAGACGAAATTAAGGAGGAAAAACGGATCAGGATGGGAAGATCGATTTGGCAAGGTATTTATAGTAGCGAACTCTAGCGATTTTGAAATTTAGATTGGCATGTGAACTGAAGCCAATTTTTGGTAGATTTTATTCTGGCGGATTGAGTAGTTATTCGGGTGAGAGAATGAAGAATGCATTAGTTGAAAAGGGAATACGATCTTATCAGGATAAATTGGGGAAGAAGGCGAGTTCAACCAGCTATTCGAGTAGAAGCAAAGGATGGAAAGTTTACCCAGGTCAACAGAGCCGGGCCCGACCAATGGGAATTCGACCCATTAAGGACAAACAGAAAAGACAAATTAAATAAATAAAAATGAAATAAATGTAGAATAAATTAAAAACAAATTTAAATAAAAATTTTCAAAATAAAAATGTAAATAAGTAAATAAACTTAATTGAGGTGATTTTTAATAAATTAAATAAGTTAAATAAATATGTAAAAATAAATAAAAACCTTTAATCATATGTATATAATACGAATATATACAACAACTAAATTTTAATTATTTATTTTCCCAAAAAAATACATAATTTATTAATTTACAGAATTATTTAAGAATTTTAGATATATTTTTTATTTTTATGAGTTATTTTAATAATTTAAGTAAATATGGCTATATGCAATACATGTACATGATACATGTACAATAAATACATTATTTTATATTTTTTCATTTTGATTTTGTTATTTTTATTTGCATTTTACATGAATAATATACAATATATACAAGATATTAAAAATACAATACATACAAAGAATATGAAGAAAATAAATAAAAGAATAAATAATATAGTGTACAACATAGGTATAATATACAATTGCACTCCAAAAAGTGGACTCTCACATCTTAACTTCAATTTCTATGAAAGCACTTTCATTTTAAAGCTTATTTAATTTTGAACACAATGAAAGTGAGTTTGATTTATTTTGAGTCTTTGTGGAGAAGATATTAATCTGACAAGTATTGCTTTGCGGCTTTTTCAGAGTGTTGTTATTTTTATTCTCTACAAGGTTTCTTCTTGCAATTATTTTTATTGTTTACAACTTATCTTTATGTACAAGTTCCAATAAGAAAACTTTTTTATTTGAGGTTATTTTAGTATAAATAAAATCGTAGAAGTTATGTGCAATATGCCAATATGTACAATGACGAATATACATGTGCGAAGGTTGGTTTTGCTTGATTTTTATAGATAAAGTCCCTATCCCCCCCACTTTATTCCTTATTGATTAGGTCAAGTCTTGACCTACTCTCGGGTTAGGATCAACATGTATTTATTACATATGGTATTATTTTTCTTTCTTTTTCCTTTATTTATTTATTTATTTTAGGTTAAAAGAATGATAAATATATACTATTTACAGATGACTATGCATTTATTAAAAGGTGATAATTAATGATATTCACAAGTGTTTTATAAGGGATTTTAAGCTAAAATAAATGAATAAAGATGATGGAAAAAATGGAGATTCATCACCCTTATACTTTACCTTTGCCAGTACCTTAGCACACACTTATTTCAAGAATAAGTCACTAAAAAGCAAAAGAAGAAAGGAAAAGAAAGAACTTAGAACAATTTTGATTTTTAAACTACTCTTCATAAAATCAAAGTATGGAGTTCAGTCAGAGCTGTAGATTATTAGTTTGACGGAACCTTATTGGGAATAGGATTTAAGACTCAATGGCCTTTAAGTTCTATAAGTCTCTATTCAGGTTGTCTCAACAGTCATGTCAAAACAAGTCTACATACACAAACTCTGACGACTCTGAATCTTGTACTATGCAAGTGAAATGTAGCTCCCCACATTTGAGATGACAAAAGACAACCTTCTCTTAGCAAGGTGACCCTAATTCCCCAATCTAGCTACTCTTTCTTCGAGGAGCGGGTTATTTCCTTCTAAGTTCAGGTATGTGCTATTCCACAATCGAGGATGGAGAAGATAGAAGAATAAGAAAAGAATTGGAGTATGGCCAGTGTAGCCACATCTCCTTGTGAAATCGGCCAGTGTAGCCAAGTCTCCACTAAGATATGCATGTTCTCTGAAGCTGGACCATTGTGGGCATGTATATGTATTTGGTGTATTTTTGGCTTATTTTTGGTAGAAAGTAATGTTGTTCTGCATTAATAGAAAGGAATATCATTCACAGACTGTGTGAAATAACTTGTTTGCTCAAAGAAGGTGACATCAACAGACACATAGTATCGATGTCCAACATGATCATAACGGCGATAGCATTTCTGGGTACGAGAGTACCCAAGAAAGAAGCATTTGATGGCACGAGAGGACAATTTTTCAGCTGCATGAAAGTTATGAATAAAGGCGATACAACCAAAAATTCGCGGAGGTATGGAAAAAGAAGACTCAATAGGGTAAAGTAAGGAAAATGGAGTTGCCCCTTTGAGAACAGGTGAAGGAACATGGTTGATGAGATAAACTGCAGTAATGATAACATCTCCCTAATATTGTTTAGGAACCTCATTTGACTAAGAAGAGATCTGGAAATAATTAGCAAGTGTCGGAGTTTCCTCTCAGCTATACCGTTCTGTTGTGAGGTATATGGACATGATGTTTGGTGAACAGTTCCCTCGGACGAAAAGAAAGAGGCCAAGTCCTGCTGGGTTAACTCAAGAGCATTGTCAGTACAGATGATCTTAACAGTGCTAGAAAAGAAAGTTTTAACATATCGAAAGAAATTTCTGACAAATGATTAATCTCTGAACGCTCCTTTATTAGATATACTCAAGAAGATCGACTATAATCATCAACGAAACTATAAAATAGCGACGACCACTTAATGTGCGGATCGGACAAGGTCCCCAAACATCACAATGAACAAGATAAAAAGCAGCAGTACTACGAGACTCAATACAAACATGAAACGAAACTCGATGGTGTTTCCCGAACTCACACATCTCACATTGAAAGGACTTCAAAGCAGAGAGTTCAGGAAACATCATGGAGATGGCCTTGGCAGAGGGATGCCCAAGGCACATATGCCATAGGAGCGGATCTTCGAAGATGGACGCATCACCAATAAAATTGGAGTCCGAGGGTATGTCAAGATAATATAGGCTGTTCTTCTCACGACCCCCACAAAAAATCTGCCTCATATGAATGTCCTGAAAATAGCAAGACTCATCAAATATCGTACGACAATGAAACTCAATACAAAGCTTGTGAACTGACAACAAGCTAAGAGGAAAATCAAGAGCATAGTGAACCCCAGAAAGTCGGAGCTTGGAAGAGAATTCTATAGTTCCGACAGTAGTAATCGGTGATTGAGTCCCATTAAACGAAGCTCGATGGTGTTTCCCGAACTCACACGTCACAAAGCTTGTGAACTGACAACAAGCTAAGAGGAAAATCAAGAGCATAGTGAACCCCAAAAAGTTGGAGCTTGGAAGAGAATTCTATAGTTCCGACAGCAGTAATCGGTGATTAAGTCCCATTAATGACTCGAACCGACTTCACAGAGGTAGATGGTATGGAAGAGTTGAGCAGACTACCTTCTCCAGTGAGATGAGTAGAGGTACCGGAATCAATAATCCAAGCTGGAGTAGGAGTGACAGTAGAGTTGGCTATTGTACCTGAAGGAGTAACCAAAGCAGCAGTGGTAGTGTTACTATTTGTAGTAGGCCCTAGATTTTGAAGGATCTGCATCTGGCGGGAGTAATCTGCATCATTAGGATGAACAGTCTTGCCACTGAAGGTAGGCGATACCTCTTCCACATCATAGACATCCTCATAAGAATTATTGGCGTGATAAGAAGGTACGCCAAACTTCTGCCAGCATTGTTCAGTCGGGTAGTTCCACCTACCATAGTGAGTGCATGGGGAAGTAGAGTCTCGCCCATGACCACGATCAAAGTCACGACGTCGTCTAGATTCCTGTCCACGGCCCGACTTGGATCATGACCGTGTCCTCCTCGCAAGCCGTATCTGCCTCCTTGCCCATATGAGGCAATGTATGCAAAGTTCTATGTTGAAGGTAAGACATGAGACTAGACAACGAATTCTCGAGCTCCTTAAGTCGGTCAAAGATGTCCTTCATTGTTGGCAATGTGTCTGATATAAGAAACTGCTCCTTCACTGCATGGTATCTAGAATGCAGGCCATCAAGGAAACAATATACCTGCCAGTTAGAATGCTCTTGTATCTATTTGGTGCAACATGAGGGATGGAATATTGCTAGCTCCTCATACATGCTGGAGAGATGCATGTAGTACTCGATGGGGGTGGGATCACCCTGAGATGCCGACCAGATTTGCATGTAAATATCTGCAAGGCGTGACTTCGTCTTCTTCTGGGAGTATGTTTGCTCGAAATCCTCCCACATTTCCTTAGTTGTATTTTTGTAAAGAAGATTTGAGGCATTGTGAGCCTAAACACAATTGATCATCCAGTTGATAACCAAATAGTTGTCTGTCTGCCAGTTGTCGTACTCTTTGTCATTTTCATTTAAAGGATCTTTAGTCAAAATGTAGAGTTTCCTCTGACCATCAAAGAATACCATAAAAGATCGAGACCAGAGTACGTATTTTTTTGTGCCCTTGAGTTTGATAGCAGTGCATTGTACCATAATATTCGCGGCGAAGGGCTTTGTCTCAGTAGAAGAAGGCGTCATGGTGGTCTTAAAATAGAATGAAGATCATGTGATCAACTAAGGATGTATATAAGAGCTAAAAAATGCCCTATAACTCACGTTTGCCTTTGAAGAAGGACTGAAAAACCTCAACGGACAACAGATCTGAATTCTTAGCAGCGGTCCGTGATGAGTTTTGGATGTCCAAAGTGACCTACGGTACCCGTGGAGGGTAGTTGTGGAGCTGACGACCTTCATTGGAGGTTCTAAAGCGTAGGGTAGCACTAGCGGGAGGGTTGTGTGCCCCCTCGTGCCACAGGTAGGTGTTGGAGATGCTCCTTTGGGGTCGAGCTACTACACTGGAGGTGATTGGAGGTCCTTGCGCGGGGCCATAATTCGGGGAAGAGGGCCCGCGCAGGATTTTGCGAGGCTTGAAGGTGGCGGTGTGGATTTTAGGTCAGAACCCCGGTCTAAGACCGTTGCCCTGATACCATGTAGAGAAGAGAGACGAACGGGAGATCTATTCCATAAGGCCAGGGTCTCTTATATAGAGAGAAAACCCTACAGAGTACAAGAGGAAAAATACATAAACTACTCAGGGGTTACGGAACGGAACCTGAAGGATTAAGGGATACAGAACCCGAAGGGTTACAAACATAATTGTAAATATAATAATTCTAATAGACGTATTGTTGATGTCAAGTGCACATCCCCCTATCCAGTAATGGGAGAGTGGATCCCATATGCTATAACTACAGATCTGCTTAGTTGAATCGATCTGTATGCACTAAACCACCCTCTATCACCACAAAGGTGGTGTGAAGCTCCTTAATGCATAATTCATTTTGACAAATTTGCTTTAACATCTAGTAAAAACATATGTAGTACATGATGTGGTGGCAGATGTTGACGCAGATAACTCTGAAGATCCTAAAGGAGCAGTAGACGACCCATGTATGGACGTAATCTCTCTCAGTCTTGCCACAAGCTCATCGAACCTCTTATCATATGCCGGAGGAGGAGCACTACGACTGATTCTGCACTGCAACACGAGCTGAAATAGGAAATCCATGCTTACAGTAGCATGTATCCTCTGAATGACTTGGTATGCGTCAGTAAGTGTACGACTGACGGGGTTGACTACCCCCTCCCCTACCATAGGTACCATACCCTCCATGCTGCATAGAACCCCCTCTGCCACGAGATGAGGCCATAGCCGAGGAGATATGCGTCTGCTGAGTAGCACCACTAGGTGCTATAGAGAGCCTATTCAATCTACAGTATGCCTCCTCCATTGGAGGTATAGTGGCATCAGTAAGAATCTGTGATCGAGTTGATCGTATTCAGGATCAAGAGCTGCTAGAAAGCTTCAGTCATCACCAAATTTCTGTAAGCCTTGATCTATGTTGGCAAAGCAATCAAGAGAATGAAACCATGAAGCTTCTCAAACATACCCATGAGAGAAGTGTAAATGGTATGAAGAGGATGTCCGTTCTATTTAGATTCGAAGATATCACGTTGAAGTTGTAGTATCTTCGACTCATTCTTCTCTGCGAGTAAGTAGCGGCGAGGATGTCCCACATCGCCTTTGTGGAGGGCTGACTCAGAATATCATTGGCTCTCTCCATAGATATCGTCCCAAACAGTCAGATACATGCATATACGTCATTTGCCTCCCACAAGGCATTAACCTCGATCTTGTATGTTATATGTGTACCTTTTTTTTTATTTTATTTCTTTGTATCCATCTTATGTAATTTACCCATAGGTCTCTCCTCTATATAAGAGCCTAGGGTTCCTAGGAATAACCATCTCTTTGATTTTTCCCAGCATGGTATCGGAGCAGCGATCCTAGACCAAAGCTCTGTACAACCCTAAACCTAACCCACACCCCATCCTTCTCTCCCACCGCCACCACCGAAGCCCACGGCCGCCGATGCTTTCTCAATACACCACACCACTGAGCAGCTAGCTTAGTCCCTCCGTGCTGATGTCAAGGTATCGCTGACTGGTCCATCCTCTCCTTCGCTCGAGCTGGTCTCTCTCTTCCCTTGGCTGTCGACCTCCAGCTTTCTTCGGCCCGTGGTCTGCTTTGGATTGATAGATTTGAGTGCATAAGTCTACATATGCATTCAAATCCGTACATGTTAGTGTAGACATCCATTCGTTAGTGTACAAAACCCTAGTAATCTCCATTCGGTAATATGTCAGAAAACAAAGTTGAAGTACCTGCCACAAGCGCTTTCAGAGGTCCAGTGCCTATTGTCAAGATGGAGGAGACACACTGAGTTCTGGACTATGCAGTTCACGAGCCTTACGAAGTCTAATGGTAAGAAGCATATTCTTACAGAGGACGAGCCGATGGAGAAAACATAGGTTAATGTCTCATCGGAGGTGGATGATGCATAAGCCAAAGTTTGGCTTTCAGGTACATTGACGATAGAGATCGCCAATGATGTGTTACATCAGCCTATTGCTAAGGCGATGTGGGACATCCTCGCAACAAATTATTCTCAGGCGAGGAATGAGACCAAGATCCTCCAACTCCAACATGATATATTTACTATCAAGCAAAACGGGTGGCCTCTTCATTTGTTGTATACATCCTTGCGTGGGATGTTTGAGAAGCTCTACATCTTCATGCCTCTCACGGCTACTCCATAGAAACCGAAGCATATAGGAATGCTACCATGGTTGGTGTATTCCTAGCAACCCTCGAACCCTCGATCTTGAATATGATGCTGCCCGCTCCCAGATTCTTGCGGACGCTACTATTCCTCTCATGGAGGAAGCTTTCCGCAGGCTTAGCAAGATTACCGTTCTGTCCACTGCTACTATCCAGACTTCTTGTTAATGGCAGCCTCCCGAGGTAGAGGAGGCTCTTCTTCTTTTCGTAGATGCGGACTTCATGATAGAGGAGGTCACATTCACCATCCATTTACGTACTGTCATCATCCAGGCCATACAGAGAATACATGCTACTCCAAGCATGGCTTTCCGGTATCAGCCCCTGTAGCGTAGCATGTTGAGTCTCCAGTTGCTCCTACTTCAAATCAGAGGTTTGATGACCTTGTAGCTAGACTGCGGGATATCATGCCTCCTGCTTCTTTGCCATCTCTAGGAGGCGAATCAGATGTAGCAGCTTTCGCCTCTGTCAGTACTTCTGCTACAACTAGCACCTCAGGTAGTACTTATGCTTTTACATCTTGTCATGGGTCTGAGATTACATAGTGGATTATGGACTCTGAGACGATAAGTCATTTATGCAGGGATAGAGATCAACTTACAACATATAAATAGGTTCCTCCAGGGAGAACTGTCGTGATAGCCGATTGGACTCATTCCTCGGTCACATGACATTGGAAGATCAGTTTGACGCCTTCGATGTGTTTGCAAAATGTGTTACATGCTCCTGATTTTTCAATGAATTTGTTATCTATTAATCAGATTATGAAGGATTTGCATTGTCAGGCTATCTTTGACCCATCTTCTCTTGTTTTTCAGGATATTCTTATGGGAAGGATGATTGGATGTGGATGTAATGAAGGTGGTTTTTATCTTCTAGTCTGAACTCCCTATGCAGGCTTATCCTCTTATTCAACAGGACCAGTCTCTCCATTCATTTGGCACCTACATTTTGGTCACCTCTCTCTCTAGAAGATGTGTCATATTTTGCCGCAGATTTTACCGGGTTCATCCTTCCGGTGTGATGTGTATTAGTTGGGAAAGCATCATTGGTCTGCTTTTCTTAGTCGTTAGAGTCAGAGTAGTAGCTCTATATTTGAGCTGTTTCATGTTGATATTTGGAGTCTGAGTCGTGTTCCTGATCACCAGGGACACACATTTTACCTTGTTATTGTTGATTATTTTTCTCGCTTGTCATGGGTCTTTTTATTGAAGAATAAATTTGAAGCAGGGGATGTGATCAAAAATTTTATCAATGAAGTACAGAATGTTTTCTCTTCCTCAGTGAAATTTGTAAAAACTGATAATGCTTTAGATATTTGTACCGGTGTTCTATCACATTTCTTTTCATCTCGTGGTATTATTCATCAAACAAGATGTGCTTAGACTTCTCAACAGAATGGTGTTGCAGAGAAAGCATCGTCATTTACTTGATGTCACTCGGACTCCTCATTCAGAGCTGTGGCCCACATTCGTTTTGGGGTGATGATGTTCTTACGGCATGTTATTTGGTGAATCGCATGCCTTCATCTGTTGTGGGTGAGAAAATTCCTTTCTCCATAGCTTTCCTTGAGAAGGAGTTGTTCTCACTTATTCCTCGTGTCTTTGGTTCGGTTGCATTTGTCCACCAGTTGGCTCCGGGTCTTGACAAGCTCTATCCTAGAGATGTCAAATTTGTGTTTGTTGGGTACTCCAGGACTCAGAATGGATACCGATTCTATAATCCATTGCACAGGAAATATTATATCAGTGCTGATGTCACATTTTTTGAGTTTGTGATGTATTTCTCTCCTACAGGTGACAGACTGACTTCATCAGATTCTGATAATGAGATTTACATGCCACCTCCTCCCACGAGTCTATCATCTCTTCTACATGTGCCTACTATTCTGCCGCCACCACTACCATCACCACTGCCACCTCCTTCTACTCAGTTGCATATGCCCATTGTTCCATCATTACCAAAGTTCTATACTCGTCGGCATGCGTCTGCTCATGGTCATCGCCCGTCATCATGCATGCCTCAAGTTTGTTTTGATAACGATGTTTCCAATGATGGGTCTAGAGATGTGTCTGTGCATGGATCATTGCAGGAGACTATGCCACATATGGAGGAGGTTCCTATTGACCTAGACATACCCATTGCAGTTCGAAAGCAAAAGCGTACATATGCAACATATCCTCTTGCTTCCCAGGTCTCCTTTTATCGTCTAACAAGGGAATTTTAAAGATTTGTTGTTGCTCTATCTGTCGTAGACATTCCATGGAATTATCAGGAGGTCTTGAATGACAGTCGTTGGCATTTAGCTATGGAGGAAGAGATGGTTGCTTTGCAATCACGTGGTACCTGGAGTTTGGTATCTGCTCCTCCTGGGCATCTGTTGTCAGTTGCAAATGGGTGTTTACTGTTAAACATCATGCAGATGGGAGCCTTGATCGATACAAGGCAAGATTGGTGGAACGAGGTTTTACTCAGACTTATGGCATGAATTATATGGACACGTCTCTCCAGTTGCTCGTTACTCAACTCTATGTGTCCTTTATTCAGTTGCTGTGGTACGTGCTTGGCATTTGTTTCAGCTAGACATTAAGAATGCATTTTTGTAAGGAGATCTACAGGAGTAAGTCTACATGCAGCATCCTCCGGGGTTTGCTGCTGAGGGGGAGTGTCAACAGGTTTGTAGACTCCATAAGGCAATATATGACCTTAAGAAAAGTCCAAGGGCATGGTTTCAGAAGCTCTCGTATCTGATTGAAAGGTCGGGGTTCAAGAGGTCAAATGCAGACCATTCACTTTGTGCAACCCAGAGGTACTGTTGCTATAATGGTCTATGTTGATGATATACTTGTTACAAGAGATGACGTGCCGGGGATAAAGATGACAAAAGAATTTCTAGATCGTCATTTTTTACTAAGGATCTTGGTACCCTAAGGTATTTCTTAGGGTTAGAGTTTGTTTGGAATGCGCATGGTCTTGTGATGACCCAAAGGAAGTATATTACAGACATGCTTATTGAGATGGGCATGATTGGGTGTCGACCCTCTACTACTCCTATGGATCCAGCATGAAGTTATATGATGATGATACAGATGGGGTTGACAGGAGGAGATATAGAGAGATGGTGGGAAAGTTCATCTAATTACTATCACTAGACCTGATATCTCTTTTGCAGTGAGTCGGGCGAGCTAATTCATGGAGCGTCCCCGACACGTACATATTGATGCTATATATATATGATATTGAGATATCTAAAATCTTCTCCATGTGCATGATTACTATTCAGAAAAGGAGCAACTCTTTCTGTTTCTGCATATGTTGATGCAGACTATGTAGGGTAGTCATAAAGACAGGAAGTCTACGTTGGGCTTCACGATGTTTGTTGGTAGCTCTCTTGTTTCTCGGAAAAGCAAGAAACAAATGGTTGTGGCTAGATCAAGTGTCGAATCTAAGTATAAGGCTATGGCACAAGCAAGCACATAAATGATGTGGGTTCAAGAAGTACTAGCAGATTTGTATATAAATGTACCTCTACCAATGTAATTACAATGTGATAATCCGATTGCCTTATTCATTGCAAACAATCCTGCATTTCATGAAAGAACGAAGCATATTGAGGTAGACTGCCATTATACTAGAGATATGATTCAAAAGGGCTTGATTTTACCTCTCATGTCAGCTTAGGAGAGCAAATGACAAATATCTTTACCAAGGCTTTGCTCAGAGGGTCATTTCAGAAGTGTTCTTCAAGCTGAGCATGATTGACATCTATGCTCGATCTTGAGGGAGAGTGTAGAAATATTTCTATGTTCTCTGTGTACCTTTATTTTATTTCTTTGTATCCATCTTATGTAATTTACCCATAGGTCCCTCCTCTATATAAGAGAGCCTAGGGTTCCCAGGAATAAACATCTCTTTGATTTCTCCCAACATGTCTATTGTTTCGTCCTGCATCAAAATATGCTTCTTACCGCTGTACTGCATTAGGCTCATGAATTGCATAGTCCATAACTCATAATTAGTTCCATCCTTCTTGACAATGAGTGTTGGATCTTTGAAGGCACCTGAGGATAGGACGTTAACCTTAGAATCGGCCATGTATGATGAATGCTACGAAGACTAGGGATGTAGACAAGAAGAAACGTGTCTACACAAACATATAGGAAGATGGTTGTGGGTATAGACTCATACCACATCCTCTTCCATCCGTTAGAAGTTTCTCCGGGTAACTAGGGTGATTTAGATAATCAAAACCACCCTGAAAAACCTTAAAATCAGACCAAACAGTGAATCAAATCGCTCTTGGTAGCGATTCCAAAGCCTTAACAAATGATGATGGTGACCTCTAGGGCACCATAAGAGTTGACAAGAACTCCCAGGGCTATAGGGAGCAATGGAAGTCCACTTTGGGCGACGAGGAAAGCCATTACGAGGTCCCCTCACTCGGGGGAAGCGGCGGCTGGCTGCAACTGATGTTGCTGCTGCTGCCTCACGCAGCAGGCGACAGCGGTAGCGATTGGTTGCTGCTTTTGCCGCCTCACATGACGGGTGGCGGTGGCGGTGATTAGTTGTTGCTGATGCTGGTTGGTAGCGGTAGCGGTGGCTAGGGCTTAGGTGGGGAAGGGGCGGCTAGGGTACATGCTCTGGTCTAGGATTGCCATTCTGATACCATGTGGAAATGGAAAAGGAATTGATGCATTCCACTGAAGCCCCAGGGTTCTCTTATATAGTAGAAAAATCCTATGGGAAAATTACATAAAGTAGACAAAAGAATAAGTAAATATAAATAAAGAACAAACACAAACATTATCTCAACAGAAATAATGAATATTTTCTTTGCCGTTGTTCAGTTTATTTGCTCTGACAATACCTTAGAGTTTTGCGTATTACAACTTTATGAGTTTTGCAGGTCTCTTGGCATCATGAATCAGACCTCATGTGCTTATACTTCTCAGCAGAACGGTGTTATCAAAAGCTAGTACCATCACTTGATGAAATCATGATACTTTTAATCCAAAGTCGTGCTCCTCATTCTTTCTGGGGTGATGCGGTTCTTACCGCTTTCTACTAAGTGAACTACATGCCATCTTTTGTCTTAGCAAAGAAGGTCCCTTTCTCGATTGCGTTTCTTGAGGACATGATCTCCTTACACACTGAGTGTTTGTCTTTGTGACCATTGTTCACCATCTGATGCTTGGTTATGACAAGCTCTCCCATAGAGTTGTCAAGTGTGTCTTTATGGTATACTCTCATACCTAGAGTATCGTTGCTTCAATCCAATTTGAAGGAAGTACTATGTAAGTGTTGATGTCACCTTCTTCGAGTTTGGTATGTATTTCTCTCCTATTGGTGATAGGTTGACTTCTTCTGACTTCAGAGAAGAGGTATATGTACCTGATAACGAGACTTTCGTGATCCGGTAAAGGTAAAAATAAGGATCGTTGCGACCCGAACCTCGAAGCTCAGTCAACAAGAAAAATCGAAGACCACCAAATAAGAAAATCAATCAAGTAGAGTAAATAGCGGTCTCGCTATTTTATTTAACCTGGTATAGCGAGCAGGGTCGAACTCAAGGAGCACAGATTGGCTAAAGAGCCTACGAAGTAGTCAAAAATTGAAATAAAATAAAGTAAAATGTTTTTTGGCGGATTTTTATCTTTTTAAATTTTTTTGTGATTTTTAATTATAAAGAAAATATAAAAGGAAGGCAAAAAGTCACACACAACAAATTATTTAACACAAAATAAGTCAGAAAATTAAAATAAAAATATTTTTGGATTTTATAAATTTTCAAGTGTTTTTGGTAATTTTCTTAGATTTTTATAATTTTTAGTTGATTTTATAAAAATGAAATAAAGTCAAAAAATGCAAGCTACTGTGCAGCCAGACTCTAAAGGCTATTTAAAATAGCCTATAAAAATCTAGGAACAATTTTATGAAAAACTACAAACAAAATCCTAACTACAGAAAAATGAATTATATTTTTTTTTTGATTTTTTCTGAATTTTTAATGATTTTTATGAGTTTTTTAGGGTTTTTCAATTTTTAGGGATTTTATAAATCCAAATAACACAAAAATTGCACAGATTCAAAAAGATAACAAAACAAACCTAAGGTAATTTTTTTAGAATTTTTAGAGTCTTTTTAATATTTTTAGTTGATTTTTAAATTCAAACAATAGCAAAAAGCAAGGTTTTTTAATTTTTCAAAATAGAAAATCAAAACAAAAATGCTCCAAAAATTCACTGAAATTTTTACACAGTGGCAGGGGCCACGTATCCAAATTTCACTAGATTTGGAGTCAATTTTCTATTTTATTCAACCAATAAAACATGCACATCACACAAGGACCATTCTGCAAATAAAACAAGTTCCCAGGACTAAACAATCAAATGTTTTAAAAGTGTGAGGGGCCTACTGCAAATTTCACAAGATATTCAACACATGTCGCAATTCAGCATTCACAGGGGCATAAGTGCAAATATGAAAACTATCTAATCAAAACATAACACTCATAAACCCTGAGAGCATACATGCAATTGTCCCAGATATGCACGTGACGAAGCACGTGCGTCCACAAAAGGAGGACTAAAGCGCAAATAAGAAAGACAACAGGTGCTAATATGCAAATTGTCCCAGAGTGCTAATTTATTTAATAGACTAAACAAGAACTAAAATAAACTATAGGGGGTCTGTGCAAATTACCCAGCCAAGAAGCGTGCGGGTCACGTGGTGGACAGGTGGCGGGCGGTCAGTGGCTGAATGCGTGCGACTCTGGTGCTGCCTCCTGGCAGATCGGATGGTCCTGACGAGATGGCAGACGTGGGGCGCACATGGCCGTTAGATCTGGTATCTAACGACCTGTCAGTAGCAGGGGCACAGACGGCTCATATGGCGTCTGGCGATCAGGCTCGATCCGACGGTGGATAGGAGATCTGGAAGAACTCTTCCCTGACGAGGTTCGTCGGCAAACTGGACGAGATCTGAGCGTCTGATGGATGATCAGAGAGAGGGGTTTGACTCGCGTCGCCCCTCCGCGTCTGATGGCAATGGCAGATGGAGCTCCCAACGGCTAGATCTCCGGGAAGGGGGGTACGTCCTGGGTCGACTCCTGCGAGGATGGTTGCACGCAACCGGGGGGGGGGGGTGCTCTGACGCTTATGAACCTGCAAACAAAAGCTGATGCTCGGAGGAGTGCTCTGGCAGTGGTTATTAAACGAGCAACAAAGAGAAGCGGCGGGGAACAGCGAGGGATCGCTCCGGCGTAGGCAGAGGAAGGAGCCTGGCTCAACCTTGGCTCGACTAGCCAAGCTTGAGGTGATCAGATGATGGGAGGAGGATGACGATGGCACGAGGGTTCGATCTGAGCGGCGGATGAGGGTAGATGGAGCTCCGGCCACTAGGGCAGAGCCGGCGGAGCAGGAGATGAACAATTGACGATAAGTAGAGCTAGGATCGATAAAAGAGTTATCTGATGATCGGAAGTCGATCCTGAGCTCCAGGAGGGTGCGGTGAAGGTGGTTGTCGCCTCGACCGAGTTGTGGAGGGTTGGGAGGCTCTTACATGGCGGTGCTCCAGCCACGTTCGTCGAGCGTCGGCTACAGGCACCTAATTCGGTCACCAAAGAGTGGTTCCGATCGCTGTCACCGAGAGGAAGCTCTCTAGGGTGGATTTAGGGCTTGCGACGCGAGCTACAGAGTTGGGAGTCGAAGATTAGGTTTTATAGGATGTCCCAGGTGACAGGGAAGAACGGGCGCGGGTGTGCAATCCGAGGTCGATCGAATCCCTCCTAGGATTCCGCGAGGGTGCCTGATCCAGGAGGAAGAGACCATCGCAGGAATCAGGGCGAAAGATGGTTGGATCCGCTCCAGATAATTGGGAGAAGTCGGGTCGGTGAGCAGATCCGCAGAGAGTGGGTCCGAGGGGGAGAGTTGACCGGGGGTCAACAATTCCCCGTGGACCAATCAGATAATTCCAAGTCAAAATTATTTGTAAATTCAAAATAAAATATAAAATGATTTTATTTAAAAATATTTACAAAATGAAAAATATTTATTTATTTTCAAACTATTTTATTTATTATTTATTATTTTTTGAAAAAGAAAATATGTTATATACATTGTATTATTTTATATACATGTATAAAATACCTATGTATTTTATATTTATTTTTTTATTTTCTTATTTTTGTACAAACACCCCAATTTTATATTTTATATATTTACGGCATAAAATGTAGAGTATAAAATAATTTTTATTTTATTCTTGTTATTTATTTACAAGGGTGAAATAAATAGATCTTTTATTCCTATATACATGGTATATGTACAAGAAAGGAGAGAAAGTATTTTATATTTGGTTTTATTTTATTTTTCTCATTTTTATTTTATTTTTAGAAATATATACAAAATAAGAGAAACACATTTTTATTTTTATTTTTATGAAAATAAAATATATACAAAAAGAAGGAATATGCATAAGGTGAATGTCCCTATCTCTCTCTACTTGTTTTATTTGGCGATCAGGCCCATGTTGGGCCCTCTCTTGGGTTCAGGTCACTCAATATTTATTCTAAATATTTCCTTCTTTTTCTTTATTTCTTTATTCTTTTATTTTTGTACAAAACATGCTAATTATTGATATTTACACAAGCATGCCTATTTGGTAATTTATTATATTTACAGCTATCTACATGGTGTTTTGCAAAGATTTGTAGCTAAAATAAAAGAATAAAGAGTGATGAATGAGGATTCATCAGTACCTCCTCCTCCAATGGAACCACCACCTCTACCTGGCACCTACTCCTGTGGCTACTCCTACACGCCCACCCAGTACCTTGGCCCAAGTGTAGCCATGTTTCTATATTCGCAGGCCTCCTACGGTCCCCCTGCTTATAGGACTTCCCCATTATCCAACACACCTCAGGTCTGTGCCGAGCACATTGTTTCTATTGATGGCACTAGTAATTTGTCCATGCATCATGCTACTTTATAAGATGGGTAGGTGCCCTCTCAGGAGGGTTGTTTACAGGTTGAGGAGGTGGGAGGTGATCTTGATGTGCATATTGCTCTACGAAAGTGAAGATGTACTTGTGTCATTTATCCTCTTGCAATCCATATTTCTTTGGGGCGACTCTTAGAGGATTTCAGGAGGTTAGTCTTGGGACTGTCAGCTGTGAGCCTGTGAAGATACCCCAGACAAACATATCAGGAAGCGATACACGATAGTTAGTGGCATCTTGCCATGAAGGAGAAGGTGGTTGCAATAAAATCACATGGAGCATTGTTACTGCTCCTACAGGAGCATCTATCATGGAATGCAAGTCGGTGTTCACGGTGAAGCACCGAGCAGATGGTAGCGTGGATCGCTACAAGGCAAGGCTTGTGGTTCATGGGTTCATCCGAATATATGATGTGGACTATCAGGATACTTTTGCTCCAGTGGCTCGACATTCTACATTATATATCCTTCTCTATGTTGCACTTGTACGGAATTGGCCCTTATCTCAGCTTGATGTAAATAATGTTTTTTTTTCATGGTACCTGAGGAGGAAGTTACATGTTGCAACCCTCATATTTCGCTGTTGAGTTGAAGTGTCATATGATTTATAGACTTCATAAGGCTATTTATGGCCTTAAAATACAAAAGCATGGTTTAGAAGCTCTTAGACTTGATAGAGCAGCATGGGTTCGTGAGATCAACTACAGATCACATGCTGTTAGTTCAGAGGTCTCAGAGAGGTACATTTGTTATACTGATTTATGTTGATGACACCATTGTCACGGGAAATGATGTGCAGGGCATACAAACAGCTAAGAATTCCCTTAGTCAACAGTTTGTAACCAAGGACCTTGGCAATCTATGTTACTTCCTTGGACTTTAGTTTGCTAGGAACCAGCGAGGACTTGTGATGATCCAAAGGAAGTATGTTACAGATTCTCTCTGAGACAGGCATGGCAGATTGCGGGTCTGTCACTATTCCCATGGACATGGGTATGAAGTTGTATGATGATGATACAGAGGAGGTAGACAAGAGATAGATGGAGCTCGTTGGAAGCTCCTATACTTGACCATCACCAGGCCATATATATATATCCTTTACAGTGAGCAAAATGAGTCAGTTCATGGAGCATCCTAAATAGGCAAGATGCAGTCCATATAATTCTGAGGTATCTGAAGACTTCTCCTGGCACTTGTCTTTTATTTAGAAAAGGCACATCCCTTACCTTCATAGCTTGTGCAAATGCAGATTATACATGATGCCCTAAGGACAGAAAGTCTACCTCTGATTTTGCAGTATTCATAGGGAGCTCCTTGGTGTTATGGAAGAGCAAGAAGCAAACGAGGGTCGTTAGATCTATTGCAGAACTAGAGTACAAAGCCATGGCACAAGGGAGTACGGAGATGATGTGGATCAGATTCATTCTGACTAGCCTAGCTGTTGAGGTACCTCTTCCAATACACCTCCAATGCAACTAGACTGCTCTTTTCATTGTCAACGAGCCAGCCTTTCATGAGATAACCAAGCATATCGAGGTAGACTGCCACTACACTCAAGACATGATTCAGAAGGGGCTCACCTCCACTTCTCATGTCAACTCAAGAGAACAATCAATAGACATGTTTATCAAGATCCTAGTTAAAGGACCATTTTAGATATGGCGTCCCAAGCTGCACATGATTGATATCTACACTCCAGCTTGAGAGGGAGTGTTGAGATATTAATTATCTTTTATTTGTTCTATGTAATTTCTTTTCTTTCTGTCGACATTTGTAATTTGCCCCACAGGTTTCTCATAACGTCCTAGGCCCCAGACCAGGTTCGTTATCAAGGATACTAGCCTAGACAATTTGTTGGGCTTGTGCCCACTGGAGCCCTTGACCACAACCTAAAATACCTAATTGACTAGTAGTAGCCCCTACTACTTGTAAGTTGCTACCACACGTTGTGATTACTAGATGTGGTACTATGTTTGGGTTACTACAATCACCTCTACATATATTCGCAACGTCCTCGTTGATCAATAGCTCATGACCTAATCCCAGTAACAACGGTAGCTTCTCCTCTTGGGTAGCTCTTTCCTTCTAACTCTATGGTAGGGGTGGCTCCACCTCTTGGGAAGACCTTTCTACTATTAGAGGGAATCCACTCTAATACCATTTGTAACGTCTTGGGCCCTAGATCCGGTTCATTATCGAGGATTATTAGCCTCGACAACCTATTGGGCTTGGGCCCAACTAGAGCCCTTGACCGCAACCCAAAATGCTTAAGCCCAGGTTGACTAGTAGTAGCCCCAACTACTTATAAGCTGCTACCACACGTTGTGATTACTAGATATGGTACTATGTTTGGGGTGCTACATTTTCCCATAATATAAGAGAATCCTAGGGCCTCATGAATGAGCAACTCATTATTTTCTCTCCACACTAACAAACATTGAACCTCTAAGAAATTAACACGAATTCTACTTAAAGCTTTTTTTTTCATTCTCTCCTTTATCAGTTTTCTGCGTGTTGAGATATTAGTTATCTTTATTATTGTTTTCTCATTTTTTATTTCTCTTTTCTTCTTCTTGTAATTTTCTCAATAGGTTCCTCTTCTATATAAGAGAACCCTAGGGCCTCTCATAATGCAATTCATTCGTTTCCTTCCACATGGTATCAGAGCAACGGCCTTATACCGGAGCCCTGACCTAAAAGAAACCCTAACCCTACCCAAAACCCGTTGCAGCTGCCCCAGCGCCGCCTCGACGGCCCCCACGCCGCCCCAGCGACCGTCGCACCCCTCCCCTTTGGCTCCCGCATTGCCCCAGAGGCCCCAGCATCGCCCCTGCCGCATCCGGCAAGCCCCTTGCACCGCCCGAGCCACCCCAGCGTCATCCGGCGACCCGCGCGCAACCCCCCTCCCCATCAGCCACCTGTGTCGCCCCTAGCCCCGTGCCATGCACCAACAGCCTCCTGCACCGCCCACCAGCGTGACAGGACTCCCACCCAACCCCTAGGGGTGTTGCCTACACCCCAAGACTGTTACCTTGATCGTCCAGATCGCTGTCAACCCTTCTGTGTGCCTCCAAACACATTTGCGAGTCGTTCTAAGGTTTGATTTTGACCGGAAAGCGTAAGTTCAGACATGTAAATCACGTTTTCTGGCCCTAGCAAGGAAAGGGGTTTGGTAAGGATGGTTGTATGAGTTACGTACAACCAATCCTTCTTATGATCGTGCAGACTCGTTTATATCGATTTACTCCCCAGTTGAGTTCCATTGCTTTGCCATCTTATCATCATGTTCGAGAACAAGGGTGACATTTTCTCGTCCGGAGCCTTCAAGGGCCTGGCTCCCATCGCTAAGACGGATGGGACCAACTATGAGTTGTGGTCCATGCAGTTTCTCACCCTCATGCAGTGCAATAACGAGGAGCACATCCTGACAGATCCAAAGCCAACAGATAAGATTGGGGCAAATGCTTCGTGAAAGCAAGATGATGCGTATGTGCGTGTTTGGCTTTTTAGGACTCTCACTGCAGAAATAGCCAATGATATTCTGATTCAACCCACCACCAAGGCAATATGGGACACTTTGGCATCCATCTATGCTCAAGCGAAGAATGAGGCCAAGATCCTTCAGCTACAATTTGATATCTACAATACCAAGCAGAATGGTTGCTCTTTGCATGTTTACTACTCTTCGTTTTGTGGCATGTTTGAAAAGCTTCATAGCTACATGCCCATTATGACATCTACTGAGAAACAGAAGACGTATAGGAACTCCACGATGGGTGGAGTTTTCATGGCTAGACTTGATACAGAGTATGATGCTGCATGTACTCAGCTTCTTACTGGAGCTACCATACCTCCCATAGAGGAGGCCTATAGCCGTCTCAGCCAGATCATCATCCCTTCGACAACCATGTCTTCGCCTTCTTCAACGATGGCTGCTTCTCGTAGCCAGGGGGCTATCTAGTTCATAGGGTGCACCCCTTGCAACAGAGGTAGTGGACGCTAGCGTGGTCCTTGCACTTACTGTCGCAAGCCTGGACATGCTGAGGATACATGCTATCAGAAGCATGGATATCCTGTTTCTGGTCGAGTATCAGAGCATATTTTATCTTCTGAGACTTCAGCTCCCCAGGTCGGTCCTCGCCTGTATGATATTGTCTCTCGTATTCTAGAGATCATGACTCCTACTACTGACACCACCACTACAACGGCCAGAGCCTCTTCGAGCTCCTTAGGTATCACATATGCTTTTACTGGTAGTACGGATACAGACATGACAGAGTGGATCATGGATTTTGGTGCTTCTCACCACTTGTGTGGATACAGAGCGCAGCTGAGGTCCTACATGACTATACCACATGGCAGATGGGTTGTCATTGCTAATGGTAACCACTTACCAGTGACATGACAGGAGGAGGTGTATTTGACACCGTCCATGCGTCTTAAGAATGTTTTATATGCTCCCGCCTTTCAGATGAATTTACTTTCTATTAGTCAGATCATTAAGGATCTACATTGTCGTTCCATCTTTGACCCTTCATCTCTTGTGTTTCATGACATACTCATGGGCAGGGTGATTGAATGTGGCCGTGAGCAGCGGGGACTCTACAGACTGGTCCAACCTCCTCATGCTAGTGTTTCTACTATACCTACTGGACCTGTCTCTCCATATCTGTGGCAACTTAGGTTTGGACACCTTCCTCTGCAAAAGCTGTCATGTCCTCCCTCAGATTTCTACGAGATCCTCCTTTCAGTGTGAGGCATGCCAACTTGGAAAGCATCATCGTTCCTTTTTTCCATCCTGTCAGAGTCGGAGAAGTTCTCAGTTATTTGAGCTCCTTCATTTAGACATTTGGGGTCCGAGTCATGTTCCTGATCACCAGGGACACTGTTTTTATCTTGTTGTTATCGATGATTTTCTAAACTTTCCTGGGTCTTTTTATTAAAGAATAAGTCTAAGGTTGGATTTGTTATCAAGTATTTTAGTAATGAGATAAAGAATATTTTCTCTGCCAATGTCAAATATCTCCGTTCTGATAATGCCTTGGAATTATGCACCTTACAGTTTTTTAAGTTCCTTAAATCTCACTGCATTGTTCACCAGACCTCATGTGTCTACACTTCACAACAGAATGGTGTTGCTAAGCGCAAACACCGTCACTTACTTGATGTGACCAGAACTTTGTTGATACAGAGTCGTGCTCCTCATGCTTATGCTTATTGGGTTGATGTTGTCCTTACTGCTTGCTATTTGGTGAACCGTATGCCCTCGTCCGTGTTAGGAGAAAAGATTCCTTTCTCGATTGTGTTTTTCGAGAAGGATATTTTCTCCCTTACACCTCGTATGTTCAGATCTGTTGCCTTTGTTCATGATATCTCTCCAGGTCGTGACAAGCTCTCTCCTAGAGCTGTCAAGTGTGTGTTTGCCGGCTACTCTCGTACCCAAAAGGGGTATCGTTGCTTTGATCCGCTAAGGCGGAAATACTTTGTTAGTGCTGACGTTACTTTCTTTGAGTCTATCATGTATTTTTCTCCTACAGGTGACATACTTGCTCCATCTGACTCTAACAATGAGATATACATGCCTTCATCTCCTACAGTCGGTCCTCCACCACCACCTCCACCTCCACCTCCACCTCCACCACCTGCTCCTTTGGCTCAGTTTTTGCCACATGTTTTTACTCACAGGTCTCGCTCTGTTCCCCCTGCTCACAAGCCTTATCCATCATCCAGTCCAGTGCGCCTCAGTTATGTAATGAGCATATTGTTTCTGCTGATGGCACTACTGAGTTGTTTGTGTAGCAGGATTTTAGACAGGATGAGCAGGTACCCTCTCCAGAGGGAAGCCTACAGGCTTCGAACTTGGCAGATGATCTAGACATACTGATTGCTCTGCGAAAGCATAAACGGGCGTGTGCTAGTTACCCTCTTGCAGCCCAGGTTTCTTTGAGCAGGTTGTCAGAGGATTTCAGGAGGTTTACTCTAGCATTATCAGCCGTGCAGATACCACAGACATATCAGGAGGCTCTCAAGGATAGTCAGTAGAGGGTAGCTATAAAGGAGGAGATGGTTGCGCTACATTCACGTGGTATGTGGAGTGTTGTTTCTGCTCATGTTGATGCGTATGTTGTGGGATGCAAATGGGTGTTCACTGTGAAACATCGTGCGGATGGCAACGTGGATCGCTATAAGGCGAGACTTGTGGCACGAGGGTTCACCCAGACATATGGGGTGGACTATCAGGATACTTTCTCTCCAGTTGCCAGACATTCTACTCTGCGTATTCTACTTTTTGTTGCTGTGACATTGGCCCCTTTATCAGCTTGATGTAAAGAATGCATTCCTCTATGGCGATCTACAGAGCCCCCTGGATTTCTATTGAGGGGGAGTGTCAGAAGGTTTGCAGGCTACACAAGGCTATCTATGGCCTTAAGCAGAGTCCAAGAGCATGGTTCTAGAAGCTCTCGGACTTGATAGAGCAACAAGAGTTTGTGAGATCAACTGCCGATCACTCCTTGTTCATACAGAGGACCCAGAGAGGTACTATAATCATTCTTGTTTATGCTGATGACATTCTTGTTACAGGGGATGACAAGCAGGGCATTCAGGGTGCCAAGGACTTCCTGGATCAGTAGTTTGTGACCAAGGATCTTGGACATTTACGTTACTTCCTTGGACTAGAGTTTGCCAGGAACCATCGAGGTCTTGTGATGACCCAGAGGAAGTACGTTATAGATCTTCTTTCAGAGACATGCATGGCAGATTGCAGACCTGCCACTACTCCTCTTGACCCGAGCATGAAGCTCTATGATGATGATACTGAGGATGTTGACAAGAGGAGGTATAGAGAGCAGGTTGGCAAGCTACTATATGTGACGATTACCAGACCCGACATATCATTTGCCGTGAGCAAAGTAAGTTTATGGAGCAGCCCAAACAAGCACATATGGATGCAGTCCATATGATTCTGAGATACATGAAGACTTTACCCAATACTAGACTTCTTTTCAGCAAAGGCACATCTCTGTCAGTTACAGCATATGCAGATGCAGTCTATGTTGGGTGTCTAAAGGATAGAAAGTCTACATCAGGCTTTGCTGTGTTCATAGGGAATTCTTTTGTTTCATGGAAGAGTAAGAAGCAGATTGTTGTTACCAGATCAAGTGCCGAATCGGAATACAGGGCCATGGCACAAGCTAGTACATAGATGATGTGGGTCAGATCTGTTCTTACTGACCTAACCATAGATGTGCCTCTTCCCAGGGCACCTCCAATCTCATAATCAGGTTGCTCTTTTCATTGCCAACAACCCAACCTTTCATGAGAGGATGAAGCACATCGAGGTGGATTGTCACTACACTCGTGACATGATACAGAAGGGTATTATCACCACTGCACATGTCAGCTCTGTAGACCAGACAACATATGTACTTACAGAGGCTCTAGCGAGAGGACCTTATCAAAGATGTTGTTCCAAGCTGAGTCTGATTGATATCTACGCTCTAGCTTGAAGGGGAGTGTTGAGATATTAGTTATATTTATTATTGTTTTCTTATTTCTATTTCTCTTTTCTTCTTTCTGTAATTTGCCCAATAGGTTCCTCTCTTATATAAGAGAATGCTAGGGCCTCTCATAATGCAATTCATTCGTTTCCTTCCACACAACGCATACACTTTTTTCACTTGTATCTGAACCAGAAAGAAAACAAAAATAAACATGGATTCTCGGGTAGACATGTTAAGCTAGTTAATCAGTTCTCTTACTGAAACCACAAAACTCCTTAGCATAGACTTTCATGAGTAAATCCATTTTTTTGAATTATTTTAAGCTTATAATCCAAGACACATCTTTTTTATTATTTATTTCTAATAGATAATGTTGTTACTTGTTCTTTATTTAAACACCACCTCTTAAAGAAATAAATACTAATTGCAACATAAATTAAATTTTCCTTCTTTCCTTCTGCCTGCTTTGTGCGCATCCACTTTTCCACTTTTGTATCTAAACTAGAAAGAAACAAAAAGAAATGCTAGTTGTCAGGAAAAAAAATGCTTAGGGGGTGTTTGGATAGTGGGTTTAGGTGGGTTAAACTGGTTGCAGGTAACCCATTTTTGGGTTTTGGTGTTTGGATAGAGGGTTAAACTGGGGTTGGGTTAGAAGTGGGTTTGGGGTGATATGATTGTATTGGAGTTTGAAAAAGTGAGTAGTTATTGTGATGTGATTGTATTGGAGTTTGAAAAAGTGAATAGAAGTGGAGTAGTTTATATTTTTTAGATGAGATGATGGTATAATATATTATTTTTTGATAGGATTGATGATGTAAAATTTATTTTTTTAATTTTTTAAAAAAGGAATAAAGTGGGGCCCACGAGGAGGGAGAAAACATGAGTTAGGGGAGTTAAACCACCCCAGGGGTGGTTTAACCTTGTAGCCGAACACACCCTTAGCGAGTCAGCCAATTCTCTTTAGGAAACCAAAAAACTCGTTCAATGACATTCATGAAAGGAATCCAACCATTCAGTTTTTTTTTTCAATCTTCTATTCCAAAACATCTTTTTTTTTCCAATTACATAATGTTGTTATGTCATCTCTCCTTTGTTTCTTTCTTTTTTCAGCTCATATTCTTCACTGTTTCCAACATGCCTTTTTTTCAAATACATAATGTCATCATGTCTTCTTTCTTTGCTTTTTTTTCCTTTTTTTTTCAACTCAGTTTCTTAACTGCTTAAATTCTTTCCCCTTTTCTCATTCATTTTCCCTTCATCTCCTCCGCCATATTTTTATACTTCTGCCTTCGTTCCTCCTTTTTCCTCATTTCATTCATTTTTCTCACTTGTATCAAGCCAACTAGGAGATTTGGGACACGACGATAAAACATATTATGGATTAAAATACCTTATTTTGACTCATTGATTTAAATTATCTAAAATTCCTAGTTCTTGGAAATTTCAGTTTGGATATGTAAGTCCCATTTTCGACCAAATGTGAACAGTAAGAAGCATTTCAGTTGCATATAATTCAAGAAAAACCATTGTTTATAAGATGAAAAAGAACAAATACTTTCCTATTAATGATGCCTTATAAAAACCAAGGCATAAGTAATACAAGTGAAAAAAAATGATTTTATTAAATTCTTGGCCTATATTGAGATGTAGCCGACCCTACTTATAGTGAGAGAAGGCTTAGTACATTTATTTCATGACCTATATTGAGATACACAACATAGAAAGTCAGACTCATTTGGTTCAAAATAAAGTGATTGCACTTTCTATGAAAATTTCTTTGTATTACAGCGTACTGTGTACCAATGATCTCAATTTCTAGAAACCCAGTGGAGAAGGCAGCTCCTAGTTGCCAAGCAAAAGTTCCAAAGTCGAAATTTCCTATGGAATCCTGTTCTCCTTGCCAAGAGTTCAGCCTTCGTATACTATTCAAACAATGAAAACATCTGGCAAAAGATTTCCTATATTCGCAGTACTTATTCTTTTGGATAATGATCGAGATCTAAACAATCATCAAAAGCGTTTATTTCTCCTTGCCGGGCAAGAAAATCCAGATAGGAAAACTCATTGACTACATCGACTTCTCCCTGCTAAACAAATAGAGCAAAAACGGAATTAGGAGGGAAAGAAATAGGAAAGAGAATGACAATATCCTCTCAACTAAAGCCCTTGAAACTTCTAAATTAAATAGCTATTAGAATATAGGTTACCAAATAATATGACATTGAATACAGCTGAAGATACGAGGGTGTAATATTCTCTTTGACTATTGTCATTACAGTGAAGTACGTCATTATTGCCATTTGGAAAAGGAAATACAGTTTGTGCTCTTGGATGCAGTCTTATTCTATAAAAAAATGTTATTGCAGAAGGAAGATATTAATTGTTTCCATGCATGTGAAATATAGTGTCACTTCTAGTATGATCGGATTTTAGCTTAATCCGTGTCCAATCCAATCTTAACAGATTTTTATTTTTCGAATCCAATCCAATCCATCAAATACTAAATCCAATCCGATCCAATCCATCGGATTACGGATTGAATCGGATTTTTATACTCGCATTTTTCCGCTCAATAATCTACTCTCTTGTGTTTGTATTTTATAGCCTCGTAACTCTTGACATTTGAATAATATATAAAAATCGATAAGATGAACAGATGTAAAAAGATAAAGACCAAATAAAATGAAGTTGAAGGAGTCCATTAGTTCATTATAAAAATTTGAAGATTATACAATCAAATTAAATGATTACATTGAATTTGAAATTCAAGTTCCTTCTTATAATTGATGCATTAGTTTGCTTTTTTACAATTAGTTTATAATAAATGATTCAATTAAGAATTATACAAGTTATCAAATAAGGATACATAGACGACTTAGATAAATAAAATATGTGATCTCTTTAGTCGGATATTGATGAAGACCATGATTAACCCAATCACTTCCAAAACACCATTCAGAGCTTTATAATATATCATTAACAAACAAAACAACAATCAAATAAAAATAGTACTTGTTTGAATATTCAAGATAAAATTAACTTAAATATAGCCCACCACTTGAGAAACATACCTCACATTTAGATTAGACTTCAAATAGAATTTATTTGTAAGATTATACCTATACTAAAAATATACATATTTTATGAAAAATATGATAAAAACGTATATAAATTTAAAAATGAAAGGAATTGAAGTGATGCTTATTTGTTCTTAGATGGGAGTTGTACATTTGATCATGTAATTGATCTAGTTCCATCCATGCAATAAGGTTTCAAGCTAGAGCAAGTAAAAGATAAGAATCAAAGGGGTCAAGAATAACCAACAAATGTACTAGGAAACTATCCCAAAATCATATTTCTTTTAATAAAGATCAGAAGAGTGAGGACAAATGGTGTCTCATGGGAGGGGGGAGGCATTGTATGAGGCAGGTGGCAACATCGCGAGGGAGGGGGTGGTGGGTTGTATAAGGGGAATAATGTTGTGCAGGGCGGGCAACATCAAAATGGTCTGAGAAAGAACTAACAGGAATATTAGCAATTAAGAGTGAATTGAGAGGGGGGACTAGGAGGAGAATAACTGAACATGGTTTACAATTTTACAATTTAAAGTCATACTTTGTTATTTTGGAGATTTAACATTTGATTTTCAAGAGATAAGAAAGGGTGGTAGCAGGAGGACTTGTATCTAAGATTAATACAAGACAAAATGGTATGAATGACGATGATTATGGTCATACGGGAATTCGAAATGGATGCACATAGATATTATACATATGTTTGTATGTTTCTTTGTTTATTTGTATGTATGTGTGTATATATGTATATGTGTGCATTAACGGATTATTGGATTGGATCGGATCGGATCTCAGAAAGATCCAATCCAAACTATACTTAAACGGATTTGAAAAATTCCAATCCGATCCAATCCATTAGAATGATAAAACCAAACCAATCCAATCCAATAGCATCGGATTGGATCAAATTACGGATTTTATCTGATCTATGTGCACTCTTAACTTCTAGGCATGATTTCTTTGATAAATGAGGTAACATTATCCTCAAAATAGAAGCACACTTAAGAAACACAACAAAAAGTACAAAAAGATGCACAGAGGATGATATCGTTAGACATCAAATATAGTAGTATCCAGATAATAAAAAATGTACAGAAAGCCCTAATCTAAATGTTCAATTAAATAAAAGCATAAGTTATTGAAATATCTATTTCAAATAAAATGTGTTTCCTATTGTTATTTTATTGATTTAATACAAGTACCTCAAAATCTCGAACATTGAAGCAGGAATCATATGATCCTTCAAACTCCGGGAAATCCTAAGGGAGAACTCTCTTTCTTGAATATTCGGAGTCATCATAATAGGCATATCTGCAACATTGAGATATGATTTTCTGTCAAAAGCACGAGATTGGTCTTCGATTGGGACAAACAATAGGAAGAGTAATAGGATAGTACCATCAATGGCTATGATTTGATCGTTTGTGACAGTAATCTCTTGTGGTTGCATCCAATTTGATGACACATCTTGCAACAGCTGCTGTCCATTATTACAGGACTGTGTATTATTTAGAAAGCGCTCCTGCTCCTGTATATAAAATTATTTATAAGTGCTTCGTAAATAATACTAGATTCAGTCAGGATTTATGAACTCATTTTGTGAAAGATATTCAACTTAGTTCAGTCAGTCGACTAAGATTTTACAAACGTTTAATATCAATTGACAACAATTTTATTGAGCAAACATCAATCTTTTAAGCAATTTCGACTAACTTAACACTACCTCCTGTCTGTGCAGAATTTCTTGGTCTCCACTAATAGAGTGGTCATGGCCTTTATGTGGTCCGTCTACATTTTCTATTTTCTTTCGTTGAATGCATCTGATACATCTGTAGAAAATTGATTAGATAAAGTAGAAAGACCTAATCTAAATGTACAAGTAGATAAAAACAGAAGTTAATGAAACATCTTTTTGAAAATGTGTTTCCTATTCTTATTTTGTTGATTTGATACAAGTACCTCAAAATCTTGAACATTAGAGCAGGGATAATATGATCCTTCAAACTCCGAGAAATCCTCAAGGGAGAACTCTCTTTCTTTGACATTTGGTGTCATGATAACAGGCATATCTGCAACATAAGATAATGATTTTCTGTCAAAAGCACAAGATTGGTCTGCAATTGGGACAAAAAATAGGAAGAGCAATAGGATAGTACCATGGATGGCAACGATTTGATCGTTTGTGACATTAATATTTTGCATTTGCATCCAATTTGATGAAACAACATCTTGCAACAGCTGATGTCCATTATTGCAGGACTGTGTATTATTCAGAAAGCACTCCTGCTCCTGTGTTTAAAATAATACTAGGATGTAACCCGCGCTTCGCGGCGAGAAATAAATTGATTATTAATGTAAATTTTAATATAATCGTAATTTTTAATTAAATAAAAATTGTCTGACATGAAAAAAGTGTAAGGAGAATAAACATGATAATTAAAATTAAATGAATTTTTCAATCTAAAAAAACTACAAACATCTATAATAAATATGAGGCCATAGATGTATACAGTTATATAAAAAGATGGATCCCATAGATAGTAATATCATTGTATATTTGACCAACATTGTAATTCTTTAATTATGAATTAAATGAAATATGTAGTGAATTTTCAAAATATAACTTCTAATTATAGTTTTTCAAATTATATGGCACGTTTTCGCATATGTGCTCCCAAAGGTGCAAAATACAAATAGAAAATAAATATTCAGACACACATATGTTGTTCCTAAATACTAACCTCAAATACAAAATGTAAAATCAATAGGTTTTGAATAAAAAAAAATCTAATGGTAAGGTGAAATTTCCAAATGCCGCGGAAAGGAATCATCCCAATTCCTGAGATGCTAGTATGTGCTTAATTATACATATTTTTTTTAAAATGAAACTTTCTACTATTTATTTAGAATTTATTTACCTATTGATTTTAAGAAAGTCCAATATCTACAGAAATGAAGATGTAATTCTTTGATGGCTATCGTTCAATAGAAATCTTATGTAGGATTCTAACATAAAATTAGACTGATTCGACCTTTTATTCTAACAAATTCTAATTGGATTATAAAGTTTAAATATGTAAAATAACTGATTGGATTGAACCGTTGTCAAAAATATATAAGGGCATACGTACATTGCATTTACATGTGATTTTCTTTCAAAATGTCACGTATCATCTAATATATTCGTATGCGATACCATGAATTAACTTTTAAACGTGAAAGAGATACAATTCTAAAATTGATAACTCGTTTTCCTATTCCACTATACATATTTCATCACGATCATTTTACTCATACCTTTTAGTGTTATTTTAACATACAACTCATTAGGAAGGAAAAGAAAGATGAATTTGGGATAAAAATATAAAAAAACACGACATCTCTTTTAACAGATTTTTCATTCTCCACATCTATCTCAATAATCAAATTATAACATGAAACCGTGAACTTGAAAATATGTTATTTATTTTGGAATATGCAAGTATAATAAATATAATACAATCTAAAATGCAATGAAATATGTGGAGATCAATGCAAATATTTAATAGATTGATTAAAAAATAAGATCTGCTAAAATTTGATAGGATACGATTAAGGTAGAATCCTATCCATTCAAATTCATGTGAACTCATGTTTATTAATTTGCATAAACATTGCATGTTTACTACTATCCGATGTAGTGAAATTTTTAAATAAATATTATCCCTAGATAGTGGAACGTGGCGGGTATCTACAACTCCTCTCCCAGGGTCATGATCCCCACTCCCTCAACATATCATCTTTATTTGTAATATTTCGTAACATACATGTATACATACATATATATAGTAATAATACTTTGAGTTGAATTTTTTTCTAAAATATTGTAAGGCAAAATCCGATCCATTCAATTTCACGTGAACACGTGTTTATTAGTTTGCATAAACATTGCACGTTGTTATTGTCCAATGGTCGGACAATGGTGAATTTTTTAAATAATTATTCTCCCTAAATTGTTTAACGTGGCGGCCATCGACAGCTCCGCTTGCGGGGTTGCGATTCCCACTTCCTCAACTTATCAGCTTTAATTGTAATATTTCGTACATGCACATGCAAATACCTACACGTATACATATATAGTAATAATACTTTGGGTTGAACTTTTCTAAAATAATGTAATATTTTTTTTTGAAAGAAAAAGGGTGACATCCCGAGCTGGGACTCACCGCACATGTAATATGTGTACTTAAAATATCAAAAAGCACATGTAATTATTATTGTCGTTACAATGTATCTTAGATATATTTTTCAAAAATTACGTTAATTTACATTATAGATGATGGCTGGGAAGAATAGTTTTTAAAAATTTATATTTTATGTTTCTAAAATATTAGTTTTACACATACATTTTTCAAATTTTATAAAACGATATTAATAATAGGATTATATGGGGTTGCCGCCATATATTTTTATCACTATATCCTTTTTACATGTCATTCTAATTTTGTCAGAAACAGAGACTCATATGCCCTTCATTTAGAGCAGGTTGATTACAGTAATCTTTAGACAATTAAAATTACATGTTCTATATAGAGGGTATAGAAGTTTCTATTTCTAACGAAATTCAAATAACATATTAGAGGTATATTTACATGAATATACATGATGATATTTTTCAAAAAAAAAAAACAGAAAAATGCGGCGGTGGCAACCATGTTGGCTGCTCTACGAGGACATCCCCATTTTCCCTTAATAATATATGTTTTTGCCATTATTTATATAATATTACTATGATTCTAAATTTAGAAATATAGAAGGAACGAGGGAAAGTGCACCTTAATTGAGGAGAGAGAGAGGATGGGAAATGTCGAGAATTTAAAAGGAGAGGCTATTTGTGTGTAGGGTTGCTAATTGGATTGAATCATTCGAATTCGATTAGGATTCGTTCGATAAAAATTCGAAAAAAGTTCGATTTGAAATCAAATGAACTGAATTTGAATTTAACTTTTGGATTTGATTCCCAAATGAATCAAATCTGAATTCATTTAGATTCGTTCGATAACAATTCGATTTGATTCGACACACACACACACATATGATATGGTATGAAGAATTATATATATGTAAATAAATGTAGCATATATTTTGTAAAATCCCCACACATGATACATAACTTAATATAATAAATAAAATTTTTCATCATCTTATTCTAAACATCCCAATTTTTGAGATGCACATTGCATACACCATACCTCCTCTGTACTCCCCCAAATTATCTCTCTCCCCTCGTCACTCATGAGAAAAAAAATCCTTATATTTGCTTCTGCTCTCCAACGCCGCCACTCGCCAGCTCCAACCTCTCGCTCCTACTCGCTCTCTCCAACGTTGCATGCTCTAGCCTCCCCCTCTTGCTCGCTCTCTCCAACACCACCGGCTCCAGTCTCTCGCTCCTGCTTATTCTCTCCAACGTCATCGGCTCCAGTCTCCCACTCATGCTCACTCCCACCACTGACAACACCACCCTCCCAGTAGCCAACCCCACCACCAGATACCGCTCCCCCCCACCGTCAACAAGGACACCGGTTCTAAACTCACCAACGTCGCCAACATCTCTCAATCACCCCCGCAGCTATTGGTATTACCACACATCCCCCTTTTACCCTAAAATTTTAAGATTTAGGTTCTATTCAAATAATTTATTTGATTCTAAAATACATCATTTGTAAACAAACACATACTGTAGTTTTAAAAACCATCCCGATATCGTAGATTTCAAATTTCTAACAATCTTTTCCTTAATCACACTCTTGATCCTCCCATCCATCGTAATATCCAGATCTTATGATAAGGACGACCAAGCATTTGAATACAAATAATATCATAGAGACAATTATGGTATGAATAAATTTCATGGATTTTGAGCTTTGACTAAATGACTAAATGTGCAAAAAATCATAGCTACAACTAAATTCCATTTCTCATCAAAATTACAAGGGGACTAGGTTATCAAGAAGGAAATATCATCATAATCTTTAATAAGCACAACTACGCCCCTATAAGAGTGCATTGAAATGAGGTAAGAGTGTTACATATTAGAAAATTGAAAATCAAAGCTATACCACCTGAGTTCTCAGTCCAATCTGTCGTTTTTTATATACCTCAGATGTTGGATTCAACTCCATAAGTCAATTCACATCGACCTTTTATGGTTCTGATGGAATTTAGTGATTCTTTTTTTTCAGATATCATGGAGATAGGTCATAATGGGAGGGAAGATAAGGAGGATTCTTCAGAGAAATGTGGAACACAATCTTCTGGTTATTATTTGGACATGTATATCTATTAATATATGTCTTGTATTTCTATATTGGTATGAAATTTAAAATATAATTTTGAGTATGTGTTTTCATTTTATTTTTAGAAGTCTAATTCAAACATACCATCTTCTCAAGATAGTGTCCATGAGAGGGTTTGAGCATGATGATGATATTTATGAAAAAGTGGAAGAAGAGGGTGAAGAAATAGAAAAATCGATTCCTGAAATAATTAATAAGATTGATAGAAAGAAAAGATCAATGGTTTTATGAATCATTTACCAAGTGGAATGTCAGTTGAAAGGTGGAGATGCATTGATTGAATTTTCATCACATGCACAAAAAGAAAAAGACAAATGATTTATCAAGATGTCAATAATTATTTTTTCTTTACATATTCAATTCACCATAGGTGAAAAATAGTAAATGAGGATTGCAACAGACATACACGAACAACAAAAGTTAGGTACTTAAATGCAATTTATATTATCTATTGAATTTTACCGTTTATGTTAAAAGTTTTTTTATTTATCTCAATTATTTTTTTCACAAATTAGTACCACAAAGTCTATTCAATTCTTTGAAACTTAAAATATTATTAATATAAAGTTTTTATTATTAGTTATGTTATTAAATAAAATTCTATTTCGATATAAAATGAATCGAATTTGAATATTCGAAGCTGCAAACGAATTGAATTTGAATTTAGATTAGAAATTCGTTTAATATTCGATTCGAATTCGGATTTGAAAATTTTATAATGAATTGAATCTGAATCTAAGTCGATTCGAATGTATTCGATTCGATTAGCACCCCTATTTGTGTGGGGAGGAGAGAGAATTTAAAAGGGAGAGAGAGAGTGAGAATTTAAATATGGTAGACATCAAGTGAAAGAATAACAAACAAAACATGGCAAGAGAGGAGACAATTCTTCAGGCATCCATGTTTCAAAAAATTGAGAAAACACACAATTTTAATATAAGTGCCAGCGTAAAAAAAATCAGATTTTTATCATGGATATAATAAAAATCCATGTACTCAATCCTACTTAAAGTGGGAGAAAGCAATACCATTTATTTATATGAATTTTTACATCTATAACCCTGCATACTTTCGATATTACATACGTAACCCCCTATGATAGTGAATTACATTCAGAACCTTGCATAGTCCTCAACCCTTCAGCTAATCATATACCTACAACCCTCCTCCCGCAAAATCATATAGGGTTACGGGTGTAAAAATCCATGAGAGGTAAGCATTATTTAGGGATCTGGGTGTAGTTCATGATTATGGAGGGTTATGTATGTAATATTAAAAGTATATACGAGTATAAGTGTAAAAATCCCTTATTTATATAATAGACATGAATATCAATAAGATTGAATCTATGTATGTAAATTGTATGGATATATATAATCAGTATATGTTATATAATTTGTTGTATTTGGATATAAAGTAGATACAATTCAAATATGTGCGTGTATAAATCACATAAATACTTTATAGACCAACTTATATATAATCATTTAAATATACTATATTTATTTCGTAGAAAATATATCAAATATAATGAAAAATGCTATAAACACTTGCTACATATAGTTATAAATAAATCTTGAACTATATATTAAGATGGGTATTCAAATATGGACATAGATATACATATATTGAATTGACAACTCTAGCCTTACCTAGTTGAAAATCAATACAGATATAGATATTAATATTAAAAAATGTATAAATATTATTTATTGGAAATCGGATACAAAAATACGCGTGCACACACACATATTTGTATTCATATATATATAAAGCATTGTATAATATTCCTTACTTAGAAGTGTTAATTTGATAGCATTACTTAACGCCACAATAATGGAAGTGTATTCTATAAAAAAGAAATGCGTATGGTTAGTTATACAATTTTGTATATGCTACCAGCACAATGACGTTACATGTATATATCTAAGATATTACACGCACGTACGAGAGAGTGAGAGGGGAAAAAGAAGAGAGAGAAAAAATATAAGGAAGACAATAATCATAAGGAGGGGAGTAGGGTTGACATAGGGAAGAGAAGGACCGACATTTGGTGGATTGAGATGTGAATTTCTTGTGAACAGAAGAGAGGGCTTGAGAGGGGAATCAGAAGGGTGAAATGCAGAGCATCTAAGATGCCACGTGTCACTATAATGGATAAAAACTCAGCTTTAAAATAGTTAATAGATATATCCCTTGGTAAATAATATTAGATTCAGTCAGGACTTATTAACTGATATTCTGTAAAAGATATTCAACTTAATTCAGTCAGTTGATTAAGATTTTATAAACGTTTGAAATGAACTGACAACAATTTCATCGAACAAACATCAATCTTTCAAGCAATTTCGACTAACTTAACATTACCTCCTGTCTGTGTAGAGTTTCTTGTTCTCCACTAATAGAATAGCCATGGCATTTATGCGGTCCGTCTCGGTCTTCTTTCCTTGAATGCATCCGATACTTCTGTAGAAAATCGTATTGCATATTAGCCAAAACAAATATTAAACTTTTCTGATACACTCAGTCATTTTCAGTAATGGCAATCATTTTTTCCAAGTCAATAATTAATATGAAAATACAGGGCATCAATTCTTCATCTGACGTATTCCCATATAAGCGTAGTAGTCCATTTGCAACTAAATGTAGGTGGCTCACAAACTATACCTGCAGGTGGCTCGCGACTACATGGCGACTGAGTCTATCATCTTCCATCAGCTCCATGATTTTTCTCGGCACGGCCTCTGCATCATTTATGTGTGTATTAATCTCAGAAACAAAAGCCAGAAAATAAAAGTGAGACAATGTAGAACTAAGCACTTTCAATGCCAATTGATTCGACGGTGGAAACAAATTAACGGCGGGTGTTGGGACTCCACAAGAACCGCTCCTTCTTTCTCGTCGGATGCATGGCTGAATCCTCACTGCCATCCTCACAGCGTGTTCATGGAAACGCTTGGGCGGACTTGTGACACGAGACAACTCTGTGATGGGTTAGGGCTTGGATCCATGACAACTGGGGCACGGTAAACATCAACTGGACAACCATTCAAACCAGTGGCACTGACTTGAACGACACCGTCGGAACAGGAAGTGGAACTTCCGTGGACTCGGTCAACTCCGTTTTCCTTTTCTAGTCGAGCACGATAATTCTATGTAACGCAACACAAGTAGACAGAATTAGATAAGGGAACCCTAAAAATCAGTGTACAACACGATCCTTGAGAAAAAAACAGAGTGTATGACGTAGGAATGGGGGTACTGACCGATGATATAGATGGAATCAGAATGAGAAATAATAAAAGTACCTGGAGGTGGCTGGCGACCTTGTCTCGGGTTAGCCCTTGGGCACTAATAACGTTCAGAATTTGGGTAGGAACAACGCCTGCAACCCGTCCTTCATCAGTTTCCATGTTGCCGAGATCAATCGAAAGAGAGGGAGGGAGATGAGAATACAAACATTTAGGCCCGCCACACATCTCGACTGCAACGGCAAATTTCCATTGGAGTTCGGGGGTCCGGATGAACCTCCCCTCCTTGTTATTCCCATCATCGCCCGTGCTGCTCTCCAATCCCTCCTCCGGCGACGAATTTAGGGCTTCCTCTAATTCCGCGAGGTTTTGCTGCAGATCCATCGTCTGGATTTCTTGATCGATCGAGAGAGAGCGAGGAGAGTGAGAGTGGTGAGTTGGAGTGGGGGCAACTGACCGATACAGTTGGGGTTTATATAGGGCAGATGTTGCCCACCCCAACCGATGGCGTTAATGGGCCACATGCAGTTACTTTATTAAATAAATGCTTAAATTACTAAACCTTTGGCTATTTTAAAAATATATAAATATATATTATATTTCAAATGATATTTGTTAATGGAGTTAATATTCTAAGGTGATATTTTTGTCATTTTGATAAACTTCAAATTTGAGTATTATTTAAATCTATTATTATGTTGAATTTTCAAATAATTAATAACTTTGATGATTTTTATTTTTTTTTGATAAATCTAATAATTTAAACTTTTTAAAACCAGACGCTAAGGATTTAAGCAAGTTTTTGAAACAAAGAATTCGTGGTTAAAGAAAATAATAAAATTTAATTCATCTATAAGGAGTGCTAGAATTAATGGAAGAGACAAATGAGCTTAAATCCCATTTTTTTTATCAAATTTACTTATAATTTCAATATTTTAATGTTTATTGGTTTAAATGGTCTATCATCAGAACAGAATTAATAAGTATGGGTGTACATGGATCAGATAAAATCTGTAAACCGGTCTAATATGTTGCTATTGGATTGGATTGGATTGGTTTTATCATTCTATTGGATCATATCGGATTGGAATTTTCAAAATCAATTAAACCATGGATTAATCGGATCATTATCAAAATTTAATCTGATTAAATCTGTAAATCCATTTACATTATATTATACATAGACACATATATACATACATGTATACACACCCACATACATATTAAAAAAGGAAATGCATCTTTGCAGTTTGCGGAATTAAAAGCATGTATGACCACATACATAGAGGATCGGTGATGTACAATACCGCTCTTGGAACGAGTGACTTGAAGGAGCTGAAAAGGTTATGATTATGATATATACTTGTATGTTGATGTACGAAGCAATTGGTGATGTGGAGAATTGGTAGCACCTGCATACTAACTTTTTATTTGCACAATTAACAAATTTGGGATAGGACTATTACAACAATAGTATGTCCTTATTTGAGAATATGCCCTTCTCTAAGGATTCAAGAATGTAATATCTTAATAATTGTTAATGATCAACCGTATAAAGAATTTTTTTAATTACATAAATACATATTTGGCCACCCGCATTTGAGGTTTGCGGCCAAGGGGATCATCCATGCCACAGTGCTATCTCTAAGGCATGAGTGTTAGCTACGGATGCCTACGGAGGCACCCCAACCCTAAGGCATCCTTTTTGCCTTAGAGCCATAGTGTGAGGTCCCATCCGTACTAAGACCACAGACTATCATGAAGCTTGGTTACTCATATCCTGATCAAACAACAATAATAAAAATGTAATTCTTTGTCATATCGGTTACTCAGTTGTTTCTTTGCACACATTTAAATTATATCTTGCTTGTTGTTGTATAGTTGTTTATATCGTATTGGGCAACTTTGCTTATAACGTACCTACATGTGAATCCACGGGTTCTCAGCAGAAGCTGCAACAGTGAGCGACACTTGGTTACTTGGAGTTACTTCTTTTTGTGCAGCTACACGATTCCTCCCTATGGTACAATTACTTGTAGCTCTTAATATCTTCCCTTACTTGTAGCATTTTGAGAGACATGTCATGCATAATGTATGTTGAGACGCATTTCTTTCATGCAAACATGCATATTTTGTGGACATGGATGGACATTGCAAATGTAACGGATGGAAATGTATTGGACAATGGAACGAATGAGAATGGAAATGGGATGTGATTATAGACAGGTTGAATGCAAGAAAATTTTAAATTTCTAATGTTTTATGATATTTCCTCCTTCTTATGTGTTTGTCACGTGATTCGAATGTGGAATGAATGTGTGTGGAATTAGTTTACCGAGTACCCGGATCCTAGGGAGATGAGGGCGTCACAGCTTGGTATCAGAGCAGTGGTACTCCATTCCATTCCATGCATATCATTCCTTATCGGTGTTCGAATACTAGATATTGTTGGAAATCTTCTGACCTGATAAGAATCCAAAGGAGAACAACATATTACATACATGCCCATATGTCTCTCTTAATATCACTCTTGAATAAAGCATATATTAATGACTTGGTTCTTTATGCAGAACTATGCCGCCTCGTGTAGAATACGATGTGGCGTAGTAGCTCGCTTTCCTTGTATAGACAGTACATGACATCCAGCAACGCCAAGAGGCGATTGAGCAACGGTTCTAGCAGCAAGACAACTCCTCATACCGTCCCTCTCACGACGGGGAAGAGAGTGTCGATCTATCATTCTCCATGGAGACTGAACAGATGGAAGATACTGATGCCTTACAAAGGCATCAAAGCACATATGCATCCTACCAGCGGGCGATTGTACCACAGTTCTACAGTACCACCACCCCGTACGATGCAGAGTTGTGGATGACACATGTGGCCAAAGTTCTGAGGATGATACATGCACCCGAGGACACTTGGGTATCTTTTGCAGAGTACTCTCTAGCTGGGTACGCAGAGCAATGGTGGAATGCCACCAAGGAGCACCTGACCGAACCCCTCACTTGGGAGATCTTCTTTGATGAGTTCTGTGTAGAGTTCTACCCGGACCATTGGTTAGACGATCAAGGGAGAGAGTTTGCTGAGCTGAGACAGGGGTCGATGACGGCCCAAGAGTACCTGATCAACTACACCGAATTGTCTCCTCATTCCCCTGCTACGACAGCTTACCCACGATAGAACTTGTAAAAGTTTATCCAAGGGATGCGCGAGGAGGTTCAAGACAGACTTTCCACCTTGGACCTTACCTCCATTAAGGAGGCTACTGCGAAGGTGACAAAGTGGGAGGCTACACAACATCGGTTACATGGAGGTTAGTCACAGTTACCTCTACCCGAGCTTAGTAGAGTTACACGTCGAGACTTCTCGCAGTTTCGTAGAGATTGTCGTCACCACTCGACAACGGCGACACCGACAGCAGGTTTACACCATCTCCTACCTTGGGGCAAGCCTTGGCAGGATACAGTTCATTTTCTTCTCGCCCCCTATGCAGACACAGAGCCGTAGTCCTAGGGGCAGCAATTTTGCTTCTGGTGGGAGCTTGTCACAGGCAGACAACCATACTTGTTGCATTTGCAGACAGCCGGGGTAGTTCGTCCTTACTCCTCATTGCATTAATATACATTAAAATAAAGTTTTTTCTAAATTTTGAAAAAATGAATATCATCTCGAGGGGGGACAATTTTTCACAAATTTCGGATAGATGGAGTTAGGTGCCGCAAGGGATGGGGCATGCACCCTTGGGGCTCTAGGTAGAAGCCTAGATGGCCACTATCCCAACCGCTACTTGTAGATGCGATGGTTGGAGGACAAATTGCTTGGCACACCGAGGTGCTAATCTGACGGTGTTGGCCTCATCACTTGCGTGCTCTAGCCCAATGCTCGAGCACGGGCCAAGTATTCATGGTTGGTGGTCTAGTATTTCACTGTTCGCTTAGAGCTAACACTCATGTACTGGCTAGTGTAGGCCACGTTGGTTAGTATTCCGAGTGGGAGTGCTAAGAGGAGAGTATCGGAAAATGTGGTTAATGAAGTCAATTTGAAAATATCACTCCCAAAAGCAAAAAAAAGGATCAATTTGCATGTAAAGAGCATGATCCTATATCTCATTATTGCATTGGTGTTGCATTGTTGGCTTTGTCCAATTTTTTGTTTAATGTATATTGCTTGTCCATGCAAACTAGGAAAGGGTTGTGGGAAGAAATCAAAAAATAGTATAATATTGAAGACATGCATTGAAAGATACTTTATTATGAACACAAAAGTTTCTTTTCCTGATGGAAAATATCCAAAGAAGTCTCAAGTCATAGTGATCATGTAAATTTTCCTAAATCGTGGGAAGACTTCAGTATAATCCTGATGGATGATTGTTAGACATGTGATACATAGTGAGTCATTATGTAATAAAATTGTTGTGAATTATGTCATTCCAGATTTGAAAAAAAATAAGTTTACGTTATTGTTAAGATCCATCGATACGAATAAGGATATGTACCCTAGCCATTTTGTTTATCATACAACTATTGATGTAAATAGTTAGATCTTAGAGGCTAATGCAGAGTTGTAGATTTAAAAAAGTTAGACCGAGGACAAAACCGGCATCACAAAGTATTATTCAAGGATAATCTCAAATCTGAGAAGAGATGGCAATGTTCTCTAAAGGTTTGTATTCGACTGACAATCTTGATGTAGTCATCTGCATATGAATAAAGATTCAAAGGTATTAGATGAGTCACGTTAAAAAGTTAACGTTACAAGATCGAGATACTAAAATCAATATCTATATTGTCATGAAATGGACACATATACTTTGATCGGAGATAATTTTGCATCTATATTTCTGAGTGTGTACATTTGGGAGACCCCTTAGGTTGATGACCTGACAAGGTATATATACTGACAAGATTGTGTGCATAGAAGGGAATATGAGATGTATGATATACTAAAGGGATCACTTAAGTTCATTATTACTAAACTGAAAGATAAGAGCTCACTCATGATATTAGGGTCTCAATAAATTCCACCATTGGCATGATTTAGGAAACAGAATACGAATTCAAGAATGTCATTATTTGCTTTTAGAAAACATATGAGTGATATTGTCGTCCAATGATATGTTGAGAAATCTATTGATAAACCCAAGAAGGTGACAATCATATATGGGATAGACACTTCGGATAATTCAAATCTTCTAGTATATAGGATGCATGAGTATTGAAAATGCTCGAGGTCGATGCGATTGTAATAGATTGTATACCATGACACTTTCATTATAAGGGAATGAGAAACCAAATAGATTTTAGTGACTTCACTTGGAGATCAAATGAATGAAATTTTAAGTGGATTAAATCTCAATCCATATAACCAAATCTATATCCAAAGAGTAGGACATGTTCAGAGTCATATGGAGAATTGGTTTGATATATTATTTAAGCAGATCACTCAAAGTGGTTTAAACTTTGATATTAGAATTAATCTAAATATCAAGTCACTATATGTGGTCTATACAATCTTCATGAATCTATCTCTAAGTAGTTGTGAATGAAGCACATATATCTTAATTGGATAGGAGTCCCAAATCCAATAAATCAATAATATTATTTTGTGAATATGAATAATACATGCAGACTTAAATTAATGTGAATTTCACTCACATTTATTGGAATTAATGGGAATATGATTCACATTTATTGGAACTAACGGGAATATGATTCACACTTAATAAAAAATGGCAAAGCCTTCTCCCACTATAAGTGGGGTCGGCTACATGGATTCTTGCTCAAATCCATGTTGGAAGATTCGATTATTTTTTACTCTGGCCATCGACTACCTAACGCAACCACTGCAAGAGTGGGATTTGGATCTTGGTCTTTTGTGTGGTAGACACATGTAATATAGAGAACCCTAATTCACACTTAATATAGAGGAATAATGTGTATATGATTCATATTAATTAGGATTATTGTAAATGTGATTTACATGTAATTTGAGTAATAATGTGAGTATGATTCACATTTTATTAAGTATACTAAGAATATAGTTCTCATATTAATATTGAGAATAATAAAAAATATGATCTTCATATTTATGTTAGAAGTTGTGTGAATATGATTCTTCAGTGTTAACATTCATCATTGATGAAAGGTGAATGGGATTTACATTTATTATATTGATGTAATATGACTAAGATTCATATTATAGGAGAGAGTCTGCAACGCTGTCTTCAAAAGATAATAGTGCCTCTTTCCATAAAGAGATAATTGATCTTTATTGATTATCGTCATCAACTGCTAATAGAAGTAAAAAGGAAGATTTGAAGAAAAAAAAGAAGATTTTCTCTTTCTTTCCCCCTATGAGAATCCACTATGCCCTCTTATAAGTAAAGTGTTGTCCCCTTTCTTTTCATTTATTCCACTCCTCACAAAAGAAGAGGAAAACCTAAGAGGCTACTTATCCTCTCCCTCTCCCATAATTGTCCACTCTTCTCTCGCTCTGACCCAAAATCCGGTCGTCCCCATGTGCCTCCTGTCTCCGTATTGGTGTGCCCAATAGAAGGAAGGCCATCATATTCTCCATTCTCCATACTCCTGAGGAAGAAGGCAACCTCGTTGAAGAGATCTACATGAAGGAAACCAATGTATGAAGAAAGAAGTAGAGAACCTTCTCTCTTGATTATGCAGGAATAATGCAACTCATCTTCACGCTTACATGGGCATCTTTTATAGACCGATGTGATTCAAGAGGTCTCATACATTAGATACTGCACGCATCAAAGTTAATGATCCCGTACTCTTATGGTTTTTGAAACGGTTGTAAGATTGTTTCGATATCATTCGCATTGCAATACGAATTTTTTCTATGATTGTTATATCACTCATACGATTAACACATGTTTTTATTTAGATTTGATCCATATCGGTGCGTTTTAGTGATGTCCGAGATCAACCCTCCCTTTAACGACTCAATGGATGTTATTGCCATTGAGGTGGAACACATGAACCAAAAATTCATAGTTCCTATTATTATTCGTGGTGAGGTCAATTTTGTGACCTAGAAGGGCAAAGAGAATAAAGGGGAAGTTTCAATAACAAAAAGTGTAATATGAACCCCCAAAGGAAAGATCATTATTCAAGTTCAATATGCAAGCCCATGTAGTTAACATACTAAAATATTAGCTACAATGTGAACAAAACTGCTGAGTAATAGCAATTTTGCATTTTACAATTTTGACTTTTTAGGTTCGTCTAGAAATGTATTATTTTTTTAATGTTTTAGAAGTAACCAATTAAAATATTGTGTTTTTACATAAGTTGCCTCAAATAGAAGAAATTTTCAATTTTAGCCATTAAAAAGATTAATTTATCAAAATCCAAGGTATTTTTCCTCTTAAAATCTTAAGGTAGAGATGTTTATACTAAAATTTAAAAACATAAATTTTGTTTTAGAAGTTGACTCCTAGGAAGAAGTATTCAGGGAAGGGTGACACATTCCCCATTATTTTTTGCATCCTCTTTTTTCTAACTTGCTCGATCGTTCATATAATTTATTGGTAAATGCATAGAGTTAATTGTGGATGGCAAGTGTCTTAATACATTTTATATCTTAAAAGATATGGTTACAACCAATACTCTTATCCTACACCCACTCAATTAATCACTCCCATTTGAGATGATGATAGACACTTCAGTTTTTGTCATTATTGTATTTGGATAGAATAGGGATGGACATCCCTTTGGCATTGATCAATATTCTAATAATATATTTTATGGCGCTAAAAAAATTACAAGGTATTAAAAAAATAGACGTTAGTTGTATTTACTATGGAAACTTCAGTTTTGGCTACTTGTTTTCAATATAATCGTTTATACTTTATTGTTTTGCCATTTTTTGATGTAAAAGAAGCATGCCAAGGCATGCCTTCTATGTTGCATTATTGGTAATGTTTTTTAGCGGAGTTCTAAAAATGTCAAGTTGTTGTACCCATTCAAGACTATTAACAAACAAATTTTATTTCAACTTCTTTTTGATTAACTAGGAGGAAGTAATCTCGGGTCGAACACAAGGAGCACTAACTAAAATGTTTTCTTTTCAATCATTTTTATATCAAGTGTTTGATTCACTGACAAATAAACAATGAGAAGAAATAAACAACGACAAGAAATGTTCACAAATATATATGCATCAAAATATAACAAGGATATACACGAGAGAGAAAATGAATAAAATACACAAAACACAAGAAATCAACTCAAGAAATAAGGAAAAAAAAATAAAATGGAAAATGTTTTTTATGTTTTTAGAATATAATCAGATGTTTTTGGAATTTTAGGAAGAAGAAAATACGAGTAATAAAATAAAACATGCAACCATACATTAGAAAAATAAGGCAAACATGACACTCGAAAAAATGCTACCAATGGCTCAAAATGAAGTCCTAAAACTATGCCTCTAATTTTACTAGATAGGTAAGAACATATAGAAGAAAACAAGACCTTGTTTTTAGATTTTTGACACTATACCAGTTTTTTTAAAGTATTTTTGGATTTCAGGACTCTAAACATATTTAAAGTGTTTTTGGAATTCTGGACTCTAAACTACTAACATTGAATGTCCTTTAGATATGACATAGATATAGATGAGAACAAGCTACAATATGTTTTTTTTGGTATTTTTCAGAGATGCAATGAATAAACTAAAAATAAAAGATAACTTGAAGGTTGAAATGATGTTTTTTATTTTTTAGACTATCCAATAAACAAGATTAAACTACAGAGAAACCCCTTATTATAGAGAAAGATCAGGGTCACATGAACATATTTTTAGATTTTCAAATAAACGAAAGATGCTCCTAGAATATATAAAGTACTCAAAATATTGTAGAAATTCTACAAAGCACAAAACAAAGTATCTGTAGATGAATCTTGGATACAAGTTCGGTATAATTAATTCCTACATATCCAAAATGAGAAACATATATTAGAAATTTAAAGTGCTATCTATGCGTCATCTCTATATGTGAGGATATCTATGCAAAAATGGCATCTTTGGGATCTTTTTTAGCAAAAAAATCCAAGCACCAATGGAAGGTTGAGATTGTTTATGTTTCTTTTTTATTTTTTATCTTTTAGAAGATTTTATATTTTATGAGAAAATATAGTATATAATTAACAAAGTAAAACTGAAATCAAAAGAAAAGGAGTTAAAATGGACTCTGTACAATAGAAAGAAAAGGTTGTAGAACTTTATAAAAATGGGTCCTAGAACCAACCTTTCACAAAAGAGTCTCGATCATTTTCAAAGTATTTTTAGAATTTAAATGTTTTCAAATGATGAAATTTAAAAGTGAGTTGGGGTGAATTGGAATTCATATGCTCCATATATAAAATCTGGATTGCACACATATTGGAAAATGTGAAGCCGTTTCATTTGCCAATTATTTACGATGATTTTTGTGATATTTTTATATTATTCTATAATTTTTTACTGAATGGATGCAAAATAAATCATTTGAATCGGAGTTTTATAATTACAAACGTGTGAAGTTTAAGTATATTTGTGTGTATTTATATCTCTAATAATTTCCTATTTTGTATATTTTGTTTTGTATATTTTTAATGGGTTTTAAGAGATAAAATGATGTTTTTATTTTATGACTATGAATCTATCAAAAACTAATATCAATGCATGCATGAGTGTGTTTTAGATCAATTTTAGGTTCATAGATGCATGAAATATGGTTTCATCAATTACATTGCTCCAAAATTGGGAATTGAAATAATCGATAATCCTAGAGTAAAGAATGTGATAGTTGGTCTCCTTTTGCGAATAGACCAACAAAAAACTCCATAAGTATAAACCATGGAATTTTCAAAAACATTTACATATTAAGGAATTCTTGTTATCAACTAACTCCCATGGTATGTTAATCTTGTGAGTTTTCTTGTCTCCAAGAGAACTCTACAAGGTTGTTCCAAGAAAAAAAACACCATATTGATTTTATAGTTTGAATATTACCGTCGGGAGGATCCGATCCTTCTTGTGAATGATAATATTTCATTTGGAGATGGTACAATCCTCAAGAGAGATATTCTAGTGTCCTCAACATTTGTCGTATGTCCAAAGTTGAAAAGCAACATTCTAGAAAGTGAACAATAAAAAAATTCAAATCGACTTTCAGTGACCACCTCTAACAAAGGATTTATGTTATTCGCGAAATGGTAGGAGCCATCATTTCGAAGTTTCAATGTTGATGCATCGCATCATCATTTGTGAGACAAGTAATGCTTGGTCCTAGCTGTTAGATCAAATTCTCTATGCTTTTTAAACTACTTGCAATATCATTTTAGGAACTTCTCCATTTCAACCGGTGTCTTATAGGTCATGTCATTTGCATGTATAATTATTAAACAAATCAAATTGTGCAATCATGGATATAAATATCAATAATCATAAAGAATGAGTCACAATAAATGCAAATATTAAGGAGTTGATTGAGATTCACAATGAGCATACAAGAACAATCTCATTTAAAAGGACAAGGTCTAGCAGCGACTTGACAAGCAAATATGCCAAAAGATTTTTGTGCGAGATCAGAATGTATGTTTGTTCAGTACAAAGTTAATCATCATTCCAAGTAAATTGCAAATCAAGTGAGAATGATCATACATATTCAAAATGGTACACGACAATGAAAGCATGAAGATTTTAAATCATTTGGTGCAAAGTTGTTCTTGGTAAAAGGGTGGATGTTGAAGCTATTACCTACAACTGTATACCGTTTAGCCCAAATGCAAAAAACACTTTGTGCAAAAAAATTGATTCTATTGACACTTCTTGTGTCTTGTGTAAAGGCTCTGAACCCTCCCACATATCTCAAGACAGATGTTTGTATTTTTTGTATATTCTTGTAGTTTTATAATTACCCATGTGTTAGATCCTAAGCATATGGTTCCAATTAATTTGTTGATTTCTTCGTTTTTTCTTATTCATTTTTGTATTTTCATTCTTTCACTTCAATAATTAAATCCCCATATTTTAATTGTTGGTGGGAGCGAATTGCTATTGAATTTTCATTTTCTTTTAACTTTCATCTTCTTTTCCTTAACCTCCTCATATCTGTATTTGGTTATTGATAACCATCCTGCATAGTATTCTACATATGCCAAGTTGTATTACTAGCTTAGAGTGATTAGCAAATAAAATTATCAAACAGACACCTATTATGTAGGGTTTTTATTAGTTTCCCCTTATTACAATATCAGTTATGCCCCTCCGTTTTTGGAATATCAGTTGTGCCCCTTGATTTCTTCCACAATGATCAGTTGTGCCCCTCGGGTTAGTTGCCATCCATCTCCAAAGCAAACGGACATTAACTTTGAGGATACAAGGGGAATTAAATCAAAAGAAAGAGGTTGAAAGGTTCCCCCCAACCCTCTATTGCTTCTCCAACGTCTCCCCTCCCACCCCCATCCACCTTTGCCCCTTACTCTTCCCACTCCCCAACCTCCTCCCCTTCCCCTCCCTAGCCTCCTCTGCCCCATGAACCTCCTCTTTCCCCTTCCTCTGGCACCGCCCCTCCTCCTCCTCCCATTCCCCAGCCACCTCTGCCCCCTGCTCCTCGTCCCACTCCCCAACCTCCTCCATACCCTACTCCTCCTCCCCCTCTCAGCCTCCTATGTCCCCTGCTCCTGCTCCTTCCCCCTTCTCTAGTGCCCCATCATCATCCTCATCCACCCTCCCCTCCAGCCTCTCGACCACCACTGCCCATACATCCCCCTCTGCCACTGTCCTCGTTGCTCATGTTGGGAAGAATACCATCCCCTCCCTCATGTTCCTCCTCCCTAACACCATTTCAAACAGCATTATCCTATAGCTGTACATATTCACCTTCGTTGTGATACACTCTTTTCCGATGTGCCAAAGGACTTCTACTATGGACAAAGTTTCATGAAAACACAAGGACGACAAAGGAGGAGGCCAGAGGGTGTGGGGTGGTGGAGGAGGGGTCGGAGGAGGATGATGGGTGGGGGAGTTTTTGGATAGTTATGCCCCTCTTAAGCTCACCATGGTTTGTAAAAAGCTATGGTTAAATTCAACTTAATGATGACTGATTGCTAAGACATGACATGTGGTTGCCCGTGTCACTGCAGCACATGTTTGACTTCTGAGGGATGAGCCCCTGAGGAGCGAGCAGGAGACCAACAACAAGCCCATGCAGAAGATGGCTCATATTGCCAAGGGACAGGACCTCGGTAGTTGTCGTTCCTTAGTAATGATTGTAAACATATGTATCCAAAAATTCAAGCTTATAGCCATAAGAATTTTTATATGGGTTTTTATCCACTAATTCTGATGTTTAAGATTTTAATAAAAGTCGTCATGACACCAAACCATTTAACAATATGATGGGAGAGACTTTGTATATTACATTTGATAATTACATTTTTCATGACAAAAATATATTTGAAAATTCACAATGAATAAATATTAATTCAAACTATTATTTATAGATGCAGAAATATAAGTATAGAAGACAACTTTTGCAAAGAATAACATTCTTTATTATGTACAATATCGATTTATATGGAAGCAATGTAAAAATACAATAATATTAATAATAGGCGTAGAGAAATGAATATTTTTGAAATCATGTGTTTCTATATATATATCATTGCATATCCGATGAATATTATTCATTGTAAAACAATATCTAATTCTTAAGTTTGTAACATATGTATTATCTGTAGTAAATGTATCTAACTTATAAAATATATTAATAATCTATTATCGATACTCTTAAATAATACTAAAGTTGGATTTTGATCCCATCCTTTACCACATGGATTTCCACTTACATTTTGTTTGCCTTACAATGCGGACATCACCATGTCGAAACACCTTATGTCTTCATCCCATCATCTCTTTTAATTTTGGATGGGTGTCTTTCCATCTCCTTTTGTTGAGAAATACTATATAGGACAGTTTGCCTCTGCCCCACTCTCCTTTCGTGCACGCTTATGATAGATAGCGAAAAAAATACCCTAAATGAGGCAATGATGAAAAACTTTTGCCAAATACATAATGCATAAATGTTATTATAATTTGAATTGGCGAGGTAATTTGGCTTTTTTCCAAGAATTTTCTTGCATCTATATCAGTCTTGAGAAAGAGCATATATCTAACAAAATTTTAAGCTGTTTTTACTATATATAAAAATTTATTCAATAAATGTATTGCTTCAAGCTCTTGAAATCTATGACTTTTTTAGAAAAAATCTTATCTAATGTGAAAAATTTAAAAAATATCTTGCAATATCTATAACCCTAACTAATAGTGAGTTTTTCCCATCTTCAGGCCAAATCTAGACCCGTGGCATCATGTCCTCTTCCTCCCATCCCCTATCCCCTCTCTCCCCAATCTTCCCCATCCACTATCGATCTCTCACTCATGTTCTTTCTATTTCTCTCTCTTCATATTCTCTCTCTCTCCACGCTCGCTTTCTCTCTCTCTTCGTATTCTCTCCCTCCATCCCTTTCTCTCTCTCTATATATATATCAATTTACATTTTATGTCTCTCATTTCCTCTTTCTAAATTTAGAAATATATTGATATTAATTAAATAAAAACAAAAACACATATATTTATATTCTTTACAAAATTTGAAATATACAGTAGAAAAATCCTTTTAAAACTACTATTTTCCTTTTAAATCAATTATTTTGGAAAAAAATAAATGTAATTTTTGAAAACTACTCTTGACATCATTCATATGTAATAGTTTTTAAGTAGTAGATTTTTATATCAAATGAATCCCTCATAATAAACTAATTTTGAACTATCGCATGGGTATTATTCTTTATAACATCTTATTAGTTCATGATTGATATATGATAATAAGTTCCAAATAATCTATAATATATAATTTACTTATTATTAGAAAATTCGATATTTAAGTATCAAATATTCAAATGTTTAATAAATAGTTTAAGTTTATGGGTTGTTTTGTAAATACATGACTTAAAATAGATTTATTCCAACCACTTCTTGTTATTCTTTCATTACTTCTTATTTTATATCATATAACTTCTTTAGTTCCTCAAAATTTATATGGTATCTTAAGGTTCTATTTTCACCCATCATGTTTCAAAATTATTCTTCAGATTATATATATGCCTCTAAAATTTTTACAATAATATTTTTACGCCGTAAAGCACGGGTATGCACCCCAGTAATTAACTATTTGTAGGTTACTACAATGCATATATCATGTGTCCTGATTTAAAAAATAAGGATACAATAAACACCAATATTTATCTGTAAATGCTATAGGTCAATTTGATACCCAGATGTGAACACAAGTTACCTGAGAGGTTATGGACTAGTCTACAACCACGATTCTATTGGAGCTGAGCTTGCTTAGGACGGAAGCCAAAATGGATAACATATCATGTACGCATGTTTGCTTACACATGCTAATCAATATCAAAACGCTCCCCGCAGGAAGACACAATAAAATCCAAGGGCTGAACCCTCAGCCAATTTTATCTCCCGCAGATCTAAGAATCTCACACAAGCAATGCTAATAAAAACTCGCGGGATAGACAAGAAGGTGGTGCTATTTTCAAAGCTATTAACCCAGATCATTTATTCTTAATGGCTAATCAATGAGGGCGTTTGATTGGTTCCTGCTGCAATGCCTTCCTGACCGGATCGGCCTGCTCTTGGATGTGGACGGAAAAGAAGGCCTTGGCACTGGCCGCAGATGGTGCACTCCCTACATACTTAACGTCCTCCAACGTGCCTCTTCCCAGCATCTTCATGGCACTGCACAACCACAATGAAATGTAGGTGTATGCCCGCATATTCATTGGTTCCTCCTGGCACCATACAACCTCTGCATGATATATTATTGGAATGAAAGTGATCATGCGAATGATCTACGGATTGTCCTGGATACATTGCGAGAACACAAGTTGTATGCCAAGCTGAGCAAGTGCGAGTTCATGTTATCCCAGGTCTCATTTCTTGAGCATGTTATTTCTAGAGCAGGGATCGCAGTTGATCCTTCGAAGATTGAGGCAATCATGTCTTGGGAGTAGTCCAAGACAGTCACACAGATTTGGAGTTTCCTTGGACTAGCGGGTGATGAATCCGTGATTAATCATCGCAATATCTTGATCTTAGAAAAATCCATGAGTAAAATCCCTTATAAATGTCCATAAAATCAATAAATTAACAAAATAACTCTTATAAATAAAACACACTAATTATTGTATATTAGATTGTATAAAATAAATTAACACTAAAAAGCTGCAAAAATAGAGGAGTTTTATACTTGTAAATAGCCCAAAACTTCATGTATTTTTAATAATTTCATTTCAACTCCTTTTTGCCTAATTCTTTCTCTAACTTGTTTATAAAAATGTATATAAAAATACAAAATAAATTTCACCTCAAATAAATGCTCCTAGATACCAAAGAGAAAAAGCCGTAAAGTCCAACTTCCAAGCCAAATTCCCGCTCCGTACGAACTCCAAATTCACCAAACTCACTTTTAAAGTTCAAGTTAGAAAATTATCTATCCAACGGAAGTGGCTTCATTAAAATCGGAGCTCATTTGCAAAAGTTGGGTTTTGGGACCTAAATGTACATTGTATACCATGTATATATTCATTCTTTCTTTAATTTTATTGTATCTTTCTTAATTACTAAAAATACAAAAAAAATCATACTTGTGTTGTATTTTAATTGTAGTATTTTATTGTATTTTTCTATTGTAAATATCTCTTATTAAAAGACAAAAAAATACATATTAGAAAAGTAAAAAAAATGTGTACATGTTGTTTGTCTTCCCTTGTAAATTCCCCACTATTTCTCTTCTTTTTTTATTTTATTGTATTTAAAGTAGCCAACTTTATTTATTTATTTATTTATTATTTAATTTCCATTCTCTACAATAACCACCAATTCAACTCCATTATTCCACCATTTTTTCCCAACTTCCCATTCAACTCCATTAATAATACAACCTCCCATTCAACTCCACCACTTTAGTAACCTCTCATTCCATCATCTTTATATACATGTCATTCTCCTCATTTTTTCCTTTGATCCATCTTTATGTGAGGAGAGCCAAGTTCCCAGAGTTGAATCGGTGACAGCGACGCAACCGCGGTTGAGCGACGACGGCCCTCTCTCCGGTGAGATCCGTTGGCTTTTTGGCCAACATTGCAGCCGCAACCGCACGCTGCTCGAGCTCATCGCACGCCGGCGATTTGAGCGAAGACCGTGCTCATGAGAACACTTCATAGGCGACCGTCCATCGTAGATAATTTTTCGGCTCATTTTATCATCTTGGTATTTTTGCAAATTTTTTTACCACACAACATATCATCCCTTCCACCACCACCATCACACCATTTTTTTCTTTCATCATCACCACCACCATCTTACTTTTTTTTATCATATTCTCTTTCTTAACAAAATTTTAAAAAAAAATTAAAAAATTAAAACAAAAAAGATCCCTTTTTATTATAGCAGAAATTCTTAAAAAAAATTAAAAAAACAAAAAAAATATTCGCAGCAGCGGTGGGGGAGCACCCACCGCCGCCACCCCTTCTCCTCAACGGCAGGCGGATCCACCGCCCACCTCCTCCGCCACCAGTAGGAGCCTCGCCCACCTCTTCTCCGCCTCGCGTGCGGCGGAGCGCCGCCCACGCACAACCGTGCGCGGACCCGCATCCTTCCTCCGTCCAGAGGCCTGCCGCCCCCACTCTCCACCAACCGCCCCGCGCCGCCACGCCACACAGCGGCTAGGCCGCCGCCTCGCCAAGACCGCCTTCCTCACGCGGCGCAGTCGCCGACCCCCCCCCCCTCCACGTGCTGGCGCGGCGCCGCCGCCGTCAACCCCCACCTCTGCCGTTGGGTTCTACTTGGAGAAGAAGGTCATTTTTTTATTGTAAAAATTGCAATATTTTCCGTCCTTGTTTTTGTATTTATAAATAGGTCCCTGTATATAAATGTTTGTTTATTTTGCTTTCAGAATTTGCACAAAGACCCTTGTGTTTGAGTTTTAATTTGGACCTCATTTTGGCATCTTTTTATTCAATTAAAAAGGCTTTCATGTTGAGAAACTAATTCTCTACATTGTGGACATTTATTTGTATTTTTGTGAGTAATGGGTAATTAATTAAAATTGTTTAACTGAAAATCCATATATTTTACCCATTCCGTGCTCTTAAAATTATATCTCACACACGGTTGCTCTAAAAATTCCAAAAAAATTAGGTATGATGCCTTGATATATGATTAACTTACTGTCCAAATTTCATCTAAAATGGAGATTTCATCCAAAATGGAGATGTCTTGTGCCTGAAATAATTTGTAGAGTGAACTTAGTATTTGATTTTTAATTAAATCCATGTATATCCTTTTCGCGAAATTTCAATTCTACTGGATTGCTCATCTAAATATCTTTCTGAGATAATTCGCACTTTGATTAATTTGTCAATATGGATTTATTAGAAATTATTTACTCACTATCACTCTATTTTCATTAAAAAATCCATAAAAAATTCATAACTTGTCAAAAAATTCCAAAAAAATTACTATAGCTTCCTTGCATCATGTTTTAGTTCCATTATTTTTTTTCATAATTTTTGCTTTCTGTTTGTGTGATAAATTGCGAAAAAACACATAAAAAGTATGCATTTTTCATTGTTGCATTTTAAACCTAAAAAATACAAAAAATATGTTTTGTGTTCCCCATTGGATTAGGACTTTAGGAAAAATATAATTTGGCTGAATTGGATTAATTTAACATTAAAATTAATTTGGCTAAGTTGTGTGATTTCTTAGTACTTAATTCACCCACATTTTGCATTTGCTTTGGTTTTTGCATAAAAAAAATCTAAAAATTACCGCATTGGATATCTAGACCTAAGTTTTCGAATTAAAATTGAAGTTGTTCCTTTGCCTCCCTGTGTTCGACCCCGAACTTGCCCGGGATATAAATTAAGCAGACACTCTTCACGGAGATCTTCTCTCAGTTCTGATCGAATTGCTAAGTACACGTAGCACAACGAACACGAATTAATCATCATATTTAGCGACTCGTCAGATGGCGCCGTTGCCGGGGAGGCAAACGGCTTAGGGATTAGTTTAAAAATTTGGATTTAGATTTTTATTTACTCGGGTAGTCTGACCCCCGACCACTTGTATTCATTCCATTTTTTTGCAATTATTTCTCTTCATATTTTTGTATATATTTTGTTTTTATCTCTCTAACATAAATCTTATTTTCCTTGCGAGGGCCTGGTGGATTAGGAGTGCATCGGAGGTCGACGGACGCGACGCGAGTTGACTGCTGAAGTGTGAGGAGAACTATTTATTTTTGAGAGAGCAATTGTAAATTTTTGTAATTATTTAGCTTGCTCTTTATAGCGGCTCTTGTTTGAGAGCTCGCGCATGTAAAAAGACTTGGACTTTATTTGTGGTGTGTCGAGCCTGTTTCACTCTCCGGTGAGGGTGGGGCTCGACTTGAGTGGCGAACTTAAGGATTAGGCACACGGTAGTTTAGGATCAAATTTGTTAGTGCCCATCGTAAACTAGGCCACACATATCTTAGAAGATTCACATATCTTATAAGATTCATAATGAGACGCACATAGACACGTACTACTTAGCTCAAATTCAATCAATTCTTCCCCACTAATAGTATACTGTTTAGGTGCGGTTTTCTCGATCTGCATGCATTTAGTGTAATATTTATAAATTCTGTTCTGCATAACGCATGAAGAGTGCTGGGATTCACTGTAAGTATACCTTCTTCTGAGCATGCATCATAGTTTCTCGTTTGCATTCTGATTTCCGATTCCCCTCTTGTTTTACAACTTAAGGTCAGAAGGAAATTGAGACTGAACGGTAGACGTGCTTGTGTGTTCACATAAATTTCAAGTGATATCCTAACTCTAAAAATTGGGACTGAATTGAGCAGGTCGATTTAAAATAATTGGAATAAAAAGAACCCTTGTTCTCGGGTGCATAAAGCCCTCATTGTTTGTTTTAATTGCAAGTGAGAGAGAGACGACCCTAGGATAGAGCCAAGTCTGGATTTCTTACTTACTACTGGTTCTTTATTTTTAGGTGATTAGCTACTTTTCAGTGAGGATTTACGGGTAGCCGGTAAACGGTCCGGACTTCCTTAGCAGAGTGGGAGGTTTAGAGGACGCCTTAGTCCTCAAGGAACGGGTAGCCGTATTTATACGGTCTGTACTTACTCCTATACTGGCTGAAAGTAGGTCAAACTAGTCATAAGAACCGGGCCAGTCTGTAGTAAAATACGGGCACCTAACAGCTCGTTAATCTTCTCAAGATTGTATTCTCACCAACTAAAATTGACCAGATAATTCGGCCGAACTCTTACGGCCATCATGTGTTGAGTTGGTGAAATTGAGGGTTTGAATTGCGTTTGTATTGTGTGAGTTCACTCCGCACATTTACGTGCACTGTAGAACTAGTGCCTCATTGACTATCGTGATCTAATCGGTTCTTTTGACATCGAAGATGACTGCTTGGAGGGATATTTATTCGGACTTTGCGAATCTCTCGTTGAACCCTTCAAAAAGTACGTCTTCAAAGGTCCAAGCGCAACTTGGACCAACCTGGACTCATGACCCTCTTGAGCCCAGGATCACTCACTCTCGGGATGGTTACTCTCAAACCATTCCCTTTCTCTCTTCCCACCTCACCGAGGAAGACCATCGCCTCGGTGAGAATATTTTGATTCATAAATCCTCTTCTAATTAAGAACACGTTGCTGATTCAGGACATAAAGAAGATTCAAGTAACATGCCAAAGAAGAAAGAAGATGAAGAAGAAAACCATGAAGACCCGATGAGAATGATACTTGCCCGATTAGCTGCATCTGAGCAGCAACATGCATTACTGAGAGCTCAGTTAGGACAGTTAAATGTTGGGGTCCAACTACCAATGGATGCGGCGTATAACCCCGGACAATATCAAATTCATAACTACTTGAGTCCGGCTGAACCCACTGTTGACTTTGAATTGAAGCCGCATTTTCTGAACTTGCTGCCACATTTTGATGGGAATGCTTCTGAGGAGCCATATGCATTCCTAAGGGACTTTGAGCTCATCTGTGCTAACCTCAAACATAATAATGTTAGCCATGATTATATTAGGCTCAAAGCCCTTCCATTTACCTTGGGTGGAAAAGCCGATTACTGGGTAAAGAATCTTGGAATCATCGTCACCACTTATGCCCAGTTTAAGGACCTATTCCTAAAGAAGTTCTACCCTTTGAGTAGAACTAACATGATAAGGACGCGAATTACGAGTTTTTCCCAGTTACCCCATGAAGCCTTCTATGATGCTTGGGAAAGATTCAAGGACATCCTGCAGAAGTGTCCTTATCATGGATTAGATGACAACATCTTGGTCCAATCCTTCTTCACTGGTCTCAACCCTGAGATGCAGGGTTTAGTGAGCGCTGCCTGTGGGGGCAGCTATACATCACGGGGAGCGGATACCTTCTGGAGGGTATTCGAGCAGATGGCTGAAACTAGCCGCTCACAGATGGCCAGCAGGGCCTATACACCATCCCCCAGTTCACTCTCATCTGGAGGGGAAAAATCAGCTGTAGTCGATCTCTCTCAGGACGTGATCCCTAGCATGGGACTCCTTGCTGACAAGCTTACTGTAGTCGAGAGGATCGACAGGAGGATTGATGAGTTAGACCGGAGCGTCTCCAAACTTCCAAAACAGATGGAGGAGTTGACTGAGAAAGTATTTAAGATACGGATACCCGCCGTGACTGCACCCTCTGCTCCCATATATCGAGTTCACCATGTTCAGGAGCAGTTGGTGTCAGGGCAACCCCAACCGTGGGAGCAGGACCAATCCTACACCCATTCTTTCCAGCAGCCACCTCCAGTAGCAGAGACAGTCCAGGAGGAGCCGCCACCAGTTTGGGAGGTGAATGGGATATGGTATACTCAGGACCCTGCCAGGCAGGGAAGTACAGGAGACCGACAGACCTATCAGCGTCCCCCGACCTTTCACAACACCGCATTCACCTCCGCACCACCTCCTTCACAGCAGAGCCCTGGATTCCATCCACCCCAGCAACAGAGGCAGCAATACCAGCAGTATAGCCGACAGGGCCATTACCAGACGGGCCAGCAGGGCCCGCAACCCCAGCAGCAGCAGCAGAGGCAGTACACTGGACAGCAAGGCCAGTCTTCCCGTTCTTCTTCCCAGTCTTATCCACTTCCTTCATCGTCTAGTCCCATGGATATTCAGCAACAGATACTCTACGAGCTACGTTCCTACAGGAATGAGGTTCATGACTTACGGGTGGATGTCAACCGCATGTCCAGATGGCGAGACGAGCAGACTGCACCCTCTACCTCGATCCCAACCCAAGTTTAGGCTAACCCCAATAGCCTGAACCGTTCTAGTTCTCAGCAGCACTTTGATCAGGTATACTATTCAACATCTCCTAAATCTGAACATGAGATTCTTTCATTTGACGAGGCTAACCACATGTCACTCAGGAGCGGAAGGACAGTGGTCGTACCTAACCGGGCGAGGGACATGAGGAGGGGCATCTATGGAGCTCTACCTGAGGAGTCTTCAGAGGACGAGGAGGAGAGGCATCATATTTCAGATCCCCATCAGCACCATTCAAGGATTTCTACTCAGGGAGCTGAGAGGAGGAGGAGAGCACGTATGCAGCATCGTCAGCATGGATATTCTTCTGAGTCTACGGAGGACCTTGCATCTCCGGTTGTGGCGGATACCACTCTAGCTTCTATTCCACAACCTGTAGTAGATAGTTTAGATTTTGAGTCCATGTTGCATCAAAAAGATTCTTGTATGAAGAACTCTGTTTCCGTTAATGCAAAGATTGATCTTTCAGTTCATGATTCAGATTCTTCATCCTCTGTTTCCCTAGCTTCAATCCCTTTCCCCCGTGCTCTTACGGCAGGAAAGCGCATCAAAAAGATTCTGAAAGATGACCCCGATATGGCATTGTTTTGTAAAGAAAACATCACAGTTAAGGTGCCATTTGATGAATATGTGGCTAACCATCCTGCATTCCAAAAATACCTTAAGGTGAGATGCACACCTACAAGGGTTAGCAGGAAGAAGGATAACCGAAATATAAAGACACATGTCTTATCAATAGCCACAACCTATTGTCTCAAGAATCAGACTTTGCCAAAGAAAAAGAGAGACATGGGTGCTCACTATGTGGAGAGTCGTATTGACGACATTGCGTTTGCACGCACACTCTTAGATAACGGTTCTTCAATCAACTTACTTCCCTTAGCATTATATCAGAAATTGGAGTTGGGATCACTTCGCAAATCTAGAGCTTTACTCAGATCGTTCAATGAAGAGACCTAAGGGAGAAGTGAAGAACGTCGTTATCTCGATTGAGGGGCAGAACTATCAAGTGGACTTCACAGTCTTGGACATGGAGGCCTCCAATCATTGGAGAGAATCTCAGATCATTCTCGGGCGACCCTTCCTTAGGACCGCAGGCGCAACTTTCGATTATGGTACGAGAATGATGAAGTTCCGTTCTCCAGGCGGAGAAGTGAACCTTGAGATGAAGCAAACCAAGTGTCAGCGACCCGATTCAGAGAGTAGCACAGAGTACTCATCTTCAGAGGCAGACTGCAGTTTGATTAGCACAGTTGGGATTTGGGGACAGATTCCTTCAGGACAGAGCGAGACCCTTTCATCTGGAGAGGATATAGTGCTTGATGCAGTTTGCCAGGTGTTGTCTGATCTTACTAGAGATGCATCAACCTATTCTCATGATGACTTAGAGATCCATCCGGATCTGTCAGTTCCACCCTCTTCAGAACAATCATGGGACATAGATGACGAGTCGGACGTGGTATTTTGCCGATTGTTTGGATATTTTTGACGATCCGACTCCTGATACTTTTTATTTGGTGGCAAGTACTACTCAGCTTAGCCCACCTTCATGCAGCACGGAACCAGATTCAGATTCAGTTCAGCCAGATCTTCTTGATGATACCACATTGCCATAACTGAAATCACTACCTCCTACACTCAAGTACGCCTTTCTTGCAGGACCCAAAGAGAGATATCCTGTCATCATTAGCTCAGACTTGACTTTAGAGCAGGAGTCTATGTTGTTAGAAGTCTTAGAGAGGAACCGCAAAGCAATAGGCTGGACAGTGTCGGATCTCGTGGGCATCAACCCCGCTCTCTGCTCGCACCACATTTTTACTGAGGATAACGTGAGACCTTCCCATGAGTTTCAGAGGAGACTTAACCCTAATCTACGGGAAGTGGTGAAGAAAGAAATTGAGAAATGGTGCAAAGCAGGGTTTATATACCCTATTTCTGACTCCAAGTGGGTGGCCCCACTTCATGTTGTCCCGAAGACGTCAGGAATTCAGATGGTCACCAACGTGGAGGGGGTAGAGATCGCGACATGAGTACCTATATCGTGGTGTGTCTGTGTTGACTACAGGCGCCTGAATGTCGCGACCAAGAAAGATCACTTTTCCTTGCCTTTTATTGATCAGATCTTGGAGAGACTTGCAGGGAAATAGTTCTTCTGTTTTCTTGACGGGTACTCAGGCTACAACCAGGTGGCCATAGCCCCTGAGGACCAGGAAAAGACCACATTCACATGTCCATTCGGCACTTATGCTTTCAGGCGCATGCCATTCAGGCTCTGCAATGCCCCGAGCACATTTCAGCGGTGCATGATAGCCATATTTGCTGAGATGGTGGGAGATTTCCTGGAAGTGTTCATGGATGACTTCTCGGTCCATGGTGATTCTTTTGATACATGTTTAGTGCACTTGGACTGAGTCCTCACGAGGTTTAGAGAGGTGAATCTGGTACTCTCCTGGGAGAAGAGTCACTTTATGGTGACGGAGGGTATCGTGTTGGGGCATGTCATCTCCAAAAGGGGAATGGAGGTTGACCCTGCCAAGGTGGAGGTGATCAAGAAACCCGATCCGCCTACCAACGTGAAGTCAGTGCGGTCATTCTTAGGGCATGTTGGATTCTATAGGAGATTCATTCAAGATTTTTCAAAGATCGCCCATCCACTGACTGAGCTCTTAGGGAAAGACACAGAGTTCGTTGTAGATCACAGGTGTCTAGAGGCCTTTGAGCTCTTGAAGAGGAAGATTTGTGCCTCGCCTATCTTACAAGCTCCTGAATGGTCTCTCTCTTTTGAGATCATGACTGATGCTTCAGATTTCGCTATAGGAGTTGTGTTAGGACAACGACGAGAGGGTATTCCGTTTGCGATTCACTATGCGAGCAAAGTTTTAGATCCTACACAGAAAAATTATACAGTGACTGAAAAGGAAATGCTCGCGGTAGTATGGGCCCTCGAGAAGTTCAGATCATATATTTTGGGCTCTAAGGTGACAATTTATACTGATCACACAACCATTCGATACTTAATGGAAAATAAGGATGCGAAGGCGCGTCTTCTTAGGTGGATTTTACTCCTTCAGGAATTTGATTTGGAGATTAAAGATAAACCTGGAGTGAAGAATGTCGTGGCTGATCACCTTTCTCGGATTGAACTTAAGGATTCTCCTGATCATGAGCGGATTAGAGAGACCATCCCAGATGAGTCAATTTGTGTTATTGACTCCCTCCCGTGGTATGCCAACATGGTGAACTATCTTGTCTCTAAGCAGGTTCCCCATGGTTGGACTAGGAGCAGCATTGATTGACTAAAGTTGGAATCGAGGAGATACCACTGGGACGATCCTTTCCTTTTCTGTGAAGGACCGGATTGTGTTTGGAGAAGGTGTATTCCTCAGGAGGAATACCAGAGTATCCTCACATATTGTCATTCACTTGAGGCTGGAGGACACCATTCGGGAAAGAGAACCGCTCACAAAGTACTTCAATGTGGATTGTATTGGCCGACCTTGTTTAGAGATGCCATTGATTTTGTACGGTCGTGCCCGATTTGTCAAAGGATGGGAGGGACAGTTGGACAGAGAGATGAGATGCCTATGCAACCGATGATTATTTGTGATGTTTTTGATGCATGGGGCATATATTTTATGGGTCCCTTTCCCAACAGCCAAGGACATGAGTACATATTGTTGGCGGTTGATTATTTATCCAGGTGGGTGGAGGCTATCCCAACCCGAACCGCAGATAGCAGGTCTATCTGTAAGTTTGTGAGAGACCATATTATTGCTAGGTTCGGGGTGCCAAAAGTTTTGATACCTGATGGGGGTAGCCATTTTGTGAACCGAGATATGAGATCTTTAACTAAGGACTATGGATTTGAGCATAGAGTTACTAGTCCTTACCACCCACGGTCCAACGGCATGGCAGAGGTCTCAAACAGAGAGGTGAAGAGTATTTTGCAGAAATTGGTTCGTCCCTATAGGAAGAACTGGTCTCAGCTCTTGGACCAAGTTCTGTGGGCCTATAGGACAGCCTACAAGACACCATTGGGTACTTCACCATTTAGAATGATCTATGGCAAGCCATGCTATTTGCCCGCAGAATTGATTCATAAATCCGAATGGGTAATTAAGAAGATTAATTGGAATTGTCACCTAGGGAAACTTTGTCGAGACTTGAACTTGAACGAGCTTGTGGAAATCCGAAACAGGGCATATGACAACAGTTTGATTTATAAGGACAAAGTAAAGAGATGGCATGATCACCACATTAGGTGCAAAGACTTTGTCCCTGGGCAAAAGGTATGGTTGTTCAATGCCAGGTTGAAGATGTTCCATGGGAAGCTCAAATCTAAATGGACAGGTCCCTTTATGGTTAAGAAAGTGCACGAGAATGGAAGTGTAGATATAGCTGATCTCACAGATGGTGCACAATCTCATGTGGTGAATGGACAACTGTTGAAGCATTTTGTTGATTCGAAAGAGCAGTTAGTCCAAGTCGAGGTCATCAACTTCATACAGAGTGAGCACAGAGCAGGTACATCTTATTACTCTTCATGAAGATGCAGCATCAAGATTCAACATCTTAGAAGATTCAATCACTCTTGTACATATTCTCCTTTCTTTGTATATTCTCAAGATCACATCGGTTCTCACACTTACTCTTGTCCTATACTTAGGTTGACCAAAGCCTAAGTATAGGGGGGACCGATGCTCGCCATGTGTATTTACTCATCATTTCTCCTCTTGACCTCGTCCGCCCCATTTTTTGCTCTTCTTCTACACTTAGGCTATCCAGAGCCTAAGTATAGGGGGGGGGGGACGGATCGACTTCTATACTTTTTTATTATTTTAGCTTTCCTACGCTTAGTACGAGCTATGTCTTTTTGTCACCTAGTGTCATGAGGACATAGCACAAGCTAAGTATGTGGGGCGTATATATATTACATATATACTTTATCCATAGCTCGTACTTTCATGTATTTTTGTATATATTATACAATAATTATGGGGTGGGTAAAAAAATCAACAAAAAAATCTCTGAAAAAAAAACCTTTTCAAAAAAAAACTCTTTTTCCTTATTTGCTAAAAAAAACTTTTCAAAAAAAATCTTCTTAAAAAAACTTTTTCACAAAAGGTGGGTAAAAAAATCAACAAAAAAATCTCTGAAAAAAACCTTAAAAAAAACTCTTTTCCCTTATTTGCTAAAAAAACTTTTCAAAAAAAATCTTCTTTAAAAAAACTATTTCACAAAAAAAGTCCTTTCTTATCTACCTATCTTTTTCAAAAAAAAACTCTTGAAAAAAAACAAAACAAAACTTTTCTAACAAAAAAAATCTTTGCCTTTGTTTGTAAAAAAAACTTTTTGAAAAAAAAACTTTTTCACAAACTTTTAAAAAAATCATTCATTAAAAAAACTAACTAATAAGTTGGTTTAATCCCTGACACAATTCACTTTCACACAAGACTAGTGATGTTCAAGAACACTTGGTTTATGATGTCTTTAGATTTTGAGTTAACCAGCCTTAGTCATTAGGGTCCTTGACTTAATTATTCACATTTCCCTAGTTTGAAAGATTTGTGTGCTATATTGCATGCTTAGTCTCTACCTTAAAGAATATGATCAGCACCTCACATACACGACTGCAGTTATGATGAGATGAGTTGAAATTTCACTTGAGGAACTAGGATGAGGGATTTGAGTTTGGACTTGATTTGATGATGCTCGAGGATGGGATAAAATCAATGAAGGCTTCATGAAACATGAGTGTCAGCACATTTAGCCAGTATGAGAACATGGTTCTTGTACTAATCGCTTGATATTTACCTATGTGCCAGGGTGTGATAAAATAGAAAAAATGTTGATCAGTGTGCGCCAACTCTTGGTAAAAGCAGTGGAGCTAGCCACAAATACTACAAAGCAATGAAATGTCAAAGAAAAGCTCTCATTCCACAAAGTAAATTATCAAAAGAGCTTCCACCAAAGGCGAGCGCTCCCAACCATTTCAATGTGTCCACTTGGACCACCGCTATTAGGACCAGGAGTCGGGCTTGCACCAAAAAAGGGCTCTGCATCGTAAATGCTACAAGTCTGGGTGTATGATGAATACCCATTCATCACTCTTTATTCTTATATTTTAGCTACAAAAACCTATGCAAATGCATGTAGATATGTGTAAATAGGGAAAGTTAGCAAAAGCATGCATGTTTGTAAATATAAATAATTAGCATGTTTTTGTGCAAAAATAAAAGAATAAAGAAGAAAAAGAAAAAGAAGGAAATATTTAGAATAAATATTGAGCAACCTAACCCAAGGGAGGGCTCAGCATGGGCCTGACCGCATAAAAGCCACAAGTAGAGGGAGATAGGGGCTCATGTGTAAATATTTATGTAAATAAATAAAATAATATTTTCCTCAACCAAAAATATACTTGTATATATTTTGTATATATTTAGGAGCTATTAAAAACAAAATAAAAACTTTAAAATCAAAAAGACCAAAAACACATCTTCACTATGTACATAGACCATCACCCTTATTTATTTCACCTTGTAAATACACTTATTTATTTCCAAAACTTTTTGTAAATATTTTATGGTATATATTGTACATAAAATAAAAACAAAAATCAAATAAAAATTACAAAATTAAAAATACAAAAATATCTTGTATATATACCATGTATATAATTGTGTATAAATAATTATTTAACCTATGTATATAAATAATAAAAATAAAATAAAAATAGCCTTTTATTCCTAATTCTATCCTATAAATAAATAAAATATAAAATGGGAATAAAAATGCATAAAAATAACCAATTAAAAATCAAAATTAAAAATCATATATTGTACATATACCTATGAATAGCTATAATATGTAAATACCTTATTTTAATTTCCAAAAATTAATTAAAAATCACAAAAAAATAGAAAAAATTAAAACAAACATTTTTCATGTTTTAAGTTTTTGAAAATTCGGCCATTTAAGGCCCCAAAAAAATCAAGTAAAATTTCAATAATTGGCGGGCTCTGATTGGTCCACGGGGGATTGTTGACCCCCGGTCAACACCTCCCCCAGGACCACCAGAGCCCGGGTCTTTTCATTCGACCCGCTTTCTCGGATTTTTCTCTTGATGACCCGATTTCCATCCACCCCAAATCCGGGTCCGCAATGACCATGTCACATCCGAGAAGCTCGCCGGAGCTTTGTCCTCGAGATCCGCGCATCAGCTCGCCCTACCCGCCACCTCCTTTCCGGACCTGCACGCATATATATTCCGAGCTCCGCCGCACTCTCAATCCATCTTTGGTTCCCCATTCTCTCTCCAGTGAGCTCCATCGCAACCAGCAAGGTGACAGCTTGCCCCCGCCGGTGTCGCAGCGAGGAGGTGTCCGACCATCGATCCGGCCGCTTCTTGCAGCCGTGCTCCGACGACCACCCGGAGCTCGAGCCTCGGGCGTTGACGACCCTTGAGGCGAGGACCAGGAGCTAGCTGAGCTCCAGCATAGTCTACCGCTTCACCCAGGTACTCATTTCGCTTAGCCATTTAGAGTAATTTTGGATTTCGCCTAAATCGACCGTTCGACGTGCTTCCCTGATTCCGACCATCTCGCTTAATATCTCGATCATCGGAGCACCCCATCACCTCCGCCATCTCCTCACGCACGTTCTACGCCCACTCGTTCAACCCAGCTCGCCCCGGAGCTGGGAGTCGAGCTCCACCACCTGTCGCTCGCCGGAGCTCCTTCGCGCCGACCCACCAGCCACCTTCACCTCGCTTCTTTGGGTCGAGGCATTTTGCCCTCGACCCGCGAAGCTGTTGGTTTGCTTTGCAGGTCCAAAGGGAGTCGTCTGAGACCCCCTTACATTCCAGACCGGAGCTTCGCGCCGCCAGCCTCGCCGGAGCCCCTCCAGGGCTCGGCTGGGCCATCGGCCACTACCACCAGCTGCGGAGCTTCACCGCGGATCTTCTCCGACCTTCAGGAGCAGCTGAGGAGGAGTGCAGCTCACGTAGGAGGCCGGCGAAGTTCGCCGGTGTCGAGTTCTTCCAGCATCCTCCAGGACCGTCCGATGACGCCTCCGCTCCAGTCTTGATCTCAGCCGTCTATTCTTCGAGGAGCCGCAGCCGTTGATCGATCCGAGGGACTCATCCGGACCGTTAGTAGCAAAGGAGAGAGACACCTGAGCCCCAGCCGTCAGATCACCCACGTGGCCTCGCCTCAGCCGTCGATCGAGCCCAAGAGACAACGAAGGAGAGCGCCCGCTGTCCCGAGCCGTTGGATCCACCACGTGGCGCGCATCTGGCCGTCGACCAATAAAGGGGTAAATTACTTAGGCGCCCCTCTTAGTTCGTCTTTTTATTTTTTTAGTCCTGTAAATATTTTTAGAACTTTATTTACGTAGGGTAAATTGCATTGTGGACCCTGTGCTTAGTTTTAATTGCATGTATGCCCCTGTGTGTATGTGACCACGTGCTTCGTCACGTGTTGTGTTGGGCTTTTTACATCTTCTATCCTGTAGATCTGGGTTGTTATGAAGTGAAGAAATATTTTCTGGTAATTGCATTTATGCCCCTGTGAGTGTTGTTTATGCGCATGTGCGGATTTTAGTGGGCTTTTTGCAACCATACCCTCGGACTTTTTGGTACCAGTTACCAAAAGGTCCCAGGAGTAGGTTTTTATTACAAATAGGTCCCTGTGTGCCCCAGCCACGCGCCACGCGCGTGACTTGCTGGGTATTTTGCACCTGGATCCCCAGATTCTTGGGTATTTGCACATTCGTCCCTGTGCACAGTGCCCCCTTTTTATTTTTGAATAAAATATCAAAATACCTCCAAATCCCATGAGATTTTGACACATGGCTCCTGCCATGGTGTAGGAATTTCAGTGATTGTTGAGGACATTTTTGATTTGTTTTAGTATTTTTAAAAAATTCAAAAACAGCCTTTTTAGCTACTGTCTAGGTTTAAAAATACCAAAAAAATATAAAAATACCCCCAAAAATTCTAAAAAAATTAGATACTGTTGTTTGCTTGTTGTTTGATTTCCTAGCCAATTTTGGCTATTTTTCATTACTTAAAAACCCTAAAAATTGAAAAACCCCTAAAAACCCATAAAAATTATAGTAAATAAATTAAAAATCCAAAAACAATAATTAGGGTGCCTAAATTTTTCTTATTCTATCTAGTTCACAGGAAAATTACCTTCAGGGCTTTTTAAGATCCTTAAGTATTTTATTTTTGGGTCTTAAGCCTTGCTGGACAGTACCTTCCCTGTTTTGCATTGTTTGATTTTTAGAAAATAATTTACTCGTCAGAAAAATATCAAAAATTCACCAAAAACACTTAAAAACATAAAAAACATAAAAACATTTTTTCCTTAATTTTTGCATTATTTTTGGTGTGTTTAATAAATTGTTGATGTTGGCTTGAGTTTACTTTCTTTTATTTTCTTTATCTTTTAAAAATCCAAAAAAAATATAAAAATCAACAAAAACCACTAAAAAGCACTTTATTTTATTTTAGTTCATTTTTACTACTTCGTAGGCCTACGGCCAACCCGTGCTCCTTGTGTTCGACCCTGGGAGCTATACCAGGTTAATCCTATAGCTAGACCGCTCTATTTTGTGCTTGAGTGTTTTTATCTGATTTGAGTGGTTGATTTTTCTTGATTGACACGGCTTGATCGCTTGGGTCGCGACGACCTATATTTAGCACCTATACCCTAGCTTTCAGGCCGGTCATCAGTGTACAAGGTATGATAGGTACTCAAAAAAGGCACACCCCGGTGTACTCCCAGGAAAACAAGTGCAGACGGCTCCAACTTCGCTTGACGGATGCACTGATCAACACCAAAAATATGCGTTGCATAATAAGGCACTTGAAAGGATCCTTGTTCCAATGAGAGGGAGAGAAGAAATGACACAATCCTATGCCCTCCATTAACTGGCCTTCCATCTACACTTTTAAGTCTGACAACTAAAGAGACGGTGGATTGGATGCAAGAAATGGTTTATTCCCTAGTGTTGAGGATCGGGTTCTTAGGAGAGTCCCTTAGACTGGAACCTTGGGTGATGTTGCGACTCTACTCTTATAACTGCAGTCCACGCTTAAAGTCATATCCCTTATATATACGTATACAAAGAGAGTCTGATGATTAGGGGAATTGGGTACCTTTTGACTAGAGCTTGGTTCAGCTTAGAATTTTAGGATCTCTAAAACCGAGAGTTCTTGAACGGATCAAGTCTTGTATTCACATGCACAGTCAGGGGTTAACCCAACTTATTCATTCTTTATTTGCTCGAGGACTAGCAAAGTTTAAGTATAGGGGGGTGATGAATCCGTGATTCATCATCGCAATATCTTGATCTTAGCAAAATCCATGAGTAAAATCCCTTATAAATGTCCATAAAATCAATAAATTAACAAAATAACTCTTATAAATAAAACACACTAATTATTGTATATTAGATTGTATAAAATAAACTAAAAAGCCGCAAAAATATAGGAGTTTTATACTTGTAAATAGCCCAAAACTTCATGTATTTTTAATAATTTCATTTCAACTCCTTTTTGCCTAATTCTTTCTCTAACTTGTTTATAAAAATGATATGAAAATACAAAAATACAAAACAAATTTCACCTCAAATAAATGCTCCTAGATCCCAAAGAGAAAAAGCCGTAAAGTCCAACTTCCAAGCCAAATTCCCTCTCCGTACGAACTCCAAATTCACCAAACTCACTTTTAAACTTCAAGTTAGAAAATTATCTATCCAACGGAAGTGGTTTCATTAAAATCGGAGCTTATTTGCAAAAGTTAGGTTTTGGGACCTAGATGTACATTCTATACCATGTATATATTCGTTCTTTCTTTAATTTTATTGTATCTTTCTTAATTACTAAAAATACAAAAAAAATCATACTTGTGTTGTATTTTAATTGTAGTATTTTATTGTATTTTTCTGTTGTAAATATCTCTTTAAAAAGACAAAAAAATACATATTAGAAAAGTAAAAAAAATGTGTACATGTTGTTTGTCTTCCCTTGTAAATTCTCCAATATTTCTCTTCTCTTTTTATTTTATTGTATTTAAAGTAGTCAACTTTATTTATTTATTTATTTATTATTTAATTTCCATTCTCTACAATAACCACCAATTCAACTCCATTATTCCACCATTTTTTCCCAACTTCCCATTCAACTCCACTAATAATACAACCTCCCATTCAACTCCACCACTTTAATAACCTCTCATTCCATCATCTTTATATACATGTCATTCTCCTCATTTTTGCCTTTGATCCATCTTTATGTGAGGAGAGCCAAGTTCCCAGAGTTGAATCGATGACAGCGACGCAACCGCGGTCGAGCGACGACGGCCCTCTCTCCGGTGAGATCTGTTGGCTTTTTGGCCAACATCGCAGCCGCAACCGCGCGCTGCTCGAGCTCATCGCACGCCGACGATTTGAGCGAAGACCGTGCTCAGGAGAGCATTTCATAGGCGACCATCCATCGTAGGTAATTTTTCGGCTCATTTTATCATCTTGGTATTTTTGCAAATTTTTTTTACCACACAACATATCATCCCTTCCACCACCACCATCACACCATTTTTTTTCTTTCATCATCACCACCACCATCTTACTTTTTTTATCATATTCCCTTTCTTAACAAAATTTTAAAAAAAAATTAAAAAAAATTAAAACAAAAAAGATCCCTTTTTATTACAGCAGAAATTCTTAAAAAAAATTAAAAAAAAACAAAAAAATATCCGCAGCAGCGGTGGGGGAGCACCCACCGCCGCCGCCCCTTCTCCTCAACGGCAGGTGGCTCCGCCGCCCACCTCTGCCGCCACCAGCAGGAGCCCCGCCCGCCTCTTCTCCGCCTCGCGTGCGGCGGAGCGCCGCCCCCGCGCAGCCGTACGCGGACCTGCATCCTTCCTCCGTCCAGAGGCCTGCCGCCGCCCAGCCGCCCCCACTCTCCACCTTCTGCCCCGTGCCGCCACGCCACACAGCGGCTAGGCCTCCGCCTCACCAAGACCGCCGTCCTCGCGCGGCGCAGTCGCCAACCCCCCGCCCCTCCGCGTGCTGGCGCGGCGCCGCCGCCGTCAACCCCCACCTCTGTCGTTGGGTTCTACTTGGAGAAGAAGGTCATTCATTTTTTTATTTTTTTATTGTAAAAATTGCAATATTTTCCGTCCTTGTTTTTGTCATTACAAATAAGTCCCTGTATATAAATGTTTGTTTATTTTGCTTTCAGAATTTGCACAAAGACCCTTGTGTTTGAGTTTTAATTTGGACCTCATTTTGGCATCTTTTTATTCAATGAAAAATGCCTTCATGTTGAGCAACTAATTCTCTACATTGTGGACATTTATTTATATTTTTGTGAGTAATGGGTAATTAATTAAAATTTTTTAACTGAAAATCCATATATTTTACCCATTCCGTGCTTTTAAAATTATATCTCACACACGGTTGCTCTAAATTCCAAAAAAATTAGGAATGATGCCTTGATATATGATTAAGTTATTGTCCAAATTTCATCTAAAATGAAGATGTCTTGTGCCTGAAATAATTTGTAGAGTGAATTTAGTATTTGATTTTTAATTAAATCCACGTATATCCTTTTTGCAAAATTTCAACTCTACTGGATTGCTCATCTAAATATCTTTCTGAGATAATTCACATTCTGATTAATTTGTCAATGTGGAGCTATTAGAAATTATTTACTCACTATCACTCTATTTTCATTAAAAAATCCATAAAAAATTCATAACTTGTCAAAAAATTCCAAAAAATTACTGTAGCTTCCTTGCATCATGTTTTAATTCCAGTATTTTTTTCATAATTTTTACTTTCTGTTTGTGTGATAAATTGTGAAAAAACCCATAAAAAGTGTGCATTTTTCATTGTTGCATTTTAAACCTAAAAAATGCAAAAAATATGTTTTGTGTTCCCCACTGGATTAGGACTTTAGGAAAAATATAATTTGGCTGAATTGGATTAATTTAACATTAAAATTAATTTGGCTAAGTTGTGTGATTTCTTAGTACTTAATTCACCCACATTTTGCATTTGCTTTGGTTTTTGCATAAAAACAAATCTAAAAAATACCGCATTGGTAATGTAGACCTAAGTTTTCGAATTAAAACCGAAGTTGTTCCTTTGCCTCCCTGTGTTCGACCCCGGACTTGCCCGAGATATAAATTAATCCGAGACACTCTTCACAGAGATCTTCTCTCGGTTCTGATCGAATCGCTAAGTACACGTACCACAACGAACATGAATTAATCATCGTATTTAGCGACTCGTCAGCGGGCTATTACGAACACTTAGTCAGTGGATTTTTGCGTATTATTCATCCATTGACACAATTGACGTAGAAGGGAGTTCCATTCATCTGGGACGATTCATGCGAGCAGTCCTTCAGGACATTGAAGGAGAGATTGACTACAACACATATTCTTGCTCTTCCTTTAGGTACCCAGGACTATGCAGTCTACACAAATGCATTTGTAGAAGGTCTCGAAGCTGTATTGATGTAGAGAGTTCATGTGATTGCTTACGCATCACTACAGTTGAGCTGCATGAGTGGAACTACCCCACATGACTTGGAGTTAGCAGAAGTTGCCTTTGCCTTAAAGATATGGCGCCACTATCTTTTTGGGGTGAATTTCAAGATTTTCATTGATCATAAGAGTCTGAAGTAAATATTTGATCAGAAGGAGCTGAACATGAGACAACGTAGGTGGCTCGAGCTATTGAAGGATTATGACTGCACGATCTATTACCATCCTGGTAAGGGAAATGTGGTGGTAGATGCGTTTAGCAGGAGAGCTCATGCAGAGGGTATGACAAACTAGCTATATACATAGGATACGTTAGCAGCTGGGAATGATTGGTATCCTCATGAGAGTGCATCCATTTCCACTGTCGTACCTCCACGATTCAATAGTTGTGGGATCGCACCGTCGAAGACCAGAAGATAGATCCTTGGATTCGATATAAATACATGCGCACAATCAAGGATGAGATTGATTATTTTGTTGTGGCAGAGTATTTTGTGGAAAGTCGGTCAGGTCGTTGTGCCCAACGATGAGCAATTACGCAGTGACATTCTTGATGAGGCACATAGTTCACGATTATCTATCCATCCTATCAACACAAAGATGTATCGTGATTTGCGTCGACATTTCTGGTGAGATGGAATGAAGTGCTATGTGGCCCAACATGTTAGCAGATGTATGACCTGTCAGATGGTCAAGGATGAGCATAGGAGACTACCAAGGTTGTTACATTCTCTCCCCATTTCCGAGTGGAAGTGTGAGAGTATTTCTATGGATTTTATCACAAGTTTATCGAAGACACCGGGTGGCCAAGATTCTATTTGGTTGTTGACATGTTGACCAAGTCAACCCATTTCATACATGTCAGCATGACTTACACTCCATCTAAATTGTCCAGTCTATATGCGCAGAATATTATTAGACTCCATGTTATACCACGAGAAGTGGTGTCTGATAGGGACTCGATGTTTACATCAGACTATTGGCATCAGTTCATGTCAGCACTATAGAGAGAGAGAGATGAAGATGAGTTCTGCATACCATCTGCAAACCGACGGGCATAGTGAGCGCACTATTCAGATGCTTGAGGATTTGCTTTGTACATGTACTTTGGAGTGGAAAGGTCCTGGAAGGACCATCTGCCTTTGGTTGAATTCATGTACAACAACAGATATCATTCCAGTATCGGCATGGCACCATCCAAAGTCCTATACATGCGAAGATGCCTCACACCTCTCAGTTGCCGTGAGGTAGGCGATCATGCTCTTTACTCCATAGATCTCTTGGAGGAGACTGCGAGGACTGTTGATCTTGTGAGACAAATGCTTTTGACGGCACAAAGTCGCTAGAAGAGTTATGCAGACCGTCAGAGAAGAGATTTGGAGTTTCAGGTGGGAGATTGGGTATTTCTTCATGTATTCCCATGAAGGGAATATAGAGATTTGGTGTTCGTGGCAAGTTGGCGCCATGATACATTGGACCGTTTGAGATTCTATCTCGTGTGGGGAAGGTGGCTTATTGAATATTCCTTCCTCCACGCCTATCAACCACCCACGATGTCTTTCATGTATCCAACCTGAGGAAGTATGTGCACGACCCACGACATGTCATTAGCTATGAGAACCTTGACGTGGAACCATATTTGACATATGAGGAGAGGCCAGTAGAAATTCTTGACAGTGCTGTGAAGAAGCTTTGCAGCAAAGAAATTCCTTTGGTCATGGTGTTGTGGCACCGATATGGAGTCGAAGAGGCGATGTAGGATATCGAAGCAGACATGCGATCACGATACCCGTAGTTCTTCTCAGGTAATCATTAAAATAAGCCTATTTAATATTATATATATTGAAAGTATATGGCTTGTTTTCCTTTGATATTTTTACGAGTTCAAAACCTTTTGAGGTTTTTATGGCCATAAAATCCAAACGAGACACATCATAACTTTGACTCGAGTCTTGAGGATGAGACTCCCTTTAAGGTTTTTATATTTGTGACAACTGGTTCCAATTAAAGCTGAACCCGACCTGATTAGGGTTCGTTTAGCCCAATAAAGTTATTAGTTAGTATTAAATAATCTAAATCGATTAATTGAATGTAAATCAAAAGTTGTTCAGGTGAAATCGACCAAAAGTCGTTCGCATCCTATTACGCGCTAGGGAAAAGCCGTGACACGAATTCAGGAATCACGAAACATTGAGACCGTCATAAAATCTGTTTCGATGAAATAAGATAACGGAATTGACCGTTCGTCAATCGAAGATTGTTTGATATTTTTACAACAACAACAACAAATCCTTTTCCCACTTTAAGTAGGGTCGGCTACATGGATTTTTTACCTCCATTCAGATCTATCTTGGGTCATTCTCGGGCTTAGATCCAAAAAACTAAGATCCCTGTGTATAGTCTCATTCCAACACTTCTTAGGCCTTCCACACCCTCTTTTAGCTGGCTCAGCATTCCAAAACTCACATCTCCTCACTAGTGCATCAGCTGCCCACCTTTGGACATGGCCAAACCACCTTAAACGATTTTCTTGCATCTTATCTTCCTTTGAACATGGATTCATGTCATCTGCTTTAGTCCCAAAATGCTACTAAGTGTAAGAACTGCTATTTTTAAAAGTGTTTTAATTTTATTTTATTTATGGATTTTTAACTTTTTTAGTTATCTAAAATTTATAAACTTTTATACATTTAATTTTGATAAAAAATGGGACTTTTAAAATAAAATAAAAGAGAAAAATATAAGTAAAATATAAATAAAATGTTTTGTAATTTTTATATTTTTACAAGTTTTTTGGATACTTTTAAAGAAAATAAATTTATAAAACAATATAAAAAATGAAATTCAAAAAAGAAATTAAAGGAAAATATACTCAACTTGGAAAATAGATTTTGCTGCCAAAAATATTAAATAAAACTCAATAAACGTTTTCTTGTAATTTGACCCAAAAAGGAATCTAGGATGCCTTTTCATTTTTAAATTTGGTTTTATATGAACTTTTAGTGATTTTTAGGAACGTTTTTGATGTTTTTTGTCATTTTTCAAGATGGACACAATTTGGGGTGTAAACGGACCGAACCTGAGCGAACCTATATTTTTTTAGGTTCAGTTCGTTTATTTAATCGAGCCTAAACTTGTGTTCATGTTCAATTCATTTATTTTCGAACCGAATCCGAATCGAACCTCTTTTTAAATGAATTGAACCGAAGCGAATATCGAACTTAAGAATTCTTTAATAAGAGGGAGTGAAAAGAGAAATGGAAATATATACATGTATCTACAGTTAGAATAAATTTTCATTTAGTTTTTTTCTTTATCTAACTCATCTTCATCTTTTGAAAAAATTAGATTAATAAGGATTCATCTCTTTAAAAAAAAGTATAATTATAATATATTTTATATCTATTCAAATGGGGATAAGGAATAAAAATAATGCAAAGATATTCGATAAGTAATGTTTGTACTTGTTCTGTTGATTTGAAGATAAAGAAGGAAAAAGTACTAGACCATAGATGATAGATGTTGTAAACATGATGTGACTATTTATTTTTGGATAGTTTATACCGAGATAAAACCTAGTTATTCCGTAAATATCTAGTTATCTCTAGACAAAATTCACTTACCCTGGGATAAAAACCACTCATCTCAAAATAAGTCCACTTTTGCGGATAAGGATTTGTAAATATGTATATGTGTATGTTTATCGAGATTTTAACCAATCGAACCTAAGCGAACCTATGATTTTGAGGTTCGGTTCGTTTATTTAATCGAGCCTAAACTTGTGTTCAGGTTCGGTTCGTTTATTTCCGACCCGAATCTAAATCGACTTTTAGCAAGCCGAACCTGAGCGAATATCGAACTTGAGAATTTTCTTACACCCCTAGACACAATACATCTAAGAGATGTTTGAATGTGTTGTAGATCTAAATGAGAGCCATCTACCCTATATCTTTCATAAACTTCTAAGCCAGAATAAATTAATAAAATACAATAAAAATATGAAATGATGCTTACGATTTTCTTAGTATGTAAACAGTAAAATAAAATTCCAATACCAAAACCCTTGATATAGATCAGTCAAAGTGATATACATATTTTTAGATTTTCAAGATAATGTAAACTGTACTCATAATAGTTCAATTACACATAATTTTTCAAAAATTCTACAAGCAGCATGTGGTAATATTTTTCAAGTAATATTTTTCAACAAAATTTGCTATGGAGTTAGGTTTATAATATAAGTATAGCATATCACAAATTCATAGTAAAATGAAAATACAATAATTTATATGAATTATATAATGTAAATTAGCACAATTAGTTCAAAAATTCATAATCAATAATGACATATCAAAAGTTGGTAAAGTTTTGAAATATGATAAAACTTGAAGTTCTCCTTGTAACAAAATAGAGTTTCAAAAATATGAGCTAAATTATTAAAGATGAGGAGCATGAATTCCAGAAGCATCAATGTAAAAACTTTAAAATGCATCAAGCTCAAAACAAATTACAATATTTTCTCTATTATTCTCAAAATAGCTGGGGTGTTCGCAAAAATTGATAAGGGCATGCATGCGTCATGTCGCTGATGTCGGTTGACATTTTACTTGGGGGAACCATGTTACAAAATCAAAGAACAATGTGGATTCTTTCACAAACTTTTTCTTACGTGCTTTCTGTACATGAGGTATTCTCTCAGAATCGGCAGTGAGATCGAACCTCCTAGATTTGATCGTGTGATTAGATGGGTTTCTCGTGGCAGAGAGATGATCGCTGATGTAGCTCAAGCCAACGACTAGATTTCCTCTTGAATTGGTGGGAGCAATTGAAGAAGGAGGAGGGATCCAAGTTTGTTTCTCCTTGATCCATCCTTCTTCTTCCTTGTGACAAGCATGGATGAAGCTTCAATAATAGTGGCTCCAACATCGGCTCGATGTAGCAACTACTCATGGAGCACCTACAAGAAATTGAGGTGGTTTGAACACAGGTGTTCGATCAATGAGTTGCAAAAAACTAAGGGACGAGGAGTGTATGGAGATTCTCCTTGGGATAAAGGACAAAGCTAAAGGCGGTGAGGGATTGCGCAAGAAGATGGATAGTGAGACAATGCACCTTATGGTGTGTGCTTGTCGGAGCACATGTTGCGGACTCCATCAGTTGGCATGGATCACGAGGCTCGACAATAGTTGGAATCCTATTCTATGTATGATCCCCTTATAGATATCACTTACTATCTAACATAGGCATGTTGTGGCTTGGCTCACACCCTCATTGGAGTTGTTAACTTCATGAAGGAGAAGAGCTAGAGCTTAAGGTTTATAGGGTAGCGAATGAAAAATTGGAAAAATGGTAAACAATAGATTCTTATTTCGGGAAAAGGTTCGAGGTATCGAGGGTGTCATGCATAAGGCATGGATGGTGGTAGTGATGGGGTTGTCAAAGTGGTTAATGGTCATCGGTATGTTTGAGGAAGATGGGTAGGTCAGGAGTTTGATGGGTTCTTGCACGGAGGGGGAGAGTATTGAGGTTGAGGCAAGAAAAGAAGTTGTGAAGGAAAAAAGAAAAAGGGAGGGGAATCGACCTGGGCCAACTCCTAATTTGGGTTGGATTGGGCCAATGGGAGAAGAGTCTAGTGGGAGATTGGATTTGGGAGACCACTCAAAGTGATACTTGTCACTTCCACAAATGTTACAGGATGACAATAGGAAGAAAAGAGAAAATAAATGCTAGTGGTTTCAAATAAAAAAGGTATCAAAATAAAAATTGTATTAAATTAGAAGACCTACAACTTCTTAGAAGGGAGTTTCCAAAAAACTCTCAATTTGAGAGATACTGGAATAAAAAAGTAATTATAGGTATTTTGACCTACTTTTAAACTTTTCCATATTTATTTTCTTCTTAATAAGATACTTATATCATAATTTATAAAAATGGTACATTATAGAGGATTAACGCTTATATTTTTTTATGGATATTCTTGATGCAAAAGATGAGCTACAGAAAATGCAGAATGTTGTTGGTAGGTCAAATGTACCAAATTCATGAAATTTGCTTTTTTATTTTTTATTTTGTGATTTTTGTTTTGTTTTATATGTTTGATATAGAAAAGATTATATAAGTAACGTACTAAAAGTGAAATCAAGAAAAAATATTTACAAATATGCTTTGTATAAATTGTACAACGTAAACATGCAGTTGTCAAACGGGTGCCATTTTCGACTTTGCACAAATGAGCTCTCTCAACTCCAAAATATTGTTAGGATTTAGAATATTTAGTTTAAAACTGATCTTGGTCTATTTGGAGTTCATATGATTCGGATATAACATAAGAATTTTCCACACATTTAGAATTAAGGTCTGAGTTTATTGTTTTTTAATGTACATTACTTATCTTTATATTTTTCTGCACATTTTTATTAAAATAACAAGAAAAATTAGCTGGACTTGTAAGTAAAAAGATAAAAATCCTAAAAACTTGTACCTACTTTTAGTATTTTGTCATTTCGATGTATGTATTTTCGGGTTCCTTATTTTTCATATTATTCATTGATTCAACCAATGCCTACAACCTATCTCTAGGTGAGCATTGGATTTCAGCCTTAAGGCCTATTTCCTCTAATTTCTAGGATAGTATCTTCTCATATGCATCTTCTTCGGAACCTTCTAAGTGATAAAAAGAGAGTATATACATACTCAAAATTATACAAATGTGATTTTAATGCTTGAGTGAGTGTATTTATCAAGGAATTTGATTCAATTTTTAGCTATAGGTAGATGAAATGTGATTTCATAAGTTATAATTAGGATGATCATATCCTAAGTATATGGATGGTTGGCTTCTCACTCTTTCCACTGCAAGAATCGGAGAGAAATGCGAGTAGAAATGTAGTCTATATTGGTCACCAGTTGATCCCTTAGTCGTTGTATACATTGCTTGCATCTACAATTTGATACAAGTCATGTGCTACTACATGGGGCACCCCAATGATAAATGCGACCAGTGCGAAGTCTTAATTTGGTCGATTACTGCAACCATGATGATCACTAATGCTCACATTCTAGCACTAATTGACTAATAATGTCACAAAATACGTCTTTACCGTAAAAAATGAATATTTCTGCTGCATTTCCTTATTCGTGCATATGCATCCCTATACTCACATCTTCGCCATGCTCTACCATTTACATTTACGCATGCATATCTGCAACATTCTCATTCAAACGTGCATTCAAAGGTGCATTCACATTTGCACATTGTAGTCATAGTGCATTCGCACAGATTCCTATGTAAATCGTAATAAGAATATTCGTACACATATGCATATCCAATGAAGTAACTAATGAAAACAACCATTGTTCATGCATTGATTGATAATTAAAATAAATTGATGGTGTAATTGTTCAATTACTAATAATCAAACACAATTTAACGCAAATAGAAACAAATATAGTTTGAACTACTTCCTTCATTTTCACGCGACTCCCTTTCCCTTCTCTTTTCTCCTTTGAGTTGTTTTTTCCTCTCTCTTTGTGTCTCTCTTAAGGATCATGACTTCACAGCATACCTCTCTGCACGAAGTGTCCTCTTCCTCTTCTTCCTCATCATTGTTACTTTCATCTCATCATTGATGAAATCCTTATTTGCAACTTTTTGTTATGCCCTCTAATTTCAATTAGACTATACAATCTGTTACCTTACATCAACTAACCGAACCTCTATATTTTTTATTTTTCTCCCTATGATACACATTACATTCACTAGTTCTTGAATACTCTATGACATTTGGGCAAATTGAGGCAGATCAACAATGATCCCCAGTGACGGTACGTACTATGAGGGTGTCAGACCATAAATAATCATAGATCTTGAATAGCTGCAACTAGAGTTCGATGAGATTCTTGGATGGTGATGACCGTGAAATCCAAGATTCGGGTAAAGGTAAAACTATGGGTCGTTGTGACCCGAATCTAGGAGACCAATCAACAAGAAAAATAGACCACCAAAATAAAATAATCAGTAAAAAAGCCGAATAGTGGTCTCGCTATTTATTTAACCTGGTATAGCGACCAAGGTCGAACACAAGAAGTACGGGTTGGCACGAGGCCTACGAAGTAGTCTAAAAATAAAAAATAAAGAAAAATAATATTTTTGGTGGATTTTATGATTTTTAAATTTTTTTGTATTTTTAATTATGAAGAAAATGAGGAAAAAGGAAAAAAGAGCTCAATCAATAATTTATTTAACAACACAAATCAAGCCAGAAAATTATTAAAAAAATTGGATTTTATATTTTTTAAGTATTTTCGGTAATTTTCTTAGTTTTTTATATTTTTTTGTTAATTTTATAAAAATGAAAGAAGGCAAAAAATTGAAATCAATGTGTAGCCAGATTTGAAAGGTTATTTAAAATATATAAATAACCTCTAAAAATCTGGAGACAATTTTATATCAAACTACCAATAAAAACTAAGCTACATGAAAAGAAATTGCATTTTTTTGATATTTTTTAGAATTTTTAAAAATTTTTATAAGGTTTTTAGGGTTTTATAATTTTTAGGTATTTTATAAATCCAAATCAAGCAAAAAATAGATTGAAGCAAGTAAACACTAAAACAAACAATAGCTAATTTTTCTAGAATTGGGGGGGGGGTTAATATTTTTAATTGATTTTATATTTCAAACAGTAGCAAAAACAAGGGTTTTTGAATTTTTAAAAATAGAAAAACAATTCAAAAATGTTCCAAAAAATTATTGAAATTTTTACACAGTAGCTGGAGCCACTTACCCAAATTTCAGAAGATTTGGAGTTAATTTGATATTTTATTCAACCAATAGAAAGGGCACAACACATAGGAAACAAAGTGCAATTTTAGATAAGTTATCACCCAATAAATAACACGTATAAAAAGGCAGGGCAAAACTTGCAAAAAGCCAGAAGGGCACGAGGCATGCACGCGATTCTCAAACACAAGGGCATATCTGTCATTCCTATTTATAAAAATGTAAACAATGACAGCTCAAAACTCTAGGATAAAACATGCAAATATTCCATGAGTCACGTGTCAATGCACGTGCTCCACAAACAAGGGGACCAGAATGCAATATCTGAAAACTCTAAGGTCCAAGATGCAAATATTCCGAAATAAAAACAACTACACTTAATATTTACAGGACTAAACTATAAATGTGAAAGGAAGAGGGGCCTAAGTGATATTTACCCCTTTATTAAGATCCAACGGCTGAGGGGCATCCTCTTCAGATCTGACGGTCGTGACGTGTGGGATCCCTTCAGCGATGGACGCTCTGGATGAGTTCCTCAAATGATCTAACGGTTGCTAGCTCTCCATAGATGATCAGCTTGAATAGACCTGGAGGAGGAAGCTCAATCGGACGGCTCTGGAGGTTCCTCGAATAACAGCTCGCCGGTAACTTTTGCCGAGCCAATACGCGCGATAGGAACCTCCTCAGATGCTGCTGAGATGGGGGAATGGAAGCTGGAGGTGATCCGCAGCTAGTGGTATACTTCGATGGGGTCGGGAGGACCTAGAAGGTCCCCGGCGACGATGAGTACCAGGAGCACCTGTGCGCCGATGTTAGAACCTCCAGATGAGGTCCTTATACCTTGATACCTGTACAGGAAGCAAGAGGGGTCGAGGACAAACTGCCTCGACCCGGTGAAGGGCGAAATGGGTGAGCGAGGGAGTCGGGGCGTGGGTCTCCGGCGAGCGGCGGCAGAGGAGACCCGGGTTTCTTGTTCCGTGGCGAACCAGGATGATCGAATGGGTGAAGAAGGTGAGGATGAGTCTCGTGAAGATGTAGGGATGGTCGGATGGTGAAATGAGTGGTCGGATGATCGGGAATCGGCCGGCGAAGGCCGGCGGCGCTAAACCTAAAGATCGGGATTAAAGCGAAACTATGGGCTAAAGGGACTACCTGACGGTCGAGAGCGTCTGTGCTGGAGGTCAGCTACCTCCTGGGATACTCGCCTCGATGGAGCGACGCCTCCAGAGGCTCGAGCTCGTCGATGGCGGAGCGCGTCGGTGATGACCACCGAATCTGAGGCTACAACGTCTCCTTCCTCGCTGCAACACCCCCTCGGGCTTGCTGTCACTCAAGGCAAGAGAGTGGAGGTCCTGGGAGTCGAAGACGGAGGCCAAAGATGAGTGGAATTGCGGCTGGAGGTGAGGCTATATACTGGTAGGGGTCCGGGAAGATGGGAGTCGGGCGCGCAATCCGATGCACGGACCCCTAGAGAGAAGATCGGGCGTGCGTCATGGATCATGGAGCTACAATCAGAGCCTGGGGTTTAAGGAAATGGGAGGCGGATCACGTCAGGATAAATCGGAGAAATCAGGTCGACGTGAAGATCCGTGAGGGAGGTGGTCCTAGGGGGGGAGCTGATCGGGGGTCAACATCCCCCGTGGACCAATCAGAATGTGGCATTTGAAAAATATTTGAAAATTCAAAAAATAGAAAAAGACTTTATTTCAAAATATTTTCAAAATAAAAATGTTTATTTATTTTCATAGTTTTTTTAGTGATTTTTGTTTATTTTTTTGGAAAAATGAATTATGTATATACATGCTATATTATTATATACAGGTATAAATACCTATGTATTTTATTTTTATTTTTATTATTTTATTTTTGTACAATTATCCCAATTTTATATTTTATTTATTTACAACATAAATTTTAGGATATATTATAATTTTTAATTTATTTTTATTATTTATTTACAAGGGTAAAATAAAAAAGTCTTTTATTCTTATATACATGGTATATGTACACTGAAGAGAGAGAAATTATTTATTTTTGTTTTTATTTTATTTTTCTCATTTTTATTTTATTTTTCTAAATATATACAAATTGTGAGAAACACACACATATTTTTATTTTTGGAAAATAGCATATATACACCAAGAAGGAAATTTGTACAATGATGAATGACCCTATCTCTCTCTACTTATTTTATTTTGCGGTCAGGCCCATATTGGGCCCTCCCTTGGGTTCAGGTCACTCAATATTTATTTTAAATATTTTCCTCTTTTTTTTATTTCTTTATTCTTTTATTTTTGCACAAAAACCGGCTAATTATTGCTATTTACACAATGCATGCAACTTGGTAAATTATTATATTTACAAACATATACATGGTGTTTTGCAAAGTTTTTAGCTAAAATAAAAGAATAAAGAGTGATGAATGAGGATTCATCACCCCTATACTTTACTTTTGCTAGTCCCTTAGCAAACACTTATTTGAAAAAAAAGTGAAAAATAGAAAAAGAAAAAGAAAAAGATGGGAAAGATGAATAAATGCTGATTATTAAACTTGTCTTCATTAAATTTAAGTATGGAGCTCAGTCAGATCTTTGGATTATTAAAGTGTCGGAACCTTAGTTGGACTTAGGTTTAAAACTTAACAACCTCTAAGTTCCACTAATCTATAGTCAAGACTCCTCAACAATCCAGATCAGAACAAGTCTACATACACAAACCCTGAAGACCATGAATCTTTTCTTGTACTGTGTAAGTGAGGTATAGCTCTCCACCTCAGAAGTAGCAATGTGACAACCCTCACCAACAAGGTAACTCTAATACCCTAGTCTGGCAACTCTTTCCTCGAGGAGCGGGGTATTCCCTTCTAAGTTCAAGTTCAACCGGCTCAAGAAGAGGAGGAAGAAGAGAATGGACCATGGCCAGTGTAGCCATGTATCCTTGGGAGCTCAACCAGTGTAGCTAAGTCTCCCTGCTGCAAGCTTCATAAGATGGAACATCGATACCATAAGCTTTACTTTATTGCACTATATACACTCCGGTGGGATTATCATTTTCTCTCAGACCGACCACTTTTTTGGAGTTATTTTCTTTTTGCATTTTTTTGATGTGCATATTTACAACATATCTACAAAGTGCAGCATATATACATAAGGAGTTTTTCCTCTTGAGACAGTAGACTATCCCTCTTTTGAAGCATTATTGCAACCCACAACTCCTATCGTTAGACCTCACGGCTACCAGACCAAGTTGAGACACACTTCCTTCACTATAAGAAGAAGAGAGGTTCCGCCTAGAAGTACTACCCTCATATGCTACCCCAAGTCAAAGAAGATTGCCTTCTCACCTCATTCGTGGAGAGCTCGGTGTAAAGTGTTGGTCCAAGTAAAGCCATTGTCTGTAAGAGTCATGTGTGTGTTGTTAAGTGCTCTACTTAGGCTCATCGAGATGACATATCATCATAGCCTAGTTGACTCAAAGAATTAAGTCACCATGGACCTGAAAAGTCTCAACCCTAAGCCCTCTAAGGTTCCTCTTAGAATTAGGTGGATTAAGATCTTAACCAAGCTCCATTTTTCAATTTAATTCCAGGATAGTTTAAATGTCAACTATGATTCGGGAAAAACTATACAAATATTTACAAAGATGCAATTTACAAAACTTTTACAAATGCGCAAAATTTTTGAAAAATGTTTGAAAAACATGGATGTATGCATGAATGCAAGTTTTGCAAAAATATTTATACACATTTACACAAGATTTTTGCAAACTTTTGTTTTTCAAAACATTTTACAAAAATTTTGTACTATATACATAATTTTGATATGAAAATATTTACAAACTATTTACACAAAAGATTTTTACAAACATTTTTACAAAAATAATTTTGTACAACTAGCTATGTATGTGCAATAAAAGAATTTTATTTACAAGGAAATTTTTTAATTTTTATGGATTTTAAGGTTTTTAGCCATTTTTATTTATTAACACACTCACACAAAGTAAGAGTTATGGCTAAAGTATATATGAAATATATACGACACCCTCTATACTTAGCTGGAACGATGTCCTCAGAGTGAATCAAGAGCGATGAAGAAGACATAACTCGTGCTTAGTATAGGGAAACGAAATGGAAGGCTATATACAAAGACGAATGAAAGAATAGAAATGGAAGAAGAAACTTGGGGTTTCCCCAATACTTAGGATCAAGTAACCCTAAGTATATCAGGTTGCACACAAAGGGAAATCCGAGTGAGAATGTACAAGGTCTACCTCCCCTATACTTAGGGTAAAATATCCCTAAGTATAGGCATCAAAATAGATGTAGAAACGAATCAAAAGGAACTCAAAAGTCTCACACCCCCTATACTTAGGGTAAAGTTCACCCTAAGTATAACATAATCAAAGATGCTAGGGTGTTGGACTGAAGAATAGTGTGATATGGACAATTGGATCTATACCAGTCGGGAGAACATTGATAATCAGGTGTGAGATGCAATAGATGTGAGTCAAGAGACCACATCTCACGCAAAGTGAATAGGGGCAACGTCAACGACCAGCGGCTCATGATCTAGATATGGTTTGAGCCGATGCCCATTAACACGAAAGGTACTCTCAGAAGACAACTCAGATATATCAATACTCCTATTGTCGTGTACCTTTCTGACCAGATAGGGTCCCTTCCATTTGCTCTGCAGCTTCCCTGGAAATAATCTCAACCTGGCATCGAACAACCATACACACTGTCTTGGCTTAAACTGCTTGTGGCTGATATGAGAATCATGCCACTCCTTCGCTCTCTCCTTGTATAGAAGGCTGCTCGAAAAGGCTGCATCACGTAGCTCCTCCAGGGCTGCTAACTCTGCCCTCCTCTGATCTCCTACACTTACTGGATCCATAAGAATATCTGTAACTGCCCAAAGTGACCTATGTCTCATCTCAACAGGTAAATGGCAGGGCTTGCCGTAAATGAGATGAAAGGGAGATGTGCCCAAAGGCGTCTTGAAGGACGTCCGATATGCCCACAAGACCGAGTCCAAAAGCTGTGACCAATCCTTTCGGTCAGGGCGGACGACCTTCTGCAGAATAATCTTGATCTCCCTGTTCGACACTTCAGCAAGACCATTGGTTTGAGGATAGTACGATATGGCTACTCGATGGTCTATGCTGAACTCGCTAGCAAGGGCCTTTACCTTGTCGTTGATGAAATGAGACCCCCCATCAGATATCAAAACTCTAGGAACCCCAAAACGTGAAATGATATTCTTCCTCAAAAATCTACAAACAGTCCTAGCATCTGCGGTTCAGGCGGGGATGGCCTCAACCCAACGACTCACATAGTCAACGACCAACAGAATGTACTCGTATCCCTGACTCTTAGGGAATGGACCCATGAAATCGATGCCCCATGCGTCAAAAACCTCACATAAGTGAATGGGCTGCATCGGCATCATATCACACTGTCCACAAGTGCCCATCCTCTGACACTCAGTACACCTCTTCATGAACTCATCAGAGTCCTTGAAGAGAGTAGGCCACCATAGGCTGGATTGGAGAACTTTCTATGCCGTTCTCCTCCCAGAGTGATGTCCTCCTGCCTCAAGCTTGTGGCAGTAAGTGAGGACGCTGTGGTGCTCCTCCTGAGGAATGCACCTACGCCAGACGCTATCCCCTCCTTCATGATAAAGGACGAGATCCTCCCAATGGTAGAACTTGGCCTTCGCGAGGAAGGTCTCAAGTCGCTGCCTGGGCCAATCTTGTGGAACTTTCTTGGCAACAAGAAAGTTCACAATATCGGCATACCACGAGAGAGAGAGGTGATAGCAAGGATCGCCTCATCTGGAAAGGTCTCACAAATAGGCTCGATCTGCTCAGAATCCTCAAGAAACTTCAATTGGGAGAGATGATCCGCCACCACATTCTTGACTCCAGGCTTATCCTTAATCTCTATGTCAAACTCCTGTAGTAGAAGGATCCATCTGGTCAATCTGGCTTTGGCATCCTTCTTTGCCATGAGGTACCTGATGGTGGTATGATTAGTGAAGATGGTCACTCTAGATCCAATGATGTAAGATCTGAACTTATCTAGGGTGAAAACTATGGCTAGCATCTCCTTCTCAGTGACAGTGTAGTTCCGCTAAGCGGCATCCAAAGTCCGGCTAGAGTAGTGAATAGCAAAGGGGACTCCATCCCTCCTCTGTCCCAGCACGGCCCCTACGGCAAAATCGGAGGCATCCGTCATGATCTCGAATGGGAGAGATCAATCTGGCGGCTGTAGGACAGGAGCCTCTACAACTAGACTCCTGAGAGTCTAAAATGACACTAGACACTTATCATCCACAATGAACTCTGTGTATTTCATCAACAGATTAGTCAACGGTTGGGCAATCCTGCTGAAATCATGAATGAATCGTCAGTAGAAACCGATGTGCCCTAGAAACCGTAACTGCCACAAGTTGGATGGTGGACTGAGTTTCCTAATGATATCCACCTTGGTCGGATCAACCTCCATGCCCCTGTTGGAGATGATATGGCCAAGCACCGTCCCTTGAGTCACCATGAAGTGACTCTTCTCCCATTAAAGCACCAGGTGTACCTCAATTCATCGCTGGAGGACTCGATCTAGGCAGTCAAGACAAGAATCGAATCCATCGCCGTAGACTGAAAAGTCGTCCATGAAGACCTCCAAGCACTCCCCCACCATGTCCGAAAAGATGGACAACATGCACCTCTTGAATGTCGCCGGAACGTTGCACAATCCAAAGAGCATCTGTCTGAAAGCATATGTCCCAAAGGGACAAGTGAAGGTAGTCTTGTCCTGGTCCTCGGGCGCAATGGCCACCTGATTGTATCCGGAGTACCTGTCTAAGAACATTAATGGCTCTTCCCTGCCAGCCTCTCTATAATATGATTAATAAAAGGTAGCGGGAAATGATCCTTCTTGGTGGCCTGGTTCAATCGTCTGTAGTCCACACAGACCCGCCAAGAAGTGGGTACCCGGGTAGCGATCTCCTCTCCAGACTCACTAACAACTGTGGTGATGCCCGTCTTCTTGGGCACCACATGCAATGGACTGACCCACTTGGAGTCGGAGATGGGGTAGATAAAATCGGTGCTCCACCATTTCGAGATCTCCTTCATGACCACATCTCGAAGGTTCGGGTTCTGCCGCTGTTGGAACTCACGCAACGGTTTCGCGTCCTCCTCGAGATAGATATGGTGGGTGCACAGGGCCGGACTTATCCCATGCAGATGTGCTACGCTCCATCCAATCGCCTTGCGGTTCTTTTCAAGAACCCCCATCAGACGGTATTCCTGCTCTCCAGTCAAAGCCGCTGAGATAATGACTGGGTACATCTCATGCTCACCCGCAAGGAACCTATACTTCAGCGATGATGGTAACGACTTCAGCTCTGGACAACTCGGTGCGGCAGATCTGGTCTCTGAAAAGTCTGAGTGAATGCGACCAAATTGGCATGAGAGAATGAGAACTATCGCTCACAATCTGAATCTGGCGAAGGCTGCTCTATTGATATCTCTCTACTCTGTGCGGGATCAGTCTCCACCCTAGCTGTAGGCTCTGTGGAAGTCAGAAAAGGTATCAAATCATCAAAATCTGCCCAGTCTATATCTGACTCCGAGGGATCTGTATTAGAATCACAAGAAAAATATGCCTCACGATCGAGAACCGGCTCTACTGCCTGAGATGTATCCTGGACCAGGGATGCACTCTCCAAGATCTCCTATGCTGGCATCTGTGCGTCAACGAACTCTGAAGGTGAGAGGATGGCCTGTGTTGCTGGATCAGCCCAAACTACCTCGTCATCTGTAATTACAAAATCACAGTCATGGTGGATGTCTCGCCCTGCCTCTGTCATCTTCTCTGAATCTGATGGTGGCTCGGAGCACGCTGAATCTCTGTTTCTAGTCTCCTCGATCATCTTTATTTGTATACTCTTGCCCTCGACGTGAAAGTACACCTTCCTGCTATCATGATCGGACACTACCTTGGCTGTGGCCAAGAACGGGCGTCCTAAAATGATGGGGGTATCGGTCACGGACTCAGGGATCTCCATGTCCAACACAACGAAGTCCACGGGGAATTTCAGGCCATGAATCATGACGACAACGTCCTTCATCAACCCCTTTGGCCTCTTGACAGATCGATCAGCAAACTGAAGGACCGTCCCGCTCTGTCGTAGAGGGCCTAGCTCGAAGCGGTCGAGCAAGGCTGCCGGAAGTAGGTTGATCGAAGACTCGCTGTCTAATAGAGTACGATCGAACCTCTGCTCATGAATATGGCATTTGACATACAAGGCTCCTGCATCTGTCCTCTTGTCTGGCAGACGGTTTTGGATCGCAAAGCAAGTGGCACGAGTGAGCACATGGATCTCTGACTGGTGGTTCCGCCTCTTCCTCCGAAATGTGGTCCTGTCTCTGAGTGATCTCTGGAAGAGAGGTATGTGCTCCAAGGCCTCCTGTAGAGTCAGCTGTATCTGAAATCATGTGCCGACTGAACTCTAACTGATGGGACTTTTTTGGGTTTTCTTTGTTATGCCCCTTAGCCAAGCGGAGTGCTTGGGGAAAGGGGACAGCTGGGTCCTTCTCAGATGAAGGACTAGGATCGGGTCTGGGCTGCTCAAGCACGACAGAATCCACACATACATCATCAATCAACACAGGTGGATTGGAAAATAACAAACCCTTTCCTTTATTTGCAGAAATGTCCTGAGGTACATGAATAGCAGGAAAAACAACAGGACTAGCAGTAGAACTGGAAATGGTGGCCTTAGCACCACCCTCGGCATCAGGACTCGCGACATCAGTACCACGCTCTGGCTCGGTAACTGGTCTAGTGGCATCAGTACCACCTCCTCCATCTGGTGAAATGACGGCCTCAGTACCGTCGGCTGGATCAACATCTGCGGTGGCATCAGCACCACCATCATCATCATGCTCATGAGCGGCATCAGCACCGCTCTCCCCCTCATCTGGCGCTCTTGGAGTGGCGTGAGGTCGTCGCTCAGACGAGGCACCGCCTGCTGGCATCCTACCGCTCCTAAGTGTAACAAAGTCAGCATCAAATAGATATGCAGAAATATCACCAAGGAAATCACTAGGAGTGGTGGTCTCTGTGAACTCTACTTACTCAGACTTCCTCTTGAGGTTTTTCGGGTTCGGCTCTATCTGTGCAGGAATGGCGACCTTCCCCTTTACTATCTCTCTCATCTTCTGTCGAAACTCGTCCATCTCTTGTCGGAATGTGGCCTGCTGCTCAGACATGAGGCGTGCTAACTCATCTAAGGTAGGTTCTCATAGGAGGGACCCTGAGAACCTGACGGGTGTCCTCACTGGTAATGAGGCTGCTATTGCTGGTGAGAGGGATGAGAAGGGTATTGCGAGTGATACTGTTGATGAGGCTGCTGCTGCCTCCAAGACTGTCCCTGCTGATAGGGACGAGGACCATACTGCTCTCTCGGGTGGGATGGATGCTGGTGTGCTAGGAACTGGTGCTGCTGGTGCTGCTCACGCTGCTGGCCGTACTAGCCACCCTGAACTAGAGGCTGCTGCTGGGAACTGGTGCCTCCAGCCGACCAGTGGAATCCGGGATGGTCTCGTCGGATACCGGGATGGGGTCGGTCATACCATATCTCGTTGACATCCATCAACGGCTCCTGCTCATAGGTGGGTGGGGGGAGTACTGCCAGGGATTAGTCAGGCTGTACACCACCATCTGGTTGTCCTGAGATGGTGGCGGCTGAAGGTACTGTTGCTGCGGCTACTGCTGGTAGTATCCGCCTGGACATGGTGAACCTGTCTGTATTAGGCGGAGGGCTGGGTACTGCTGTTGTTGCTGCCTGGGTCTGCCCGTGACCTAAAACGGGGCTGAGAAGCCATCTGTGCCTCCTGGAGATACATGATCTGTGTCTTTAGGTCACTCAGCATTTGTGCCATCTGATCGATCTGCGTCATGCCCTGGCACTGCTTCTTCTCAATCAATTCGATCCGGTTCAGCTTCTCGCTGATGATACCCATGTCAGTGGCTGTCGACTCAGCCTGTGCTATTGCCGTTGATGGAGTAGAGAGATCAACATCGACCCGTGCTATCCTCTGAAACTGCACGGCCTGTGGCTAGGGGCGTCCCTGAGTGTAGAGTCGGGTCTGGGACATCAGTGTATAGTTCTTGGCCATCTCCTCATAGATGGCCCAGACCTGATCCTCATCCTTGGTGAAGTAGGAACCGCCACATGATGCATTCACCAACCCCTACAACTCTGGTGTAAGCCCGCAAGAGAAGCTTTAAACTAGGTTCGGCTTCGAGATGTCATGGTGCGTGCATCTATCTGTAAGCTCTCTGAACCTCTCCCATGCCTCATGGAATTGCTTATTTGGGAGCATGGAGAAGTTGCTGATCAATGCCCTCGCTTCATTCGTCTGCCCGAGTGGGTAGTACTCGTTCAAGTACTCGGTGCGGAGATGCTCCTAGGTGGTAACAAATCTCTCTAGATGCTTCAGCCAGTTGGCTGCTCTGTCTACGAGGGAGAACGAAAAAGCAATCATTTGAATGGTGTCCTCGTCCACCTGTCGATCGTGGACGGTGCTGCAGATCATCTTGAACTCCTGGAGATGAAGGTGTGGCTCCTCGGTGGCTAGTCCGTGAAAGCGGGGAAACAACTGAATAGTCTGCGGTGGGAACTTGAAGTCCCCCGCTATGGCTGGCAACACGATCCATCTGTGGGTTAGAGTTGCACCAGGGTTGTGCAACTCTCTCATAGGACGGGCTCCTGCTGTTGGCTGAGCTGGCTGTACTGGCTGCTCTCCCTGAGGTATGTCCTCTGGTCTACCGGGTCTACGTTGCTTGCGGTCGGCTCTCATACGCTCCATCTCCCGGCGCATCTCTACCATGAAAGCTCCCTGATCTGTTGTTGCATCGTCTCGAGGGAAGCTATCAAGGTGTTGTTGATCGCACCCTGGTCCAATACGTATGTCTGCTCGGGCCTCGGGCCACCGGTGCGGTCCTCACTGCTGCCGGCCATGGTCTCTACAAAGGCAAAATACCCAAGCTCAGGTGCCGAAATATCATCTGACTGCTGATTTCTCCGATCAGGCACCTCAAGACTATCAGAAGAAAGGTGGTCGGGGGGGGGGGGGAGGATGGAAGTGAACTCGGGCTCGGAGAGCGGGTCTCGGCTCTCGCGAGCCAACCTAGATGAACATGCAGGAGTGCTCGTAAGTGATGCAGCCAGAGGCTGCCCAAGGGACTTCCGACCCATTGATGAACCTCAGTTTCATCATCTTTATTTATTATAATTAACCCCCTTGCTTATTGTTTTGTCAATAAATCCATGTTATTGTCTAATAATTAACAGAGTCCTAAATAAATTAAAAACCACAAAAAAATGACAAAACAAAATTCGTGGTATTTTTAGACTTAAAAATACCCTCAAAAATATTTCGTGTCTTCGTTTGATCTTTTTTCGAGTTTTGGTCAACATGAAACTTGTAGATCTCGTCAAGATCTACAACTTTCATGTTTTGAGTTTTCTCAAATTCGGCCAATAGGGCCCTCAAAAATAAGAAAAACTCTCTGAATAACCTGATTGGGCCACGTGGCCCATTCTGGGGGCGCCACGTGGCCCCGCCTCCGTTGTCTTTTCCGCCTCTTCTATCGACCGTTGGATCGGCCTCTTGATCCAACGGTCCAGGCCGTTCCACGCCGCTCCTTATCCTCGACCGTTTGATCATCTCCCGCTCTTCATCATCACCCTCCGTTAGCGCCGCGACCACATGACGCCACGTGGCATCTTGAGCGCCCTTCGATCGCGTCCCAGATCTTTCATCACAGCCGTTATCTCCTAGGGCCAATCTCATCCATCCGATCGACCCCTTGATCCCATCCAAGCCATTCGCTACCGCCTCTCTTACAGCCTGCCACGTGGCCGCACCCGATCCCGTCGATCGCATCGCCCAGATCTTATCCTGGCCATCACTCCGCGCCTTACTCTCCACCGTTGGATCTCCAGATCCAACGGTTAGGAGACCGTCGTCAACCTCCAGCAGACCCCTTCTCTCACACGATCACCCACTCGCACACCTCGCCCCCTTCCCATTTTCTCGCCTTCACCTTCCACCATCTCCACTCGCCAACTACCCCATGACCTTCTCCAGTCAACCGTGACCCTCGCGAGCGCCACCTCCACCCACGGAGCTCTCTCCACGCTCCCCATTTCCTCCTCAAAACCCACGTCCCCCTCATCGGCTCCGCCACTTCTCCCTTCAAATACCCCGCTCCTCCCGACATTGCAACCGGTCCACCTTTACGAGGAAGGGAGCCCAGCCCTCCTCCGCCTCCCCGTGACAGGGGGAGGCGGTGTGATCGAGCGATGACGACTCCAATCCCGGTGAGACCCTCCGCCTTCGACGGTGGAGCTGCGGCGCCTCTTGGCGACCGCCCGAGCTGCACCAGGTGGCTGAAGGTGTACAACGAAGACCCGGAGCTCCATTTGAGCTCCAGCCCAAGCCTCCGCTCCGCCCAAGCTCCAGGTAACCTTCTCTCTTCCTCCTTTGACTTTTTCTTCTTTTTCTCTGTCTTAATTAGGCTCCTCCGGCCAACTTCGCCCTCCATCGTTCCCCCCATTAGCTCCGCCTCCGATCCCCCTACATCGCGACACCCTCCGATCACCTCTTCCCTTCTTCCAGATCCTAGTCACCCTCCGGCCATCTCCTCCACCCTCGCGGCGGAGGAGCTTCGAGCTCTCCATCTTCTCCGCCCCGATGAGCTTCCACCTCACTTCACACACGCACGCACGTCTTCTGCTACGCCTCGGCTATGCATCTAACATGCAGGTACTCACAAACTCGCACTGGCCGGAGCTTCGCCGGACCTATCTTCGTCACAGTCGGCTGAGACTCCAGCATTCTGATGGCCCGAGCCAAGACGCCGGTCTCCTTCCTCGAGCTCCGATCTTCTTCGACGACTATTAATGGAGCCTCGGGGAGGTCAACAGCAGCCGAGGAAGCGCGGCGGAGGAGGAGCTCCCTCGCCGGAGCTCCAACATCGCTGCCAGTCCTTAGCAAAGGAGAAGAGCAGTCACCGTTGGATGGTCCACCCCCGGTGACCATCCAACGGTCCAGATGGAGCCACGTTCTCGCCTTCAGCAGACCTTGGATCATCCCGATCCAACGTCCTCCAATAGGCCACGCGTCGATACCAGAGCACCCCCGAGCCTCAGCCACCGAGCCTCCAGGCTTGGTCCTTCCGTGCCTTGTCCGAGCCTACATCGAGCCAAAGCCTACGCCCGAGCCACGCCGAAGCAACCCGGGCCTCCTCCGAACCTCCGATCGACCCGAGCCTGGGGAAGCGCGTGCCTGGCACGTGCTTCCTGGGTAATTTGCAAGGAAGCCCAGCCGCCTTCTTTAATTTGCAACCAGGTCCCGATCACGTGCAGCGGGCGTGCACAGTGGGTATTTTACAGGGAAGGTCCATTTACTTTACGTATTTGCACTTTAGTCCCTCCCTGGACCTGTTTGTAGTTATCTTTTTAATGTTTTCTTGCATTTATTCCCCTATCTTCTTTTATGCATATCTTGAGCTTCATAGCTCCAATCGAGTTGATTTCAGTTTCATTTCGAAGCTTGTTTGACGTACTTTCTCATGGCATGCTTATTTCATGTGATGGACACTTTAATGTTGACGTATTATTTTTATAGCTATGTGTCTCTTATTAGTTGATCCATGCTTTGTTCAAACTGAGTTTGTCATTTTAATTAAATCTGGAATTGACTTGTTGACTATTTTGCTCATTATTTTCTATCTAGGGCATATCTCCATTGCATCGCATTTCATTTACTTGCAAGATAAAAAAAATGATTAAAAAAATGCATGTTTTATGTTTTAATGCATTGTCTTGTCATGTCTGCATGTTTTGACCTATATGCTTTATTTCAACACTTGATTAAATATACTTAAATCCGATTAATACGAGAGAGGCTCGTGTCCCTGAGTTCGACCTTGGTTTCTTGCCAAGTAAAATAATTAACGATCACCTCATTTCGATTGACCATCGCATATATTTAAATGAGGTGATCTCTTTGACGACCAAAATCGGCCCGACTACGATGATGATTCCATGTGCTAAAAACACATTATTAAAGGGTCGATTTTTCGAGTCGTCAAATGGCGCCGTTGCCGGGGACACGGCTCATTTCTTTTATTTTTTTTGGATTTTTGTTTGTTTAATTCGGTGTTCCTTTTTATAGGTCAATTAACCACATATTTTGCATATAAAATTTTTCTTTCTTATTTGATATCTAACGATTGTTTCTGTGGCAGGGCCCTTGATGGATCAAGGAGGCGAGGAGCAGGACGTTCCCCGCTGCGAGGAGCCGCAGGAGCATGTTTGGAGCAAATAAGGAAGAAAAGAGAAAAAAATGTGTCACATTTTTTGTTGCATTATATTTTTAATAATTCGTCTTTTACAGCGGTCTTCGATCGAAGACTCGCGTTTGTAATCGAACGATCGTGGTTGTGTGGGGATCGTCCCCACTTGAGTGTCGACCTAGGATAGGCACGCGGCTCTCTGAGCTCTTTTTAATTTTTCAATATTTTTACGTGCTTGATCGTAGGTAGGACACACTGATTTTTATAGACGCACTTAATCTCGCATCACTTAGCTAAAATTAATGAAGATCAATCACCGCTAATAGATGCATGATTAGGTGCGGCTTTTTCGACTTGCATACATGTTGGACTTGAGTTTTCAAAACGGCCTCAGTTTCTTCGCGGCTTTTATCGTCAAATCACTGCATGATTTCTCGCTTAGCCTAGATCGCGTTTTTATTCATCGAATACTTGTTTTTCACGGCTTTCATTTCCCAGATTGATCACCTAGGATTAATGGAAAATGGAATGAACGGTAGACGATGATTTTCTGATTGATGTGCTAACCTTAAATTCAGTGACAATTTAAAATAAAATTGGGACTGTTAATTGCAAGTCAACCTAAAATGGAGTAAAATTCGGTTTTGGGAGAACAACACCCGCGCATACGCCTTGATTCACATTTTCTTTGCGTAATTATCTAACGTTTTATCACCAATAAAACCGACAAGATAATTGACCAACCTTGGTTGGTTTCATGTGTGAGTTGGTGAAATTAAGGGTTTGCTTGCTTCATTGAGCCGTATATTTTACGACACACAACCCCAAAACCGTAGTCACTCCATTTCATCTACAAGATTCAAAACCACTCAATTGTATATCCATCCCCCTTCTTCGTTCACCTTGGGTCCCTCCCGACATCAAATTCCATCTTTATACTTAGGCTAATCTCAGCCTAAGTATAGGGGGGACCCAAGTCCCCGTAATTTTCTCTACTCTTCCTTTCTTGCCTTTATACTTAGGTTATTTCTAACCTAAGTATAGGGGGAGCCCCTCTTAGCTCCCGTATATTCTTCTATATTTAAATGGACCTATGTACTTGTAACATCTAGTGCTATGAGGACATAGCAAAGTTTAAGTATAGGGGGGTATACCGTATATTTACTTTAGCTATAGTCTGAAAATTTTGAAAAATTAAAAACTTTTTGGCTAAGGTAAAATTCATTGGACTAAGAGAACTCAAAGGATTTCGCGGTTTTTCGATATTATGTTACGCTATTTTTATAAAAATATTTTCGAAAATGATTTTTGAAAATGTTTTAAAAACTTTTTATTTTTTTGTGTGACATGATTTTGAAAAATTGCCTTCTCTTTTCAAGGAAAGTTGAGTCTAACTTGTGTTTTAACTCTCTTATTAAAATCCATAAAAATCAGAAAACTCCTAAAAATCCTTTAAGAGTCATTGGTCACTACTAAACCCAATTAAGTCAGCCGCATTCAGTGAGGGTTCGCCCTTAGCAGATTGGATGGTTTAGAGGACATCGCGTAAGGCCCCGTCCTCAAGCAACGGGCTTCGGCCTGTACTTACATCCATACTGGCTGAATCGCGGATGCTCAATTGAGCTTAGAAAGTTCTAATATCTCTTGAAGTTAAAAAAAAGTGTCTTGTCTTGAATGAAGAAGTTGGATTAATCCTCTACACTTTCACTTTCACCCAGGATCTGAATTGGTCAAGAAGACTTAGCTTTTAGAAGTCTTTGAGATTTTAGGTTAACCAGCCTTAGCCATCAGGGTCTTAGACTTAATCATCCACATTCCCCTAAGTTTCTTGATTTGCATGCTATATTCCATGCTTAGTCTCAGACAGAAAGAATATGATCAGCACATCACATACACGACTGCGGTTTTTGATGAGATGAGTTGATTTTTCACCGAAGGGATTGGATGAGGAAGTCGAGTTTGGATTTGATCTAATGATGCTCGAGGATGGGATAAAATCTTTGGAGGCTTCAAGAAACCTGAGTGTCAGTAAAATTAGCCAGTATGAGAACTTGATTCTTATACTAATCTCTTGACATTAACCTAAGTGCCTGGGTGTGAAAAATTAAATAAAATGTTGATCAGTGTGCGCCAACTTTTGGTAAAAGCAGTGGAGCTAGCCACCAATTATACAAGTCAATGATATTCAAAGAAAAGCTCTCCACCAAAGTCAAATATCAAAGAGCTTCCACCAAAGGCGAGCGCTCCCAAACTTTTCAAAGTGTCCACTTGGACCACCGCTATTAGGACCAGGAGTCGGGCTTGCACCAAAAAAGTGCTCTGCATCGTAAATGCTACAAGTCTGGGTGTCGAAGGTACGATAGGTACTCAAAAGAGACACACCCCGGTGTACTCCCAGGAAAACAAGTGCAGACGGCTCCAACTTCTCTTGACGGACGCACTGATCAACACCAAAAAAAAAAGTGTTGTGTAAAAGGCACTGGAGAGAATCCTTGTTCCAATGAGAGGGAGAGAAGAATTGACACAATCCCATGCCCTCCATTTTCTGGCCTGCCATCCACCTTTTCTAAGTCTGACAAACTAAAGAGACGGTGGACTGAATGCAAGATTTGATTTATTCCCTAGTGCTGAGGATTGGGTCCTTAGGAGATTTTCTCGGACCAAGATTTTGGGTGAAGACTTGACTCTACTCTCGAAATTGCAGTCAACACTAAACTTCATATCCTTTAGTTTATATGTACACCAGAGAGAGTCTAGAGAAGTAGAGGAATTGAAAGCCTCTTGATTAAGGCTGGGTTGAACTCTAAAATTTTGGATCTCTAAAGTCAAGTGGACTTGATCAGCTTGGATCCTGTATTCACATGCACAAGGGGGTTAATCCAACTTAGTCATTCTTTCTGATGCTCGAGGACGAGCATAGTTTAAGTATAGGGGTTGATGAACCTCAGTTTCATCATCTTTATTTATTATAATTAACCCCCTTGCTTATTGTTTTGTCAATAAATCCCTGTTATTGTCTAATAATTAACAGAGTCCTAAATAAATTAAAAACCACAAAAAAATGACAAAACAAAATTTGTGGTATTTTTAGACTTAAAAATACCCTCAAAAATATTTCGTGTCTTCGTTTGATCTCTTTTCGAGTTTTGGTCAACATGAAACTTGTAGATCTCGTCAAGATCTACAACTTTCATGTTTTGAGTTTTCTCAAATTCGGCCAATAGGGCCCTCAAAAATAAGAAAAACTCTCTGAATAACCTGATTGGGCCACGTGGCCCATTCTGGGGGCGCCACGTGGCCCCGCCTCCGTTGTCTTTTCCGCCTCTTCTATCGACCGTTGGATCGGCCTCTTGATCCAACGGTCCAGGCCGTTCCACGCCGCTCCTTATCCTCGACCTTTTGATCATCTCCCGCTCTTCATCATCACCCTCCGTTAGCGCCGCGACCACATGACGCCACGTGGCATCTTGAGCGCCCTTCGATCGCGTCCCAGATCTTTCATCACAGCCGTTATCTCCTAGGGCCAATCTCATCCATCCGATCGACCCCTTGATCCCATCCAAGCCATTCGCTACCGCCTCTCTTACAGCCTGCCACGTGGCAGCACCCGATCCCGTCGATCGCATCGCCCAGATCTTATCCTGGCCATCACTCCGCGTCTTACTCTCCACCGTTGGATCTCCAGATCCAACGGTTAGGAGACCATCGTCAACCTCCAGCAGACCCCTTCTCTCACACGATCACCCACTCGCACACCTCGCCCCCTTCCCATTTTCTCGCCTTCACCTTCCACCATCTCCACTCGCCAACTACCCCATGACCTTCTCCAGTCAACCGTGACCCTCGCGAGCGCCACCTCCACCCACGGAGCTCTCTCCACGCTCCCCATTTCCTCCTCAAAACCCACGTCCCCCTCATCGGCTCCGCCACTTCTCCCTTCAAATACTCCGCTCCTCCCGACATTGCAACCGGTCCACCTTTACGAGGAAGGGAGCCCAGCCCTCCTCCGCCTCCCCGTGACAGGGGGAGGCGGTGTGATCGAGCGATGACGACTCCAATCCCGGTGAGACCCTCCGCCTTCGATGGCGGAGCTGCGGCGCCTCTTGGCGACCGCCCGAGCTGCACCAGGTGGCTGAAGGTGTACAGCGAAGACCCGGAGCTCCATTTGAGCTCCAGCCCAAGCCTCCGCTCCGCCCAAGCTCCAGGTAACCTTCTCTCTTCCTCCTTTGACTTTTTCTTCTTTTTCTCTGTCTTAATTAGGCTCCTCCGTCCAACTTCGCCCTCCATCGTTCCCCCCATTAGCTCCGCCTCCGATCCCCCTACATCGCGACACCCTCCGATCACCTCTTCCCTTCTTCCAGATCCTAGTCACCCTCCGGCCATCTCCTCCGCCCTCGCGGCGGAGGAGCTTCGAGCTCTCCATCTTCTCCGCCCCGATGAGCTTCCACCTCACTTCACACACGCACGCACGTCTTCTGCTACGCCTCGGCTATGCATCTAACATGCAGGTACTCACAAACTCGCACTGACCGGAGCTTCGCCGGACCTATCTTCGTCACAGTCGGCTGAGACTCCAGCATTCTGATGGCCCGAGCCAAGACGTCGGTCTCCTTCCTCGAGCTCCGATCTTCTTCAACGACTATTAATGGAGCCTCGGGGAGGTCGACAGCAGCCGAGGAAGCGCGGCGGAGGAGGAGCTCCCTCGCCGGAGCTCCAACATCGCCGCCAGTCCTTAGCAAAGGAGAAGAGCAGTCACCGTTGGATGGTCCACCCCCGGTGACCATCCAACGGTCCAGATGGAGCCACGTCCTCGCCTTCAGCAGCCCTTGGATCATCCCGATCCAACGTCCTCCAATAGGCCACGCGTCGATACCAGAGCACCCCCGAGCCTCAGCCACCGAGCCTCCAGGCTTGGTCCTTCCGTGCCTTGTCCGAGCCTGCATCGAGCCAAAGCCTACGCCCGAGCCACGCCGAAGCAACCCGGGCCTCCTCCAAACCTCCGATCGACCCGAGCCTGGGGAAGCGCGTGCCTGGCACGTGCTTCCTGGGTAATTTGCAAGGAAGCCCAGCCGCCTTCTTTAATTTGCAACCAGGTCCCGATCACGTGCAGCGGGCGTGCACAGTGGGTATTTTACAGGGAAGGTCCATTTACTTTACGTATTTGCACTTTAGTCCCTCCCTGGACCTGTTTGTAGTTATCTTTTTAATGTTTTCTTGCATTTATGCCCCTGTCTTCTTTTATGCATATCTTGAGCTTCATAGCTCCAATCGAGTTGATTTCAGTTTCATTTCGAAGCTTGTTTGACGTACTTTCTCATGGCATGCTTATTTCATGTGATGGACACTTTAATGTTAACGTATTATTTTTATAGCTATGTGTCTCTTATTAGTTGATCCATGCTTTGTTCAAACTGAGTTTGTCATTTTAATTAAATCTGGAATTGACTTGTTGACTATTTTGCTCATTATTTTCTATCTAGGGCATATCTCCATTGCATCGCATTGCATTTACTTGCACGATAAAAAAAATGATTAAAAAATGCATGTTTTATGTTTTAATGCATTGTCTTGTCATGTCTGCATGTTTTGACCTATATGCTTTATTTCAACACTTGATTAAATATACTTAAATCCGATTAATACGAGAGAGGCTCGTGTCCCTGAGTTCGACCTTGGTTTCTTGCCAAGTAAAATAATTAACGATCACCTCATTTCGATTGACCATCGCATATATTTAAATAAGGTGATCTCTTTGACGACCAAAATCGGCCTGACTACGATGATGATTCCATGTGCTAAAAACACATTATTAAAGGGCCGATTTTTCGAGTCGTCACCCATCATCTTAATCGTGGCGAGTCAGGCGGATGGGATCTGGAAAGCAAACATGATGGTCAAGCAAACCCCAAATTCACCAATGCAACGCGAGCTGATGACCGTAAGAGTTCGGTCTTTTATCTTGTCTTTTTTATTTTGGTGATAAAACAGTCTAACAGAGCGATTAAGCGAGCTGTTGGGAATCCAACGCCCTTAGGAGATTGTCCCGATCCCGAACTAGATCTTTCACAGCCAGTACAAGCTGCGGAACGTTTACCGGCTACCCGATCGGCTCGCTCTGTTAAGGATATCGCGGCCCGCTTTACCGGAGACCAAAGCGATCCTCACTGGAGAACGACTAGCCCTGAAGCAGTAGTCTGAAGAGGGGTCAGATATGGCTCTACCTAGGGTGCGGGTCACTCTCTCGCTCAGTCGAACCATCCAATGTGGGGGTTACTGTCCCAATACAAGATTTTTTTGTGAGATGATTTTTAAGTCCAATTTGCTTTAGAAGTCCCAATTTTATGGTTTTTAGGTATTTTTCAAATAAAATAAATGCCTAACGAATTTTTAGGTTCTCCTGATTTTATTAAGTCCAGAAATCGGGGGGAGAAGACGAAAAAATCGATGCGTGAAGAAATCAATGATGCATGCAGAGTAAGAGATGCGTACTTGACTCCAACAGTCTACATGCAAGGTGATCCGTGCATAAAAGTAAAGATAGTAATAAAACTACCTATATGATTCAGCGAAGAAAGCGGCCTTAACTAGAATTTCTACATGGAGAGAACGGTAGCTATTGGGTTAATGGGAGGGGTCGGGGTCCGGTCTCTGATGCCGATCGGTGTCCGCCACAACGGATCCTGCCAGCGCTGTATACGGCCTCTAGCGGCACGTGACCCCTCGAGTGACCAGGTTAGCTTTTTCTTTATTAGTTATTAATTAGGCCCAATTAGACGGTCTATAGGAACATGCAATCTAATTAGGCTGGGGTCCTAATCAATTACATCGCAAGCACAGAAATTCCTAATCTAAGGCCAAATATTTAGAAACAAAATAAAAAGAAAAGCCGCAAAAACAAAACCGTAAAAAACCCGATGGGTCCCCCGAGCACATCGGTGCTCGGCAAAACAGACCCCGACAATCCACATGTCTGAAAGTATCTTCGAGTCCCTGTATTATTACAATAACAAGATCTTACTGAAAAATAAACTAACCAAACTAATCTATCCTCTCCTCTCTCCTGCTTTACTCCTCGCGCTCTCCTACGACTCTACGAAGAAAAGATCCGCCTCCGACTTCCGCGATTGCTTCGGCTTTCCAAAGAAAGCCACCTCGATCCTCGGACCCTTGCAAGAAAGTGAAATAGAAGAGTATCAGACACAATTATTATAATAATGCAAATAAGATAAAATAAAAGAAAATATATGCAAAAATGGAAATAAACAAATAAAATAAAATCACACAAAAACAAAATAAAAGAAAACAAAAATAAAAAAATTAAATAAAAATCGAAAGCCACGGAAAAGCCGCGAAAGAAATCAAAAATCGCGAAAACAAAAACGACTACTAAGTCGTGCTCCCCGGCAACGATGCCATTCTGATGCTCGTGAAATCCAAGATCCGGGTAAAGGTAAAACTATGGGTCGTTGCGATCCAAATCTCGGAGACCGATCAACAAGAAAAATAGACCACAAAAATGAAATAATCAATCAAAAAGCAGAATAGTGGTCTCGCTATTTATTTAACCTGGTATAGCGACCAGGGTCGAACACAAGGAGCACGGGTTGGCACGAGGCCTACGAAGTAGTCTAAAAATCAAAATAAAGAAAAATAATATTTTTGGTGGATTTTATGATTTTTTAATTTTTTTTGTATTTTTAATTATGAAGAAAATGTAGGAAAAGGAAAAAAGAGCTCAATCAACAATTTATTTAACAACACAAATCAAGCCAGAAAATTATAATAAAAATATTTTTGGGTTATATATTTTTAAAGTGTTTTTGGTAATTTTCTCAGATTTTTATATTTTTTTGTTAATTTTATAAAAATGAAAGAAGTCAAAAAACTGAAATCAATGTGCAACCAGATTTGAAAGGTTATTTAAAAATATATAAATAACCTCTTAAAATCTGGAGACAATTTTATATCAAACTACAAATAAAAACTAAGCTATAGGAAAAGCAATTGCAAATTTTTGAATTTTTTAGATTTTTTATTAATTTTTATAAGGTTTTTAGGGTTTTTTAATTTTTAGGTATTTTATAAATCCAAATCAAGCGAAAATTGGACTGAAGCAAGCAAACAATAAAACAAAAAGTAGCTATTTTTTTAGAATTGGGGGGGGGGGTTAATATTTTTAGTTGATTTTATAATTCAAATATAGCAAAAACAAGGGTTTTTTATTCTTCAAAAATAAAAAAACAACTGAAAAATGTTCCAAAAAATTATTGAAATTTTTACATAGTAGCAGGAGCCACGTTTCCAAATTTTAGAAGATTTGGAGTTAATTTGATATTTTATTCAACTAATAGAAAGGGCACAGCACACAGGGACCAAAGTGCAATTTCAGAAAAGTTATCACCCAATAAATAACACGTATAAAAAGGCAGGGCGAAACTTGCAAAGAGCCCAGAAGGGCATGAGGCATGCACGTGATTCACAAACACAACGGCATATATGTCATTCCTATTTATAAAAATGTAAACAATGACAGCTCAAAACTCTAGGATAAAACATGCAAATGTTCCATGAGTCACATGTCGATGCATGTGCTCCACATACAGAAGGACCAGAATGCAATATCTGAAAACTCTATGGTCCAAGATGCAAATATTCTAAAATAAAAACAACTACACTTAATATTTACAGGACTAAACCATAAATGCGAAAGGAAGAGGCGCCTAAGTGATATTTACCCCTTTATTAAGATCCAATGGTTGAGGGGCGTCCTCTTCAGATCTGACGGTCATGACGCGTGGGACCCCTTCGGCGATGGATGCTCTGGATGAGTTCCTCAAATGATCGAACGGTTGCTAGCTCTCCATAAATGATCGGCTTGGATAGACCTGGAGGAGGAGGCTCAATCGGACGACTCTGGACGTTCCTCGAAGAACAGCTTGCCGGCGACTTTCGTCAACCTTTTGATTTTCTTCTCTATACTTAGGGATATTTTACCCTAAGTATGGGGGGACAAGCCGAGCCGTTGAGTTTGTACATTCTCTTGACTTCAATCATCTTCGGTTTTGAGTCTACTATTCTTAGGATCGCTTGATCCTAAGTATAGAGGAGATGATTGGCTTCTATTAATTCATTCGTTATTCTTTGAGTCGTAATATAGATTCTTTTCACCGGTCTATACTTAGCCCGAGTTATGTCTTCCTTTACTGCTTCTTTGGTCACTATGAGGACATAGTTCACGCTAAGTATAGGGGGTTATCGTATATATGCTATATATATATTTAGAATCCATAGGCTTCCTAAAAGTATGGGTGTATATTTTGGGTTTTTTAAAAAGCCGCAAGAAAACCGTAAAAATGTCTTATTAAAAAAATGACTTAAAATTTGTATATAAAAAATGTTGTAAAATTCTCTGTAAAATCCTTAAAAAGTTGAAAAATAAAATCATTGTAAAGATCTTGTATAAAAGCTGTATAATCGTGTATATAAAATGCATATAAAATTCTTTGTAAAATATACAAAATCCGTGTAAAATTTGTGTAAATCGAATTAATTCACTAACTCTTTCAAAAAGATCCATAAAAATTGAAAAGTTTTAAAATCCAATAAAAATGTGCAAAATTCTTTAAAATCCACTTTAAAGCATTTAATCCGAAAAATTCACTTCATAAAAAATGTTGCATTCATTAGCATTTTTCAGAATAAGTTTGATTCTTGAACCGAATGGATCCAAGTCCCAGAGATGGAGCTTGGTTTAGGCCTTAATCCACTTAATTCTAAAGGGACTTTATTAGGAACGTGAATTGAGACTCTTCAGGTCTTTTAGACTTAATTATTTGGGTTCTATGAGATCGTGTTCGGAATTCAACTTGAAAGTGCCTAAGTAGGATACATTGTGTCATCCGTTAAACTCTTTTCTATTTGAATCCATTTTGAACTCATGCACTCTACACTTAGCTCGACCCGCGTGGGGCTGCGAAGGGCAATCCTTTCGGTGGTGCATTTCCATCCTTGTCTAGCGGTGATGATGTCTAAAGATAGGAGTGATTGGTGTTGAAATAAAGCTTCGGATGAGGGAAGGATCTGCTGGCACAATTTTTTCTAAGACGCCAAAAAAATGGACGGAATAAAAAGATTCTATATCCTTCGGGGCAGAAAAGACTTATGCAGTGCAACAATTATTTCTATCAAAGAAGCCAAATACACCAAATTCCAAAATTGATCACAATGGTCTGAGCTTCAGAAAAGCCTGCATGTCTTCGTGGAGACTTGGCTAAACTGGCCAGGCTTCATAGGAGATGTGACTACACCGATCACACTCCAGTTCTCTTCCCATTCTTCCTACTTCTCTCATATTTGATTGTGGATACAACACGACCTGACCTCAGAAGGAAATACCTCCCTCCTCAAGGATTGAGTTGCTTGACAATGGCCCCATGGGAGTGTGTAACTGGATGGGCACTTTCTTCGCCTCTCTAAAGCGGGAAGAGCTAAAACCTTTCACGCACAGTCAAATTGCTTTCAAAGATGAAAAGTTTATGTGATGAATAGGTGGATTTGAGCTGGCTGTTGAGATGGATCTGGATAAGGATTTGTGGAACTTGAGGGCTGTCGAGGCTTAAATCCTAATTCTAATAGAGTCCCGACACACTATCAATCTAAAGGTCTGAATCCAGGCTCCAAATTTTGGGCGAAGTCAAATTCGATTTAACGAAACAATCATGTTCTAAGTTCTTTTATTTTCTGTTTTCTTTTTCTTTTTGCATGCACTTATTTATAGAATAAATGTTTGCTAAGGGACTAGCAAAGGTAAAGTATAGGAGAATGATGAATCCATGATTCATCGCCTTTATTCTTTTATTTTGGCTAAAATCGTTGGTAAAATACATGTAAATATCCACTCATTCTAATTAATTATCATTCTAACTACAAACATTGATATTATATATTTAACATTTATTTTACCAAAATAAAAGAATGAAGAAAAAAGAAAAATAAAAGAAAAGAAGGATGTATATAAAAGATATACAGACTGATCCTAACCCTGAGACCAGGTAAATATTGACCAGGTCGACAAAAGAAATAAGTAGAGGGAGATAAGGATCCTAACTTATAAAAATACCAAGAAAAGAAAGATCAAAAATATAAATTACCCAATTTTCGCCATGTAAATACTTCACCTATTTTATTTATCATCAAAACCATCTCAAACCAAAACACTCCTTATATAAAAGTTGTTCATAAAAATATATATTATTTTAAAAAATATCAGAAAAATATTTCGGCATAAAAATTAATAACCACAATGAACTGTAAAAGCCGCAAAAGTCGACTTCCAAGGTTCATAACTATTTATAGAAAACTCCAAACTGACCAAACTCACTTTTGAAATCTGTTTTGTACATAATACTATTTATTAAAAATATTAAAAAAATATTCGGATTAAACCGGTGAGTTTTAGCTTTTGGACACGTAGTATATATATATTATACTTCCCAGATTTTTAATTAAATAACCGTAAACCCGATTAACTCAATTTGTTTTCCTAAAATCTTATAAAACTATATATAAAAATATAAAAATATCAATAATTTAAAATACCAATAAAATCCGAAGCCTAGAAGCTGTTACAGTTTTCTTCTGGACCTCATAACTCGGTCGTATGAGCTCTGAATTAAACAAACTTGGTCCCAAAAATTATATTTTTCAATTATCTACAAAATGACACTAGTTTCGCTAAAATCGGAGTTAATGCAAAAAACGTTATTTTTGGGTCCGTATTGGTTTATTGTATAATAAGCCATAACTTATATTATTATTCAATACAATAATACTTTGTTTATTTATTTTTTTAAAATAAATAATATTTCATTTAATTAATTAATTAATATATTAACTACTTAATTACTTATTTAATTATTTAATTAATACTTAATTACTTTATTAATTATATTAATTAATTAATTTCAAAATTATTATATAATTAATTTATTTAGTTTTATTATTAATTATTTATTTATATTAATTATATTTTTTTATTTCCTCTCTCCCCTCTCTTCCTTTCTCTCTACCTTTCCTCTTTTCCTCCCCCTTCATTCTTCTTCCCTGATGGAACCCATCTCCTCCTTCTTCCTCCACCGTCAACCACCGTTGTTTCTCCAACCTCTCCAACGGCCGGCCGTTGGCCGACCGTTTACCAAACCTCCTGCGGTCCCCTCACCGCACGCTAGTGACCAGCTTCCCGTCCCTCTACAAAAACCCTCCGACCCCCTTGAATGAACGGACTTGCCATTCTTCATCTTCATTCCTCGAGTTTTGGAGAGCGAGAGAGAGAGAGAGAAAGGAGCAGCACGTGGGTGACAGTCTCGTGTCGTCCTCTATCGGCGAGATCGCGTTGGCGTCGCAACACCTGCACCACCGCGCACAACCTCCTCGTCCGCCGCGGGTTGAGGCCATATTCACGGAGTTTTGCTCAAGCTCCATTCCCAGGAGAGTACATCCTCCGCAAGCTCTGATGTAGGCGACCTTATTCCCCAATTCCAGGTTAGTCCCTTAGATCTTCTCTCTTCTACCTTTATTCTCTTCACATCTCGATTCATCTCTCCTCTCCCATTTTCTGTTACAATAGATTTCAACAAATTTGTCTCAACCTTCGAATTCTCCCACTTCTCGCCTCCTCTCTTCAACCTATCCATATTTCTCTACTTTCACATCAATTCTAATCTGATCATTGTTACCGCACATTCAATTTCCTCACGCTTCCCACCCATTTATCTTCTGTGCATTTGAATACCGAGCTTCGTGCTCGAGTTTTGTTTCTTACTTTTGCGGATTTTCGTTGATCCATGATTCATCGCCTTTATTCCTTCATTTTTGTTAAAATCCTTGGTAAAATACATGTAAATATCCACTCATTCCAATTAATTATCATTATAACTACAAACATTGATATTATATATTTAACATTTATTTTACCAAAATAAAAGAATGAAGAAAAAAGAAAAATAAAAGAAAAGAAGGATGTATATAAAAGATATACAGACTGATCCTAACCCTGAGATCAGGTAAATATTGACCAGGTCGACAAAAGAAATAAGTAGAGGGAGATAAGGATCCTAACTTATAAAAATACCACGAAAAGAAAGATCAAAAATATAAATTACCCATTTTTCACCATGTAAATACTTCACCTATTTTATTTATCATCAAAACCATCTCAAACCAAAACACTCCTTTTATAAAAGTTGTTCATATATATATATATAATTTTAAAAAATATCAGAAAAATATTTCGACATAAAAATAAAATAACCGTAATGAACCGTAAAAGTCGCAAAAGCCAACTTCCAAGTTTCATAACTATTTATAGAAAACTCCAAACTGACCAAACTCACTTTTAAAATCCATTTTGTACATAATACTATTTATTAAAAATATTAGAAAAATATTTTGATAAAACTGATGAGTTTTTGCTTTTGGACCCGTTGTATATATGTACTATATGTAGAAACTTCTCGGTTTTTTAATTAAATAATTGTAAATCCTATTAACTCAATTTATTTTCCTAAAATCTTATAAAATTATAAATAAAAATATAAAACTATCAATAAGTTAAAATACAAATAAAACACATCTCCTCCTTTTCCAAATAATAAAAAATATAAAATACTCAAAAATCACAAAAACAATATAAAATTCATTAAAATTCAAATAAAAATCAGAAAAATCTTTGAAAAATAAAATAAAAATTAGGAAACCTTTTACATAAGTTAGTCTATCGATTTTTTGCTAGTTTAAAACAGTTTGCCTTCCTGAGTTCGACACTCCTATGCTTAACCGCTATACACTTAAGTTTAGGAGTATAAATAAAAATAAAATAGGATTAATTCAAAAATTAATTTTTCTGCAAAAATCCACTGGTGACCACAGTGACGGTTGTCTATCTCTTTAGACGACTCGACTAGTGTGTTTTTCAAAATTCATCACTCCAAGATTAAATGTAAAATATACCTACATATAATTAATAAAGAATGAGAATCCAATTCATATTAACATTATTGTAATATGAATTATATTCACATAAGTCGCAACAATAAACATGAATTACATTCGCATTAATCCTAATTATTGTGAATCTATATTAAATTAATTAAGTTACAATTATTTAAATCAGATTTACATACTCACACAGATCAATCGATGATAATTAGAATTTTTCAATCCTTAATATTTCGATAATAAGTTTCATAGCTGTGCAACTCATGATCAAATTAGGACTTGTGTGCTTCTTTTGCAACACTTAAAGATAATATCAGGGAAATCGTATATAACATGTATACTGACTTCATATTTATATTAAATATAATATCATGGTTTAAATCATCTTTGAGCTATCTGATCAAGTCAAATACTAAATTAATTAAAAATCAATCTAAACAATTTCAGATTAATTTCCAACTCCTTGGATCTAGAATTGGTTATATGAATTGAGATTTAATCCAACTAAATCTCATTCGCGTGAAATCTAAATGGAGTCACCAAAATCCATCTAGTTTCATCATTCCCTCAGAATGGAAGTATGATGGTATACGATCTATCATGATCGTATCAACCTTGAGAAGTCCTAATATTATAAGAAAAACACATTTGGTTAGCATAATTATCCTCTCCAAGTTCTCTCCAAATGCTCTCTAAGTGCTCAAAAAACCACTTGGCAAACACATGTGCTAGAACTTTGTGCTCGTTATTACTCTAGATGCTAGCTTATATTGCCAAGAACAAGTGCTTTCCAAATGTTCGCCAACTCGAATGGACGAGCACATGTGTTAAACAAAGTCCTAACCAAGTGCACTCCACGATTTTGAAGAAATTGGAAGTGAATATTTATATTGCCAAGAACAAGTGCTCTCCAAATGTTCACCAACTCGAATGGACGAGCACATGTATTAAACAAAATCCTAGCCAAGTGCACTCCACGATTCTGAAGAAATTGGAAGTTAATATTCTTTTCATGAATAAAAAGAATTACACATCTAAATATGCAGGTACTTAATATGATTTGCAAATCATGAAAGTAATACATGAAGACAGAGTATGAATTCTTATACAATAGAAAAAATAATCACATGCATTATCCTTATCTACTTAGTGAAGTGCATCCTCCTTATCTTCTTCCTATCATATTTTAAATAGATCATAAATTGTACATTTAACTGAGTGTACCTAATGACATAGAAGTTGGTCGCCTGCAACATGAGTATACATTGTGTGTGTAAGCCCGCATTCATGTAACACCCCCAGGGTACAAATACACAATACTATACATCCACAATATACGATTCTACATCGAAATACCAAACACTAAAATTTATGCAAGAGATATTAAGAAGGAAGAACAATCAATATTTTTTCTTTCCAATGTCCACAAAAACAAATACATTGCCATACAATTATAGTCACATGCTTATATCATCATCATGTCTCTAAAAAATAAGTACTAGTACAAAAAGAAAGAGCAGAAATCACTATACCACAAAACAAAGATACAACAAAGTCAACTATGGGTCCTCTACTGATGTGGTTGTTGCTCATGCAAACCTACCGAATTCACACAAACAAGTTTATGAGAAAAGTGCCTAGTACGTGTATAAAACAACAACTATAAGGGTAAAAAGTGTGAACAAGAATAAATATGAAAATCTATAGTGTATAATTGAACTCTTCTTTCCCCAACATCCATTAAGTAACCGAACCCCATGAAGTAAAACCATCCCATATTAAGTGTCTTCTACCTACTCAGTTTATAGTTCCAGTTCGGATAAAAATATGCATTGAACACCAATTCTGACTCATAAAGAGAGAGTAATACTATAAGAGAAATATCTCAAGTTCACATTCCATAAATGGAGTTTCCGATGGAAGGCACGAGTAAGAGTACGATTTGATTCGATGTATTCAATTTTGGATAGCTCATCATTAATCACATAACTTCATGGATTTTCATTTAAATACTCGGTGTCTTTCCTCACAGGGGTGAATCCGGTTACTTATATGCAGGGCCAGCACCTATAAGTACCTAGAAGTCACTTCGGTGAAGGAAGATGAGCTTGTACTGTACTTTAATTCTTCTAAGGGTCACCACTCACACAACCTTAGTAACATGATGTCTCAAGATGAATCACATATAGCTTGTAGGCCTCATTCCCAGGAAGAGAATACATAAAATACGACATGCAGCACAAAGCATAAGGGCACACAACCGGTACACAGAGCCACCTGATGCCATGGTAGAAAAATCACTAAGACATCAAAAGAGCACGAAGCAGCGTACACAGTACACAGTGAGCTAAAGCAGCAATAATCTCTCCACGGAGCTATTTACGGTTGTCCAAGTCTATCCAAATTTCCATGGGTGCATGCCTTCCCATGAAATAATTTTATTTTTTCAATTATTATATTAAATCACTAAAGTGACATATCTCCAATGGTATATCACCAGATTACTGATTAACTTCTATATATTCATCTTAATTAATTGGCTGACTAATACTACAATGTTATAATAATTCACTCAGATATTTTATACCACTAAGAAATTTCTCAATTTACTAAGGAGATTTACATCATGAAGAGATTCACAAGATGATTCTAGCTACTAAATCACAAGGTAGATATTTCAAACATATATATATATATATATGAAGCAGAGGTGCAACTTTTATAATAACTATAACAATTTTATCCATCAAGTTTCTGTATCTACATAATAGGTTTTATTATTATTCTCCATTTACAAGCGGCAGTGATGGAGGGGAGTCATATTTTGTTAACAAGGTCAGAAATGTCCGATCACAAACAGACGACTGATAAACATTGAAGAGGATTCATTCAGTGAAACTGAAAAATATAACATCAAATCATGATCTGTAATAAAGTTATTTAAAGCTTATGCTCTCAATATACACAGACATATGAGAAAATCTAGATAATAGCATTTATATGAGTGTTAAATCTAGATAAGGGCATGACAAACCCATTGACTTTCTACATGCCATTGTGATTAATCTCCTTCTACTTTCTTTCATAGTTAGTGTTTGATATGCACGAAAAATGTTTCATACTCTCTATAGTAACATAAGGATTTCAAAAATATGCATATGCTGCTAAATACCAACTTGACGCCCTCTGATCCGGACACCCGTTTACAACACTTTTACGGTATTACATTAGCTAAAGATTGCACAAGTTACCGAAAATGAGGAGAAATTTTTTGCGTTTTTGCAATGACATTCACCTTCAGTATAACAAACACAGTATCAACAATGACAAGTGCCACCAACATTGCATTTCATTAAAATTTCCATATATACAACATATTGACAGTTATACATATATCTCAAAATTTACAGAAGAGAAAAGGTAGCATTTACATCATAACTGAACAAAAACTACAACAAAAGTAACTGTACCGTCCAGCTACTAAGTTGCAGGCTCCTTGCCTGCCAAAACATGCAAGGAACAAGAGGCGTCAGAGGGCACTAGTAAATCCAGACTTAATAAAACAAGCTGGCATTTAAAGTGATTAAAGAAGAAGCAAGTACAAAGGCATACACAATTTAAAATTTATAACTACTTGCTACTTAGAAGAGATGCCCCAAGCTTTCCCCATTCTCTTTCATATGTCATATTTTTACAATGTGGTTAATGTCATATATATTTTTTTCTCCATTTCCCCATAGATTTATATATATATATAATATTCATATATTAATTAATGGCCCATAAATAGATGTTATAATCTTATATTGATTTATATATATTTATATATGAATTAATGGCCCATAAATAGATGTTATAATCTTATATTATGGATCTTGATAAGAAGTTGATGAGGTGATGTTTGATTTCACCCTTCATTTCTTAATGGCAGAAAAGATAAGATTCTAATTTGGTTCTCAATTCTATCTATCTTATTAAGTCTAGTGGATAGTCTGTGGTCTTGGTCTATGTATAACCTCACACTATGACTCTAAGGCGTGGATAATCCTTAGGGTTGAGGTGCCTCCGTAGGCATGTGGTGTTGTGTAATGCATCCTAACTAAGTTCCCAACACATCCACTAGCATATATGGATTTCGAATCCAACTTAATTATATTCAATTCCAACCTACTCAACTTATCATTGATTTCATCTCTTAACCCAGATACATTATAAACCAATCAACTTTGATTGTAACTCCTCCAATCCTCAACTACAACCATTTCAAATCTAGCTCGGAATGATTCAGATTCAGCCTTGAAATTTAGATGTAACATCGCCAAGCCTGTTGGCGTAAGATAACCAAAACTCAAGCGGTGAGGTAGCCTCTTAAGAGTCTCTTCCGTCTCGCCCTCTTATTGGAAGTGTGGTCCAATAGAAGGAAAGGTCTACTCCAAAACTACATCCCAGAGATGGGTGATTGAGACTCTCCGAAACGTCACTATAGAAACCGACCCGACTAGTACGAGCAAACGAGTTCGTACGAAAAACTAAAACTAAAGATCCCCCGCATGGATATCCTAAAACAAAGGGGTCAGTGGAGCTGGTCAAAAGTCCAGATCCCAATGAGGTGTAAAAACACTGCGAGCTCGCGTAAGAAACTGTAGGAAGGACTGGGATCCTAGACCCGCACACTTGGCGGCCGCTACCCTAATTGGGCTTCCTATATCCCACCCAGTTGAGGGTCACAGTACCCTCGCACAGTTATTTGTAAGGATCACCATGACCGGCACTAATATTTATTAATCATCACTAATTCTCCACATTTTTCACTTGACTATTGACTTTAAATATTTTCTCTTGATCACTGATTTTCAACATTTTCATTTACTTGACTACTCAATCCTTTCTCAATCCTTTCTGTGGTCATCTTTATAGGTCTTCAGTATTTTGTCTGCAGGTTATTAATGGTGATCTATACTATTAGAGTAATTCATAAAGGAATATTTAATTTTTTTGAAGTTATACATATCCTTTTGAATGTCAAAGTTACAATTAAGAAGCAAGTTACATATATATATATAACGGAAACACTGACATCCGCCTAAATGCTAGTGCTTGGTCAAGATAAAAATAACAAAAATGTATGTCTAGTATACTGATTTATATTATTACTTATCTTATTCTTATTGGGATTTATATCTATATTATTACAGTGTACTGAAGTTTTATAGTAATGCATATCAAGTGTAACCATAATATTAAATATAGGGACCCTTTCAAATGAGGTGGGGTCTCATAGAGATTATAGTGAGCCAACCATAATTACAGTTGGATTAAGAACAGATGGATGAGATCAAAACCACTATCATTATATGGAATGGTTTTGATGAAAAACTATTTCTATATTTAGAGGATACGAACCTGCAATTTTCAGAGGAGAGTAGAGGAAAACACGAGTCTACAAATTAGGCATAACTAATTTATTAAAAACAGATTTATGGCCGGCTATTTTATATATTAAATACCAAAGAGTTCAAAAAAGATTACTTTTTAAGGATACTTTATTGTATAAGATTTGAACGAATTGCTATTGTAAGTTACTTTTTTGAAATAGAGCTAATAAATTTACAAAAATTTGTTCATATTTTGTTGGTTTTAATAGCAACAAATGTACTATATTTATGTCATGATGATTAGTTAAATAATTTAGGAGGAAATAAAATGGTATCCAAATGTTAATGAGGTTTCATTACGAACAATTTCAATTATTGAACACTGTAAATATGTTATGGTTTAAAAAAAACAAATGTATTTTACAAAAAAATTCAACAATAATTAACATTTTTCACAATTAATTTTTACGTCGAAATTTGAATAGATTGGAACAAATTTGAAATTTGAAGGCATAATAATACAAACACTTGGTTGGTATTCGAAATAGCATATATTACTGAAATTTAAATTTTAAGCAAATTTAATATAAACTGATGGTCTCAACAATGTATACTCCGATGTTTGAAAATAATATTAAGATTAAAATATTTGTAATTTAATAATTATGTAAAATTGAATTTTAATTAATTTTTCTTAAATTTGATTTGATTTATACAAATGTTTACAAAAGTTTTGAAATAAAAGGATATTATATTACTAAATTCGTTGGATTAAAAAATATATTTCCTATCGGATGGTTCTGACTTTACAATTAAAAATTAACATTGAGTTATAAATGGAAAAAATTAATTGAGTAATCTTGAGGATGTATCGACGGGTGCTTATGATAATAATAAAAAAAGGAAAGTATTAATTTACTTCTGTAAAGGGGAGCTCACAGTCAATAGGATAAGAATTTCCAAATCCAACAAAATACTCGGAATTATGGTTAATAGGTTAAGAATTTCCATAAAAATGGGATAAGGGCGATTTTGATGGTGGTTTTCTATTGCAAATCCGGTTTTAATCATGTCCATCGATCCAAATCCAATAGCTGGATATTGCGGCTCATCATAATCACAATGAGACCCCATCTCATTTGAAGTTTCTCCATTAAATATATATATTGCATGATCTTTCCCTATCTTGTTATGATATCCTCGTATATATACATAAGATACACACTTATGAAAAGATATTTGTAATTAGTTTACTTGCTTGCAATTAAACGTTAAGGGCTAGAGACAATTATCTTATTCTAAATTTTTATATAAAAATATTGACCTCCAGAACTCAACTGTGCACTCATGATTACCAAAAACATACTGTCTCATAGACAAAAATATTCATTAACATTAAATTCGATGAAATCGCAAGGCATTGGGTTCGGCAGTTATTAAAGCAATGTAATAGGAACCATTCTTAAGAAATCATTGCCTTAACAATTATCATTATGTAATCAAACATCATGCCTACCAATAATTTCATATTCAAGATATATTAACAAGTCCGGCTCAATGACCCTTCTAACAAATTTCGTGGTAAACCGAGCTAATTAAGCACCAGTAATTGCAACACATGGCTTGTCTAGAATACTTGTAGGCAAAAATCACTTAAAAATATTGTGGTTGATTCAAAATTATATATTACTTAAAAATGAAGGTAGTTAGATTATCAAAAGCAAAAATTTCCCGATAAAGCAATGCATATTTGAACAGGACCCAATAAGCTTGTAATTCTTTGATTAGGACAGTTAGTTTCCATATGTTGCATACAATTAAATGCTAAATTCATATTACCCTATAATGCAATAATATTATCATTGGATAAGTTGCATATCTTAGATTTTTAGAAGACCACTATGATCACATTTGTAGAATATGCATGATACATGATGTTAGGAGAAGAATGAATCAGATAATAGATGAGAGCCTAGGGCTCTCTTATATAGGAGAAACACCCAGGGTTAATTACAAGAGAGGTATACAAAGAAAACATAAATAAGAAAAAGATGCCTTGAGATACATTTATCTCAACACTCCCCTCAAGCTAGAGCATATATATCTATCATGCTCAGCTTGGAGCAACACCTCTGAAATGGACCTCTAGCTAGAGCCTTGGTGAAGATGTCAGCAGTCTGATCTCCAGTGGAAACATGGGAGGTAGATATGAGACCTTTCTGGATCATGTCTCTAGTGTAATGACAATCCACCTCTATATGCTTCGTCCGTTCATGAAAACATGTGGCAATAAATAAAGCTGCTTAATTATCACATAAAAACTACATAGGAAGAGACCTCAATAGTAAGGTCAGTCAACCCAGATCTAGCCCACATCATCTCTGCAATTCCCTGTGCCATGGCCCTGTACTCAGATTCTGCTCTCGATCTAGCCACCACTGTCTGTTTCTTGCTTTTCCATGAAACAAGAGAGCTCCCAACAAAAGTAGCAAAGACAGAAGAAGGGTTATAATGCTTTTTCTTTCTCTTCTGCTAAAATTTGGGATAATGCAGTTTCTTTTGTTACATATTAGCTACTATGCAACTTTATGCAATATAATCGGTGACATATTGTAGTTCTGTGCCTTGTTAGTTAAATGTGAATGTCAATCATAAACACGATAATTTTCCCTAATTTTCTGTACTGTAATGCGATCTCTAGCGAACATGATACTACGAGTGATGTATAAATGGGTATCCTGGATCCTCGGGAGCAGACGTCACACAGAACCAGGTGAAGTCTTCAAATATCTCAAGATCATATGGACTGCATCCATATGCACCTTCCTGGGATGCTCCATGAACTAGCTAACTTTGCTCACTACAAAAGATATATCCGGCCTGGTGATGGTGGCGTATAAATGCTTCCCAACAAACTCTCTATATCTCCTCCTGTCTACCTCCTCAGTGTCATCATCATACAATCTCATACTCGGATCCATAGGGGTAGTAGCAGGCTTGCACATTGTCATACGTCTCAGAGAGAAGATCCATTACAAACTTCCTTTGGGTCATCACAAGACCACACTGGTTCCTAGCGAACTCTAATCTAAGGAAGTATTGAAGAGTGCCAAGGTCCTTAATCACAAACTACTGACCTAGGAACTCCTTGGCAGCCTGAATACCTTGCTCATCATCCCCTGTGACAACAATATCATCAACATAAATAAGAATAACAACAGTACTTCTCTGTGTTCTCTGAACAAAAAGTGAGTGGTCCATAGTAGACCGCACAAACCCATGTTGCTCTATCAACTCCGATAGCTTCTGGTACCAAGCTCTCGGACTCTGCTTCAGGCCATAAATCTCCTTATGGAGCCTGCACATCTTTTGTGACACCACCTCAATAGCAAACCATGGTGGTTGCTGCATATATACCTCCTCCTGTAGGTCCCTGATGATTCACAGATTCATCATGTCGGTCTGCTCAAATTATGTGAAAATCGACTTTGTTTTCCAGTCATTAGGCAATCGGTTGTGTATAATCACCATCTCTTGAACATCATACACATTACATATAAGACACTATATAAGTTATATATGCACAAACACTACTTGACTTATCTAGATAAACTATTATTTCACCATTAATTCCACCGACATAATTCATTTATAATCTTATGAATACTAGTCATAAATGTCTTTACATCTACTACGCAAGGGATTAAAATTTTTTGAGTGATGCATTAGCTCTACTTATATCTACTCATGACCCATGAACTATTGTTGTATACAACTAAAACACTATATAAACGTTCATCTGCTTATACTAAGTCCTATAAATATAGTTATTTTTTGAGATTGGATTAGATATTGGCATTTTGTTTGCATTACAAAACTGCATCTTACAAAAATTTATTTAATTAATAATACATGATGAATTATAACATCTAAATTATATACATGAAAATTGCATTTAGGAACAACCAAATATATTTCATAACTAAAATTATGTACACTCGTATTGTACACTCGTATTAAGTATGATATATATCATATGACTTTCCCAATATAACTCATACATGTATCTATTGCAAATAAACAAAATAATTAGTTTGATATCAAATACGTCATCATCATTAAATGGAAAGTGCATTGAATATTTTCAACCTTAACAACTATAATAGTGAATATAATACCCACGTGGTTGGCACATTGGAACCATACAATCTAAACATATTATTTTAATCTCAAGCAAGAGCCCTCTCAACTAATGGTTCGTACAGAGAGGAGTTCACATGATTCTCATCTCCATTTCCCCACGTAAATCTCTCTTCTACTTTGCAGGAATATCACACCACCAGCAACAACACGCAAAGATCCTCCAGCACAACCCAGATCTTCGACATCAGACTCCAAGCGTAGTCGTCTCCTCGTCTCCTCCCCAAAGCATGTGTCTTCACCGGCTATAAAATGGACAACTCGAAGAGATTGACGGGGAGATCGTGGGGGGCAAGGGCATCGTCTTCCACTGTAGCTTTTCCTCCTCCAAAGAAGAAGAACCCAAACCCATAACTTGAGCAACCCTCTTCCGCTCCTCATGCGGTCGTGCGCCGCGTGCCTTTGCGCCTCCTCTGCTCAGCCCGTGCCATACGTACTACCCTCCAACCTGGGCCACCGTGCGTGAGCCTCCTGCTCGCACACACTCCAACTGTGCCACTACCGCAAGCACGCCCTCCACCCTGTGCTGCTCTCTCGTCCGGCCGTGGCCATACGCCACCTCGCGCTTAGCCGCTGTCGTGGACGCGTCCTCCACCCCTATTCAGCCCGCAACCGACGTCGTACTCTTGCCGAGGCCGCACGTACGGACCCTCCTCGCCAGCTGTGCAGCACACACGGCTCCTGTCCAAGGCGCTGCCGCCGCTCGTGCACCGCTGACCCTTAACCTACGCATAGTGCACCCCAGCCGTGTCGCCGCTGCTGTCCATTTCTTGGACCCTAAGCCTGCAGAGAAGAGAAGCTCCCTCCCCTTCTTTTTCTTACTTTCTGTTTCAAGTTTCGTACTGTTGTCAGCATTTAAAATTATATTTGCATTATTTCCAAGTTTTTGGTTCCGAATCAAAGTGAAGTCATCTTTAGATATTTTCATCACATGCAATTAATATGTCTTTTGCTTAATTTGTCAAAATTTCATCTATGTCCAGTAACCTTCTTAATTAGTTAATGTCATTTTATTTCTTCCGCAAATCAGCCCCTAGTTTCTAAGATATTTACATTTAGGTTGTTAGAACGCATTTCGAGCATCGAAATTAACATAACAAAATCAGAAATTTCTTAACAAGAGTAGATTATATTTGGAGCATTTTATATATGCTCCATACCAGTTCTTTATATCCGTTGACTTGCTATAAAAATAGTAACTCCTTTTAATTGCTTTAAAGTCAAATTGGTCTTGAAAATCAAAGAGAAATCATGCAAATTTGCCCAGTCCCTGAGGATTCGACCTCTACTTGCCGCATACATTTTTATGTGTCCCCATTGTGTTTGTAGTTGCATATTATTTGTTTGATCTTGATTATTCGTGGTAACACAACGACTTGATAAAATCACCATTTTAAATCACGAGAAATCTCGTCAACAGTCCCCGTATAGAAATGCATTCTTCACATCAAGCTGGTAAAGAGGCCAGTCTCGTGAAACAACAACAGATAGAAGAATGTGAAGTATCGAGTGTCTGGACACTGGAGAGAAGGTATCCTGATAGTCCACCCTATAGGTTTGGGTGAACCCACGTGCCACAAGCCTTGCCTTGTAGCGATCCACACTGCCATCTGCCCTTTGATTTACCTTAAATATCCATTTACAACTCACAACAGAGGCACCTGGCGGAGTAGCCACAATGCTCCAAGTACCACGTGACTTCAAAGCTACTATCTCCTCCTCCATTGCAAGTCACCACCTACTGTCCTGTATCACCTCCTGATATGTCCGTAGGATACTAACAACAGAGAGTCCTACAACAAACTTCATGTACTCCTCTGAAAAATGATCCAAAGAAACATGCGCAGCAATGGGATAGGTTGCACATTGGTGACGAGGCTTCCTTAAGGCAATAGGTATCTCCATGTCATCAGCCTCTCTGTTCACTAGAATCAACTCATCCTGTGTATCATTCAAAACTCCAGTGCCATCAGTAGAAACAATGTGCTCATTACATACCTGAGGCGTGTTGGATGATGTGGAAGCCGTATGAGCAGAGGGGCGAGTAGAAGACCTGCGAATGTAAACATGGGGTAAGAGCTGGGATTGGGTAGACTGCGGTGGAGGTGGTGGAGGTGGAGAAGACTGAGACGCAACATGGGGAGCATATGGTAGAGAAGACGGAGGTGGAGGAGCAACTACATCCTCAACAGAAATAGCATTAGACAACCTATCACCTGTAGGGAAAAAATACATAATAGACTAAAAATGTGACATTATCACTCACATAATATTTTCATCCTACAAGATCAAAAAATCTATACCCCTTTTGGGCACGAGAGTAACCAACAAAAACACATTTGGCAGCTCTAGGTGAGAGCTTGTCACGACCAGGAGTGAAATTGTGGACAATAGCCATAGACCCAAAGACTCTGGGAGTGAGAGAGAATAGGCCCTTCTCGGGAAACGTAATCAAGAAGGGAACCTTTTCTCCAAGCATAGTGGACGGCATGTGGTTCACCAAGTAGCAAGCAGTGAGAACATCACCCCAGAAAGAATGAGGGGGTACGACTCTGAATCAAAAGGGTCTGCATGACATCAAAAAGGTGATGGTGCTTGCGTTCAACCACACCATTCTGCTATGAAGTATATGCACAAGAGGTCTGATGAACAATAATAAGAGATCTGAGAAATTCAGATAAATGTAAGGTGGAAAACTCCAAAGCATTATCTGTACGAATGAATTTCACATTAGCAGAGAAGATATTTTTGACCTCAATAAGAAAAGATTTAATGATAGCACCCGCTTCAGACTTATGTTTTAATAAGAATACCCAAGATAGTCTAGAATAATCATCCACAACAACCATATAAAAATGACGCCCCTGATGATCAGGAACGTGACTAGGACCCCAAATATCAAAATGGAACAATTCAAAAGATTAACTACTGTGACGAATATGAAGATTCGAAAAAGAGGAACGATGGTGCTTCCTAAGTTGACAGGCTTCACAGTCCAAGGTAGTACGAGTAAATATCTGCGGTAGAACATGACACATCTTCTGAAGAGGAAGGTGGCCAAAGCGAAGATGCCACATGAAAGGAGAAACAGATCCTGAAGGAATAGTAGCAATCCCATCACAAGGTGGTATGGCAAGCTTATACAATCCTCTCTGCTCACGGCCAAATCCAATCACACTGCCCGTTAGTATGTCCTGAAATACAAGAGAAGAGGGATCAAATATGGCACAAAAATGTAAATCTTTTATAATTTGACTAACAGACAAAAGATTCATCTGAAAGTCCGAAGCATATAAAACGTTCTGCAAATGCATAGAAGGAGCTAGAACAATCTCCCCCTGACCAACAATGGGTAGTCGAACCCCACTAGCAATCACCACGGATCTACTAGGTGGGATAGACCTGTAAGAACTAAACTATTCCCTATCTCCATACATATGATGTGAAGCTCCAGAATCCCCAGTCAAATCTTAACTGCTGCAACTGGCAAACACATAAGCAATACCTGATGAACTAGACGACACTCTGGCAGCAACTGCTTCATCTGAGGAATCTATAGTTGAAGTAGTAGGAGTGTTCATCATCTCTTGAAGTCTAGAAACAATATCATATAAACATGCATCATGAGTAGGAGAAGAAGAAGGTTCAGTCTGCTCAGCAACACGTGCAGACACTGGATATCCGTGCTTCTGAAAGCATGTCTCCTCAGAATGGCCAGGACAGTGGAAATGGAACATGGGCCACAATGGCGGCCTCCTCCTCGACCACGAGGTCCATGGCCATGAAACTAAAAAGTCCCCCCTCTGCCACGAGAAACTGCCATAGCAGAGGGAGTCATATGGGTCGTAATAGATATGGAGTAGTAATCCTACTCAATCGTTTGTAGACCTCCTCCATCGGAGGTATCATCTCTCCAGTCAGAGTTGCATCGTACTCAGAGTCAAGAGATGACAGGAAGACTCCTGCCATTGTGGCATTCTGATATACTTGTTGTTGTTCAGTGCTGGTGGTAATAGGCATGAAGATGTGCAGTCGCTTAAACACGCCTTTAAGATGAGAGAAGTGTGCATGGAGTGGTCGACCATTCTGTTTGGTTGAAAAAATGTCAAACTGCAGCTGAAGGATCTTTCTCTCATTCTTTGCCTCGAAATGTGCTCCTTATTATGGCACTGCATTAGGGTACGAAATTGCATGGACCACTGCTCGTAGTTGGTCCCATCCATCTTCACAATGGGAGTCAGGCCCTTGAAGGCACCGGAAGAGGAGAAAACGTCACCCTTGTTCTCTGACATTGCACCGAGAAACTGAAACACAGAACAACTGAGGAGTAAATCGATCAGAATGCATCTACAAGACCATAAGCAGGATTGGTTGTATTCGTAGACTCATACAACCATCTTTATTTCTTTTGGTGAGGTCTAGAGTTGTAAGACGTGATATAAATCAGGAAAAATCACGTTCTGTAAACCAAATCAGACCCCCGAACAATAGAGAAACATGGCTCGACGACGGCTCTCGGGTTGTAGGGGCGTGATTATGGTACACATGGGATGTTGGGGTCCCCTACGATGACACAGAAGGTGGTTGGGGCCCCTGCGGAAATGTTGGAGGGGTTGGGGCCCCCTTCGACAGCGTTGGGGATGGCTGGGGCTCCCCACGGTGGCACTAGAGGGGTTGGGTCCCCCTTGTGGTGGCACTAGAGGGGCTAGGGTCCCCTTGTGCCAGTGCTGGAAAGATGGGGGAGGGTCCTCGGCTACGCTGGAGACGGAGGGAGGGCTAGAGACTCATGGTGATGGGGGGGGGGGGGGGGGGCAAGGGGAGGGGCGGGCTTGTAGGGTCAGGTTAGAGTGGGATAGGGGAACCCCGATCGTTGCTCTGATATGTTTAGAGAAAAATGAATCAAATCATAGATGAGACCCGAGGACTCTCTTATATAGGAGAAACATCCTGGATTAATTAAAAGAGAGGTACACAAAGAAAAACATAAATAATAAAAAGATACCATGAGATACATTTATCTTAATACATGATGTTTCTTAATTTCACTTATACAAGTAATAGTATGCATATTTAAGTAAAAATATAGTTCATGGAAATTTAGAATCTTGATACAAACATTTGTACAAAACTTTGAATAGATGACTTCAATTGAATTAAAAGGGCATAAAAAGGGATCAAAATATATGGAATTAGATGCATGGCAGCAAAAAGAAGAGGGATGGATTGTACATATGATCAAGTATAATATGCATGCATGACAACGATAAGGGGGAGGATTGTACCTATAACCTCAATTTATAGGATTTTCTTGACATGCAAGAAGATCTCTAGAAGTTGTAGTTGTTGGCTTCTTGGAGCTCAAAATAGTAGAAAGAGCAGTAGCATTCAGCAAGCACATAAGTTCCAGGAGGGCAGAAGCAACCGTTGCCTGGAGCAATTACAGATTTTGCATTAGCAGAAGGTGGCTGTTACAAATCTCAGCTCTACGGTATGGATTTTCATAATGGCAGAAACTATTGGGAGAGATTTGGGGCTCTCCCTCATGGCTGGAAGGGAGGTTTAATTTTAGGGAAATGGGAATTTGATTGGGGAATGAAAAGGGATTTTTGGGAGAAAAGAAAGAAGAGAGGGAAGGGGTGTTCTCGTCGGAAATAAATAGGAAGGGAGAGGAAAAAAAGAGAGTGAAGGAAGGATGAAGCTTCCTTTTGATGATGTCAGCCATGACATCAGCAGGCTGACATCAGCCTGCTGATATCATAATTTCCTCTTCTTTTTCTTATATATATATTTAAATTTAAAACGACAGATAGTGCTACAGTCTGTTACTGTAGCAGCAGAATTAAATTTGGATGTTTTTATTTTTATTTTTTACCATTTTCTTGCATTTATTTAAGGTGTTAAACATGATCGTATTTGTGCCTCGGATCTCGGATTTTGACGTCCAATATCTCGATTGAATCATTTCTGAACAACGATGAAAATGAGTATAATATTGATATACGTTCGATCAGGTTTGAATGTCTGAAATGTTCGAGATACAGTTTCGGTTTATTTTTAAATTTTGCGATTTAAAAATACCAAATGACCTCTGATTGATGAATGGTCGATTTCGTTTGTCTTATTTTGTCGAATCAGATTTTATGTTGGTCTCCATTTGTTTCGCGATTTCCGAATTCGTGCCGCGACTTTTCTGCGGTGCGCATTACGATACGACCGATTTTTGGTCGATTTCATCCGAACGACTTTCGATTCACGATCAATTGATCGGTTTAAGTTATTTAATATTGTTCGATAACTTTATTATATTAAATGGACCCTAATCGGGTCGTGTTCGGGATGAATTAGACCCGTATGTTACAACCAATGACCAAATCTACCTCCCGTTTCAGTAAGAAAAGTCCTTTAGTTTCTTAAGGGTTCTGATGTCTAGCATACCACAATGCGTTTTTTGGATTAACTACCTATTTATATGCTACAATGTGTCATAGAAATTATATATACATACCTGCTATAAAACTACAGTAAACCATGATGTAGCGAATGATCCAAATAACAGTGCCATGGAGCCAATTTACCCTAAATCCCAATCCCCCATTTCATTTTTTTATACCCAAATGCTAACACGAATCATGAGATGGGAAGATCAAAGTTAGAAATATGATCAACACAACATGTGCGTGTGTGCGTGTGCGTGTGTGCGTGAATCTGAGCAGCGAAATGAAACAACTCAACCCCAGCAATTATGCATGTGCGTGTGTGCGTGAATCTGAGCAGCAAGGAGGTCGAAAATCGTGTTTTAATTTGATATATAATGTATAGATGTGTATCCTATACTGTACATTTATCATTTTCAATGGAAATGTATGGTGTTGTTTGCTATGGTATATTACACGACGATGGTATACTCATTAAAGATGGACCATATACTTAAATATGATCCAACGGTATGAAGACTATACAGAGTGTTATACTTTACATTAACACTATCAACCATTATAACACCCGTAAGGGTAATTTTCATTCGATGGCATGTTATAGAATCATATAAAGGCTATTGTATCTGAATGATCCACTCTTGGGACATAAATCAAACAAGCATCATTTGGATACCTCGGCCTGGACGAATTCATGAGGCCCAAGATGGGATCCTAGACTCCTCTTTCCTTGACGATACCGCACCGATCATGATCCTCGAACCCCCCCCCGCATGTTGTCGTGACCACCGGACATCCCTCAATCTCTGCAGCCCCAGCCATTTCGTCATCGAAACCCATATGCGTTCAGACTCCAAAATGCATGCATGGTGTCCCTACCCAATCTGGCAACCCGCAAGCACAATACATCATAAAATCAATACGGTTTTGACAATGATATAGCAAGGAGAGGAGATCAGACGATTCTAGCGACCTCTGGCAGTGGTCCAACAACTCTAGGAAGAGTTTTAATGGCTCAAACTTGGAAAATGGGGTTTGGTCGAACATACCTTTGCTCAAACTTGCTTTTATACTTGGGTTTGGCTAAACGGGCCCGGATTCGGATCCGGTTCGATTCCATGTCCGTTATCGACCCATGGTCTTAAAATGAATGTATTTCACTCATCCGATGTCGCATTTCGATGTTCTTGGCACCTTTGAAAGGTCTCCACGAGTACTGCGTAATAGATTATTCATATGCTTCATTTGGATAATGGGTCAGGCCTGAAATCTAAAAAGAAGTAAACAAAAGAACATGAGAGTTTGGACCAAAATATGTATCTCGAACCGTATCAAGACCGGATTCATGTAAGGACTCGATACCCAAACCATATATTGTATTTTAATATGTATTCAAGTCTTAGAATCTCACAATTCAATAAAAACGGATTAATCTCTATAGAAATTTTTAAAACTAAAGATAAAGATGTTCTTACCAGAAAATACAGTGTTACCCACTCTAATGGGAGTTTTTTTCCTACTATATCCAAAATATGAATAAATAAGATAATATATAAGCATCCTCAAAATCATGTTCATACTCCTTCAAAAAAACAATCATGTTTATACTCACGATCACATTCATCTGTAAATACCTGAAAATCCCGCAATTCTGAAGAAATAGGAAGTGAACTTCTTTTCAACAATAAAAATAATGAATATGCAAGTGCTCAATAAATCATTTTGCAAAATCGTGAATGTAAATACATGAAGATAAAGTACAAATGATAATAATAGAAAAACTCATCACATGCACTAACATCGTCTACTTAGTGAAGTACATCTTCAATAAATCATCTTGCAAAATCATGAAAGTAAAATGCATGAACACAAAGTAGGACCGATACAATAACAAAAATCATAACATGCATTAACCTCGTCTTCGTAGAGAAATGCATCCTCCTTATCTTCATCCTTTGACATTTTATATAGATTAGATCTTGTACTTAATAGAATCAGAATAAAATTAAATTACTAGTTTGAAACTTGAATATGCATGTATCCAAACAATATGATAAAATTCAACTTAGGATATATAATTACAAAGAGGTTTACCTTTTGCATCCTCTTTATTATGTTCGATTATGTTCATCTACATGTACATGAATCCCCACAATTTTGAAGAAATTGGGAGTGGACATACTTTTCAATAATAAAAGAAAAAACATCACTAAGTTACAACTCCATTTGGTATTTAAAAAGAATATTGACTCGTAAAGAACATACATAAATGAATACCGAAAAAATAAGATAATATATGAGCATCCTCACGATCACGTTCATCTGCAAAGTAATAAATTAGTGTAAGATCAAAAGCTATGTTAAAACTTATATCCATGATTGTAGAAAATTTTATATGTCTAATCAAAAACATCATAAATTAAAGGCAATTTTATTGACATTTAACAAATAAATAGTATAACACTAAAATAAATGTAACACATTAAGAAGTGTGTCGTATCTTTCACAAGTCCATGCTCAAACACACACCCAAATAGACACAGACACACACTCTAACACATACCCACTACACAAATACACTCTCTAACACATACTCTAATATACATGTGCACTCTCTCTAACGTACATTACAGTAACACACTCCTTAAGACACACACATATAACACACATGAACACACAATTCTCACAAAATAATCTCTCTCCCACTCTCCCTATGGTAACCACACATACACAAATAAACACTACAAACAACCAACACTACACTAATAAACTCTACATTATCTAACTCTCTCTCTATATGCATACGAACGCACACATGTACACACACACATACTAGCGCACACACACACTGATTATAAAGTTAGGCTCTTATTATGTAATCTCAAAAAAAGTAGGGAAATATAGGTATTTAGTCATACATATAGGTTATCACATTACATATTATAATGCAATTCCTCACTTTTTCATTGGCATAGCATCATAACCTTGCATACATTTTAATTTGCATAGAGAAAAATCTAACAAATATGTTCTAACATCTAATCTAAGGCAATCTGATGGTATGATGTCCAATCTGCAATTTGACAATTCAAATAACATTGTAGTTTCTAATGGTAGCGGTTTAGGAATTTCATCATACACTTTGTACACATGTTGGTTTGCACATATAATAGCCTAACAAAATAAAAAAATGCAAATCCTAAAACAATGAATATATCTATATTATGTAACTAAAATCAAAATAAGTGAGAGAGGAGTACTCAAAATACATGATGGAAGAAGGAGGACATGGCAGAGGCCAATGATGGTCGACGAAGGCAAGGGACGCCGCTCAAATGGTCGTCGGAGGAGGGTTTTTAGGGTTGATTTCATTAGGAATAAAAGAAAGGGAGCATGATAGCATTCTATTTAGCAAACATGAGCGAGCACATATGCTCTCCGAAGTGCTTGCCTCCAAAGTGCTCGCCAATGTGCTCAACACCAAATTTCCACGCGCCACTTAAAGATGTGTATGAATTCAACTGGGTGAGCACATGTACTTGTAAGGTGCTCGTCCAGGATGCCCATGTGCTCGCCCAATCGAATGACAATCTTTAGAAAATATTTCCGTCTCTTTAGAGACTAGATGTCCTCTTTAGCTAGTACTTTGTGATACTAATCGTGCCCTTGATCTAACACTTTAAATATACAACTTTGCATCAGCCTGTATGTTTTAACTATCTAGATCAATAGTTGTATTATATGTAAATTAGCCATGTTACATATCCATGTTTGTACTAAGGGAGATTAACAATAATGAAAACATAATTATATTTTATTGCAGATATGGAATTATATAATTACGATAACAATTATTACACAATTGCACTCCATGGTCTCATCGTCCAAAGTCTCCTACTAGCCCTTAGAGCCCTTCATGGCCTACTCTTAAACCCACACTCATGTGCTAATCATTCAACTATTTGGTCAAGTAGCTTTGCCAACTAATAAGTGAATATGTCAAAAGAGACTATGCCAATTTCTATTATACACAATGCATATCTCATGGAAATATTTGTCACCTAATGTGGTTTTCTACATCTAACGTAGCTAATTATCGAATTTTGTTGAAATAGTCATAGTCTCTTGCCTCTTGCCACTCTTAGCTCATAGAACTACCTTTTAGCAGTAAAATGACACTACCTTTAATAGTAAAATATAATGTGGATGTGATTTCTATTGTCTGTGTCAGATTGGAAATCTTCAGTCAGAATACCCTCAAGTTTGGAGGTCACTATTGGGTATCGCTATATCCATGATCTCAAATATCTTTTGAAGTACTTGAAGTTGTTTAGTACAAAACTCTATTATTTCTCTCCATAAGAGGATTAGTAACAATTTACCACCCCTAATGCTTGGAAGATCTATCATCTTGTACGCATCATGGTATACATCAGGCTTCCCATAGTTGATGCACAAGGGCATCCAACCATATTGTTCTTATTCTCAACAATTTGAGATCCCTTTGGATAGGTTAATATGATGTCTTGAGAGAAAAAAACATTTCTCGGAATTATCTTTGTAAAATACTTCCACGATGTAACATTGATATGATAATATTAATATCATTTTTCATATTTCTAAATAACTTCAGACCTGGATATAATAGGTAACCCCAAGATCTTCCATCTCAATGGTGAGGGACAACCAAATCTTAACACTAATCATCAACATTATTCCTAATGGTAGGATGTCATTTACATAAAGCACAATGAACATGATGGCATTGCCACTAAGCTTACGCTATGCACATGGTTCATCATGATTCTAAATGAAATCATAACTCTTCATGTTTCATCTAATTGGGTGTTACAACTACGAGAAGCCGGCTTAAGATCATAGATGGACTTCTTTAGCTTACACACATTTCCTTCTTCTCATATGAAGAGAATGTCTCATTGTAATAGATATCTTCTATCTATACAACTATTGGCTATCTTTCCCATGGGTCCTCCCTATTTTTAAATAACAATTTATATATAATAGGTTTGGCCTCCTTTAGGTGGATCTTCAAGGGTCCTTAAACCATTCTTGGGTATGGAGTCTACTCCAGAATTTATTGCTAGCATCCTTCTTTCCAAGTTATGATTTGCTAGTGCTTCATCAAATGAAGAAGGATCATCTTTAGACTCTTCTAATACATGGAATCATACATCTCATATGGTGTTACCACCCTGGAACTCTTTTTAAGAGGTATAGGTGTGTCGTATTCTATGTCTCGTAGGTTTCTAGTATTAGAACTCCCCATCAAACCAGACTCTATGAGTTCATTTACTTCATTATTATATTGACTCTTAAGGAAGTCACCATCCAGCATTTTTACATCTCTAGAAATACATTTCGAGTCTCGGGGTCATAAAGTTGATATCCACTACCATTCTTTACATACCTAATGAAGTTGCACTTGGGTGAAAGATTCAAGCTTGCTCGCATACACATTTTAGCGTGGACCTAACAACCCTAGATCATTACGTGTCTAACACTTGGCCTGAATCCATCCCAAACTCATGAGGGATTTTAGGTTCATATTTTTGGGGAGTCTTGTTTAGGACATAGGTCACATTCTCTATTGTGTGTCCTCAAAAATTAAGAGGTAATTGTGCTATAATCTCTCCATGTAAAACACAGTTTGGTTACTTCTCTCTGCAACTCCATTGAATTGATGAGTACCTGGAGTGGAGATAGAAAGAATTCCTCTCTATTCAAGGCATTCTTTGAATTCATCTAAGAGGTATTTGCCAAATCAATCAAATCAAATTCATTTTATCTTCCTTCATTTTTGCTTCTCAATCAAACTATGAATTCTTTGAGCTTTTCTAAGGTTTCTGACCTGTAACATAAGAGGAAGACAAAATTATACCATAAATGATCGCCGATAAAGGCTAAATAATATTGATGTCTATTACGTGTTGCAATATTGAATCGATCACATACATTGGTATGCATGAGATTTAAAATACGTTTGCATCTCGCACTTTCTTAGAAAAGTGTACCCTAAACATATTCTCTCGAATATAAAGCTCGATAGTAGATACATTTTGAACTTTCAATTTAAAGGTATATCTTTTACCAATCTATTGATCCCATCAATAGATGCATGTCCAAGTCTTTGATGTTATACCATAGTCAAATGATCTCCAACCTCATATGATCTTTTAGTGGTTTGATTACTAGTGTTATCATCATTCATGATATACTCATTCATATTCAATTCATAGAGTTCACCATGTGTTGGAAAAATATCTGATATAAATTTACCATAATAAATTATGATAGTTTTTTCATTAAGTAGAAAACAATATCAATGTCTAAATAGCTTCTATACAGATAATAAGTTCCTTCTAACATCTGTGAAATAAACACATTGTCTAATAAGCAGGACTCTTTCACTAGATAATGATAGTCTACAAGTTCCAATGGTGATTGTTGCAACAGTTGCATCAGATTCTATCTGAATGACTATCTACCGTTCATTAAGCATTTTAATTTCCTGAAAGAGATTCAACAAGTTGGAAACGTGAACCAAAGCACTGAAATAAACAATTTAACTTCCTTCTCGTCCTATGAGCAAGTTGATTTCAATGAAGAATATAGATGTATTACATGTTGGTGCTTTACCTTTGCCTTTGTCCAAGATCTTTAGAAATTCCAAACGGTTATGCTTCTAGTATTTGGGCTTATTGCGGTGATGGCGGACAACCATGTTCTTAGATGTTGGATGTGTTGAAGCATTAGAAGATTGGCCAACAACTTGATTTTTCTTCTTCTTCTTTTGAAACATATCATTCCAAGATCTTTGCTTCATGTTATGCTTCCCTTTGACATATACAGCCATTGCACTGCATCACATCCTCAATGGTACGACACATTGATATTATTGAAAGACTTGAGGGGGAGATAACAAAATGAAGTCTTCTTGCATTTTTGCATCCACCTCAACCCCATGGGTTTCCATTTCAATGATGTACCCAAACAATTTGAGTATATGTTCTCTAACTGTGCTTCCTTGCTGCATCTTACAGTGAAGCATGTCTTTCATCAAGTTGTATCGTTGAATGCATATCACATCACCAAACATCTGTAGATTCGACATGATGTCATGAATGGATATAACAACTATATATTTATTTTGAGGCACATTGGATAACGATCCCAAAATATAACAACTAGCAAGCATAGAACCTCATTCCCCTTATTAAAATCACCATCATCCTCGGTCTGAGGGTCATCATACTTGACACAAAGGACTACATACGCGTTTTGCTGCAAGTATGATTTCCAAATTAAACATCCAATATGAGTAATTTAGTCTTGTCAACTGATTGACTTCGAATAATTAGTTAAGTGGGTTAAGAGTCGCCGTCTGATATAAAACAAAGTACACTTTATCATACTTTGATTAAGGTGAATATTATTATGAATTCAAAGCTGTCTTACATTTTTTGCATTTTGAACGCCCATTTTAAACTTTGGAAACACGAGGCATGTTAACCAAATACCTCAAGCAAGACTTGGGAACTCCTTTCCATATTGGCCACCTCAATAATATGAGAAAATTCCATATAAATATGAAACAAGTGGAGACACTTTTCGCAAGTACAACTTGCATTCCCAAAGTTTGACTTTTAATACCCATGTCCGACATTGTGAAAGCGAACATTGACATGCCATTGCTTAAACCATCCATTAATGAGCATAATTCTACACCATGCACAATTCAATACTACTACATTATACGAGGAACAACACTGGGGTTGCTACGTATATGACCGATCTCTTATTACAAACGAAGCGGCCTAATCCATGAGTTCTTGTATTCAGAGTTATGATTTTGACAAATCTATCCAAAATACTATCTGTGAAAACTGTAGACAAGAGACCGCAGATGGTATATAACTCTTTATCCATTACATGCTTAAGTTGATAATTAATTATTTTGAATCTTATTCTCATAATTAATCGATAATAAGAATCCAGTCAATATTGTGATTAAAATATCATTAGATCATCTTTGATGTAATCATATTAATTAAGACTAATCTAAATAACTTATTATATTGAATTTTGGTACCTTAGATTTGTATCCCCATAGAACCTACAAATATACATCCTACACAATGAACATGTAACTCATGCACACACTTACAAATCTCATTTAGAATTCACAACTTTAAGTGTTAACTACTTGTAATCATGTATATACATTAAAATATCAGAAAAAATGAAACAAAAAGCCATTCCAATTAATTTCAAAATACAAAACATGAGAATATAAAATGATTCGGGTTACAAATTCTCAAGTTGCGACCGTACCCCTAGCAATAAGAAGGCACAATATAGCATAGACTTAAAATCGATTACGGCTCCAAATATTTAATAAATATTGAGTCTAACACAATATATGAATATATCACATATATTCACATCCATGTCTAGTATGGTAACATAAATAAATAAGTAATTATGTTTATTGAGTCCTCTTTTAACTCTGACCTTGGAGAAATCTAATTTCTCAGGTTGCACTATCAGAATTGCACAAGAAACTTTCATGATGATAGAAGATTTGATTAAATGACTTATAATTCAGCATGTTGATGTGTTATTGATGAATCTTCATTCCATCACCTTTATTCTTTCATTTTGGCCTTTAAACCCTAGCTAAATGCAAGTAGATAGCATTAACTTGTACAAAATAACATTCATTATTCATTCTATACATAGTGTATAAAATACTGCATTTATTACCAAAATAAAAGAATAAAGAAAAGAAAAAGAAAAGAAATTAAATATCACAGGTATGGAATGACCCTAAACCCCGATACCTGGGCATCATGATGACTATGTCGACAAGGAATAAAGTAGGGGGAGGGCACGCCCCTCTCATTCTCCCTACTCGGTGGCAGTTCTCGGGTGAATTCAAATCCTAATTTTGAATTCATCAATAAGTTCATTTGAGACCTATTTTATTCATTATTCTTTATACCTCAAATCAATAAACTTTGAACAAGAATTTATGGATAAAAATACAAAGAAAAATACATGTAAAAGTAATGCATATGCCCCAGACACTCGGAATAAAAAGCCGCAAAGAAAACTTCACAAACATGTATCTTCTCCATATGAACTCAAAATTCACCAGACTCACCTTTATTATTCCTAAAATTATTTTATCTATTTAATAAAGGTGGTTTCATTCAATTTAGAGTTAAGATGCAAAAATTAGGTTTTGGGACCTCATTATGCAATTTACCTGTATAGAATAATCAATTTATTCATTCTTTATATTTTTCACTTTATTATATTTTTGTAATTTTGTAAACATTATTTAAAAACACATATACATAATAAAAAATAGGAACAATAAAAAATATATTAAAATAAATATGTATACTAAAATCCATATATGAAATATACATACATATACCTATATAGTAAATATGCATATTTTTTTAAGTATATAGACAACTTCAGAAAAAATATAATAAAAATGGCTATATATGTCTCTAAATAAGTTATAAATATATAAATTATGTATATAAAAAAATAAAAATATAAAAAAATAAAATACATAGTTAATGAATCTGCATTTCATCATCTTTTATCATTTATTTTAGCTTAAAATCCCTTATAAAACACATGTATATAATATTAACTCCATATTCTTACTAACTTGCATCTGTGTATGAATATTGTACACTTCTCACCATTTTAACCTAAAATAAATAAATAAAGGAAAAATAAAGAAAAGAAAATAAAAAAGGAAGACTGAATATATGTAATAGATACATGATGACCCGAACCTCGAGAGAAGGTCAAGTCTTGACCTGATCGATCAGGAATGAAGTAGGGAGAGATATGATCCTTAATCAGAAAATCCAAAAAAAATGGTTTGTTGTATATATTTGTATACTACACTATTTTATTTATATATAAATTGATCTCAAACAAAATAAATTTCAAAACGAAAGTTACAATAAAAATGTGCCGTAAATAATAAAAATAATTGCACAATCAAATCATGTATAGAATAAAAGCAACCACACTTGGAAAAAGCCACTAAGTGATAATTAAAAGACCAATTCCGGCCCCATATGCACTCAATTGAACCAAACTCACTTCCATTGTATTCTAAATTAAATTATCTTTAAAAAAACTATGATTTCATTATTTTTGGAGTTACGGGTGAAAAGTTAATTTTCTAGGGTGGTTTGTGCAATTTTCTCATGTATTTTGTACATATTATATTTGTAGATATTTGTAAATATTTTTACTAATTATTTAAAATAAAAATATAAAAATATAAATTTTAAAACAAAAAAGCTAATTTGCTTATTTACCCATGTATATAATGTCATATATATATATCATATATATAGTTAATTTTCGTAACTAACTACCATAAAAAATAAAAAAATACCATTTATTTTTCAAATAAATAAAGTGACGAAAATACAAAAAATTAGTTAATTTTTGTAGATATTTATCTTGCTAATTTATCTCATTTCAGATTTTCTTCTCTCTTATCTCTTATCTTCATCCAAAAATTAAAAAATTCAAACTTCAATCCCATTCTATTTATTACTAAGGCTCCTTCTCCTCATTCCAATTTGATCAATCTTTGGTGAGAGGAGCCCGATCTCCAAGAGTCTTCTTGTCGCAGAAGAGTGCCTAACCTCCGAGTCATCCAGTGACAGCGAGTCAGCCTTCATCGAGGCGATCAAGGTCTTTTCCGCCCCTAAGGTGAGTTCCATTTCTCTTATTTTATTCTAGGTTAATCGTAGTTTTATTTTCTCGTATTTTCTCTTCGTTGTCATTTCTAGATCTTAAAATCCATCATGACTTGATCCGCCACCGACTCGATTTTTCATTCCACATCTCAATCTCTACACGGTCTTTTCTACCTATCACGACCTCTCAACTTCGACCATGCACGGTGGCCGGAGACTTGGACCCATTCCTCATTTTTCGTCGGATCCCCATTCACATCTTCCGTTTTGATTTTGAGATCGAATCATCATACTTGCTTCCTAATTTTTTTATAAATAAAAAACAAATTTTTTTTCTTTCTCTTTAACATTTGTTTTGCAAGATCATCTAAAAATAAATAAAAAATAAAAAATAAAAGAAAAAATAAAAATAAAAAACATTTTTTATTTTCTGTTTTTAATTTCTCTATTTCGGATTTACAAAAAAATATAATAAAAAAGTTTTTTATTACTGTTTACATTTGAAAAAAAAGCTTCCACCGTAGCAACGACCCTCCACGCCGCCACCCTTCCATCCCTTAGTCACCAGCATCTCGGCTCTCTCCGCCGACCATCGACAGCCGGCCACAACTGCCACAACACCACTGATATACCTCCCCCGCACCCTATGTTAATTCAGTCAGATTAATGTCCAAATTAATTAGAAGTGTTTGTTGTAGTCGGATACGAGAAGGAATATCAAAAACCACTTTAATTAGATTTGAGTTAATTTCAAGCGGCAAATTTTTTTGTTGGTGAAGTCCAAGGTCGAACTCAGGGAGGCATCTGTCTCCTTAGGTGAATTATTAGAAAATTTCCAAGTATTGGATTTTCGAGGAGTATTTTTTTATTTTTTTTCTATGCAGACACATGCAATATCAAGCCAATTTAAAGTTAAATCAGTTAAGTGTTCAAATGAAGTCCAAAAATTATGAAAATTGGCCAGATGATGAATTATGATGAAATTAAATTTTTTTGGAATTTTTGACACTAAATGAATTTACTGTGAATTAAAAATGCAGGCAGGGTGAGTTCACTAATTTATTTTTAATAAATATCAAATCACATTTTTTCAAGAAATTAAATTATCCTAGATAGATCTAATGATGAGGAATCTAGGAAAATTGACAGACCTAAATTTTAATGTGAAATGAACCTATTAAAATTAAACTAAGGAAATCACTAAATAATTTATTTAGGCCTCGATATGCGTGCAAATGTCATGAAATATTTATGCAAGGTTGAGTTAACTATCCTAGAGCTACTATGATTTTTTGAGAATTTTTGGAGTCACGAAAAATTAATTATCAATTAATAGGTCCAACTGGGCAAAATATCACACAAATGAACCAATTAATTAATTCAAAAATCTACTGCAATTACAAAAATATGACAAGTGGCACAACAGATAGAGGACAAGTTACTCAACAACATGCATTTTTTAGAATTTCAAAATGATGCAAAATGAAACCTAGGGATGCGTGCAAAGACAGGGGTGTATTTGCAATAAAGAAAATAAAATTACATAAAAAGAAACATGCTGACAGGGACTTAAATGCAATTACCTATAATGCTGGGGGACGAAATGAAATTTCTCCACTGGGCACGTGCTCCTCACGTGGGGGCTGCTTCACAGGGACCTTTTTGTAATTTCGAAAAGTCCCCAGGGCCTCTGTGCAAAATACCCAGGCCGCACGTGCTCCTCACGTGGGTCAGCCTAGGCTCGGGCGGCTTCGGAGGCTCGGGGCTTGGCTCGGGATCTCTTGGAGGTCTGGAGTGAGGCTCGGCGTAGCCTCGGGTGGTCCGAGCCTAGGGTCAGGGAAGAGGCTCGGACTTCGTCGACGTTGCTGGTTGCGGGCCTTTGGATCAAGATCGATCCAAAGGTTGTCGGTGCTGACGCGTGGCGAGATCAGAGGCCGTCAGATCTGGATAGATCCAACGGTGCTAGGAAACTGCGGAGGGGGCGACGTGGCTGAGGGCAGACCGCTGGATCACAGATAGATCCTACGGCTCTCAGCTGCTGCAGATGTTGGACACGTGGCGCGATAAGATCCGTGGGATCACAGATGATCCTACGGCGGCTTGCAGCTCCGGGCGGATGGCGACGTGGCGTGAAGTTGACCGTTCGATCAAGATGATCGAATGGTAACTGGGGCTTCTCTCTCAATGATCCTCCGCCGCCTGCGGAGGAGATGGTGGGGCTCCGGCGAAGAGGCCTTGGCTCCGCACGTCCCTCCAGGTGTCGGTGAAGCTCTCCGGGGACTCGGGGAGATCCAGAAGACGTGCGGCGGTCCGGCGAAGCTTCAGGTGATCCCAGGAAGGAGAGAGGAGTGTCGGAGCTCTCTGGCGACGAAGCTCGATAGGCTCTCCGGTGATGTTCCGGCCAATGCACGAGATGGGTACCTGCATGTGTTAGAAGAGTAGCCGAAGCTCGTACGTGCTAGTGGAGAGGTGAGGATGGAGTGGCGAGGCCTAAAGCGGAGGGAAAGGGTGCTCAGCGATGGTGCTCCAGCCAGGTGGCGAAGCTGGAGCTGACGGAGGGCGAAGTACATCGTCGGAGGGTGCAAAGTGTAGCGTGAGGATGAGAGCTCCGTCGCGGAGCTCGGCGAAGTGGAAGCAGAGCGTGAAGATGAAGGTGGACGGCGAATAAATTTGGAGAAATAAAAGGGAAAATCAGAACGAGAATCAAACGGAGATGGAGGAGTTTACCTGTGGTTTAAAGCTCGAGGTCGAGGTCCAGGTCGTTGCTCGAAGGGGCGTTAAGTCCCTGAGCTCAAGCAGCGACTCGGAGGAGTGGCTGCGACATGGCGGTGCGCCGAGGATCTCGCCGGAGAAGAAAACCGGTCTTCGCTCGAGGAACCGGTCGCTTGCTGTCACCAAACGGAAGTTCCGAGCTCGGGTGATCTCTCAGGGGTGGCGGATAGGGCTGAAGTCGGCCGGTAAGCGAGTATTTATAGGTTGAAGTAGACGGCCGGGATGGAGATGGGGCGAAGTTCATGGAGTTCGTGGAGCGTTGCTGGCGGTCGACTTGGGTAGCGAGGTGGCTGGCGAGGATAAGGAACGAGTGGGGAAGGACGTGGAGGTGATGGTGGTCGTCGACGGTGGAGGGAGCGCTACTGAAAATAGAAAGGGGTTGCCCCTCCCGCAAGGCGAAGATCGTGGGAGAGAGGGGTGCTGGAGGTGGAAGACGAGGTCCCAGCCGTTGGATCCCTTGATCCAACGGCCGAGATCAAGGCGGGATGGAGCGGTAGGATTAGCTCTGGGTGATGTGATCTGAGCGTCAGGAGCCCATCACGTGGCGCGATGGGGGCGAAGCGCGAAGGAACGGTGGAGATGGGATGAAGGGATTCGATCGGGTGGTTAAAATTAGATTGTCAGTGGATGGTGCAGATCGAAGGGCTGAGGCGTGATCTGATGGCGCATAATGCGCCACGTGGCGCGATGTGGAAGAGGCACGAACGGGCGGATCAGATAAGGCCTTGGAGATGATCAGGCGGTGGACATTTAAGGCGTACGTGGAGGCGGCTCCACCGTTGGATCTGGATGAAGATCCAACGGCTGAGAGCGCAGGCGGATGAGTCAAGGGGGGCGGGCCGCGTCGCGCTACCAGAGGGCGCCAGGTGGCCAACTGTGATTGGATGAAAGTAAAAATTGATTTAGGGAGAGGAGGAGCCCGAATTTGGAAAAACTCAAAACATGAAAGTTGTAAATCTTGATGAGATCTACAAGTTTTATGTTGACCAAAGACGGAGATGAGGTCAAATATGATACAAAAAATACAAATATACACTTATACGTATATGTAGTATACAAAGAGGCCCAAAAACCCAACTTTTTCATACGAGCTCCAAATTGGATGAAATCAGTCTCATTTTAAAGGTCTTTTAATGTGTATTAATCTGAAAATGAGTAGACCTATTTTGGAGTTGGTACGAGGGGTGTATAGGCATTTTATGGTCCAAGGGTTCTAGGGCTTTATTGGCTATATTACAAAGGACATTTCTGGCTTTCTTCCTTATATTATTAACTAAGGTGTACATAGTATAAGGGAGAGCTTATTTGTATGAGTGGACATTTTACAAGTGATTTTGGCTTCTTATTTAAATGCAAATGGAATGCTAAAATGCATGTTTTATGTATGCATGTCTGAATGTTCTTTATGCATTATAAAGGGAAATATGCCTCTATTTATTCGGGAACAAGGCTCTATTTTTAACTTTTGGAGTGATGAATCACAGATTCATCAACCCTCTATACTTAAACCTTGCTCGTCCCCGAGTAACTAAATGAAATGCAAGAGTGAAATGATTTTGGGTTCCATACCAAGGTCATGAGCAAAAGTTAAAATTGGAGCTTGACTCGACCTTTGGATTAATTGTGTAGCGGAACCTTATTTGGACCTGAACTTAAGACCTAACAGACATCAAGTTCCACAAGTCTTCTATTCAAGATGCCTCAATAGTCAGGTCAGAACAAATCCTCACACGCAAATTTCTGATGACTATGATTCTTACTTGTACTGTGTAAGTGAAATGTAACTTTCCACATCAGAAATGACTCAGAACCAGCCTCCTCTAACAAGGTAACTCAAATAACCCGGTCCAGTAACTCTTTCCTCGAGGAGCGGGGTATTCCCTTCTAAGTTCAAGTGCGACCAGCTCAAGAGGAAGGGGTAGAGAAAAGAATGGACGGTAGCCAGTGTAGCTACCTATCCTGGGATGCCTGACCAGTGTAGCCAAGTCATCCAGCTGCAGACTTCTTGCTAATATACATACTCTGACAGGTATTTTATTTTCACATGGACCTGTCTGATTTTTTTGGAGTTTTTGCATTTTTTCTTTTTTTCTTTTTTTTGAACTATATACAAGGTGCAGCATGTACATCAGGAGCTTTTCCTCTTGAGCCATTAGACTATCCCTCTTTTGAAGCATTATTGCAACCCGCATCATCCTGTCCTTAGATGTCAACACCACCAGACTAGGTTGAGATGTACTACCCTCCCTAGACGAGGACGGATGTTTCCACCCGTGTGCTACTCCAAGCTAAAGGATTCTACCTCCTCACCACCTCATCAATGAAGAGCTACGAGCATTGTGCTTGTCCAAGTTAGGTCATTATCTAAAAGAATCATGCGTATGCACGAGATATTCTACTTAGACTAATCAAGATGTCATGTGAACATAGACTTGCAGACTCAAAGAATTAAGTCACTTGACCTGAGAAATCTTAACTCCAGTTCCTATAAGGTTCCTCTGAAATTAGGTGGATTAAGGTCAAATCAGGTCCATCCTCAATATCTACTCATAACTTGGTGCAGAACCCACTAGCTTTCCACCTTGCATATGCAAGATATGCAGATGAGATGCAGATGACATGCTATGAAATGCAAGACTTTTTTCTTTCTTTCTTTTTAATGCAAGGATGATATGCAAGAGAAAATAAGAAGCCTACTTTTATTTTCATTTTTTTATTGGTATACCTCCTATTTTACACAATTTACAAGAGGTTTGTAAGTATTATACAAGTATACACACATTTTTTTCAACTTTTTGATTTTTTACCCACTTGTAATTATTGTAAAATATATACAAAAATACGCGAAAGTACGAGCTATGGGTAAATTATATATGTAATATATACACGTCCCCTATACTTAGCGTGTGCTATGTCCTCAGAGCACGAAGAGCGAGGAAAAAGATATAGCTCATGCTAAGCGTAGGAGAGCTAAAAAGAAATGAAAATGTATAGAAATCGACCGGCCCCCCTATACTTAGGCTCTGGCAGCCTAAGTGTAGAAGAAAATCAAAAAGTGGGGCGGACGAGGTCAAGGGGAGAAGTGGATGAATATACAATGTGGACATCGGTCCACCCTATACTTAGGCTCAGGTCAACCTAAGTATAGGGCGGAAGTGAGTATGAGGACCAATGTGATCTGGAGAATGTACAAAGAACTGACTCAAGTGACTCCTCCCCCCTATACTTAGGATCTGGTCATCCTAAGTATAGTCCAAGATAGTGATCTAATGAGGTGGGGATGGGTTACTAGAGTCGCGTGGGAGAGAGGATAGGATGTACAAGAATGATGATATATACAAATGAGTCGGTCTGAATCTTTCAAGATGCTGCTGATGGCTGGAGTTCACTGCTGCAAGGTCTCATACGTGACTCGAGGTGCATCTGCTGAATCTGTCTCGCGCATGAATACAATCTCCTCAACATGGACTAACTGCTCATTGGATTCGACGAAGTGCTTCAATAGTTGTCCATTCACTAGGAATGTCGGTGCATCATCTGCGAGATCTGAGATCTCGACACATCCACTGTCATGCACCATGCGGACGACAAATGGGCCTGTCCACTTGGACTTCAACTTGCCTTGGAAGATCTTCAGTCTAGCATTAAACAACCATACCTTCTGTCCAGGAACAAAGGTCTTTCGTCTGATATATCTATCATGCCAACGCTTCACCTTGTCCTTGTACACCAAACTGTTATCATATGCGCGATTTCTGATTTCCACAAGCTCATTCAGATCCATGTCTCTCTGCTTCTGCCCAAGGTGCGTGTTCCAGTTGACCTTCTTAATTGCCCATTCTGATTTGTGCACTAACTCTGCAGGCAAATGGCACGTCTTTCCGAATACCATTCGGAATGGAGAGGTTCCTAAAGGTGTCTTGTAAGCTGTCCTATACGCCCAGAGGACTTCATCCAAGATCTGAGACCGGTCCTTCCTGTCCGGGCGGACAAGCTTTTGCAATATAGTCTTCACCTCCCGATTCGACACCTCAGCCATACCATTGGTTTGTAGGTGGTAAGGACTTGCGATACGGTGTTCGATGTCGTAGTCCTTCAGGAGTTTCTTCACCTCCCGATTCACAAAGTGGCTACCCCCGTCTGATATCATCATTTTGGGGATCCCGAACCTAGAGATGATGTGCTCTCTGATAAATTTACAAACAGTCCTGCTGTCTGCGGCTCAGGTCGGGATAGCCTCCACCCATCTGGATAGATAATCAACCGCAAGAAGGATATATTCGAACCCGTGGCTAACATGAAATGGGCCCATGAAATCGATGCCCCAGGCATCAAAGACATCACAAACGATGACAGGATGCATAGGCATCTCATCCTTGGAACCGGTGGTTCCTCCCATTCTCTGACATACTAGACACGACTTCGCAAAGGCGGTGGCATCGCGAAACAGAGTCGGCCAGTAGAAGCCACACTGAAGTACCTTCCATGCGATCCTCTTCCCGGAGTGGTGTCCTCTTGCCTCCAAGCTGTGGCATAAAGAAAGGACACTCTGGTATTTCCCCTGAGGAATACACCGTCTCCAGACACAATCTGGTCCTTCAAAGAAAAGGATCGGATCCTTACAATGGTAGTGTCTAGCGTCCGACTTCAGTCGGTCAATTTGGCTCTTGGGCCAATCTTCGGGAACTTTCTTGGAGACAAGATAATTCACGATATTGGCGTACCATGGGAGTGAGTCGATAACAAAAATCGACTCGTCAGGGAAGGAGTCTCGAATTGGTGAATCCTCGGAAGTATTAAGATCTTCGAGATGAGAAAGATGATCGACCACTACGTTCTTCTTTCCAGGTTTATCACGGATGTCCAAGTCAAACTCCTGGATAAGTAAAATCCATCGAAGAAGACGCGCCTTCACGTCCTGCTTCTCCATCAAGTACCGCAGTGCCGTGTGGTCTGTGAACATAGTTACCTTGGATCCAATTAAGTGGGATCTGAATTTGTCCAAGGCAAACACTACCGCAAGCATTTCCTTTTCCATAACTGTATAGTTACGCTGAGCGGTGCCAAGAACTTTGCTTGCGTAGTGAATTGCGAACGGGACGCCTTCTCTTCTCTGTCCTAACACAGCCCCAACAGCAAAGTCTGAGGCATCCGTCATGATCTCAAAAGGTAGAGACCAATCTGGGGCTTGTAGGATAGGTGTGTCCATTATCATTCCTTGCAATAGCTTAAAGGCCTCAAGACATTTGTGATCAACAATAAACTCCATGTCTTTGCCTAAAAGCTCAGTTAGCGGTCGGGCAATCTTAGAAAAATCCTTAATGAATCTTCGATAAAATCCAACATGCCCGAGGAACGATTGCAACTGTTTGACGTTGGTCGGTGGCTGGAGTCGTCTGATCACATCCACCTTGGCAAGGTCAACCTCCATTCCTCTCTTGGAGATGACGTGTCCCAACACAATGCCCTCCCGTCACCATGAGTGACTTTTCTACCAGGAGAGCACCAGATTAACCTCACAACATCTTTTGAGGACTCGGTCTAGATTTCTAAGACAGGGAATCGAAGGAATCGTCGTGGACCGAGAAGTCATCCATGAAGACTTCCAGGAATTCGCCGATCATTTCGACGAATACAACAATCATGCACCTTTGGAAAGTACCTGGAGCATTGCATAACCCAAAAGGCATATGCCTGAAAGCATAGGTACCAAAGGGGCATGTGAATGTGGTCTTTTCCTGGTCCTCCAGAGCTATGGCTACTTGATTGTAGCCCGAGAACCCATCTAAGAAGCAGAAGAACTCTTTCCCCGCTCGTCTCTCCAAGACCTGATCAATGAACGGTAGGGGAAAATGGTCCTTCTTCTTCGCGGCATTCAGGCGTCTGTAATCCACACAGACGCACCACGACGTGGGCACTCTCGTCACGATCTCCTCTCTGTCCTTGTTGGTGGTCGTCTGAATTCCCGACTTTTTCAGGACAACATGGATTGGGGCCACCCACTTAGAGTCGGAGATTGGGTAAATGAAACCCGCGTTGCACCATTTTTCTATCTCCTTCTTCACGATCTCTCGTAAATTTGGATTCAAACGACGTTGGAATTCACGAGAGGGTTTGGATTCATTCTCCAAGTAAATATGGTGCAAACACAGAGCGAGATTTATCCCGTGGAGATCGGAAATGCTCCAGCTTATCGCCTTGCGGTTTTTCTCCAGGATTTCTAGCAAGCGAGATTCCTGTTCCTCGGTCAATCGTGAACTGATGATGACCGGAAATTTCTTGTCCTGACCTGCAAGGAAGGAGTATTTTAAAGTTGTGGATAAAGGTTTGAGCTCAGGAATAGTGTGATCGTCTAAGAAGTCTGGCTCAATCTGATCTGGCTCGGTGTTGGAAGTGGCTGGATCTTTCTCTGTGATAGCTGCCACCAATTTATTTGGCTCAGGAGTCGGATATTCAAAAGTCTCCATGCAATCGGCAGAAGCCACGTCCGACTCGTCATCCTCATCTTCCGATTGTCCTAAAGAGGGGAGGACTGACAGGCCCAACTGGGCCTCTACGTCATCGAAGATGTGGGGCGATGCAGGTTCTGAGCTGTACTCGTTCCTGAAGACCTCGCAAACTGACTCATGCACTGGATCACCTCTGGAGGGGATGGACTCATCGGTGCTGGCTGGGTTCTGTTTCCATGGCCCAACTGTGTCTACATGTTCGCAGTCTGCTTCGGTTGAAGAGTACTCGGTGCTGGATTCGGAATCCGGTCTCTTCCATCTTGTCTGCTTCATCTCGAGTTCCTCATCTCCGCTTGGAGTTTGGAACTAGATCTTCCCAATCTTATAATCGAACAAGGCCCCCGCTGTTCTGAGGAAGGGCCTGCCTAAGATGATCTGGGAATCTCTCCAATTACGAGGGGTTTCCATATCCAGGACAGTGAAGTCCACCATGTATTCCTGCCCCTCGACTTTGATCACAATATTCCTCAATTCTCTTTGGGACCTCTTGGTTGATTTATCAGCAAACTGTAGAAGGGCTCTAGATTTCCTAAGAGGTCCGAGATTAAGCCGCTCATAGAGGGCTGTAGGCATAAGATTGATTGAGGAATCATTGTCCAGGAGAGTGCGTGCAAACGCGATGTCATCAACATGACTCACCACATAGTGTGCACCCATGTCTCTTCATTTCCTTGGAAACAAGTTCTTTATTGCACAAGTCGTGGCTACTGATAAAACGTGTTTCTCAACACGACTTTTGGTCTTCCTGCTAACCCTAGTAGGTGTGCATCGCACCTTAAGGTATTTTTGGAATGCAGGAGTTATCTCCACGTACTTGTCAAAGGGGGATTGTGACCTTGATGTGTTTATTGCAGAACTCTACCATCTCAGGGTCATCTTTTGGATTTTTTTCATTTTCTTCTTTCCACCCTTGAGAGCTCGAGGAAAGGGATTATTGACTCCAACTCATGTTCGGAAACTGAAAGATTCTCATTAAGATCAGGAACTGAGTTATTTACATGACTCAGACTCTTGGACAAACTCTGACTCTGACTCGGACTGAAAAGAAAATGCTGAGGCGAAACCGGTGATGCTTCTTCCGCGACTGTTGGACGATCTCCTCAGATGGAGGTGCGGGCTCCTCATCGGTTCCGTCGGACTCTATGCTGCTATGGGAATGTTTCTTCGAGGACTCAGACGTCCTCTTCTTCTACCGGTGAAGGTGGTGGTGGTGCTCCTCTTCTTCCTCCAAGTTCTTCTCAGGTAGAGACTTGGCGGCTCCTTCCTTTGTTGCCTGTGCCCGATCAGGCATAATCACGGTCCTTCCGCTCCTGAGGGACATATGATTTACATTATCATATGAAAGGATCTCATGTTCAGATAAACAATTATCTGAATAATATACCTGATCTCGATGTCGGTTCTGGCCATGGTTTATGCTATTAGGATTGGCCTGAACCTGTGCAAGAATTGGGGTCTTTGGCGTCATCTGTTGGTCCTGGGTACGAGAGACCCGATTGATATTAGTTCTCATGTCTAGGTAGTCATTCTGCATCTGTTGGACCCTATCAGACAGGGTCTGGATCGCCAAGGTGAGGGACTCCAATTCGGTGGGCTGAGCTGGCTGATTTGCGGACGAGGTTCTATACTGGCCCTGCTGGCCATGCCGGTACTGCTACTGGTTGTGGGACGGTGCTGGGCCCTGCTGATATGTGCGTTGCTGCTGCTGCTGCTGAGGTTGGTACACTTGTTCTGGCCTGGACTGAAAGCGCGGTGCAGGGACGGAGCTGGTTCCTTGGTAAGCTGGGGAAGGTCGGTGAGGCTGATCATTCCCCATCCCCGACTGTCTACTGACGGGATCACGGCTGTACCACAACCCGTTGATCTCGAACACCTATGGAGGCTCCTCATATCCAGTCTCCACTGTGGGGGTGCATGCTGGTCATGTTGTGTGTAAGTTTGATCCTCCACCCAGCCACTGTAAGGCCCCGGTGCCTGTTCCTGTACAAGATGGACTCGATGTACAGGTGCAGGTGGTGCAGAAGGGGCAGGTAGATTTATCTTAGCTACCTTCTCAGTGAGTTCCTCCACTTGTTTCGGTAGACGTGACAGAGACTCAAGGTCAATGACCCTCTTATGGATCTGCTCGACCATGGTTAGCTTGTCGGAAATCATCCCCATGCTGGGGATGAGGTCCTCGGTCAGATCCGCTACAGTCCTTCGGGTTGTCTCGTTGGATAGGATCGAGGGAGACAACTGGTAAGCCCTGGTGGCCTGCGACCTGCCGGTTTCCGCCATCTGCTCCAAGATCTTCCATACGGCATGCTCGTTTTTGTTCAGATAGCTTCCTCCCACAGGCGGCACTGACTAACCCCTGCATCTCCGGGGTTAGACCACACAACAAGGTCTGGACTAGGATCGCCTTAGAAATGCCGTGGCAGGGGCATTTCTGCACTAAGTCATTGAACCGATCCCAACCATCATGGAAAGGTTCAGTGGGTCCTTGGGAGAAGCTGGCGATCTTCGTTCTCATCTGGTTAGTTCTACTTAGAGGGTAAGAACTTTTTCAGGAATAGGTCCTTGAACTGCATCCAGGTAGTACATATCACCCCTAGGTTTTTCAGCCAATGAGCTGCCTTATCTCCTAAGGCAAATGGGTGGCCTTCAGTCGAATGTAATCTTGGCCAACATTGGGATGGCTAAGATTGTTGCAAACTAGCTCGAAGTCACGGAGGAAAGTGTACGGTTCTTCGTTTTTGTTTCCGTTGAACTTCGGAAGCAGACTAAGGAAGTGGGGCTTCAGCTCAAATGCCTCGGCGGGAACCGCAGGTGCTAACCAATTCTGAATCTCGTTCTCCGTCGGGTTGTAGGCATCGACCATTGGTTGGTCGATTCCTCCTGCTACTATGATATGTCCCATCCGCGCCGTGAGATCTGCATTCTTCAGTTCGGCTTCGGCAAGGCGAGCAAGAATCTGTCATATTTGCTCCTCATCTGGTGGCATTTTAGGCGGCATTTTGTCCTCTAGTCCTGGGTGGGAAATAAGATCGGTGTCAGAGGACAAATCAAGGAAGGGATTACCGAGGCAATGGTCTTCCTCGATAATCTCGGAGGAGAGGAAAGGGTTGGTTTGAGAGTAACCACCCTGGGTGTTCGGGAACCAGGACTCAAGAGGGTCATGAGCCCTGGGTGGTCCACGGTGTGCTTGGGCTGATGAAGAGGAGTTTCGTGGGGGACTCATAGAGAGATCGGGTGAATAAAGAGTCGAGAATCCCCCAGTCACTCATCTTGATATGGGCGAGAAGAAGATAGGATTTTACTCCTACCTGAAGCAAACAAATTAATCCAAAACCCTGGGTTCACACTCAACACAGTGAAGGACTCGAAATCGAGTCCAATTAATCTTATAGATTTTAAGTGTGATTTTCAAGCAAGATAGCAAGGATTACGCGACCTATAGGGAAGTCAGCTCAGAGCCGGATGTGTCTTCCCTGTTTAACCTGTCGCCTAAGATATTGCCGGTCCTTCCTTTCTTTACTCCTATCCCAAGTCGATGGATTCAAAGACCACACCCCTATCTACCTGCAAGCAGGCGGAGGCTGATAAGGCCGGAACTTCACCCCGGGGGGTTACTGGCAGCTTGTTGCAAAGTACCGTAATTTCGCCCCTATCTACCTGAGACAGGCGGAGGCTACTTGGTACTAGTCAGTGAATCTGAAATTATTCGACTTGTGATATTTGCTAGGATCAGTCGGAACGTGATATGGAAGGCGGGGATTTGGGCTCTGCCTTAAGGTGTTCACACACACTCAAGTACCCTCACTCAGCCTGAAAACAAGGTCGGGGATTAATCTCCCGCAAATAATTTTCCAATTTTATTCTTTTTTTTGGGTCAATAGTGTTTAGCAGTCCCGGTTTTAAGTTAGGTTCTCACTGTATTAATTCAACCACACAACACGCCTATCGAACAATCCCAATTTCTGTTTAATTTAAATGATAAAAACAGAGGGGGAAATCGAGAAAAGCCGATGCAAGTTAAAACAATGATGCTATGCTGAGTTCAGAAGACTTTCAGTGATCCCTTCGCTTTTTTTATGCAGGATGCAAAACAGAATTGAAAACTTTTATCTAAATGCAAATGCAACGATAAAAGCCGCTCCTAGACAAGCAGTTCTATTAGCGTGAAGAATAGGTTATTTTGGCTAAGTTCTGCGGTCTAAGTGCGTCTTTTAAGTGATTTGTGTGGTCCTAAAGAATTACGAGCACAAGCAAATCCTAGAGTGGCTCGAGGAACCGCTAGTGCAAGCTAAATTATATTCACCCACACAGCACATGGGGACACAGTTCCACTATATTTACACGCGCGAGAACCCAAACGGGAACCACTGGAAATGATGCGAAAAAGAAATAAAGAAATTAAAAATGAAAATTTACAAAGCCTCTCTTTTCACTCAATAAATCTAAATGCTAGATCCTCGAAGCGTCTTCAACTCCTCGCGTTCCTCGCACAGAAAAATATTGAGGTCAGAGAGTGACACAGAAAAATAATGCAAAGAAATAAAAGAGAGAAAATAATTACAAGAAAACCGGGGGTCAGACTACCCGGGGAAAGAAAATCAAATACTCAGAATATCACTAAAAATTAACCTAAGCCGTGCCTCCCCGGTAACGGCACCATTTTGATATACCTCCCCGCACCCTATGTTAATTCGGTCAGATTATTGTCCAAATTAATTAGAAGTGTTCGTTGCAGTCGGATACGAGAGGGAATATCAAAAACCACTTTAATTAGATTTGAGTTAATTTCAAGCGGCAATTTTTTTTTACTTGGTGAAGTCCAAGGTCGAACTCAGGGAGGCATCTGTCTCCTAAGGTGAATTATTAGCATATTTCCAAGTGTTGGATTTTCGAGGAGTATTTTTTATTCTTTTTTTTATTTTCTATGCAGACACATGCAATATCAAGCCAATTTAAAGTTAAATCAGTTAAGTGTTCAAATGAAGTCCAAAAAATATGAAAATTGGCCAGATGATGAATTATGATGAAATTAAGCTTTAATTTTTTTGGAATTTTTTGACACTAAATGAATTTACTGTGAATTAAAAATGCAGGCAGGGTGAGTTTCACTAATTTATTTTTAATAAATATCAAATCACATCTTTTTCAGGAAATAAAATTATTCTAGATAGATCTAATGATGAGGAATCTAGGAAAATTGACAGACCTAAGTTTTAATGTGAAATGAACCTATTAAAATTAAACTAAGGAAATCACTAAATAATTTATTTAGGCCTCGATATGCGTGCAAATGACATGAAATTTTTATGCAAGGTTGAGTTAACTATCCTAGAGCTACTGTGAATTTTTGAGAATTTTTGGACACAGAAAATTATTTATCAATTAATAGGTCCAACTGGGCAAAATATCACACAAATCAACCAATTAATTAATTCAAAAATCTATTGCAATTACAAAAATGTGACAAGTGGCACAACAGATAGAGGACAAGTTACTCAACAACATGCAATTTTTAGAATTTCAAAATGATGCAAAATGACACCTAGGGATGCGTACAAAGACAGGGGTGTATTTGCAATACAAAAAATAAAATTACATAAAAAGAAACATGCTGACAGGGACTTAAATGCAATTACCTATAATGCTGGGGGACGAAATGCAATTTCTCCACTCGGCACGTGCTCCTCACGTGGGGGCTGCTTCACAGGGACCTTTTTGTATTTTCGAAAAGTCCCCAGGGCCTCTGTGCAAAATACCCAGGTCGTACGTGCTCCTCACGTGGGTCGGCCTAGGCTCGGGCGGCTTTGGAGGCTCGGGGATTGGCTCGGGGTCTCCTGGAGGTCTGGAGTGAGGCTCGGCGTAGCCTCGGGTGGTCTGAGCCTAGGGTCGGGGAAGAGGCTCAAACTTCGTCGACGTGGCTGGTTGCGGGCCTTTGGATCAAGACCGATCCAAAGGTTGTCGGTGCTGACGCGTGGCGAGATCAGAGGCCGTCAGATCTGGATAGATCCAATGGTGCTAGGAAACCACGGAGGGGGGCGACGTGGCTGAGGGCAGACCGCTGGATCACAGATAGATCCTACAGCTCTCAGCTACTGCAGATGTTGGACACGTGGCGCGATAAGATCCGTGGGATCACAGATGATCCTACGGCAGCTTGTAGCTCCGGGCGGATGGCGACGTGGCATGAAGTTGATCGTTCGATCAAGATGATCGAACGGTAACTGGGGCTTCTCTCTCAATGATCCTCCGCCGCCTGTGGAGGAGATGGCGGGGCTCCGGCGAAGAGGCCTTGGCTCCGCCCGTCCCTCCAGGTGTCGGTCAAGCTCTCCAAGGACTCGGGGAGATCCCAGAAGACGTGCGGCGGTCCGGCGAAGCTTCAGGTGATCCCAGGAAGGAGAGAGGAGCGTCGGAGCTCTCTGGCGATGAAGCTCGATAGTCTCTCCGGTTATGTTCCGGCCAATGCACGAGATGGGTACCTGTAGGTGTTAGAAGAGTAGCCGAAGCTCGTGCGTGCTAGTGGAGAGGTGAGGATGGAGTGGCGAGGCATAAAGCGGAGGGAAAGGGTCTCGGCGATGGTGCTCCGGCCAGGTGGCGGAGCTGGAGCTGACGGAGGGCGAAATACGTCGTCAGAGGGTGCAAAGTGCAGCGTGAGGATGAGAGCTCCGTCGCGGAGCTCGGCGAAGTGGAAGCGGAGCGTGAAGATGAAGGTGGACAGCGAATAAATTTGGAGAAATAAAGGGGAAAATCAGAACGAGAATCAAACAGAGATGGAGGAGTTTACCTATGGTTTGGAGCTCGAGGTCGAGGTCCAGGTCATCGCTAGAAGGGGCGGTAAGTCCCTGAGCTCAAGCAGCGACTCAGAGGAGTGGCTGTGACACGGCGGTGCGCTGAGGATCTCGCCGGAGAAGAAGACCGGTCTTCGCTCGAGGAATCGGTCGCTTGCTGTCACCAAACGGAAGTTTTGAGCTCGGGTGATCTCTCAGGGGTGGCGGATAGGGCTGAAGTCGCCCGGTAAGCGAGTATTTATAGGTTGAAGTAGACGGCCGGGATGGAGATGGGGCGAAGTTCATGGAGTTCGTGGAGCGTTGCTGGCGGTCGACGTGGGTAGCGAGGTGGCTAACGAGGATAAGGAACGAGTGGGGAAGGACGTAGAGGTGATGGTGGTCGTTGACGGTGGAGGGAGCGCTGCTGAAAATAGAAAGGGGTTGCCCCTCCCGCAAGGCGGAGATCGTGGGAGAGAGGGGCGCTGGAGGTGGAAGACGAGGTCCCAGCCATTGGATCCCTTGATCCAACGGTCGAGATCGAGGCGGGATGGAGCGGTAGGATTAGATCTGGGCGATGTGATCTGAGCGTCAGGAGCCCACCACGTGGCGCGATGGGGGCGAAGCGCGAACGAACGGTGGAGATGAGATGAAGGGATTCGATCGGGTGGTTAAAATTAGAATGTCAGTGGATGGTGCAGATCAAAGGGCTGAGGCATGATCTGATGGCGCATAATGCGCCACGTGGCGCGATGTGGAAGAGGCACGAACGGGCGGATCAGATAAGGCCTTGGAGATGATCAGACGGTGGACATTTAAGGCGTACGTGGAGGTGGCTCCACCGTTGGATCTGCATGAAGATCCAACGGCTGAGAGCGCAGGCGGATGAGTCAAGGGGGGCGGGCCGCGTGGCACAACCAGAGGGCGCCACGTGGCCAGCTGTGATTGGATGAAAGTAAAAATTGATTTAGGGAGAGGAGGAGGCCGAATTTGGAAAAACTCAAAACATGAAAGTTCTAGATCTTGATGAGATCTACAAGTTTCATGTTGACCAAAGACGAAGATGAGGTCAAATACGATACAAAAAATACAAATATACAATTATACATATATGTAGTATACAAAGAGGCCCAAAAACCCAACTTTTTCATAGGAGCTCCAAATTGGATGAAATCAGTCTCATTTTAATGGTCTTTTAATATGTATTAATCTGAAAGTGAGTAGACCTATTTTGGAGTTGGTACGAGGGATCTATGGGCATTTTATGGTCCAGGGGTTCTAGGGCTTTATTGGCTATTTTACAAAGGACATTGCTGGCTTTCTTCCTTATATTATTAACTAAGGTGTACATAGTATAAGGGAGAGCTTATTTTTATGAGTGGACATTTTACAAGTGATTTTGGCTTCTTATTTAAATGCAAATGGAATGCTAAAATGCATGTTTTATGTATGCATGTCTGAATGCTATTTATGCATTATAAAGGGAAATATGCCTCTATTTACTCGGGAACAAGGCTCTATTTTTAACTTTTGGAGTGATGAATCACAGATTCATCAACCACTGGTGGTACCACCTCACACCTGGCCGAGCTCTGCCATGCCCTCCACCGCACTATCATCGCCTGGAGAGGGGGCGTGTGTCGCCCCTCCTCCTTCTCCGTCCTCGCTTGCCCTCGACGATCCTTGGCGGAGGAGATCATCATCTGCCCTCTCGCGAGCTAACGACACTGCCTTCTTCCGCAAGGAGGAGCGCCGCCATCGCCCTGTCGTCCTCCACGTCCTCCTCCAGCGACCCGACCTCCTCCAGCGACGCCATCACCCTGCCTGTGTCGACCAGAGCTGCCCGCACCGATTGCCATCGACAACTCCCACGTGAAGTAGCCCGCCGCCTCAACGCACCAGCACCTTCCACGCGCACAGACCTACGCCACTAGCCCACGTGAAGTAGAAAGGGGGCGGCGCCCCTTTTGGTCTTTGTAAAGAACAATAACGAAGAAAACCTTAGCAAGTATATTTTTGGAACAATTACATCTCTGTCCCTGAACATCTCTGAAATTGCAAACGAGCCCCTACCAGGAACAACATGTGCATTGCACACATTTAGTGGGCAAATTACGTTCTCTATCTTGCAGTTTATTTTTATTATATTGTTATGCAAAAACTTTATCCTTTTAAATTTTAGTCACTGTTTCCAGACTTAAATTTGCATGATCTTTTCTTTAGAATGAATAATGTTGTTGGTCAATAATTTCTGAAAAAAATCTTGCTATGCTCCTGATATGTGTATCTTACTAGCCTAATCTTTTCATTACATTTTATCATTATTTAATATTATTAAAAAATTAAAAGCAGTGTCTTTTTATCTTCCTGAAATTCAAAAATTCATAAAAATTGAATATTCCTATAAAAATTCCAAAAAATTATATTGGGTGTATTTCATTGTCTTTTAATTTCTATCCGAATTTTGTGCATTAATTCTTTTCAAAACCAAAACAAATGAAAAACATTAAAATCTTATAAAAATCATAAAAAATTCTACAAAAATGCAAAAATCATGATTTCAGAATCTGTTTGTAGATATTTGCATATATTTCATCATAAAGATAATTGCTAGGAGTTTTGGGCATTAAATCATTTTTAAGTTGCAAATTACTCCAGGCTGTGCATTGTTTCTCATTTTTATCACTGTTGATTTTTAAGAAAATACAAAACATATGAAAATTCTACAAAAATTCTCAAAAATATTTCAAAGTATTTAAAACCCAAAAATATTTTCTCTGGATTTTTCTGAGCATTTTTGATATAATTGAACAATACAAAAATAGTTTGGTGTGCGTATTTCTTTCTTGTGCATATTGTTCATTATTTGAAAATTTTAAAAAATGCAAAATTAAAATCACTAAAACTTTGAAAATCAAAAATTAAAAAATTGGAAATAAAAAAATAAAAAGATAAAAAATCCACAAAATCCAAGGATAGTTTGCCTTTGAGATTCCTGTTTTTTCTTTTAATTGATTTTCGATTAATTGAATAACCCTCGGGAATTGTAGCCTCCCTGAGTTCGATCATGTCCGCTATACAGGTAAATAAGTAGCAAAAAATTTATCTTGCTCGCGTAATTTTCTGTAATTATTTTGCAGCGAGAGAATAAAAAAAAATTGTTTATCGCGGGATTTTTGGGGATAACAACGACTTCGTATAATTAATAACCGATCCTCGAGTTTTCGTGTCAACAATAGTATATAGGTAAATATACCTATAAATGTACATATAAAAAGTAACATACAACAAATAAAAATGAATAAATAAATAAATAATCATATTAAAATACTAAAATAAATAAATAATTTTCATGTTTTAGGAAAAAAATAAAATCATTTCCAATTCTTTTCGATTTATTTCATCTTTTATTTTTCGGGTTTGTCTTGTAGTGGGAGACGTGGTCCAATCAGGGATGGTCTACTGTTGACCCTTGGTCAACTGAGCCCCCTGCACCTTAGGGCTGTCAAACCTCAATGATTGCCCTTATTCCTTGATTTTTTACGCCTGATCCTTGTATTTTCATGGCATGATTCCTTCATTGATTTTTACCCTTGATTATAGTTCTTTCACATGCCAGTGACTCCTTGATCGATGGGTCTCTGAATAGAGTGTTCTTCTCGAGCTAAGTTGACATTGTACATATACCCCCTATGACCTTTGTTTGAATTTTGATCCCTCTTTAAGACTTGAAATCCCCAAGTTTTTTGGTTTCGAAGCTCTTCGGTGATAGCAGGAAGCGAGCCAAGTCATTTGGCATGGATGAAGAGGCCTGAAGCAAGAGATCCGAGCTCGTCGGTCAGCTCCACTGTAGTTTTGCTTGGCTCCTTCTCCATTAAGTTTGAGCCCTAGTTTTTCCTATCTTTTCATTCCTAGTACTTAGTTTAGCGTATTCTAGCATTTCATTTCAATCATTTTGTTTTAGATTCAATTAAATCAATTAGTGGAGCTCAGCTAGTTCAAGTATTTTTGTTTTTTATTTGCGTTACTAAAAATATTAACTTGCATCTAAAACTTACATGATAAATATTTTGAGTCCCTAATAGTAGCTTAAATCACATATATTTTCGTAGGGCATTTAATTATATTTTCCTATTTTTAAAATACAAAAACCTTGCGTTTTGCCCCATTTCCATTTAAAAATACATAAAAATTAAAAAACCATTTTGAAAAATTCCAAAAAATAGATTTTATTTATTACTCTATTTTATAACTGCGACAAAAACCCTTAAAATAGAAAAAGGAAATCATTAAAATTTAAAAAGCTCTAAAATCCTTATAAAAATCATAAAAACACTTTTAAAAACCAAAAATATTTATTTTTATTTTTGAATTTTATTTATATTATATATATACGTTTTAAGGAAGTTTGGATTAATTATATAATTTTAGAACCTTGAAACATACAACCTATTTACTTGTTGCCCTTTTAGGGTATTTTGGACTTTAAAAATACATAAAAATTAGCAAACAATACAAGAAAGATAATAAAAATAGAGAAAAGTACAAAAAGAATAAAAACATTTGATTTTGTGATTTTTGAAATATTTATAGCTATATTAATAAATCTTGAAGATGGCGTTTCTATATATTGCTATATTTACTTATATAATTATTAGTACTATTATTATTAATATTATTAATTAAATATATTCTAAAACCTTTAAAAAAATAAAAAGGATGGTACCTTAGGGTATTTTCCGATTTTTGTACCTATTTTCTGTATTTATTATATATATATATATATTATCTATATTATAGCGTATTCCTTTATCTTATTCTATTAAAAAGAAAAAGAAACTAAAAATCATAAAATAGAAAAGAAAATATAAAATATGAAATTAAAAACCAATAAAAATATAAAATGTGTAATAAATTTTAAGTAGTAGATTTTTTATATCAAATGAATCCCTCATGATAAACTAATTTTGGATATTCTGTTGCATGGATATTATTCTTTATAAAATCTTATTAATTCATGATTGATATATGATAATAAGTTCCGAATCATCTATAATAAATAATTAACTTATTATTAGAAAATTCAATATTTAAGTAATAAATATTCAAAAGCCTAATAAATAGTTTAAGTTTATGGGTTGTTTTGCAAATACATGACTTAAAATAGATTTATTCCAACCACTTCTTGTAAGTCTTTCATTACTTCTTCTTTTATGTCATATAACTTTTTTAATTCCTCAAAATTTATCGGGTATCTTAAGGTTCTATTTTCACCCATCATGTTTCAAAATTATTCTTCAGATTATATATATGCCTCTAAAATTTTACAATAATTTTTTTACGCCACGAAGCATGGGTATGCACCCTAGTAATTAACTATTTGTAGGTAACTACAATGCATATATCATGTGTCCTGATTTAAAAAAATATGGATGCAATAAACACCAATATTTATTCGTAAATGCTATAGGTCCATTTGATACCCAGATGTGAACACAAGTTACCTGAGAGGGTGTGGACTAGCCTGCAACCACGATTCTATTGGGGCTGAGCTTGCTTAGGGCGTAAGCCAAAATGGAAAACATATCATGTACACATGTTTGCTTACACATGCTAATTAATATCAAAATGCTCCCCGCAGGAAGACACTATAAAATCCAAGGACTGAACCCTCAGACAATTTTATTTCCCGCAGATCTAAGAATCCCACACAAGCAATGCTAATAAAAACTCGCCGGATAGACGAGAAGGTTGTGCTGTTTTCAAAGCTATTAACCCAGGTCATTTATTCTTAATGGCTAATCAATGAGGGTGTTTGATTGGTTCCTGCTGCAATGCCTTCCTGACCAGATCAGCCTGCTCTTGGACGTGGACGGAAAAGAAGCCCATGGCACTGGCCGCAGATGATGCTCTCCCTACATACTTAATGTCCTCCACCGTGCCTCTTCCCAGCACCTTCATGGCAGTGCACTACCGCAGTGAAATGTAGGTGTATGCCCCATATTCATTGGTTCCTCCTGGCACCATACAACCTCTGCATCTGAAGCAAAAGAGGTCACATGTCAGATCACATTCGATGTTTAAATATGAGGAACATGATTCGCAACTTCAGTTTGGGTATCGAAGCACAGTACTTTTCTCAGTAGAATGGTTCATGCAGAAACGAACAGTCTCTAGTGGCTAGTCTGTAATGCCTTAGTAAGACTTACTTAGATAGCGTTTAAGCTCACGCTGAATAAGGTCGTAAGGGAAAGGGAAAAGTTGCTCCAGTCAGACAGATTGCGACATCCTTGCCATCAACTCTCTTCCTTTCATCATCAAGTTCATAGTAGATCTACACGAATGAACGTATGAGCAATGACAACCAAATGACTGAATATTTACAAACTACACGTAAAGGAATTGTTCAACCTACCTTTCCTGCACACAAAATTAAGCGTCTGATGCCCTCTTCCCTATCAGAATGGAGATTCTGATCCTTGATAAGACACTTAAAGCGAATTCCCTGCTTGTCAGATCCAGCATGGCCTTCCACATCATCGAATTCAGACTAATTTGATTTGCAATCCTTGTGCCTCAGCAGATTCTTGGGAGCTATCACAATCAGAGGTTTCCGGGACTCCTTGTGTATCTGGTTTCAAAATTAAAGAAACAATGAATAGCTTGACATTTACAAGCAAGTAAAAACAAAAAAATCTTATATTAAGCAAGTAAAAACAAAAAAAAGCTTATCTTAGCAATCACCTGGTGCCGAAAAACGTGAAAGTAATTTGCAGGTGTAGTTACATTTACAACTTGCCAATTGCACTCTTGAATCTGCTTTCTGAGTGTAGGATCCATTTCAGGTATTACAAAAGGGTTGTCATCACTCATCTGTGAGATCAAGATATTGTGAATGAGCATTTTTTAGGAATATTGTGAATGAGCATACTCATCTGAGTTCACTATCCCAGCTACTTTAGTAATGAAAGGTTTGGTGTACATGCAAAGGGCGTTTTTACAAGGATGAACGTATGTAAACAGCTTATACTACCTGAAGATAATGCTCAACTCTTGCAAATGAATGTTCAGGACCTTGCCCATCATATCCATGAGGAAGCAGTACAAGTCCCATCTGGCGAAGCCATTTAGACTCACCACTACTCAGAAACTGATCAAACATCACTTGAGCACCATTTGCAAAATCTCCGGATTGGGCTTCCCAAAGCACTAGAGAGTTAGGATTTTCCATTGAGTATCCCAACTCGAATCCAAGAACTGCAAATTCAGAAAGAGAGCTGCACAGACAAAAGAAAAATGCAATTATAAATCTTCAATTCACAAAAACGTAATTACACTAGAGTTTTCCCGTATTAAGAAGAAATTTCCATAGTATTGATCAATCTCTACAAAAGTAATACAAGCAAGGCCTGAAAAAACGAAAAGCAGAACGGGGCATTTTCCATGGAAGTAAGGTCATGCATAGCTTCGAGGCGGTTCGAAATGTAAACATCAGTTTATAAAGGAAAATACCCATAAAGGCTAAAATAACATATATACTAATGAAATTATATATGATTTGATTAATTTTTTTGAAACGTGAAACATGTCGAACACCTTTAGGTGGTGACCACCCGTGCTAACTCCACTGATAATGTCAAATACATTATCCACAGATTACAAAGTTGTCGGGCGTGAGCAATAATGTTCTCCACGGTGTTTTTCACCGTTAACCGTTGCTGCACTCCTGGCCGTCCAAATCACCCAGCACACCGCAAGGATTTTGGCACGATCAGGTCCTGTACGGTAGGCCGGTGCTCCAAATGTATCCCAAAACTTGGGCCCGATGATGCGTCGATCCAAGGTGGGGCTTCCCTTCTCTATACATTCTTCATCCCCTCACATATGAAGAAAGACGGTCCAAATTTTCCTCCTCCACGACACAGATTGAGCACATTAACTCCACACCAGGGACGTTGTGTGCCCGTAGCCGCTTTGTCATAAGTCTCCCACGACGTAACAACAATGCGAAAACCTTAATTTTCAGCGGTACCTTTGCCTTCCAGATCAGATTGCAGTCCCGAATAACGTCTCTATCCAAGTGATCCAGCACCGAGAGCAGCTGGTAATACACCTTCTTGACAGAAAAGGAATCACGCCACACTCCCAACCATCCCTCCCAGCTCCTGGGCAGTGCACCGTCTGCAATTGTTGAAGGAGATCGCCCAGCTCCAGAGTCCTAGCATCTGACAGGGGGAATCGAAACCGTGGAAGCCAAACCCTACTCGCCCCATCCAAATTCGACCAAAAATCTGCCACAGAAGCCTGTTTGTCTGCCGATAATGCGAGCAACCTAGGGAAGTTGTCTCTGAGAATTCCAAGGCCAGACCAGGCATCACTCCAAAATCTGAAATTTGTACCATCTCCCCCCAGCACCGGCGCGAAAGATGTCGTACTTCGCCCCCCATGAGCAGATATTCCTCCAGAACTCCAAAGAGCCCCTTGGCTGATATCGCTGAGTCCCGTCCTCCTCAGAAGCACCATAAATAGATCTAAGAAGTGAGCACACCATGTCCTCCCCAGGGCCCCATATCCGCACGACCCATTTGGCAAGCAAGGTCTAGCCACATAACCTCAAGACACCAAGCCTGCCCATCTTGCAAGGTCTAGCCACAACATCCCAAGCCACCAAAGCAACCCCCCTCCTTTCACGGCTCGACGATGCCCAAAAGAATCTTCCCACGACAGCTTCCAAACGATGTTGAATTTTTCAAGGGACTTTGAAGATCGACAAGTAAAAAAGTGGAATTGTTGAAACACCACCTTTGGTAGCACCGGCCTTTCTCCCCTAGAGGAACACTTTGTTTTCCATCGTGCTAGCTGATTATCCAACTTCTCGACTACAGTGGAGCCAATATTCCATCTTCAATCTTCCAGTCGTAAGCAAAATGCCCAAGTACTTCACCAGTAACACCCTTTTGGGGGTGCCTAGAACAAAAGCACAATGCTAAATCTCCGCAACCTCCATATCGAATGAGACAAAAGTGGACTTTGATCCCTTCAACTCCAACCCCGAGAAACCACCAAAAAGCTCCATAAGAGAGGCCACAGCCTTCGCCTTCTTAAGACCCCCCATCAATGAAGAAAATGATATCATCTGCATATTGGAGCAGGGTAATGGATATATCAACTAACGTGAACCCTCATATGGAGCCATTCTAGACTGTGGCCCGAAAATAACGTTCAAGGCATCAACAACAATCACGAATAAAAGTGGCACTAGGGGACATCCCTGCCGCACATCATTTGCCATTAACCAACGACAAAAGAAGTGGAGATACATCTTTTCATCCCCAAAATCCACAGCTTTGAGAATCCGTGTTTGTCCATAATCTTCCATAAGAAGTTCCAATCCACACTAGCATATGCCTCCCTGAAGTCCACCTTCCACATAAACCCTAACGTCTTCCTTCTCCTCCAATCCGCAAAGATCTCCATAGCCATGACCAGGGAGTCCACCTTAAATCTCCCAGGTACAAATGTCATCTACAAATGCCACATGTAGTGGGATGATAATATATGGAGGCACCTTTTTAAGTCTATTGGCTAGATTCTTTATCACGATAAGGTAGATCCCATTGGATAGTGCGACCGCTCTGAAATCTTCAGTTGTAACCATTGAAATCTCCTTTGGGCAGCAACATAATCAAAGCCATGTTCAGACGCTCAAAACCCACATTCCCCGCGCAAAACTCTCTAAAATCCTCCACGACCTCACCCTTCACCATTGTCCAAAAAATCTTGTCGAACACTGGGAATTCGTCAAGGCCAGTAGCACCATCTTAGTTAAGATCAGTGGTCGCACGACAAATCTCAAGTTCAGAAATATCTCTCGAAAGGTCGTCAACCTACGAGAGAGAGATCCGTGACACCCCTCACTTTGACCATCTCCAAGGGAGCCCAGTGCATCTCCAACAAGACTGATGGAAGAAATCAAACAAGGCCCTACCAAGCTGAATATCTCCTTTGGCAAAACAAGGAGGAAGACTTTTAATTATTGATAAGTGGAAAGAAGATACTAAACCAAGTGGAAGAAGGAAACAAAAGCCAGGTGTTGAGATGCTATGCTACAATAATTTTTTTAACATTTTCTCTCTTATTGATTTGAGATAACAAAGTCATATGTATTTACGCCTCGAGTCTCAGATTTCGGTGTATAATAGCTCATTTTGACCATATTTGAATGACGATCAATATAAGTATAATATTCATATACTTTAGATTGGGTATGAATACCAAAAATTCTCGAGATACGGTCTTGGTTTGTATATAATTTTTGTGATTTTAAACTATCAAATGACTTTCGATCGATGAACGGTCGATTTCGTTGATCTTATTTTTTCGAATCAGATTTTTGGGTGGTCTCGGTTTGTTTTGTGGTTTTCGGTTTGCGTCGTGCCTTTTTAAAGGTATGTATTACGATGCGATCAACTTTTGGTCGATTGCGACCAAATGAATTTCGATTTGTGATCAATAGATTGATCTAAGTTTATCCAATATCAAATTGAATATTAATTGATCATTCAAACCCTTGATCAAGTTGTGTTCGTGTCATTCAGATCCAGATGTCACAAATATAAAGATCTCACAAATATAAAAACCTCAAAGGGAGTTTCATCCTTAAGACTCGAGTCAAGGTCACTATATGTTTTGTATGGAATTTGTCTGGTCATAAAAACCTCAAAGAGTTTGGAACCCATAAAAACCTCAAAGGAAAAACAAACCGTATTCTTTTAACATGTATATGAATAAATAGGCTTATTTCGATGATTACCTGAGAATACCTGCGGGTATTTTTCCCGCATGTCTGCTTTGGTCTCCCACGTTGCCTCTTCGACACCGTGTCAATGCCACAACACCTTGACCAAGGGAATCTCTTTGTTGTGAAGCTTCTTCACAACACTGTCTAGTATCTTCATTGGCTCTCCTCATATATCAAGTCGGTGTAGCAATGAATGTCAAGAATCATCAACCAGCTACTGAGATGCAAGGTGCTTGCCTGCCAACATATAAGGAAGAAAAGGATGTCACAAATGTCGGTACGATCATTTCTATAAAATAATAAAAAGAATTTAATGTATCCAAAAGAAGGCAAGTAGAAGGGCATGATATTCAACTTTAACAACTACCTGCATAGAGAATGGTTTTTTCCAAAAGTTCTGCATGTATTTCCTTTCTTCACACATTATCCCAATATTTTCCATATATAACATTTTCATATAGTAGTTGATGGCCCATATGTGTATATATATATATTAATTCCATGTTAATTAGAGATCATAAATACGGATTTTGATAATGAGATGATGATTGATTTGACTCTTAGTTTCGTGATGATGGAAAAGATGAGATTCTGATCTAATTCTCAATTCTATCTAACTTTTCGAGTCTAGTGGATAGTTTGTAGTCTTGTTCTATGTGTGACCTCACACTATGACTCTAAGGCGTGAAGAGTGTCTTAGGGTTAGGATGTCTCCGTAGGCATGCGGTGTTGTGTAATGCATCCTAACTAAGTTCCTAACACATCCACTAACTTAATTATAATCAACTCTAAACAACACAGCTTATAATTGATTCATCTCTTAGCCAAGATCGATTATGCTTCATTCCGAGTTCAACTGTAACTCCTCCAATTTCAATTGTATTTAATTCAGATGTAACCCTAAATGATTCAGATGTTGCCATAGGGGATTCAGATGTAGCATCACCAAGTCTATTGGCGGAAAAGTAAGAATAACTCAAGCGGTGAGGTAGTCTCCTAAGGAGACTCTTCCGTCTCGCCCTCTAAATGGAAGTGAGGTCCATTAGAAGGGTAGACCAACTCCAAAACTACGACACTAAGACGGGTGAGAGAGACTCTCCAGAAAAGTCACTCTAGATGGACCCAGTCGGTACGAGTAGACGAGCTCATACGAAAAACTAAAATCGAGGATCCCCCACATGGGTATCCTAAAATAGAGGGTCAGCGGAACTGGTCAAAAGTCGGGATCCCAACGAAGCGTAAAAATATTACGAGCTCACGTAAAAAACTGAAAAAGGATTGGGATCCTACTCCGCAACACGAGCTGAAACAGACATAATCTCTCAGTCTTGCCACAAACTCATCGAACCTCTTATCATATGCCGGAGGAGGAGCACCAGATGGCTTATTCTACTCTGCAACACGAGCTGAAATAGGAAAGCCATGCTTGGAGTAGCATGTATCCTCAAAATGACTTGTCTGTGGTAATAAGTGTTCGATTGACGGGATCGACACCCTCCTTTACCATAGGTACCATACCCTCTATGCTGCGTAGAACCCCCTCTGCCATGAGATGAGGCCATAGCCGAGGAGGTATGTGACTGCTGAGTAGCACAACTAGGTGTTATAGAGAGCCTAGTCAATCTACGGTATGCCTCCTCCATTGGAGGTATAGTAGCATCAGTAAGGATCTGTGATCGAGCTGCATTGTATTCAAGATCAAGAGCTACTAGAAAAACTTCGGTCATCACCGAATCTCTGTAAGCCTTGAACTATGTTGGCAAAGTAGTCAAGGGAATGAAACCACGAAGCTTCTCAAAAATACCCATGAGAGAAGCGTAAAGGGTATGAAGAGGACATCCGTTATGTCTAGATGTGAAGATATCACGTTAAAGTTGCAGTATCTTCGACTCATTCTTCCCTGCGAGTAAGTAGCGGCAAAGATTGTTGATTTCATGAGACAAAAGCTTCTGATGGAACAAAGTTGTTAGAAGAGTTACGTAGACCGTCAGAGAAGAGATTTGGAGTTTCATGTGGGACATTGGGTATTTCGCCGTGTATCTCCCATGAAGAGAATACAGAGATTTGGTGTTCGTGGCAAGTTGGCGCCATGATATGTTGGACCGTTCGAGATTCTGTCTCGTGTGGGGAAGGTGGCCTACCAAATAGTCCTTCCTCCACACCTATCAGCCATCCACAACGTCTTTCATATATCCAACTTGAGGAACTATGTGCACGACCCGCAACATGTCATCAGCTATGAGAATCTTGACGTGGATCTAGATTTGACATATGAAGAGAGGCCCGTACAGATTCTTGATAGTGCTGTAAAGAAGCTTCGCAACAAAGAAATTCCTTTGGTCAAGGTGTTCTGGCACCGACATGGAGTTGAAGAGGTGACGTGGGAGACCAAAGCAGACATGCGGCACGATACCCGCAGCTCTTCTCAGGTAATCAATAAAACAAACATATTTAATATTATATATATTGAAAGTATATGACTTGTTTTTCCTTTGAGGTTTTTATGAGTTCAAAACCTTTTGAGGCTTTTATGACCATAAGAAATCCAAACGAGACATATCATAACCTTGACTCGAGTCTCGAGGATGAGACTCCCTTTGAGGTTTTCATATTTGTGACATTCAAATCCAATTAAAACCGAACCCGACTCGATTAGGGTTCATTTAACCCAATAAAGTTATTAGTCCGTATTAAATAACCTAAATCGATTAATTGAATGTAAATCAAAAGTCGTTCAGGTGAAATCGACCAAACGTCGTTCACATCGTATTACGTGCCATGGAAAAGTCGTGACATGAATTCGGAAACCATGAAACATAGAGACCGTTATATAATCTGATTCGGCGAAATAAGACCAACGGAATTGACCGTTCATCAATTGGAGATTGTTTGATATTTTTACAACAACAACAACAAAGCATTTTCATACTTTAAGTAGGGTTGGCTACATGGATTTTTTGCCTCCATTCAGATCTATCTTGGGTCATTCTTGGGCTTAGATCTAAAAAACTAAGATCCCTTTGTATAGTCTCATTCCAACACTTCTTAGGCCTTCCACACCCTCTTTTAGCTGGCTCAGCATTCTAAAACTCACATCTCCTCACTGGTGCATCAGCTGACCTCCTTTGGAAATAACCAAACCACCTTAAACGATTTTCTTGCATCTTATCTTCAATCGAAGCTGCACCCACTTTCATTCTGATGGAATCATTCCGAATCTGATCTTACGTGTGTGTTCACACATCCACCTTAGCATTTTCATTTCTGTGATTGACATTCTCTGCACGTGTCTATGGTACACAGGCCAACATTCAGACCCATAGAGCATAGCAGGTCTCACAACTGCTTTGTAAAACTTTCCTTTGATTTTCAAAGGAATTTTTTATCACGGAGAACAGTAGAGGCTCCTCTCCACTTTAGCCAACCTGCGTTTATTCTATTTGTAACATCTCCATCATGTTACAAAATAGATCCCAAGTATCTGAAAGAATCTCTCTTCTGAATGTTATCATCACCAATCTTAACATCGATTCCTTCACCATTGCTTCTATCAAAGGTACACTCCATATATTCAGTCTTAGCCCTACTTATACGAAATCCTTTAGTCTCCAAAGCATGTCTCCAGACCTCAAGCTTCTCATTTACTCCATCTCTAGTCTCATCAATCAACACAATATCATCAACGAATAACATACACCAAGGTATCTCATCCTGAATGTGACTTGTTCGATAATTTTAAATCGCAAAATTTAACCCAAAATGAAAACCGTATCTCGAAAATTTCGGGATTGAAAACCCAATCCAAAGTATATGAATATTATACTCATATTGATCGTCATTTAGAGACGATCAAAATGAGATATTGTGCATCAAAGTTCGACATTCGAGGCACAAATACATACAATTTTAACATATCAAATTAACTAAAAAAATAAAAATTTAAAAGTTTGTACAGTTGCACTATTATTTATAAAAAGAGAGGAGATTTATGACATCAGCAGGCTGATGTCAGCTTGCTGATGTCATGGATGATGTCAATGAGAAAGACATAAGAAGCTTCCTTCCCCATTTTTTCCTCCCCTTTTCTTCTTTCCTACTTCTCCCCTCATTTCCAATGAAACCTTCTTTCTTTCCTTTTTCTCCCCTGATTTCCAGCAAAACAATTGTAAGAAATAACCTGCAGTTGCAGGTGCTTCATCAACAATTGATGCTCTTGTTCCAAGCCAAAGCCATAATCGAGAACTCTCTTTTCTTCTCTTCCTTTCCATCTGCTGGAACTACTGTTGAAAGATTCAGAACTGTGGCAAGGAGCCTAAGCTGCTTCTCTTTCTTTGGTGTTGCCTCCAACAACAGGGAGGTGCATGTAGTTATTACTCCTCCGATGGAGTTGCTACTGCATACAAATTGATCTCATTTTTTGAAAATTTAAAAGGTACAATCCTCTCCCCTCTAATTGCTGCCATGTATGCATAACCGATTTCCACCTCTTGATCTCACCTATATATATAGTTATTGCTTAAATAAAAAAAGAAAGAAATTTCTGAGATTCAGAAATTTAAATTCTCAAACTGTGAGCTGTGAGCTGCTCCATAATTGCAAGGAAAAATATAAAACATTACACCCTCCTAATGTTTTCTAAATAAAAACCTCCTAATACCTGAGTAGGCCTTAAGACAAGCTTTCTTATCTTTGTGGTCCTTCTGGTAGAAATCAAAGATGTCAGTTCTCTAGCCATGGGAAAGGAAGAAACCATGCCTAATCATTAAGATGATTGGGACCAAATATATATTGCAGTCCACACGGTTCTTGAGTTTTATGGTAGTTGTGATAAGGAATATGTTCTGATGGAGATAGAGCCTAAAGAAAATGCATTAGCCAAAGTGTGACTGGCAGGGACCCTCGTGTCTAAAATAGCACATTAGGTCCTCCATAAGTAAATGGTTAAAGACATGCATGACTCTCCTGCCACCACCTTTTCTTAGGCAAAGATCTTGCAGTTGCTTCATAACATTCATAAGATCAAGTAGGAATAAAACTCATTTCACACATGTTATTCTGGACTGAAGACCACGGGTGAAAATCTTTACAGCTACTTATCATCCATGCAACTACGAGCTTTAGAAAAGCTTACAGAGATATGTTTATTAAAAAAATAGTTGCTTTTTAGACATCCTCCAGATTGGCTCTGTGAGAAACCAGTTACTTATATCCTATTGAGGAGGTATATGGTCAACCTAGGACAAATCACAATACAAAGAACTGATAATGCCTGAGGCCAAATTTTGTAGTATTTAAATTTACACTCATGTTAGAATAAATTGGTCCAAACAACTCATAAATAGAAGACCGTAGACTGCCTAACATAAGACACCTTATTTACAAAATGACATTACTTTCTGCCAAACGTCAATCTCTTTTGGTCCAGTCAAAATAAGTCAATGGGGGTATACAACCTTTCTTATTTGGAAATATCTTGCTTTGATTCGTTAATCTTGAATGATAAAATACTAATTGCAAACACTGTGAAAAGGGAGCTAGCCCCTAGCTAATATTTCTTGGTTCACCTGATAGGAAATATTGATGTATTTGATTACACATTAAGCATTCAGCAGTATACCATCCATTTTGAACCATTACAAAAATTTTTCCGAAATCCTCTCATTGGCACTTCCAGTGAATCCATCTTTCAAGGTGATGAAACAAGAGTGATAAGACCTTTTGCAGTATCTCAATATCATGGATATCCATTGCTAGAGCACTATATTAAAACAAGAGTGATATTTAAGACCGTTTCAGTATCTTAATATCATGGATATCCATTGCTAGAGCATCATATTATTAGTATCGCAAGGCAGTCTCTACTTGCCAAATGAAAAAGCTAGGCATTAATACAATTTTATCAGATGTTTATCCTATTGTTGATGCTAGTCATGGTGATCCTTACACCTGACTGTGCGAGGGCGCGGTGACCCTCAACTGGGCGGGAGGTAGGAAGCCCAGTTCGAGCAGCGGCCGTCAAGTGTGTGGGTCTAGGATCTAGTCCTTTTCATGGGTTTTTTTATGCAAACTCGCAGTGTTTTTATTCCTCATTGGGATCCCGACTTTTGATCAGCTCCGCCGACCCTCTGTTTTAGGATACCCATGCAGGGGATCCTCGATTTTAGTTTTTTCATACGAGCTCGTTCGCCCATACCGGTCAGACCCATCTAGAGTGACTCTTCTGGAAAGTCTCTCACCCATCTTAGTGGCGTAGTTTAGGACCTATCCCTCTATTAGACTGCACTTCCACTAAGAGAGTGAGACGGAAGGATCTCCTTAAGAGGTTACCTCACCGCTTGAGTTTTGGTTACTTTTTCGCCAATAGGCATCTTGATGCTACATCTGAATCCTTAAGGCTACATCTGAATCATCTAGGGTTACATCTGAAACAGCTGCAGTTGAGGATTGGAGCGGTTACAATTGAGGATGAACGGGTTATAATGGAATGTGACTAGAGTTGAGATCAATTAGAGTTGTGTTGACTAGAATTGACTATAATTAAGATGGACGCAAAATCATTGATTATCATCAACTATCAATCATCAATCATCAATCATCGACAATCGATCAGATCATGAAGTTACTACTCCGAATGTTAGGACAAGTTAGTAGGCGTGTTGGGAACTTAGTTAGGATGCATTATACTCGATCGCATGCCTACGGAGGAACCCCTACCCTAAGGCATTCTTCACGTCTTAGAGTCATAGTGTGAGGTCACACATAGACCAAGACCTTAGACTATCCACTAGACTTGACAAGTTAGATAGAATTGAGAATCAGACCAGAATCTCATCTTTTCCATCATCAAGAAACCAAGAGTCAAATTAATCATCATCTTATTATCAAAATCCATAATTATGATCTCTAAATAACGAGAGGTTAATATAATTACATATGAGTCATTAATCACTATATAAGGATATGGCATATAAAAGGTAATGGGTAAAACTTGAGGCATCCCTTCTGAGTAGATTGAAAACCTTTTTCATAGCAAGTAGTTGTAAATTTATAGTTGGTTATGCCTTACTGCTTGTTTCTTTTGGAATCACCTTAAATGCATGCATGTTTTAATAAGTTTTCGGGAGGTACCAACACCCACTGACATCTTTTATTCCTTTCATGTGTGGCAAGCAAGGATCCTATACTGCAGTAGTGGCCGATGATTCCTGTCACCCGAGTATATACCAGATAGTAAAAATGTTCAGTTTTTGGTTCAACAATAGCTGGTTGATGATTCCAGACATCCCTTTCTATTCTAGATAGTATAGTTGCAGTTGTTACAGTTTTTGTTCAGTTCATAATGTAAAATGCTTTCTATCTCTTCAATCACATTTTTGGGATACATGTATGTGTTGTCCGCGTCTTGTATACATGTTGTATATATATATATATATGTGGAAATTAAAGAAAAGCAAATTTTGGTGACACATCTTGTTTTTGGTTTTGTGGTTGTTAGTTTAATTGTGAATGTCATTGCAGAAAAGTGAAAAATTCCCCTCAAATTCCAATGTGTAATGCGATGTTTAGGGAATGTAATACCATGAATGCAGCGTAAACAGGTATCTGGATTCGAGGGGGTTTACAATGATCTCCTTACACACCAGGTGTTTGGCTTTCTGGCCATTATTCACCATCTGATGCTTGATTACGACAAGCTCTCCCATAGAGCTATCAAGTGTGTCTTTGTAGTCTACTCTCATACCTAGAGTATTGTTGCTTCAATCCAAATTGAGGGAAGTACTATGTAAGTGTTGATGCCACCTTCTTCGAGTTTTTTATGTATTTCTCTCTTATTGATGATAGGTTGACTTCTTCTGACTTTGGAGAAGAGGTATATGTGCCTCCTCCTCCAATGGAACCACCTCTTCTACCTGGCACCTGCTCATGTGGCTACTCCTACACCCTCACCCAGTACCTTGGCCCAAGTGTAGCCACGTTTCTATATTCGCAGGCCTCCCACGGTTCCCCATTCTTATGGACCTTCCCCATCATCCAATACACCCCAGGTATGTGCTAAGCACATTGTTTCTATTGATGGCACTAGTAATTTGTCCATACATCATGCTACTTTATAGAATGGGCAGGTGCCCTCTCAGGAGGGTTGATTACAGGTTGAGGAGGTGAGAGGTGATCTTGATGTGCATATTGCTCTCTTAAAGCAAAGATGTACTTGTGTCATTTATCCTCTTGCAACCCATATTTCTTTGGGGCAACTCTTAGAGGATTTCAGGAGGTTTGTCTTGGGACTGTCAGTTGTGAAGATACCTCGGACATATCGGGAGGCGATACAAGACAGTTAGTGGCATCTTGCCGTGGAGGAGGGGATGGTTGCATTACAATCATGTGGCATGTGGAGCATTGTTACTGCTCCTACATGATCATCTATCATGGAATACAAGTAGGTGTTCACTGTGAAACACCAAGTAGATGGCAGCATGGATCGCTACAAGGAGAGGCTTGTGGTTCGTGGGTTCACCCGAATATATGATATGGGCTATCAGGATATTTTTGCTCCAGTTGCTCAGTATTCTACAATATGTATCCTTCTCTCCATTGTAGTGGTACGAAATTGACCCTTATATCAGCTTGATGTAAAGAATTCTTTTTTCATGGTACCTATAGGAGGAAGTCTACAAGCAACAACCCTCAGATTTCACTATTGAGGTTGAGTGTCATATGATTTGTAGACTTCATAGGACTATTTATGGCCTTAAGCAGAGTACAAAAGCATGGTTTCAGAAGCTCTTAGACTTGATAGAGCAGCAAGGGTTCGTGAGATCAACTACAGATCATATGCTGTTAGTTCAGAGGTCTCAAAGAGGTACAGTTGTTATACTGATTTATGTTGATGACATCATTGTCATATGAGATGATGTGTAGGGCATTGAAGTAGCTAAAAATTTCCTTAGTCAATAGGTTGTAACCAAGGACCTTGGCAATCTATGTTACTTCCTTGGACTTTAGTGCCAGGAACCATCGAGGACTTGTGATGACCCAGAGGAAGTACGTTACAGATTTTCTCTTTGAGACATGCATGGCAAATTGTAGGCCTGCCACTATTCCCATGGACCTGAGTATGAAGTTGTATGATGATGACACAGAGGAGGTAAACAAAAAGAGGTACATGAAGCTCGTTGGGAAGCTCCTATACTTGACCATCACCTTGCCATATATATTCTTTATAGTGAGCAAAATGAGTCAGTTCATGGTGCAGCCTAAACAAGCACATATGGATGCAGTCCATATGATTTTGAGGTATCTGAAGACCTCTCCTGGCACTGATCTTTTTTTTGAAGCAAAGTAAGGGGGAAACACTCAATAGCACCTGCCCAGAAATGCATTAATAAGGATAAAATAAAATACAGAAAATAGATTTCAAATTACATGATCCATGTCTCTACGAGAGCTTTTGCCCGGATACAAACATTCTCCATGTAGAACATCTGTCTCGAAAAAAGCAAGTCATTCCTAGCCTGCCAGATGGCCCATACGATGGCCACCGGTTGGAACAGCTCTTTCTTCGGGCGGTGCTTAGCGAGGATTAGTGATTCACAGAAAGAAAGTAGGCTCCTCGCATCAACCCAGGCCAGATTTAACCCCTCCCATATAGACCTTGATTCATGGCATAGGAAGAAGAGATGCTCAATTGATTCAGTCCCGTTGTCACAGAGAAGGCACCTGACAGAGACTAACCCAAGTAATCTGGTGCATCGATCGCACGTCATTATTCTCTTATGCCAGAGGAGCCACATGAAGAAGCCAATTCTTTCTGGGAGCCCAAGCCCCCACAAGAAACGGCAATCCCTAATCAGCTCGGCAGACTACAACGGGGGTGGCCTGCAGATCGCCGCATACGCCCTCCTGATCGTGAAGGGTCCCCCCCTCCACACCCAGTGGTTCTGCTTCCCAGAGGGACCACCAAGAGCTCTCAACGAGTCAAGCAAAAATAGAAACTCCTCAAGACGTTGGTCGAAAAAACTAGCACGAAAAAGCAACATCCAGTTTCTGTCATTCCAGCAAGAGGCAACCCGGGCGTCCCAGTCAGCAGCCATGGCAAACAAGCGCGGGAAACACATACAAAGTCGTCCCCCACCCGCCCAATCGTCAGTCCAGAACGTGAAGGTCTGTCCATTGCCCAAAACTGGCCAAAAACTCCCGTGGAAGCAAGGATCTTCATGATACCCCTCCAAAAGAGGGATGGTACCGGACCAGAACCACAGTTCTCCCGAGAGGCGCCAGTCGTCAAGTAAAGCCGATGGACAAGGTCGGTGCAAAGGTCGACATTACTCCCCCAAATCCTGCTCACCCATCTCAGCAGCATGGCCTCATTCATCGCATCAAGATGTCGGACGCCAAGACCACACTCGCCCTTCGGGAGGGTGATCATCTCCCAATCAACAAGGTGAATGCCAGCCTTGTCCTGGCCATTCTTGCCCCACAGAAATTTCCGCATTAGTCTCTCGAGTCTCGTGCGGATACCTGCCGGCATGAGGCACGTAGACATGCAGTAGATCGAAATCGCAGAAATGACCGCCTTCAATAGTACAAGACGACCTCCCTTAGAGAGGAGCGAAGATCTCCAGCCCGTCATCCTCTTCTCCAACTTCTCGACAACAGGTAACCAATCGCCCAGCTTTGTCCTACCAAGAGTTAGAGGAAACCCCAAGTATCGGATCGGGAGAGTGCCGCACTCCAAACCTCGCGCCTGACCGCAAGAGCGTGCCTCCTCATCCGATAGAGTGAACGGAACTACGGTAGACTTGTTGGCATTCTGCATAAGCCCCGACATCTCACCAAAAAGCTCAAGGGTTTCCGCCATGGCATTGGCCTCGTCTCTGCCACCTTCAATGAAAAAGATGGTGTCGTCAGTGTACTGAAGGAGGGGGATTCTGATGCCCTCCATGGAGTAGTCGCTCGTTAGCCCACCGTCCTGCACCTGAGCCACCATGTAGGCGAGAACGTCTGAGGCAATGATGAAAAGCAGGGGGCATCCCTGTCTGACACCCCTCTGCGGCTGGAACATACCACCCTCTGGGTGCCCATTCACGAGAACAGTGAGCGAGGTGGTCGTGACACAACGCTTCATCCAAGAGATCCACAGCTCGGGGAAACCCCGCCTATACAGAGCCTCCCAGAGGAACCGCCAGTCCAAAGTGTCGTAAGCCTTCGAGAAGTCAACCTTCCAAGGTAGCGCCGCCGCTTTCCGTCTTTTCTTTAGGCCCAAGAGAAGGGGAAGACACTCAGCGGTGTTCGCCCTAATAAATTAAAAGTAAAGAGAATAAACAAAAATGAGAAAAAGAGGACAAAAAGAAAGGCAAAAGCTGTACAAAAAACTCCACTGCCCCTAAAAAACAAAAATCACACTGGGGCCTAAACCGTAACTCAATCAGCCGCAAGTCTCGCACAATGAATAAGCACGTTGTCCTTCTAAAAGCGTTGGCCCGAGAAGAGGGCCTCATTCCTCCCCAACCAAATCGACCACAGCCTTGCAATTGGCAGCAAGATGTCCCTTCTTTCCCTGTTTTTGTTAAGCACCAGCGACCCACAAAATGCCGCCAAGTCATCCGTTCTCACCCAATCCACATCCGCTTCCTCCCAAACCCCTCTGACCGTGGGGCAATCGAAGAATAAATGCTCAATGGTCTCCACTTCCGAATCGCATAACATACATGTATTGGAGATATTGCCCATAATCCTTGTGCAACGATCTCTCGTCATCAGCCTCTGCCTGCGGAAAAACCATAAAAAGAAGCCAAGGCGCTCTGGGATCTTCAGGCCCCAGAAAAAAGAACAATCACGCACCAGCAAATTAGACCGCGCCGACGGGGGTTGGACCAAAGCCCCATAAGCTTTCCGCGTCGAAAAGGGACCGCCCCTCCAGGCCCAGTGATCCCGACCATCAATAGGCCTACCTGTGTCACCGATGGCGTCCATAAGGGAGATAAAATCAACAAGCCTCTGATCCAAGAAATTTGCCAGGAAAGGCGGACACCAACACCCATCCGCCCAGTAAGAAGCGACAGAGCCATCTTTGTCAGCCGCCAGCGCAAACAAACGGGGGAACCACACATTTAAGGATCCCCTTCCCGTCCAATCGTCCTTCCAAAATTTAAACGACTCACCATTCCCCAACACCGGCATAAACGGCGATAGATTCTTTTCAAAGATCTCCCACACTCCACGCCAAAACGGAGTATGAGCTTCGACCACACCAGCCCTCTCTTCCACCACCCTTCCTTCCCCGTGAATCTCCCTCAGGATGCCGGTAAAGAAGTTATCATCACGGCCCCAAATCCTACTCGCCCATTTGAGAAGAAAAGCATCATTAACAAGCTCTAGTCTCCGCACGCCCAAACCACCATCCTGCTTGCCTCTAGTGACCTCATTCCACGCCACCAGATGCAGCCCCCCCGCCTCACCATTCCTTCCCCACAGAAATCTACGCATACATTTTTCAAGACAGGTGTGGATCCCCACCGGCATATGACGATTTGATAAGTAGAACACCGGAATCGAAGAGAGCACCGCTTTAAGAAGAACAAGCCGACCCCCTCTCGAGAGCAAGGCCGAATGCCACCCAACAAGGTGCGTCTCCACTCTCTCGACAACCAGAAGCCAATCCCTATTCCTGGCCCTCCCTACCACCAACGGCAAACCAAGGTAATCAATAGGTAACTCACCCAGAGGAGACCCCAAGATCCGGCCGCACTCGATCGCCTCCGCTTCCGACATCCCAAAAGGGATCACCTTGGATTTGTTCCCATTCTTATACAGACTCGATAACTCGCTGAAGAGATCCAGCGTCGCCGCCATTCCGGAGACCTCGGATAAGCCTCCCTCAATAAAGCAAATGGTGTCATCTCCGAACTGGAGCAAGGGCATGCGCAACTCTCCCTTGGAGTAACCCTTCGAAAGCCCGGCATCAATTACACGGTCCGCCATGCGAGTCAAGACATCAGCATCCACGACAAACAGAAGAGGAGCGAGGGGGCACCCCTGGCGCACCCCCCTCCTAGGCTGGAAGAAGCACCCATCCGTACGACCATTGACCAAAATAGTGAAGGACACGGTGGTCACGCAACGCCGCATCCACGATATCCAAACCTCAGGGAAACCATGCCTCCTCAGAACCGACCACAAGAAACTCCATTCGAGGCAGTCGTATGCTTTGGCGAAATCGACCTTCCATAGCACCCCCTGTTTTCCGGACTTCTTCCAATCGGCGACCAACTCCGACGCCACCGCAATGCAATCCGACATCTGCCTGCCCCGAACAAAGGCCGCCTGGATTGGAGAAATAATCGAATCCAAGTCCCGAGCAAGCCGACGAGCCAACACCTTAGCGACAATAAGATAGATGCCATCGTATATCGAAATGAGACGAAAATCCTCAATACGCTCCGCCGCGGAGGACTTAGGAAGCAGCATAATGAAGGCCCTATTAATCCGATCAAACCCTGCATTCCTACTGCAAAACTCCGTAACAACCTCCAACACGTCTTCACCCACCACCTCCCAAAAATCCTGATAGAACACCACCCGAAAACCATCGGGGCCCGGGGACCCATCCTCGTTCAAGTCCCACACGGCCACTTTGGTTTCCTCCAATGAAATCGCCCAAGTCAAATCCTCGCAAGCCGCATCAGAAATGGACGGCGCCCCACAACCCAACCACCGCCACCTCCTCGGGGAGCGCCTGGCAGTGAAGCTTTTGAAATGATATGTAATGGCACGCCCCATCTCTCTGTCCCCCACAATCCGCACACCACTTATCTAAATAGAGCACAACACGTTGTAGTGCTTCCTTCCGCTAGCCACACGGTGAAAGAAGGCCGTATTGGCATCACCCTCTTTGATCCAAGTCATCCTCGACCTCTGATGCCATTCAGTGGTCCGCTTCATGTCCTCCGCCGCAACACGCTTTTGCGCAAGAGAATGCTCACGAAGCTCCTCAGGCAGAAGCTCCCTATCATTCTCAATAATATCAAACTTCGCAATGATTTCCTCTGCCTCCACCCTGGCGGCGACTCTCGCCACCCTCGAATCCTTCTTGAATAATGCAAGCTTTTTCTGCAACGACAAGAGCTTCTGATCAAGCCTGGAGGCCGCAGACCCCACAAAACACGACTGAGCCCAGTGCGATGTAACCATATCCTTGAAATTTGCCTCCTGTAGCCAACATTTCTCGTATCTAAAGAGGCCCCTCACCGGACTCCCAGAGAATAGGCGAATGATCCGATAAAGAGCGAGGGCGAGAGGACACTGAGCAAATAGGGAACATCTCCATAAGCTTCCTAGAAGCTGAGAAGCGATCAATCTGAGAGCGGGAATTATTATTCCTCCATGTGTACTTAGTATCCTCCGCCACCAGAACCTCTAAAGCCAGCGAGTCCACCACCTCGGCAAAGTCAAAGGAGCCTGGGTCATGGCCACCCCTGTACCGGGGACGATCCGACGAATGTAGCGTAACATTAAAATCTCCCCCAATGAGCCAAGGAATCCCCTCAAACGCACTGCCTGCATCACGTAAATCATCCCACAGTTCCTTTCTTTTAATGTGGCAATAAAGGCCGTATATACACGAGAAAGCGATGAGCAAGTCAGTATCCCCCCAGACCAGCAATACGGATAACATATGCCTCCCCACAAGCACAGAGCTGAAAGAGAAAGCCGCCGATCTCCACGCAATTAACATACCCCCTGCCGCTCCGTCCGCATCCAACGCCCTAAACTCATCCAAACCACCCGCACCAAAAGAGCGCCAAAGGACATCAACGACCCCCCTCAGTTTCGTTTCTTGAATGAAAAAAAAATCACAACCCCACTCAGAGAATCTAGAACCCAAAGTCCTTCGCTTATCAGCCTCCCCTAGGCCCCTAACGTTCCAGGATAGAATCTTCATCAAGACAAACGTGGTTGACCCTCAATGGGAATGAGTCCAGCCGCCGCCGCAACGGAATCCCTCAAAGTCGCGTAAGATTGTTGCATAGAGGATCCCGTCGGAGATCTGTTTCTCCTCCGATACCTTTTCCCCGATCTCCTGTCAGAAAGGCTCCCCATATCACTTGCACTGTCCACATCTGGAAGAGCCCCCGAATGGGTTGGAGAGGAGACCACCACAGAAGAGCCGCCCTCACCCAAGAGAAGAGGGTCCAAGGAGGGCCCGCTGGGCGACGCCTCAATCGGGTTCGAAGCTCCCCGTGAACAATCAGAAGCCCCCAAAATGGCCAGGTCGCAACCGGAAGATGGATTCACAGCCGAGAAGGTAGCCAGCCCATCAAAACGCGTTTTGTGTGCCAGACCCGGATCCGCCAAAGAAAAGACAATCGATTCACAGGTCACTCCCTCCCTTCGCCAGGATCCAAAACCAAAATGCCCGCCGATATCCAACGTCGCTTGACTCGATATCAGACCCGAATAGCAAATTTGGAGAGCACGATCCGACTTCCACGACCGAAAACCGAAGAGAGAATCAACCTCGGACGCCACCTCATCATGCAAACCGTCTCTTGCAGGAGAAATACATGATACTCAAGGCTGGACCCCGAAGGGACGTGGGGAGTCCATCAAAAAGGGCGACGCTTCGGAATGGCCCCCATGCAGCGCCACCTGGCGGCCAGAAGACGAGGCGACGCCAGCAACCTTCAGGACCTCCGGGCCGACGACAACAGATGCCGGTGAAAGCTCCACCGCCGGCGGCACAGGCGGCTCGATGAACGACAGCTCCACCTGAAAACAGGAGCGACCAATCTTCAATGATTCAAAGAAGACCTTGCCAACTGCGTCGTCAAGTAACCCTTTGCTGCACTCCATCAGGACACGCGTGACCCTCCAGTCCGAGCTCGGCCTGAGGCCATCCTCCACAACCGCAAGAACCTCCCCCCACCGCCGGAGAGCCCGGCTAAGGTAATGAACAATCCTCGAGAGGAAAGGAACGCCTCGCACCTTCGCAACACACATCTCGATGCTCGAACAGGCACCATCTGCAAAGCGCATAACCCTCCAATATATGTCTTCAAATGCACCACTCCGAATAAGCCTTTCCCGTTGATCCGGGGAGAGGCCACGAACACAGCATCGAGTATCATCCAATGCCAGAAAGTCTCCAGCGAAATGAGGACCCAGGACGCCATGCAGATGGGTCCTCATATCGTCCCAAGCAATGCCTCTCTGTGAAGCGACCCCTACAACCGCTATGCTCTCTTCTCCCCCCTGAAGTATCTTCCCATGCAAACCATCTTTAACCGGTTCTTCCCCCCCCCCCCCGTCCTTCAAATCGACAGAGGTAACAACACCGCCCACCTTGCCATTTCCAACGCCACCGGAACACGAGACAACGCGAGAACCTTCCACCACTTGCGCAAAAGATCGCACCCCCCTCCCTTCGAAGGGCGCCGAACATGCCGCCCGCTAGTTCACCGCATCCCCACGCCTCACCGAATGGCCTGCCAAACGGGAAGAAGAGTTGCCACGACCAGAACCGAACCAACAAGAAGCTTTCTGGTGCCCGACCTTCCCACAGTCGTAGCATCTAGAGGGGAGCTCACAGGCCGAAGCTATGTGACCACGCTCGCCACACCTGAAGCAACGCTTCCCAAGCTTCTTGTGAGAGGCCTGCACCCACTCACCAGCCTGCGCCTCCCGCTCCACGCCGCCTTCAGCACGACCACCAAACGTCGCCCGAACAAGAGTACCACCATCGACCCCGAGCACCGCCCCCTTCCCCTTCACACCTCCCCAACCAGCGCTAACCCCTCCAGCCGCACTCGCCGGTTTCTCCATCTTTTTCCCCCGAACCTCGGACGTTCCACCCTCTTTCGCCTTCGCTCTCCACCAACGCTCCATCGCCTTCGCTCCCCTTCTACAAAAATGTTGTCAGGTGAGCTTTACTACTTACGTATATTACTCGAGCTGTGATCAAGCAGTCGACAATCTACCTCCCAGGCACAAAAGCCGGTTGGGATTGGGAGATAATGTGCTCAAGAACCCTGATTAACCTGATAGCCAAAACCTTAGCCACAATGAGGTACAGAGCGTTAGACAATGTGATCGGTATGAAGTCTTCAATCCTGTCGGCCGACTCGCTCTTTGGTAGGAGAAAAATGAGAGCCCTATTGATCTTATCAAACCCCGCATTGCCGCTGCAAAATTCCAGTAGGACCTCCAGCACCTCAGCCCCAACCAAGTCCCAGAAGTCTTTATAGAAAGATAACGGGAAACCGTCTGGCCCTGGAGAACCGTCGCAGTTCAGACTCCAGACCACAGCCTTCACCTCCGTCAGGGTGAACTTTTGCATCAAGCTGGCAGCATGCACGGCGGAGAGCTGCTCGACGCCCCGCCCCGTCCACCTCCAGCGACTTCTCAGGCCTCTTGCGTAGAAATCGTGAAAATGGTCAGCAATCTCCATACCCATCTCCCTGTTGTCGTCGATCCTGACGCCACCAACCACGATGGACCGGATGGAATTTGTACGATGTCTCCCACTAGCAACTCTGTGAAAAAAAGAGGTATTTGCATCGCCCTCCTTGACCCAAGCATTCCTAGACCTCTGCCTCCACTACATCACACATTTCAAGTCCTCAGCAGCAATCTTCCATTGAGCCACTGCCCTAAGCTCCCATTCAGCTGCAATCAGAGACCTTTCATCCTCCATGGCATCCAGACGGCTGACCTTCTGCTCTGTCGCCACCCTAGCCGAGCGACGGGCCTCCCTAGAGGCACGCTTGAACTCGCATAATCGACCATGCAAGGAAGCCAACTTCTGCAAGAATCTTGTAGCAGCGGAACCAAAGGCAGAAGCAGAGGTCCAATGGGAAGAGACCAGGTCCCTGAAGGAGTCCTCTAGAAGCCAAGCCTTCTCATAGCAAAAAAACCCTCTCGGCAGCGAGTGCTCACCATCATGGTTTAAAAAAACACGCCTCGAGGCGCAAAGGCGCTCGAGGCGAAACAGGGAATTGAGAAATCGCCCTAAGATGACCGCCTCAGACCCCCTGGCAGAGGCGTGCGCCTCGGATGCCTGAGGCGGTCGAGGCGAGGCGACGCGTTGAGCCGGGGCGAGGCGCAAGGTGAGGCGTTGGGGGCTTTTTCAAGTATTTTTCAAAGAAAAAAATGGTCCTATTCGTATTTTCATATGTTTATAAAGGTTTTATCGTTGAGTATATATTTATGCAAGATGAATGCTTAAATTTGACCTCTTTCATATTCATATGCTTAAATTTGACCCCTTCCATATTCATATTTAACATTAACATGCCCAATTATTTCAATAAACTCTTACTATTACACCCTTAAACATCAACTGTTCTTCATCTGGTTCAGTAGAACATACGATTAGGATTCAAATCGTATGATCCATATCAACAACTTGGATATCTTTAGTGGCAACTATAATCAATTCCTTTTTTTAAAAAAAAATTAGTGATAGTTATAGCCAATGATTTCCTTTTGACTGGGTAGAAATTTAGTAGAAAGGTTTATGGCATTAACATGTCAACATATAGTTTCCTTTTGATTTCTTTTTTCGTGCTCTTATCTTCATAATATTATCATATAATACATTGTTATATACTATATGTTTGTCAGAATATATTATTTCACCAATAAATGTATTTATTATTGTTGGGAGAAACGTTTTTCATACGATAGAAGAGACCCTAGGGCTCTCTTATATAGGAGAAAAGCCCTGGGTTAATTACATAAGAGAGACATACCAAAAATAGAAAACTAACATAATTATCTCAACAACTACCATAATTATCTCAACAATCTTAACACTCCCCCTCAAGCTGGAGCATAGATATCTATCATGCTCAGCTCGGTACAACACTTCTGGAAAGGACCTCTAGAAAGTGCCTTGGTGAAGATATCAGTTGTCTGATCTCCAGTAGAAACATGAGTGGTGGATATGAGACCTTTCTGAATCATGTCTCTAGTGTAATGGCAATCCACCTCTATATGTTTAGTTCGTTCATGGAAAGCAGGATTATTGGCAATAAACAGAGCTGCTTGATTATCACATAACAACTGCATAGGAAGAGGAACCTCAACAGCAAGGTCCGTCAATACGGATCTAACCCACATCATCTGTGCACTTCCCTGTGCCATGGCCCTGTATTCAGATTCTGCACTAGATCTTGCAACCACTGTCTGCTTCTTGCTTTTCCATGAAACAAGGGAGTTGCCTACAAAACAACAAAGCTAGAAGTAGACTTCCTGTCTTTGGGGCACCCTGCATAATCTGCATCTGCACATGTAGTCACCTCAAGGGATGTATCCCTGCTGAAGATAAGACTAGTACCAGGTGAGTTCTTCAGATACCTCAAAATCATCTGAACCGCATCCATATGCACCTTCCTAGGTTGCTCCATGAACTGGCTAACTTTGCATACTGCAAAGCAAATATCTGGTCTGGTGATGGTGACATATAAGAGCTTCCCAACAAGCTCTCGGTATCTCCTTCTATCAACCTCTTCAGTGTCATCATCATACAATCTCACACCTGGATCCATAGGAGTAGTAGCAGGTTTGCATTCTGTCATACCTGTCTCAGAAAGCAGATCCATCACAAACTTTCTCTGGGTCATCACAAGACCACGCTGATTCCTTGCAAACTCCAGTCCAAGAAAGTATCGAAGAGTGCCAAGATCCTTGGTCACAAACTGCGTACCAAGGAATTCCTTCGCAGTCTGAATGTCCTGCTCATCATCCCCTGTGACAATGATATCATCTACATAGAAAAGAATAGCAATGGTACCTCTCTGTGTCTTCTGGACAAAAAGTGAATGATCTGTAGTAGACCGTACAAACCCCTGTTGCTCTATTAGCTCTGATAGCTTCTGGTACCAAGCTCTAGGGCTCTGCTTAAGGCCATAAATCGCCTTATGGAGCCTGCATACCTTCTGGGACTCCCCCTCAGTAGTAAACCCTGGTGGCTGCTGCATATAAACTTCCTCATGTAGATCCCCATATAGGAATGCATTCTTCACATCAAGCTGATAAAGAGGTCAATCCTTGGAAGCTGCAACTGACAGAAGGATACGAAGCGTAGAGTGTCGGGCTACTGGGGAAAAGGTATCTTGGTAGTCCACCCCATAGGTTTGGGTGAACCCACGTACCACAAGCCTCGCCTTGTAGCGATCCACACTGCCATCTGCTTTGTGCTTGACTGTAAATACCCACTTGCAGCCGACTACGGAGGCACCCAAAGGAGCAGGCACAAGACTCCATGTACCCCGCGACTGCAAGGCTGCCATCTCCTCTTCCATGGTCATACGCCACCTATTGTCCTGTAACGCCTCCTGATAAGTTCGTGGGACAGTAATTGCAGATAGTCCCACAACAAAGCGCATGTACTCTTCTGAAAGATGATCCAAACTAACATGTGCAGCAAGAGGGTAAGTAGCACACTGACGACGAGGCTTCCTCAAAGCAATGGGAACCTCCAGGTCATCATCCACACTGTTCTGTATAATTGTCTCAGCCTGTGATCCATCCAAAAGGCCATCAAATGAAATAATATGTTCATGACATACCTGAGGCGTGTTGGATGATGTAGAGGGCATATGAGCAGCGGGGTGAGTAGAAGACCTACGAGTGTAAACACGTGGCAAGAATTGAGGTGGAGGTGGAGGTGGAGATAGAGATGGAGGTGGAGAGATTTGTGGTGGAGTAGGCAGAGTTGGAGGAGAAGGAGGTGGTGGAGGAACAACCACATCTTCTTCAGAACTACTATTGGACAATCTGTCACCTGTAGGAGAAAAATACATAATAGACTAAAAAAATGTGACATTAACACTCACATAATATCTCCGTCCTACAGGATCAAAACAACGATACCCTTTTTGGGTACGAGAATATCCAACAAAAACATATTTGATCGCTCTGGTTGAGAGCTTGTCACGACCAGGAGCAAAATTGTGGACAAAGGTGATGCAACCAAAAACTCTGGGAGTGAGAGAAAATAGGTCCTTCTCGGGAAACGCAATCAAGAAGGGAACCTTTTCTCCTAGCATGGTGGAAGGCATCCTGTTTACTAAGTAACAGGCTGTAAGAACAGCATCTCCCCAGAAAGAATGGGGAGCTCGACTCTGAATCAAAAGCGTCTGTGTGACGTCTAGAAGGTGACGGTGTTTGCGTTCAGCTACACCATTCTACTGTGACGTATGAACACAAGAGGTCTGATGAATAATACCAATAGATCTGAGAAATGCAGATAATTGTAAGGTAGAGAATTCCAAGGAATTATCCGTACGAATAATTTTAACATTAGCGGAGAAAATGTTTTTGACCTCAATAAGGAAAGACTTAATTAGAGCACAAGCTTCAGACTTATGTTTTAACAAAAACACCCAAGATAGTCTAGAGTAATCATCAACAACAACCAAATAAAAATGATGTCCCTGATGATCAGGAACACGACTAGGACCCCAAATATCAAAATGAAATAACTCAAACAACTGACTACTGTTACGACTCTGACGAGACGGAAATGAAGAGCGATGGTGCTTTCCAAGCCGACAGGCTTCACAATCCAAGGTAGTACGAGTAGATAATTGAGGTAGAACATGACACATCTTCTGAAGAGGAAGATGTCCAAAGCGTAGATGCCACATGAACGGTGAAACAGATCCAGAAGGAATAGTAGCGATCCCAGCATGAGATGGTATGGTAAGCTTGTACAATCCTCGCTGCTCACAGCCACCACATCCAATCACCTTGCTCGTTAGTATGTCCTGAAACACAAGGGAAGATGGATCAAATATGGCACAACAATGCAAATCTTTTGTAATTTGACTAATAGACAAAAGAATCATCTGAAAGGCTGGAGCATGTAAAACGTTCTGCAAATGAAAAGAAGGAGCTAGAACAATCTCCCCCTGACCAACAATAGGTAGTCGAACTCCATTAGCAATCACCATGAATCGACCAGAGGCAATCGGGCTGTAGGAAGTAAACTGTGCTCGATCTGCACACATATGATGAGATGCTCCCGAATCCACAATCCAATCAGTCAAATCGGAGCTGCTACAACTCGTAAGAGCATAAGTAGTACCTGAGGAGCTAGACGAGGCTTTGGCAGTAGCCGCAGCATCAGAGGAAGTCGCAGCCGGAATAATGGGAGCGGACATCATCTCGCGAAGTTTAGAAACAATATCATCTAGGCGAGCATCCTAGGATGGAGCCAAGGTAGGTTCTGTCTGTTCAGTAACCCTTGCAGAAGCTGGATATCCATGCTTCTGAAAGCATGTCTCCTCAGAGTGACCGGGACGATGGCAATAAGAACATGGGCCACGTTGACGGCCACCACCACGACCACGAAGACCACGTCCTCGAAACTGGGAAGATCTTCCCCTTCCCCGTGAGACGGCCATAGCGGAAGGATTCAGAGCGACAGTAGTGGGAGTAGTGGTAATCCGACTGAGTCGCTTGTATACTTCTTCCATAGGGGGTATCGTCTCTCCAGTTAGAAGCTATGTACGTGTTGTATCATATTCGGAATCAAGAGAGGATAGGAACAACCCTATCATAGTGGTGTTCCGATACTGTTGTTGCTGCTCAGTGCTGGCAGTGACAGGCATGAATCTGTGTAGACGTTCAAACATGCCGCGAAGATGAGAAAAATGCACATGAAGCGGGCGACCATTCTGTTTGGTCGAGAAAATGTCAAACTGTAACTGAAGAATCTTGCTCTCATTCTTGGCTTGCCCATATGTGGCTGCTAATATATCCCACATAGCCTTTGTGGTGGGTTGGCTGACAATATCGTTGGCAATCTCTGTGGTGAGCGTCCCGGAGAGCCAAATACGAGCATAAGCATCATCTTGCTTCTACGAAGCATTGTCCCTAGTTTTGTCCGCCGGTTCGGATTCGGTGATAATGTGTTCTTTGTTGTAGCAATGCATAAGAATGCGAAACTGCATGGACCATAGTTCATAAATGGTCCCATCCATCTTGACTATTGGTGCAGGTCCTTTGAATGCACCAGAAGAAGAGAACACGTCACTTTTAATGTCGGACATTGTATCAATGAAATGAACCTCGGACAACTGAGGAGTAGATCAACCGAATAATGTCTACACAAGCATGAAGAGGAGTGGTTGTATATGTAGACTTATACAACCATTCCTATGCAGTTTATTAAGGTCTAGTGGCGTTTAGATGTGATATGGAAGACCAAAAACACCACCGACAACCAAAATCAGACCAATAGATTGCAAAACAGGGGCTGGAATACCAGTTTCAGATCACGGGAAGTCAACCGGAGCGCACTCGGCACTTGCTGGACACCCCAGCCGAGCACAGGAGGGCGGGGGGGCTTTTGCAGCACATCAGGATGGCAGGGGTCGGCCCAGGCGGCGGCGCAAGAGGCTGGAGGGGCCCTGGCGGCGGCGCAGGGAGCCCTGGGGGCGGCGCAGGTGGCTGGGGAAAACCCAGGCGGCGGCGCAGGGAGCCCTGGCGGCAGCGCAGGTGGTTGGGGAAAACCCAGGCAGCAGCGTAGAAGGGCTGGACCGCCTTAGGGCAGCAGCGGTCGGCGGGGGGAGGGCCCTAGCTGGGCTATGGCGGTGCCGAGAGGAGGCGCGGGGGGGGGGGGGGGAGGGGGGTTAGGGTTAGGTTTTTGGGTGGGATACGGGAACCCCGGTCTAGGACCGTTGCTTCGATACCACGTTGGGAGAAACGTTTTTCATACGATAGAAGAGACCCTAGGGCTCTCTTATATAGGAGAAAAGCCCTGGGTTAATTACATAAGAGAGACATACAAAAAATAGAAAACTAACATAATTATCTCAACAACTACCATAATTATCTCAACAATCTCAACAATTATATATTTTATACTTATTTTTCTATACAAACTGAGGCTTACGCCTCGACCGCCTCGAGGCTACGCCTCGCCTCGCTTCCAGGGAAAACGCCTCGTTCCGCCTTTCGTTTTTTCAAACCTTGCTCACCAGAGTCTCAAAGAATCAGCGTGTGGTCCGAACTCGATCTTGGCTTACCAACGGTAAAGGACAAAGGAAAGAGCTCGACTAACTCCGTAGAAGCCAGAAAACGGTTGAGACAAGAGTGAGATCCCGAGTTCCTCCAGGTATACTTCGTGCCACCCGCGTCCAAGACCTCCAGATCCCAAAACTCAACAAACTCCACAAAGTCCGCCGAGCCAGGATCTTGACCGCCCCGAAGCCTCGGTCTGTCCGAGGAAAAGAGTGTGACGTTAAAGTCTCCACCAATCAACCATGCTGCCCTTGGGAAAGCCTCTCTAGCCATGTGAAGATCTGACCAAAGCCGGTGTCGTGAGGAATGCTGACACAGCCCATAGACGCAGGATAAGGCAAAGACAAAATTCGTGCAGAGACATTCCAGGATCATCGTAAGGGTGTGGGTGCCCTTAAGTTCTGCCCACAAAGCAAAGGCGGTATTCTTCCACGCCACAAGCATGCCACCCGCAGAGCCCACGACCCCTATTGATGAAAGTTCGTTTAGTGAACCCGCATGAAAAGTGCGCCATATCGAATCCGATACGATTTCCAACTTTGTTTCCTTCAAGAGTATAATATCGCAGCCCCACTCCAAAAATCTCGACCCCATCGTCTTCCTCTTTAACGGGTCACCCAGACCCCTCACGTTTCAGGATAAAATCTTCATTTAGAACTGAGAGGTGTCCCATGCTTGTGGAGAAGAGGGCAAGCAGAAGCACGGACCTCGATTGGAGTAGGAGTCTTATTAGGCCGTGTTGCATTCAAAGAGTGGGCCCAACTGCGAAGAGGCCCGATAGAATTAAGCGAATCAAAAGCACCTGCGACCAGTAAGAGTGGTACATCCAAGCGCCTGTGCCCAGAGAGGGAAAATAGAAGATCCGACTGAAAGATCTGGGTCGGAGGGTCCGCGCCCGAAAGCTTTGCGAGTGAAAAATCTAGATGTCGGCCCTCCCTCACATCGTGGGGAATGGCAAACGCTAACGAGCAGTTTTCGGTAATATGAAGAGTCGTCTCGAGAGTCTCTCCTCTGTTCGCCTCGAGGGTCGCGCCCGGAGCGGCTTTGGCCGACTGTTCAGAACCTGGAGAGGAAGATGAAGGGTCACCCCCGGCCATCGCCCGCGATGGCGGAGGCGGAGGGTCTGATAGTCGGATCTCCAGGCGGAAGGAGAATCGACCGATGGTGAAGATCGACTCAGAGACCAATGGTGCATCGCCGGAGCAGTCCATCGCAAGCAAAGTAACCACAGGGTCAGAGCCTGGGGTCATGCCGTCTTCCAACACTTGAAGCACCGAGCTCAGGTGCCCCAAGGCTATCCCCAAGCACTTAATATTTCTGGAGAGGAGAGGAATGCTCCTCACTTCCGCAACCCACACGATGGATTGGTCGAACGCACCATCAGCGAAACGCGGCAACCTCCAATCAATGACTTTCCCGACAGAACACAGCAGAAGCTCTTTTTAATGCCCCTTTAAACCGCGAACGCAGCACCTACGAGGTCCTAGCGGGACCGCATCCCCCACAAAAGCATCACCAAGTAAACACCAGAGTTCTGCCTCTATCAACTCCACAGGAACAGAGTCTTTCGTCCAAGAGCCCACAAGGAGGTCGCCCAGTCCGCCCATTGTCGGGGAGACTCGAACCGGAAGTGGTCCCTCTGCCCAATGCCGCCCGAGGGAATAGAGGTTCTTCTCCCACCATCCTCTGCTGAGAGACAGGGGCAACGACATGCATCGGGCATGAGACCCTGCGATGGCCGGTGTGCCCACAAGAAAAACATGTCGGAGGAAGCGCGTAGGCCAGAGCCAAGTATCCTCGACCGCTGCACCGGAAGCATCTTTTCCATGGCTTTCTATTGAGATGAGCGTCCAGTCCGCCCCGACCTCCTCTCCCACCGCCTCGCAGTCACGGACCGCTTCTTTACGCCGCCAAACTCTTTTGCCCCTTTTGATCTCCCACTGGAGTCTCTCTCTCCCACGCCTGCCTTCTCGTACCCGACTATCGCCCCCGCCACTCATCTTTCCCACCAAATCTTGATTTGTGGTGACAAGCAATCCCATACTGATCTTTTATTTAGCAAAGGCTCATCCCTTTCCTTCATAGCTTGTGCAAATGCATATTATACGGGATGCCCTAAGGAAAGGAAGTCTACCTCTGATTTTGCAGTGTTCATAGGGAGCTCCTTGGTGTCATGGAAGAGCAAGAAGTAGTCGGGGGTCGCTAGATCTAGTGCAGAATTAGAGTACAAAGCCATGGCACATGGGAGTACAGAGATGATGTGGATAAGATTCATTCTGATTGGCCTAGTTGTTGAGGTGCCCCTTCCAATACACTTCCAATGCAACAACCATGCTTCTCTTTTCATTGCCAATGGGACAACCATTCATGATATGACCAAGCATATCGAGGTAGACCGCCACTACACTCGAGACATGATTTAGAAGGAGATCACCTCCACCTCTCATGACAACTCAAGAGAATAGAAAATAGACGTGTTTACCAAGGTCCTAGCAAAAGGACCACTTTAGAGATGTTGTTCCAAGCTGTGCATGATTAATATCTACACTCCAGCTTGAGGGGGAGTGTTGAGATATTAATTATCTTTTATTCATTCTATGCATTTTCTTTTCTTTCTGTCTACATTAGTAATTTGCCCAACAGGTTTCTTGTAAAGTCCTAGGCCCTAGACCCGATTCATTATCGAGGATTTCTAGCCTAGATAACATGTTGGGCGTATGCCTAACTGGAGCCCTTGACCGCAACCCAAAATGCTTAATTGACTAGTAGTAGCCCCTACTACTTATAAGCTGCTACCATGTGTCACGATTACTAGATGTGGTACTATGTTTGGGGTGCTACAATCACCTCCACTTATATTCGCAACGTCTTCGTTGATCAATGGATCATGACCTAATCCCAGTAACAATGGCAGCTTCACCTCTTGGGTAGCCCTTTCCACCTAACTCTATGTTAGGGGTGGCTCCACCTCTTGGGAAGCTCTTTCTACTATTAGAAGGAATCTTCTCTGATACCATCTGTAATGTCTTGGGCCCTAGACCTGGTTCATTATCGAGGATTATTAGCCTAAACAACCTATTGGGCTTGGGTCCAACTAGAGCCATTGACCGCATCCCAAAATGCTTAAGCCCAGGTTGACTAGTAGTAGCCCCAACTGCTTATAAGTTGCTACCACACATTGTGATTACTAGATGTGGTACTACGTTTGGGATGCTACATTTCTCCTCAATATAAGAGAATCCTAGGGCCTCATGAATAAGCAACTCATTATTTTCTCTCCACACTAATAAACATTGAACCCCAACTACTTATAAGCATTTTTTCATTCTCTCCTTTGTCAGTTCTACACATCTACTTTTTCACTTGTATCTGAACAAGAAAGAAAACAAAAACAAACATGGATTGTCGGGTAAACATGTTTATCTAGTTAATCAGTTATCTTACTGAAACCACAAAACTCCTTATCATAGACTTTCATGAGGAAATCCAATTTTTTGAATTATTTTAAGCTTGTAATCCAAGACACATCTTTTTTATTATTTATTTCTAATAGATAATGTTGTTACGTGTTCTTTATTTAAACACCACCGCTTAAAGAAATAAATACTAATTGCAACATAAATTGAAATTTCCGTCTTTCTTTCTGTCTGCTGCCTGCTTTGTGCGCCACCACTTTTCCACTTTTGTATCTAAACTAGAAAGAAACAAAAAGAAATGCTAGTTGTCAGGAAAAAATGCTTAGCTAGCCAGCCAATTCTCTTTGAGAAACCAAAAAACTCGTTCAACGACATTCATGAAGGGAATTCAACCATTCAATTTTTTTCAATCTTTTATTCCAAAACATCTTTTTTTCCAAATACATAACGTTGTTATGGCATCTCTCCTTTTTTCTTTCTTTTTTCAACTCATATTCTTCACTGTTTCCAACATGCCTTTTTTTCAAATAAATAATGTCATCATGCCTTCTTTTTTTTGCTTGTTTTCCCCTTTTTTCAACTCAGTTTCTTAACTGCTTAAATTCTTTCCCTTTTTTCTCATTCATTTTTTCCCTTCATTTCCTTCGCCATATTTTCCTTCCACCTTCGTTCCTCCTTTTTCCTCATTTCATTCATTTTTGTCACTTGTATCAAGCCAACTAGGAGATTTGGGACATGGCGATAAAACATATTATGGATTAAAATATCTTGTTTTGACTCGATGATTTAAATTATCTAAAATTCCTAGTTCTTGGAAATTTCTGTTTGGATATGTAAGTCCCATTCTCGACCAAATGTGAACAGTAAGAAGCACTTCAGTTGCATATAATTCAAGAAAAACCATTGTTTCTAAGCTGAAAAAGAACTAATACTTTCCTATTCATGTTGCATTATAAAAACCAAGGCATAAGTAATGCAAGTGAAAAAAATATGATTTTATTAAATTCATGGCCTATATTGAGATACACAACATAGAAAGTCGACTCATTTGGTTCAAAATAAAGTGATTGCACTTTCTATGAAAATTTCTCTGTATTACAGAGTACTGTGTACCAATGATCTCAATTTCTAGAAACCCAGTGGAGAAGGCAGCTCCTAGTTGCCAAGCAAAAGTTCCAAAGCCGAAATTCCTATGGAATCCTGTTCTCCTTGCCAAGTGTTCAGACTTCGTTTATTTTCCAAGCAATGAGAACATCTGGCAAAAGATTTCCTATATTCGCAGGACTTATTCTTTTGGATAATGATCGAGATCCAAACAATCATCAAAAGCGTTTATTTCTCCTTGCCGGGCAAGAAAATCCTGATAGGAAAAGTCATTGACTACATCGACTTCTCCCTGCGAAACAAATAGAGCAAAAACAGAATTAGGAGGGAAAGAAATAGGAAAGAGAATGACAATATCCTCTTAACTAAAGTCCTTGAAACTTTTAAATTAAATAGCTATTAAAATATAGGTTACCCAATAATATGACATTGAATACAGATGAAGATATGAGGGTGTAATATTCTCTTTGACTAGTGTCATTATAGTGAAGTTCGTCATTATTGCCATTTGGAAAAGGAAATACAGTTTGTGCTCTTGGATGCAGACTTATTCTAAAAAAAATGTTATTGCAGAAGGAAGATATTAATTGTTTCCATGCATGTGAAATATAATGTCACTTCTAGGCCTGATTTATTTGATAAATGAGGTAATATTATCATCAAAATAGAAGCACACTTAAGAAACTCAACAAAAAAATATAAAAAGATGCTGGACATCAAATATAGTAGTATCCAGATAATAAAAATGTACAGAAAGCCCTAATCTAAATGTATAATTAGATAAAAGCATAAGTTATTGAAATACCTATTTCAAATAAAACGTGTTTCCTATTGTTATTTTATTGATTTGATGCAAGTACCTCAAAATCTTGAACATTGAAGCAGGAATCATATGATCCTTCAAACTCCGGGAAATTCTCAAGGGAGAACTCTCTGTCTTCAATATTCGGAGTCATCATAATAGGCATATCTGCAACATTGAGATATGATTTTTCTGTCAAAAGCATGAGATTGGTCTTCGATTGGAACAAACAATAGGAAGAGTAATAGGATAGTACCATGAATGGCAATGATTTGATCGTTTGTGACAGTAATCTCTTGTGGTTTCATCCAATTTGATGACACATCTTGCAACAGTTGATGTCCATTATTGCAGGACTGTGTATTATTCGGAAAGCGCTCCTGCTCCTGTATTTAAAATAATTTATAAGTCCGTAGTAAATAATACTAGATTCAGTCAGGATTTATGAACTCATTTTGTGAAAGATATTCAGCTTAGTTCAGTCAGTCGACTAAGATTTTACAAACGTTTAGAATCAATTGACAACAATTTCATTGACCAAACATCAATCTTTTAAGCAATTTCGACTAACTTAATACTACCTCCTGTCTGTGTAGAGTTTCTTGCTCTCCACTAATACAGTGGTCATGGCCGTTATGTGGTCCGTCTCCATTTTCTTTCCTTGAATGCATCTGATACATCTGTAGAAAATTGATTAGATAAAAGTAGAAAGCCCTAATCTAAATGTACAATTAGATAAAAACAGAAGTTAATGAAACATCTTTTTAAAAATGTGTTTCCTATTCTTATTTTGTTGATTTGATACAAGTACCTCAAAATCTCGAACATTAGAGCAGGGATAATATGATCCTTCAAACTCCGAGAAATCCTCAAGGGAGAACTCTCTTTCTTGGACATTTAGTGTCATGATAACAGGCATATCTGCAACATAAGATAATGATTTTCTGTCAAAAGCACAAGATTGGTCTGCAATTGGGACAAAAAATAGGAAGAGCAATAGGATTAGTACCATGGATGGCAACGATTTGATCGTTTGTGACATTAATATTTTGCGGTTGCATCCAATTTGATGACACAACATCTTGCAAAAGCTGATGTCCATTATTCCAGGACTGTGTATTATTCAGAAAGCACTCCAGCCCCTGTGTTTAAAATAATATATATCCATTGGTAAATAATACTAGATTCAGTCAGGATTTATTAACTGATTATCTGTAAAAGATATTTAACTTAATTCAATCAGTTGATTAAGATTTTATAAACGTTTGAAATGAACTGACAACAATTTCATTGAACAAACATCAATCTTTCAAGCAATTTCGACTAACTTAACATTACCTCCAGTCTGTGTAGAGTTTCTTGTTCTCCACTAATAGAATAGCCATGGCATTTATGCGGTCCGTCTCGGTCTTCTTTCCTTGAATGCATCCGATACTTCTGTAGAAAATCGTATTGCATATTAGCCTAAACAAATATTAAACTTTTCTGATACACTCAGTCATTTTCAGTAATGGCAATCATTTTTTCCAAATCAATAATTAATATGAAATACAGGGCATCAATTCTTCATTTGACGTATTCCCATATAAGCGTAGTAGTCCATTTGCAACTAAATGTAGGTGGCTCACAAACTATACCTGCAGGTGGCTCGCGACTACATGGCGACTGAGTCTATCATCTTCCATCAGCTCCATGATTTTTATCGGCACGGCCTCTGCATCATTTATGTGTGTATTAATCTCAGAAACAAGAAGCCAGAAAATAAAAGTGATACAATGTGGAATAACGCACTTTTAATGCCAATTGATTCGACGGTGGAAACAAATTTACGGTGGGTGTTGGGACTCCACAAGAAGCGCTCCTTCTTTCTCTTCGGATGCACGGCTGAATCCTCACTACCATCCTCATGTTGTCGTGTTCTTTTGATTTTTTTCGTGTGCCCACCTTTTTCAGATGAATTCATATTAATTTGGAGTGAATCATGACATGGAAGAGAATGCAGCATGTTCATGGAAACACTTGGGCGGACTTGTGACACGAGACAACTCTGTGATGGGTTAGGGCTTGGATCCATGACAACTGGGGCACGGTAAACATCAACTGGACAACCATTCACACCAGCGACACTGACTTGAACGACACCGTCGGAACAGGAAGTGGAACTTCCGTGGACTCGGTCAACTCCGTTTTCCTTTTCTAGTCGAGCACGATACTTCTATGTAACGCAACACAAGTAGACAGAATTAGATAAGGGCACGATTCTTGAGAAAAAAACAGAGTGTATGACGTAGGAATGGGGGTACTGACCGATAATATAGATGGAATCAGAATGAGAAATAATAAAAGTACCTGGAGGTGGCTGGCGACCTTGTGTCGGGTTAGCCCTTGGGCACTAATAACCTTCAGAATTTCGGTAGGAACAGCGCCTGCAACCCGTCCTTCATCAGTTTCCATGTTGCCGAGATCAATCGAAAGAGAGGGAAGGAGATGAGAATACAAACATTTAGGCCCGCCACATATCTCGACTGCAACGGCAAATTTCCATTGGAGTTCGGGGGTCCAGATGAACCTCCCCTCCTTGTTATTCCCATCATCGCCCGTGCTGCTCTCCAATCCCTCCTCCGGCGACGAATTTAGGGCTTCCTCTAATTCCGCGAGGTTTTGCTGCAGATCCATCGTCTGGATTTCTTGATCGATCGAGAGAGAGCGAGGAGAGTGAGAGTGGTGAGTTGGAGTGGGGGCAACTGATCGATATAGTTGGGGTTTATATAGGGCAGATGTTGCCCACCCCAACTGATGGCGTTAATGGGCCGCATGCAGTTACTTTATTAAATAAATGCTTAAATTACTAAACCTTTGGCTATTTTAAAAATATATAAATATATATTATATTTCAAATGATATTTGTTAATGGAGTTAATATTCTAAGGTGATATTTTTCTAATTTTGATAAACTTCAAATTTGAGTATTATTTAAATCTATTATTATGTTGAATTTTCAAATAATTAATAACTTCGATGATTTTTATTTTTTTGATAAATCTAATAATTTAAACTTTTTAAAACCAGACGCTAAGGATTTAAGCAAGTTTTTGAAACAAAGAATTCATGGTTAAAGAAAATAATAAAATTTAATTCATCTATAAGGAGTGCTAGAATTAATGGAAGAGACAAATGAGCTTAAATCCCATTTTTTATCAAATTTACTTATAATTTCAATATTTTAATGTTTATTGGTTTAAATGGTCTATCATCAGAACAGAATTAATAAGTATGGGTGTACATGGATTAGATAAAATCCGTAAACCGGTCTAATATGTTGCTATTGGATTGGATTGGATTGGATTGGTTTTATCATTCTATTGGATCATATCGGATTGGAATTTTCAAAATCAATTAAACCATGGATTAATCGGATCATTATCAAAATTTAATCTGATTATAAATCTGTAAATCCATTTACATTATATTATACATAGACACATATATACATACATGTATACACACCCACATACATATTAAAAAAGGAAATGCATCTTTGCAATTTGCGGAACTAAAAGCATGTATGACCACATACATAGAGGATCGGTGATGTACAATACCGCTCTTGGAATGAGTGACTTTAAGGAGCTGAAAAGGTTATGATTATGATATATACTTGTATGATGATGTACGAAGCAATTGGTGATGTGGAGAATTGGTAGCACCTGCATACTAACTTTTTATTTGCACAATTAACAAATTTGTGATAGGACTATTACAACAATAGTATGTCCTTATTTGAGAATATGCCCTTCTCTAAGGATTCAAGAATGTAATGTCTTAATAATTGTTAATGATCAACCATATAAAGAATATTTTTTAATTAAATAAATACATATTTGGCCACCCGCATTTGAGGTTTGCGGCCAAGGGGATCATCCATGCCATAGTGCTATCTTTAAGGCATGAGTGTTAGCTACGGATGCCTACGGAGGCACCCCAACCCTAAGGCATCCTTTTTGCCTTAGAGCCATAGTGTGAGGTCCCATCCGTACCAAGACCACATACTATCCATGAAGCTTGGTTACTCATATCCTGATCAAACAACAATAATAAAAATGTAATTCTTTGTCATATCGGTTACTCAGTTGTTTCTTTGCACACATTTAAATTATATCTTGCTTGTTGTTGTATAGTTGTTTATATCGTATTGGGCAACTTTGCTTATAACGTACCTACATGTGAATCCACAGGTTCTCAGCAGAAGCTGCAACAGTGAGCGACACTTGGTAACTTGGAGTTACTTCTTTTTGTGCAGCTACACGATTCCTCCCTGTGGTACAATTACTTGTAGCTCTTAATATCTTCCCTTACTTGTAGCATTTTGAGAGACATGGCATGCATAATGTATGTTGAGACACATTTCTTTCATGCATACATGCATATTTTGTGGACATGGATGGACATTGCAAATGTAACAGATGGAAATGTATTGGACAATGGAATGAATGAGAATGGAAATGGGATGTGATTATAGACAGGTTGAATGCAAGAAAATTTTAAATTTCTAATGTTTTATGATATTTCCTCCTTCTTATGTGTTTGTCACGTGATTCGAATGTGGAATGAATGTGTGTGGAATTGGTTTACCGAGTACCCGGATCCTAGGGAGATGAGGGCGTCACAGCTTGGTATCAGAGCAGTGGTACTCCATTCCATTCCATGCATATCATTCCTTATCGGTGTTTGAATACTAGATATTGTTGGAAGTCTTCTGACCTGACAAGAATCCAAAGGAGAACAACATATTATATACATGTCCATATGTCTCTCTTAATATCACTCTTGAATAAAGCATATATTAATGACTTGGTTCTTTATGCAGAACTATGCCGCCTCGTGTAGACTACGATGTGGCGTAGTAGCTCGCTTTCCTTGTATATACAGTATAGGACATCCAGCAATGCCAAGAGGCGATTGAGCAACGGTTCTAGCAGCAAGACAACTCCTCCTACCGTCCCTCTCACGACGGGGAAGAGAGTGTCAATCTATCATTCTCCATGGAGGCTGAACAGATGGAGGATATTGATGCCTTATAAAGGCATCAAAGCACATATGCGTCCTACCAGCGGGCGATTGTACCACAGTTCTACAGTACCACCACCCCATACGATGCAGAGTTGTGGATGGCACATGTGGCCAAAGTTCTGAAGATGATACATGCACCCGAGGACACTTGGGTATCTTTTGCAGAGTACTCTCTAGCTAGGTACGTAAAGCAATGGTGGAATGCCACCAAGGAGCACCTGACCGAACCCCTCACTTGGGAGATCTTCTTTGATGAGTTCTGTGTAGAGTTCTACCCGGACCATTAGTTAGACGATCAAGGGAGAGAGTTTGCTGAGCTGAGATAGGGGTCGATGATGGCCCAAGAGTACCTGATCAACTACACCGAATTGTCTCCTCATTCCCCTGCTACGACAGCTTACCCAGGGTAGAACTTGTAAAAGTTTATCCGAGGGATGCACGAGGAGGTTCAAGATAGACTTTCCACCTTGGACCTTACCTCCATTAAGGAGGCTACTGCGAAGGTGACAAAGTGGGAGGCTACACAACATTGGTTACATGGAGGTTAGTCACAATTACCTCTACCCGAGCTTAGTAGAGTTGCACATCAAACTTCTCGCAGTTTCGTAGAGATTGTCGTCACCACTCGACAACGGCGACACCGACAGTAGGTTTACACCATCTCCTACCTTGGGGCAAGCCTTGGCAGGATACAGTTCATTTTCTTCTCGCCCCCTATGCAGACACAGAGCCGTAGGCCTAGGGGCAGCAGTTTTGCTTCTGGTGGGAGCTTGTCACAGGCAGACAACCACACATGTTGCATTTGCAGACAACCGGTCTAGTTTGTTCTTACTTCTCATTGCATTAGTATACATTAAAACAAAGTTTTTTCTAAATTTTGAAAAAATGAATATCATCTCGAGGGGGGACAGTTTTTCACAAAGATCGGATAGATGGAGTTAGTTACCGTAAGGGATGGGGCGTGCACCCTTGGGGCTCTAGGTAGAAGCCTAGATGGCCACCATCCCAACCGCTACTTGTAGATGCGATGATTGGAGGACATGTTGCTTGGCACACTGAGGTGCTAATCTGACGGTGTTGGCCTCAGCACTTGCGTGCTCTAGCCCAATGCTCGAGCACGGGCCAAGTATTCATGGTTGGTGGTCTAGTGTTTCACTGTTCGCTTAGAGCTAACACTCATGTACTGGCTAGTGTAGGCCACATTGGTTAGTATTCCGAGTGGGAGCGCTAAGAGGAGAGTTCCGGAAAATATGGTTAATGAAGTCAAGAATGAGAAATAATTCGTCGGTGCATAAGGAGGATTGGGTTAGTCGTGATGATTCACGGGTTGGAATCTAAATTCTGAATCGGAAGTAGCATTGGGAAGTGTGGCTAAGACGTGTTGGGAATTTAATTAAGATGCATTTTACCCCATCGCATGCCTACGGAGTCACCCCAACCCTAAGGCATCCTTTTTTCCTTAGAGCCATAGTAAGAGGTCTCATCCATAACAAGATCACAGACTATCCATGAAGCTTGGTTACTCATATCTAGATCAAAAAACAATAATAATAATGTAATTCTTTGTGAGATCGGTTACTCAGTTATTTCTTTGCACACATTTAAATTATATCCTGCTTGTTGTTGTATAGTTGTTTATATCGTATTGGGCAACTTTTCTTATAACATACCTATGTGTGAATCCGCAGGTTCTTAGCAGAAGCTGCAATAATGAGCGGTACTTGGTTATTTGGAGTTACTTCTTTTTGTGCAGCTACACGATTCCTTCCTGTGGTACATTTACTTGTAGCTCTTACTGTCTTCCCTTACTTGTAGCATTTTGAGAGACATGACATGTGTAATATATATTGAGGCACATTTCTTTCATACATACATGTATATTTTGTGGACACTGATGGACATTACAAATGTAATGGATGGAAATGTATTGGACAATGGAATGAATGAGAATGGAAATGGGATGTGATTGTAAGCAGGTTGAATGCAAGAAAAATTTTAAATTTCCAATGTTTTGTGCAATTTCCTCCTTCTTATGTGTTTGTCATGTGATTCGAATGTGTAATGAATGTGCGCGGAATTGGTTTGCTGAGTACCCGGATCCTAGGGGGATGAGAGCGTCACATTAATGAATTTGAAGCATGGGTGAGTTAGTGGAGGAAAAATAGCACCATATTCTTGGTAGTAATCTTTTGGTTGGTTTGTATATGAGTCTCTTCTTACACTCTTGTAGCAAAAAACAAAGGGGGACTGGAGGAATGACATGAGCATGCACACTCCTGCTCTAGCATGGGCTCTTAGAAGAGTTAATCCATATTTCGAATCTTAATGATTGTGGTATAATTTCCTTTATGACGCTTTTGGATACATGTAATTTAGTGATTTGAATTCCAATCAGTCATTTCATCTTGACAAACATTTTAAGGAATACAACGAGCATCCCTTAGATGGATCGACAGTTATGGAATCATGGAGACTCATTTTTTCATGTAGTTCTATCCACGATTGCCATAAGCTCTTTCTTAGCAGAGCATGTGCATCTATGATGCTTTTCTCTCAAGGTCCTTTACCTAGAACAAACTTATATTTCTCTTGGTTATTGGTTCTTTGAGGTCCTTTTGAGGATGATCAACATCAAAGTTGAACAACAATAGTGGTGATTGTAGTATATTGGGAGTAAATCCTCATATAATGCATAGTAAAGTGGAGGCGCAAACTTCTCTAAGGAAAGTTTGTACAAGTCATTCCATGATTTCTGATTTTGACTCTAATTTTGTATTTTGTTTGTCATTATTATAGGATCTGACATGTTACCAATTGATATTAAAATGGTGGTTCTTGAATTCTCATATGGTTTATTTAAATCAGATTTGGATTACTAAGTCATTGATTATTTATTTAATCACATGCTACACAAATAAATCAAATCCTAGAAATGTGAATATTTATTTGACTGTGTTGTTGCTAATAATCACATAAATAATAATCTCAGAGAAGAATTCTAAGATCATTTTTGAAAATTTACATACGATATTCAAATTTATTGTGATCTGAGGAGGATGGATGAAAAATTCGAAGGATAAAATTTCAAGCATTGACATCACTTGTATGGTAATTACCATCAAATCGATTTCAATGCTTGAAATTGATATCCCATTGCAGATAAAGAAAATACCACTCCTAAAAGCAAAAAAAGGATCAATTTGCATGTAAAGAGCATAATCCTATATCTCATTATTGCATTGGTGTTGCATTGTTGGCTTTTTCCAATTTTTTGTTTAATGTATATTGCTTGTCCATGCAAACTAGGAAAGGGTTGTGGGAAGAAATCGAAGAACAATATAATATTGAAGACATGCATTGAAAGATACTTTATTATGAACACAAAAGTTTCTTTTCCTGAGGGAAAACATCCAAAGAAGTCTCAAGTCATAGTGATTATGTAAACTTTCCTAAATCGTGGGAAGACTTCAGTATAATCCTGATGGATGATTGTTAGACATGTGATACATAGTGAGTCATTATGTAATAAAATTGTTGTGAATTATGTCATTCCAGATTTGAAAAAAAAAAGTTTACATTATTGTTAAGATCCATCGATACGAATATGGATATGTACCCTAGCCATTTTGTTTATCATACAACTATTGATGTAAATAGTTAGATCTTAGAGGCTAATGCAAAGTTGTAGATTTAAGAAAGTTAGATCGAGGACAAAACCGGCATCACAAAGTATTATTCAAGGATAATCTCAAATCTGAGAAGAGATGGCAATGTTCTCTAAAGGTTTGTATTCGATTGACAATCTTGATGTAGTCATCTGCATACGAATAAAGATTCAAAGTTATTAGATGAGTCACGTTAAAAAGTTAACGTTACAAGATCGAGATACTAAAATCAATATCTATATTGTCATGAAATGGACACATATACTTTGATCGGAGATAATTTTGCATCTATATTTCTGAGTGTGTACATTTGGGAGACCCCTTAGGTTGATGACCTGACAAGGTATATATACTGACAAGATTGTGTGCATAGAAGGGAATATGAGATGTATGATATATTAAAGGGATCGCTTAAGTTCATTATTACTAAACTGAAAGATAAGAGCTCACTCATGATATTAGGGTCTCAATAAAGTCCACCATTGGCATGATTTAGGAAACAGAATACGAATTCAAGAATGTCATTATATGCTTTTAGAAAACATATGAGTGATATTGTCGTCCAATGATATGTTGAGAAATCTATTGATAAACCCAAGAAGGTGACAATCATATATGGGATAGACACTTCGGATAATTCAAATCTTCTAGTATATAGGATGCATGAGTATTGAAAATGCTCGAGGTCGATGCGATTGTAATAGATTGTATACCATGACACTTTCATTATAAGGGAATGAGAAACCAAATAGATTTTAGTGACTTCACTTGGAGATCAAATGAATGAAATTTTAAGTGGATTAAATCTCAATCCATATAACCAAATCTATATCCAAAGAGTAGGACATGTTCAGAGTCAAATGAAGAATTGGTTTGATATATTATTTAAGCAGAGTGGTTTAAACTTTGATATTAGAATTAATCTAAATATCAAGTCACTATATGTGGTCTATACAATCTTCATGAATCTGTCTCTAAGTAGTTGTGAATGAAGCACATATATCTTAATTGGATAGGAGTCCCAAATCCAATAAATCAATAATATTATTTTGTGAATATGAATAATACATGCAAACATAAATTAATGTGAATTTCACTCACATTTATTGGAATTAATGGGAATATGATTCACATTTATTGGAACTAACGGGAATATGATTCACACTTAATAAAAAATGGCAAAGCCTTCTCCCACTATAAGTGGGGTCGGCTACATGGATTCTTGCTCAAATCCATGTTGGAAGATTCGATTATTTTTTACTCTGGCCATCGACTACCTAACGCAACCACTGCAAGAGTGGGATTTGAATCTTGGTCTTTTGTGTGGTAGACACACGTAATATAGAGAACCTTGATTCACACTTAATATAGAGGAATAATGTGTATATGATTCATATTAATTAGGATTATTGTAAATGTGATTTACATGCAATTTGAGTAATAATGTGAGTATGATTCACATTTTATTAAGAATACTAAGAATATAGTTCTCATATTAATATTGAGAATAATGAAAATATGATCTTCATATTTATGTTAGAAGTTGTGTGAATATGATTCTTCAGTGTTAACATTCATCATTGATGAAAGGTGAATGGGATTTACATTTATTATATTGATGTAATATGACTAAGATTCATATTATAGGAGAGAGTGCAACGCTGTCTTCAAGAGATAATAGTGCCTCTTTCCATAAAGAGATAATTGATCTTTATTGATTATCGTCATCAACTGCTAATAGAAGTAAAAAGGAAGATTTGAAGAAAAAAAGAAGATTTTCTCTTTCTTTCTCCCTATGAGAATCCACTATGCCCTCTTATAAGCAAAGTGTTGCAGCCTTTCTTTTTATTTATTCCACTCCTCACAAAAGAAGAGGAAAACCTAAGAGGCTACTTATCCTCTCCCTCTCCCATATTGCCCACTCTCTCTCCCTCTGACCCAAAATCCGGTCGTCCCCATGTGCCTCCTGTCTCCGTATTGGTGTGCCCAATAGAAGGAAGGCCATCATATTCTCCATTCTCCATACTCCTGAGGAAGAAGGCAACCTCGTTGACGAGATCTACATGAAGGAAACCAATGTATGAAGAAAGAAGTAGAGAACCTTCTCTCTTGATTATGCAGGAATCATGCAACTCATCTTCACGCTTACATGGGCATCTTTTATAGACCGATGTGATTCAAGAGGTCTCGTACATTAGATACTGCACGCATCAAAGTTAATGATCCCATACTCTTATGGTTTTTGAAACTGTTGTAAGATTGTTTCGATATCATTCGCGTTGCAATACTATTATTTATTCCACTCCTCACAAAAGAAGAGGAAAACCTAAGAGGCTACTTATCCTCTCCCTCTCCCATATTGCCCACTCTCTCTCCCTCTGACCCAAAATCCGGTCGTCCCCATGTGCCTCCTGTCTCCGTATTGGTGTTCCCAATAGAAGGAAGGCCATCATATTCTCCATTCTCCATACTCCTGAGGAAGAAGGCAACCTCGTTGACGAGATCTACATGAAGGAAACCAATGTATGAAGAAAGAAGTAGAGAACCTTCTCTCTTGATTATGCAGGAATCATGCAACTCATCTTCACGCTTACATGGGCATCTTTTATAGACCGATGTGATTCAAGAGGTCTCGTACATTAGATACTGCACGCATCAAAGTTAATGATCCCATACTCTTATGGTTTTTGAAACTGTTGTAAGATTGTTTCGATATCATTCGCGTTGCAATACGATTTTTTCTATGATTGTTATATCACTCATACGATTAACACATGTTTTTATTTAGATTTGATCCATATCGGTGCGTTTTAGTGATGTCCGAGATCAACCCTCCCTTTAACGACTCAATGGATGTTATTGCCATTGAGGTGGAACACATGAACCAAAAATTCATAGTTCCTATTATTATTCGTGGTGAGGTCAATTTTGTGACCTAGAAGGGTAAAGAGAATAAAGGGGAAGTTTCAATAACAAAAAGTGTAATATGAACCCCCAAAGGAAAGATCATTATTCAAGTTCAATATGCAAGCCCATGTAGTTAACATACTAAAATATTAGTTACAATGTGAACACAATTGCTGAGTAATAGCAATTTTGCATTTTACAATTTTGACTTTTTAGGTTCGTCAAGAAATGTATTATTTTTTAATGTTTTAGAAGTATCCAATTAAAATATTGTGCTTTTACATAAGTTGCCTCAAATAGAAGAAATTTTCAATTTTAGCCATTAAAACGATTAATTTATCAAAATCCAAGGTATTTTTCCTCTTAAAATCTTGAAGTAGAGATGTTTATACTAAAATTTAAAAACACAAATTTTGTTTTAGAAGTTTACTCATAGGAAGAAGTATTCGGGGAAGGGTGACACATTCCCCATTATTTTTTACATCCTCTTTTTTCTAACTTGCTCGATCGTTCATATAATTTATTGGTAAATGCATAGAGTTAATTGTGGATGACAAGTGTCTTAATACATTTTATATCTTAAAAGATATGGTTACAACCAATACTCTTATCCTACACCCACTCAATTAATCTCTCCCATTTGAGATGATGATAGACACTTCAGTTTTTGTCATTATTGTATTTGGATAGAATAGGGATGGATATCCATTTGGCATTGATCAATATTCTAATAATATATTTTATGGCGCTAAAACAATTACAAGGTATTAAAAAAATAGACGGTAGTTGTATTTACTATGGAAACTTCAGTTTTGGCTACTTATTTTCAATATAATCGTTTATACTTTATTGTTTTGCCATTTTTTTGATGTAAAAGAAGCATGCCAAGGCATGCCTTCTATGTTGCATTATTGGTAATGTTTTTTAGCGGAGTTCTAAAAATGTCAAGTTGTTGTACCCATTCAAGACTATTAACAAACAAATTTTATTTCAACTTCTTTTTGATTAACTAGGAGGAAGTAATCTCGGGTCGAACACAAGGAGCGCTAACTAAGATGTTTTCTTTTCAATCATTTTTATATCAAGTGTTTGATTCACTGACAAATAAACAATGAGAAGAAATAAACAACGACAAGAAATGTTCACAAATATATATGCATCACAATATAACAAGGATATACAAGAGAGAGAAAATGAATAAAAGACACAAAACATAAGAAATCAACTTAAGAAATAAAAAAATAAATAAAATGGAAAATGTTTTTTATGTTTTTAGAATATAATCAGATGTTTTCGGAATTTTAGGAAGAAGAAAATACGAGTAATAAAATAAAACATGCAACCATACATTAGAAAAATAAGGCAAACATGACACTCGAAAAAATGCTACCAATGGCTCAAAATGAAGTCCTAAAACTATGCCTCTAATTTTACTAGATAGGTAAGAACATATAGAAGAAAACAAGACCTTGTTTTTAGATTTTTGACACTATATCAGTTTTTTAAAAGTATTTTTGGATTTCAGGACTCTAAACATATTTAAATTGTTTTTGGAATTCTGGACTCTAAACTACTAACATTGAATGTCCTTTAGATATGAGATAGATATAGATGAGAACAAGCTACAATATGTTTTTTTGGTATTTTTCAGAGATGCAATGAATAAACTAAAAATAAAAGATAACTTGAAGGTTGAAATGATGTTTTTTATTTTTTTAGACTATCCAATAAACAAGATTAAACTACAGAGAAACCCCTGATTATAGAGAAAGATCAGTGTCACATGAACATATTTTTAGATTTTCAAATAAACGAAAGATGCTCCTAGAATATATCAAGTACTCAAAATATTGTAGAAATTCTACAAAGCACAAAACAAAGTATTTGTAGATGAATCTTGGATACAAGTTCGGTATAATTAATTCCTACATATCCAAAATGAGAAACATATATTAGAAATTTAAAGTGCTATCTACGCGTCATCTCTATATGTGAGGATATCTATGCAAAAATGGCATCTTTGGGATCTTTTTTAGCAAAAAAATCCAAGCACCAATGGAAGGTTGAGATTGTTTATGTTTCTTTTTTATTTTTTATCTTTTAGAAGATTTTATATTTTATGAGAAAATATAGTATATAATTAACAAAGTAAAACTGAAATCAAAAGAAAAGGAGTTAAAATGGACTCTGTACAATAGAAAGAAAAGGTCGTAGAACTTTATAAAAATGGGTCCTAGAACCAACCTTTCACAAAAGAGTCTCGATCATTTTCAAAGTATTTTTAGAATTTAAATGTTTTCAAATGATGAAATTTAAAAGTGAGTTGGGGTGAATTGGAATCCATATGCTCCATATATAAAATCTGGATTGCACACATATTGGAAAATGTGAAGCCGTTTCATTTGCCAATTAATTACGATGATTTTTGTGATATTTTTATATTATTCTATAATTTTTTATTGAATGGATGCAAAATAAATCATTTGAATCGGAGTTTTATAATCACAAACGTGTGAAGTTTAAGTATATTTGTGTGTATTTCTATCTCTATTAATTTCCTATTTTGTATATTTTGTTTTGTATATTTTTAATGGGTTTTAAGAGATAAAATGATGTTTTTATTTTATGACTATGAATCTATCAAAAACTAATATCAATGCATGCATGAATGTGTTTTAGATCAATTTTAGGTTCATAGGTGCATGAAATATGGTTTCATCAATTATATTGCTCCAAAATTGGGAATTGAAATAATCGATAATCCTAGAGTAAAGAATGCGATAGTTGGTCGCCTTTTGCGAATAGACCAACAAAAAACTCCATAAGTATAGACCATGGAATTTTCAAAAACATTTACATATTAAGGAATTCTTGTTATCAATTAACTCCCATGCTATGTTAATCTTGTGAGTTTTCTTGTCTCCAAGAGAACTCTACAAGGTTGTTCCAAGAAAAAAAAACCATATTGATTTCATAGTTTGAATATTACCGTCGGGAGGATCCGATCCTTCTTGTGAATGATAATATTTCATTTGGAGATGGTACAATCCTCAAGAGAGATATTCTAGTGTCCTCAACATTTGTCGTACGTCCGAAGTTGAAAAGCAACATTCTAGAAAGTGAACAATAAAAAAATTCAAATCAACTTTCAGTGACCAACTCTAACAAAGGATTTATGTTATCCGCGAAATGGTAGGAGCCATCATTTCGAAGTTTCAATGTTGATGCATCGCATCATCATTTGTGAGACAAGTAATGCTTGGTCCTAGCTGTTAGATCAAATTCTCTATGCTTTTTAAACTACTTGCAATATCATTTTAGGAACTTCTCCATTTCAACCGGTGTCTTATAGGTCATGTCATTTGCATGTATAATTATTAAACAAATCAAATTGTGCAATCATGGATATAAATATCAATAATCATAAAGAATGAGTCACAAGAAATTCAAATATTAAGGAGTTGATTGAGATTCACAATGAGCATACAAGAACAATCTCATTTAAAAGGACAAGGTCTAGCAGCGAATTGACAAGCAAATATGCCAAAAGATTTTTGTGCGAGATCAGAATGTATGTTTGTTCAGTACAAAGTTAATCATCATTCCAAGTAAATTGAAAATCAAGTGAGAATGATCATACATATTCAAAATGGTACACGACAATGAAAGCATGAAGATTTTAAATCATTTGGTGCAAAGTTGTTCTTGGTAAAAGGGTGGATGTTGAAGCTATTACCTACAATTGTATACCTTTAGCCCAAATGCAAAAAAACACTTTGTGCAAAAAAATTGATTCTATTGACACTTCTTGTGTCTTGTGTAAAGGCTCTGAACCCTCCCACATATCTCAAGACAGATGTTTGTATTTTTTGTATATTCTTGTAGTTTTATAATTACCCATGTGTTAGATCCTAAGCATATGGTTCCAATTAATTTTTGATTTCTTCGTTTTTTTCTTATTCATTTTTGTATTTGCATTCTTTCACTTCAATAATTCAATCCCCATATTTTAATTGTTGGTGGGAGCGAATTGCTATTGAATTTTCATTTTCTTTTAACTTTCATCTTCTTTTCCTTAACCTCCTCATATCTGTATTCGGTTATTGATAAACATCCTGCATAGTATTCTACATATGCCAAGTTGTAGTACTAGCTTAGGGTGATTAGCAAATAAAATTATCAAACAAACACCTATTATGTAGGGTTTTTATTAGTTTCCCCTTATTGCAATATCAGTTATGCCCCTCCTTTTTTGGAATATCAATTGAGCCCCTTGATTTCTTCCACAATGATCAGTTCTGCCCCTCGGGTTAGTTGCCATCCATATCCAAAGAAAACGAACATTAACTTTAGGGATACAAGGGGAATTAAATCAAAAAAAATAGGTTGAAAGGTTCCCCCCCAACCCTCTATTGCTTCTCCAACGTCTCCCCTCCCACCCCCATCCACCTTTGCCCCTTACTCTTCCCACTACCCAACCCCCTCCCCTTCCCCTCCCTAGCCTCCTCTGCCCCATGAACCTCCTCTTTCCCCTTCCTCTGGTACCGCCCCTCCTCCTCCTCCCACTCCCCAGCCACCTCTGCCCCCTGCTCCTCGTCCCACTCCCCAACCTCCTCCATACCCTACTCCTCCTCCCCCTCTCAGCCTCCTATGTCCCCTGCTCCTGCTCCTTCCCCCTTCTCTAGTGCCCCATCACCATCCTCATCCACCCTCCCCTCCAGCCTCTCGACCACCACTGCCCATACATCCCCCTCTGCCACTGTCCTCGTTGCTCATGTAGGGAAGAATATCATCCCCTCCCTCGTGTTCCTCCTCCCTAACACCATTTCAAATAGCATCATCCTATAGCTGTACATATTCACCTTCGTTGTGATACACTCTTTTCCGATGTGCCAAAGGACTTCTACTATGGACAAAGTTTCATGAAAACATAAGGACGAAAAAGGAGGAGGCCAGAGGTGTGGGGTGGTGGAGGAGGGGTCAGAGGAGGAGGATGGGTGGGGGAGTTTTTGGATAGTTATGCCCCTCTTAAGCTCACCATGGTTTGTAAAAAACTATGGTTAAATTCAACTTAATGACGACTGATTGATAAGACATGACATGTGGTTGCCGTGTTACTACAGCACATGTTTGACTTCTGAGGGATGAGCCCCTGAGGAGCGAGCAGGAGACCAACAACAAGCCCATGCAGAAGATGGCTCATATTGCTAAGGGCCAGGACCTCGACAGTTGTCTCTCCTTAGTAATGATTGTAAACATATGTATCCAAAAATTCAAGCTTATAGCCATAAGAATTTTTATATGGGTTTTTATCCACTAATTCTGATGTTTAAGATTTTAATCAAAGCCGTTATGACACCAAACCATTTACCAATATGATGGGAGAGACTTTGTATATTACATTTGATAATTACATTTTTCATGACAAAATATATTTGAAAATTCACAATGAATAAATATTAATTCAAACTATTATTTATAGATGCAGAAATATAAGTATAGAAGACAACTTTTGCAAAGAATAACATTCTTTATTATGTACAATATCGATTTATATTGAAACAATGTAAAAATACAATAATAATAATAGGCGTAGAGAAATGAATATTTTTGAAATCATGTGTTTCTATATATATATATCATTGCATATCCGATGAATATTATTCATTGTAAAACAATATCTAATTCTTAAGTTTGTAACATATGTATTATCTGTAGTAAATGTATCTAACTTATAAAATATATTAATAATCTATTATCGATATTCTTTAATAATACTAAAGTTGGATTTTGATCCCATCCTTTACCACGTGGATTTCCACTTGCATTTTGTTTGCCTTACAATGCGGACATCACCATGTCGAAACACCTTATGTCTTCATCCCATCATCTCTTTTAATTTTGGATGGTTGTCTTTCCATCTCCTTTTGTTGAGAAATACTATATAGGATAGTTTGCCTCTGCCCCACTCTCCATTCGTGCACGCTTATGATAGATAGCGAAAAAAATACCCTAAAGGAGGCAATGATGAAAAACTTTTGCCAAATACATAATGCATAAATGTTATTATAACTTGAATTGGCAAGGTAATTTGGCTTTTTTCCAAGAATTTTCTTGCATCTATATCAGTCTTGAGAAAGAGCATATATCTAATAAAATTCTAAGCTATTTTTACTATATATAAAAATTTAGTCAATAAATGTATTGCTTCAAGCTCTTGACATCTATGACTTTTTTAGAAAAAATCTTATCTAATGTGAAAATTTTAAAAAATATCTTGAAATATCTATAACCCTAACTAATAGTGAGTTTTTCCCATCTTCAGGCCAAATCTAAACCTGTGGCATCATGTCCTCTTCCTCCCATCCCCTATCCCCTCTCTCCCCACTCTTCCCCCATCCACTATCGATCTCTCACTCATGTTCTTTCTATTTCTCTCTCTTCATATTCTCTCTCTCTCCACGCTCGCTTTCTCTCTCTCTCTTCGTATTCTCTCCCTCCATCCCTTTCTCTCTCTATATATATATCAATTTACATTTTATGTCTCTCATTTCCTCTTTCTAAATTTAGAAATATATTGATATTAATTAAATAAAAACAAAAACACATATATTTATATTCTTTACAAAATTTGAAATATACAGTAGAAAATTCCTTTTAAAACTACTATTTTCCTTTTAAATCAATTCTTTTGGAAAAAAATAAATGTAATTTTTGAAAACTACTCTTGACATCATTTGTATGTAATAATTTTTAAGTAGTAGATTTTTATATCAAATGAATCCCTCATAATAAACTAATTTTGAACTATCGCATGAGTATTATTCTTTAACATCTTATTAGTTCATGATTGATATATGATAATAAGTTCCAAATAATCTATAATATATAATTTACTTACTATTAGAAAATTCGATATTTAAGTATCAAATATTCAAAAGTTTAATAAATAGTTTAAGTTTATGGGTTGTTTTGTAAATACATGACTTAAAATAGATTTATTCCAACCATTTCTTGTAATTCTTTCATTACTTCTTATTTTATATCATATAACTTCTTTAGTTCCTCAAAATTTATATGGTATCTTAAGGTTCTATTTTCACCCATCATGTTTCAAAATTATTCTTCAGATTATATATATGCCTCTAAAATTTTACAATAATTTTTTTACGCCGCGAAGCGCGGGTATGCACCCCAGTAATTAACTATTTGTAGGTTACTACAATGCATATATCATGTGTCCTGATTCAAAAAATAAGGATACAGTAAACACCAATATTTATCTTTAAATGCTATAGGTCCATTTGATACCCAGATGTGAACACAAGTTACCTAAGAGGTTATGGACTAGTCTACAACCACGATTCTATTGGAGCTGAGCTTGCTTAGGACGGAAGCCAAAATGGATAACATATCATGTACGCATGTTTGCTTACACATGCTAATCAATATCAAAACGCTCCCCGCAGGAAGACACTATAAAATCCAAGGACTGAACCCTCAGCCAATTTTATTTCCCGCAGATCTAAGAATCTCACACAAGCAATGCTAATAAAAACTCGCGGGATAGACAAGAAGGTGGTGCTATTTTCAAAGCTATTAACCCAGATCATTTATTCTTAATGGCTAATCAATGAGGGCGTTGTTTGATTGGTTCCTACTGCAATGCCTTCCTGACCAGATCGGCCTGCTCTTGGATGTGGATGGAAAAGAAGGCCTTGGCACTGGCCTCAGATGGCGCACTCCCTACATACTTAACGTCCTCCAACGTGCCTCTTCCCAGCATCTTCATGGCACTGCACAACCACAGTGAAATGTAGGTGTATGCCCGCATATTCATTGGTTCCTCCTGGCACCATACAACCTCTGCATGATATATTCTCGGAATGAAAGTGATCATGCGAATGATCTACGGATTGTCCTGGATACATTGAGAGAACACAAGTTGTATGCCAAGCTGAGCAAGTGCGAGTTCTGGTTATACCAGGTCTCATTTCCTGAGCACGTTATTTCTAGAGCAGGGATCGCAGTTGATCCTGCGAAGATTGAGGCAGTCATGTCTTGGGAGTAGCCCAAGACAGTCACACAGATTTGGAGTTTCCTTGGACTAGCGGGCTATTACGAACACTTAGTCAGTGGATTTTTGCGTATTGTTCATCCATTGACACAATTGACGTAGAAGGGAGTTCCATTCACCTGGGACGATTCATGCGAGCAGTCCTTCAAGACATTGAAGGAGAGATTGACTACAACACATATTCTTGCTCTTCCTTTAGGTACCCAGGACTATGCAGTCTACACAGATGCATTTGTAGAAGGTCTCGAAGTTGTATTGATGTAGAGAGTTCATGTAATTGCTTACGCATCACTACAGTTGAGCTGCATGAGTGGAACTACCCCACATGACTTGGAGTTAGCAGAAGTTGTCTTTGCCTTAAGATCTGGCGCCACTATCTTTATGGGGTGAATTTCAAGATTTTCATTGATCATAAGAGTCTGAAGTAAATATTTGATCAGAAGGAGATGAACATGAGACAACGTAGGTGGCTCGAGCTATTGAAGGATTATGACTGCACGATCTATTACCATCCTGGAAAGGGAAATGTGGTGGTAGATGCGTTTAGCAGGAGAGCTCATACAGAGGGTATGACAAACTAGCTATATACATAGGATACGTTCGCAGCTGGGAATGATTGGTATCCTCATGAGAGTGCATCCATTTCCACTGTCGTACCTCAACGATTCAATAGTTGTGGGATCGCACCGTCGAAGACCAGAAGACAGATCCTTGGATTCGATATAAATACATGCGCACAATCAAGGATGAGATTGATTATTTTGTTGTGGCAGAGTATTTTGTTGAAAGTCGGTCAGGTCGTTGTGCTCAACGATGAGCAATTACGCAGTGACATTCTTGATGAGGCACATAGTTCACGATTATCTATCCATCCTATTAGCATGAAGATGTATCGTGATTTGCGTCGACATTTCTGGTGAGATGGAATGAAGTGCTATGTGGCCCAACATGTTAGCAGATGTATGACCTGTCAGATGGTCAAGGATGAGCATAGGAGACTACCAAGGTTGTTACAATCTCTCTGGAAGTGTGAGAGTATTTCAATGGATTTTATCACAAGTTTACCGAAGACACCGGGTGGCCACGATTCTATTTGGTTGTTGTTGACAGGTTGACCAAGTCAACCCATTTCATACATGTCAGCATGACTTACACTCCATCTAAATTGTCCAGGCTATATGTGCAGAATATTATTAGACTCCATTTTATACCACGAGAAGTGGTGTCTGACAGGGACTCGATGTTTACATCAGACTATTGGCATCAGTTCATGTCAGCACTATAGAGAGAGATGAAGATGAGTTCTGCATACCATCCGCAAACCGACGGGCATAGTGATGACACGCCTGATCACTTGGGTAAAAGGTAATCGATGGTCGTTGCGACCCAAAGCAATCAAGCGGTGTCGATCGAGAAAAAGAGACCACCAAATAAGATAAAAATCAATCAAACACACGAAGCGGTCCTGCTATTATATTAACCTGGTATAGCGACCAGGGTCGAACACAAGGAGCACGTGATGGCCTCGAGGCCTACGAAGTAGTTAAAAAATCAAATAAAATAAAAGAAAAGGTATTTTTGGTGGATTTTTAATTTTTATAATTTTTTGGATTTTTAGTTAATTAAGAAAATAAGGAAAACAAAGAAACAAGGGAATACAACAATTTATTTAATGCATCAAAAATCACTCAAAAATTCAAATAAAAATGTGTTTATGTATTTTATGATTTTTACTATTTTTGATGAATTTTTGGTATTTTTCTGATTTTTATTTAATTTTCTAAAAATAAAACAAGGCAAGAAACTAAGGGTACTGTCCAGTCAGGAGTAAAAGACCAAATTAAATTGTAAAAAGAGCCTCAACACTCCTGGAAGTAATTTTCCTATAAACTAGAAAGTTTAAGGAAAATTTGGGCACTGGATTTATTATTTTTGGATTTTTAAATTATTTATTAGAATGTTTAAGAAATTTTTAGTGTTTTATAATTTTTATGAGTTTTATGTAATGAACAATGACCAAAATTGGTCAGAAAATCAAGCAAGGCAAAAGACATAGTATCTAATTTTTTGTGCAATTTTTAGATGAGTTTTAATATTTTTTTGAGAATTTTTAAATTAGACATTAAAGAAATAGGCTGTTTTTGATTTTTTAAAAATATCAAATAAAAGCAAAAATATCTCCAAAAATTCTAGAAAATTTTACAACATGGCAGGAGCCATGTATCCAATTTTCATTGAATTTGGAGTAAGTTTGATATATTATTCGGTCTAGGCAGTCAAGACAGGAGTCGAATCCGTCGCCGTAAACCGAGAAATCGTCCATGAAGACCTCCAAACACTCCCCTACCATGTCCGAAAATATCGACAACATGCATCTCTGGAAAGTCGCAGGGGCATTACATAGCCCAAATGGCATGCGTCGGAAGGCGTATGTGCCGAAGAGACAGGTAAAGGTGGTCTCCTCCTGGTCCTCAGGAGCGATGGCCACCTGGTTGTAGCCCGAGTACCCATCCAGGAAACAGTTATGGCTCTTCCCTGCCAGTCAATAAAAGGCAGGGGGAAATGATCCTTCTTGGTGGCCTGGTTGAGTCTCCTATAGTCAACACAGACCCGCTAAGAGGTGGGTACTCGTGTAGCAATCTCCTCTCCCGACTCACTGATCACAGTCATGATGCCCGTCTTCTTGGGCACCACATGCAAGGGGCTAACCCACTTGGAGTCGGAAATGGGATAAATGAAATCTGCGCTCCACCATTTCGAGATTTCCTTCATGACAACCTCTCTCAGATTGGGGTTCAGCCCTCGCTGGAACTCACGCGACGGCTTTGCCCCATCCTCGAGATAGATATGGTGGGATCAACGTGATGGATTAATCCCATGGAGATCTGCTACGCTCCATCCGATTGCCTTGCGGTTCTTTTCAAGAACCCTCATCAAACGGGATTCTTGCTCTCCAGTCAGATCGGCGGAGATGATGACTGGGTACATCTCAGGCTCGCCCGCAAGGAATCGATACTTCAGCGAAGTAGGGAGCGGCTTCAGCTCTGGACAGCTGGGTGCTGGTGGATCTGGCCTCTGAAGTGTCTCTGTGTATGCTGCCAAATCTGTATGGGAGAACTGAAACTCTCTCTCAATCTCAGTAACTGGAGAAGGCCGCTCTGACTGACTGTCTCTGCTCTGCTCTGCATCTACCTCCTCCTCAGCTGTAGGCTCTGTGGAACTCAGGTCCGGCACATAATCCTCGCAATCTGCCCAATCAGACTCTGAATCCGAGGGATCTGCATCACAAAAGGTGGCATCAGTACCACCATCATCACTAGAATCGGTGCCGCGGTTGAGAACCGGCTCTGCTGCCTCTATGGTATCCTGAACCAGGAATGTGCTCTTCAGGCTCTCCTCTGATGTCATCTCGGCATCAGCTGTGTCTGAAAATGAGAGGATGGCCTGTGCTGCTGGATCTGCCCATGCTGCCTCATCGTCTGTGATCACAAAATCACAGTCCTGGTGGATGTCTAACCCGGCATCTATAAGATGCTCTAAATCTGAACTGGTCTCTGAGCATGGTCTGTTTCTGGCTCTGCTGTCCTCGACCGTCTCTATTTGTACACTTTCTCCCTCGATGCGAAAGTATACCTTCCCGCTATCATGGTCAGTCACCGCCTTGGTTGTGGCCAAGAACGGACGACCGAGAATGATGGGGGTATCGGTCACTGAATCAGGGATCTCCATGTCCAACACTACGAAGTCCACGGGGAATTTCAGGCCCTGAATAGTGACGACAACGTCTCGCAACAACCCCTTCGGCCTCTTGACAGATCGATCAGCGAACTGAAGGATTGTCCTACTCTGTCTAAGAGTGCCCAACTCGAAGCGGTCGAGAAGGGCTGCCGGAAGGAGGTTGATAGACGATCCGCTATCCAATAGAGTCTGGTCGAACCTCTGCTCTCTAATATGACATCTGACATATGGGGCTCCTGAATCTGGCCTCTTGGCCGGCAGACGGTTCTGAATCGCGAAGCACGTGGCTTTCGTCAACACATGGATCTCTGAGTGGTGGTTCCTCCTCTTCCTCCTGACAGTAGTCCTGTCTCTCAAAGAACGCTGAAGAAGGGGGATGTGCTGCAAAGCCTCCTGAAGGGTCAGCTGTATGTGGAATCTATCAATCATGGTCTGGCTGAACTCCTCCTGCTCTCTTTTTTTCGGATTTTCTGTTTTCTTCCCCTTCCCCATCTGAAGGGCTCTAGGGAAGGGGATCACTGGGTCCTTCTCAGATGAAGGACTAGGAAAAGGTCTAGATAGCTCGACAGTCGGATCTGCACATACATCAAGCACCACAGTGGGACCAGAAAAAACCAAACCTTTTCTTTTATTCACAACATGGTTCCGAGATACATCATGGGAAGGAAAACATCAGATCTCTCTACATGAATACAGGTGGCCTCAGCACCACCATCTGCTGGATCATCTGGACGTCTCGCGGCCTCAGTACCGCGCTCTGTCTCGGCATCAAGGGTGGCGTCAGTACCGCCTTTTCCAACTGGTGAATTGGCGGCCTCAGCACCGCCTGTGGGATCAGCATCCTTGGTGGTCTCAGTACCACCGTCATCATCCTGAGCGGCCTCAGTACCACTCTCCTGCTCCTCATCTGGCGCCCTAGGTGCGTCCTCGTGATGTCGCTCAGACGAGGCGTCGCCTCCTGCTGGTGTCCTACCGCTCCTAAGTGTGACAAAATCAGCATCAGAAAGGTCTGCAGACATATCATCAAATGGATCACTAAGAGTGGCATGCTCAGTGTAAACTACCTGCTCAGACTTTCCCTTCAGGCTGTTGGGGTTCGGCTCGATCTGGGCAGGGATGGTGGCCTTCCCTCTCACTATGTCCCGCATCTCCTGGCGGAGCTCGTCCATCTCCCGTCTGAAAGTAGCCTGCTGATCGGTGAGAAGGCAGGCTATATCTTCCAAGGCGGAGCTCTCGTATGGTGGACCGTGGGAGCCCGACGGGTAGCCTCTCTGGTAATGAGGCTGCTGGAACTGGTGCTGCTGCTGGTGAGAGGGGTAAGTGTGATGCTGCTGCTGTGGCTGGTGAGGCTGCTCACGCCTCCAAGACTGTCCCTGCTGATAGGGGCGAGGAACGTAGGATGACTGCTGCTGCTGCTGTGAAGGGTAGACTGGGGGCTGCTGCTGTGACTAGTGCTCTCTCTGATGGCCGTACTGGACACCCTGTCCGGACGGCTGCTGCTGGGGCTGGGCACCTCCGTTCCCCCACCTGAATCCGAGATGGTCCCGTCGGATACCAGGCTGAGGGCGGTCATACCAAATCCCGTTGACATCCATCAACGGCTCTGCATCGTACTGGGCTGGCGGGAGTACTGCCAGAGGCTGATCCGGCTGGTATACCACCATCTGCAAGTCTGGATATGGTGGTGACTGGTAGGTGGGCTGCGGCTGCTGGTACGACTCCGCTTGTACAAGGTGAACCTGTCTAGGCTGTTGGTGTGAGGTGGAGCGCTGGGACGAGCTGTTGCTGCCGCCAGTATCGCCTCGCGACTGAAGACGGGGCTGTGGAGCCGTCTGTGCCTTCTGGAGACACATGAGCTGGGTCTTCATGTTGCTCAGAGTATGTGCCATCTGCTCCATCTGAGTGATGCCCTGGCACCGCTTCTTCTCAATCAGCTCCATCCGATCCAACTTTTCACTGATAATCCCCATGTCCGCAGCGGATGACTCTGCCTATGCTGCTGCTACTGCGGACGAACTGGATGGACCGGTGTCGACCCGTGCTATCCTCTGGTACTGCACGGGTCCTGGCTGCTGCTGGGGTCTGCCCTGAGTGTACAACCTGGTCTGGGACATCACCATGTAGTTCTCAGCCATCTCCTCGTAGATGGCCCAGACCTGGTCGTGATCCTTGGCGAAATATGACCCGCCACAAGAAGCGTTCACCAAGCCCTGGAGCTCTAGTGTCAGCTCGCTGAAAAAGCTCTACACAAGGTTGGTCTTCGAAATGTCGTGGTGCGGGCATCGATCAGTCAGCTCTCGGAACCTCTCCCATGCCTCATGGAATTGCTCGTTGGGGAGCATGGAGAAGTTGCTGATGAGGGCTCTCGCTGCATTGGTCCGCCCGAGTGGATAGTACTTGTGTAAGTACTCGGTGCAGAGCTGCTCCCAAGTGTAAACAAACTTCCCCAAGTGCTTCAGTCAGGTGGCTGCTCTGTCTGCCAAGGAAAAGGGGAAGGCAATCATCCGAATCGTGTCCTGGTCCACCTGACGATCGTGGACAATACTGCAGATCATGAGGAACTCCTGGAGGTGGAGATGGGGCTCCTCAGTGGCGAGCCCGTGGAAACGGGGGAGTAACTGCAAGGTGTTCAGGGGGAACTTGAAGTCCCCCACGATCGCTGGAAGTACGACCCAATGGTGCATCAGCGTCGATCCGGGGTTGTGCAACTCCCGCATCGGTCTCGGTGGCTCTCCTCCGCCTGCCGCGGCGGCTGCCGCTGCGGCGGCGGCAGCTACGGCTGCTGCGGCTGCCTCGTCTGGGACTCTCGGCCCGTCTCTCCTCTGCTCTCTCTCTGCTCGCATCTGCTCCATCTCTCTCCTCATATCAAGCATGAATGCTCCCTGATCCCTCAACTGCTGATGAATTGTCTCGAGGGAGGTGATCAGGGTGGAGTTGATCGCGCCCTGGTCCAACACAAAGTGCTCAGGCTGTGGACTTTGGGAGCGATCCTCGGAACTGCCGGCCATGGCGTCTACAAAACCAAATGACCTAAACTCAGGTGTCGATAAATCTGATAATCTCTCCTCTGGCACGGGTCTCTCGGAACCGAAAGAAAGGGGGTCGAGGGGGAACAGGGCGGAATCATACTCGGGCTCGGAGAGCTGGTCTCGGCTCTCGCGGGCCAACCTAGATGAACGGGTAGACGTGCCCGAAAGCGGTGCAGCCAGAGGCTTCCTAAGAGATCGTCTACCCATCATCGTGATCTGGCGAGTAAGGCAGATGGGATCTGGAGAAACTATGATCAGCAAACAAACCCCTCTGTTCACAAACGCAAGGCGAGCTGAAGACCGTAAAGGCTCGGTCAAATTATCTTGTCTATTTTATTATGGTGAACAAACAGAATATCAGAGCGATTACGTGACCTGCTGGGATACCCGATACTATCCCCAACCGACTGTCCCGCACTAGAGAGTCGGTAATCAGTCGAGGAAGGTATCAGCGGGCTCTACCTAGTGTACGGGTCACTCTCTCGCACAATCGAACCAAACAATGAGGGGGTTGCTCTCCCCAAGATAGATTTTTAGGTCAAGTGTCTTTTAGGGTCAATAGTTTAAACAATCCCAATTTTATTGTTTTTCTTTTTAATATTTTTCAATAAAAACAAAAGGCCTAACGAATTTTTCGGTTTTGATTATTAAGTCAAAAACCGGGGGAGAAGACGAAAAAGCCAATGCGCGATGAAATCAATGATGCATGCAAAGATAGAAATGCGTACCTGTCTCCAGCACTCTACATGCAAAGTGATCCGCGCAGAAATGTAAAGACTGAAAGAAACTACCTATATGGTGCAGCGGTAAAAAGCCGAGTCCTAAACAGGCAATTCTACTCGAAGAACCGTCTAACTGGTCACCGATCCTTCAAGCCAAAGGTCTGGTCTCGGTCTACCCCTCCTCCTCCCGACACATCAGGTTCAGGAGCAGCGCTTGGCAGGGTAGGCTACGTCACGTAGGCTACGAAGGGAGTGAGTCAGTTATTTTTATTAATGATTTATTAGTAGGTCCAATTAACGCTCTATAGGAATAGGCAATCAATTAAGTGTGGGGATCCTACTAACTACAACACAGTCAAGCAGAAAATTTTAAATCTAGGGGCTCGAGAAAAACCGCGTAAAACCGTAAAAGGCAGCGAAGAAAACAAAAGCCGCGAGAAAAAGCCGCGAAAAATCCTAAGGGTCCCCCGAGCACATCGGTGCTCGGTGAAACAGACCCGCTACACAAACCAAGTCCAAAGTGTGAGTATGTACCCATATTATTATAAATAATAAATAGAGTCCTAAACTAAACTACTCTAATCCTCTCCCACTCAGCCTCTCTCTCACGCTCTCCTGCGGCTCCGTGTAGAAGGGAGCCGCCTCCGAGTCTCGCGGTTGCGCCGGCTTCTCGAAAGCTGCCACCTCAGTCCTCGGGCCCTCGCAAGAAAGAGACAAAGAGTCAAACCAAGAATGATAATCAAATAAGTGCAGGAAAAATAAGTGAAATGAAACAGGGGTATATGTGCAAAATGACAAATAAAATAAACAAACAGAAATCTAACAAAAACAAAAATAAAAGAAAATAAAAAAAACAAAATAAAGCAAAAATAAAAGAAAAACAAAAAGCCGCGAAAAGCCGCGGACTCAGAAAGAGTCGTGGAAAGCCGCGAAAAAGAAAATAAAGTAAAAATAAAAATTACTAAGCCGTGCTCCCCGGCAACGACGCCATTCTGATGACACGCCTGATCACTCGGGTAAAAGGTAATCGATGGTCGTTGCGACCCAAAGTAATCAAGCGGTGCCAATCGAGAAAAAGAGACAACCAAATAAGATAAAAATCAATCAAACACACGAAGCGGTCCTGCTATTATATTAACCTGGTATAGCGACCAGGGTCGAACACAAGGAGCACGTGATGGCCTCGTGGCCTACGAAGTAGTCAAAAAATCAAATAAAATAAAAGAAAAGGTATTTTTGGTGGATTTTTAATTTTTATAAATTTTTGGATTTTTAGTTAATTAAGAAAATAAGGAAAACAAAGAAACAAGGGAATACAACAATTTATTTAATGCATCAAAAATCACTCAAAAATTCAAATAAAAATGTTTTTATGTATTTTATGATTTTTACTGGTTTTGGTGAATTTTTGGTATTTTTATGATTTTTATTTAATTTTCTAAAAATAAAACAAGGCAAGAAACTGAGGGTATTGTCCAGTCAGGAGTAAAAGACCAAATTAAATTGCAAAAAGAGCCTGAACACTCCTGAAAGTAATTTTCCTATAAGCTAGAAAGTTTAAGGAAAATTTGGGCATGGATTTATTATTTTTGGATTTTTAAATTATTTATTAGAATTTTTATGAGATTTTTAGTGTTTTATAATTTTTATGAGTTTTATGTAATGAAAAATGACCAAAATTGGTCAGAAAATCAAGCAAGGCAAAAGACACAGTATCTATTTTTTGGCAATTTTTAGATGAGTTTTAATATTTTTTGTGAATTTTTAAATTAGACAGTAAAGAAATAGGCTGTTTTTGAATTTGTAAAAATATCAAATAAAAGTAAAAATGTCTCCAAAAATTATAGAAAATTTTACAACATGGTAGGAGCCATGTATCCAATTTCATTGAATTTGGAGTAAGTTTGATATTTTATTCAAAATTAAAACCTAGGTACAGTGCACAGGGAGCTGTACGCAATTAAGGAAAGCTCCAAGGGGTCTGGTGCAAAATTCCCAAGAAATCACGCGCGCGGCACGTGTCTGGGGTACATAGGGACCTATTTGCAAAGAAATAAAGTTTCTGGGCTAAATAATAACAAGTATTAAAAGCCTAGGGACCTTAATGTAATTTACCCACTAATATCACGCACATGCGCATAAAAAGCACTCACAGGGGCATATCTGCAACTAATTAAAACATTTCATTCATTCCATAACATTCCAGAACTACAGAGCTAAACATGCAAATTACCCAACAAAGCACGTGTCGATGCACGTGCTACACTACAAACAGGGGCATATGTGCAAATATAGAAACAGACAGGGTCCAAAGTGCAAATGTACCAACGTAAATAAAATCCTAAAAATATTTACAGGACTGAAACAAAACTACACTAAAGATAAGGGCCTAAGTGATAAATTACCCTTTTATTAAGCCGGCCGTTGGATGGGCGCCACGTGTGCTGATGGACGGCTGGGAAGGGGTGGCGCCAAAGAAAGGAAGCATCGATCTGATCGAGCAGCTGGAGTGTCTCCACGTGGAGGATCGGTCGGCTGGGAAGCGACGTGGGACGCCCTCGCTCATCGAACGGCCTTGATCAACCCTCCAAGAATCGACGGTGATGGCTGCTCCTCGAATGGACGATGGAGATCAAAGCTGGAGCTGGAGGTGCATCAGACGGCTCTGAAGGATGGAGGAAGAACAGGGCTCCGACGAACTTCGCCGGGCTCGTGCAGGCGCTGGACTCCTCCTCGAAGGCCTCTGATGATCGGAGAAGGAGCGTGGAGGCCTTCCGCGTCGAATGGACGCCTCCGATGACTCGACGGAGCTCGAGGGAGCTCAGGCGAGGTCGCGGAGATCGCCTGGCTACACCTGGATGGTCGGGCCCTCAGATGGGCTCGAATGGACCTGTAAGATGGTGCAACACACTCGCGGGTCGAGGGCAAAGTGCCTCAACCCTGTCAGCGGGGGTGGAAGTGGTCTGTGCGGCGGGGCGGTCGAGCTCCGGCGAGGGGTAGACGGTGGAGCTCGAAACCCCAGCTCCTGTGCGAGTTGGGTTGAATGAGAGGGCGTAGAACGTGCGCGGGAGAGAGGCGAAGGCGATGGTGAGGTCCGATGGTCGGGGTGATGGGCGACGTGACCGGAATCAACGATGGACGACGCCGGCAAGATTTGGGCGAAATCAAGAATTAAAGAAAAGGAAGAAGAACTACGGCTACCTGGGTGAAGGAGTCGACTGGGGATGAGCAGCTGGTGCTCTAGGTCCTTGCCTCGTGGGACGTCGTGGCCCGAGGCTCGAGCTCCTGCTCTGGGCGGAGCACGGCGGCGCTAGATCGCCGGATCAGTGGTTCGAGCACCCTCTGCCTCGCTGCTACACCACCGGGGCGAGCTGTCACTCTCACGAGGATGATGGAGGTCACTGGGTGGAGAACTGACGAGCCAAAGATGGGAAATGGGGTGGCGGAGCTCAGGCTTTGTATGGTGGAAGGTCCGGCAAGATTCGATCGGGTAGGGCAGTGTGGAGCGCGGACCCCGAGGAGGGCATGCCGGCGAGGGTGTCGGATGTGTCGTGAGTGAAATGGACCCGGGGTTTAGGTGTGAGAGGATCGGGTTTGGACGCGAAAATTAAGAGAACTCGGGTCGGGCATCCATAACCCGTGTGAAGTGGTCCACAGGGGGGAGTTGACCGGGCGATCAACAACCCCTGTGGACCAATGAGAATCAGCTACGTCAGAAAATATTTAGAAATAGAATTAAAAATAACAAATGGCCGAATTAATAAAAACTCAAAACATGAAATTTTTTTATTTTTTCTATTTTTGGTGATTTTTAATTAATTTTTCAAAATAAAAATAAGATATTTACACTTTATGCTATATATAGGTATAAATACAATGTAGGATTTTTATTTTTGATTTTTAATTTGTTATTTTTATACATTTTTATTCCCATTTTATATTTTATTTATTTATATCATAAAATAAGGAATAAAAAGATATTTTTATTTTATTTTTATTATTTATATACAATAATGAAATAAATACATATGTACATATATATATACATGGTATATTTACAATGTGATTTTTGGTTTTTAATTTTGTGCTTTTTATTTTGTTTTTGTTTTAATGGTTTTTATTTTATTTATTTACAACATAAAAAGTTGAATATATACAAATTTTATAAAAATTAATTTTATTTATGTATAAGGTGCAATAAATATAAGTGTGGTTGTATGTACAAGGTGGATATATACACAAGTGACTCTTTTTATTTTCTTTTTAATTTTTCTATTTTTGTTTTGATTTTTATAATAAATATATACACAATATATACAAGTAATTTTTAGAGGAAAATATTTTTATTTTATTTACAGGTATATTTACACACATGAGCCCCTATCTCCCTCTACTTTGGCTTTTATGCGGTCAGGCCCATGCTGAGCTTTCCCTTGGGATTAGATCGCTCAATATTCATTCTAAATATTTTCTCTTTTTCCATTTTGATCTTTATTCTTTTATTTTTGCACAAAAACATGCTAATTATTACTTTTTACACCATCCATGCTTTTGGTAATTATTTATATTTACAAATATATACATGCATTTGCAAAGGTTTTTGTAGCTAAAATATAAGAATAAAGAGTGATGAATGAGTATTCATCACCCCCCTATACTTAACTTTGCTAGTCCCTTAGCAAACACTTATTTGAAAAAAAAGAAGTGAAAAAGAAGAAAGAAAAAGAAAAAGAGACGAATGTACATGGATCAAGGTTGATTATTAAACATGCCTTCATTAAATTGAGGTATGGAGCTCGATCAGATCTTTGGATTATTAATGTGTCGGAACCTTATTTGGACTTAATCTTAAAACTCAACAGCCTCTAAGTTCCACTAATCTATAATCAGGACTCCTCAATAATCCAGGTCAGAACAAGTCCTCAAACACAAACCCTGAAGACCATGAATCTTTCCTTGTCCTGTGAATGTGAGGTATAAGCTCTCCACCTCAGACATGGAAACTTGACAACCCTCCCCAACAAGGTAACTCTATGACCTCAATCTGGCCACTCTTTCCTCGAGGAGCGGGGTATTCCCTTCTAAGTTCAAGTTCAACCGTCTCAAGAAGAGGAGGAAGAAGAGAATGGACCATGGCCAGTGTAGCCATGTATCCTTGGGAGCTCGACCAGTGTAGCCAAGTCTCCCTGCTGCAAGTTACATAAGGTGGGACATGAATCTCAAGCTTTGCTTATTGCACTCTATATGCATACTCCTGTGGGATTATCATTTTCTATCAGACCCACCACTTTTTTGGAGTTATTTTCTTTTTTTCATTTTTTTTCAAGTGCATCTATACAACATATACATGTGCAGCATATATACAAGGAGTTTTTCCTCTTGAGCCAGTAGACTATCCCTCTTTTGAAGCTTTATTGCAACCCACAACTCCCGTCGTTAGACCTCATGGCAACCAGACCAAGTTGAGACGCACTTCCTTCACTAAAAGAAGAAGAGAGGTTCCGCCTAGAAGTACTACCCTCATATGCTACCCCAAGTCAAGGAAGACTGCCTCCTCACCACCTCATCCGTAGAGAGCTTGGTGCAAAGTGCTGGTGTCCAAGTAAAGACATTGTCTATATGAGTCATGTATTGTTGTTAAGTGCTCTACTTAGGCTCATTGAGATGACATGTGATCATAGCCTAGTGGACTCAAAGAATTAAGTCACCATGGACCTGAAAAGCCTTAAACCTAAGCCCTATAAGGTTCCTCTTATAAATTAGGTGGATTAAGATCTTAATCAAGCTCCATTTCTCAATTTGATTCCAGGCTAATTTAAATGTCAACTATCATCCAGAAAAACTATATACATATATACAAAAGATGCTATTTACACAAATTTTACAACCATGCAAAATTTTTGAAAAAATGTTTTGAAATCATGAATGGATGATGCATGAAGTGCAAGTTTTGCAAAAGTATTTACACACATTTACACAAAAGTTTTGCAAACTTTTGATTTTCAAAATATTTTGGAAAATTTTTGTACTATATACATAATTTTAATAAGAAAATATTTACACAAGATTTACACAAAAGATTTTTGAAAACATTTTTACAAAAATACTTTGTACACTAGCTATTTATGTGCAAATAAAAGAATGTTTATATACATGAAAAATTTTTAATTTTTGTGATTTTTTAGTTTTTAGCCATTTTATTTATTTACACACTCACACAAAGTACGAGTTATGGCTAAAGTATATATAAAATATATACACCCCCCCTATACTTAGCTCGAACGATGTCCTCGGGGTCAAGAGCGATGAAGAAGACATAACTCGTGCTAGGTATAGGTCAGTTTAAAGGAAGGCTATATACAAAGACGAATGAATAGAAAGTCAAAAAGATCTTGGGTTTTCCCCCTATACTTAGGATCAAGTAATCCTAAGTATAGCAGGCTGTACACTAAGGGAAAACCGAGTGGAGAATGTACAGGGTCTACCCCCCCATACTTAGGGTAAAATATCCCTAAGTATAGGCAGCAAAATCAGGGGTAGAAAGAAACAAAAGAAATACCCGAAGGTCTCACATCCCCCCTATACTTAGGGTAAAGTGCACCCTAAGTATAGCATAATCAAAGATGACAATCAGGATGTGAGACTAAAGAATGTGATGATATGGACATCTGGATCTATACAGGTCAGAAGATCAGTGAAAATCAGGCGTGAGATGCATTAGATGTGAGTCAAAGACCACATCTCATGCAAAATGAATAGGGGCAACATCAACGACCCGCGGCTCATGATCTAGAAATGGCTTGAGCCGCTGGCCGTTCACTCGAAAGGTACTCTCAGAAGACAACTCGGATATATCAATGCTACCGTTGTCGTGTACCTTTCTCACCAAGTAGGGTCCCTTCCACTTGCTCTGTAGCTTCCCTGGAAATAAACGAAGCCTCGCATCAAATAGCCATACTCTCTGTCCAGGCTCAAATTGCTTGTGGATGATGTGAGAATCATGCCACTCCTTCACTCTCTCCTTATATTGTAGGATGTTTGAGAAGGTTGTATCTCTCAACTCCTCCAGGGCTGCTAACTCTGCCCTCCTCTGGTCTCCTACACCATCTGGATCCATAAGTATCTCAGTGACTGCCCAAAGTGACATGTGCCTTAGCTCAACAGGTAAATGGCACGGCTTGCCATAAATGAGGCGAAAGGGAGATGTACCCAATGGTGTCTTGAAAGACGTCCTATATGCCCACAAGACCGAGTCCAAAAGCTGTGACCAATCCTTTCGGTCTGGGCGGACGACTTTCTGCAAAATAGTCTTGATCTCCCTGTTCGACACCTCGGCTAGACCATTCGTATGTGGATGTTAAGGTGTAGCAATACGATGGTCTATACCGAACTCGCTAGCAAGGGCCTTCACCTGGTCGTTGATGAAATGAGACCCCCCATCTGAAATCAATACTCGAGGTACCCCGAACCGCGTGATGATGTGCTTCATCAAAAATCTGCAAACTATCCTCGCATCAGCGGCTCGGGAGGGGATAGCCTCTACCCAATGACTAACATAGTCAACGGCCAACATAATGTACTCAAATCCCTGACTCGTAGGGAATGGACCCATGAAATCGATGCCCCATGCGTCAAAAACCTCACAGAAGTGAATGGGCTGCATCGACATCATATCACGCTGTCCACAAGTGCCCATCCTCTGACAGTCAGTACACGTCTTCACGAACTCATCAGAGTCCTTGAAGAGGGTAGGCCACCACAAGCTGGATTGGAGCACTTTATGTGCCGTTCTCCTCCCAGAATGATGTCCTCCTGCCTCAAGCTTGTGGCAGTAAGTGAGGACGCTATGGTGCTCCTCCTGAGGAATGCACCTACGCCAGACGCTATCCCCTCCCTCGTGGTAAAGGATGGGATCCTCCCAGTGGTAGGACTTGGCCTTCGCAAGGAAGGTCTCAAGCCTCTGCCTGGGCCAACCTTGTGGGACTTTCCCAGCAACGAGAAAGTTCACAATATCGGCATACCACGAGAGTGAGGCGATAGCAAGGATCGCCTCATCTGGGAAGGTCTCACAAATGGGATCAATATGCTCGGACTCCTCAGGATTCTCTAAACGGGAGAGATGATCCGCCACCACATTCTTGAGTCCGGGCTTATCCTTGATCTCAATGTCGAACTCCTGGAGTAGAAGGATCCATCTAGTCAATCTGGCTTTGGCATCCTTCTTTGCCATGAGGTATCAGATGGCGGTGTGATCAGTATACAAGGTCACTCTAGATCCAATGATATAAGATCTGAACTTATCTAGGGTGAATACTACAGTTAGAATCTCCTTCTCTGTGACCGTATAATTCCGCTGGGCAGAATCCAATGTGCGGCTAGCGTAGTGGATAGCAAAGGGGACTCAATCCCTCCTCTTTCCCAGCACGGCCCCTACGGCAAAATCGGAGGCATCCGTCATGATCTCAAATGGGAGAGACCAATCAGGTGGTTGGAGAACAGGAGCCTCAATAACACACTGTTTGAGAGTCTCGAAGGACGAAAGACACTTGTCATCGACAAGGAACTCGGTGTCTTTCGTCAAGAGGTCGGTCAACGGCCGGGCAATCCTGCTGAAATCATGAATAAATCGTCGGTAGAACCGACGTGCCCCAGGAATGACCGTAGCTGCCTCAAATTGGACGGCGGTGCGAGTTTTCTAATGACATCTACCTTGGCCGGATCAACCTCCATGCCCCTGTTGGAGATGGTATGGCCAAGAACCATCCCTTGAGTCACCATGAAGTGACTCTTCTCCCAAGATAGCACCAAGTGAACCTCTATACATCGCTGGAGTACTCGGTCTAGGCAGTCAAGACAGGAGTCGAATCCGTCGCTGTAAACCGAGAAATCATCCATGAAGACCTACAAACACTCCCCTACCATGTCCGAAAAGATCGACAACATGCATCTCTGGAAAGTCGCAGGGGCATTGCATAGCCCAAATGGCATGCGTCGGAAGGCGTATGTGCCGAAGGGACAGGTAAAGGTGGTCTTCTCCTAGTCCTCAGGAGCGATGGCCACCTGGTTGTAGCCTGAGTACCCATCCAGGAAATAGTAATGGCTCTTCCCTGCCAGTCTCTCAATGATCTGGTCAATAAAAGGCAGGGGGAAATGATCCTTCTTGGTGGCATGGTTGAGTCTCCTGTAGTCAACACAGACCCGCCAAGAGGTGGGTACTCGTGTAGCAATCTCCTCTCCCGACTCACTGATCACAGTCGTGATGCCCGTCTTCTTGGGCACCACATGCAAGGGGCTAACCCACTTGGAGTCGGAAATGGGATAAATGAAATATGCGCTCCACCATTTCGAGATTTCCTTCATGACAACCTCTCTCAGATTGGGGTTCAGTCGTCGCTGGAACTCACGCGACGGATTTGCCCCATCCTCGAGATAGATATGGTGGGAGCAACGTGATGGACTAATCCCATGGAGATCTGCTACGCTCCATCCGATTGCCTTGCGGTTTCTTTCAAGAACCCCCATCAAACGAGATTCTTGCTCTCCAGTCAGATCGGCGGAGATGATGACTGGGTACATCTCAAGCTCGCCCGCAAGGAATCGATACTTCAGCGAAGTAGGGAGCGGCTTCAGCTCTGGACAACTGGGTGCTGGTGGATCTGGCCTCTGAAGTGTCTCTGTGTATGCTGCCAAATCTGTATGGGAGAACTGAAACTCTCTCTCAATCTCAGTAACTGGAGAAGACTGCTCTAACTGACTGTCTCTGCTCTGCTCTGCATCTACCTCCTCCTCAGCTGTAGGCTTTGTGGAACTCAGGTCTGGCATATAATCCTCGCAATCTGCCCAATCAGACTCTAAATCCGAGGGATCTGCATCACAAAAGGTGGCATCAGTACCACCATCATCACTAGAATCGGTGCTGCGGTTGAGAACCAGCTCTGCGGCCTCTATGGTATCCTGAACCAGGAATGTGCTCTCCAGGCTCTCCTCTGCTATCATCTCGGCATCAGCTGTGTCTGAAAATGAGAGGATGGCCTGTGCTGCTGGATCTGCCCATGCTGCCTCATCGTCTGTGATCACAAAATCACAGTCCTGGTGGATGTCTAACCCGACATCTGTTAGCTGCTCTAAATCTGAACTGGTCTCTGAGCATGATCAGTCTCTGGCTCTGCTGTCCTCGACCGTCTCTATTTGTACACTTTCTCCCTCGACGCGAAAGTATACCTTCCCACTATCATGGTCAGTCACCGCCTTGGCTGTGGCCAAGAACGGAAGACCTAGAATGATGGGGGTATCGGTCACTGAATCAAGGATCTCCATGTCCAACACTACGAAGTCCACGGGGAATTTCAGGCCTTGAATAGTGACGACAACGTCTCGCAACAACCCCTTCGGCCTCTTGACAGATCGATCAGCGAACTGAAGGACTGTCCTGCTCTGTCTAAGAGTGCCCAACTCGAAGCGGTCGAGAAGGGCTGCCAGAAGGAGGTTGATAGACGATCCGCTATCCAATAGAGTCTGGTAGAACCTCTGCTCTCTAATATGACATCTGGATGGACCGGTGTCGACCCGTGCTATCCTCTGGTACTGCACGAGTCCTGGCTGCTGCTGGGGTCTGCCCTGAGTGTACAACCTGGTCTGGGACATCACCATGTAGTTCTCGGCCATCTCCTCGTAGATGGCCCAAACCTGGTCGTGATCCTTGGCGAAATATGACCCGCCACAAGAAGCGTTCACCAAGCCCTGGAGCTCTGGTGTCAGCTCGCTGAAAAAGCTCTACACAAGGTTGGTCTTCGAAATGTCGTGGTGCGGGCATCGATCAGTCAGCTCTCGGAACCTCTCCCATGCCTCATGGAATTGCTCGTTGGGGAGCATGGAGAAGTTGCTGATGAGGGCTCTCGCTGCATTGGTCCGCCCGAGTGGATAGTACTTGTGTAAGTACTCGGTGCGGAGCTGCTCCCAAGTGTAAACAAACTTCCCCAAGTGCTTCAGCCAGGTTGCTGCTCTGTCTGCCAAGGAAAAGGGGAAGGCAATCATCCGAATCGTGTCCTGGTCCACCTGATGATCGTGGACAATACTGCAGATCATGAGGAACTCCTGGAGGTGGAGATGGGGCTCCTTAGTGGCAAGCCCGTGGAAACGGGGGAGTAACTGCAAGGTGTTCGGGGGGAACTTGAAGTCCCCCACGATCGCTGGAAGTACGACCCAGTGGTGCATCAGCGTCGATCTGGGGTTGTGCAACTCCCGCATCAGTCTCGGTGGCTCTCCTCCTCCTGCCGCGGCGGCTGCCGCTGCGGCGGCGGCAGCTGCGGCTGTTGCGGCTGCCTCGTCTGGGACTCTCGGCCCGTCTGTCCTCTGCTCTCTCTCTCTGCTCGCATCTGCTCCATCTCTCTCCTCATATCAAGCATGAATGCTCCCTGATCCCTCAACTACTGCTGAACTGTCTCGAGGGAGGCGATCAGGGTGGAGTTGATCGCGCCCTGGTCCAACACAAAGTGCTCAGGCTGTGGACCTCGGGAGCGATCCTCGGAACTGCCGGCCATGGCGTCTGCAAAACCAAATGACCCAAACTCAGGTGCCGATAAATCTGATAATCTCTCCTTTGGCACGGGTCTCTCGGAACTAAAAGAAAGGGGGTCGAGAGGGAACAGGGCGGAATCATACTCGGGCTCGGAGAGCTGGTCTCGGCTCTCGCGGGCCAACCTAGATGAACGGGTAGACGTGCCCGAAAGCGGTGCAGCCAGAGGCTGCCTAAGAGATCTTCTACCCATCATCATGATCTGGCGAGTAAGGCGGATGGGATCTGGAGAAACTATGATCAGCAAACAAACCACTCTGTTCACCAATGCAACGTGAGCTGAAGACCGTAAAGGCTCGGTCAAATTATCTTGTCTATTTTATTATGGTGAACAAACAGAATATCAGAGCGATTACGTGACCTGCTTGGATACCCGATACTATCGCCAACCGACTGTCCCGCACTAGAGAGTCGGTAATCAGTCGAGGAATGTATCAGCGGGCTCTACCTAGTGTACGGGTCACTCTCTCGCACAATCAAACCAAACAATGAGGGGGTTGCTCTCCCCAAGTTAGATTTTTAGGTCAAGTGTCTTTTAGGGTTAATAGTTTAAACAGTCCCAATTTTATTGTTTTTCTTTTTAATATTTTTCAATAAAAACAAAAGGCCTAACAAATTTTTCGATTCTCCTGATTATTAAGTCAAAAACCGGGGGAGAAGACGAAAAAGCCGATGCGCGATGAAATCAATGATGCATGCAAAGATAGAAATGCGTACCTGTCTCCATCACTCTACATGCAAAGTGATCCGCGTAGAAATGTAAAGACTGAAAGAAACTACCTATATGGTGCAGCGGTAAAAAACCGAGTCCTAAACAGGCAATTCTACTCGAAGAGCCGTCTAACTGGTCACCGATCCTTCAAGCCAAAGGTCCGGTCTTGGTCTACCCCTCCTCCTCCCGACACATCGGGTTCAAGAGCAGCGCTTGGCAGGGTAGGCTACGTCACGTAGGCTACGAAGGGAGTGAGTCAGTTATTTTTATTAATGATTTATTAGTAGGTCCAATTAACGCTCTATAGGAATAGGAAATCAATTAAGTGTGGGGATCCTACTAATTACAACACAGTCAAGCAGAAAATCCTAAATCTAGGGGCTCGAGAAAAACCGCGTAAAACCGTAAAAGGTAGCGAAGAAAACAAAAGCCGCGAGAAAAAGCCGCGAAAAATCCTAAGGGTCCCCCGAGCACATCGGTGCTCGGCGAAACAGACCCGCTACACAAACCAAGTCCAAAGTGTGAGTCTATCCCCATATTATTACAAATAATCAAATAGAGTCCTAAACTAAACTACTCTAATCCTCTCCCACTCTGCCTCTCTCTCACGCTCTCCTACGGCTCCGTGCAGAAGGGAGCCGCCTCCGAGTCTCGCGGTTGTGCCGGCTTCTCGAAAGCTGCCGCCTCGGTCCTCGGGACCTCGCAAGAAAGAGACAAAGAGTCAAATCAAGAATTATAATCAAATAAGTGCAGGAAAAATAAGTGAAATGAAACAGGGGTATATGTGCAAAATGACAAATAAAATAAACAAACAGATTTCAAACAAAAACAAAAATAAAAGAAAATAAAATAAAACAAAATAAAGCAAAAATAAAAAGAAAAACAAAAAGCCGCGGACCCAGAAAGAGCCGCGGAAAGCTGCGAAAAAGAAAATAAAGTAAAAATAAAAACTACTAAGCCGTGCTCCCCGGCAACGGCGCCATTCTGATGACACGCCTGATCACTCAGGTAAAAGGTAATCGATGGTCGTTGCGACCCAAAGCAATCAAGCGGTGCCGATTGATGAATCCACATTTCATCATCTTTATTCTATCATTTTGGCACCAAAAACCCTGGCAAATGCCTGTAAATAGCATTAAAATCACCATCTTAGCATCCATGCATGTGCATCACAATAGTGTATAAAATACTGTAATTAAGGCCAAAATTATAGAGTAAATAAAGAAAAGAAAAAGAATAAAATATTGTAAATATTTTATGACCCAAAACCCCCGAGACCTAGGCATCTTGATGAATAGGTCGACAAGGAATAAAGTAGGGGGAGATAAGGTCAGAAATACAGAGAAAATACCTTTAAATTCTATTCATTCTTTATTCATTTTGGGACCTATTTTTGGTTCCACTTTTTACTCATCAAATAAAGAAACTTTGTACATGAAAGTTATAGCTAATTCTATAAAGAAAAATACAAAATTGATTTCACATAAAAAGAATACACAGATAAAAAGTTATGATCTGAATAAGAATCCAGAATCCCAACTTGCCAGACCCGTATCTCACAACTGACAACTCCAAATGTAGCAAACTCACCTTTAATTGTATATAGAATAAAATAATCTATTTAATGGTGGTGGTTTCGCATTTGGCGGAGCTACGGTTTGAAAGTTGAGTTTTGGACCCCTATTGTATATCTATACTGAATAAAATATTCAATTTATTCTTTATTCATTATTTATTCATTTTTATATTTTTATAATTATGTAAATATTACTTATAATAATTATGTACATTAAAATTAAAATAAAATGCAAAGAAAAAAATAAAAATAAAAATACTTGTATAAAGACTACATAGGTATACTGCCTATACCTATACCTGTACAAAACACTCTTAGATTTTATTAAATATACAGAATACATCAATAAAATAAAATAAAAATATCTTTACGTGTATAAAAGTATTTTATAATTTTATAAAATAATAAACAAAATCAAAGAAATTAAAATACATAAAATAAAAATAAAATACTAAAATACATAGGTATTATACCTATATAGGGTTAAAAAGGCAACTTGTAAAAATAAATCTCATAAAAATAATTAAAAATCGGAATAAAATACTACATAAATTTATAAACATTTTCTATTTAATAACCTAAATAAAATACTAACACTTGCTATTTTAAAATGATTTTTGAAAGCATTTCTTTTCGGATTTTCCTGGTTGGTCCACGCGGACCAACCAGGGGGCTGGAACTGTTGACCTAGGTCAACAGTCTGACCCTCCTCCTGCAACCTTGTCAGAGATGCTTTTTGGCTCGATTTCAACCTTTTTTCGAGGTCGCCCTTGTCACCAAAACGTGCTACGACCTTCTTGACTTTTCTTCTCCATTGACCAAGGAATCACGCCCAAGGTTCATCTTGGGTCGCGGATCGCTGCACCACCCGCTAGACCTCGTTCTTGCACCTCTGACCGTCAACCCTTTAAAACCTAAAGCCAACTTTCTTTTGAATTATGAACCGCGAATCCTCAGAGAGCCACCTCCCTTGGTCCAGCCATAGGAGCCCGAAGGTGACAGCTTCGAGCTCGACGCATCCAAGCGGCGGGGGAGTGTCGAGAGCGCCGCGTGTTCCAACCTCCGGCGACCGCCGTCGAGGTACCCCCTTCCCTCGCTCAACCTGGGCTTGAGGCCATTCTATCCCTTAGTTTTCACTCGCCATTTCGTTCATCGCATTCCCAGCTTCGTTTGCCCCCGTTTTTCCATCTCATTCGCGCGTTGATTCGCTAAATCAACAGTCGCCGGAGACATCTCCGGCCACCGTCACTCTTTGCGCCAACCGTCCCCGCACACCACCAATTTTTGCGCCACGTGATCGGGGAAACTTGCCCCCGATCATATCACCCCTTTTTTTGTGCAGGTAGCAGAGCCTATCAAGATCCTGGAGCCCTTTTGAGAGCTTGCCGGAGGTGGTTTTGGAGCTCCAGCTTCTCTCCCTTCGCTTGCGAGCTCTGGTGGCCACCGCCACCCTCTGAGGCTTCAGGCGACCAGAGGGCACCTGCAGGAAGACGGAGAGCCCATCGACAGCCCGGGAGGAGGCCGGAGGAGCCCACGCCACCTGATCCAAACTCGCCCCGGGCGAGTTCGTCTTCTGTTCTTCCAGCCATCTCGCGCGCCGTCGATCTTCTGGCCGTTCTTCCCCATCAGCAGCAGCCGTTGGATGGCGGATCACCAGCACCGTCAGATCAAGGGCTGAGATCTAATCTCATCCCTCCGCCCGCGAACCGTCATCGGCGCGCCAGGACTCGCCACGTGGTCAAGTGGAATTCATCCCACCGTTCGTCAGCGCCTGGGCGTGGGTATTTTGCAGTCAACCCCTGCTATTTTTGAAATTTCTATTCAGTCCAAAAACTTTGTTGCGTAGTTTAAATATTTTTGTAATATTTGCATAAAGACCCCCAAGCTTTCAATATTTGCATCCAGGTCCTTCGCCACGTCACCTCACGTGACCTGTACACGTGAGGTGTGGGAATTTTGCAGAGGGACCCTTGGCCTTTACTGTATTTTGTTTCAGTACCAAAAATTTCAATTCTACGTGTTATAATTCTGGAAAAATTGCATGTGAGCCCCCAGACTTTTGAGATATTACACTCCTGTCCTCGCCAGGCGCGTGCAAGTCACGCGCCCTGGTGGGAAAATTGCTAGCATACCCAGGCGGTTTTTGTAATTAGTGTTTGGAGCTATAAATTGAATATTCAGTGTACATTTTTGTGGAAAATTGCATGTATGCCCCTGGATGTATGTTAAATTGCATTTATACCCCTGCCAGGCCTGTGTACTAATTGGATGCTTGTTGTATTTATTGAACCTATCATTTTAAGTCCAAAAATTCCACAAAAATAGGGTTAAGCTCCTGGACATGTGTACTTTAACGCTACCAATTTAGTTTTTGATTTTATTTTATTTTCATATTTATTAAAAATCAAAAACATGCTTTTTGTGTACTGTTTAGCTTAGAAAATGCCAAAAAAATATTAAAACACCTCTAAAAATTCCAAAAAAATTACCTAGTGTCTATTTTATCCTATTTTAGTGTCAGTCCAAAAATCACTAAAAATCTCAAAAGAAAACACTAAAAATTTAAAAACACTCAAAAACTTCCAAAAAATACAAAAAATAGTAGAAAACTCCAAAAATAGCAAGCTCAGTTCCTGTTTGTTCTTTATTTTGTTCTTTTTATTTGAAAAATAGTTTAAAAAATTTTGAGTACTTGTTGCTATTTTTAAATCCTATTTTATTCACAGCCAGCCCTTGTTTCACTGTTTTGAGTCATTTCACTAATTAAAAATATCAAAAACACCTTGAAAAATCCCCAAAAATCACAAAAACAGTAAAAAATCCTAAGAATATCAAAAACATTTTAGTTCTGAATTTTTGGTTATTTTTGCACATTTTTATAAATATTTTACCTTGTCTTGTATTACCTTGTCTTTAAATTCTATTATTGAAAAAAAAAGAAAAAGAAAAATATAAAATATAAAATTATAAAAATCAGAAAATTAAAAATCAAAATACAAAATTCAAAATTAAATTAAAAATAAAAAAAATAAAAATTAAAAACCCACAAAAATCTTCTTTGCTTGTTTGCTTAGTGTAGACACATCACACACATTCTCTTGAGCACACTTGCTTGAACTACCCTGCTTGCTCCCTGTGTTCGAACTCTCTACATACTTGCACCTATACGTCTTTTATGTAGAGTTAAAAATAAATTTTAGCTCCACATTAGTTCTAATTCATTGATCTTTAGTGTGGGTTAATTGTTGACTTTAGTCCCGATTTAGTGTGGTCACCACACCGATTGAGTTCACGCTTTGTGTTGAACTTAAGACCACCTAATTTTGGCTAAATCAAATGGCGCCGTTGCCGGGGAGCAACAACGAGTAGTTTACATTTTGTTTGTTTGATTGTGATTGTCTACTATAGCTTCATTCCATTTCTCTTGCATTTTTGATACATATTGATTGAGTTATCTGACCATTTCTGTTCTTGTCTTCTTGCGAGGGACCGCGGAGCAAGGCGGATCGCCTAGGTGACCCGAAGCAACCTTGGGACGCGGAGCCGGCTATTCTTAGCCAAGCCGGCAGGAGAGAGCGAGAAGAGTGAGAGAGAGTGATTAGTTAGCTTTTCTTTTATTTTTGTGAGAGAGTGATTTGTTGAATTGTAATAATGCAGGTACACTTGGACTCTTGGACACTTAGACACTACCGGGCCTAATTTCCGGGTGTTTGTTCACCCGGGGGCTCACCGCGGTTTTTATCGCGTTTTATCGCCGTCATTTTCCGGTTTTGTTTTCATTTTTCCTTTCTTTTGTGGATTGAGCTCTTAGATTAGGTCCTGCTTGATTCGATTAGCCTAGGTCCAAACACCCTAATATCTCTTGCATGTTCCTATAGATCGTTGTTGGACTTAGACTAATTAAACAGTTGGCTAGTAGCTTCCAATCCACGCGCCGTGAGCTCACACCCGAACAAGCGCTTTCTCCTAACTCAAATGTGTTGAGCAGAGGAGGGGTGAGCCTAGACCGGACACTCGGATTAGGAGTTAGTAGCTAGCTTGTGGTTCTTCACGCTAGCAGTTGCCTGTTCTAGGACGATTTCCGCTTGCATATCGCCATGTAGTGTAGGTTTAAAAATTCTGCTTTGCATCCCGCATGGAGAGAGCTGGGATTCGCTGTAAGTCTTCTTACTTTGCATACATCATCTAGGCACAAAGGTGAGATTTCCACCTTGGTGTCGACTTGCACGGCTTTTCCGACTCTATTCTCCCTCTGTTTTTGGAACAAAGTAGGATAAAGTAAAAATACAAAAACCATTAGGTCTCCTTCCAAGTGAGGTGAGCGCTTCGTAAGGATTAGAGCCCAAAACCCAACTTGTGGCTGCCTTGTGTATCGCCTGGATTTCTGAAGTATTGGCGCTACTATCGTACGTAGTCGAGTAGGACTTGGTCGCCATTGGTGACTCACTATTGTGTGAGCGCCGACCTTGTCCGAAGTACCGAGCTTAGGCCACGCCTTCACGGGTGTGTCTGTCTCACCGGCTGCGTCCGAGTAGGACCTTGTACGCTCACGGGTGATTCCGTTGCGAGCGAGGTCCGAAGTATCGGTTTCGCCTATCGGCTTCCTCCCTCTATTTCTTTGGCTGAGTAGGGATCCAGGAAGGGTTACAAGGACCTCAAAAAGCGCAAGTTACAGGTTACACAGGAGGAGGACAAGTACGGGGACACTTTCCTGGCAGTACTCTCGCTCCTATAGGCGTAGCGTTCTAAGGACTCGTGATAAGATAAATACCTGAAAACAAGCTAAAAATTGACAAGATAAAAACCGAACCTTCACGGCTTCACGAGTTGAGTTGGTGAATTCACCCTTGCTTTGCGTTTGATTGATTTGTTTAGGTCAAGATCAAAAACACCGCACAATTGTGCGCAATTTTGTTGCATATCATCTTCTCCTTCTTCTCTTGCATTTTCCCTGCTCTTTCCGAATAATCAAGATGATGGGACGGAGATCTCTTAGGCCGACCTTGTCGGCACCGCTATCTAGCACTCCTCCTCATTCATCTAGGAATACCTCGGAGAGTCCGCTCTCCGAGCCCGAGTTTACATCCACCCTGTTCCCCCTCGACCACCCTTCCCATTCTCCTTCTCTCAGTCCAATCGTTTCAGAATTCAATGCATCACAGAGTTCGGCTCATTCAACAGCACCTGAAATGGCCTCTTTTGCTTTTTCAGAGAATCCAGCAATGGCAGACAGAGGAGAGCACCCAGATGACCACGATCACCCTCCGTTCATAATCGATCAAGTGGCCATCAACAACTCCTTGTTAGCATCCCTGGAGACCATGCAGAGATAGATCCGGGACCAGGGGACATTCATGGGTGATCTGATGAGAGAGATAGCACAACTGAGAGAGAACCGACCTGGGGGCGGTGGCGGAGGTGGAGGAGGAGGACCCGATGCAGGAGGAGGCGATCCAGACGCTGAGCGACCGCCACAGACCATCATGAGGGAACTGCACAACCCAGCTGCATCCCTCACTCACCGATGGATCAGACTTCCACCGATTCACGGAGATTTCGAGCTTCGGCCCCACACGATTCAGCTGCTACCCAAGTTTCACGGGTTGCCGACCGAAGAGCCGCACCTCCACCTCCAGGAATTTGAGATGATTTGCAGTACCATCCATGATCGGTTGATGACCGAGGACACCATTAAGATGATCGCCTTCCCATTCTCATTGGTTGATAGAGCCGCATATTGGCTCAAGCATTTAGGGCGCTTCGTCGATACTTGGGCAGATCTCCGGACCGCATATTTGAAGAAATACTATCCTCTCGGCCGGACCAACGTAGCTCGAGCCATGATCAGCAACTTTGTCATGATCCCAAATGAACAGTTCCACGAAGCATGGGATCGATTCAGAGAGCTCATCGACCGGTGTCCGCACCATGATATCTCCAAGCCCAATCTCGTACAGAGTTTCTTCTGTGGGCTGACACCGGAGCTGCAGGGGCTTGTAAACGCCTCCTGCGGTGGATCATATTTCTCCAAAGGTGAAGACGATGTTTGGGCCATCTACGAAGGCATGGCAGAAAACTCTACAGTAATGACCCAAGCCAGAGTCTACTCACAGCAAAAACCCCCGCAGGGAGCAGGATCATTCCAGAGGATCGCACGCATCGATGCCGGTCCCAATACAACGTCGGTAGCCACAGCCCAAGCCGAATCAGCAGCAGCCGACATGGGCATAATTAGTGAAAAGTTGGACCGCATGGAGATCCTTGAGAAGAAGCAGAACCAAGGTCTTGCTCAGATGGTCCTTCTCACCAAAACCATGAGTGACCTGAAGACTCAAATTCTATGTATTCAGGAGGCACAAGCCCATTCCCAACAGCCTCCCAGGTCACAGGTTGCTTCCAGCAGCAGCAATCCCAACCAGGCCTCTACCTCATACCGCCAGGTGAACCATATCCAGGCGGAGCCGGTTCCATTGCTGCAATACCATTCAGAGCAACCGCCATCTTCGGACACGCAGATGGTGGTTTATCAGCCAGAGCAGCCACTGGCAGTTCTTCCTCCACCCTCCTTTGAGCAGGAACCATTGATGGAAGTCAATGGGATTTGGTATGACCGATACCCTCAGCCCGCAATTCGTAGGGATCACCCCGGATTCCGTTGGGGCAATGGTGGATCCTCGTCCCAGCAGCATCCTCCTGCCCAAGGACAGCAGAACAGCCAGCCGACACAGCAGCAACAACCCCAGTATGCCCATCAGCAACAATACCAGAGTGGTCCTCGTCCCTCCTATCAGGGACAGCAGTGGAGGCAGCGACAGCCGCCTCAGCAGTCTTATCACCAGCCTTCCCCCCAGTATCATCAGCAACACCAGCAGCAGCAGCCCCATTTCCAGCAGGGACAGACATCCGGTTCTCAGGGTCCAGCCTTTGAGAACCCAACCCTCGATGATCTTGCCCGCTTGCTATCGGAACAGCGAGCATCTTTCAGGCAAGAAATGGATGAATTTCGGCAGGAGATGCGGGATATCATAAAAGGCAAAGCCGCCATTCCCGCTCAGATCGAACCTAACCCTAATAACCTAAAAAGAAAATCTGAGCAGGTAGAGTTCACAGAGGATACTTCTCCTAGTGACTATTTGAGTGACATGTCTTATTCCTATTATGATGCTGATTTTGTTACTACTAGGAGCGGTAGGATGCCAGCCGGCGGCGCCTCTTCTGAGCGACAGCCAGATGCAGGATCAGGAGCGCCAGAGGAGCAGAGGAGCGGTGCTGATGCCGCCCATGATGATGTTGAAGACGGTGGTGCTGAAGCCACCAATGATGGAGAGCCAGACGACGGTGCTGATGACGTCGAGAGATCAGATGCAGACGGTGGTGCTGAAGCCACCATTTTGGATGCTGAACCAGAGTGCGGTGCTGATGCCGCGAAGACCGGTGCCAGTGGTGGTGCTGAGGCCACCACATCTACTTTTGTTGAGCCACCTTCTGTGATGTTGCCACATTTTGTACCTAGAGACTGTGGGAACAAAAACAAAAACAAAAATATGAATAAAGGAAAGGTTTCTGTTCAAATTGCGGATCCATATGTGATGAATGATGATGATTGTATGGGTTCCCCTTCTTCACAGGCACATGGATCGATCCCTAGTCCTCCATCTGAGGAGGCCCCTACTATCCCATTCCCCGAGACACTCCGCCGAGCGAAGGGGAACAAAAAAGAAAATCCAAAAAAGAATCAGCAGGTAGAGTTCGGCGACCAAATGATTGATAGATTTCACATTCAGCTGACTCTACGGGAAGCATTTGAGCATATCCCCTTCTTCAAAAAGAACTTGAAAGAGACAACTACTGTTCGAAGGAAGAAGAGGCACAGAGATCAAATCCATATGCTCACTCATGACACATGTTGCATCATCCAGAACAAGCTGCCAGCCAAGCGACCAGACGCAGGAGCTCCCTATGTCAGATGCGAGATTCAGGAGCAGCAGTTTGATCGTACTCTATTAGACAGCGACTCTTCAATTAACCTCCTTCCGGCAGCCTTACTCAAGCAGTTCGAGTTTGGCCCTCTTCTTCGAAGCAGAACGATCCTTCAGTTTGCTGATAGGTCGATTAAGAGGCCGAAGGGGTTATTGAAAGACGTGGTCGTTACCATTCAGGGCCTGAAATTCCCCGTGGACTTCGTTGTGTTGGACATGGAGATCCCTGAGGCGGTAACTGATGCCCCCATCATTCTCGGACGTCCATTCTTAGCCACAGCCAAGGCGGTGACCGACCATGATAGCAGGAAGGTATGCTTTCGCGTAGAGGGCGAAACCATACAAATAGAGACGATCGAAGAAATCAAAGCTAGAGAGTTAGAGTGCTCCGAGCAGTCCAGTGAAGCAGCGCAGATGACAGAGGAGGAGTTAGACATCCACCAGGTTTGTGATTTTGAGATGACTGATGATGAATCCAGTTGGAAAGATCCCGTAGCACCGACCCTCGCCTTGCCTACAGATTCACTATATCTCAAGCTCATGGCAGTCGAGAGCCGGGAAAGCACAACCCTGGATGAGGATATCTCTGAGGCTAACAGTGTTGTGATGAGTGGTGCTGAGGAATTTCAATCATGCTCATCTTCTTCTGATCCCTCGGATTCAGACATTGACTGGGATGACTTTGATGACTATTTACCTTGTCTGATTCCTACTGAGCCAACAACCATGACAGAGTGCGAGCCGGTGCAGTTTATAGTTGATTCAGAAGGCCGCCCTTCGTCAGAAATTCATGCAGTGCGAGAGTTCTCCCATGCAGACCTGGTCGCCTTCACACAGACATATCAGAAGCCAGATCTGCCACCTCCCAGTTGTCCAGAACAGAAACCTCTACCGCAGTCGATGAAGTACAGATTCCTTGCTGGAGAGCCAGAAATGCACCCAGTCATTATCTCAGCAGATTTGAATGGAGAGCAAGAATCTCGTCTGATGGAGGTTCTTGAAAGAAACCGCAAGGCAATCGGTTGGAGTATAGCTGATCTCCAGGGGCTGAGCCCAAATCTTTGCTCTCACCACATTTATCTTGAGGATAACGCTAAGCCGTCGCGTGAGTTCCAACGACGGCTGAACCCGAATCTTCGAGACGTAGTCATGAAAGAAATTTCCATGTGGTGGAGCGCCGATTTTATCTATCCCATCTCCGACTCCAAATGGGTAAGTCCGCTACATGTGGTACCTAAGAAGACGGGTATCACTACAGTTGTCAATGAGTCTGGAGAGGAGATCGCTACCAGAGTACCAACTTCTTGGAGGGTCTGTGTGGACTACAGACGATTGAATGAGGCCACCAAGAAGGATCACTTCCCGCTACCCTTCATTGATCAGATCATCGAGCGGTTAGCCGGGAAGAGTCATTACTGCTTTCTCGAAGGGTACTCTGGATACAATCAAGTGGCCATTGCCCCCGAAGACCAGGAGAAAACGACGTTCACCTGCCCGTTTGGGACTTATGCTTTCAGACGGATGCCCTTTGGTCTATGTAACGCTCCAGCGACATTCCAAAGGTGCATGTTATCCATATTTTCGGACATGGTGGGTAACTGTTTAGAGGTCTTCATGGATGATTTCTCGGTCTATGGCGACGGGTTTGATGCCTGTCTTGACTGCCTAGACCGTGTGCTTCAGCGCTGCATTCAGGTTAATCTTGTTTTATCATGGGAGAAGAGTTACTTTATGGTGACTCAAGGGACGGTCCTCGGTCATATTGTCTCCAACAGGGGCATGGAGGTCGATCCGGCCAAGGTGGACATCATCAGGAAGCTCAATCCACCATCCAATTTGCGTCAGTTACGGTCTTTTCTAGGGCATGTAGGTTTCTACCGACGGTTCATTCAGGACTTCAGTCGAATTGCCCGACCGCTCACTGACTTGATCACCAAAGACACCGAGTTTATTGTTAATGATAAGTGTCTTGAATCATTTGAGACTCTCAAGAATATGGTTGTCTCAGCTCCTGTCCTTCAGCCACCCGATTGGTCTCTTCCATTCGAGATCATGACGGATGCTTCAGATTTTGCCGTTGGGGCTGTGCTTGGATAGAGGAGGGATAGTTTACCGTTTGCCATTCACTACGCCAGCCGGACTTTGGATGCCGCGCAATGGAATTACACTGTGACTGAGAAAGAGATGCTGGCCGTAGTCTTTGCTCTTGATAAGTATCGATCGTATATTCTCGGATCTAGAGTGACAATCTACACTGATCATACCGCCATCCGGTACTTAATGGCCAAGAAGGATGCCAAAGCACGTCTCACCAGATGGATCCTTCTACTCCAGGAATTTGATATTGAAATTAAGGACAAGCCTGGAGTCAAGAATGTGGTGGCGGATCATCTCTCCAGATTGGAGAATCTTGAGGAATCTGAGCCCAGCGCACCTATCACAGAGACATTTCCAGATGAGGCGATCTTGGCTGTCACCTCGCTCCCGTGGTATGCTGACTTTGTAAACTATCTTGTTGTCAAGACAGTCCCTCAGGGTTGGCCCAGGCAGAAACTTGAGACCTTCCTAGCTAAGGCCAAGTTTTACCATTGGGAGGATCTCGTCCTTTATCATGAAGGAGGGGATAGTATCTGGAGGAGGTGCATTCCTCAAGAAGAGCAGCATAGCGTCCTCACATACTGCCACAAGCTTGAGGCAGGAGGACATCATTCTGGAAAAAGGACAGCACAGAAGGTGCTTCAATCCGGCTTATGGTGGCCTACTCTCTTCAAGGATTCTGATGAGTTCGTGAAGAGATGTACTGACTGTCAGAAAATGGGAACATGCGGACAGAGAGACATGATGCCCATGCAACCCATTCACTTCTGTGAGGTTTTTGATGCATGGGGGATTGATTTCATGGGCCCATTTCCTAAGAGTCAGGGATTCGAGCATATTTTGCTCGCTGTGGATTATGTCAGTCGATGGGTTGAAGCCATCCCCGCCCGAGCCGCAGATGCTAAAACCGTTTGCAAATTTTTGAGGAGAAATATTATTTCACGGTTCGGGGTACCTAGAGTCTTGATTTCAGACGGGGGGTCTCACTTCATCAATGACAAAGTCAGGGCCCTTGCAGACGAGTTCGGCATTGACCATCGGGTTGCCACTCCTTATCACCCTCAGACTAATGGTCTTGCCGAAGTATCGAATAGGGAGATAAAGACTATCTTGCAGAAAGTTGTCCGCCCAGACCGAAAGGATTGGTCACAACTTTTGGACTCGGTCTTATGGGCTTATCGGACTTCTTTCAAAAATCCATTGGGGACATCTCCCTTTCGTCTCGTCTATGGCAAGCCATGCCATTTGCTAGTGGAGATCAAGCATAAATCTTTTTGGGCAGTTACTGAGTTGCTTTTAGATCCCGAGAGTATAGGAGACCAAAGAAGAGCTGAATTGGAAGCCCTGGAGGAACTTAGAGATACAGCCTTTTCAAACAGCTTACAGTACAAAGAGAAAGTGAAGACATGGCACGATTCGCATATCAGCCATAAACAGTTTGAGCCAGATCAGAGAGTATGGTTGTTTGATTCCAGGCTGAAATTATTTCCAGGGAAGTTGCAGAGCAAATGGAAAGGTCCGTATGTGGTCAGAAAGGTACATGACAATGGCAGCATCGACATATCCGAACCGTCATCTTCATCTACCTTCCGCGTCAATGGTCAACGCCTGAAGCTATATCTAGATCATGATCCGCCGACCATTGACGTTGCCCCCATTCTTCTGGTATGAGATGTGTCCTTTGATTCTGATCATCTGCATCTCATACATGGTGATCAATTCTATCTTCCGCTGCACGGATCCATCTGTTCAATATCACTCTGTTGTCTGTTGATTTATTTTCTTATTTTCTTCTTTTCTTCTTTTCCTTTTCTATCTTCTGTATCTATCAAAAAGGTGCCGCCCTTGTAGACAGTTCTCCATACTTAGGACGTACTTTGTCCTAAGTATAGGGGGGTCGGCACCCCGAGTTGTTCGATCTTTTTCGATCCTCTCCATTGTCTCCTCTTCTTGTCTATACTTAGGGATATTTTACCCTAAGTATAGGGGGAGACAATCTGAGTACGATCCGTTCATTCCCACCCTTGACCCTCCCTGTGTTGTGTACAGTCTGCTATACTTAGGATTATTTGATCCTAAGTATAGGGGGGACGGTCAACTTTTCATTCATTTATTTCTTTATTCTTTAGACTTGTCTATACTTAGTACGAGTCATGTCTTCTCTTTTCTCTCCGATCTATGAGGACATAGCTCAAGCTAAGTATAGGGGGGTCGTATATACTACGTATATACTTTAGCCATAACTCATACTTTCGTCTTTTCCTAATAAATATGGCTAAAAATTCTTTAAAATTCATTAAAAATCCTTAATAAAAAGATGTGATTATTCCTCAAATTCTTTTTTGTAATTACTGATTAATAAATCAGGTGAAAACGTTTTTTGCAAAATGTCTGAAAAATAGTTTGAAAATCTTTGTGAACATTTATTGAAAACTATTTTGAAAATATTTTGTTTCGCGTTTTCAACCTTTGTAAAAATGTGTGGTTTGTAAAATTTCTTTTCTTTGTGTGAAATAAAATGTTTGAAAAATGATTTGCAAATGGTTTGAAAAATGGTTGCAAAAATGATTTGAAAAACCTACATATACTGTTTTGAAAAGCCTTTGCAAAATGATTTTCAAATGTGTGTAAAATGTTTGTAAAAACTATTTTGGACTATAGTTTTCAAAAATTGTGTGCAAATTGTTTTCAAATAAGTTTGAGGAATATACACATCACACCAAAATCCACTATATGTATATATATGTATAAAATTGATCACTTACCCTGTAAAGTCTTAAAATCCACTTCTTGTATATATAAGAAGCACTCCCGTGTACATATTTTCACCTAGTTTTTAGCCAAAACTTTTTGTTTTCAAAATTCCCAAAAACATTTGCAAAATTAAAATCCAAAAACATTTGAAAAATCTGTTTGAAAAATACAAAAAAAAATTGCATCTGCATATGCATTCATCATATTTTCAAAAACCCATAAAAAGTTCAAAATCTTGAAAATTGCATCACAAAAATATTTTCTGCATTGCATTGCATAGCATTCACATTTTTCGAATTGAGTTTGATAGTTGAACAAGTCTAAGTAAAGTTCGGAGATTGGAGCTTGATTGGACCGGAAAATCTATCTAATAACAGGAACCTTATAGGAACTAGGTTTGAGGTACTTCAGGTCTAGTTGACTTAATTCTTTGAGGATCACGAGACTTGGTTCAACGGATTCTTGACTGCCTAAGCAGAGTATTTCGGAGCACACGCACGACTCTTGTTGATAATGACCTAACTTGGACACATGCACCTTTCACATGGCTCAACTCAGTTGGAGTGGTGAGGGGATTGGATTTGCCGGTATGAGACGCACACAAGTGGAAACATTTGTCCTCCTCTATGGAGGGAAGTGCGCCCCAACCCGTACAGTGATTAGGAAGTCTAAAGACAGGAGGCTGTGGGTTGCGATAAAGCTTCAAAAGAGGGATAGTCTACTGGCTCAAGAGGAAAAACTCCTTCTGTAAATGCTGCTGTATATAGTATTCAAAAAAAAAAAAGAGTTCAGGCATGTACAAAAAATAAAAAGCCTGCAAGTATGTACAAAGTCAATAAGCAAGCTTGAGTTCCAAAGTCAAATATGTGAGCCTGCAGCAGGATGACTTGACTACACTGGTCTTGCATCCCAGGATAGGTAGCTATACTGGCTACCGTCCATTCTTCTCTTCACCCCCTCTTCTTGAGCTGGTTGCCACTTGAACTTAGAAGGGAATACCCCGCTCCTCGAGGATGGAGTCACTGGATTGGGGAATCATTGGGTTGTCGTACTGGAGAAGTCAGTTTCTTTGTCATTCTAGTTGGGGAGAGCCACCATCACTTACACTGTACAAGTCAGATTCATAGTCGTAAGAGTTTGCGTTTGAGTTGAAGTATTTCTGAACTGGCTATTGAGGAGACTTGGATAGAGTTTTGGGATTCTCAAGGACTGTTGGATTTCAAACACGGTTCTCACTAAGGTTCCGCCCGCACTAAAATTCCAAAGGTCCGACTTAAGCTCCAAACTTTGATTTTGTAAAGACAAGTTTGATAATCAGATAAAATCCAAGTTTCTCTTTTTCTTTTCTTTCTTTTCTTTTTGCACTTATTGTATAAGTGTTTGCTAGGGACTAGCAAAGGTAAAGTATAGGGGGATGATGAATCCACATTTCATCATCTTTATTCTATCATTTTGGCACCAAAAACCCTGGCAAATGCCTGTAAATAGCATTAAAATCACCATCTTAGCATCCATGCATGTGCATCACAATAGTGTATAAAATACTGTAATTAAGGCCAAAATTATAGAATAAATAAAGAAAAGAAAAAGAGTAAAATATTGTAAATATTTTATGACCCAAAACCCCCGAGACCTAGGCATCTTGATGAATAGGTCGACAAGGAATAAAGTAGGGGGAGATAAGGTCAGAAATACAGAGAAAATACCTTTAAATTTTATTCATTCTTTATTCATTTTGGGACCTATTTTTGGTTCCACTTTTTACTCATCAAATAAAGAAACTTTGTACATGAAAGTTATAGCTAATTCTATAAACAAAAATACAAAATTGATTTCACATAAAAAGAATACACAGATAAAAAGTTATGATCTGAATAAGAATCCAGAATCCCAACTTGCCAGACCCGTATCTCACAACTGACAACTCCAAATGTAGCAAACTCACCTTTAATTGTATATAGAATAAAATAATCTATTTAATGGTGGTGGTTTCGCATTTGGCGGAGCTACGGTTTGAAAGTTGAGTTTTGGACCCCTATTGTATATCTATACTGAATAAAATATTCAATTTATTCTTTATTCATTATTTATTCATTTTTATATTTTTATAATTATGTAAATATTACTTATAATAATTATGTACATTAAAATTAAAATAAAAATGCAAAGAAAAAAAATAAAAATAAAAATACTTGTATAAAGACTACATAGGTATACTGCCTATACCTACACCTGTACAAAACACTCTTAGATTTTATTAAATATACAGAATACATCAATAAAATAAAATAAAAATATCTTTACGTGTATAAAAGTATTTTATAATTTTATAAAATAATAAACAAAATTAAAGAAATTAAAATACATAAAATAAAAATAAAGGGATTTTTACCCGGCAGACCCTATAATCTTTTGCAATTACCGCTACGACCTTCGAAACATCGTAATTCCTTCCTAGACCTCGTAAACTTGCTCCGTCTTACCCCATGAACCCTGCCGTCAATTTTAACTATATTTGAGTCAAATACGTGGGTTAGTCTTGAGTTAACCTAACCAATTTACCATCCAACGGCTACGATTAGCCAAAATGAAAAAATAACTAGAGGAAAAAAAATCTTGGCGGGGGCCGAAGCAGCAGCTGCAGGGGGATCCATCGTCGGCGGGGGGTTAGGGCGGAGGGCGAAGCAGCAGCGTCGGCGGGTGGGGGGTCCATCGTCAGCGGGGGGGGAGGTGGGTGGGTGACCTGCATCGCGCGCCGCGGGGGGCAGGGGGGACCTGCATCGCGCGTGGGTGGGGGTGACCTGCATCGCGCGCGCTGGGGTGGGGGGGCCTGCATCACGCGTGCGGGGGGGGGACCTCCAGCGCGCGTGCGGTGGGGCGATGCAGGTCGGCAGCGGTCGGCAGATGCAGGTCAGCGCGGCGGGGTGGAGCTCCAGCGCGCGCGGCGGGGGGGGGGGGGGGGGTGGACCTCCAGCGCGCGTGCGACGGGGCGATGCAGGTCGGCAGCGGTCGGCAGATGCAGGTCGGCGGGGCGATGCAGGTCAGCGCGGCGGGGTGGAGCTCCAGCGCGTGCTGGGTGGAGCTCCAGCGCGGGTGGGTCAGCAGCGGTCGCCAGATTCCATCGCGCAGTGACCTGCATCGCGCGCGGCGGGGGGGGGAGCTCCAGCGCGCGGGGGTGGGGGTGACTCCCTCACGCGGGGGGCGCAGCAGCGGCGGCGGCGGGGGCGAAGCAGCAGTTGGGGTGGCAGGGTCCTCCATCGTCGGCGGATTCCATCGCGCGCGGTGGTGAAGCAGACTCCATCGCGTGGGAGGGGTTGAAGCAGCGGCGACGGCCGGGGGGCGAGGCGACGTGCTCCATTGCCCGGGAGGTCTCAGATGATGGAATGGCAATCATTGTAAATTAAATAAACAAAATGGCTATAATATAAAGGAACACGACGGAATCTGGTTACTTTTAAACGGGTAAATTAACAGGGCTTAACCGCAGGGTCTGTAGGGTAAGGGTTAGCAATTTTAGAGGGTCGGGGGAGGAATTACGATGTTTCGAAGGTCGTAGCGGTAATTGCAAAAGATTATAGGGTCTGCCGGGTAAAAATCCCAAAAATAAAATACTAAAATACATAGGTATTATACCTATATAGGGTTAAAAAGGCAACTTGTAAAAATAAATCTCATAAAAATAATTAAAAATTGGAATAAAATACTACATAAATTTATAAACATTTTCTATTTAATAACCTAAATAAAATACTAACACTTGCTATTTTAAAATGATTTTTGAAAGCATTTCTTTTCGGATTTTCCTGGTTGGTCCACGTGGACCAACCAGGGGGCTGGAACTGTTGACCTAGGTCAACAGTCTGACCCTCCTCCTGCAACCTTGTCAGAGATGCTTTTTGGCTCGATTTCAAACTTTTTTCGAGGTCGCCCTTGTCACCAAAACGTGCTACGACCTTCTTGACTTTTCTTCTCCATTGACCAAGGAATCACGCCCAAGGTTCATCTTGGGTCGCGGATCGCTGCACCACCCGCTAGACCTCGTTCTTGCACCTCTGACCGTCAACCCTTTAAAACCTAAAGCCAACTTTCTTTTGAATTTTGAACCGCGAATCCTCAGAGAGCCACCTCCCTTGGTCCAGCCATAGGAGCCCGAAGGTGACAGCTTCGAGCTCGATGCATCCAAGCGGCGGGGGAGTGTTGAGAGCGCCGCGTGTTCCAACCTCCGGCGACCGCCGTCGAGGTACCCCCTTACCTCGCTCAACCTGGGCTTGAGGCCGTTCTATCCCTTAGTTTTCACTCGCCATTTCGTTCATCGCATTCCCCGCTTCGTTTGCCCCCGTTTTTCCATCTCATTCGCACGTTGATTCGCTAAATCAACAGTCGCCGGAGACATCTCCGGCCACCGTCACTCTTTGCGCCAACCGTCCCCGCACACCACCAATTTTTGCGCCACGTGATCGGGGCAACTTGCCCCCGATCATATCACCCCTTTTTTGTGCAGGTAGCAGAGCCTATCAAGATCCTGGAGCCCTTTTGAGAGCTTGCCGGAGGTGGTTTTGGAGCTCCAGCTTCTCTCCCTTCGCTTGCGAGCTCTGGTGGCCACCGCCACCCTCTGAGGCTTCAGGCGACCAGAGGACACCTGCAGGAAGACGGAGAGCCCATCGACAGCCCGGGAGGAGGCCGGAGGAGCCCACGCCACCTGATCCAAACTCGCCCCGGGCGAGTTCGTCTTCTGTTCTTCCAGCCATCTCGCGCGCCGTCGATCTTCTGGCCGTTCTTCCCCATCAGCAGCAGCCGTTGGATGGCGGATCACCAGCACCGTCAGATCAAGGGTTGAGATCTAATCTCAGCCCTCCGCCCGCGAACCGTCATCGGCGCACCAGGACTCACCACGTGGTCAAGTGGGATTCATCCCACCGTTCGTCAGCGCCTGGGCGTGGGTATTTTGCAGTCAACCCCCGCTATTTTTGAAATTTCTATTCAGTCCAAAAACTTTGTTGCGTAGTTTAAATATTTTTGTAATATTTGCATAGAGACCCCCAAGCTTTCAATATTTGCATCCAGGTCCTTCGCCACGTCACCTCACGTGACCTGTACACGTGAGGTGTGGGCATTTTGCAGAGGGACCCTTGGCCTTTACTGTATTTTGTTTCAGTACCAAAAATTTCAATTCTACGTGTTATAATTCTGGAAAAATTGCATGTGAGCCCCCAGACTTTTGAGATATTACACTCCTGTCCTCGCCAGGCGCGTGCAAGTCACGCGCCCTGGTGGGAAAATTGCTAGCATACCCAGGCGGTTTTTGTAATTAGTGTTTGGAGCTATAAATTGAATATTCAGTGTATATTTTTTGTGGAAAATTGCATGTATGCCCCTGGATGTATGTTAAATTGCATTTATACCCCTGCCAGGCCTGTGTACTAATTGGATGCTTGTTGTATTTATTGAACCTATCATTTTAAGTCCAAAAATTCCACAAAAATAGGGTTAAGCTCCTGGACATGTGTACTTTAACGCTACCAATTTAGTTTTTGATTTTATTTTATTTTCATATTTATTAAAAATCAAAAACATGCTTTTTGTGTACTGTTTAGCTTAGAAAATGCCAAAAAAATATTAAAACACCTCTAAAAATTCCAAAAAAAATTACCTAGTGTCTATTTTATCCTATTTTAGTGTCAGTCCAAAAATCACTAAAAATCTCAAAAGAAAAACACTAAAAATTTAAAAACACTCAAAACTTCCAAAAAAATACAAAACATAGTAGAAAACTCCAAAAATAGCAAACTCAGTTCCTGTTTGTTCTTTATTTTGTTCTTTTTATTTGAAAAATAGTTTGAAAAATTTTGAGTACTGGTTGCTATTTTTAAATCCTATTTTATTCACAGCCAGCCCTTGTTTCACTGTTTTGAGTCATTTCAGTAATTAAAAATATCAAAAACACCTTGAAAAATCCCCAAAAATCACAAAAACAGTAAAAAATCCTAAAAATATCAAAAACATTTTAGTTCTGAATTTTTGGTTATTTTTGCACATTTTTATAAATATTTTACCTTGTCTTGTATTACCTTGTCTTTAAATTCTATTATTGAAAAAAAAAGAAAAAGAAAAATATAAAATATAAAATTATAAAAATCAGAAAATTAAAAATCAAAATACAAAATTAAAAATTAAATTAAAAATAAAAAAAAATAAAAATTAAAAACCCACAAAAATCTTCTTTGCTTGTTTGCTTAGTGTAGACACATCACACACATTCTCTTGAGCACACTTGCTTGAACTACCCTGCTTGCTCCCTGTGTTCGAACTCTCTACATACTTGCACCTATACATCTTTTATGTAGAGTTAAAAATAAATTTTAGCTGTACGTTAGTTCTAATTCATTGATCTTTAGTGTGGGTTAATTGTTGACTTTAGTTCCGATTTAGTGTGGTCACCACACCGACTGAGTTCACGCTTTGTGTTGAACTTAAGACCACCTAATTTTGGCTAAATCACCGATCGAGAAAAAGAGACCACCAAATAAGATAAAAATCAATCAAACACACGAAGCGGTCCTGCTATTATATTAACCTGGTATAGCGACCAGGGTCGAACACACGGAGCACGTGATGGCCTCGCGGCCTACGAAGTAGTCAAAAAATCAAATAAAATAAAAGAAAAGGTATTTTCGGTGGATTTTTATTTTTTATAAATTTTTGGATTTTTAGTTAATTAAGAAAATAAGGAAAACAAAGAAACAAGGGAATACAACAATTTATTTAATGCATCAAAAATCACTCAAAAATTCAAATAAAAATGTTTTTATGTATTTTTTGATTTTACTGTTTTTGGTGAATTTTTGGTATTTTTCTGATTTTTATTTAGTTTTCTTAAAATTAAACAAGGCAAGAAAATGAGGGTACTGTCCAGTCAGGAGTAAAAGACCAAATTAAATTGCAAAAAGAGCCTGAACACTCCTGGAAGCAATTTTCCTATAAACTAGAAAGTTTAAGGAAAATTTAGGCAATGTATTCATTATTTTTGGATTTTTAAATTATTTATTAGAATTTTTTAAAAAAATTTTAGTGTTTTATAATTTTTATGAGTTATATGTAATGAAAAACGACCAAAATTGGTCAGAAAATCAAGCAAGGCAAAAAACACAGTATCTAATTTTTTGTGCAATTTTTAGATGAGTTTTAATATTTTTTGTGAATTTTTAAATTAGACAGTAAGGCTGTTTTTGAATTTTTAAAATATCAAATAAAAGCAAAAATGTCTCCAAAAATTCTAGAAAATTTTACAACAGTGCAGGAGCCATGTGTCCAATTTTGATTGAATTTGGAGTAAGTTTGATATTTTATTCAAAATTAAAACCTAGGTACAGTGCAGAGGGACCTGTACGCAATTAAGGAAAGCTCCAAGGGATCCGGTGCAAAATTCCCAAGAAATCACGCGCACGGCACGTGTCTGGGGCACGCAGGGACCTATTTGCAAAGAAATAAAGTTTCTGGGCTAAATAATAACAAGTATTAAAAGCCCAGGGACCTTAATGTAATTTACCCACTAATATCACGCACATGCGCATAAAAAGCACTCATAGGGGCATATCTGCAATTAATTAAAACATTTCATTCATTCCATAACATTCCAGAACTACAGAGCTAAACATGCAAATTACCCAACAAAGCACGTGTCGATGCACGTGCTACACTATAAACAGGGGCATATGTGCAAATATAGAAACAGACAGGGTCCAAAGTGCAAATATACCAACGTAAATAAAATCCTAAAAATATTTACAGGACTGAAACGAAACTACACTAAAGATAAGGGCCTAAGGGATAAATTACCCTTTTATTAAGCCGGTCGTCGGATGGGCGCCACGTGTGCTGATGGACGGTTGGGAAGGGGTGGCGCCCAACAAAGGAAGCTTCGGTCTGATCGAGCGGCTGGAGTGTCTCCACGTGGAGGATCGGTCGGCTGGGAAGCGACGTGGGATGCCCTTGCTGATCGAACGGCCTCGATCAACCCTCCAAGAATCGACGGTGATGGCTGCTCCTCGAATGGACGGTGGAGATCAAAGCTGGAGCTGGAGGTGCATCGGACGGCTCTGAAGGATGGAGGAAGAACTAGGCTCCGGCGAACTTTGCTGGGCTCGTGCAGGCGCTGGACTCCTCCTCGAAGGCCTCTGATGATCGGAGAAGGAGCGTGGAGGCCTTCCGCGTCGAATGGCCGCCTCCGATGACTCGACGGAGCTCGGGGGAGCTCAGGCGAGGTCAGCGGAGGTCACCTCGCTGCACCTGGATGGTCGGGCCCTCAGATGGGCTCGAATGGACCAGCAAGATGGTGCAACACACTCGCGAGTCGAGGTCAAAGTGCCTCGACCCTGTCAGCGGGGGTGGAAGTGGTCTGTGCGGCGGGGCGGTCGAGCTCCGGCGAGGGGTAGACGGTGGTGCTCGAAACCCCAGCTCCTGTGCGAGCTGGGTTGAATGAGAGGGCGTAGAACGTGCGCGGGAGAGAGGCGAAGGCGATGGTGAGGTCCGATGGTCGGGGTGATGGGCGACGTGACCGGAATCAACGAAGGACGGCGACGACGAGATTTGGGCGAAATCAAGAATTAAAGAAAAGAAGAACTACGGCTACCTGGGTGAAGGAGTCGACTGGGGATGAGAAGCTGGTGCTCTGGGTCCTTGCCTCGCGGGATGTCGTGGCCCGAGGCTCGAGCTCCTGCTCTGGGCGGAGCACGGCGGCGCTAGCTCGCCGGATCAGTGGTTCGAGCACCCTCTGCCTCGTTGCTACACCACCGGGGCAAGCTGTCACTCTCGCGAGGATGATGGAGGTCACTGGGTGGAGAAATGACGAGCCAAAGATGGGAAATGGGGTGGCAGAGCTCAGGCTTTATATGGTGGAAGGTCCGGCAAGATTCGATCGGGTAGGGCAGTGTGGAGCGCGGACCCCGAGGCGGGCATGCCGGCGAGGGTGTCGGATGTGTCGTGAGTGAAACGGACCCGGGGTTTAGGTGTGAGAGGATCGGGTTTGGACGTGAAAATTAAGAGAACTCGGGTCGGGCATCCATAACCTGTGTGAAGTGGTCCACAGGGGGGAGTTGACCGGGCGGTCAACAACCCCCGTGGACCAATGAGAATCAGCCACGTCAGAAAATATTTAGAACTCAAAACATGAAATATTTTTGTTTTATTTTTTTTGGTGATTTTTAATTAATTTTTCAAAATAAAAATAAGATATTTACACTTTATGCTATATATAGGTATATATAAAATGTAGGATTTTTATTTTTGATTTTTAATTTGTTATTTTTATACATTTTTATCACCATTTTATATTTTATTTATTTATATCATAAAATAAGGAATAAAAAGATATTTTTATTTTGTTTTTATTTTTTATATACAATAGTGAAATAAATACATATGTACATATATATACATGGTATATTTACAATGTGATTTTGGGTTTTTAATTTTGTGCTTTTTATTTTGTTTTTGTTTTAATGGTTTTTTTTATTTATTTACAACATAAAAAGTAGAATATATACAAATTTTATAAAAGTTAATTTTATTTATGTATAAGGTGAAATAAATATAAGTGTGGTTGTATGTACAAGGTGGATATATACATAAGTGACTCTTTTTATTTTCTTTTTAATTTTTCTATTTTTGTTTTGATTTTTATAATAAATATATACACAATATATACAAGTAATTTTATTCTATTTTTTAGAGGAAAATATTTTTATTTTATTTACAGGTATATTTACACACATGAGCCCCTATCTCCCTCTACTTTGGCTTTTATGCGGTCAGGCCCATGCTGAGCCCTCCCTTGGGATTAGCTCGCTCAATATTCATTCTAAATATTTTCTCTTTTTCCTTTTTGATCTTTATTCTTTTATTTTTGCACAAAAACATGCTAATTATTACTTTTTACACCATGCATGCTTTTGGTAATTATTTATATTTACAAATATATACATGCATTTGCAAAGGTTTTTGTAGCTAAAATATAAGAATAAAGAGCGATGAATGAGTACTCATCACATAGTGAGCGCACTATTCAGATGCTTGAGGATTTGCTTTGTACATGTACTTTGGAGTGGAAAGGTCCTGGAAGGACCATCTGCCTTTGGTTGAATTCATGTACAACAACAGATATCATTCCAGTATCGGCATGGCACCATCCAAAGTCCTATACGGGCGAAGATGCCTCACACCTCTCAGTTGCCGTGAGGTAGGCGATCATGCTCTTTACTCCATAGATCTCTTGGAGGAGACTGCGAGGACTGTTGATCTTGTGAGACAAATGCTTTTGACAGCACAAAGTCGCTAGAAGAGTTATGTAGACTGTCAGAGAAGAGATTTGGAGTTTCAGGTGGGAGATTGGGTATTTCTTCATGTATTCCCATGAAGGGAATATAGAGATTTGGTGTTCGTGGCAAGTTGGCGCCATGATACATTGGACAGTTTGAGATTCTATCTCGTGTGGGGAAGGTGGCTTATTGAATATTCCTTCCTCCACGCCTATCAACTACCCACGACGTCTTTTATGTATTCAACCTGAGGAATTATGTGCACGACCCGTGACATGTCATCAGCTATGAGAACCTTGACGTGGAACCATACTTGACATATGAGGAGAGGCCAGTAGAGATTCTTTACAGTGCTGTGAAGAAGCTTTGTAGCAAAGAAATTCCTTTGGTCATGGTGTTGTGGCACCGATATGGAGTCGAAGAGGCGACGTAGGATATCGAAGCAGACATGCGATCACGATACCCGTAGTTCTTCTCAGGTAATCATTAAAACAAGCCTATTTAATATTATATATATTGAAAGTATATGGCTTGTTTTCCTTTGAGATTTTTATGAGTTCAAAACCTTTTGAGGTTTTTATGGCCATAAAATCCAAACGAGACACATCATAACTTTGATTCGAGTCTCGAGGATGAGACTCCCTTTAAGGTTTTTATATTTGTGACAACTGGTTCCAATTAAAGCTGAACCTGACCTGATTAGGGTTCGTTTAGCCCAATAAAGTTATTAGTTAGTATTAAATAATCTAAATCGATTAATTGAATGTAAATCAAAAGTTGTTCAGGTGAAATCGACCAAAAGTCGTTCGCATCCTATTGCACGCTAGGGAAAAGCCGTGACGCGAATTCAGGAATCACGAAACATTGAGACTGTCATAAAATCTGTTTCGATGAAATAAGACAACGGAATTGACCGTTCGTCAATCGAAGATTGTTTGATATTTTTACAACAACAACAACAAATCCTTTTCCCACTTCAAGTAGGGTCGGCTACATGGATAGTTTGCCTCCATTCAGATCTATCTTGGGTCATTCTCTGGCTTAGATCCAAAAAACTAAGATCCCTGTGTATAGTCTCATTCCAACACTTCTTAGGCCTTCCACACCCTCTTTTAGCTGGCTCAGCATTCCAAATCTCACATCTCCTCACTAGTGCATCAGCTGACCACCTTTGGACATGGCCAAACCACCTTAAACGATTTTCTTGCATCTTATCTTCCTTTGGACATGGATTCGTGTCATCTGCTTTAGTCCCAAAATGCTACTAAGTGTAAGAACTACTGTTTTTAAAAGTGTTTTAATTTTATTTTATTTATGGATTTTTAACTTTTTTAGTTATCTTAAATTTATAAACTTTTATACATTTAATTTTGATAAAAATGGGACTTTTAAAATAAAATAAAAGAGAAAAATATAAGTAAAATATAAATAAAATGTTTTTTTTGTAATTTTTATATTTTTACAAGTTTTTTGGATACTTTTAAAAAAAATAAAATTATAAAACAATATAAAAAATGAAATTCAAAAAAGAAATTAAAGGAAAATATACTCAACTTGGAAAATAGATTTTGCTGCCAAAAATATTAAATAAAACTCAATAAACGTTTTCTTGTAATTTGACCCAAAAAGGAATCTAGGATGCCTTTTAATTTTTAAATTTGGTTTTATATGAAATTTTAGTGATTTTTAGGAACGTTTTTGATGTTTTTTCTCATTTTTCAAGATGGACACAATCTGGGGTGTAAACGGACCGAACCTGAGTGAACCTATATTTTTTAGGTTCAGTTCGTTTATTTAATCGAGCCTAAACTTGTGTTCATGTTCGGTTCATTTATTTTCAAACCGAATCCGAATCGAACCTCTTTTAAAACGAATCAAACCTAAGCGAATATCGAACTTAAGAATTCTCTAATAAGAGGGAGTGAAAATAGAAATGGAAATATATACATGTATTTACAGTTAGAATAAATTTTCATTTAGTTTTTTTCTTTATCTAACTCATCTTCATCTTTTGAAAAAATTAGATTAATAAGGATTCATCTCTTTGAAAAAAGTATAATTATAATATATTTTATATCTATTCAGATGGGGATAAGGAATAAGAATAATGCAAAGATATTCGATAAGTAATGTTTGTACTTGTTCTGTTGATTTGAAGATAAAGAAGGAAAAAGTACTAGACCATAGATTATAGATGTTGTAAACATGATGTGACTATTTATTTTTGGATAGTTTATACCAAGATAAAACCTAGTTATTCCGTAAATATCTAGTTATCTCTAGACAAAATTCACATACCCTGGGATAAAAACCACTCATCTCAAAATAAGTCCACTTGTACGGATAAGGATTTGTAAATATGTATATGTGTATGTTTATCGAGCTTTTAACGAATCGAACCTAAGCGAACCTATGATTTTGAGGTTCGGTTCGTTTATTTAATCGAGCCTAAACTTGTGTTCAGGTTCGGTTCGTTTATTTCCGACCTGAATCTAAATAGACTTTTAGCGAGCCGAACCTGAGCGAATATCGAACTTGAGAATTTTCTTACACCCCTAGACACAATACATCTAAGAGATGTTTGAATGTGTTGTAGATCTAAATGAGAGCCATCTACCCTACATCTTTCATAAACTTCTAAGCCAGAATAAATTAATAAAATACAATAAAAATATGAAATAATGCTTATGATTTTCTTAGTATGTAAACAATAAAATAAAATTCCAATAAAGAAAACCCTTGATATAGATCAGTCAAAGTGATATACATATTTTTAGATTTTCAAGATAATGTAAACTGTACTCATAATAGTTCAATTACACATAATTTTTCAAAAATTCTACAAGCAGCATGTGGTAATATTTTTCAAGTAATATTTTTCAACAAAATTTGCTATGGAGTTAGGTTTATAATATAAGTATAGCATATCACAAATTCATAGTAAAATGAAAATACAATAATTTATATGAATTATATAATGTAAATTAGCACAATTATTTTAAAAATTCATAATCAATAACGACGTATCAAAAGTTGATAAAGTTTTGAAATATGATAAAGCTTGAAGTTCTCCTCGTAACAAAATAGAGTTTCAAAAATATGAGCTAAATTATTAAAGATGAGGAGCATGAATTCCATAAGCATCAATGTAAAAACTTTAAAATGCATCAAGCTCAAAACAAATTACAATATCTTCTCTATTATTCTCAAAATAGCTGGGGTGTTCGCAAAAATTGATAAGGGCATGCATGCATCATGTCACTGATGTCGGTTGACTTTTTACTTGGGGGAACCATGTTACAAAATCAAAGAACATTGTGTATTCTTTCCCAAACTTTTTCTTACGTGCCTTCTGTACATGAGGTATTCTCTCAGAATCGGCAGTGAGATCGAACCTCCTAGATTTGATCGTGTGATTAGATGGGTTTCCCGTGGCAGAGAGATGATCGCTTATATAGCTCAAGCCAACGACTAGATTTCCTCTTGAATTGGTGGGAGCAATTGAAGAAGGAGGAGGGATCCAAGTTTGTTGCTCCTTGATCCATCCTTCTTCTTCCTTGTGACGAGCATGGATGAAGCTTCAATAATAGTGGCTCCAACATCGGCTCGATGTAGCAACTATTCATGGAGCACCTACAAGAAATTGAGGTGGTTTGAACACAGGTGTTCGATCAATGAGTTGCAAAAAACTAAGGGACGAGGAGTGTATGGAGATGCTCCTTGGGATAAAGGACAAAGCTAAAGGCGGTGAGGGATTGCGCAAGAAGATGGATAGTGAGACAATGCACCTTATGGTGTGTGCTTGTCGGGGTACATGTTGCGGACTCTATCAGTTGGCATGGATCACGAGGCTCGATAATAGTTGGAATCCTATTCTATGTATGCTCCCCTTATAGATATCACTTACTCTCTAACATAGGCATGTTGTGGCTTGGCTCACACCCTCATTGGAGTTGTCAACTTCATGAAGGAGAAGAGCTAGAGCTTGAGGTTTATAGGGTAGCGAATGAAAAATTGGAAAAATGGTAAACAATAGATTATTATTTCGGGAAAAGTTTCGAGGTATCGAGGGTGTCATGCATAAGGCATGGATGGTGGTAGTGATGGGGTTGTCAAAGTGGTTAATGGTCATCGGTATGTTTGAGGAAGATGGGTAGGTCAGGAGTTTGATGGGTTCTTGCACGGAGGGGGAGAGTATTGAGGTTGAGGCAATAAAAGAAGTTGTGAAGGAAAAAATAAAAAGGGAGGGGAATCGACCTGGGTCAACTCCTAATTTCGGTTGGATTGGGCCAATGGGAGAAGAGTCTAGTGGGAGATTGGATTTGGGAGACCACTCAAAGTGACACTTGTCACTTCCACAAATGTTACAGGAAGACAATAGGAAGAAAAGAGAAAATAAATGCTAGTGGTTTCAAATAAAAAAGGTATCGAAATAAAAATTGTATTAAATTAGAAGACCTACAACTTCTTAGAAGGGAGTTTCCAAAAAACTCTCAATTTGAGAGATACTGGAATAAAAAGGTAATTATAGGTATTTTGATCTACTTTTAAACTTTTCCATATTTATTTTCTTCTTAATAAGATACTTATATCATAATTTATAAAAATGGTACATTATAGAGGATTAACGCTTATATTTTTTATGGATATTCTTGATGCAAAAGATGAGCTACAGAAATGCAGAATGTTGTTGGTAGGTCAAATGTACCAAATTCATGAAATTCGCTTTTTTATTTTTTATTTTGTGATTTTGTTTTGTTTTATATTTTTGATATAGAAAAGATTATATAAGTAACGTACTAAAAGTGAAATCAAGAAAAAATATTTACAAATATGCTTTGTATAAATTGTACAACGTAAACATGCAGTTGTCAAACAGGTCCCAGTTTCGACTTTGCACAAATGAGCTCTCTCAACTCCAAAATATTTTTAGGATTTAGAATATTTAGTTTACAATTGATCTTGGTCTATTTGGATTTCATATGATTCAAATATAACATCATAATTTTCCACACATTTAGAATTAAGGTCTGAGTTTATTGTTTTTTAATGTACATTACTTATCTTTATATTTTTCTGCACATTTTTATTAAAATAACAAGAAAAATCAGCTGGACTTGTAAGTAAAAAGATAAAAATCCTAGAAACTTGTACCTACTTTTAGTATTTTATCATTTCGATGTATGTATTTTCGGGTTCCTTATTTTTCATATTATTCATTGATTCAACCAATGCCTACAACCTATCTCTAGGTGAGCATTGGATCTCGGCCTTAAGGCCTATTTCCTCTAATTTCTAGGATAGTATCTTCTCATATGCATCTTCTTCAGAACCTTCTAAGTGATAAAAAGAGAGTATATACATACTCAAAATTATACAAATGTGATTTTAATGCTTGAGTGAGTGTATTTATCAAGGAATTTGATTCAATTTTTAGCTATAAGGTAGATGAAATGTGATTTCATCAGTTATAATTAGGATGATCATATCCTAAGTATATGGATGGTTGGCTTCTCACTCTTTCCACTGCAAGAATCAGAGAGAAATGCGAGTAGAAATGTAGTCTATATTGGTCACCAGTTGATCCCTTAGTTGTTGTATACATTGCTTGCATCTACAATTTGATACAAGTCATGTGCTACTACATGGGGCGCCCCAATGATAAATGCGACCAATGCGAAGTCTTAATTTGGTCGATTACTGCAACCACGATGATCACTAATGCTCACATTCTAGCACTAATTGACTAATAATGTCACAAAATACGTCTTTACCGTAAAAAATGAACATTTCTGCTGCATTTCCTCATTCGTGCATATGCATCCCTATACTCACATCTTCGCCATGCTCTACCATTTACATTTACGCATGCATATCTGCAACATTCTCATTCAAACGTGCATTCAAAGGTGCATTCACATTTGCACATTGTAGTCATAGTGCATTCGCATAGATTCCTATGTAAATCGTAATAAGAATATTCGTACACATATGCATATCCAATGAAGTAACTAACGAAAACAACCATTGTTCATGCATTGATTGATAATTAAAATAAATTGATGGTGTAATTGTTCAATTACTAATAATCAAACACAATTTAACGCAAATAGAAACAAATATAGTTTGAACTACTTCCTTCATTTTCGCGCGATTCCCTTTCCGTTCTCTTTTCTCCTTTGAGTTGTTTTTTCCTCTCTCTCCGTGTCTCTCTTAAGGATCATGACTTCACAGCGTACCTCTCTGCACGAAGTGTCCTCTTCCTCTTCTTCCTCATCATTGTTACTTTCATCTCATCATTGATGAAATCCTTATTTGCGACTTTTTGTTATGCCCTCTAATTTCAATTAGACTATACAATCTGTTACCTTACATCAACTAACCGAACCTCTATATTTTTTATTTTTCTCCCTATGCTACACATTACATTCACTAGTTCTTGAATACGCTGTGACATTTGGGCAAATTGAGGCAGATCAATAATGATCCCCAGTGACGGTATGTACTATGAGGGTGTCAGACCATAAATAATCATAGATCTTGAATAGCTGCAACTAGAGTTCGATGAGATTCTTGGATGGTGATGACCATGAAATCCATGATCCGGGTAAAGGTAAAACTATGGGTCGTTGTGACCCGAATCTCGGAGACCGATCAACAAGAAAAATAGACCACCAAAATAAAATAATCAGTAAAAAAGCCGAATAGTGGTCTCGCTATTTATTTAACCTGGTATAGCAACCAAGGTCGAATACAAGGAGCACGGGTTGGCACGAGGCCTACGAAGTAGTCTAAAAATCAAAAATAAAGAAAAATAATATTTTTGGTAAATTTTATGATTTTTTAATTTTTTTGTATTTTTAATTATGAAGAAAATGTCGAAAAAGGCAAAAAGAGCTCAATCAACAATTTATTTAACAACACAAATCAAGCCAGAAAATTATAAAATTTTGGGTTTTATATTTTTAAGTATTTTTGGTAATTTTCTTAGTTTTTTACATTTTTTGTTAATTTTATAAAAATGAAAGAAGGCAAAAAAATTGAAATCAATGTGCAGCCAGATTTGAAAGGTTATTTAAAAATATATAAATAACCTCTAAAAATCTGGAGACAATTTTATATGAAACTACCTATTAAAACTAAGCTACATGAAAAGAAATTGCAAGTTTTTGATTTTTTTAGAATTTTTAATAATTTTTATTAGGTTTTTAGGGTTTTTTTAATTTTTAGGTGTTTTATAAATCCAAATCAACCAAAAAATAGATTGAAGCAAGTAAACACTAAAACAAACAGTAGCTAATTTTTCTAGAATTGGGGGGGTTAATATTTTTAGTTGATTTTATAATTCAAACAGTAGCAAAAACAAGGGTTTTTGAATTTTTAAAAATAGAAAAACAACTAAAAAATGTTTCAAAAAATTATTGAAATTTTTGCACAGTGGTGGAGCCACTTATCCAAATTTCAGAAGATTTGGAGTTAATTTGATATTTTATTCAACCAATAGAAAGGGCATAGCACACAGGGACCAAAGTGTAATTTCAGATAAGTTATCACCCAATAAATAACACGTATAAAAAGGCAGGGCGAAACTTGCAAGAAGCCCAGAAGGGCACGGGGCATGCACGTGATTTACAAACACAAGGGCATATCTGTCATTCCTATTTATAAAAATGTAAACAATGACAGCTCAAAACTCTAGGATAAAACATGCAAATGTTCCATGAGTCACGTGTCGATGCACGTGCTCCACATACAGGGGGACCAGAATGCAATATCTGAAAACTCTAAGGTCCAAGATGCAAATATTCCAAAATAAAAACAACTACACTTAATATTTACAAGACTAAACTATAAATGTGAAAGGAAGAGGGGCCTAAGTAATATTTACCCCTTTATTAATATCCAACGACTGAGGGGCGTCCTCTTCAGATCTGACGGTCGTGACGCATGGGATCCCTTCAGCGATGGACGCTCTGGATGAGTCCCTCAAATGATCTAACGGTTGCTAGCTCTCCATAGATGATCAGCTTGAATAGACTTGGAGGAGGAAGCTCAATGGATGGCTCTGGAGGTTCCTCGAAGAACAGCTCGCCGACAACTTTCGCCGAGCCAATACGCGCGATAGGAACCTCCTCGGATGCAGCTGAGATGGGGGAATGGAAGCTGGAGGTGATCCGCAGCTAGTGGTATACTTCGATGGGGCCGGGAGGACCTGGAAGGTCCCCGGCGACGACGAGTACCACGAGCACCTGTGCGCCGATGTTAGAACCTCCAGATGGGGTCCTTATACCTTGATACCTGCACAGGAAGCAAGAGGGGTCGAGGGCAAACTGCCTCGACCCGGTGAAGTGCGAAATGGGTGAGCGAGGGAGTCGGGGCGTGGGTCTCTGGCGAGCGGCGACAGAGGAGACCCGGGTTTCTTGTTCTGTGGCAAACCAGGATGATCGGATGGGTGAAGAAGGTGCGGAGGAGTCTCGTGAAGATGTAGGGATGGTCGGATGGTGAAATGAGTAGTCAGATGATTGGGGTCCGGCCGGCGAAGGCCGGCGGCGCTAAACCTAAAGATCGGGATTAAAGCGAAACTATGGGCTAAAGGGACTACCTGACGGTCGAGAGCGTCTGTGCTGGAGGTCAGCTACCTCCTGGGATCCTCGCCTCGATAGAGCGACGCCTCCAGAGGCTCGAGCTCGTCGATGGCGGAGCACGGCGGCGATGACCGCCGAATCTGAGGCTACAACGTCTCCTTCCTTGCTGCAACACCCCCTCGGGCTTGCTGTCACTCAAGGCAAGAGAGTGGAGGTCCTGGGAGTCGAAGACGGAGGCCAAAGATGAGTGGAATTGTGGCTGGAGGTGAGGCTATATACTGGTAGGGGTCCGGGAAGATGGGAGTCGGGCGCGCAATCCGATGCACGGATCCCTAGAGAGAAGATCGGGCGTGCGTCATGGATCATGGAGCTACAATCAGAGCCCGGGGTTTAAGGAAATGGGAGGTGGATAACGTCAGGATAAATCGGAGAAATCAGGTCGGCGTGAAGATCCGCGAGGGAGGTGGTCCTGGGGGTGGAGCTGATCGGGGGTCAACATCCCCCGTGGATCAATCAGAATGTGGCATTTGAAAAATATTTAAAAATTAAAAAATAAAAAAAGACTTTATTTCAAAATATTTTCAAAATAAAAATGTTTATTTATTTTCAAAGTATTTTTTAGTGATTTTTGTTTATTTTTTTGGAAAAATAAGTTATGTATATACATGCTATATTATTATATATAGGTATAAATATCTATGTCTTTATTATCTTTATTTTTATTACTTTATTTTTGTACAATTATCCCAATTTTATATTTTATTTATTTAAAACATAAATTTTAGGATATAGAATAATTTTTAATTTATTTTTATTATTTATTTACAAGGGTAAAATAAACAAGTCCTTTATTCTTATATACATGGTATATGTACACTGAAGAGAGAGAAATTATTTATTTTTGTTTTTATTTTATTTTTCTCATTTTTAATTTATTTTTCTAAATATATACAAATTGTGAGAAACACACATATATTTTTTTTGGAAAATAGCATATATACACCAAGAAGGAAATTTGTACAATGATGAATGACCCTATCTCTCTCTACTTATTTTATTTTGCGGTCAGGCCCATATTGGGCCCTCCCTTGGGTTCAGGTCACTCAATATTTATTCTAAACATTTTCCTCTTTTTTCTTTATTTCTTTATTCTTATATTTTTGCAAAAAAACCTGCTAATTATTGCTATTTACACAATGCATGCAACTTGGTAAATTATTATATTTACAAACATATACATGGTGTTTTGTAAAGATTTTTAGCTAAAATAAAAGAATAAAGAGTGATGAATGAGGATTCATCACCCCCCTATACTTTACTTTTGCTAGTCCCTTAGCAAACACTTATTTGAAAAAAAAGTGAAAAATAGAAAAAGAAAAAGAAAAAGAAAAAGAAAAAGAGGGGAAAGATGAATAAATGTTGATTATTAAACTTGTCTTCATTAAATTTAAGTATGGAGCTCACTCAGGTCTTTGGATTATTAATGTGTCGGAACCTTAGACTTAGGTTTAAAACTTAACAGCCTCTAAGTTCCACTAATCTATAGTCAAGACTCCTCAACAATCCAGATCAGAACAAGTCTACATACACAAACCCTGAAGACCATGAATCTTTTCTTGTACTGTGTAAGTAAGGTATAGCTCTCCACCTCAGAAGTAGCAAAGTGACAACCCTCACCAACAAGGTAACTCTAATACCCTAGTCTGGAAACTCTCTCCTCGAGGAGCGGGGTATTCCCTTCTAAGTTCAAGTTCAACCGGCTCAAGAAGAGGAGGAAGAAGAGAATGGACCATGGCCCGTGTAGCCATGTATCCTTGGGAGCTTAACCAGTGTAGCTAAGTCTCCCTGCTGCAAGCTTCATAAGATGGAACATGGATACCATAAGCTTTACTTTATTGCACTATATACACTCCGGTGGAATTATCATTTTCTCTCAGACCGACCACTTTTTTTGAGTTATTTTCTTTTTGCATTTTTTTGATGTGCATATTTACAACATATCTACAAAGTGCAGCATATATACATAAGGAGTTTTTCCTCTTGAGACAGTAGACTATCCCTCTTTTGAAGCATTATTGCAACCCACAACTCCTGTCGTTAGACCTCACGGCTACCAGACCAAGTTGAGACACACTTCCATCACTATAAGAAGAAGAGAGGTTCCGCCTAGAAGTACTACCCTCATATGCTACACCAAGTCAAAGAAGACTGTCTTCTCACCTCATCCGTGGAGAGCTCGGTGTAAAGTGCTGGTCCAAGTAAAGCCATTGTCTGTAAGAGTCACGTGTGTGTTGTTAAGTGCTCTACTTAGGATCATCGAGATGATATATGATCATAGCCTAGTGGACTCAAAGAATTAAGTCACCATGGACCTGAAAAGTCTCAACACTAAGCCCTCTAAGGTTCCTCTTAGAATTAGGTGGATTAAGATCTTAACCAAGCTCCATTTTTCAATTTAATTCTAGGATAGTTTAAATGTCAACTATGATTCGGGAAAAACTATACAAATATTTACAAAGATGCAATTTACAAAACTTTTACAAATGTGCAAAATTTTTGAAAAATGTTTGAAAAACATGGATGTATGCATGAATGCAAGTTTTGCAAAAACATTTATACACATTTACACAAGATTTTTGCACACTTTTGTTTTTCAAAACATTTTACAAAAATTTTGTACTATATACATAATTTTGATATGAAAATATTTACAAACTATTTACACAAAAGATTTTTACAAACATTTTTACAAAAATAATTTTGTACAACTAGCTATGTATGTGCAATAAAAGAATTTTATTTACAAGGAATATTTTTTAATTTTTATGGATTTTAAGGTTTTTAGCCATTTTTATTTATTAACACACTCACACAAAGTACGAGTTATGGCTAAAGTATATATGAAATATATACGACACCCCCTATACTTAGCTGGAACGATGTCCTCAGAGTGAATCAAGAGCGATGAAGAAGACATAACTCGTGCTTAGTATAGGGAAGTGAAAAGGAAGGCTATATACAAAGACGAATGAAAGAATAGAAATGGAAGAAGAAACTCGCGGTTTCCCCCTAAGTATATCAGGTTGTACACAAAGGGAAATCCGAGTGAGAATGTACATGGTCTACCTCCCCTATACTTAGGGTAAAATATCCCTAAGTATAGGCAGCAAAACAGAGATAGAAACGAATCAAAAGGAACTAAAAAGTCCCACACCCCCCTATACTTAGGGTAAAGTGCACCCTAAGTATAACATAATCAAAGATGCTAGGGTGTTGGACTGAAGAATAGTGTGATATGGACAACTGGATCTATACAAGTCGGGAGAACAGTGATAATCAGGCGTGAGATGCAATAGATGTGAGTCAAGAGACCACATCTCACGCAAAGTGAATAGGGGCAACGTCAACGACCAGCGGCTCATGATCTAGATATGGTTTGAGATGCTGCCAATTAACACGAAAGGTACTCTCAGAAGACAACTCAGATATATCAATACTCCCATTGTCGTGTACCTTTCTGACCAGATAGGGTCCCTTCCATTTGCTCTGCAGCTTCCCTGGAAATAATCTCAACCTGGCATCGAACAACCATACTCACTGTCCTTGCTTAAACTGCTTGTGGCTAATATGAGAATCATGCCACTCCTTCACTCTCTCCTTGTACTGAAGGCTGCTCGAAAAGGCTGCATTATGTAGCTCCTCCAGGGCTGCTAACTCTACCCTCCTCTGATCTCCTATACTCACTGGATCCATAAGAATATCTGTGACTGCCCAAAGTGACCTATGTCTCATCTCAACAAGTAAATGGAAGGGCTTGCCATAAATGTGGTGAAAGGGAGATGTACCCAAAGGCGTCTTGAAGGACGTCCGATATGCCCACAAGACCGAGTCCAAAAGCTATGATCAATCCATTCGGTCAGGGCGGACGACCTTCTGCAGAATAGTCTTGATCTCCCTGATCGACACTTCAGCAAGACCATTGGTCTGAGGATGGTACGGTATGGCTACTCGATGGTCTATGCTGAACTCGCTAGCAAGGGCCTTTACCTTGTCGTTGATGAAATGAGACCCCCCATCAGATATCAAAACTCTAGGAACCCCGAACCGTGAAATGATATTCTTCCTCAAAAATCTGCAAACAGTCCTAGCATCTGCGGTTCAGGCGGGGATGGCCTCAACCCAACGACTCACATAGTCAACGACCAACAGAATGTACTCGTATCCATGACTCTTAGGGAATGGACCCATGAAATCGATGCCCCATGCATCAAAAACCTCACAGAAGTGAATGGGCTGCATCGGCATCATATCACGCTATCCACAAGTGCCCATCCTCTGAGACTCAGTACACCTCTTCACGAACTCATCAGAGTCCTTGAAGAGAGTAGGCCACCATAGGCTGGATTGGAGCACTTTCTGTGCCGTTCTCCTCCCAGAGTGATATCCTCCTGCCTCAAGCTTGTGGCAGTAAGTGAGGACGCTGTGGTGCTCCTCCTGAGGAATACACCTACGCCAGACGCTATCCCCTCCTTCATGATAAAGGACGAGATCCTCCCAATGGTAGAACTTGGCCTTCGCGAGGAAGGTCTCAAGTCACTGCCTGGGCCAATCTTGTGGAACTTTCTTGGCAACAAGAAAGTTCACAATATCGGCATACCACGAGAAAGAGGTGATAGCAAGGATCGCCTCATCTGGGAAGGTCTCACAAATAGGCTCGATCTGCTCAGAATCCTCAAGAAACTCCAATTGGGAGAGATGATCTGCCACCACATTCTTGACTCCAGGATTATCCTTAATCTCTATGTTAAACTCCTGTAGTAGAAGGATCCATCTGGTTAATCTGGCTTTGGCATCCTTCTTTGCCATGAGGTACCTGATGGCGGTATGATTAGTGAAGATGGTCACTCTAGATCCAATGATGTAAGATCTGAACTTATCTAGGGTGAAAACTACGGCTAGTATCTCCTTCTCAGTGACAGTGTAGTTCCGCTGAGCGGCATCCAAAGTCCGGCTAGCGTAGTGAATAACAAAGGGGACTCCATCCCTCCTCTATCCCAGCACGGCCCCTACGGCAAAATCGGAGGCATCCCTCATGATCTCAAATTGGAGAGATCAATCTGGCAGTTGGAGGACAGGAGCCTCTATAACTAGACTCCTGAGAGTCTAAAATGACACTAGACACTTATCATCCACAATGAACTCTGTGTCTTTCGTCAGTAGATTAGTCAACGGTTGGGCAATCCTGCTGAAATCATGAATGAATCGTCAGTAGAAATCGATGTGCCCCAGAAACCGTAACTGCCACAAGTTGGATGGTGGATTGAGTTTCCTAATGATATCCACCTTGGTCGGATCAACCTCCATGCCCCTGTTGGAGATGATATGGCCAAGCACCATCCCTTGAGTCACCATGAAGTGACTCTTCTCCCATTAAAGCACCAGGTGTACCTCAATGCATCGCTGGAGGACTCGATCTAGGCAGTCAAGACAAGAATCGAATCCATCGCCATAGACCGAAAAGTCGTCCATGAAGACCTCCAAGCACTCCCCCACCATGTCCGAAAAGATGGAAAACATCCACCTCTGGAATGTTGCCGGAATGTTGCACAATCCAAAGGGCATCCGTCTGAAAGCATATGTCCCAAAGGGACAAGTGAAGGTAGTCTTGTTCTGGTCCTCGGGCGCAATGGCCACCTGATTGTATCCGGAGTACCCGTCCAAGAATAGTAATGTCTCTTCCTGCCAGCCTCTCTATAATCTGATTAATAAAAGGTAGTGGGAAATGATCCTTCTTGGTGGCTAGGTTCAATCGTCTGTAGTCCACACAGACCTGCCAAGAAGTGGGTACCCGGGTAGCGATCTCCTCTCCAGACTCACTAACAACTGTGGTGATGCCTGTCTTCTTGGGCACCACATGCAATGGACTGACCCACTTGGAGTCGGAGATGGGGTAGATAAAATCGGCGCTCCACCATTTTGAGATCTCCTTCATGACCACATCTCGAAGGTTCGAGTTCAGTCGCTGTTGGAACTCACGCAACGGTTTCGCGTCCTCCTCGAGATAGATATGGTGGGAGCATAGGGCCGGACTTATCCCCTGCAGATGTGTTACGCTCCATCCAATCGCCTTGCGGTTCTTTTCAAGAACCCCCATCAGACGGTATTCATGCTCTCCAGTCAAAGCCGCTGAGATAATGACTGGGTACATCTCATGCTCACCCGCAAGGAACCTATACTTCAGCGATGATGGTAACGACTTCAGCTCTGGACAACTCGGTGCGACAGATCTGGCCTCTGAAAAGTCTGAGTGAATGCGACCAAATCGGCATGAGAGAATGAGAACTATCGCTCATAATCTGAATCTGGCGAAGGCTGCTCTGCTGATATCTCTCTACTCTGTGCAGGATCAGTCTCCACCCTAGCTGTAGGCTCTGTGGAAGTCAGAAAAGGTATCAAATCATCAAAATATGCCCAGTCTATATCTGACTCCGAGGGATGTATCAGAATCACAAGAAAAATATGCCTCACGATCGGTAACCGGCTCTGCTGCCTGAGATGTATCCTAGACTAGGAATGCGCTCTCCAAGATCTCCTCTGCTGGCATCTGTGCATCAACGAACTCTGAAGGTGAGAGGATGGCTTGTGCTGTTGGATCAGCCCAAACTCCCTCGTCATCTGTAATCATAAAATCGCAGTCCTGGTGGATGTCTCGCCCTGCCTCTGTCATCTGCTCTGAATCTGATGGTGGCTCGGAGCACGCTGAATCTCTGGCTCTAGTCTCCTCGAACATCTCTATTTGTATACTCTCGCCCTCGACGTGAAATTACACCTTCCCGCTATCATGATCAGACACTGCCTTGGCTGTGGCCAAGAACGGGCATCCTAAAATGATGGGGGTATCGGTCACGGACTCAGGGATCTCCATGTCCAACATAATGAAGTCCACGGGGAATTTCAGGCCCTGAATCGTGACGACAACGTCCTTCAGCAACCCCTTCGGCCTCTTGACAGATCGATCAGCAAACTGAAGGACCGTCCTGCTCTGTCGTAGAGGGCCTAGCTCGAAGCGGTCGAGCAAGGCTGCCGGAAGTAGGTTGATCGAAGACTCGCTGTCTAATAGAGTATGATCGAACCTCTGCTCATGAATATGGCATTTGACATACAAGTTTTCTGCATCTGGCCTCTTGGCTGGCAGACGGTCATGGATCGCAAAGCAAGTGGCGCGAGTGAGCACATGGATCTCTGACTGGTGGTTCCGCCTCTTCCTCCGAAATGTGGTCCTGTCTCTGAGTGATCTCTGGAAGAGAGGTATGTGCTCCAAGGCCTCCTGTAGAGTTAGCTGTATCTGAAATCATGTGCTGGATGAACTCTAACTGATGGGACTTTTTTGGGTTTTCTTTTTTATGCCCCTTAGCCAAGTAGAGTGCTCGGGGAAAGGGGACAGCTGGGTCCTTCTCAGATGAAGGACTAGGATCGGGTCTGGGCTACTCAAGCACGACAGAATCCACACAAACATCATCAATCAACACAGGTGGATCGGAAAATAACAAACCCTTTCCTTTATTTGCAGAAATGTCCTGAGGTACATGAATAGCAGGAAAAACAACAGGACTAGCAGTAGAACTGGAAATGGTGGCCTTAGCACCACCCTCAGCATCAGGACTCACGGCATCAGTACCGCGCTCTGGCTCGGTAACTGGTCTGGTGGCATCAGTACCACCTCCTCCATCTGGTGAAATGACAGCCTCAGTACCGTTGGCTTGATCAACATCTGCGGTGGCATCAGCACCACCGTCATCATCATGCTCATGAGCGGCATCAGCACCGCTCTCCCCCTCATCTAGCGCTCCTGGAGTGGCGTGAGGTCGTCACTCAGATAAGGCACCGCCTGCTGGCATCCTACCGCTCCTAAGTGTAACAAAGTCAGCATCAAACAGATATGCAGAAATATCACCAAGGAAATCACTAGGAGTGGTGGTCTTTGTGAACTCTACTTGCTCAAACTTCCTCTTGAGGTTGTTCGGGTTCGGCTCTATCTGTGCAGGAATGGCGGCCTTTCCCTTTACTATCTCTCTCATCTTCTGTCGAAACTCGTCCATCTCCTGTCGGAATGTGGCCTGCTGCACGGACATGAGGCGTGCTAACTCATCTAAGGCAGGTTCTCATAGGAGGGCCCCTGAGAACCTGACGGGTGTCCTCACTGGTAATGAGGCTGCTGCTGGTGAGAGGGATAAGAAGGGTATTGCGAGTGATACTGCTGCTGAGGCTGCTGCTGCCTCCAAGACTGTCCCTGCTGATAGGGACGAGGACCATACTACTCTCTCGGGTAGGATGGATGCTGGTGTGCTAGGAACTGGTGCTGCTAGTGCTGCTCATGCTGCTGGCCGTACTAGCCACCCTGAACTAGTGGCTGCTGCTGGGAACTGGTGCCTCCAGCCGACCAGTGGGATCCGGGATGGTCTCGTCGGATACCGGGCTAGGGTTGGTCATACCATATCCCGTTGACATCCATCAATGGCTCCTGCTCATAGGTGGGTGGGGGAGTACTGCCAGGTGTTGGTCAGGCTGTACACCACCATCTGGCTGTCTTGAGATGGTGGCGGCTGAAGGTACTGCTGCTGCGGCTACTGTTGGTAGTGCTCCGCCTGGACATGGTGAACCTGTCTGTATTTGGCGGAGGGCTGGGTACTGCTGCTGTTGCTGCCTGGGTCTGCCCGTGACCTAAGACGGGGCTGAGAAGCCATCTGTGCCTCCTGGAGCTACATGATCCGTGTCTTTAGGTCACTCAGCATCTGTGCCATCTGATCGATCTGCGTCATGCCCTGGCACTGCTTCTTCTCAATCAACTCGATCCGGTCCAGATTCTCGCTGATGATACCCATGTCAGTGGCTGTCGACTCAGCCTTTGCTGCTACCGTTGACGGAGTAGAGAGATCGACATCGACCCGTGCTATCCTCTGAAACTGCACGGCCTGTGGCTAGGGGCGTCCCTGAGTGTAGAGTCAGGTCTGGGACATCACTGTATAGTTCTTGGCCATCTCCTCATAGATGGCCCAGACCTGATCCTCATCCTTGGTGAAGTAGGAACTGCCACATGATGCATTCACCAACCCCTACAGCTCTGATGTAAGCCCGCAAAAGAAGCTTTGAACTAGGTTCGGCTTCGAGATGTCATGGTGCGGGCATCTATCTGTAAGCTCTCTGAACCTCTCCCATGCCTCATGGAATTGCTTATTGGGGAGCATGGAGAAGTTGCTGATCAATGCCCTCGCTTCATTCGTCTGCCCGAGTGGGTAGTACTCGTTCAAGTACTCGGTGCGGAGCTGCTCCTAGGTGGTAACAAATCTTCCTAGATGCTTCAACCAGTTGGCTGCTCTGTCTACGAGGGAGAATGAAAAAGCAATCATCCGAATGGTGTCCTCGTCCGCCTGCCGATCGTGGACGGTGCTTCAGATCATCTTGAACTCCTGGAGATGAAGGTGTGGCTCCTCGGTGGCGAGTCCGTGAAAGCGGGGAAACAACTGAATGGTCTGCGGTGGGAACATGAAGTCCCCCTCTATGGCTGGCAACACGATCCATCTGTGGGTTAGAGCTGCACGAGGGTTGTGCAACTCTCTCATAGGACGGGCTCCTGCTGCTGGTTGAGCTGGCTGTACTGGCTGCTCTCCCTGAGGTATGTCCTCTGGTCTACCGGGTCTACGCTGCTTGCGATCGGCTCTCATACGCTCCATCTCCCGGCGCATCTCTACCATGAAAGCTCCCTGATCTGTTGTTGCATCGTCTCGAGGGAAGCTATCAAGGTGTTGTTGATCGCACCCTGGTCCAATACGTATGTCTGCTCGGGCCTCGGGCCACCGGTGCGGTCCTAACTGATGCCGGCCATGGTCTCTACAAAGGCAAAATACCCAAGCTCAGTTGCTGAAATATCATCTGACTGCTGCTTTCTCCGATTAGGCACCTCAAGACTATCAGAAGAAAGGTGGTCGGGGGGGAGGATGGAAGCGAACTCGGGCTCGGAGAGCGGGTCTCGGCTCTCGCGAGCCAACCTAGATGAACATGCCGGAGTGCTCGTAAGTGGTGCAGCCAGATGCTGCCCAAGGGACTTCCGACCCATCATCTTGATCGTGGTGAGTCAGGCGGATGGGATCTGGAAAGCAAACAGGATGGTCAAGCAAACCTCGAATTCACCAACGCAACGCGAGCTGATGACCGTAAGAGTTCGGTCTTTTATCTTGTCTTTTTTTTGGTGATAAAACAGTCTAACAGAGCGATTAAGCGAGCTATTGGGAATCCAACGCCCTCAAGAGACTGTCCCGATCCCGAACTAGATCTTTCACAGCCAGTACAAGCTGCGGACCGTTTACCGGCTACCTGATCGGCTCGCTCTGTTAAGGATATCGCGGCCCGCTTTACCGGAGACCGGAGCGATCCTCACTGGAGAATGACTAGCCCAGAAGCAGTAGTCTGAAGAGGGGTCAGATATGGCTCTACCTAGGGTGCGGGTCACTCTCTCGCTCAATCAAACCATCCAATGTGGGGGTTACTATCCCAATATAAGATTTTTTTTGTGAGATGATTTTTAGGTCCAATTTGCTTTAGCAGTCATAATTTTATGTTTTTTTAGGTATTTTTCAAATAAAATAAACGCCTAACGAATTTTTCGATTCTCCTGATTTTATTAAGTCCAGAAATCGGGGGGAGAAGACGAAAAAACCAATGCGTGAAGAAATCAATGATGCATGCAGAGTAAGAGATGCGTACTTGACTCCAACAGTCTACATGCAAGGTGATCCGTGCATAAAAGTAAAGATAGTAATAAAACTACCTATATGATGTAGCGAAGAAAGCAGCCTTAACAAGAATTTCTACACGGAGAGAACGATAGCTAATGGGTCAATGGGAGGGGTCGGGGTCCGGTCTCTGATGCCGATTGGTGTCCGCCACAACAGATCCTGCCAGCGCCGTATACGGCCTCTAGCGGCACGTGACCCCTCGAGTGACCAGGTTAGCTTTTTCTTTATTAATTATTATTTAGGCCCAATTAGACGGTCTATAGGAACATGCAATCTAATTAGGCTGGGGTCCTAATCAATTACGTCGCAAGCACAAAAATTCCTAATCTAAGGCCAAATATCGAGAAACAAAATAAAAAGAAAAGCCGCAAAAACAAAACCGCAAAAAAATCGATGGGGTCCCTCGAGCACACCGGTGCTCGGCAAAACAGACCTCGGCAATCCACATGTCTGAAAGTATCTTCGAGTCCCTGTATTATTACAATAACAAGATCTTACTGAAAAATAAACTAACTAAACTAATCTATCCTCTCCTCTCTCCTGCTTGACTCCTCGCGCTCTCCTACGGCTCTACGAATAAAAGAGCCACCTCCGACTTCCGCGGTTGCTTCGGCTTTCCGAAGAAAGCCGCCTCGATCCTCGGACCCTCGTAAGAAAGTGAAACAGAAGAGTATCAGACACAATTATTATAATAATGCAAATAAGATAAAATAAAAGAAAATATACGCAAAAATGGAAATAAACAAATAAAATAAAAACACACAAAAACAAAATAAAAGAAGTAAAAAATAAAATAAAAATTAAATAAAAATAAAAAGCCACGGAAAAGCCGCGAAAGAAATCAAAGATCGCGAAAACAAAAACGACTACTAAGCAGTGCTCCCCGACAACATCGCCATTCTGATGCTCGTGAAATCCAAGATCCAGGTAAAGGTAAAACTATGGGTCGTTGCGACCCGAATCTCAGAGACCGGTCAACAAGAAAAATAGACCACCAAAATAAAATAATCAGTCAAAAAGCGGAATAGTGGTCTCGCTATTTATTTAACCTGGTATAGCGACCAGGGTCGAACACAAGGAGCACGGGTTGGCACGAGGCCTATGAAGTAGTCTAAAAATAAAAAATAAAGAAAAATAATATTTTTGGTGGATTTTATGATTTTTTAATTTTTTTGTATTTTTAATTATGAAGAAAATGTAGGAAAAGGCAAAAAGAGCTCAATCAACAATTTATTTAACAACACAAATCAAGCCAGAAAATTATAATAAAAATATTTTTGGATTTTATATTTTTTAAGTGTTTTTGGTAATTTTCTCAGATTTTTATATTTTTTTTGTTAATTTTATAAAAATGAAAGAAGGCAAAAAACTGAAATCAATGTGCAGTCAGATTTGAAAGGTTATTTAAAAATACATAAATAACCTCTAAAAATCTGGAGACAATTTTATATCAAACTACAAATAAAAACTAAGCTATAGGAAAAGCAATTGCAAATTTTTGAATTTTTTAGAATTTTTAAAATTTTTTATAAGGTTTTTAGGGTTTTTTAATTTTTAGGTGTTTTATAAATCCAAATCAAGCGAAAACTGGGCTGAAGCAAGCAAACAATAAAACAAAAAGTAGCTATTTTTTTAGAATTTGGGGGGGTTAATATTTTTAGTTGGTTTTATAATTCAAAAGTAGCAAAAACAAGGGTTTTTTAATTTTTAAAAATAAAAAAAAACAACTAAAAAATGTTCCAAAAAATTATTGAAATTTTTACATAGTAGCAGGAGCCATGTATCCAAATTTCAGAAGATTTGGAGTTAATTTGATATTTTATTCAACCAATAGAAAGGGCACAGCACACAGGGACCAAAGTGCAATTTCAGAAAAGTTATCACCCAATAAATAACATGTATAAAAAGGCAGGGCGAAACTTGCAAAGAGCCCAGAAGGGCACGAGGCATGCACGTGATTCACAAACACAAGGGCATATCTGTCATTCCTATTTATAAAAATGTAAATAATGACAGCTCAAAACTCTAGGATAAAACATGCACATGTTCCATGAGTCACGTGTCGATGCACGTGCTCCACATACAGGGGACCGGAATGCAATATCTGAAAACTCTATGGTCCAAGATGCAAATATTCCAAAATAAAAACAACTACACTTAATATTTACAGGACTAAACCATAAATGCGAAAGGAAGAGGGGCCTAAGTGATATTTACCCCTTTATTAAGATCCAGCAGTTGAGGGGCGTCCTCTTCAGATCTGACGGTCGTGACGCGTGGGACCCCTTTAGCGATGGATGCTCTGGATGAGTTCCTCAAATGATCGAAGGGTTGCTAGCTCTCCATAGAAGATTGGCTTGGATAGACCTGGGGGAGGAGGCTCAATCGGACGGCTCTGGAGGTTCCTCAAAGAACAGCTTGCCGGCGACTTTCGCCAAGCCAATACGCACGATCGGAACCTCCTCGGATGCTGCTGAGATGGGGGAATGGAAGTTGGAGGTGATCCGCAGCTAGTGGTATACTCCGATGGGGCCGGGAGGACCTGGAAGGTCCCCAGCGACGACGAGTACCTGGAGCACCTGTGCGTCGATGTTAGAACCTCCAGATGAGGTCCTTATGCCTTGATACCTGCACAGGAAGCAAGAAGGGCGGAATGGGTGAATGAAGGAGTCGGGGCGTGGGTCTCCGGCGAGCGGCGGCGAAGGAGACCCGGGTTTCCTGTTCCATGGCGAACTAGGATGATCAGATGGGTGAAGAAGGTGCGGAGGAGTCTCGTGAAGATGTAGGGATGGTCGGATGGCGAAATGAGTGGTCGGATGATCGGGAATCAACCGGCGAAGGCCGGCGACGCTAAACCTAAAGATCGGGATTAAAGAGAAACTATCGGCTAAAGGGACTACTTGACGGTCGAGAGCGTTTGTGCTGGAGGTCAGCTACCTCCTGGGATCCTCGCCTCGATGGAGTGACACCTCCAGAGGATCGAGCTCACTAATGGCGGAGTGCGGCAGCGATGACCGCCGGATCTGAGGCTACAACGTCTCCTTCCTCACTGCAACACCCCCTCGGGCTTGCTGTCATTCAAGGCAAGAGAGTGGAGGTCCTCGGAGTCGACGACGGAGGCCAAAGATGAGTGGAATTGCAGCTGGAGGTGAGACTATATACTAGTAGGGGTCCGGGAAGATGGGAGTCAAGCGCGCAATCCGATGCACGGACCCCTAGAGAGAAGATCGGGCGTGCGTCATGGATCATGGAGCTACAATCGGAGCCCGGGGTTTAAGGAAATGGGAGGCGGATCACGTCAGGATAAATCGGAGAAATCGGTTCGGCGTGAAGATCCACGAGGGAGGTGGTCCTGGGGGGGGGGGAGTTGACCGAGGGTCAACATCCCCCGTGGACCAATCAGAATGCGACATTTGGAAAATATTTGAAAATTCAAAATAAAATAGAAGAAGACTTTTTTCAAAATATTTTCAAAATAAAAAATGTTTATTTATTTTCAAAGTATTTTTTAGTGATTTTTATTTATTTTTTTGGAAAAATAAATTATGTAGATACATGCTATATTAATATATACAGGTATAAATACCTATGTATTTTTATTTATATTTTTATTATTTTATTTTGTACAATTATCCCAATTTTTAATTTTATTTATTTACAACATAAATTTTAGGATATAAAATAATTTTTAATTTATTTTTATTATTTATTTACAAGGGTAAAAAATAAGTCTTTTATTCTTATATACATGGTATATGTACACTGAAGAGAGAGAAATTATTTATTTTTGTTTTTATTTTATTTTTCTCATTTTTATTTTATTTTTATAAATATATACAAATTGTGAGAAACACATATATTTTTTTATTTTTGGAAAATAGCATATATACACCAAGAAAGAAATTTGTACAATGATGAATGGCCCTATCTCTCTCTACTTATTTTATTTTGCAGTCAGGCCCATATTGGGCCCTCCCTTGGGTTCAGGTCACTCAATATTTATTCTAAATATTTTCCTCTTTTTCTTTATTTCTTTATTCTTTTATTTTTGCACAAAACATGCTAATTATTGCTATTTACACAATGCATGCAACTTGATAAATTATTATATTTACAAACATATACATGGTGTTTTGCAAAGATTTTTAGCTAAAATAAAAGAATAAAGAGTGATGAATGAGTATTCATCAAATAGATTCCCCCCAAATCTTATCTCCTATTGGGCCCTACCTCTCGTTGATTAACTACCTCATGCCAGATTTTACCGTCAAATATCGAAAGCTCTTGCACGTGTGTGAAATCACAGTTCACGTTGAAGAGGTCATCGTAACAATCTTATTAGATACATCAATTAGCAAACAATTAATATTTACAAGTTATGAATAAAATGATTCAACCCCGATGTTAATAAACTCACCCTCAAGGCTTGGGCTTCATGTACCGACCTCTCATTTCCATGCATGCGCTCTTTGCCCACCATTTACCTAGGGTCTACTCACATTATCAAGCCTCTTGCTAACATAATATCACCACCACCACCAACAACAACAACAAAGCCTTTTCCCACAATTAAGTAGGGTCAGCTACATGGATTTTTCGCCTCCATATAGATCTATCTTGGGTCAATCCCGTACTTATATCCAAAAAACTAAGATCCCTTCGTATAGTCTCTTTCCAACACTTCTTGGGTCATCCTCACCCTCTCTTAGTTGGTTGAACATCCCAACACTCGCATCTCCTAACTGGTGCATCACCTGATCTTCTTTGCAAATGACCAAACCATCTTAAGTGGTTTTCTCGTATCTTATCCTCAATCGGAGCTACACCAACTTTCTTTCTGATCGCATCATTCCGAATCCGATCTTTACATGTGTGTGTGTCCACACATCCACCTTATCATTTTCATTTCTGCTACAACCATTCTCTGCACATGTCCATGGTTCACAGGCCGGCATTCAGATCCATAGAGCATAGCAGGTCACGACTGCTTTCTAAAACTTTCCTTTAAATTTTAAAGGAATTTTCTTATCACGGAGAACAACAGAGGCTCCTCTCCACTTTATCCAGCCTGCATTTATTCTATTAGTAACATCTCCATCAATTTCCCCATCATGTTGCAAAATAGATCCCAAATATCTAAAAGAATCTCTCTTCTGAATGTTATCATCACCAATCTTCACCTCGATAATTTCACCATTGCTTCCATCAAAGGTACACTCCATATATTCTGTCTTAGCCCTACTTAAACGAACTCCTTTAGTCTCCAAAATGCATGTCTCCAGACCTCAAGCTTCTCATTTACTCCATCTATAGTCTCGTCAATAAACACAATATCATCAGCAAATAACATACACCAAGGTAACTCATCCTGAATGTGGCTTGTCAACCCGTCCATAATCAAAGTAAAAAGAAATGGACACAAAGCTGAACCTTGATGTAAACCAATGTTGATGTCAAAATAGTCAGTCTTCCCAGATGGGGTCCTTACACAAGATAAAGCCCTATCATACATATCCTTTATGAGGTTAATGCATAGGACAGGTACTTGTCTCTTCTCCAAAACTCTCCACAAAATCTCTCGTGGGACAGAATCATAAGCCTTTTCCAAATCAATAAAGATCATATGGAGGTTCTTCCTTTTAGCTCTATAAATCTCCATTGTTCTCCTCAGAAAATGGATGGCTTCAATAGTTGAGTGACCTGGCATGAATCTGAATTGGTTTTCTTTTACTTTGGAAACTTGCCTCAACCTTCTTTCGATCACACGCTCCTAAATTTGCATAGTGTGACTCATCAGCTTGATACCTCTGTAATTTGAACAATTTTGAATGTATCCTTTATTCTTATAAAGAGGCACCCCGACAATCATCCTCCAATCTTCAGGTATTTTCTTGCTTCACTAAATTGAATATATTCGTAAGCCAAGTAGAACCACGCTCACCTAAAACTCTCCATACTTCTACAGGGATGTCATCCGGTCCTACTCCTTTCCCAGGTCTCATAACCTTCAAAGCCTCCTCTACTTCCTTTCTTTGAATTCGTTTATAGTTTGCAGGATTCAAGTAACTTCCACTACTAGCTAGATCACCCAAAGTGATCTCTCTATTTCCTTCCCCCAGTGAAAAGTTTATGGAAGTATTGCTCCCATCTAGTCTCTATATCCTTCTGAGTAACAAGCACATGACCTTCCTCGTCCTTAATGCATCTCACTTGAGAATGGTATTTGGTCTTTCTTTCTCTTGCTTTGGCCAACCTGAAAACTTCCCTTTGGCCCTCCTTAGAGTCGATATTTTTATAGATAACTTCATAAGCTTTTGACTTAGCTTCATTTACAGCCTTCTTTGCTTCCTTCTTTGCTATTTTGTAGTTTGTAACAGTTTCCACTGTTCTATCCTTTGACATAGCTTTAAAGCATGCTCTTTTAATTTTTAGCTTCTCTTGCACCCCTTCACTCCACCACCAAGCCTCCTTTTGACCTGGAGCTCCTCCCTTTGACTCACATAACATCTCTTTAGCTACCTTTCGAATACAAGATGCTAATACCTCCCACATCTCGTTTGCACTTCCACTACAATCCCAAGATAGCCCTTCTAAAACCTTCTCCCTGAAGCTCGATTGCTTCAGTGGAAGATTCCACCATCTAGTTCTAGCAATCTTAGGAATCCTCCTTTTTCTTTACCATCCCTTTTATATGCACGTCCAAGACTAACAAGCGATGTTGGGTTGTCAAACTCTCTCCTGGGATTACTTTGTAGTCTTTACAACACAACCGATCTCTTCTCCTCAATGCAAAGTAATGTATCTGTGTTCTAGCTGGGCCACTCTTATAAGTAATTAAATTCTTATCCCTCTTCTTGAAGAGAGTGTTTGCTAAGAAAAGATCATATGCTGTTACAAAATCCAGAATGACTTTTCCCTCTTCATTCCTATCCCTAAAACCATGTCCTCCATGAACACTAGAATACCCTGGAGCATCTTTTCCCACATGCCCATTAAGATCTCCACCTATGCAAATCATTTCTCTTTGTGGGATTACTTTTAAATTCTTATCCAGATCCTCCCAAAAAGCTTGTTTAATCCTTTCATCTAAACCAATTTGCGGTGCATACACTGAGATGATATTCAGAATTTCTTCTTCAAGCACCAATTTTAGCAAAATAATCCAATCCTCGAATCTTTGCACCTCAACCACACAATCCTTCAAATCCTTATAAACAATCACTCCATCACCATTTCTGCCCTTATCTTTACCTGAATACCAAAGTTTAAAGCACTTCTTCTCGATCTCCCTTGCTTTCTCTCCAACCCATTTAGTCTCTTGAAGACATAGTATATGGATCTTCCTTCTTTCCATCGTATCCACTATCTCCATCAATTTTCCAGTTAAAGTGCTAATATTCCAACTACCAATCCACAACTTCCTTTGCAATCTCTCTTGGACTAACTTCTTTACTCGCATACGTCCATTATGTGAGAATCCTTGCAAATTTTGGACTGCATCCGGGCGATGATGCAGCAGAACTAGCTTAATTACCCGCATGCGTTCCTCATGCGAGAACCCTTGCAAATTTTGAACTACATCCAGGCTGTGATGTAGTGGCCCTTGCCAATTTTTCATTGCATTCGAGTGTTGCAACACGTCGCAAGTAGGAAACGCCACAACTAAATCTATATGTTTGCTTAAATCCATGTTGAAAATATCCGATTGTCATGAGGCAACTTCCTAAATAATATTTTTTTTTAAAAAAATACTATTTAGAAAGTTGTCTCCGACTGTTTTACGCTGGTTGTAGGCTACCTAACGCAACCCTCCTCATTTACCTGGGTTTGGGACCGACCATGGCTAAGTTTTCTAACATAATATCACCATTAACAAATAAATAAAATGAGTAGCAATTTTAACCTCGACTCTATGTAGCATTTTGGTATCACCACCTCGAAAATCTTTGAACCACTTGTAGTTCTTATCTCCTACTTCCATTTGTTCATCATGCCTTTAGCAGAATACCATCCAAAGTCTCTGAAAGCAAAGAGCATGTTATCGACTCCACCTACAAGATGCCATACATTTTAAAATAGTACTCCAACATTTTATCAACAATAAGCAATAACAAAGATACATACTTCTCCAATGTACACCAAGCATGAGTGAATGCCTCTGCTCTTTCCCAGTCAATGACCCTATTTAGCTTAGCTATGGAAGGCTTTCTAGACCTATAAATGGTGTATCTATCCTATTTGTTGCTAAATGGGTCAAGGCAATATGGTACATCTCTTTGGTGTGAGGGAATGCCCATATGTGTTTTACATGTCAAAGAAATCATATCAATTATAAAGGGCACATAGTCGAAATGCTTCTACAATTGAATATAAGTCAAGAAGCTCACGTAAACACCCTCTAAAGTCCCTCACGTGTCATATGGACTCATATGAGTCCATTTGTACTCCTCACAATCTTGAAACAATTTCCAAGCCTTGTAAAGTGCCTTCTCCACAACAAGTTAATATTTTAGGGTATACATGGATCAAATAGACAAGCTCGGATTTATAGATCTAGAGTAACCGCGATTTAAGTACATCAACAGACGAGAATATCTCTAAAGCATACACGGCTAACGTGAACATGAAGCCTTGATGGGAAACTGAAACCTCCTTTCGCGTGTCTGTAGGACATCACGTCATAAGGGATGCGTGGACATGTTCTCTAGGTTTGAATCGATCGCCATGATAAAAAAAGGTTGAGTGGTCTAATGACCATCACTCAGAGATGCATGTGTGAGAGTCATAACCATGCACTGAATTAGGTGTAATGGGACCTTCATCTAGCGTTTAACTAGTTATTACACATATAAAGCAAGCTCTAGGTTCCACAACTCTAGTTAAAATTAAAACCAAGTTAAGATAAGTGATTGAAGGGTCTATAAAAAAGAAATTACTCACCATCACCATCCATAATGGGTCATTCACCAATAGTCTATCTACTATGGTCACCGAATCTCCATTTTGGCAGCTAAAAGTAGGCATCGGGTCAGGTCAGGTTGTCCCATTTATCTATATACAAAAGACCACTTGACCAAATGGTTTCAAAGCCCAACCAAGCCCATTTATTATCGATCAAGGCTTGTCCCATTTACTATTGGGCTAGTTTTCACTTTGGCAGCCTAAGCCCACCTTCTAAGACACAAAATATTCACCCATAGAATCCAACTCATATATTATACCCCACATTCTTATGTATCATACACAAATGACATGTAGAAGTACTATTAGTTGAAAGTAAGAATGTTAAAACAAGCTTTTACATTATTTCCAATCATACTTTTTTATTCTACAAAGAAGATGGAAAAAATTGATAATCCATCAAATATGATAGTCAACAATAAAATATGATTATCCTTACATTTTTTAAGTATTAAATATCGTTTAAAGATAAATATTCAATCTATTATTTATTAATAAATAATCTATATTAGGCTTAATCAAACTCAAAAATGAAAAATTTGATACTCAAGCCCAGTCCCATTTAAAAATTGGTCGAGCTTGGCCTAATTTTACATGGGACCATGTCCTAAAATCCTACCTAAGCACAACCCATTTAAGTCAGGTACCCACGAACACAATGGGTGCCCAACTCAATGCCCGGGCTTATCGGTGACAAAATCCACTCCTCCCAGACAAACCTATGCCTCTTGTAATTATCATCCCGGCATATATATATATCAACTAAATTAAATAAATTAGCATAAGTTATAAAATAAAAAGTAATATATCATTATTGAAAAGTGTTATCTAAGATCACCAATTCTTAGGAAAATATTGAAATGTATGTATGTGTTCATGTTAGGCAACCAGTAATCCTGTCAAAATTTCACATTGTTTAATGTTGTTATTGGTATCAAATATATTAAAATGTGTGTAGGTGTGTGTGGGTGTGCACGCGCATGTGTGTACATGCATGCGTATGTGTGTACATGTGCGTTTAGACCTTAAATCAAGTTAGGTTGATAGATTCATGTATAGTTAACTCTATGTTTATAATCAACATGATTCAAACCTCATCATGAGAAAGTATAACAAGAGAGCATGGTTCATAATGTCACAACATGTTTTTGAATCAATATCGAAATAGTGGACGTTCACAGACATATATACACACATAGGGAAAAAGGAATATACACCTTAGTTCACATAACATCCATATATCCGCCCCTTTCTTTATATTGTTTTGGTTATTTGAAATGAACCTTGTAGAGATTCACTTAGAATAATAATTAGAGTTTGTATTTCAAATTTCATTTTAAACAAACATTCCTAACATGCCCATTTGAAGGGGTCAATTTCAACAGTTCTAAGATCGTTAAATTTGATGATTTTGATGGATAAGATAGAGGTATCAAATTAAGTTGAATTTGGAATTACATCATGGTGATATAAGGTGATCTGAATTCCCTAAGAGTCCATTAAAAAAACTAAAAATATAAAAAATGGGTAGGTACACAGATGATGCACACACATATAACAAAATATATATGCATTGCTATCAAGAATTTCATTATCCTCTATATATTTGCATTTCATACCCTCTATTCAAGCACCATTCAATATTCATATAATTTTCAACTCCTATTTACATGCAAATATTCAATATCCTCCTCGTGTTAGCATATAGTCCATCCAGTCATTTATGGAAGACAAAATATAAAGCATTCACAAATTACAATAAATATGTATATAGAAAACATAGATAAAATAGATGTTGGTTCTGAGGAACTTGTAAGGGAGGACTCCCACATCATGGAAACATGAATAAATATATGAAATTCAAAAAAAACATGAGGTTCAATGTACGAGCGATAGAGCTATCATCAGAAAATTCCCACCACAATGTGGAACCACATGGATATGGAAACGATTTTTGCATTGTTTTATAAACCACATAAGTAAGGGAATTTTGCAATTGATGCATGTAGTATCTAATAGGAGAGACCTAAAAATTGAGTATGATCCGACAACAGTTGCACTCATGGACACGATGAAGAATTGTGAGCCTCTCATGAATCAGAGAGAAGATTCTGTCCTCATTTGTCCATAATAAAGTTGATCTAGACGATCATCTCTCTCGGATTTCATGTCACAAAATACTCTTCCTTATTTGGACATGAAGCATACAAGGGAAGACAACATCTTTGTCTTTTAAACACACTGACACAAAAAAAGAAGGTGAGATGTGGATAGTTACAACTAGAGGGGTTTTGGGAGAGATGGGTCGGAGAATAGGGAAAAGAGGACCACTTCCTTTTTCTTTTCTCCTCTTGGAACTAGGACAAGACTTGAACTTGAATTGAATGAATGATGGAGGCCAACACATCCTTTTATAGACATATATGAACATCAAACGTAGCCTGATTGTGGAGATTTATCTCCATAAGTGAATCATTCAAAATCAAGTCCTACTTAGACTTGGACATAGATAATTATGGAATTATCTCTTGATTAGTACCACCAATTATCTCTTTGAGGTAATTAATAAATCATCCTCCCAATTAATGAATCATATTTGATGAATCCATGATTCATCGCCTTTATTCTTTCATTTTGGCTAAAATCCTTGGTAAAATACATGTAAATATCCACTAATTATAATTGATTATCATTCTAACTACAAATATTAATATTATATATTTAACACTTATTTTACCCAAATAAAATAATAAAGATAAAAATAAAAATAAAAGAAAAGAAGGATGTATATAAAATATATACAGACTAATCCTAACCCTGAGACCAGGTAAATATTGACCAGGTCGACAAAAGAAATAAGTAGAGGGAGATAAGGATCCTAACTTATAAAAATACCAAGAAAAGAAAGATCAAAAATATAAATTACCCATTTTCACCACGTTATTTAATACATTAATACTTTATTTATTTATTTTTTTTAAAATAAATAATATTTCATTTAATTAATTAATTAATTAACTACTTAATTACTTATTTAATTATTTAATTAATACTTAATTACTTTATTAATTGTATTTATTATTTATTTCTTTATTTCTTTTCGAAATTATTATATAACTAATTTATTTAATTTTATTATTAATTTTTTATTTATATTAATTTTATTTTTTTTGTTTCCTCTCTCCCCTCTCTTCCTTTCTCTCCCTACCTTTCCTCTTTTCTTCCCCCTTCGTTCTTCTTCCCCGATGGAACCCATCTCCTCCTTCCTCCACCGTCAACAACTGCCGTTTCTCCAACCTATCCAACGACCGGTCGTTTACCCAACCTCCCGCGGTCCCCTCACTGCAGGCTCGTGACCAGCTTCCCGTCCCTCTATAAAAACCCTCTGACCTCCCTTGAACGAACGGATCCGCCATTCTTCATCTACATTCCTCGAGTTTTGGAGAGCGAGAGAGAGAGAGGAGCAACGCGAGGGTGACAGTCTCTCGCCCATCCTCTATCGGCGAGATCGTGTTGGCATCACAGCACCTGCTCCGTCGCGCACAGCCTCCTCGTCCGCCGCGGGTTGAGGCCATATTCCCGAAGTTTTGCCCAAGCTCCGTTCCCAAGCGAGTACATCCTCCGCAAGCTCTGTTGTAGGCGACCTTATTCCCCACTTCCAGGTTAGTCCCTTAGATCTTCTCTCTTCTACCTTCATTCTCTTCACATCTCGATTCATCTCTCCTCTCTCATTTTCTGTTACAATTGATTTCAACGAATTTGTCTCAACCTTCGAATATCCCACTTCTCGTCTACTCTCTTCAATCTATCCATATTTCTCTACTTTCACATCAATTCTAATATGATAATTGTTATCGCACATTCAATTTCCTCACGCTTCCCACCCATTTATCTTCTGTGCATTTGGATACCGAGCTTCATGCTCAAGTTTTGTTTCTTAGTTTGCAGATTTTCGTTGATCGATCAACATAGATCGGGAAGCACCATTGAGAACGAAGCACTGACAAACCTTCAGAGCTGCAGCCACCATCAGACCCGAGCATCACTGCCAGACATGGATCCATTATTTGATTTGAAATATCATTGCCTGGAGCCGCCTCCGAAGGGGAGAGCAGAACAGGACTACAGCAACCAATCGACAATAGCGAATCTCATCGCCGCCGCAATTGTCTGGAGCTGGAATTTAAGTCTTAACGCCTTCTTTATTTGGGTAATAACACACCCTTCCAGATTGAGCAGAAGCCGTCGATCAGTGTTCTTATCGAATGGCATATGTTCAGCCGCGTGTTTTCAACAAATCGAGCCGTGTAACACGCCTCCCCATCGCTTAAGACCTCGCATACCCAAGCACGTGATCGGCGGGAACTTTGAGCAGCAACCCCGAAACTTCACGTGTTTTCTAATAGGTCCTCTAGGCAGGCTGCTCACGTAAGAAGTATGTGTAATTTTGGGATAATTTACATAGTAGACCTTGTATTCCTAATAGTCGCATGCGCACCCCCAGATTTCCAGAATAATTAAACATATACCCCTGTATTTATATATATCTACCTATACATACCCCTATACATAATAATAAAACCCAAAACATAAAAATATAAAAATAATACATGTAAATACAATAGTTCATACTATATACAATATTAAATAATATTTTAAAAAATAAAAAAAACTTTTTAGCATTAAATAATTCTTTTAAACACTAAAAAATTATAACAAACTTTAAAACCACATAAACAATATAGAGAAATCTCTCAAAAATACCATAAAAATTACCATTAGTATATTTTTATATGTTTTTCATAATAAACTCAAAATAAAATAAAAAAATTAACTTTAAAATCAATAAAAATACAAAACACATAAAACTTCAAAAATTCATAACTAATTCAAGATAATTCGTACAAAAATGCATAACATACCGTTTTAAAGGTAATTTCATCTACTTTCTAATAAAAATAAATAAACATATTTTATCATTATTTTCAATTTTGAAAATTCAAAATACTTCACAGTTTTAATAAAAAATAGTTTTTCACCTTAAAAATAAACTAAACTCATTAAAAATCATAAAAACCTTCTAAAATTACATAAAACGGGAAAAAAGTAAAAACATAAAAAATAATAAAATAAAAATTAAAACATTTTCCAAATAATAAGAAAATATAAAATACCTAAAAATCACAAAAATAATACAAAATTCATTAAAATTCAAATAAAAATCAGAAAAATCCTTGAAAATAAAATAAAAATTAGGAAACCTTTTACCTAAGTTAGTCTATCAATTTTTCCCTAGTTTAAAACAGTTTGCCTCCCTGAGTTCGACACTCCCGTGCTTAACCACTATACACTTAAGTTTAGGAGTATAAATAAAAGTAAAATAGGATTAATTCAAAAATTAAATTTTTATGCAAAAATCCACCGGTCACCACAGCGACGGTTGTCTATCTCTTTAGACGACTCAATTGGTGTGTTTTTCAGATGGTGTTGTTGCCGGGAAGGTAGCGCTAGGGTAGCCGTAGACTTAGGTTTAGGGTTCCTCTTTTTCGCCATTTATTTTTCTAACCTTACGGCTTTTTATTTCTGATTGTGCAGCACAGGTTGAGCCGCATATCTGAGAACTGCAAAAGCCGCATGATTTTCTTTTTGTAATTTCTTGTAAAAAAATATATTTTATTAGGGCACTTGCCCGTTTCCTTATTTTTGTAGAAAGGGGTCTCGTAAAGGGCATCTCGACTTGTACTCTCTCTCCTAGGGTCTGTTTCACCAAGGTTGTACTCCTGGGGAGCAGGGCACCCATCGCGATTTTTCGCTCACGTTTTCTCGACTATTTTCTGCGGTTTTCTGAGATAGGTGCTTGTTAGGATTCTTGCGATTTTCCCCTTATCTGTGTAACCATAGATTAGGTGCTTGCTTAGGTTCCGACACCTAGGTGATTGTATCTAGGACCATACCCGAAAACAAAAATACGTTAGACGATTTTCTATGAAAATATCCAAAAAAAATGAATCGAAAATTAAAACAGGGACTGATAACTTTTATCGGATTTTAAAATAAATGTAAGGACTCCACTTGTCTTGGGGAGAGCAACCCCCGAACTTGCATCGCAGATACCATCTCCAGATTCAGTAAGTGAGAGACGACCCATAAGATAGATATAAAGTCTGGGCTTCTATCGAAGTAGTACTTAGTTCACACTTTTACTCACCTTATCTTCAGTGGGTGCTGTCAGGTAGCTGGAAACAGACTGAGTTCACTTAGCATAGTAGGAGGTTTAGAGGACACTACGTAAGGCTCCGTCCTCAAGTAACACAGGTAGTCGGGAACAGTCCGTACTTACTCCCATGCTGGCTGAGACTAGATGAGTTCTGGTGAGAAATTGGGACAGTACGACGTCGAAGTCTCGGGCACCTATCTGATCTCGCTAAATCTGTGAGAAGACTGTTTGCCAAACAACCGTAAAACCGAAAAGATAAATGACTGAACTTTTACGGTCATCACCAGGGTTGCATTGGTGAATTCGAGGTATTGCCTTGTGTTTGTTTGCAGTGTGAGTCCAATCTTCGAGATCTTATCAACCAAAATATTTAAAGATAATGGGAAGGTGATCGCTCCGGTCGACTCTGACTAACCTACTTTCTCGCAAACCTACCCATTCATCCAGATCGGTTCAGGATGTCTCTCATCTCAAATCGAAATCCAAACAAGTTGTTACTCCTAGGCGTGACTCTCACCCAGGAATCCCATCGTCGATTTCTTCTCCTAATCCTTCTCTATCACCATCATCTCCATAAAATCATCCGCAGTTACACATTGATCTGGCAGACCCTGACTTAGATTCTTTCTCCTTTTCAGAAGACATGGCTGGCAAAGGACCGTAGAGCACTTCCGTAGTCATAGATCTGGTTGTGATCAACAACGATCTACTTGCTTCCCTTGAGACAATACAGAATCAGATTAGGGAGCAAGGTAGAATGATGAACGATGTCAGAGCTGATATGACTCAGCTGCGAGTTCAACGTAATCATCCTAAAGCTGATCAACCAGGACCTGAGGATTAGGAACAATAAGATGGAGCAGAGAGACCGCCACACGATCCGAACCGTGCGATGCAGCAGCTCTACAACCCTGGAGCTACGACAACCCACCGGTGGATTCGTCTTCCTGTCATCCACGGGAATTTTGAGTTCCGACCTCAGACTATCCAGTTGCTGCCCAATTTTTACGGGCTATCTACTGAGAAGCTGCACTTGTACCTTCAGAAGTTTGAGCTAATCTGTAGTATGGTGCATGATGCGCATGTAAACGAGGACGCGGTCAAGTTGATCGCGTTTCCTTTCTCCCTTGTTGATCGAGCAGCCTATTGGCTGAAACACGTAAGGAGATATGTTTCGACGTGGGAGGAGCTGAGAACTGCCTATTTGAACAAGTATTACCCTCTCGGTCGAACGAATGTTGCTCGAGCCATGATTAGCAACTTCACCATGATTGTGAACGAACAATTCCATGAAGCATGGGACTGATTCAGAGATCTCATCGATCGGTGTCCCCACCACGAGCTTTCCAAGTTGACTCTCGTACAGAGTTTCTTCAATGGGCCGAGACCAGAGTTACAGGGACTGGTGAACGCAACATGTGGTGGATCTTATTTTTCGATGTATAAATATCGAGTCTGGTCTATTTATGAGAAAATGGCAGAGAATTACACTACGATGTCCCAGACTCGAGTATACAATAAGACAAAGACACCCACATATCACCAGCATTACCAAGTGGCACGGATAGAAGGGAATCCATCTTCTGTTGTTTTGATTCCTCTCAAATTTCCATCAGCTGATATGGAGATTATCTATCAGAAGGTGGATCGAATGGAAATCATAGAGAAGAAGTGATAGAACTTAGACAAGCTCGATAAGATTGACGAGCTTAAGAGATGCCTAAGTGATCTGAAGACACAGATTATGTGCCTTCAAGAATTACAAGCTGATTTGAATAGGTCTTCGAGATCACATGCCAACTCAGGTAGCCGAGACCGAGGCATACTTCCTAGGCCTCCAGTACAGTACATTTATCATGTGCATTCCGATCCATTTCATCACCACTCAGTGTACCCGCAACTACATCATACGCCATCATCTGATACTCAGATGGTGGTGTATTAGAGCGATCAGCCTTTGGCATCCATGCCCCCATCATATCTGAGATGCCTGAGCCATTGACTGAGATTAATGGGATTTGGTATGATCGACCGTAGCAACCAGGGATCCGTCGTGATCACCCTGGTTTCCGTTGGTCAACAGGAGGTGCCTCTTCCCAGCAGCCACCACAGGCACCTATGGGTCAAAATAGAGAGTAGCAACAGCATTCTAGTCCTCGTCCATATCAGCAACCTCAGTGGAGGCAGAGCGCTTATCAGAACCAGTATCAGCAACATTACCCTCCACAGCAGCCAGCTCAGCCACAGCCTCAGTACCATCGAGGCGACTCATCCGGGTCTCATGGACCTTTCCATGAAAACCTAGCCTTAGAATATCTCGCTAACATGATCATTGATCAACATGCTTCTTTTAGGAGAGAAATGGATGAGTTCAAAACCCATGTCACCGACCTGGTCAAAGGGAAGTCCACCTTGTTTGCCCAGATAGAGACCAATCTGAATAATCTGAAGCGGAAATCAGAGCAGGTAGATTTGACCGGGCCCAATTTCCAGTCATAGGTATTTCTAGACGATTATCTTTTCTATGATGATGCTGATTTCATTTCTCATAGGAGCGGTAGGATTCCAGTAGGCAGAGACTCTTCTAGGCTCAAGGAGGATATTCTGGATAACACAAGCGAGCTTGTAGAAGACACGGACGGCGGTACTGAAGCCGCAACCATTGACGATAGAGATGGCGGTGCTGAAGCCGCCAAGCCTGAAGAGCACCCAGAACTGAACGCCGATGTAGCTGCATTATCTTCTTTGTAAATAGTGATGACGATAGAAAATCACAAAAAATGTACAAAAGAGAAGAAATAGAAAAAGAAATAAAAATAGTGTTGATCAAGATCTGTCTCTTTCTGATGATTCGAGGAAACCAGGACCCAGTTTTACAAAAAAAATTCTTCATCTTTTTTTGATCATCCGATTGTACAGACTAACCTGAAGGATGTACAGATTCCTTTTCCAAAAGCACTCTGCTTAGGAAAAGGTGATAAAAAAAGAAAACACCAAAAAGATTCAAATGAATGATCTGACGAAAGAGATGCTCGACAAATTTACGATCCAAATCACTCTTTCGGAAGCCTTGGCACACATCCCTCTTCTTTGAAGGCTTAAAAGAACGAACCACAGTCCGCAGAAAGAAGAGGCAGTGCAATCACTGTTCTGAGATCCATGTGCTGACCAAGGATACATGTCATGTTATTCAGAATCGACTCCCAGCCAAGAGATCAGATACGGGAGCATCGTATGTCAGATGCGAGATCCTCGATTAGACTTTTGATCAAACTCTATTCGATAGCAGATCTTCGATTAATCTCCTTCCATCTCCCCTACTCGACAAGTTCGAGTTCGGGCCTCTGCGACCAAGCCGAACGGTCTTGTAGTTTGCTGATAGATCAGTTAAGAGGCCTAAGGGTTTAATCAAGGATGTTATCATCACCATTCAGGGTTTGCAATTCCTCGTGGACTTCGTCGTGTTGGACATGGAGGTCCCAGAATGTGTGACCGATACCCCGATCATATTAGGATGACCTTTTCTGACAACAATAAAGGCCGTGTCCGACTATGGTATCGGGAAGGTGTACTTTCGCATCCAGGGTGAAAGTATACATATAGAGACGATCCAAGACAAGAATTCCAAATCAGCTGGATCAGAGCGAGCATCTGATGATGAGCCTGATAGTCATCAGGATTGTGACTTCGTATAAACCGATGATGAGGCCGTCTGGGCCGAACCTAGTACACAATCTTTCATTCCACCTTCGATCAAAGCTGAGATTCAGATATCAGAGGATGGGAGATTGGAGAGCACAATCCTAGAGCCAAAAAGCGAAAATCTTGACGGAGATGATTATGAGAACTTTTCAGATCATTCAGACATTCTTTATCGCTTCGAGTCCGAAGTAATCCATCAGAACTGTCAGTCACCCGCAGAATTGTTTATATTTCGAAGATGTTGATTGGCAGTACTTCGCTGAATTCTTATCTCTTCAGACTCCATTATCAGAGCCTACAATCAGCCTGGAGACTGAATCTAATCAGAACATCCAACAATCTCCAGTTCTTCTGAGTCAGAGCAGGCAGAGCTCACGCACATCGATCTAGCAGCCTATTCTCATGCTCTAATCAAACCTGCGTTTTTGTTCCTTCTCCCCCTGAGCTTAAACTGTTACCTCAAAGCATGAAGTACCTATTCCTTGCAGATGAATCCAAAATGTTTCCGGCCATCATCTCTTTCAATCTGACTGAAGATCAAGAATCCCATCTGATGGCGATTCTTGAGAAGAACCGCAAGGCGATCGGGTGGTAAGTAGCCGATCTCCATGGGATTAGTCCGGCTCTGTGCTCCCACCACATCTTTCTCGAGGATGACGCCAAGCCATCTCGTGAGTTTTAGCGCAGGCGGAACCCGAATCTTCGAGAGGTGGTTATGAAGGAAATATCCAAGTGGTGGAGCGCCGATTTTATCTATCCCATCTCCGACTCGAAATGGGTTAATCCTTTGCATGTGGTACCCAAGAAGAAGGGTATCACTACAGTGATTAATGAGGGCGGAGAGGAGATCGCTACCCGAGTACCGACTTCTTGGCGCGTCCATGTGGATTGCAGACGTTTGAATTAGGCCACCAAGAAGGATCACTTCCCGCTATTGTTCATTGATCAGATCATCGAACGGTTAGCCGAGAAGAGCTATTATTGCTTTCTTGATGGGTACTCGGGATACAATCAAGTGGCCATTGCTCCAGAAGACCAAGAAAATACTAAATTCACATGTCCGTTCAGAATGTATGCTTTCAAACGGATGCCCTTTGGATTATGTAATGCTCCGGCTACATTCCAAAGGTGCATGCTTTCGATATTCACAGACATGGTGGGAGATAGCTTGGAGGTCTTCATGGATGATTTCTTAATCTATGGTAATGATTTTGATTGACGGGGAAGGACGACTTATAGTCTAGAATGCGTGGGTAGGCTTTCAGTGACAGACTCTTGCCTTTCTAGCCTAAACCGCGTGCTCAACCACTGACCGTTGACTCGAAAGGTGGAATCAGATGACAACTCAGATATATCAATGCTACCGTTGTCATATACCTTTAGCACAAGATACAAACCTTTCCATTTACTTTGAAGTTTCTCTGGAATAATTTCAGTCTCGTATCGAATAGACAAACTTTCTGATTAGGCTCAAACTGCTTGTGGCTGATGTGAGAATCATGCCACTCTTTCATACGCTCTTTGTAATGAAGGCTACTCGTGAAAGCTTCATCTCTCAGTTCTTCCAAGGCTGCCAATTTAGTCTGCCTTTGATCTCCCGCATCATCTAGGCCAAAGATCACTTCTTTCACTGCCTACAGGGATTTGTGCTTGATTTCGACAGGTAAGTGGCATGGCTTGCCATAAACGAGTCGAAAGGGAGATGTGCCCAATGGAGTTTTAAAGGATGTCCTATATGCCCAAAGAACCAAGTCCAAAAGTTGCGACTAATCCTTTCGGTCTAGGCGAACAACCTTCTACAAGATCGTCTTAACCTCCCTGTTCGAAACTTCAGCTAGACCATTCGTCTAAGGATGATACGGAGTAGCAACTCGATGATCTATGCCAAACTCTTTAGCAAGAGCCATTACCTTGTCATTGATAAAATGGCTACCCCCGTCTGAGATTAGAACTCGAGGTACCCCGAATCGCATAATGATGTGTTTCCTTATAAACTTGCAAACCATGTTTGCATCCACGTTTCGGGCAGGAATAGCCTCTACCCAACGACTCACGTAATCTACAACTAGAAGAATATACTCAAATCCCTGACTCTTAGGAAACGGGCCCATAAAGTCGATGCCCCATGCGTCGAAAACTTCACAAAAGTGAATCGGCTGCATCGGCATCATATCTCTATGTCCGCAAGTGCCCATTTTCTGACAGTCAGTACACTCCTTACGAATGCGTGGGCGTCCTCAACAGAGCAGGCCACCAAAGACCGGACTGAAGCACCTCCTGTGCTGTCCTCTTCCTTGAATGGTGTCCTCCAGCTTCTAATCGACGACAATACATGAGGACACTCTGGTATTCCTCCTGAGGAATACACCGACGCCATATGGAATCCGCTCCTTCATGATAAAGGACCGGATCCTCCCAATGGTAAGACTTAGCTTTCACGAAGAAAGTCTCAAGCCTCTGTCTGGGCCAACCTTGTGGAACTTTCTTAGCAAAAAGAAAGTTCACAATGTCGGCATACCATGGTAGCCAGGCGACATCAAGAATTACCTCATCAGGGAAGGTCTCTATGATGGGTGCATTAAACTCAAAAGTCTCAGGGAATTCTAATCGGGAGAGGTGATCCACCAACACATTCTTGACTCCAGGATTATCCTTGATAACAATGTCGAACTCCTGGAGTAGAAGGATCCATCTGGTCAGACGTGGCTTCGAATCCTTCTTGTCCATTAGATACCGGACGACAGTGTGATCAGTGAAGATTGTAACTTTGGAGCCTAAGATATGGGATCTAAACTTGTCTAAGGCAAATACTACGGCTAGCATCTCTTTCTCTGTAACCGTGTAATTCCGCTGCACGGAATACAAAGTCTTCCTAGCGTAGTGTATGGCATATGGTAGGCCATCCCTCCTCTATCCCAACACAGCCCGAACGGCAAAATCAGAGGCGTCTGTCATGATCTCGAATGGAAGAGACCAATCGGGTGGCTGAAGGACATGAGCCTCTATAACCATGTTCTTGAGAGTTTCGAAAGCTGAAAGACACTTATCATCAATGATAAACTCGGTGTCTTTCGCCAGAAGATCAGATAACGGTTGGGAAATTTTACTGAAGTCTTGTAAGAAACGTCGGTAGAAACCAACATGCATGAGGAAAGACCGTAGCTGTTTCAGATTGGAAGATGGATTGAGTTTCTTTATGATATCCACCTTGGTTGGGTCCACCTCCATGCCCTGGTTGGAGATGATGTGACCAAGGACCATCCCCTGAGTCATCATAAAATGACTCTTCTCCCAAGAAAGATGCATACCTGATTTTCAAAGATCTCTTGTAAATATTTTCGATTTCATTCTTTCTTCTTTTTTTCTGTCTTACATCCTTAGGTTGATCTAGTTTTTTGCTATACCTAGGATGTACTTTATCCTAAGTATAGGGGGGTGTAAACACTGTGTTGTTTATTCATTCTGTTCGATCACCCCTGTTGTTGCCTATACTTAGGATGTACTTTACCCTAAGTATAGGAGGGTGATTTTGCTCATTTCCCCTTTTGATTGTTTTCGATTTTTGTCTCGTCAGCTCCCTCGCTTGTCTCTCACCTTTTGATTTTCATCTCTATACTTAGGGATATTTTACCCTAACTATGGGGGGATAAGCCAAGCCGTTGAGTTTGTACATTCTCTTGACATCAATCATCTTTGGTTTTGAGTCTACTATTCTTAGGATCGCTTGATCCTAAGTATAGAGGAGATGATTGGCTTCTATTCATTCATTCGTTATTCTTTGAGTCGTAGTATAGATTCTTTTCACCAATCTATACTTAGCCCGAGTTATGTCTTCCTTTACTGCTTCTTTGGTCACTATGAGGACATAGTTCACGCTAAGTATAGGGGGTTGTCATATTTATGCTATATATATTTAGAATCCATAGGCTTCCTAAAAGTATGGGTGTATATTTTGGGTTTTTAAAAAAGCCGCAAGAAAACCGTAAAAATGTCTTATTAAAAAAATGACTTAAAATTTGTATATAAAAAATGTTGTAAAATTCTCTGGTAAAATCCTTAAAAAAGTTGAAAAATAATATCCTAGTAAAGATCTTGTATAAAAGCCGTATAATCGTGTATATAAAATGCATATAAAATTCTTTGTAAAATATACAAAATCCGTGTAAAATTTGTGTAAATCGAATTAATTCACTAACTCTTTCAAAAAGATCCCAAAAAATTGAAAAGTTTTAAAATCCAATAAAAATGTGCAAAATTCTTTAAAATCCACTTTAAAGCATTTAATCGGAAAAATTCACTTCATAAAAAATGTTGCATTCATTAGCATTTTTCAGAATAAGTTTGATTCTTGAACGGAATGGATCTAAGTCCTAGAGATGGAGCTTGGTTTAGGCCTTAATCCACTTAATTCTAAAGGGACTTTATTAGGAACGGGAATTGGGACTCTTCAGGTCTTTTAGACTTAATTATTTGGGTTCTATGAGATTGTGTTCGGAATTCAACTTGAAAGTGCCTAAGTAGGATACCTTGTGTCATCCGTTAAACTCTTTTCTATTTGAATCAATTTTGAACTCATGCACTCTACACTTAGCTTGACCCTCCTGGGGCTGCGAAGGGCAATCCTTTCGGCGGTGCAATTCCAACCTTGTCTAGCGGTGATGATGTCTAAAGATAGAAGAGATTGGGGTTGAAATAATGCTTCGGATGAGGGAAGGATCTGCTAGCACAATTTTTTCTAAGACGCCAAAAAAATGGACGGAATAAAAAGATTCTATATCCTTTGGGGCACAAAAGACTTATGTAGTGCAACAATTATTTCTATCAAAGAAGCCAAATACACCAAATTCCAAAAGTGATCACAATGGTCTGAGCTTCAGAAAAGCCTGCATGTCTTCGTGGAGACTTGGCTAAACTGGCCATGCTTCATAGGAGATGTGATTACACCGATCACACTCCAGTTCTCTTCCCATTCTTCCTACTTCTCTCATATTTTATTGTGGATACAGCACGACCTGACCTCAGAAGGAAATACCTCCCTCCTCAAGGATTGAGTTGCTGGACAAGGGCCCCATGGGAGTGTGTAACTGGATGGGCGCTTTCTTCGCCTCTCTAGAGCGGGAAGAGCTAAAACCTTTCACGCACAGTCAAATTTCTTTCAAAGATGAAAAGTTTACGTGATGAATAGGTGGATTTGAGCTGGTTGTTGAGGTAGATCTGGATAAGGATTTGTGGAACTTGAGGGCTGTCGAGGCTTAAATCCTAATTCTAATAGAGTCCCGACACACTATCAATCTAAAGGTCTGAATCCAGGCTCCAAATTTTGGGCGAAGTAAAATTCGATTTAACGAAACAATCATGTTCTAAGTTCTTTTATTTTCCTTTTTCTTTTTCTTTTTGCTTGCACTTATTTATAGAATAAGTGTTTGCTAAGGGACTAGCAAAGGTAAAGTATAGGAGAATGATGAATCCATGATTCATCGTCTTTATTCTTTTATTTTGGCTAAAATCCTTGGTGAAATACATGTAAATATCCACTCATTCCAATTAATTATCATTCTAACTACAAACATTGATATTATATATTTAACATTTATTTTACCAAAACAAAAGAATGAAGAAAAAAGAAAAATAAAAGAAAAGAAGGGTGCATATAAAAGATATACAGACTGATCCTAACCCTGAGACTAGGTAAATATTGACCAGGTCGACAAAAGAAATTAGTAGAGGGAGATAAGGATCCTAACTTATAAAAATACCAAGAAAAGAAAGATCAAAAATATAAATTACCCATTTTTCGCCATGTAAATACTTCACCTATTTTATTTATCATCAAAACCATCTCAAACCAAAACACTCCTTTTATAAAAGTTGTTCATAAAAATATATATTATTTTAAAAAATATCAGAAAAATATTTCGGCATAAAAATAACCACAATGAACTGTAAAAGCCGCAAAAGTCGACTTCCAAGGTTCATAACTATTTATAGAAAACTCCAAACTGACCAAACTCACTTTTGAAATATGTTTTGTACATAATACTATTTATTAAAAAAATTATAAAAATATTCGGATAAAACCGGTGAGTTTCAGCTTTTGGACCCGTAGTATATATATATTATACTTCCCAGATTTTTAATTAAATAACCGTAAACCCGATTAACTCAATTTGTTTTCCTAAAATCTTATAAAATTGTATATAAAAATATAAAAATATCAATAAATTAAAATACCAATAAAATCCGAAGCATAGAAGCTGTTACAGTTTTCTTCTAGACCTCATAACTCGGTCGTATGAACTCTGAATTAAACAAACTTGGTCCCTAAAATTATATTTTTCAATTATCTACAAAATAACACTAGTTTCACTAAAATCTGAGTTAATGCAAAAAACGTTGTTTTCGGGTCTGTATTGGTATATTATATAATAAGCCGTAACTTATATTATTATTCAATACAGTAATACTTTGTTTATTTATTTTTTAAAATAAATAATATTTCATTTAATTAATTAATTAGTATATTAACTACTTAATTACTTATTTAATTATTTAATTAATACTTAATTACTTTATTAATTATATTAATTAAATAATTAATTTCAAAATTATTATATAATTAATTTATTTAGTTTTATTATTAATTATTTATTTGTATTAATTTTATTTTTTTTATTTCCTCTCTCCCCTCTCTTCCTTTCTCTCTACCTTTCCTCTTTTCTTCCCCCTTCGTTCTTCTTCCCCGATGGAACCCATCTCCTCCTTCTTCCTCCAATGTCAACCACCGTTGTTTCTCCAGCCTCTCCAATAGCCGACCGTTGGCCGACCGTTTACCCAACCTCCTGCGGTCCCCTTCACCGCACGCTAGTGACCAGCTTCCCGTCCCTCTATAAAAACCCTCCGACCCCCTTGAATGAACGGACCTGCCATTCTTCATCTTCATTCCTCGAGTTTTGGAGAGCGAGAGAGAGAGAGAGAGAAAGGAGCAGCACGAGGGTGACAGTCTCGTGTCATCCTCTATCGACGAGATCACGTTGGCGTCACAACACCTGCACCACCGCGCACAGCCTCCTCGTCCACCGTGGGTTGAGGCCATATTCACGGAGTTTTGCCCAAGCTCCGTTCCCAGGAGAGTACATCCTTCGCAAGCTCTGCTGTAGGCGACCTTATTCCCCAATTCCAGGTTATTCCCTTAGGTCTTCTCTCTTCTACCTTTATTCTCTTCACATCTCGATTCATCTCTCCTCTCCCATTTTCTGTTACAATAGATTTCAATGAATTTGTCTCAACCTTCGAATTCTCCCACTTCTTGCCTCCTCTCTTCAACCTATCCATATTTCTCTTCATTTACATCAATTCTAATCTGATCATTGTTACCGCACATTCAATTTCCTCACGCTTCCCACCCATTTATCTTCTGTGCATTTTGATACCGAGCTTCGTGCTCGAGTTGTGTTTCTTAGTTTGCGGATTTTCGTTGATCCATGATTCATCGCCTTTATTCCTTCATTTTGGTTAAAATCCTTGGTAAAATATATGTAAATATCCACTAATTACACTTAATTATTATTCTAACTACAAATATTAATATTATATATTTAACACTTATTTTACCAAAATAAAAGAATAAAGATAAAAAGAAAAATAAAAGAAAAGAAGGATGTATATAAAAGATATACAGACTAATCCTAACCCCGAGACCAGGTAAATATTGACCAGGTCGACAAAAGAAATAAGTAGAGGGAGATAAGGATCCTAACTTATAAAAATACCACAAAAAGAAAGATCAAAAATATAAATTACCCATTTTTCACCATGTAAATACTTCACCTATTTTATTTATCATCAAAACCATTTCAAACCAAAACACTCCTTTTATAAAAGTTGTTCATAAATAAATAAATATATATATATATATATTATTTTAAAAAATATTAGAAAAATATTTTGACATAAAAATAAAATAACCGTAATGAACTGTAAAAGTCGCAAAAGCCAACTTCCAAGGTTCATAACTATTTATAGAAAACTCCAAACTGAACAAACTCACTTTTGAAATCCATTTTGTATATAATACTATTTATTAAAAATATTAGAAAAATATTTTGATAAAACAGATGAGTTTCGACTTTTTGGACCCGTTGTATATATGTACTATATGTAGAAACTTCTCGGATTTTTAATTAAATAATTGTAAATCCGATTAACTCAATTTCTTTTCCTAAAATCTTATAAAATTGTAGATAAAAATATAAAAATATCAATAAGTTAAAATACCAATAAAACACATCTCCTCCTTTTTCAAATAATAAAAAATATAAAATCATCAAAAATCACAAAAATAATATAAAATTCTTTAAAATTGAAATAAAAATCAGAAAAATCTTTGAAAAATAAAATAAAAATTAGGAAACCTTTACATAAGTTAGTCTATCGATTTTTCGCTAGTTTAAAATAGTTTGCCTTCCTGAGTTCGACACTCCCGTGCTTAACCGCTATACACTTAAGTTTAGGAGTATAAATAAAAATAAAATAGGATTAATTCAAAAAATAATCTTTTCTGCAAAAATCCACTGGTGACCACAGTGACGGTTGTCTATCTCTTTAGACAGCTTGACTAGTGTGTTTTTCAATATTCATTACTCCAAGATTAAATGTAAAATATACCTACATATAATTAATAAAGAATGAGAATCAAATTCATATTAACATTATTGTAATATAAATTATATTCACATAAGTCCCAACAATAAACGTGAATTACATTCACATTAATCCTAATTATTGTGAATCTATATTAAATTAATTAAGTTACAATTATGTAAATCATATTTACATACTCACACAGATCAATCGATGATAATTAGAATTTTTCAATCCTTAATATTTCGATAATAAATTTCATAGTTGTGCAACTCATGATCAAATTAGGACTTGTGTGCTTCTTTTGCAACACTTAAAGATAATATCAGGGAAATCGTATATAACATGTATACTGACTTCATATTTATATTAAATATAATATCATGGTTTAAATCATCTTGAGCTATTTGATCAAGTCAAATACTAAATTAATTCAAAATCAATCTAAACAATTTCAGATTAATTTCCAACTCCTTGGATCTATAATTGGTTATATGAATTGAGATTTAATCCAACTAAATCTCATTCGTGTGAAATCTAAATGGAGTCACCAAAATCCATCTAGTTTCATCATTCCCTCAGAATCGAAGTATGATGGTATACGATCTATCATGATCGTATCAACCTTAAGAAGTCCTAATACTATAAGAAAAACACATTTGGTTAGCATAATTATCCTCTCCAAGTTCTCTCCAGATGCTCTCTAAGTGCTCAAAAAACCACTTGGCGAACACATGTGCTAGAACGTTGTGCTCGTTATTACTCTAGATGCTAGCTCATATTGCCAAGAACAAGTGCTCTCCAAATGTTCACCAACTCGAATGGACGAGCACATGTGTTAAACAAAGTCCTAACCAAGTGCACTCCACGATTTTGAAGAAATTGGAAGTGAATATTTATATTGCCAAGAACAAGTTCTCTCCAAATGTTCACCAACTCGAATGGACGAGCACATGTGTTAAACAAAATCCTAGCCAAGTGCACTCCACGATTTTGAAGAAATTGGAAGTGAATATTCTTTTCATGAATAAAAAGAATACACATCTAAATATGCAGGTACTTAATTAATCATTTTGCAAATCATGAAAGTAATACATGAAGACAGAGTATGAATTCTTATACAATAGAAAAAAAATCATCACATGCATTAACCTTATCTACTTAGTGAAGTGCATCCTCCTTATCTTCTTCCTATCATATTTTAAATAGATCGTAAATTGTACATTTAACTGAGTGTACCTAATGACGTAGAAGTTGGTCGCCTGCAACATGAGTATACATTGTGTGTGTAAGCCCGCATTCATGTACCACCCCCAGGGTACAAATACGCAATAATATACATCCATAATATACGATTATACATCGAAATACCAAACACTAAAATTTATGCAAGAGATATTAAGAAGGAAGAACAATCAATAACTTTTTCTTTCCAATGTCCACAAAAACAAATACATTGCCATACAATTATAGTCACATGCTTATATCATCATCATGTCTCTAAAAAATAAGTACTAGTACAAAAAGAAAGAGCAGAAATCACTATACCACAAAACAAAGATACAACAAAGTCAACTATGGGTCCTCTACTGTTGTGGTTGTTGCTCATGCAAACCTATCGAATTCACACAAACAAGTTTATGAGAAAAGTGCCTAGTACGTGTATAAAACAACAACTATAAGGGTAAAAAGTGTGAACAAGAATAAATATGAAAATCTACAGTGTATAATTGAACTCTTCTTTCCCCAGCATCCATTAAGTAACCGAACCCCATGAAGTAAAACCATCCCACATTAAGTATCTTCTACCTACTCAGTTTATAGTTCCAGTTCGGATACAAATATGCATTGAACACCAATTCTGACTCATAAAGAGAGAGTAATACTATAAGGCCATGTTCGGTTGGGGGGTTACCCCCCACTTTGGGTGGGTAACCCCCCAAAACCCTCCCTTTTAACCCACTAGTGGGGCCCACTCCCTTCCCATCAAAAAAAATATATTATGCCATCATATCATCTACAAACCATAAAATACTCAACTTCTACTCACTATTCCAAACTTCAATACAATCACATCACAACAACTACCCACTTTTTCAAATTTCAATACAATCATACCATAATAACTACCAACTTTTTCAAATTCCAATACAATCACATCACACAAACCCTCCCAACCCTTAACCCACCAACCAAACACACTCCCCAAAAAACGGGTTATCCACCCCGGGATAACCTGCCAACCGAACGACCACTAAGAGAAATATCTCAAGTTCACATTCCATAAATGGGGTTTCCGATGGAAGGGCACGAGTAAGAGTACGATTTGATTCGATGTATTCAATTTTAGATAGATCATCATTAATCACATAACTTCATGGATTTTCATTTAAATACTCGGTGTCTTTCCTCACAGGGGTGAATCTGGTTACTTATATGCGGGGCCAGCACCTATAAGTACCTAGAAGTTGCTTCGGTGAAGGAAGATGAGATTGTACTGTACTTTAATTCTTCTAAGGGTCACCACTCACACAACCTTAGTAACATGATGTCTCAAGATGAATCACATATAGATTGTAGGCCTCATTCCCAGGTGGAGAATACATAAAATACAACATGCAGCACAAAGCACAAGGGCACACAAGCAGTACACATAGCCACCTGATGCCATGGTAGAAAAATCACTAAGACATCAAAAGAGCACGAAGCAGCGCACACAGTACACAGTGAGCTAAAGCAGCAATAATCTCTCTACGGAGCTATTTACGGTTGTCCAAGTCTATCCAAATTTCCATGGGTGCATGCCTTCCCATGAAATAATTTTATTTTTTTCAATTATTATATTAAATCACTAAGGTGACATATCTCCAATGGTATAACACCAGATTATTGATTAACTTCTGTATATTCATCTTAATTATTCAGCTGACTAATACTACAATGTTATAATAATTCACTCAGATATTTTATACCACTAAGAAATTTCTCAATTTACTAAGGAGATTTACATCATGAAGAGATTCACAAGATGATTCTAGCTACTAAATCACAAGGTAGATATTTCAAACATATATATATGAAGCAGAGGTGCAACTTTTATAATAACTATAACAATTTTATCCATCAAGTTTCTGTATCTACATAATAGGTTTTATAATTATTCTCCATTTACAAGCGGCAATGATGGAGGGGAGTCATATTTTTTTAACAAGGTCCGAAATGTTCGATCACAAACAGACGACTGATAAACATTGAAGATGATTCATTCAGTGAAACTGAAAAATATAACATCAAATCATGATCTGTAATAAAGTTATTTAAAGCTTATTCTCTCAATATACATAGACATATGAGAAAATCCATATAATAGCATTTATATGAGTGTTAAATCTAGATAAGGGCATGACAAACCCATTGACTTTCTACGTGCCATTGTGATTAATCTCCTTCTACTTTCTTTCATAGTTAGTGTTTGATATGCACGACAAATGTTGCATACTCTCTATAGTAACATAAGGATTTCAAAAATATGCATACGCTGCTAAATACCAATCTGACGCCCTTGGATCCGGACACCCGTTTACAACACTTTCACGGTATTACATTAGCTAAAGATTGCACAAGTTACCGAAAATGAGGAGAAATTTTTTGCGTTTTTGCAATGACATTCACCTTCAGTATAACAAACACAGTATCAACAATGACAAGTGCCACCAACATTGCATTTCATTAAAATTTCCATATATACAACATATTGACAGTTATACATATATCTCAAAATTTACAGAAGAGAAAAGGTAGCATTTACATCATAACTGAACAAAAACTACAACAAAAGTAACTCTACCGTCGGGTATATACTCAGAAGTCAGGAATCATCCTCCAGCTACTAAGTTGTAGGCTCCTTGCCTGCCAAAACATGCAAGGAACAAGAGGCGTCAGAGGGCACTGGTAAATCCCGACTTAATAAAACAAGCTGGCATTTAAAGTGATAACAGAAGAAGCAAGTACAAAGGCATACACAATTTAAAATTTATAACTACTTGCTACTTAGAAGAGATGCCCCAAGCTTTCCCCATTCTCTTTCATATGTCATATTTTTACAATGTGGTTAATGTCATATATATATTTCTCCATTTCCCCATAGATTTATATATATATATATAATATTCATATATTAATAATTGGCCCATAAATAGATGTTATAATCTTACATTGATTTATATATATTTATATATTAATTAATGGCCCATAAATAGATGTTATAATCTTATATTATGGATCTTGATAAGAAGTTGATGAGGTGATGTTTGATTTGACCCTTCATTTCTTAATGGCAGAAAAGATAAGATTCTAATTTGGTTCTCAATTCTATCTATCTTATTAAGTCTAGTGGATAGTCTGTGGTCTTGGTCTATGTATAACCTCACACTATGACTCTAAGGCGTGGATAATGCCTTAGGGTTGGGGTGCCTCCGTAGGCATGTGGTGTTGTGTAATGCATCCTAACTAAGTTCCCAACACATCCACTAGCATATATGGATTTCGAATCCAACTTAATTATATTCAATTCCAACCAACTCAACTTATCATTTATTTCATCTCTTAACCCATATACATTATAAACCAATCAACTTTGATTGTAACTCCTCCAATCCTCAACTACAACCATTTCAAATCTAGCTCGAAATGACTCAGATTTAGCCTTGAAATTTAGATGTAACATCGCCAAGCCTGTTGGCGGAAGATAACCAAAACTCAAGCGGTGAGGTAGCCTCCTAAGAGTCTCTTCCATCTCGCCCTCTTATTGGAAGTGTGGTCCAATAGAAGGAAAGGTCTACTCCAAAACTACACCCCAGAGATGGGTGATTGATACTCTCCGAAAAGTCACTCTAGAAACCGACCCGACTAGTACGGGCAAACGAGTTTGTACGAAAAACTAAAACCAAAGATCCCCCGCATGGATATCCTAAAACAAAGGGGTCAGTGGAGCTGGTCAAAAGTCCGGATCCCAACGAGGTGTAAAAACACTGCGAGCTCGCGTAAGAAACTATAGGAAGGACTGGGATCCTAGACCCGCACACTTGGCGGCCGCTACCCTAATTGGGCTTCCTATATCCCACCCAGATGAGGGTCACAGTACCCTCGCACAGTTATTTGTAAGGATCACCATGACCGGCACTAATATTTATTAATCATCACTAATTCTCCACATTTTTCACTTGACTATTGACTCTAAATATTTTCTCTTGATCACTGATTTTCAACATTTTCATTTACTTGACTACTCAATCCGTTCTCAATCCTTTCTGTGGTCATCTTTACAGGTCTTCAGTGTTTTGTCTGCAGGTTATTAATGTTGATCTATACTATTAGAGTAATTCATAAAGGAATATTTATTTTTTTTTGAAGTTATACAAATCCTTTTGAATGTCAAAGTTACAATAAAGAAGCAAGTTACATGTATATATATATATATATATATATATATATATAACGGAAACACTGACATCCGCCTAAATGCTAGTGCTTGGTCAAGATAAAAATAACGAAAATGTATGTCTAGTATACTGATTTATATTATTACTTATCTTATTCTTATTGGGATTTATATCTATATTATTACAGTGTACTGAAGTTTTATAGTAATGCATATCAAGTGTAACCATAATATTAAATATATGGACCCTTTCAAATGAGGTGGGGTCTAATAGAGATTATAGTGAGCCAACCATAATTACAGCTGGATTAAGAACGTATGGATGAGATCAAAACCACTATCATTATATGGAATGGTTTTGATGAAAAACTATTTCTATATTTAGAGGATACGAACCTGCAATTTTCAGGGGAGAGTAGAGGAAAACACGGGTCTACAAATTAGGCATAACTATTTTATTAAAAACAGATTTATGATCGGCTATTTTATATATTAAATACCAAAGAGTTCAAAAAAGATTACTTTTTAAGGATACTTTATTGTATAAGGTTTGAACGAATTGCTATTGTAAGTTACTTTTTTGAAATAGAGCTAATAAATTTACAAAAATTTGTTCATATTTTGTTGGTTTTAATAGCAACAAATGTACTATATTTATGTCATGATGATTAGTTAAATAATTTAGGAGGAAATAAAACAGTATCCAAATGTTAATGAGGTTTCATTACGAACAATTTCAATTATTGAACACTGTAAATATGTTATGGTTTTAAAAAAACAAATGTATTTTACAAAAAAAATCAACAATAATTAATTAACAGTTTTCACAATTAATTTTTACGTCGAAATTTGAATAGAATGGAACAAATTTGAAATTTGAAGGCATAATAATACAAACACTTGGTTGGTATTCAAAATAGCATATATTACTGAAATTTAAATTTTAAGCAAATTTAATATAAACTGATGGTCTCAACAATGTATACTCCGATGTTTGAAAATAATATTAAGATTAAAATATTTGTAATTTAATAATTATGTAAAATTGAATTTTAATTAATTTTTCTTAAATTTGATTTGATTTATACAAATAGTTACATAAGTTGTGAAATAAAAGGATACTATATTACTAAATTCGTTGGATTAAAAAATATATTTCCTATTGGATGGTTCTGATTAACAAATTAGTATCCGCAATTTGTGAAGGTAGTTCTAGCTATATAAGAAATCGTTCATTATGATTAATAATAAAGATAAGTCAATTACTTTGAGAACCTCATAGATTTATTGGATTGGTTATTATTCCTATATTTCAATGAAAGAATAAAATGATGACTTAACAGCAAAAAGCATAACTTTTATGCTATTTTATGTTAGTTAAGCAAACTTTCTTCAACTATTTGATTTTATCAAGTCAAGTAATCCGGATAGGCATCAACACTAAAATTTTCATAATTCTGGTATTATTTTGATTACGTCTTATTCCTTTGTTCGACAAAAGGTCCATTAATATATGAGTAACGCGTAAGAACCTGCCCTTGGGAGGGGAACAACAACTGGAAACGGTTGCTAATACCCCGTAGGCTGAGGAGCAAAAGGAGGAATCCGCCCGAGGAGGGGCTCGCGTCTGATTAGCTAGTTGGTGAGGCAATGGCTTACCAAGGCGATGATCAGTAGCTGGTCCGAGAGGATTATCAGCCACACTGGGACTGAGACACGGCCCAGACTCCTACGGGAGGCAGCAGTGTTGGATGGTTCTGACTTTACAATTAAAAATTAACATTGAGTTATAAATGGAAAAAATTAATTGAGTAATCTTGAGGATGTATCGACGGGTGCTTATGATAATAATAAAAGAAGGAAAGTATTAATTTACTTCTGTAAAGGGGAGCTCACGGTCAATAGGTTAAGAATTTCCAAATCCAACGAAATACTCAGAATTATGGTTAATAGGTTAAGAATTTCCATAAAAATGGGATAGAGGGCGATTTTGATGGTGGTTTTCTATTGCAAATCCGGTTTTAATCATGTCCATCGATCCGAATCCAACAACTGGATATTGCGGCTCATCATAATCACAATGAGACCCCATCTCATTTGAAGTTTCTCCATTAAATATATATATATATTGCATGATCTTTCCCTATCTTATTATGATCTCCTCATATATATACATAAGATACACACTTATGAAAAGATATTTGTAATTAGATTACTTGCTTGCAATTAAACGTTAAGGGCTAGAGACAATTATCTTATTCTAAATTTTTATATAAAAATATTGACCTCCAGAACTCAACTGTGCTCTCATGATTACCAAAAACGTACTGTCTCATAGACAAAAATATTCATTAACATTAAATTGGATGAAATCGCAAGGCATTGGGTTCGACAGTTATTAAAGCAATATAATAGGAACCATTCTTAAGAAATCATTGCCTTAACAATTATCATTATGTAATTAAACATCATGCCTACCAATAATTTCATATTCATGATATATTAACAAGTCCGTCTCAATGACCCTTCTAACAAATTTCGTGGTAAACCGAGCTAATTAAGCACCAGTAATTGCAACACCTGGCTTGTCTAGAATACTTGTAGGCAAAAATCACTTAAAAATATTGTGGTTGATTCAAAATTATATATTACTTAAAAATGAAGGTAGTTAGATTATCAAAAGCAAAAATTTCCCTATAAAGCAATGCATATTTGAACAGGACCCAATAAGCGTGTAATTCTTTGATTAGGACATTTAGTTTCCATATGTTGCATACAATTAAATGCTAAATTCATATTACCCTATAATGCAATAAAATTATCATTGGAAAAGTTGCATATCTTATATTTTTAGAAGACCACTATGATCACATTTGTAGAATATGCATGATACATGATGTTAGGAGAAGAATGAATCAGATAATAGATGAGACCCTAGGGCTCTCTTATATAGGAGAAACGCCCATGGTTAATTACAAGAGAGGTATACAAAGAAAACATAAATAAGAAAAAGATGCCTTGAGATACATTTATCTCAACACTCCCCTCAAGCTAGAGCATATATATCTATCATGCTCAGCTTGGAGCAACACCTCTGAAATGGACCTCTAGCTAGAGCCTTGGTGAAGATGTCAGCAGTATGATCTCCAGTGGAAACATGGGAGGTAGATATGAGACCTTTCTGGATCATGTCTCTAGTGTAATGACAATCCACCTCTATATGCTTGGTCCGTTCATGAAAACATGGGGCAATAAATAAAGATGCTTAATTATCACATAAAAGCTACATAGGAAGAGACACCTCAATAGTAAGGTCAGTCAACACAGATCTAGCCCACATCATCTCTGCACTTCCCTGTGCCATGGCCCTGTACTCAGATTCTGCTCTCGATCTAGCCACCACTGTCTGTTTCTTGCTTTTCCATGAAACAAGAGAGCTCCCAACAAAAGTAGCAAAGCCAGAAGAAGGGTTGTAATGCTTTTCTTTCTCTTCTGCTAAAACTAATGCAGTTTCTTTTGTTACATATTAACTACTATGGAACTTTATGCAATATAATCGATGACATATTGTAGTTCTGTGCCTTGTTAGTTAAATGTGAATGTCAATCATAAACACGAAAATTTTCCCTAATTTTCTGTACTGTAATGCGATCTCTAGCGAACATGATACTACGAGTGATGTATAAATGGGTATCTTGGATCCTCGGGAGCAGACGTCACACAGAACCAGGTGAAGTCTTCAAATATCTCAATATCATATGGACTGCATCCATATGCACCTTCCTGGGATGCTCCATGAACTAGCTAACTTTGTTCACTGCAAAAGATATATCCAGCCTGGTGATGGTGGCATATAAATGCTTCCCAACAAACTCTCTATATCTCCTCCTGTCTACCTCCTCAGTGTCATCATCATACAATCTCATACTCGGATCCATAGGGGTAGTAGCATGCTTGCACATTGTCATACATGTCTCAGAAAAGAAGATCCATCACAAACTTCCTTTGGGTCATCACAAGACCACACTGGTTCCTAGCGAACTCTAATCTAAGGAAGTATCGAAGAGTGCCAAGGTCCTTAGTCACAAACTACTGACCTAGGAACTCCTTGGCAGCCTGAATACCTTGCTCATCATCCCCTGTGACAACAATATCATCAACATAAATAAGAATAACAACAGTACCTCTCTGTATTCTCTGAACAAAAAGTGAGTGGTCCGTAGTAGACCGCACAAACCCATGTTGCTCTATCAACTCCGATAGCTTCTGGTACCAAGCTCTCGGACTCTGCTTCAGGAAATAAATCGCCTTATGGAGCCTGAACATCTTCTGTGACTCCCCCTCAATAGAAAACCATGGTGGTTGCTGCATATATACCTCCTCCTGTAGGTCCCCGTATAGAAATGCATTCTTCACATCAAGCTGGTAAAGAGGCCAGTATCGTGAAACAACAACAGATAGAAGAATGTGAAGTATCGAGTGTCTGGCCACTGGAGAGAAGGTATCCTGATAGTCCACCCCATAGGTTTGGGTGAACCCACGTGCCACAAGCCTTGCCTTGTAGCGATCCACACTGCCATCTGCCCTTTAATTTACCTTAAATATCCATTTACAACTCACAATAGAGGCACCTGGCGGAGCAGCCACAATGCTCCAAGTACCACGTGACTGCAAAGCTACCATCACCTCCTCCATTGCAAGTCACCACCTACTGTCCTGTATCACCTCCTGATATGTCCGTAGGATAGTAATAGTAGAGAGTCCTACAACAAACATCATGTACTCCTATGAAAGATGATCCAAAGAAACATACGCAGCAATGGGATAGGTTGCACATTGGTGACGAGGCTTCCTTAAGGCAATAGGTATCTCCATGTCATCAACCTCTCTATTCTCTAGAATCAACTCATCCTATGTATCATTCAAAACTCCAGTGCCATCAGTAGAAATAATGTGCTCATTACATACCTGAGGCGTGTTGGATGATGTGGAAGCCGTATGAGCAGAGGGGCGAGTAGAAGACCTGCGAATATAAACATGGGGTAAGAGCTGGGATTGGGTAGACTGTGGTGGAGGTGGTGGAGGTGGAGAAGACTGAGACGCAACATGGGGAGCATATAGTAGAGAAAACGGAGGTGGAGGAGCAACTACATCCTCAACAGAAATAGCATTAGACAACCTGTCACCTGCAGGGAAAAAATACATAATAGACTAAAAATGTGACATTATCACTCACATAATATTTTCATCCTACAAGATCAAAAAATCTATACCCCTTTTGGGTACGAGAATAACCAACAAAAACACATTTGGCAGCTCTAGGTGAGAGCTTGTCACGACCAGGAGTGAAATTGTGGACAATAGCCATAGACCCAAAGACTCTGGGAGTGAGTGAGAATAGGCCCTTCTCGAGAAATGTAATCAAGAAGGGAACCTTTTCTCCAAGCATAGTGGACGGCATGCAATTCACCAAGTAGAAAGCAGTGAGAACATCACCCCAGAAAGAATGAGGGGGTACGAATCTGAATCAAAAGGGTCCGCATGACATCAAAAAGGTGATGGTGCTTGCGTTCAGCCACACCATTCTGCTATGAAGTATATGCACAAGAGGTCTGATGAACAATACTAAGAGATCTGAGAAATTAAGATAAATGTAAGGTGGAAAACTCCAAAGCATTATCTGTACGAATGAATTTCACATTAGCAGAGAAGATATTTTTGACCTCAATAAGAAAAGATTTAATGATAGCACCCGCTTTAGACTTATGTTTTAATAAGAATACCCAAGATAGTCTAGAATAATCATCCACAACAACCATATAAAAAAGACGCCCCTGATGATCAGGAACGTGACTAGGACCCCAAATATCAAAATGGAACAATTCAAAAGATTAACTACTGTGACGAATATGAAGATTCAAAAAAGAGGAACGATGGTGCTTCCTAAGCTGACAGGCTTCACAGTCCAAGGTAGTACGACTAAATATCTGCGGTAGAACATGACACATCTTCTGAAGAGGAAGGTGGCCAAAGCGAAGATGCCACATGAAAGGAGAAACAGATCCTGAAGGAATAGTAGAAATCCCAACACAAGGTGGTATGGCAAGCTTATACAATCCTCTCTGCTCACGGCCAAATCCAATCACACTGCCTGTTAGTATGTCCTGAAATACAAGAGAAGAGGGATCAAATATGGCACAAAAATGTAAATCTTTTATAATTTGACTAACAGACAAAAGATTCACCTGAAAGTCCGAAGCATATAAAACGTTCTGCAGATGCATAGAAGGAGCTAGAACAATCTCCCCTTGACCAACAATGGGTAGTCGAACCCCACTAGCAATCACCACAGATCTACTAGGTGGGATAGACCTGTAAGAACTAAACTATGCCCTATCTCCACACATATGATGTGAAGCTTCAGAATCCATAATCCAATCAGCCAAATCTTAACTGCTGCAACTGGCAAACACATAAGCAATACATGATGAACTAGACGACACTCTGGCAGCAGCTGCTTCATCTGAGGAATCTGTAGTTGAAGTAGTAGGAGTGTTCATCATCTCTTGAAGTCTAGAAACAATATCATACAAACATGCATCATGAGTAGGAGCAGAAGAAGGTTCAGTCTGCTCAGCAACACGTGCAGACACTGGATATCCGTGCTTCTGAAAGCATGTCTCCTCAGAATGGCCAGGACAGTGGCAATGGAACATGGGCCACAATGGCGGCCTCCTCCTCGACCACGAGGTCCGTGGCCATGAAACTAAAAAGTCCCCCCTCTGCCACGAGAAACTGCCATAGTAGAGGGAGTCATATGGGTCGTAGTAGATATGGAGTAGTAATCCTACTTAATCGTTTGTAGACCTCCTCCATCGGAGGTATCATCTCTCCAGTCAGAAGTTCAGTGAGTGTTGCATCGTACTCAGAGTCAAGAGATGACAGGAAGACTCCTGCCACTGTGGCATTCTGATATACTTGTTGTTGTTCAGTGCTGGTGGTAATAGGCATGAAGATGTGCAGTCACTTAAACACGCCTTTAAGATGAGAGAAGTGCGCATGGAGTGGTCGACCATTCTGTTTGGTTGAAAAAATGTCAAACTGCATCTGAAGGATCTTGCTCTCATTCATTGCCTCGAAATGTGCTCCTTATTATGGCACTGCATTAGGGTACATAACTGCATGGACCATTGCTCATAGTGGTCCCATCCATCTTCACAATGGGAGTCAGGCCCTTGAAGGCACCTGAAGAGGAGAAAACATCACCCTTGTTCTCTGACATTGCACCAAGAAACTGAAACACAGAACAACTGAGGAGTAAATTGATCAGAATGCGTCTACAAGACCATAAGCAGGATTGGTTGTATTCGTAGACTCATACAACCATCTTTATTTCTTTTGGTGAGGTCTAGAGTTGTAAGACGTGATATAAATCAGGAAAAATCACGTTCTGTGAACCAAATCAGACCCCCAAACAATAGAGAAACATGGATCGATGACGGCTCTCGGGCCGTAGGGGCGCGATTATGGTACACAGGGGATGCTGGGGTCCCCTACGATGACACAGGAGGTGGTTGGGGCCCCTGCGGAAATGTTGGAGGGGTTGGGGCCCCCTTCGACAGCGTTGGGGATGGCTGGGGCTCCCCACGGTGGCACTAGAGGGGTTGGGTCCCCCTTGTGGTGGCACTAGAAGGGCTAGGGCCCCCTTGTGCCAGTGCTGGAAAGATGGGGGAGGGTCCTCGGCTGTGCTAGAGACGGAGGGAGGGCTAGAGACTCCTGGTGGCGGGGGGGCTAGTGGAGGGGCGGGCTTGTAGGGTCAGGGTTAGAGTGGGATAGGGGAACCCCGATCTACGATCGTTGCTCTGATATGTTAGGAGAAAAATGAATCAAATCATAAATGAGACCCGAGGACTCTCTTATATAGGAGAAACATCCCAGGTTAATTAAAAGAAAGGTACACAAAGAAAAATATAAATAAGAAAAAGATACCATGAGATACATTTATCTTAACACATGATGTTTCTTAATTTCACTTTTACAAGTAATAGTATGCATATTTAAGTAAAAATATAGTTCATGGAAATTTAGAATCTTGATACAAACATTTGTACAAAACTTTGAATAGTTGACTTCAATTGAATTAAAAGGGCATAAAAAGGGATCAAAATATATGGAATTAGATGCATGGCAGCAAAAAAAGAGGTATGGATTGTACATATGATCAAGTATAATGTGCATGCATGACAACGATAAGGGGGAGGATTGTACCTATAACCTCAATTTATAGGATTTTCTTGACATGCAAGAAGATCTCTAGAAGTTGTAGTTGTTGGCTTCTTGGAGCTCAAAATAGTAGAAAGAGCAGTAGCATTCAGCAAGCACATAAGTTCCAGGAGGGCAGAAGCAACCGTTGCCTGGAGCAATTACAGATTTTGCATTTGCAGAAGGTGGCTGTTACAAATCTCAGCTCTACGGTATGGATTTCCATAATGGCAGCAACTGTTGGGAGAGATTTGGGGCTCTCCCTCATGGCCGGAAGGGAGGTTTAATTTTGGGGAAATGGGAATTTGATTGGGGACTGAAAAGGGATTTTTGGGAGAAAAGAAAGAAGAGAGGAAAGGGGTGTTCTCGTAGGAAATAAATAGGAAGGGAGAGGAAAAAAAGAGAGTGAAGGAAGGATGAAGCTTCCTTTTGATGATGTCAGCCATGACATCAGCAGGCTGACATCAGCCTGCTGATGTCATAATTTCCTCTTCTTTTTCTTTATATATATATTTAAATTTAAAACGACAGATAGTGCTACAGTCTGTTACTGTAGCAGTAGAATTAAATTTGGATTTTTTTTATTTTTATTTTTTTACCATTTTCTTGCATTTATTTAAGGTGTTAAACCTGACCGTATTTGAGCCTCGGATCGTAGATTTTGACGTGCAATATCTCGATTGAATCATTTCTGAACATCGATGAAAATGAGTATAATATTGATATATGTTCGATCGGGTTTGAATGTCTGAAATGTTCGGGATACAGTTTCGGTTTATTTTTAAATTTTGCGATTTAAAAATACCAAATGACCTCTGATTGATGAATGGTCGATTTCGTTTGTCTTATTTTGTCGAATCAGATTTTATGTTGGTCTCGATTTATTTCGCGACTTCCAAATTCGTGCCGCGACTTTTCTGCGGTACGTATTATGATACGACCGATTTTTGGTCGATTTCATCCGAACGACTTTTGATTCACGACCAATTGATCGGTTTAAGTTATTTAATATTGTTCGATAACTTTATTAGATTAAATGGACCCTATTCGGGTCGTGTTCGGGTTTATTAGACCCGTATGTTACAACCAATGACCAAATCTACCTCCCATTTCAGTAAGAAAAGTCCTTTAGTTTCTTAAGGGTTCTGATGTCTGGCATACCACAATGCGTTTTTTGGATTAACTACCTATTTATATGCTACAATGTGTCATAGAAATTATATATAGATACCTGCTATAAAACTACAGTAAACCATGATGTAGCGAATGATCCAAATAACAGTGCCATAGAGCCAATTTACCCTAAATCCCAATCCCCCATTTCATTTTTTTATACCCAAATGCTAACACGAATCATGAGATGGGAAGATCAAAATTAGAATTATGATCAACACAACGTGTGCGTGTGTGCGTGTGCATGTGTGCGTGAATCTGAGCAGCAAAATGAAACAACTCAACCCCAACAATTATGCATGTGCGTGTGTGCGTGAATCTGAGCAGCAAGGAGGTCGAAAATCGTGTGTTAAATTGATATATAATGTATAGATGTGTATCATATACCGTACATTTATCATTTTCAATGGAAATGTATGGTATTGTTTGCTATGGTATATTACACGACAATGGTATACTCATTAAAGATGGACCATATACTTAAATATGATCCAACGGTATTAAGACTATACAGAGTGTTATACTTTACATTAACACTATCAACCATTATAACACCCATAAGGGTAATTTTCATTCGACGGCATGTTATAGAATCATATAAAGGCTATTGTATCTGAATGATCCACTCTTGGGACATAAATCAAACAAGCATCATTTGGATACCTCGGCCTGGACGAATTCATGAGGCCCAAGATGGGATCCTAGACTCCTCTTTCCTTAACGATACCGCACCGATCACGATCCTTGAACCCCCCCCCCCCCCGCATGTTGTCGTGACCACCGGACATCCCTCAATCTCTGCAGCCCCAGCCATTTCGTCATCGAAACTCATATGCGTTCAGACTCCAAAACGCATGCATGATGTCCCTACCCAATCTGGCAACCCGCAAGCACAATACATCATAAAATAAATACGGTTTTGACAATGATATAGCAAGGAGAGGAGATCAGACGATTCTAGCGAACTCCGGCAGTGGTCCAACAACTCTAGGCAGAGTTTTAATGGCTCAAACTTGGAAAATGGGGTTTGGTCGAACAAACCTTTGCTCAAACTTGCTTTTATACTTGGGTTTGTCTATACGGGTCCGGATTCGGATCCGGTTCGATTCCATGTCCGTTATCGACCCATGGTCTTAAAATGAATGTATTTCACTCATCCGATGTCGCATTTCGATGTTCTTGGAACCTTTGAAAGGTCTCCACGAGTACTGCGTAATAGATTATTCATATGCTTCATTTGGATAATGGGTCAGGCCTGAAATTTAAAAAGAAGTAAACAAAAGAACATGAGAGTTTGGACCAAAATATGTATCTCGAACCGTATCAAGACCGGATTCATGTAAGGACTCGATACCCAAACCGTATATTGTATTTTAATATGTATTCAAGTCTTAGAATCTCACAATTCAATAAAAAAGGATTAATCTCTATAGAAATTTTTAAAACTAAAGATAAAGATGTTCTTACCAGAAAATACAGTGTTACCCACTCTAATGGGAGTTTTTTCCTACTATATCCAAAATATGAATAAATAAGATAATATATAAGCATCCTCACAATCATGTTCATACTCCTTCAAAAAAACAATCATGTTTATACTCATGATCACATTCATCTGTAAATACCTGAAAATCCCGCAATTCTGAAGAAATAGGAAGTGAACTTCTTTTCAACAATAAAAAAAATGAATATGCAAGTGCTCAATAAATCATTTGCAAAATCATGAATGTAAATACATGAAGATAAAGTACAAATGATAATAATAGAAAAACTCATCACATGCACTAACATCGTCTACTTAGTGAAGTACATCTTCAATAAATCATCTTGCAAAATCATGAAAGTAGAATGCATGAATACAAAGTAGGACCGATACAATAACAAAAATCATAACATGCATTAACCTCATCTTCTTAGAGAAATGCATCCTCCTTATCTTCATCCTTTGACATTTTATATAGATGAGATCTTGTACTTAATAGAATCAGAATAAAATTAAATTACTAGTTTGAAACTTGAATATGCATGTATCAAAACAATATGATAAAATTTAACTTAGGATATATAATTACAAAGAGGTTTACCTTTTGCATCCTCGTTATTATGTTCGATTACGTTCATCTACATGTACATGAATCCCCACAATTTTGAAGAAATTGGAAGTGGACATACTTTTCAATAATAAAAGAAAAAACATCACTAAGTTACAACTCCATTTGGTATTTAAAAAGAATATTGACTCGTGAAGAACATACATAAATGAATACCGAAAAAAATAAGATAATATATGGGCATCTTCACGATCACGTTCATCTGCAAAGTAATAAATTAGTGTAAGATCAAAAGCTATGTTAAAACTTATATCCATGATTGTAGAAAATTTTATATGTCTAATCAAAAACATCATAAATTAAAGGCAATTTTATTGACATTTAACAAATAAATAGTATAACACTAAAATAAATGTAACATATTAAGAAGTGTGTCACATCTTTCACAAGTCCATGCTCAAACACACACCCAAATAGACACAGACACACACTCTAACACATACCCACTACACAAATACACTCTCTAACACATACTCTAATATACATGCACACTTTCTCTAACGTACATTACAGTAACACACTCCTTAAGACACACACATATAACACACATGAACACACAATTCTCACAAAATAATCTCTCTCCCACTCTCCCTATGGTAACCACACATACACAAATAAACACTACAAACAACCAACACTACACTAATAAACTCTACATTATCTAACTCTCTCTCTCTATGCATACGAACGCACACATGTACACACACACATACTAGCACACACACACACACTGATTATAAAGTTAGGCTCTTATTATGCAATCTCAAAAAAAGTAGGGAAATATAGGTATTTAGTCATACATATAGGTTATCACATTACATATTATAATGCAATTCCTCACTTTTTCATCGGCATAGCATCATAACCTTGCATACATGTTAATTTTCATAGAGAAAAATCTAACAAATATGTTCTAACATCTAATCTAAGGCAATCTGATGGTATGATGTCCAATCTGCAATTTGACAATTCAAATAACATTGTAGTTTCTAATGGTAGTGGTTTAGGAATTTCATCATACACTTTGTACACATGTTAGTTTGCACATATAATAGCCTAACAAAATAAAAAATTGCAAATCCTAAAACAATGAATATATCTATATTATGTAACTAAAATCAAAATAAGTGAGAGAGGAGTACTCAAAATACATGATGGAAGAAGGAGGACATGGCAGAGGCCAATGATGGTCGACGAAGGCAAGGGACGCCACTCAAATGGTCGTCGGAGGAGGGTTTTTAGGGTTGATTTCATTAGGAATAAAAGAAAGGGAGCATGATAGTGTTCTATTTAGCAAACATGAGCAAGCACATATGCTCTCCGAAGTGCATGCCTCCAAAGTGCTCGCCAATGTGCTCAACACCAAATTTCCACGCGCCACTTAAAGATGTGTATGAATTCAACTGGTTGAGCACATGTACTTGTAAGGTGCTCGTCCATGATGCCCATGTGCTCGCCCAATCGAATGACAATCTTTAGAAAATATTACCGTCTCTTTAGAGACTAGATGTCCTCTTTAGCTAGTACTTTGTGATACTAATCGTGCCCTTGATCTAACACTTTAAATATACAACTTTGCATCAGCCTGTATGTTTTAACTATCTAGATCAATAGTTGTATCATATGTAAATTAGCCATGTTACATATCCATGTTTGTACTAAGGAGATTAACAATAATGAAAACATAATTATATTTTATTGTAGATATGGAATTATATAATTACGATAACAATTATTACACAATTACACTCCATGGTCTCATCGTCCAAAGTCTCCTACTAGCCCTTAGAGCCCTTCATGGCCTATTCTTAAACCCACACTCATGTGCTAGTCATTCAACTATTTGGTCAAGTAGCTTTGCCAACTAATAAGTGAATATGTCAAAAGAGACTATGCCAATTTCTATTATACACATTGCATATCTCATGGAAATATTTGTCACCTAATGTGGTTTTCTACATCTAACGTAGCTAATTATCGAATTTTGTTGAAATAGTCAAAGTCTCTTGCCTCTTGCCACTCTTAGCTCATAGAACTACCTTTTAGCAGTAAAATGACACTACCTTTAATATAAAATATAATGTGGATGTGATTTCTATTGTCTGTGTCAGATTGGAAATCTTCAGTCAGAATACCCTCAAGTTTGGAGGTCACTATCTCCATATACTAGAATATAGTCATGAGTCTTTCTTAGGTATCTGAAGATAAAATGTGGGTATATCCATGATCTCAAATATCTTTTGAAGTACTTGAAGTTGTTTAGTACAAAACTCTATTATTTCTCTCCATAAGAGGATTAGTAACAATTTACCACCCCTAATGCTTGGAAGATCTATCATCTTGTGTGCATCATGGTATACATCAGGCTTCCCATAGTTGATGCACAAGGGCATCCAACCATATTGTTCTTATTCTCAACAATTTGAGATCCCTTTGGATAGGTTAATATGTTGTCTTGAGAGAAAAAAAACATTTCTTGGAATTATCTTTGTAAAATACTTCCACGATGTAACATTGATGTGATAATATTAATATCATTTTTTATATTTCTAAATAACTTCAGACCTGGATATAATAGGTAACCCCAAGATCTTCCATCTCAATGGTGAGGGACAACCAAATCTTAACACTAATCATCAACATTATTCCTAATGGTAGGATGTCATTTACATAAAACACAATGAACATGATGGCATTGCCACTAAGCTTCCGCTATGCACATGGTTCATCATGATTCTAAATGAAATCATAACTCTTCATGGTTTCATCTAATTGGGTGTTACAACTACGAGAAGCCAGCTTAAGGTCATAGATGGACTTCTTTCGCTTACACACATTTCCTTCTTCTCATATGAAGAGAATGTCTCATTGTAATAGATATCTTCTATCTATACAACTATTGCCTATCTTTCCCATGGGTCCTCCCTATTTTTAAATAAAAATTTATATATAATAGGTTTGGCCTCCTTTAGGTGGATCTTCAAGGGTCCATAAACCATTCTTGGGTATGGAGTCTACTCCAGAATTTATTGCTAGCATCCTTCTTTCCAAGTTATGATTTGCTAGTGCTTCATCAAATGAAGAAGGATCATCTTTAGACTCTTCTAATACATGGGATCATACATCTCATATGGTGTTACGACCCTGGAACTCTTTTTAAGAGGTATAGGTGTGTCGTATTCTATGTCTCGTAGGTTTCTAGTATTAGAACTCCCCATCAAACCAGACTCTATGAGTTCATTTACTTCATTATTATATTGACTCTTAAGGAAGTCACCATCCACCATTTTTACATCTCTAGAAATAATTTCGAGTCTCGGGGTCATAAAGTTGATGTCCACTACCATTCTTTACATACCTAATGAAGTTGCACTTGGGTGAAAGATTCAAGCTTGCTCGCATACACATTTTAGCGTGGACCTAACAACCCTAGATTATTACGTGTCTAACACTTGGCCTGAATCCATCCCAAACTCATGAGGGATTTTAGGTTCATATTTTTGGGGAGTCTTGTTTAGGACATAGGCCACATTCTCTATTGTGTGTCCTCAAAAATTAAGAGGTAATTGTGCTATAATCTCTCCATGCCCAACACAGTTTGGTTACTTCTCTCTGCAACTCCATTGAATTGATGAGTACCTGGAGTGGAGATAGAAGGAATTCCTTTCTATTCAAGGCATTCTTTGATGTCATCTAAGAGGTATTTGCCAGATCAATCAAATCAAATTCATTTTATCTTCCTTCATTTTTGCTTCTCAATCAAACTATGAATTCTTTGAGCTTTTCAAAGGTTTCTGACCTGTAACATAAGAGGAAGACAAAATTATACCACAAATGATCGCCGATAAAGGCTAAATAATATTGATGTCTATTACGTGTTGCAATATTGAATCGATCACATACATTGGTATGCATGAGATTTAAAATACGTTTGCATCTCGCACTTTCTTGGAAAAGTGTACCCTAAACATATTCTCTCGAATATAAAGCTCGATAGTAGATAAATTTTGAACTTTCAATTTAAAGGTATATCTTTTACCATTCTATTGATCCCATCAATAGATGCATGTCCAAGTCTTTGATGTTATACCATAGTCAAATGATCTCCAACCTCATATGATCTTTTAGTGGTTTGATTACTAGTGTTATCATCATTCATGATACTCATTCATATTCAATTCATAGAGTTCACCATGTGTTGGAAAAATATCTGACATAAATTTACCATAATAAATTATGATAATTTTTTCATTAAGTAGAAAACAATATCAATGTCTAACTAGCTTCTATACAGATAATAAGTTCCTTCTAACATCTGTGAAATGAACGCATTGTCTAATAAGCAGGACTCTTCCACTAGATAATGATAGTCTACAAGTTCCAATGGTGATTGTTACAATAGTTGCATCAGAGTCTATCTGAATGACTATCTACTGTTCATTAAGCATTTTAATTTCCTGAAATAGATTCAACAAATTGGAAACATGAACCAAAGCACTGAAATAAACAATTTAACTTCCTTCTCGTCCTATGAGCAAGTTGATTTCAATGAAGAATATAGATGTATTACATGTTTGTGCTTTACCTTTGCCTTTGTCCAAGATCTTTAGAAATTCCAAACGGTTATGCTTCTAGTATTTGGGCTTATTGCGGTGATGGCGGACAACCATGTTCTTAGATGTTGGATGTGTTGAAGCATTAGAAGATTGGCCAACAACTTGATTTTTCTTCTTCTCCTTTTGAAACATATCATTCCAAGATCTTTGCTTCATGTTATGCTTCCCTTTGACATGTACAACCATTGCACTGCATCACATCCTCAATGGTACAACACATTGATATTATTGAAAGACTTGAGGGGGAGATAACAAAATGAAGTCTTCTTGCATTTTTGCATCCACCTCAACCCCATTGGTTTCCATTTCAATGATGAACCCAAACAATTTGAGTATATGTTCTCTAACTGTGCTTCCTTGCTGCATCTTATAGTGAAGCATGTCTTTCATCAAGTTGTATCGTTGAATGCATATCACATCACCAAACATCTGTAGATTCGACATGATGTCATGAATGGATATAACAACTATATATTTCTTTTTGAGGCACATTGGATAACGATCCCAAAATATAACAACTACCAAGCATAGAACCTCATTCCCCTTATTAAAATCACCATCATCCTCGGTCTGAGGGTCATCATACTTGACACAAAGGACTACATACGCGTTTTGCTGCAAGTATGATTTCCAAATTAAAAATCCAATATGAGTAATTTAGTATTGTCAACTGATTGACTTCGAATAATTAGTTAAGTGGGTTAAGAGACGCCGTCTGATATAAAACAAAGTACACTTTATCGTGCTTTGATTATGGTGAATATTATTATGAATTCAAAGTTGTCTTACATTTTTTGCATTTTGAACGCCCATTTTAAACTTTGGAAACACGCGGCATGTTAACCAAATACCTCAAGCAAGACTTGGGAACTCCTTTCCATATTGGCCACCTCAAGAATATGAGAAAATTCCACAAATATGAAACAAGTGGAGACTCTTTTCGCAAGTACAACTTGCATTCCCAAAGTTTGACTTTTAATACCCACGTCCGACATTGTGAAAGCGAACATTGACATGCCATTGCTTAAACCATCCATTAATGAGCATAATTCTACACCATGCACAATTCAATACTACTACATTATACGAAGAACAACATTGGGGTTGCTATGTATACGATCGATCTCTTGTTAGAAACGAAGCGGCCTAATCCATGTGTGCTTGTATTCAGAGTTATGATTTTGACAAATCTATCCAAAATACTATCTGTGAAAATTGTAGACAGGAGACCGCAGATGGTATATAACTCTTTATCCATTACATGCTTAAGTTGATAATTAATTATTTTGAATCTTATTCTCATAATTAATCGATAATAAGAATCCAGTCAATATTGTGATTAAAATAGCATTAGATCATCTTTGATGTAATCATATTAATTAAGACTAATCTAAATAACTTATTATATTGAATTTTGGTACCTTAGATTTGTATCCCCATAGAACCTACAAATATACATCCTACACAATGAACATGTAACTCATGCACACACTTACAAATCTCATTTAGAATTCACAACTTTAAGTGTTAACTACTTGTAATCATGTATATACATTAAAATATCAGAAAAAATGAAACAAAAAGCCATTCCAATTAATTTCAAAATACAAAACATGAGAATATAAAATGATTCGGGTTACAAATTCTCAAGTTGCGACTGTACCCCTAGCAATAAGAAGGCACAATATAGCATAGACTTAAAATCGATTACGGCTCCAAATATTTAATAAATATTGAGTCTAACACAATATATGAATATATCACATATATTCACATCCATGTCTAGTCTGGTAACATAAATAAATAAGTAATTATGTTTATTGAGTCCTCTTTTAACTCTGACCTTGGAGAAATCTAATTTCTCAGGTTGCACTATCAGAATTGCACAAGAAACTTTCATGATGATAGAAGATTTGATTAAATGACTTATAATTCAGCATGTTGATGTGTTATTGATGAATCTCCATTTCATCACCTTTATTCTTTCATTTTGGCCTTTAAACCCTAGCTAAATGCAAGTAGATAGCATTAACTTCTACAAAATAACATTCATTATTCATTTTATGCATAGTGTATAAAATACTGCATTTATTACCAAAATAAAAGAATAAAGAAAAGAAAAAGAAAAAGAAAAAGAAATTAAATATCATAGGTATGGAATGACCCTAAACCCTGATACCTGGGCATCGTGATGACTAGGTCGACAAGGAATAAAGCAGGGGGAGGGCACGCCCCTCTCATTCTCCCTACTCGGTGGCAGTTCTCGGGTGAATTCAAATCCTAATTTTGAATTCATCAATAAGTTCATTTGAGACCTATTTTATTCATTATTCTTTATACCTCAAATCAATAAACTTTGAACAAGAATTTATGGATAAAAATACAAAGAAAAATACATGTAAAGGTAATGCATATGCCCCAGACACTCGGAATAAAAAGCCGCAAAGAAAACTTCACAAACATGTATCTTCTCCATATGAACTCAAAATTTACCAGACTCACCTTTATTATTCCTAAAATTATTTTATCTATTTAATGAAGGTGGTTTCATTCAATTTAGAGTTAAGATGCAAAAGTTAGGTTTTGGGACCTCATTATGCAATTTACCTGTATAGAATAATCAATTTATTCATTCTTTATATTTTTCACTTTATTATATTTTTGTAATTTTGTAAATATTATTTAAAAACACATATACATAATAAAAAATAGAAACAATAAAAAATACATTAAAATAAATATGTATACTAAAATCCATAGATGAAATATACATACATATACCTATATAGTAAATATGCATATTTTTTTAAGTATACAGACAACTTCAGAAAAAAATATAATAAAAATGCCTATATATGTCTCTAAATAAGTTAATAATATTTAAATTATGTATATAAAATAATAAAAAAATAAAAAAATAAAATACATAGTTAATGAATATGCATTTCATCATCTTTATTCATTTATTTTAGCTTAAAATCCCTTATAAAACACATGTATATAATATTAACTCCATATTCTTACTAACTTGCATCTGTGTATAAATATTGTACACTTCTTACCATTTTAACCTGAAATAAATAAATAAAGGAAAAATAAAGAAAAGAAAATAAAAAAAGAAGACTGAATATATGTAATAGATACATGATGACCCGAACCTCAAGAGAAGGTTAAGTCTTGACCTGATCGACCAGGAATAAAGTAGGGGGAGATAGGGTCCTTAATCAGAAAATCCAAAAAAAATGTTTGTTGTATATATTTGTATACTACACTATTTTATTTGTATATAAATTGATCTCAAACAAAATAATTTTCAAAACGAAAGTTGTAATAAAAATGTGTCGTAAATAATAAAAATAATTGCACAATCAAATCATGTATAGAATAAAAGCAACCACACTTGGAAAAAGCCACTAAGTGATAATTGAAAGACCAATTCCGGCCCCATATGCACTCAATTGAACCAAACTCACTTCCATTGTATTCTAAATTAAATTATCTTTAAAATGACTATGATTTTATAATTTTTGGAATTACGGGTGAAAAGTTAATTTTCTAGGGTGGTTTGTGCAATTTTCCCATGTATTTTGTACATATTATATTTGTAAATATTTGTAAATATTTTTACTAATTATTTAAAATAAAAATATAAAAATATAAATTTTAAAACAAAAAGCTAATTTGCTTATTTACCCATGTATATAATGTCATATATATATATATATATATCAAATGTATATAGTTAATTTTCTTAACTAACTACCATAAAAAATAAAAAAATACCATTTATTTTTCAAATAAATAAAGTGACGAAAACACAAAAAATTAGTTAATTTTTGTAGATATTTATCTTGCTAATTTATCTCATTTCAGTTTTTCTTCTCTCTTATCTCTTATCTTCATCCAAAAATTCAAAAATTCAAACTTCAATCCCATTCTATTTATTAATAAGGCTCCTTATCCTCATTCCAATTTGATCAATCTTTGGTGAGAGGAGCCCGATCTCCGAGAGTCTTCTTGTCGCAGAAGAGTGCCTAACCTCCGAGTCATCCAGTGACAGCGAGTCAGCCTTCGTCGAGGTGATCAAGGTCTTTTCCGCTCCTAAGGTGATATCCATTTTCACTTATTTTATTCTAGGTTAATCGTAGTTTTATTTTCTCGCATTTTCTCTTCGTTGTCATTTCTAGATCTTAAAATCCATCACGATTTGATCCGCCACCGACTCGATTTTTCATTCCACATCTCAATCTCTACACGTTCTTTTCTACCTATCACGACCTCTCAACTTCGACCACGCACGGTGGCCGAAGACTTGGACCCATTCCTCATTTTTTGCCGGATCCCCATTCACATCTTCTGTTTAGATTTTGAGATCGAATCATCATGCTTGCTTCCTAATTTTTTTATAAATAAAAAACAAAAAAAATATTTTTTTTCTTTCTCTTTAACATTTGTTTTGCAAGATCATCTAAAAATAAATAAAAAATAAAAAATAAAAGAAAAAAATAAAAATAAAAAAACATTTTTTTATTTTCTATTTTTAATTTCTCTATTTCGGATTCACAAAAAAATATAATAAAAAAGTTTTTTATTACTGTTTACATTTGAAAAAAAAAGCTTCCACCGTAGCAACGACCCTCCACGCCGCCACCCTTCCATCCCTTAGCACCAGCATCTCGGCTCTCTCCGCCGACCATCAACAGCCGGCCACAACCGCCACCACACCACTGGCGGTACCACCTCACACCCGGCCGAGCTCTGCCATGCCCTCCACCACACCATCATCGCATGGAGAGGGGGCGTGTATCGCCCCTCCTCCTTCTCCGTCCTCGCTCGCCCTCGACGATCCTTGGCGAAGGAGATCATCATCCGCCCTCTCGTGAGCTAACGACACCGCCTTCTTCCGCATGGAGGAGCGCCGCCATCGCCCTGCCGTCCTCCACGTCCTCCTCCAGCGACCCGACCTCCTCCAGCGATGCCATTGCCCTGCTTGTGTCGACCAGAGCTGCCCGCACCGATTGCCATCGACAACTCCCATGTGAAGTAGCCCGTCGCCTCAACGCACCAGCACCTTCCACGCGCACCGACCTACGCCACTAGCCCACGTGAAGTAGAAAGGGGGCGGCGCCCCTTTTGGTCTTTGTAAAGAACAATAACGAAGAAAACCCTATCAAGTATATTTTTGGAACAATTACATCTCTGTCCCTGAACATCTCTAAAATTGCAAATGAGCCCCTACCAGGAACAACATGTGCATTGCACACATTTAGTGGGTAAATTACGTTCTCCATCTTGCAGTTTATTTTTATTATATTGTTATGCAAAAACTTTATCCTTTTAAATTTCAGTCACTGTTTCCTAAATTAAATTTGCATGATCTTTCTTTAGAATGAATAATGTTGTTGGTCAATAATTTCTGAAAAAAATCTTGCTATACTCCTGATATGTGTATCTTACTAGCCTAATCTTTTCATTACATTTTATCATTATTTAATATTATTAAAAAATTAAAAGCAGTGTCTTTTTATCTTCCTGAAATTCAAAAATTCATAAAAATTTGAATATTCCTATAAAATTTCCAAAAAAATTAGATTGGGTGTATTTCATTGTCTTTTAATTTCTATCCGAATTTTGTGCATTAATTCTTTTCAAAACCAAAACAAATGAAAAACATTAAAATCTTATAAAAATCATAAAAAATTCTACAAAAATGCAAAAATCATGATTTCAGTTTCTGTTTGTAGATATTTGCATATATTTCATCATAAAGATAATTGCTAGGAGTTTTGGGCATTAAATCATTTTTAAGTTGCAAATTACTCCAGGTTGTGCATTGTTTCTCATTTTTGTCACTGTTTGATTTTTAAGAAAATACAAAACATATGAAAATTCTACAAAAATTCTCAAAAATATTTCAAAGTATTTAAAACCCAAAAATATTTTCTCTGGATTTTTCTGAGCATTTTTGATATAATTGAACAATACAAAAATAGTTTGGTGTGCATATTTCTTTCTTGTGCATATTGTTCATTATCTGAAAAATTAAAAAAATGCAAATTTAAAATCACTAAAAATTTGAAAATCAAAAAATAAAAAATTGGAAATAAAAAAAACAAAAAGATAAAAAATCCACAAAATCCAAGGATAGTTTGCCTTTGAGATTCCTGTTTTTTCTTTTAATTGATTTTCGATTAATTGAATAACCCTCGGGAATTGTAGCCTCCCTGAGTTCGATCCTGTCCGCTATACAGGTAAATAAGTAGCAAAAAATTTATCTTGCTCGCATAATTTTCTGTAATTATTTTGCAGCGAGAGAATAAAAAATTTTTTGTTTATCGCGGGATTTTTGGGGATAACAACGACTTCGTATCATTAATAACCAATCCTCGAGTTTTCGTGTCAACAATAGTATATAGGTAAATATACCTATAAATGTACATATAAAAGTAACATGCAACAAATAAAAATGAATAAATAAATAAATAATCATATTAAAATACTACAAAAAATAATAAATAATTTTCATGTTTTAGGAAAAAAATAAAATCATTTTCAATTCTTTTCGATTTATTTCATCTTTTTTTTCTGGTTTGTCTTGTAGTGGGAGACGTGGTCCAATCAGGGCTGGTCTACTGTTGACCCTTGGTCAACTGACCCCCCTGCACCTTAGGGCTGTCAAACCTCAATGACTGCCCTTATTCCTTAATTTTTTACGCATGATCCTTGTATTTTCATGGCATGATTCCTTCATTGATTTTTACCCTTGATTATAGTTCTTTCACATGCCAGTGACTCCTTGATCGATGGGTCTCTATATAGAGTGTTCTGCCCGAGCTAAGTTGACATTGTACATATACCCCCCTATGACCTTTGTTTGAATTTTGATCCCTCTTTAAGACTTGAAATCCCCAGGTTTTTTGGTTTCGAAGCTCTCCGGTGATAGCAGGAAGCGAGCCAAGTCATTTGGCGTGGAGGAAGAGGCCTGAAGCAAGAGATCCGAGCTCGCCGGTCGGCTCCACTGTAGTTTTGCTTGGCTCCTTCTCCATTGAGTTTGAGCCGTAGTTTTTCCTATCTTTTCATTCCTAGTACTTAGTTTAGCGTATTCTAGCATTTCATTTTAGTCATTTTTGTTTTAGATTCAATTAAATCAATTAGTCATAGTTTGCCAGAGCTCAGCTAGTTCAAGTATTTTTGTTTTTTTATTTGCGTTACTAAAAATATTAACTTGCATCTAAAACTTACATGATAAATATTTTAAGTCCCTAATAGTAGCTTAAATCACATATAATTTTCGTAGGGCATTTAAATATATTTTCCTAATTTTAAAATACAAAAACCTTACGTTTTGCCCCATTTCCATTTAAAAATACATAAAAATTATAAAACCATTTTGATTAATTCAAAAAAAAATAGATTTTATTTATTACTCTATTTTATAACTGCGGCAAAAACCCTTAAAATAGAAAAAGGAAATCATTAAAATTTAAAAGCTCTAAAATCCTTATAAATATCATAAAAACACTTTTAAAAACCAAAAATATTTATTTTTATATATAAATTTTATTTATATTATATATATACGTTTTAAGGAAGTTTGGATTAATTATATAATTTTAAAACCTTGAAACATACAACCTATTTACTTGTTGCCCTTTTTAGGGTATTTTGGACTTTAAAAATACATAAAAATTAGCAAACAATACAAGAAAGATAATAAAAATAGAGAAAAGTACAAAAAGAACAAAAACATTTGATTTTGTGATTTTTGAAATATTTATAGCTATATTAATAAATCTTGAAGATGGCATTTCTATATATTCCTATATTTACTTATATAATTATTAGTAGTATTATTATTAATATTATTAATTAAATATATTCTAAAACCTTTAAAAAATAAAAAGGATGGTACCTTAGGGTATTTTCCTATTTTTGTACCTATTTTCTGTATTTATTATATATATTATCTATATTATAGCGTATACCTTTATCTTATTCTATTAAAAAGAAAAAGAAACTAAAAATCATAAAATACAAAAGAAAATATAAAATATGAAATTAAAAACCAATAAAAATATAAAATGTGTAATAAATTTTAAGTAGCAGATTTTTTATATCAAATGAATCCCTTATGATAAACTAATTTTGGATATTCTGTCGCATGGATATTATTCTTTATAAAATCTTATTAATTCATGATTGATATATGATAATAAGTTCCGAATCATCTATAATAAATAATTAACTTATTATTAGAAAATTCAATATTTAAGTAATAAATATTCAAAAGCCTAATAAATAGTTTAAGTTTATGGGTTGTTTTGCAAATACATGACTTAAAATAGATTTATTCCAACCACTTCTTGTAAGTCTTTCATTACTTCTTCTTTTATGTCATATAACTTTTTTAATTCCTCAAAATTTATCGGGTATCTTAAGGTTCTATTTTTACCCATCATGTTTCAAAATTACTCTTCAGATTATATATGCCTCAAATTTTACAATATTTTTTTATGCCGCGAAGCATGGGTATGCACCCTAGTAATTAACTATTTGTAGGTAAGTGCAATGCATATATCATGTGTCCTGATTTTAAAAAATATGGATGCAATAAACATCAATATTTATCCATAAATGCTATAGGTCCATTTGATACCCAGATGTGAACACAAGTTACCTGAGAGGGTGTGGACTAGCCTGCAACCACGATTCTATTGGGGCTGAGCTTGCTTAGGGCGTAAGCCAAAATGGAAAACATATCATGTACACATGTTTGCTTACACATGCTAATTAATATCAAAACGCTCCCCGCAGGAAGACACTATAAAATCCAGGGACTGAACCCTCAGACAATTTTATTTCCCGCAGATCTAAGAATCCCACACAAGCAATGCTAATAAAAACTCGCCGGATAGACGAGAAGGTTGTGCTGTTTTCAAAGCTATTAACCCAGGTCATTTATTCTTAATGGCTAATCAATGAGGGTGTTTGATTGGTTCCAGCTGCAATGCCTTCCTGACCAGATCAGCCTGCTCTTGGACGTGGACGGAAAAGAAGCCCATGCCACTGGCCGCAGATGATGCTCTCCCTACATACTTAATGTCCTCCACCGTGCCTCTTCCCAGCACCTTCATGGCAGTGCACTACCGCAGTGAAATGTAGGTGTATGCCCCCATATTCATTGGTTCCTCCTGGCACCATACAACCTCTGCATCTGAAGCAAAAGAGGTCACATGTCAGATCACATTCGATGTTTAAATATGAGGAACATGATTCGCAACTTCAGTTTGGGTATCGAAGCACAGTACTTTTCTCAGTAGAATGGTTCATGCAGAAACGAACAGTCTCTAGTGGCTAGTCTGTAATGCCTTAGTAAGACTTACTTAGATAGCGTTTGAGCTCACGCTGAATAAGGTCGTAAGGGAAAGGGAAAAGTTGCTCCAGTCAGACAGATTGCGACATCCTTGCCATCAACTCTCTTCCTTTCATCATCAAGTTCATAGTAGATCTACACGAATGAACGTATGAGCAATGACAACCAAATGACTGAATATTTACAAACTACACGTAAAGGAATTGTTCAACCTACCAGTGACGGAGAGAGGGGGGGGGGGGGGGGGGCGGGTGGGGGCTTAGCCCCCCAGCTCTCAATCAAAGTGCATATTTATATTTAATATATAATATTATATATAATCTAAATACATTATTCAATAGTTAAAATATACATGTTATGTATAATAGCCCCCCATATCTCAACAAAAAAATCAATATATATATATGATCTAATTACAACAATTAATCGTTAACATTACATGATGTGCATAATCGGATACTGACACATCTGTATATGTCCATCATCGTACCCGTTTATAAATCGTCATGGATTAGTTTTTATTTATTTCTTTTTTTCTTTGCATATAAGATATGGATTTGGATACCTCTTTCATTTTTTAAGATCTTAAAACGGATATGATTGCATATTTTACTAGTATATACATAGAGATTAATGGGGCTGCCCCCTTCGGGCAGCCAACATGGCTGCCCCCGCATTGTTTTCGGTGCTTTTTTTATTTTTTTCAAAAAATATCGCCATTTATATTCATCCCTATATCCTTCCTATATGCCACTCGAATTTCATCAGAAACAGAGACTCCTACGGCCTCCATCCGGACAGTCATTTTTTAACGGTAACATGATTTTTTAAATCGACACCATCTCGATGGAGGCCATAGGAGTCTCTGTTTCTGACGAAATTCGAATGGCATATAGGAGGGATATAGGGATGAATATACATGGCGATATTTTTCAAAAAAACAAATGCCGAAAATGGCGCGGGGGCAGCCATTGTTGGTTGCCCGAAGGGGGCAGCCCCATAAAACTCATATACATATGGGTTTAATGTGGCTGCCCATAAGGGGAAGCTAACTTGGCTCCCCCACTCTATTTTCCCCATTTTTATTTTTTTTTGAAAATTTCTTCAGTGAATATTCATCACTATATTCCTATATTATGCTATTAAAATTTCGTGCGAAACAGACTCATACGGCCTCCATCCAGACAATCATTTTTTAATGGTAACAGAATTGGTAAAAACTACTCCATCTGGATGGATGTCGTAGGAGTCTCTATTTCATACGAAATTTTAGTATCATAATATAGGGATATATTGATGAAAATCTACGGAAGAAAATTTCAAAAAAAAAATAAAAAAATGGGGAAAATGGGGCGGGGGGAGCCAAGTTAGCTCCCGCTCAAGGGGACAGCCCCATTTCACCCTATACATATATGGATACATGCATATTTGTATCCGCATGTTTGCAACCTTATTTTTATCTGCATCGATTTTAAAATAGTATGCGGATACATGTACACATGTCAAAATACGTATAACACATATGATAAGGGATTGGTAGACATATTTATATTTTTTTCATCCATTAAGTAAAAGGTATTGTATAATGTTACTTGTTTGAACATATTAAATTTAATGACATTACTTAATAGAGTTTAATGGGGCTGCCCCTTTGGGACAGCCAACAATGGCTGTGCAAGCGCCGTTTTCGGCATTTTTTTATTTTTTTTGAAAAATATCGTCTTGTATATTCCTCCCTATATCCCTCCTATATGTCATTCGAATTTCGTCAGAAACAGAGACTCCGACGGCCTCCATCGAGATGGTGTCCATTGAAAAAATCATGTTACCGTTAAAAAATGACTGTCTGAATGGATGCCGTAGGAGTCTCTGTTTCTGACGAATGACATATAGAAGGGATATAGGGATTAATATACATGTGATATTTTTCAAAAAAAAATAAAAAAACGTCGAAAGCGGCGTAGGGCAGCCCCATTAAACTCTACTTAATATCACAGTAATAAATATGTATTTCAGTGATATGATGAGTTTTGTGGGGATCTTTTTGTCAATACGATGTTTATAGATATTATTTATGTTCGATTATAAGTTTATATGGGTATTTTTTGTAAAAAAATACTTTCTCAATATTAGTTTCAATCAATTACGAAATTATTGGAAGCTCACCTTATAGATTGAGTTCGTTTCCACACACCCAACCTCATAAATTAAAACTTCCGTTAATGTTCTACATATCCTCCAAATTTCTCTCAAATCTGATATCATTTCCTATTTATCTTAGTGGTTAAAAGTCCAATAAATATTTAAGCAACTTAAATCTTATTTAAAAGAGAACCAGACTCTTTACCATTGATATAAAATAGCAAATGATCGTGGATTTGAGCGAAGATCAAAGGATATGTATAACATTATTTGAAGATTTATAGGTTGGATTTTAAGAAACAAATTTCAACAAAGCTTTTGTAACTCACATTATAATAGAGGAGCCCCTCCCGAAATACTAACAAGTAAAATGACAAGGTAAATTAGATAAATAATTTGCCCTCCCCCTCGAAATAATTTAGCCCCCCCAAGAAGAATTTTCTGGCTTCGTCCCTGCAACCTACCTTTCCTGCACACAAAATTAAGCGTCTGATGCCCTCTTCCCTATCAGAATGGAGATTCTGATCCTTGATAAGACACTTAAAGCGAATTCCCTGCTTGTCAGATCCAGCATGTCCTTCCACATCATCGAATTCAGACAAATTTGATTTGCAATCCTTGTACCTCAGCAGATTCTTGGGAGCTATCACAATCAGAGGTTTCCGGGACTCCTGGTGTATCTGGTTTCAAAATTAAAGAAACAATGAATAGCTTGACATTTACAAGCAAGTAAAAACAAAAAAATCTTATATTAAGCAAGTAAAAACAAAAAAAAAAGCTTATCTTAGCAATCACCTGGTGCCGAAAAATGTGAAAGTAATTTGCAGGTGTAGTTACATTTACAACTTGCCAATTGCACTCTTGAATCTGCTTTCTGAGTGTAGGATCCATTTCAGGTATTACAAAAGGGTTGTCATCACTCATCTGTGAGATCAAGATATTGTGAATGAGCATTTTTTAGGAATATTGTGAATGAGCATACTCATCTGAGTTCACTATCCCGGCTACTTTAGTAATGAAAGGTTTGGTGTACATGCAAAGGGCGTTTTTACAAGGATGAACGTATGTAAACAGCTTATACTACCTGAAGATAATGCTCAACTCTTGCAAATGAATGTTCAGGACCTTGCCCATCATATCCATGAGGAAGCAGTACAAGTCCCATCTGGCGAAGCCATTTAGACTCACCACTACTCAGAAACTGATCAAACATCACTTGAGCACCATTTGCAAAATCTCCGAATTGGGCTTCCCAAAGCACTAGAGAGTTAGGATTTTCCATTGAGTATCCCAACTCGAATCCAAGAACTGCAAATTCAGAAAGAGAGCTGCACAGACAAAAGAAAAATGCAATTATAAATCTTCAATTCACAAAAACGTAATTACACTAGAGTTTTCCCGTATTAAGAAGAAATTTCCATAGTATTGATCAATCTCTACAAAAGTAATACAATAATGTTCTCCACGGTGTTTTTCACCGTTAACCGTTGCTGCACTCCTGGCCGTCCAAATCACCCAGCACACCGCAAGGATTTTGGCACGATCAGGTCCTGTACGGTAGGCCGGTGCTCCAAATGTATCCCAAAACTTGGGCCCGATGATGCGTCGATCCAAGGTGGGGCTTCCCTTCTCTATACATTCTTCATCCCCTCACATATGAAGAAAGACGGTCCAAATTTTCCTCCTCCACGACACAGATTGAGCACATTAACTCCACACCAGGGACGTTGTGTGCCCGTAGCCGCTTTGTCATAAGTCTCCCACGACGTAACAACAATGCGAAAACCTTAATTTTCAGCGGTACCTTTGCCTTCCAGATCAGATTGCAGTCCCGAATAACGTCTCTATCCAAGTGATCCAGCACCGAGAGCAGCTGGTAATACACCTTCTTGACAGAAAAGGAATCACGCCACACTCCCAACCATCCCTCCCAGCTCCTGGGCAGTGCACCGTCTGCAATTGTTGAAGGAGATCGCCCAGCTCCAGAGTCCTAGCATCTGACAGGGGGAATCGAAACCGTGGAAGCCAAACCCTACTCGCCCCATCCAAATTCGACCAAAAATCTGCCACAGAAGCCTGTTTGTCTGCCGATAATGCGAGCAACCTAGGGAAGTTGTCTCTGAGAATTCCAAGGCCAGACCAGGCATCACTCCAAAATCTGAAATTTGTACCATCTCCCCCCAGCACCGGGCGCGAAAGATGTCGTACTTCGCCCCCCATGAGCAGATATTCCTCCAGAACTCCAAAGAGCCCCTTGGCTGATATCGCTGAGTCCCGTCCTCCTCAGAAGCACCATAAATAGATCTGAGAAGTGAGCACACCATGTCCTCCCCAGGGCCCCATATCCGCACGACCCATTTGGCAAGCAAGGTCTAGCCACATAACCTCAAGACACCAAGCCTGCCCATCTTGCAAGGTCTAGCCACAACATCCCAAGCCACCAAAGCAACCCCCCTCCTTTCACGGCTCGACGATGCCCAAAAGAATCTTCCCACGACAGCTTCCAAACGATGTTGAATTTTTCAAGGGACTTTGAAGATCGACAAGTAAAAAAGTGGAATTGTTGAAACACCACCTTTGGTAGCACCGGCCTTTCTCCCCTAGAGGAACACTTTGTTTTCCATCGTGCTAGCTGATTATCCAACTTCTCGACTACAGTGGAGCCAATATTCCATCTTCAATCTTCCAGTCGTAAGCAAAATGCCCAAGTACTTCACCATTAGCACCCTTTTGGGGGTGCCTAGAACAAAAGCACAATGCTAAGCCTCCGCAACCTCCATATCGAATGAGACAAAAGCGGACTTTGACCCATTCAACTCCAACCCCGAGAAACCACCAAAAAGCTCCATAAGAGAGGCCACAGCCTTCGCCTCCTTAAGACCCCCCATCAATGAAGAAAATGATATCATCTGCATATTGGAGCAGGGTAATGGATATATCAACTAACGTGAACCCTCATATGGAGCCATTCTAGACCGTGGCCCGAAAATAACGTTCAAGGCATCAACAACAATCACGAATAAAAGTGGCACTAGGGGACATCCCTGCCGCACATCATTTGCCATTAGCCAACGACAAAAGAAGTGGAGTTACATCTTTTCATCCCCAAAATCCACAGCTTTGAGAATCTGTGTTTGTCCAGAATCTTCCATAAGAAGTTCCAATCCACACTAGCATATGCCTCCCTGAAGTCCACCTTCCACATAAACCCTAACGTCTTCCTTCTCCTCCAATCCGCAAAGATCTCCTTAGCCATGACCAGGGAGTCCACCTTAAATCTCCCAGGTACAAATGCCATCTACAAATGCCATATGTAGTGGGATGATAATATATGGAGGCACCTTTTTAAGTCTATTGGCTAGATTCTTTATCACGATAAGGTAGATCCCATTGGATAGTGCGACCGCTCTGAAATCTTCAGTTGTAACCATTGAAATCTCCTTTGGGCAGCAACATAATCAAAGCCATGTTCAGACGCTCAAAACCCACATTCCCCGCGCAAAACTCTCTAAAAACCTCCACGACCTCACCCTTCACCATTGTCCAAAAAATCTTGTCGAACAATGGGAATTCGTCAAGGCCAGTAACACCATCTTGGTTAAGATCAGTTGTCGCATGACAAATCTCAAGTTCAGAAATATCTCTCGAAAGGTCGTCAACCTACGAGAGAGAGATCCGTGACACCCCTCTCTTTGACCATCTCCAAGGGAGCCCAGTGCATCTCCAACTAGATTGATGGAAGAAATCAAACAAGGCCCTACCAAGCTGAATATCTCCTTTTTCAAAACAAGGAGGAAGACCTCTCAAAAAAAAACAAGGAGGATGACTTTTAATTATTGACAAGTGGAAAGAAGATAGTAAACCAAGTGGAAGAAGGAAACAAAAGCCAGGTGTTGAGATGCTATGCTACAATAATTTTTTTATCATTTTCTCTCTTATTTATTTGAGATAATAAAGTCGTATGTATTCGCGCCTCGAGTCTCGGATTTCGGTGTATAATAGCTCATTTTGACCATCTTTGAATGACGATCATTATAAGTATAATATTCATATACTTTAGATTGGGTATGAATACCAAAAATTCTCGAGATACGGTCTTGGTTTGTATATAAATTTTGTGATTTTAAAATATCAAATGACCTTCGATCGATGAACGGTGGATTTCATTGATCTTATTTTTTCGAATCAGATTTTTCGGTGGTCTCGGTTTGTTTTGTGGTTTTCGGTTTGCGTCGTGCCTTTTCTAATGGTATGTATTACGATGCAATCAACTTTTGGTCGATTGCGACCGAATGAATTTTGATTTGTGATCAGTAGATTGATCTAAGTTTATCCAATATCAAATTGAATATTAATTGATCATTCAAACCCTTGATCAAGTTGTGTCCGTGTCATTCAGATCCAGATGCCACAAATATAAAGAGCTCACAAATATAAAAACCTCAAAGGGAGTTTCATCCTTAAGACTCGAGTCAAGGTCACTATATGTTTTGTATGGAATTTGTCTGGTCATAAAAACCTCAAAGAGTTTGGAACCCATAAAAACCTCAAAGGAAAAACAAACCGTATTCTTTCAACATGTATATGAATAAATAGGCTTGTTTCGATGATTACCTGAGAATACCTGCGGGTATTTTTCCCGCATGTCTGCTTTGGTCTCCCACGTTGCCTCTTCGACACCGTGTCGATGCCACAACACCTTGACCAAGGGAATCTCTTTGTTGTGAAGCTTCTTCACAGCACTGTCTAGTATCTTCACTGGCTCTCCTCATATGTCAAGTCGGTGTAGCAATGAATGTCAAGAATCATCAACCGGCTACTGAGATGCAGGATGCTTGCCTGCCAACATATAAGGAAGAAAAGGATGTCACAAATGTCGGTACGATCATTTCTCTAAAATAATAAAAAGAATTTAATGTATCCAAAAGAAGGCAAGTAGAAGGGCATGATATTCAACTTTAACAACTACCTGCATAGAGAATGGTTTTTTCCAAAAGTTCTGCATGTATTTCCCTTCTTCACACATTATCCCAATATTTTCCATATATAACATTTTCATATAGTAGCCGATGGCCCATATGTGTATATATATATTAATTCCATGTTAATTAGAGATCATAAATACGGATTTTGATAATGAGATGATGATTGATTTGACTCTTAGTTTCTTGATGATGGAAAAGATGAGATTCTGATCTAATTCTCAATTCTATCTAACTTTTCGAGTCTAGTGGATAGTTTGTAGTCTTGTTCTATGTGTGACCTCACACTATGACTCTAAGGCGTGAAGAGTGTCTTAGGGTTGCGGTGTCTCCGTAGGCATGTGGTGTTGTGTAATGCATCCTAACTAAGTTCCTAACACATCCACTAACTTAATTATAATCAACTCTAAACAACACAACTTATAATTGATTCATCTCTTAGCCAAGATCGATTATGCTTCATTCCGAGTTCAACTGTAACTCCTCCAATTTCAATTGTAATTAATTCAGATGTAACCCTAAATGATTCAGATGTTGCCATAGGGGATTCAGATGTAGCATCACCAAGTCTATTGGCGGAAAAGTAAGCATAACTCAAGCGGTGAGGTAGTCTCCTAAGGAGACTCTTCCGTCTCGCCCTCTAAATGGAAGTGTGGTTCATTAGAAGGATAGACCAACTCCAAAACTACGACACTAAGATGGGTGAGAGAGACTCTCTGGAAAAGTCACTCTAGATGGACCCAGTCGGTACGAGTAGACGAGCTCATACAAAAAACTAAAACCGAGGATCCCCCACATGGGTATCCTAAAATAGAGGGTCAGCGGAACTGGTCAAAAGTCAGGATCCCAACGAAGCGTAAAAATATTACGAGCTCACGTAAAAAACTGAAAAAGGATTGGGATCCTACTCCGCAACACGAGCTGAAACAGACATAATCTCTCAGTCTTGCCACAAACTCATCGAACCTCTTATCATATGCCGGAGGAGGAGCACCAGATGGCTGATTCTACTCTGCAACACGAGCTGAAATAGGAAAGCCATGCTTGGAGTACCATGTATCCTCAAAATGACTTGTCTGTGGCAATAAGTGTTCGATTGACGGGATCGACTACACCCTCCTTTACCACAGGTACCATACCCTCCATGCTGCGTAGAACCCCCACTGCCATGAGATGAGGCCATAGCCGAGGAGGTATGTGACTGCTGAGTAGCACAACTAGGTGTTATAGAGAGCCTAGTCAATCTACAGTATGCCTCCTCCATTGGAGGTATAGTAGCATCAGTAAGGATCTGTGATCGAGCTGCATTGTATTCAGGATCAAGAGCTGCTAGAAAAACTTCGGTCATCACCGAATCTCTGTAAGCCTTGAACTATGTTGGCAAAGTAGTCAAGGGAATGAAACCATGAAGCTTCTCAAAAATACCCATGAGAGAAGCGTAAAGGGTATGAAGAGGACATCCGTTATGTCTAGATGCGAAGGTATCACGTTGAAGTTGCAGTATCTTCGACTCATTCTTCCCTGCGAGTAAGTAGCGGCAAAGATGTCTAGCATCGCCTTCGCAGAAGGCTGACTCAGAATATCATTGGCTATCTCCACGGATACCGTCCCAAACAACCAGATAAGTGCCTATGCGTCATCTGTCTCCCACAAGGCATTAACCCCAGTCTTGTATATTCTATGTGTACCATTTCTTTATTTTATTTCTTTGTATCCATCTTATGTAATTTACTCATACGTCTCTCCTCTATATAAGAGAGCATAGGGTTCCTAGGAATAAACATCTCTTTGATTTTTCCCAACATGATATCAGAGAAGCAGTCCTAGACCGAAGCTCCATACCCTAACCCTAAACCTAACCCACACCCTCCCCCTCCCTCTCTCCCACCGCCACAACCAAAGCCCCCGGCTGCCGATGCCTTCCCGCTGTACCGTACCACCGAGCAGCTAGCTCAGTCCCATCGCGCCACTGCCGAGGTGCCGCTAACCGGTCCCTCCTCTCCTCCGTCCGGGTTGGTCTCTCTCTTCCCTTGGCCGCCAGCCTCTTGCTTTCTTCGGCCCATGCTCCGCTTTGGATTGATGGATTTAAGTGCATAAGTCTGCGTATGCATTCAAATCCATACATGTCAGTGTAGACATTCATTCGTTGGTCTACAAAACTCTAGTAATCTCTATCCGGTAATATGTCAAAAAACAAAGTCGAAGTACCCGCCACAAACGCTTTCAGAGGTCTAGTGCCTATTGTCAAGATGGACGAGACAAACTATGAGCTCTGGGCTATGCAGTTCATGAGCCTTATGAAGTCTAATGGTAAGAAGCATGTTCTTACCTAGGAGGAGCTGGTGGAGAAAACTGGGGTTAACACCTCGTGGGAGGTGGATGATGCATACACTAAAGTTTGGCTTTCAGGTACATTGACGATAGAGATCGTCAATGATGTGTTACATCAACCTATTGCTAAGACGAGGTGGGACATCCTCGCAGCAACTTATTCTCAGGCGAGGAACGAGGACCAAGATCCTCCAACTCCAGCATGATATATTTACTATCAAGCAGAATAGATGGCAACTTCATTCGTTGTATACATCCTTGCGTGGGATATTTGAGAATATATACAGCTTCATGCCTCTCACGACTACTCCAGAGCAACATAAGCATATAGGAATGCTACCATGGTTGGTGTATTCCTAGCAACCCTCGATCCTGAAGATGATGTTGCTCACTCCCAGATTCTCGTGGACGCTAATATTCCTCCCATGGAGGAAGCTTTCCGCAGGCTTAGCATGATTACTATTTCGTCCACTGCTACTAGCCAGACTTCTTTGGCATTGACAGCTTCCCGAGGTAGAGGATGCTCTTCTTCTTTTCGTGGATGCGGACCTCATGGTAGAGGAGGTCACATTTGTCAGCCATGCATGTATTGTAATCGTCTAGGTAATACAGAGGATACATGCTACTCCAAGCATGGCTTTCCGGCATCAACCCGTGTAGCGAAGCAGGTTGAGTCTCCAGTTGCTCTTACTTTAGATTAGAGGTTTGATGACCTTGTAGCTAGACTGATGGATATCCTGTCTCCTGCTTATTCGCCATCTCTAGGAGGCCACTCAGATGTAGCAGCTTCTGTCTCTACCAGTACTTCTGCTACAGCTAACACCTCATGTAGTACTTATGCTTTTATATCTTGTCATGGATCTGAGATTAAAGAGTGGATTATGGACTCCGGGATGATGCATCATTTATGCGGGGATAGAGATTAGCTTATAGTATATAAACAGGTTCCTCCAGGGAGAACTATCATGATAGACGATAGGACTCATTCCCCAATCACAAAACAGGGGGAGATCAGTTTGACGCCTTCGATGCGTCTGCAAAATGTGTTACATGTTCCTGATTTTTAAATGAATTTGTTATCTATTAGTCAGATTACGAAGGATTTGCGTTGGCGGGCTATCTTTGACCCATCTCTTATTTTTCAGGACATTCTTACGGGAAGAGTGATTGGTTGTGGCCATGAGCAAGGTGGTCTTTATCACCTAGTCTGAACTCACTATGCAAGCATATCCTCTCATTCAACAGGACCAGTTTCTCCCTTCACTTGGAACCTACATTTTGGTTACCTCCCTCTCTAAAGGATGTGTCATATTTTACCGCAGATTTTACCAGTTTCATCCTTCCAATGCGATGCGTGTCAGTTGGGAAAGCATCATTGGTCTGCTTTTCCTAGTCGTTGGAGTCGGAGTAGTAGCTCCATATTTGAGTTGTTTCATGTTGATATTTGGGGCTTGAGTCGTGTTCCTGATCACCAGGGACACAGGTTTACATTTTTGTTGTTAAGGATTTTCTCGCTTATCATGGGTCTTTTTATATAAGAATAAATCTGAAGCAGGGGATGTGATAAAAAACTTTATCAATGAAGTGAAGAATACTTTCTCTTCCTCACTGAAACATGTGAGAACTGATAATGCTTTAGATATATGTACCCGTGTTTTATCACATTTCTTTTCATCCCGTGGTATTATTCATCAAATAACATGTGCTTACACTTCTCAACGGAATGTTGTTGCAGAGAGAAAGCATCGTCATTTACGTGATGTCACTCGGACTCTTCTCATTAAGAGGTGTGCCCCACATCCGTCTTGGGGTGATGATGTTCTTACGACATGTTATTTGGTGAAACGCATGCCCTCATCTGTCTTGGATGATAAAATTTCTTTCTCCATAGCTTTCCCTGAAAGGAGTTGTTTTCACTTCTCGTGTCTTTGGTTTGGTTGCATTTGTCCACCAGTTGTCTCCAGGTCTTGACAAGCTCTCTCCTAGAGCTGTCAAATGTGTATTTATTGGGTACTCCAAGACTCAGAAGGGATACCTGTGCTATGAACCATTGTGCATGAAATATTATATTAGTGTTTATGTCACATTTTTTGAGTTTGTGATGTATTTATCTCCTACAGGTGACAGGCTAGCTTCATCAGATTCTGATGATGAGATTTACATGCCACCTCCTCCCACGAGTCTGTCATCTCTTTTACATGTGCCTGCTATTCCGCCACTACCACTACCATCACCACTGCCACCTCCTTCTTCAGTTACATATACCCATTATTCCACCATTACTAAAGTTTTATTACCGTCAGCATGTGTCAGCTCATGATCATCGCCCATCATCAAGCATGCCTTAAGTTTCTTCTGATAACAATGTTTCTAATGATGGGTCTAGAGATGTGTCTACGCAGGGATCATTGCAGGAGATTGTCCCATATTTGGAGGAGGTTCCCGTTGACCTGCACATACCCATTGCAGTTCAGAAGCAAAAGCGTACATGTGCATCATATCCTCTTGCTTCCCAGGTCTCCTTTCATCGTCTGATAAGGGAAATCCAGAGATTTGGTGTTGCTCTATCTGCAGTGGACATTCCACGGAATTATCAGGAGGCCTTGAAGGACAGTCGATGACATTTAGCTACGGCAGAAGAGATGGTTGCTCTGTAATCACGTGGTACCTAGAGTTTGGTATCTGCTCCTCCCGTGGCATTTGTTGTCAGTTGCAAATGGATGTTTACTGTTAAAAATCTTGCATATGGGAGCCTTGATCGATATAAGGCAAGATTGGTGGCACATGGTTTTACTCAGACTTGCGACATGGATTATGTGGACACGTTCTCTCCCGTTGCTCGTCACTCAACTATGTCCTTTCAGTTGTTGTGGTACGTGATTGGCATTTGTTTCATCTAGACGAATGCATTTTTGTGTAAAGATCTACAGGAGGAAGTCTACATGCAACAGACTCCGGGGTTCGCTGCTAAGGGAGAGTGTCAACAGGTTTGTAGACTCCATAAGGTAATATATGGCCTTAAGCAAAGTCCAAGGGCATGGTTTCAGAAGCTCTCGGATCTGATTGAAAGGTCGGGGTTCAAGAGGTCAAATACAAACCATTCACTGTTTGTGCAGAGAACACCCAGAGGTACCATTGCTATCATGGTCTGTGTTGATGATATACTTGTTATAGGAGATGATGTGCAGGGGATAAAAATGGAAAAAGAATTTTTGGGTCGTCAGTTTGTTACTAAGGATCTTGGCATCCTAAGGCATTTCTTAGGGTTAAAGTTTGCTAGGAATACGCAGGGTCTTGTAATGACCCAAAGGAAGTATGCTACAAACATGCTTATTGAGATGGGCATGATTGGGAGTCGACCCTCTACTACTCTTATGGATCGTAGCATGAATTTATATGATGATGTTACAGATGAGGCTGACATTAGGGGACATAGAGAGATGGTGGGAAAGCTCCTCTATATTACTATCACTAGACCTGATATCTCTTTTGCGATGAGTAGGGTGAGTTAGTTCATGGAACAACCCCGACAGGTATATATTGATGCTATATATATATATATATTGTTGGGAAAAATGAACGAGATGTTTATTCCATCAGCCCTAGGCTCTCTTATATAGGAGAGTAGCCTATGGGTAAATTACATAAAGCATACAGCTGAAAATAAAAATAACAGAGAGATACAAAGGAAACTAATATATATGTTAACACTCCCCCTCAAGATGGAGCATAGATATCAATCATGCTCAGCTTGGACGCACACTTCTGGAATGGGCCTCGTAGTAGTGCCTTGGTGAATATATCAGCAGTTTGATTTTCTGAAGTAACATGAGATGTAGCAATGAATCCCTTCTGAACCATGTCACGTATGAAGTGACAGTTGTTAGAAAATCGGAAGCGGAAGCGTAACATGGAAAAGATAATAAAACATAAAGAATAGGCGGGATTTAACGTGGAACCCTACTCCATGAGGAGCGGGATGAAACCACGGGAGAAGCCCTCAATGGGGCATGTTTGTCTATTGACTTTTCTCAGTGAGTACAGGAGGTCTGGGGCTCCTTATATAGCCTCTCCAGAGCCTCCAAGTCCCACCACTGGACGATGTGGGACTAAACACTGGATGGGGTAAATGGATCTCATCCAGGATCCATTTACCCTGCTACAACACAATAGGCGCATACTACTAATACTCCAACACTCCCCCTCAAGATGGAGCATGCAATGCTCAGCTTGGACAAACAGAAAGAAACTCAACTCAACGCTACAGAACACTACGAACAATATCAACCCAACGCGCACATTGCTGCAGTCGAGGACGTTGCTTCTCATGCCGTGCAGGTGAGGAGGACGAACGGGCTGGAGTGTGAGTCAACTGAAGACTCGGAACCTGACCATCGAGTCTGAACTTGCGCCTGAAGTCTCCTCGTCGGAGAACTGGGTCTCTCCCATCTGGCTCAGAGAATGGTGCACTACTCTGGTGTACCTATGATACCACATGAAAAACCCTTGCCCTCAAGGGAATGGTCCTCTGCTCTGGAGTCCCTATGGCTCACATGAAAACTCTGGCCTAACAACTAGAAGAATGATGGGGACCACGAACAAATGATGGCAACTTATGCTCATCTGACAATGACCGCACACTCGTGCGTGTCTGAAATTGGAGACTCGGAAACAATGGTCGTCGAGTCTAAACAACTGTAGAGTCTGATGAACTGGCTGGTCTGGAGACTGGCATCTGAATCTGGAATCTGGATCATGAACAGACCTGTGACTCTACATATACTCCCCCTTTCTCCCATACTTGTCAGAAAACATGGACGTCGACCAAGTTGGGAGAAGACAACATAAATAGGGGTAAAATAAAATATCACTTGCGGCTTTTTAATTAATTTTTTTTAAAATAAGCCGTTACCTTTTTTTGGTAAGCCGTTCCTTTTTTTTTGGCTTTTGCATCACACATTTTTTTTAAATGCATACGGCTCTTCTTTGTATGTGACTCTTTTAATTTTTTTTAACCATGCATACGGCTTTTTTTTTCTTATACGCGCCTTTTCCCCCCTTTTTTTTCAAAGTGTTTTTTTTCAGCCCCTTGGGCTTTACAATGAAAGCAAAACATTAAAAAAAACACGGATGGCCTACAAGGCCGTAACCCTATTTTGGGTTTCCCCCATTTTTTTTTGGGCAGCCCACTTGGGCCTAAAATGACTTCAGACCCCTTTGTGTTTTTTTTTCTCAATACATACGGCCCACATGGGCACTTACACAAATAACGCAATAGGTTTTTTCAACCGCACCTCTTTAGGGCTCCCCTCGAAACCTATGCGCGACTTACGCCCCCCATGGGAATCCCACAAGCCGTCGCTGCTAGGAGAATGGGCGGCCGATCTGTATCTGGAGGAGTTAGGCGCCGAGAGGAAGGAGCGCGCGCTCCTGTTGCTGCCGATGGAAAAAGGGGGCGCGCCGTCGAGAAGATGATGGCAAGGAGTCGCTGCGCGTGTCGAGGAGTTGATGGTACCGCCGCCACCACACAGGAAGGGGGTTCGGAAGTGGAACAGGCGGCATCGTCTGGGTCGATGATGACGAAGGGAGCCTAGGGCTCAAGGGCTGCGTGCGATTGGGGGGGGGGGGTGCCATCTGTGGAGATATCGCCTGGAGGCGCAAGATTGGGGCTGCGCGCCAACGAGGAGCCCCGATCTGAAGAGGGTCCTCGGCTGCAGTCGCCGCTTGGAGCTACCGGAGGAGGGAGGCGATGCATCGCCTTCTTGTTCGCCTGAGATAGAGAGAAGAGCCGCCTGGGGTTCGAAGATCGGGAGGTGCTCGCGTTGCCTATGTGCGGTGCTGCGAGATGTTCGGGGAGAACCGCCAGGGGTTGGAAGCCACAGGAGGCGATCACGCCGCCTGCGTGATGGGACTGCGCCGCCAGGAGGAGGTCGAGATCTGCCGTGCTGCCGCAGATCTCAGAAGATAGAGGCGTTCGAGGCATGAGCCAGGAGCCTGCCTGCGTGTACTGAATATGCACAATCACGTGGAGAACGCCGTCGCTGCTAGGGCTGGAAGATGACAGGATATTAGGGTTCCTGATTGGAACCCTGGGGAAAAAAACCCCAAGAATAAAATCTGCCGCTAGCCAATACTTGCAGGAATTTGTGACTGAAAATAACGTTCAAGAAATTGAACCCTAGAATCGAACCTTGACCAGAAAAATGATCTTCAAATCGAAAATAAATCTGACAATCGAATCTAGAATCAATAAAAAAATGAAAAACCTCGAGGATCGAACCCGCTCTGATACCATGTTAGAAAATCGGAAGCGGAAGCGTAACATGGAAAAGATAATAAAACATAAAGAACAGGCGGGATTTAACGTGGAACCCTACTCCGTGAGGAGCAGGATGAAACCACGGGAGAAGCCCTCAATGGGGCATGTTTGTCTATTGACTTTTCTCAATGAGTACAGGAGGTCTGGGGCTCCTTATATAGCCTCTCCAGGGCCTCCAAGTCCCAGCACTGGACGATGTGGGACTAAACACTGGATGGGGTAAATGGATCTCCTCCAGGATCCATTTACCCTGCTACAACACAATAGGCGCATACTACTAATACTCCAACAACAGTCAACCTCAATGTGCTTGGTCCGCTCATGGAATGCTGGATTGTTTGCAATGAACAAGGCTGCCTGATTGTCACATTCTAAGTTCATAAGAAGTGGCACATCTATACATAGATCCGTAAGCACAGCCTTTACCCACATCATCTCTGTGCTAACCTGGGCCATAGCCCTATATTCAGATTCAGCACTAGATCTGGCTACCACCGTCTGTTTCTTGCTCCTCCATGAGATTAGAGAATCTCCAAGTAGACTGCAAACCCCGAGGTGGACTTCCTGTCCTTGGGACAACCTGCATAGTCTGCATCCGCACATGCTGAGATAGAAATCCCCTTGCCCTTCTTGAATATCAAACCTGCACCTGGAGATGATTTGAGGTATCTGAGTATCATATATATGGCATCCATATGAACCTGACGTGGTTGCTCCATGAACTGGCTCACACGACTCACTGCAAAGGATATATCGGGCCTAGTGATCGTGACATACAACAGTTTGCCTACCAGTTCTCTGTATCTTCTCCTGTCCACCTCCTCTGTGTCATCATCATATAGCTTCATGCTTGGGTCCATTGGTGTTGTAGCAGGCCGACACCCAAGCATACATGTTTCACTCAATAGGTCCGTAACATATTTTCTCTGCGACATTACTAACCCATATGGATTTCTAGCAAATTCCAGCCCCAGAAAATATCTAAGGACTCCAAGATCCTTAGTGACAAATTTGCTACCCAGCTTCTCTTTCGCCTGCTTTATGCCTTGCTCATTATCTCCTGTAATCAAAATGTCATCTACGTAAACCATAATTGCAATAATACCTCTTGAAGTCTTCTGTACAAACAAGGAATGATCAGCATTAGAGCGTTTGTATCCATGTTTTTCAAAGAGGTCTGAGAGCTTCTGAAACCATTCTTTGGGGCTCTGCTTAAGGCCATAGATAGCCTTATGAAGTCTGCACACCTTGGAACACTCCCCCTCAACAGCAAAACCATGTGGTTGTTGCATGTAGACTTCCTCCTGTAGGTCTCCATATAAGAACGCATTCTTCACATCCAGCTGAAATAGCGGCCACTCTCGAGTAACCGCGACTGACAGCAGGATCCGTAGGGTAGAATGGCGGGCTACTGGCGAGAACGTATCAAGGTAATCCACCCCGTATGTCTGTGTAAAGCCACGTGCAACAAGGCGGGCCTTGTATCTGTCAATACTGCCATCTGCATTTTGCTTTACTGTAAACACCTACTTGCAGCTCACTGGGGTCACATCTGCAGGTATAGGAACTAGACTCCAAGTTCCCTAGATTGAAGTGCTGCTATTTCTTCCTCCATTGCTAGACGCCATCTACTGTCCTGTAGAGCATCTTGATAATTCCGTGAAATATCTACAGCTGACAAGGCAACCACAAAGTTCCTAAATTCCCCAGATAGTCGCTCAAATGACACAGAAGCTGATAAAGGATATGTAGCGCAGCTCCTCTTCGATTTGCGTATAGCAATAGGAACATCTAAATCAATTGTATCCTCATTTGGCCCCTGCAACATATCCTGCTCAGAAGTATCATTAGATCCATCAAGAGTAGTATCTTCAGTACATACCTTAGGTGAGCTAGGAGATGAGTCATGACCATGAGCTGGAGGAGGCCTGCGGGTATAATGGAATGGTAGTGGTGAAACGGGAATAGTACGTGGAGCTGGTGGTGGTGATGGTACTGGTGGTGGTGGTGTCATATATATGGCATCGGTAGTCACTGGAGGTAGTTGCTGATCACCTGAGGATGAAAAATACATTACGGATTCAAAAACTGTAACATCTACTGTAACATCTACACTGACCATATACCGCCTACGCAAAGGATCAAAGCACTTGTACCCCTTTTGAGTTCTGGAGTACCCAACAAACACACACTTGACAGCCCTAGGAGAGAGCTTATCAGTACCAGGAGACAACTGGTAGACAAAGGCAACTGAGCCAAATACACGAGGAGTAAGGGAAAACAGATCCTTACCAGGGTAGATAAGAGAAAAAGGAATCTGTTTATCTAAGACAGAGGATGGCATACGGTTAATTAGGTAACATGCTGTGAGAACCGCATCACCCCAGTAAGAATAAGGAACATGACTCTGTATAAGAAGTGATCTTGTGACATCTAGTAGGTGATGATGTTTCCTTTCAGCGATCCTATTTTGTTGAGAGGTATAAGCACAGGATGTTTGATGGATAATCCCTTTTAATGAGTAGTAGTTGGCTAGGACATGAGTACACAGTTCTAGGGCATTATCACTTCTCACCAATTTCACAGATGTGGAGAAAACATTTTGAATTTCATTCAGAAAATGGATAATAATATTGTCTGCTTCAGATTTATTTTTCAACAAAAATACCCATGACACACAAGAGAAGTCATCCACAATAACTATATAAAATCTGTGTCCCTGATGATCAGGTACACGACTCGGACCCCAGATATCAATATGAAGTAACTCAAACTTGGAGGTACTACTCCGACCTGGACGACTAGGAAAGGTAGACCGGTGATGCTTTCCCAACTGATAAGCCTCACATTGGATAGATGTGTGACGAAGACCCTGGGGTAACACACGACGCAACTTCTGAAGCGGTAGATGTCCAAAGCGCAGATGCCACAGCAGAGGAGATACTGGTCCAGTAAGAAGAGATGAGGTTCTAGCAAACGGAGTCTGATTTAGGCGATAGAGGCCTCCTTGCTCATAGCCACGACCAATCACGTTGCCCGTAAGGATGTCCTGAAAAATAAGAGAAGATGGATCAAAAATTGCCCGACATTGTAAATCCTTCGTAGTCTAACTGATTGATAACAAATTCATTGAAAAATCAGGTGCATGTAACACATTCTTGAGCTGTATAGAAGATGTCAGTCTAATCTCCCCCTGACCAGTGATGGGGGAATGTATACCATTGGCAATGACCACTGTTCAGCCTGGAGGAATCTGAGAATATCATGTAAGTAAACTCTGATCGCCACATAGATGATGTGTAGCGCCCAAGTCCATAATCCAAGGTAATGTATCTGATCTACTACTGGTAAATGCAAGTATGCTACCTGAAGCACTAGTAGACGCAGAGGCAGATGCAGCAGCATCAGATTGACTCTCAGTAGTAGGTGCTGGGCCAGATGGGGGAATAATGCCCCTTAGACGGGAAACTAGATCATCGAACCGCTGATCCAAAGTGGCAGCAGATGGAGGCTCTATCTGCTCAGCGACTCGTGCAGATGGAGGAAATCCATGCTTAGAGTAGCATGTGTCTTCATTGTGTCCGACGCGATGACAATAAGAACATGTTGGCCGAGTGCGGCCTCCTCTACCACGAGGTCCACGTCCACGGGTCTGATGATGAAATCCACGCCCCCTGTTGGCGGCCATGGCTGAAGCATTCTGATTCGTGGCTGTGGAAGGGACGGTGATGCGGCTCAGTCTATGAAAGGCTTCCTCCATGGGAGGAATAGTAGAATCGGCCAAGATCTGGGATCATGCTGCCTCATAATCTGGATCAAGTGCAGCAAGGAACACGCCCACCATAATCGCATTCCGATATGTCTTCTGTTGTTCTGGCGTGGCTGTCAGGGGCATGAGATGTGTAGAGTGAATGTAGAGGGCGGACATTCTGCTTTATAGTGAATATATCATGCTGGAGTTGCAGAATCTTCGTCTCATTCCTCGTATGAGAGTATGTGGCCGCCAGAATGTCCCACATGTCTTTGGCTGTGGGCTGATGTAGAATGCCATTGGCAATCTCAATCGCCAATGTTCCAGATAACCAAACTTTGGTGTATGCGTCATCGGCCTCCCAAGAGGCATTGGCTCCAGTCTTCTCAGCAGGCTCTGCTTCGGTAAGAAAGTGCTTCTTACCCGTTGACTTCATCATACTCATGAACTGCATCGCCCACAGTTTATAGTTTGTACCGTCCATCTTTACAATAGGCGCCGGACCACGAAAGGCGCCAATGGATGGGATATCCGCCTTGCTTTCTGACATACTAGAAACTGAAGACTGGAGCGATTGACTGAAGATAAGATCTGTCTACAATGACATAGACGGGTTTAGTTGCATGTGTAGACCTCAAGCAACTAAACCCATGTAGTTGACGGTGTGCGCTTTAGGGCTTAGCACACGCTTAGGGCTCTACGTTGCCCTCTGAACACGCAGGCACGCAAGGCACGCGCTCAGTCGCGCAGCGTGAGGATGAGCGCGCAGTCGCGTGCGCGAATGAGCGCGCAGTCGCGCGTGACGGTGCGCGCTAGGCGCAGGCTAAGGCGCTGGCGTACGCGCACAGGCGCAGGCGCGTGATGATGAGCGCTAGGCACAGCCGCACAGGCGCTCGCGCGAAGGTGCGCATAGGCGCTCGCGCAAAGGTGCGCTGGCAGATGCGCAGTGCAGGTGTAGAGGCGTCGGCGGAGGCGCAGTCGGGGCGGAGGCGCTGGTGGAGGCGTCGGCGATGAGAGAGGGGCACGCGGGTGGGGTAGGGTAGGGTTAGGGTTTCGAGAACTCCGGTCTAGGACCGTCTCTCTGATACCATGTTAGGAAAAATGAACGAGATGTTTATTCCATCAGCCCTAGGCTCTCTTATATAGGAGAGTAGCCTATGGGTAAACTACATAAAGCATACAGTTGAAAATAAAAATAACAGAAAGATACAAAGGAAACTAATATATATGTTAACATATATGATATTAAGATATCTAAAATCTTCTCCAGGTGCAGGATTACTATTCAGAAAAGGAGCAACTCTTTCTGTTTCTGCATGTACTGATGCATACTATGCACGGTGCCCTAAGTACAGGAAGTCTACGTCGGGCTTCATGGTGTTTGTTGGTATCTCTCTTGTCTCTTGGAAAAGCAAGGAACAAACGGTTGTGGCTAGATCAAGTACCGAATCTGAGTATAGGGCTATGGCACAAGCAAGCACAAAAATGATGTGGGTTCAAGCAGTGCTAGCAGATTTGCATATAAATGTACCTCTACCAATGCAGCTACAATATAATAATCAGGTTGCCTTATTCATTGCAAACAATCTTGCATTTCATGAAAGAATGAAGCATATTGAGGTAGACTGCCATTATACTAGAGATATGATTCAGAAGGGCTTGATTTTACCTCTCATGTCAACTCAGGAGAGCAAACAACATATATCTTTACCAAGGCTTTGCTCGGAGGCTTATTTCAGAAGTGTTCTTCCAAGCTGAGCATGATTGACATCTATGCTCGATCTTGAGGGGGGTGTAGAGATATTTCTATACTCTATGTGTACCTTTTCTTTATTTTATTTCTTTGTATCCATCTTATGTAATTTACCCATAGGTCTCTCCTCTAGATAAGAGAGCCTAGGGTTCCGGGGAATAAACATCTCTTTGATTTTTCCCAACATGTCTATTGGTTCTTCCTTTATCAGAATATGCTTCTTACCATCGCATTGCATGAAGATCATGAATTGCATAGCCCATAAATCATAATTAGTTCCATCCTTCTTGACAATGGATGTTGGACCTTTGAAGGCACCCGCGGATAGGATGTTAACCTTGGAATTGACCTTGTTATCTGTTATGATGATGACTACTATGAAGACTGGGATTGTAGACAAGAATAAACGTGTCTACACAAACATACAGGAAGATGATTGTGGGCGTAGAATCATACCACAACCTCTTCCATCTGTTAGAGGTTTCTCTGGGTAACTAGGCTGATTTAGATGATCAAAACTACCCTGAAAAACCTCAAAGTCAGACCAAACAGTGAACCGAATCGCTCTTGGTAGCGATTCCAAAGCCTTAACAAATGATGATGATGACATCTATGGTGCCACATGAATTTGACGATAACTCCCAGGGCTATAGAGAGCGATGGAAGCCCCCTTTGGGCGGTAAGGAAAGCTACTAGGAGGTCCCCCAACTCAAGGCAGTGGCGGCTGGTTGCTGCTAATGTTGTTGTTGCTGCCTCATGTAGTAGGTGACGACAGTAGCGATTGGCTGTTGCTGCTGCTACCTCACACGACAGGTGGCTGTGGCGGCAATTGGTTATTGTTGATGCTGGTTGGCAGCGGTAGCGACGGTTAGGGCTTAGGTGGGGAAGGGGCGGCTAGGGCACAGACTCTAGCATAGGATCGTCATTCTGATACCATGTGGAAGGGAAAAGGAATTGATGCATTCCCATTGAAGCCCCGAGGTTCTATTATATAGGAGAAAATTCCTACAGACAAATTACGTAAAGTAGATAGAAGAATAAGTATAAATAAAGAACAAACACAAACATTATCTCAACATAAATAATGAATATTTTCTCTATCGTTGTTCAGTTTATTCGCTCTGAAAGTACCTTAGAGTTTTGCACATTACAGCTTATGAGTTTTACAGGTCTCTTGGCATCATAAACCAGACCTCGTGTGCTTATACTTCTCAGCAAAACGGTGTTATCGAAAGCAAAAACACCATCGCTTGATGAAATCAGGATACTTTTAGTCCAAAGTCGTGCTCCTCACTCTTTCTGGGTGTTAGAGTATTTGATATATGCGTCACATGTATGGGAGATGGGTAAATGGATCTCTCCAGGATCCATTTACCTTATCCAAGAGTTTAGTCCCACGTCTACCAATGGTGGGACTTGGAGGCTCTGTGGAGGCTATATAAGGAGCCCCAGACCTCCTGTAACCATTGAGAAAGTGCAATAGACACACCATCCCTCAGAGGCATTCTCCCGTGGTTTCATCCCGCTCCTTAGGGAGTAGGGTTCCACGTAAATCCTGATGTTTATTCTTGTTTCATCTTTTCTCTGATATTCACTTCTGCATTTTTATTTTCTAACATGGTATCAGAGCGGGTTCGATTCTTGAGGATTTGTTCTTGAGATCTATTTTTATTGTTCAAGGTTTCGATTAAGTTATTCCTGGAGATTTTAAAAGTTCTGAAGATTTTTATTCCGAAGATTATTTTGCATATTGGAGTGAATTCTGCATCTCAGAAATCGCCAAGTTCATGATAGGGTTGCAATGGCGTTCCTCTGGATCTCTTGCCAACCACTCAACCCTCAAGATCATCCTGGCGGTGTTCTGTTCAGGCGTAGGCTGCCTTTAGGTGCAGGTGCACCATGCGTGCCCTAGCCGCAACCCTAGCCGCAAATGACCAAGTCCATACTAGCGGCAACCCTCCTCCAGCCGCATACTGCACAGGCGGTGCAGGTGGCCTCCTCCGCCTCCGGCACAGGCAGACCCTCCTCCTGGCGATGACAGTCTCCCGCGGCCCTCGACTCCTGTGCACGCACCCCCAACCTTCAGCCCAGGGGCACCTCTGTTCCAGGGGCGACGCAGCCTCACGCGGGCTCCTCGCGTTCGCTGTTCGATCTCCCTGCGCGCTCCTCGCGTTCCAAGGTCGCCCAGTTCACAGGCAAGGCGGTGCTCCTCGGGCTCCCCGCGCACGTGCGAACCTCCTCTCCTCCTCCCGGCAGCCCGAGCGACGCATCCACGCGCGCCATCGCCGGCCCCTCCAAGCAATCCCTTCCAGCGGCAGAACCCCAAAGGGGGTGGCATTATTGAGAATGAGATGGGTTCCCTGGGAACCCTAGCGGTACATTAAAAGAGGGGCCGATGTCTTCTTTCTTTAAAAAAATTGTGTTTTTTTAAGGCCCGGGTGGGCTGAAGCCAAAGGGGGCTGCAAAAAAAGGAGTTGGGCCCAAGTGGGCCAATATGAAGTTAAAAAAAATGATGAGAGGAGGTTTACATTGAAAAAAAGGGTGCGTACAAAAAAATCGTACGCAAATTGAAAAAAAAAAGGAAAAGTCGAGAAAAAATGGTTGAAACGGCTTAAAAAAATATAAAAAATGTGACGGCTTATAAAAAATGCCGCATGAACTTTTTGAATATTTTTTGTGTTTACCCCTATTTATCCTATCTTCTCCCAACTTGGTCGACGTCCATGTTTTCCGACAAGTATGGGAGAAAGGGGGAGTATTATGTAGAGTAACAGGTCTGTTCCATGATCCAGATTCAGATGTCCGATTCCAGGCCAACCAGTTTCCAGACTCTACAGTTTTTAGATGAAGATTTTCCATGCGTAAGATTCAGACTCGACGTTCAGATTCCGAGTCCACAGGTGTGATGCGCAGTTGTTCAGACTCGATAGATTGGTAAGAGTCCAAGATCGAGTTCTCCAAAGAGAGACTCAGTTTCAGACACGCATATGTTTGCGGTCATATTCAGATGTGCACATGTTTGCCATCATTTGTTCGTGGTCCCCATCATTATTCTTGTTTTGTCGACCAGAGTTTTCATGTGAGCCATAGGGACTCCAGAGTAGAGAACCATTCCCTATGCCATGTTGGCAAGGGTTTTCAAGTGGTATCATAGGTACACCAGAATAGTGTACCATTCTCTGAGCCAGCTGGGAGAGACCCAGTTCTCCGACGATGAGACTTCTTTCAGACTCCATTCTCCATCGACCGTGGACTCCGACGAGGATTGCACTTCCACGGCCTTTTCAGCTCGGCCCTTTTTAGAGATGAAGCAGTTGTCCACATGTTGTGGCGGGCCAGAGTACTCCGACGAGGAGACTCATTTCAGTTGCAGTGACTCTGACAGGCGCAGTTCAGAGCACATGCTATCTGACGAGGAGATTCAGAAGACTCACACTCCAGCCCGTTCGTCCTCCTCACCTGCACGACATGAGAAGCAACGTCCTCGACAACAGCAGTTGTGCGCATTGGGTTGATATTGTCCGTAGTGTTCTAGAGCGTTGAGTTGAGTTTCTTTCTGTTTGTCCAAGCTGAGCATTGCATGCTCCAGCTTGAGGGGGTGTGTTAGAGTATTTGATATATGTGTCACATGTATGGGAGATGGGTAATGGATCTATCTAGGATCCATTTACCCCATCCAAGAGTTTAGTCCCACATCTACCAGTGGTGGGACTTGAAGGCTCTATGGAGGCATAAGGAGGCCCAAACCTCCTGTAACCATTGAGAAAGTGCAATAGACACACCAGCCCTCAGAGGCATTCTCCCGTGGTTTCATCCCGCTCCTAAGGGAGTAGGGTTCCACGTAAATCCCGATGTTTATTCTTGTTTCATCTTTTCTCTGATATTCACTTCTGCATTTTTATTTTCTAACATGGTATCAGAGCGGGTTCGATTCTCGAGGATTTGTTCTTGAGATCTATTTTTATTGTTCAAGGTTTCGATTAAGTTATTCCTGGAGATTTTAAAAGTTCTGAAGATTTTTATTCCGAAGATTATTTTGCATATTGGAGTGAGTTCTGCATTTCAGAAATCGCCAAGTTCATGATAGGGTTGCAATGGCGTTCCTCTGGATCTCTTGCCAACCACTCAACCCTCAAGATCATCCTGGCGGTATTCTGTTCAGGCGTAGGCTGCCTTTAGGCGCAGGTGCACCATGCGTGCCCTAGCCGCAACCCTAGTCGCAAATGACCAAGTCCATACTAGCGGCAACCCTCCTCCAGCCGCATACCGCACAGGCGACGCAGGTGGCCTCCTCCGCCTCCGGCACAGGCAGACCCTCCTCCTGGCGATGACAGTCTCCCGCGGCCCTCGACTCCTGTGCACGCACCCCCAACCTTCAGCCCAGGGGCACCTCCGTTCCAGGGGCGACGCAGCCTCACGCGGGCTCCTCGCGTTCGCTGTTCGATCTCCCTGCGCGCTCCTCACGTTCCAAGGTCGCCCAGTTCACAGGCAAGGCGGTGCTCCTCGGGCTCCCCGCGCACGTGCGAACCTCCTCTCCTCCTCCTGGCAGCCCGAGCGACGTATCCACGCGCGCCATCGCCGGCCCCTCCAAGCAATCCCTTCCAGCGGCAGAACCCCAAAGGGGGTGGCGGTATTGAGAATGAGATGGGTTCCCTGGGAACCCTAGCGGTACATTAAAAGAGGGGCCGATGTCTTCTTTCTTTAAAAAAATTGTGTTTTTTTAAGGCCCGGGTGGGCTGAAGCCAAAGGGGGCTGCAAAAAAAGGAGTTGGGCCCAAGTGGGCCAATATGAAGTTAAAAAATGATGAGAGGAGGTTTACATTGAAAAAAAGGGTGCGTACAAAAAAATCGTACGCAAATTGAAAAAAAAAGGAAAAGTTGAGAAAAAATGGTTGAAACGGCTTAAAAAATATAAAAAATGTGACGGCTTATAAAAAATGCCGCATGAACTTTTTGAATATTTTTTGTGTTTACCCCTATTTATCCTATCTTCTCCCAACTTGGTCAACGTCCATGTTTTCCGACAAGTATGGGAGAAAGGGGGAGTATTATGTAGAGTAACAGGTCTGTTCCATGATCCAGATTCAGATGTCCGATTCCAGGCCAACCAGTTTCCAGACTCTACAGTTTTTAGATGAAGATTTTCCATGCGTAAGATTCAGACTCGACGTTCAGATTCCGAGTCCACAGGTGTGATGCGCAGTTGTTCAGACTCGATAGATTGGTAAGAGTCCAAGATCGAGTTCTCCAAAGAGAGACTCAGTTTCAGACACGCATATGTTTGCGGTCATATTCAGATGTGCACATGTTTGCCATCATTTGTTCGTGGTCCCCATCATTATTCTTGTTTTGTCGACCAGAGTTTTCATGTGAGCCATAGGGACTCCAGAGTAGAGGACCATTCCCTATGCCATGTTGGCAAGGGTTTTCAAGTGGTATCATAGGTACACCAGAAAAGTGTACCATTCTCTGAGCCAGCTGGGAGAGACCCAGTTCTCCGACGATGAGACTTCTTTCAGACTCCATTCCATCGACCGTGGACTCCGACGAGGATTGCACTTCCACGGCCTTTTCAGCTCGGCCCTTTTTAGAGATGAAGCAGTTGTCCACATGTTGTGGCGGGCCAGAGTACTCCGACGAGGAGACTCATTTCAGTTGCAGTGACTCTGACAGGCGCAGTTCAGAGCACATGCTATCTGACGAGGAGATTCAGAAGACTCACACTCCAGCCCGTTCGTCCTCCTCACCTGCACGACATGAGAAGCAACGTCCTCGACAACAGCAGTTGTGCGCATTGGGTTGATATTGTCCGTAGTGTTCTAGAGCGTTGAGTTGAGTTTCTTTCTGTTTGTCCAAGCTGAGCATTGCATGCTCCAGCTTGAGGGGGTGTGTTAGAGTATTTGATATATGTGTCACATGTATGGGAGATGGGTAATGGATCTATCTAGGATCCATTTACCCCATCCATGTAACGTCCCGGGCTTAGGTCCCCGGTCCGTTATCGAGTAAAACTAGCCCTGACAACTTGTTGGGTTCGGGCCAGATGAACCCGTTGGCAACCACCCAAAATGCTTAAGCCCAAGTTGTCAAGTAGTAATCCCCACCACTTATATACCACACCCACACTTTGTGAGTTTAAGGTATGGCACTATGTTTGGGGTTGGGATGTTACAACCTCCCCCACTTATATTCGCAACGTCCTCGTTGCGACATGGCCCATTCACTTATTCCCAGTGACAGTGGCGGCTGCACGCTCCCGGCTTAATTCCCTTCGGGTAGCCCTTTCCACCATCAGAGGGAACCCGCTCTGATACCATTTGTAACGTCCCGGGCTTAGGTCCCCGGTTCGTTATCGAGGAAAACTGGCCCTGACAACTTGTTGGGTACGGGCCCAAATGGATCCGTTAGCAACCACCCAAAATGCTTAAGCCCAAGTTGTCAAGTAGTAATCCCCACCACTTATATACCACACCCACACTTTGTGAGTTTAAGGTATGGCACTATGTTTGGGGTTGGGATGTTACAACTGTTGTAAAACCCCAACATAGTCCCACACCGTGGAACAAAAAGTTTCCGGGTGGGATAAATAGTAACGAGATTACTACTTAACAACCCGGCTTAAGCATTTTGGGGGTGGTTAATCGGGTCCGTATGGGCCCGATCCCAAGAGGTTGTCAGGGCCAGTAATTCCTCGATAACGGACCGGGGAACTAAGCTCGGGACGTTACAAATGGTATCAGAGCCGAACACCCTCTGATAGTGGAAAGGGCTACCCGAGAGGTGGAGCCGCCCCTACAAAGAGGTTGGAGGAAATGGCTACCCGGAGCGTGCAGCCGCCACTGTCACTGGGAAGAAGTAATGTGCCATGTCGCAACGAGGACGTTGCGAATATAAGTGGGGGAGGTTGTAAAACCCCAATATAGTCCCACACCGTGGAACAAAAAGTTTCCGGGTGGGATAAATAGTAACGAGATTACTACTTGACAACCCGGCTTAAGCATTTTGGGGGTGGTTAATCGGGTCCGTATGGACCCGATCCCAAGAGGTTGTCAGGGCCAGTAATTCCTCGATAACGGACCGGGGAACTAAGCTCGGGACGTTACAATCCAAGAGTTTAGTCCCACATCTACCAGTGGTGGGACTTGAAGGCTCTATGGAGGCATAAGGAGGCCCAAACCTCCTGTAACCATTGAGAAAGTGCAATAGACACACCAGCCCTTAGAGGCATTCTCCCGTGGTTTCATCCCGCTCCTTAGGGAGTAGGATTCCACGTAAATCCTATTGTTCTTATTTTCTTTATCTTTTATCCATGTTTCGCTTCCGCTTCCTATTTTCTAATACTGGGGTGACACGGTTCTTACTGCTTTCTACTGAGTGAACTATATGCCATCTTTCATCTTAACAAAGAAGGTCTCATTCTCGATAGTGTTTCTTGATGACATGATTATCAGAGCCATGTTACCCCACTACACGCATTTGCAGTATTACAATTCCGATCGCATTAAGTTCTCGAAGGTCCTCCGACTTATCATGAGTCTGAGAAGGAAAATATGACATTCAAATTCAATAACCACATATGTCACCAATTTCATTAATTTTTATATTGTATCCGAAGAAGAGAAAAAACGCATGTGATAGTATCTGTGACATCAAATTTTATGACTAATAATGGTTCTCATGCAGAGCTGTGACGTCAAGAGCTGCCTAAGATATGGATGACCGTTTGGAGCGCATCATGACCGCACTCACCGACCTCCAACAGCAGCAGCCTGCCATGGATGTCAGCAGAATCAGATACTAGCTCAGCAGACTGAGATTGTCGACAGGCATACACACATGGAGATGAGGTTTGAGGAGTTTCCTGATTACACCTACCATCCATCCCAGGATGGGATGCGACAGGACCAGCCACAGTCGGTCAAGGTACAACAGCCTCACTAGGATGATCTACATGAGGAGATGCCAATACCTGGAGTTGAGGATAGAGACTATGACAGGGAGCAGGACCCTGTATATTTTGTAGATGAGGACACATCCGAGTACTCTTTTATTCACAGGCACCAGTTAGTTTTCACTTCTTGCCAACGGGCCAATATGCCATGTTCGAGGGCACATGGACATCAGATGTGGCAGAGTAGTGGCCGAAGAGGGTGATGAAGGTACAACGGATGATCCGTGCACCAAGAAACTTGTGGTTATCTTTCATGGAGTATTCACTGACAGACTTCATCTAGAGATGGTGGGAGGCGACGATTTCTGAGTTGGAGCACGGGCACGCATGGGATGATTTTAAGATGAGGTTCAGATCTCACCTTTTTTCTGCAAAGTAGGAGTCCCAGCACATAATATTCGCAGAGCTTCGTTAGGGATGGATGACAGTCAGGGAGTACTTTTTCCGATACACAAAGCTATCTCAACACATTCCAGCAGCCACCGCATTTCCAAATAAGCGAGAGGAGGTACAAGAGAAGCTAGCCAGATTATGCATCACTTCCATCTTCGAGGCTACTGATGCAGCAGAGAAGTTCGAGGATATCCGTGAAAGACATTTTAGGAGTTCGTCAGGAGCGACACCTAGAACACAACGATCATTTATACTGATACGTTGACCATTCTAGCAGCATAGGTTAGCTAGGCGGTTTCGACCTACAAGTTCAGCATTTTATGGCAGTGCTCGCTCATCTCCAGCTACTAACTTAGGAGGAGCACTTGTCAGACGTGGTACGAGTTCAGCACGACCATCTGGGTCACAGAGAGCAGACAAACCTCCAACAGGACCGACTCGGAGCACAGACACAACCACCACACCTACTAGATCTGTCAGGTGCTACTTGTGCAATGAGTAGGGACATTATCGAGCTCAGTGTCCACATGCTTCTGGAGAGCCTTGACCGCAGCTGCAACCGCAACCGCAGCCGCAACCACATCCACAGCGTATAGGGAATTTCCGTGGCAGGAACTCCAGCTTCAGGAGGCCGCAAAGACAGACACAGAGCGTGGAAGGTTCCAGTACCACACCAACGAGGCAGGGTCAGCTACACACAATGATCGAGGAGCAGGCCTATTTAGCAGCTACTATAGTGAAAGGTATGGTCTCAGTCTTAAGCAGACCTTCCCATGTTTTATTTGATTCTGGAGTGACACATTCTTTTATTGCTTCGAGGCTACTAGCTTCACTAGGTAGAGTTTCTGAGGCCCTATATCCTCCTTACCACATTCGAGGGCCAGATGGACAGTTGTTTATCATTTCATTGATAGTCAGGCACTTGCTAGTACCGATTGGCGATCACGAGATGATCGTAGATTGTCTACTACTACAGCTTGATGAGTTTGACTTGATTTTAGGCATGAACTGGTTATCAGCTCATCATGCTCTTATTGATTGCTTCAGGAAGACAGTTGTCCTTAGAATTCAAGATTTGCTTGAGTTCACTTTTGAGGGTTCACTGCATGACTCCAAAATGGAGTACATTTCAGTTTTGCGAGCTTAGAGACTTGTTGATCAAGGATGTGATTCCTATCTAGCATTTGTCATAGATATATCCGATCATGAACTGATGGCACAGGACATCAGAGTAATATAAGACTATCCAGATGTGTTTCTTGAGGAGTTACCAAGATTATTACCTCTTGAGAGAGAGATCAAGTTCGAGATCACACTACTACCAGATATACAACTGATCTCAATGGCTCCTTATCGCAAGGCACCAGCTGGGTTGAGAGAGCTGAAGATGCAGTTACAGGAGTTACTTGACTTGGGATTCGTGAGACCGAGCACTTCGCCTCGGGGTGTTCCAGTTTTATTCTCCGGAAGAAGGATGGATCCATGAGATTATGCATTGATTATCGGTAGCTGGATAAGAGAACGGTGAAGAACTGTTATCCTTTGTCGTGCATCGATGACTTATTCGATCAGCTTCAAGGATCTTCGGTATTTTCAAAGATCAACCTTTGCTCAGGATACCATCAGCTGAGGATTCGAGAGTCAGACATTCCGAAGACAGTCTTCAGGACTCGATATGGTCATTATGAGTTTGTGGTGATGCCGTTTGGGCTCACCAATGCACATGCAGCATTCAAGGATATGATGAACTGGATTTTCCGTCCATACTTAGACAAGTTTATAGTGGTATTCATTAATGATGTGCTGATATATTCTCGGAATGAATGCGATCGTGCGAATGATCTACGGATTGTCCTGGACACATTAAGAGAACACAAGTTGTATGCCAAGCTGAGCAAGTGCGAGTTCTGGTTTTCCCAGGTCTCATTTCTTGAGCACATTATTTCTGGAGCAGGAATTGCAGTTGATCCTGCGAAAATTGAGGTCGTCATGTCTTGAGAGTAGCCCAAGACATTCACATAGATCGGAGTTTCCTTGGACTAGCGGGCAGTTACAAACACTTCGCCAGTGGATTTTCGCGTATTGTTCTTCCATTGACATGATTGACGTAGAAGGGAGTTCCATTCATCTAGGATGATTCATGAGAGCAAGCCTTCAAGATACTGAAGGAGAGATTGACTACAGCACATTCTTGCTCTTCCTTTAGGTACCCAGGACTATGCAGTCTACACATATGTATCTATAATAGGTCTAGGAGTTGTATTAATGCAGAGAGGTCACGTGACTTCTTACGCATCATGGCAGTTGAGACTGCATGAGTGGAACTACCCCACATGACTTGGAGTTAGCGGCAGTTGTCTTCGCCTTGAAGATCTGGCGCCACTATTTATATAGAGTGAATTTCAAGATTTTCACTGGTCACAAGAGTCTGAAGTAAATATTTGATAAGAAGGAGCTGAACTTGAGACAGTTGGCTTGAGCTACTGAAGGATTACAATTGCACAATTTATTACCATCCTGGTAAGGGAAACGTAGTGGCAAATGCGCTTAGCAGGAGAGCTTATGCAGAAGATGCGACAAACTGGTTATATACGTGGGATACGCTCGCAGCTGAGACTGATTGGTATCCTCACGAGATTGCATCCATTTCTACTGTCGTACCTCCACGATTCAGTAGTTTGTGGGATTACATCGTCGAAGACCAGAAGACGGATCTTGGATTCGATATAGATATATGCGTACGGTCAAGGATGTTTGTTGTGGCACAGTATTATGTGGATAGCCAGTCGGGTCATTGTGCCCAACGATGAGCAATTACGCAGTGACATTCTTGATGAAGCACATAGTTCACGATTATCTATCCATCCTAGCAGCACGAAGATGTATCGTGATTTGCGTCGATATTTCTAGGAGACTGAATGAAGTGCGATGTGGCCCAACATGTTAGCAGATGTATGACCTGTCAGATGCTCAAAATTGAGCAGAGGAGACTACCAAGGTTGTTGCAGTCTCTCCCCATTCCCGAGTGGAAGTGTGAGAGTATCTCTATGGATTTTGTCACAAGTTTGCCGAAGATACCAGATGACCACGATTCTATTTGGGTTGTTGTTGACAGGTTGACCAAGTCAATCCATTTCATACATGTCAGCATGACTTACACTCCATCTAGATTGGCCAGGGCATATGTGCAGAATATTATTAGACTCCATGGTATACCACGAGAAGTAGTGTCTGACAGGGACTCAAGGTTTACATCGGACTATTGGCATCAGTTCATGTCAGCACTACAGACAGAGCCGAAGATGAGTTATGCATACCATCTGCAAACCGATGGGCAAAGTGAGCGCACTATTCAGATGCTTGAGGATTTGCTTTGCGCATGTACTTTGGAGTAGAAAGGGTCCTGGAAGGACCATCTATCTTTGGTTGAATTCACGTACAACAACAACTATCATTCCAGTATCGGCATGGCACCATTCAAATCCCTATACAGGCGAAGATGCCTCACACCTCTCAGTTGTCATGAGGTAGGCGATCATGCTCTTTACTCCGTAGATCTCTTGGAGGATACTGCAAGGATTGTTGATTTCGTGAGACAAAAGCTTCTGACAGAACACAGTTGTTAGAAGAGTTACGTAGACCGTCAGAGAAGAGATTTGGAGTTTCATGTGGGAGATTGGGTATTTCGCCGTGTATCTCCCATGAAGAGAATACAGAGATTTGGTGTTCGTGGCAAGTTGGCGCCATGATACGTTGGACCGTTCGAGATTCTGTCTCGTGTGGGGAAGGTGGCCTACCAAATAGTCCTTCCTCCACACCTATCAGCCATCCACGACGTCTTTCATGTATCCAACCTGTTGAAGGGAGCACCTAGGCGTGCTCCGACCAATCAACTGGAAGCTTGACATGCCATCAAAAATTGTCTTTTACTACCTACAAAAGTAAAAAAAGGAAAATAATGGAACAAAATTCAGATGATAATTATAGTGAATGGAAAAAAATCAAGGTACTTGGATTCAAGTTTGTCTAGCAAAGTATGGGTGGATCAAGGTCCATGAATATAGGTCTCGGTTTGGCTTTGTAGTTATCTCGGACAGTAGCTCTGTTCATGGTGGTGCTTCATGGGTCTAAATGGTCAAAGCTTGGGGTTGATCAAGCCCAAGCCAATTGTAGAGGACTCACTGGAAAAGAAGTTGATCGCCAATGAGACCAGTGAAATTGCATGAACGCGAGCATAAATCCTTGAAATGGGAATGCGTCGACCTTGGGTGGGAATGTGCACGACCCGCAACATGTCATCAGCTATGAGAATCTTGACGTGGATCTAGATTTGACATATGAAGAGAGGCCAGTACAGATTCTTGACAGTGCTGTAAAGAAGCTTCGCAACAAAGAAATTCCTTTGGTCAAGGTGTTGTGGCACCGACATGGAGTTGAAGAGGTGATGTGGGAGACCAAAGCAGACATGCGGCACGATCCCCGCAGCTCTTCTCAGGTAATCAATAAAACAAACATATTTAATATTATATATATTGAAAGTATATGACTTGTTTTTCCTTTGAGGTTTTTATGAGTTCAAAACCTTTTCAGGCTTTTATGGTCATAAGAAATCCAAATGAGACATATCATAACCTTGACTCGAGTCTCGACGATGAGACTCCCTTTGAGGTTTTTATATTTGTGACATTCAGATCCAATTAAAGTCGAACCCGACTCGATTAGGGTTCGTTTAACCCAATAAAGTTATTAGTCTGTATTAAATAACCTAAATCGATTAATTGAATGTCAATCAAAAGTCATTCAAGTGAAATCTACCAAACGTCGTTCACATCGTATTATGTGTCATGGAAAAGTCGTGACATGAATTCGGAAACCATGAAACATAGAGACCGTTATATAATCTGATTCGACGAAATAAGACCAACGGAATTGACCGTTCATCAATTGGAGATTGTTTGATATTTTTACAACAAAAACAACAAAGCCTTTTCCCACTTTAAGTAGGGTTGGCTACATGGTTTTTTTGCCTCCATTCAGATCTATCTTAGGTCATTCTCGGGCTTAGATCTAAAAAACTAAGATCCCTTTGTATAGTCTCATTCCAACACTTCTTAGGCCTTCCACGCCCTCTTTTAGCTGGCTCAGCATTCTAAAACTCACATCTCCTCACTGGTGCATCAGTTGACCTCCTTTGGACATAACCAAACCACCTTAAATGATTTTCTTGCATCTTATCTTCAATCGAAGCTGCACCCTCTTTCATTCTGATGGAATCATTCCGAATCTGATCTTATGTGTGTGTTCACCCATCCACCTTAGTATTTTCATTTCTGCTATTGACATTCTCTACACGTGTCTATGGTACACAGGCCAACATTCAGACCCATAGAGCATAGCAGGTCTCACAACTGCTTTGTAAAACTTTCCTTTGATTTTCAAAGGAATTTTTTATCATGGAGAACAGTAGAGGCTCCTCTCCACTTTAGCCAACCTGCGTTTATTCTATTTGTAACATCTCCATCATGTTACAAAATAGATCCCAAGTATCTAAAAGAATCTCTCTTCTGAATGTTATCATCACCAATCTTAACATCGATTCCTTCACCATTGCTTCTATCAAAGGTACACTCCATATATTCAGTCTTAGCCCTACTTATACGAAATCCTTTAGTCTCCAAAGCATGTCTTCAGACCTCAAGCTTCTCATTTACTCCATCTCTAGTCTCATCAATCAACACAATATCATCAACGAATAACATACACCAGGGTATCTCATCCTGAATGTGACTTGTTCGATAATTTTAAATCGCAAAATTTAACCCAAAATGAAAACCGTATCTCGAAAATTTCGGGATTGAAAACCCAATCCAAAGTATATGAATATTATACTCATATTGATCGTCATTTAGAGACGATCAAAATGAGATATTGTGCATCAAAATTCGACATTCGAGGCACAAATACATACAATTTTTAACATATCAAATTAACTAAAAAAATAAAAATTTAAAAGTTTGTACAGTTGCACTATTATTTATAAAAAGAGAGGAGATTTATGACATCAGCAGGCTGATGTCAGCTTGCTGAGAAAGACATAAGAAGCTTCCTTCCCCATTTTTTCCTCCCCTTTTCTTCTTTCCTACTTCTCCCCTCATTTCCAATGAAACCTTCTTTCTTTCCTTTTTCTCCCCTGATTTCCAGCAAAACAATTGTAAGAAATAACCTGCAGTTGCAGGTGCTTCATCAACAATTGATGCTCTTGTTCCAAGCCAAAGCCATAATCGAGAACTCTCGTTTCTTCTCTTCCTTTCCATCTGCTGGAACTACTGTTGAAAGATACAGAACTGTGGCAAGGAGCCTAAGCTGCTTCTCTTTCTTTGGTGTTGCCTCCAACAACAGGGAGGTGAATGTAGTTATTACTCCTCCGATGGAGTTGCTACTGCATACAAATTGATCTCACTTTTTTAAAATTTAAAAGGTACAATCCTCTCCCCTCTAATTGCTGCCATGTATGCATAACCGATTTCCACCTCTTGATCTCACCTATATATATAGTTATTGCTTAAATAAAAAAAGAAAGAAATTTCTGAGATTCAGAAATTTAAATTCTCAAACTGTGAGCTGTGAGCTGCTCCATAATTGCAAGGAAAAATATAAAACATTACACCCTCCTAATGTTTTCTAAATAAAAACCTCCTAATACCTGAGTAGGCCTTAAGACAAGCTTTCTTATCTTTGTGGTCCTTCTGGTAGAAATCAAAGATGTCAGTTCTCTAGCCATGGGAAAGGAAGAAACCATGCCTAATCATTAAGATGATTGGGACCAAATATTATTGCAGTCCACACGGTTCTTGAGTTTTATGGTAGTTGTGATAAGGAATATGTTCTGAAGGAGATAGAGCCTAAAGAAAATGCATTAGCCAAAGTGTGACTGGCAGGGACCCTCGTGTCTAAAATAGCACATTAGGTCCTCCATAAGTAAATGGTTAAAGACATGCATGACTCTCCTGCCACCACATTTTCTTAGGCAAAGATCTTGCAGTTGCTTCATAACATTCATAAGATCAAGTAGGAATAAAACTCATTTCACACATGTTATTCTGGACTGAAGACCACGAGTGAAAATCTTTACAGCTACTTATCATCCATGCAACTACGAGCTTTAGAAAAGCTTACAGAGATATGTTTATAGTAAAATAGTTGCTTTTTAGACATCCTCCAGATTGGCTCTGTGAGAAACCAGTTACTTATATCCTATTGAGGAGGTATATGGTCAACCTAGGACAAATCACAATACAAAGAACTGATAATGCCTGACGCCAAATTTTGTAGTATTTAAATTTACACTCATGTTAGAATAAATTGGTCCAAACAACTCATAAATAGAAGACCGTAGATTGCCTAACATAAGACACCTTATTTACAAAATGACATTACTTTCTGCCAAACGTCAATCTCTTTTGGTCCAGTCAAAATAAGTCAATGGGGGTATACAACCTTTCTTATTTGGAAATATCTTGCTTTGATTCGTTAATCTTGAATGATAAAATACTAATTGCAAACACTGTGAAAAGGGAGCTAGCCCCTAGCTAATATTTCTTGGTTCACCTGATAGGAAATATTGATGTATTTGATTACACATTAAGCATTCAGCAGTATACCATCCATTTTGAACCATTACAAAAACTTTTCCGAAATCCTCTCATAGGCACTTCCAGTGAATCCATCTTTCAAGGTGATGAAACAAGAGTGATAAGACCTTTTGCAGTATCTCAATATCATGGATATCCATTGCTAGAGCACTATATTAAAACAAGAGTGATATTTAAGACCGTTTCAGTATCTTAATATCATGGATATCCATTGCTAGAGCATCATATTATTAGTATCGCAAGGCAGTCTCTACTTGCCAAATGAAAAAGCTAGGCATTAATACAATTTTATCAGATGTTTATCCTATTGTTGATGCTAGTCATGGTGATCCTTACACCTGACTGTGCGAGGGCGCGGTGACCCTCAACTGGGCGGGAGATAGGAAGCACAGTTCGAGCAGCGGCCGTCAAGTGTGTGGGTCTAGGATCTAGTCCTTTTCATGGGTTTTTTTATGCGAGCTCGCAGTGTTTTTATGCCTCATTGGGATCCCGACTTTTGATTAGCTCCGTCGACCCTCTGTTTTAGGATACCCATGCAGGGGATCCTCGATTTTAGTTTTTTCATACGAGCTCGTTCGCCCATACCGGTCAGACCCATCTAGAGTGACTCTTCTGGAAAGTCTCTCTCACTCGTCTTAGTGGCGTAGTTTAGGACCTATCCCCCTATTAGACTGCACTTCCACTAAGAGAGTGAGACGGAAGGATCTCCTTAAGAGGTTACCTCACCGCTTGAGTTTTGGTTACTTTTCCGCCAATAGGCATGTTGATGCTACATCTGAATCCTTAAGGCTACATCTGAATCATCTAGGGTTACATCTGAAACAGCTGCAGTTGAGGATTGGAGCGGTTACAATTGAGGATGAATGGGTTATAATGGAATGTGACTAGAGTTGAGATCAATTAGAGTTGTGTTGACTAGAATTGACTATAATTAAGATGGACGCAAAATCATTGACTATCATCAACTATCAATCATCGATTATCATCAACTATCAATCATCAATCATCAATCATCGACAATCGATCTGATCATGAAGTTACTACTCCGAATGTTAGGACAAGTTAGTAGGCGTGTTGGGAACTTAGTTAGGATGCATTATACTCGATCGCATGCCTACGGAGGAACCCCTACCCTAAGGCATTCTTCATGTCTTAGAGTCGTAGTGTGAGGTCACACATAGACCAAGACCTTAGACTATCCACTAGACTTGACAAGTTAGATAGAATAAAGAATCAGATCAGAATCTCATCTTTTCCATCATCAAGAAACCAAGAGTCAAATTAATCATCATCTTATTATCAAAATCCATAATTATGATCTCTAAATAACGAGAGGTTAATATAATTACATATGAGTCATTAATTACTATATAAGAATATGGCATATAAAAGGTAATGGGTAAAACTTGAGGCATCCCTTCTGAGTAGATTGAAAACCTTTTTCATAGCAAGTAGTTGTAAATTTGTAGTTGGTTATGCCTTACTGCTTGTTTCTTTTGGAATCACCTTAAATGCATGCATGTTTTAATAAGTTTTCGGGAGGTACCAACACCCACTGACATCTTTTATTCCTTTCATGTGTGGCAAGCAAGGATCCTATACTGCAGTAGTGGCCGATGATTCCTGTCACCCGAGTATATACCAGACAGTAAAAATGTTCAGTTTTTGGTTCAACAATAGCTGGTTGATGATTCCAGACATCCCTTTCTATTCTAGATAGTATAGTTGCAGTTGTTACAGTTTTTGTTCAGTTCATAATGTAAAATGCTTTCTATCTCTTCAATCACATTTTTGGGATGCATGTATGTATTGCCCGCGTCTTGTATACATGTTGTATATATATATGTGGAAATTAAAGAAAAGCAAATTTTGGTGACACATCTTGTTTTTGGTTTTGTGGTTGTTAGTTTAATTGTGAATGTCATTGCAGAAAAGTGAAAAATTCCCCTCAAATTCCAATGTGTAATATGATGTTTAGGGAATGTAATACCTTGAATGCAGCGTAAACAGGTATCTGGATTTGAGGGGGTTTACAATGATCTCCTTACACACCAGGTGTTTGGCTTTCTGGCCATTATTCACCATCTGATGCCTGGTTACGACAAGCTCTCCCATAGAGCTATCAATTGTGTCTTTGTAGTCTACTCTCATACCTAGAGTACTGTTGCTTCAATCCAAATTGAGGGAAGTACTATGTAAGTGTTGATGCCACCTTCTTCGATTTTTTATGTATTTCTCTCTTATTGATGATAGGTTGACTTCTTCTAACTTTGGAGAAGAGGTCTATGTGCCTCCTCCTCCAATGGAACCACCTCTTCTACCTGGCACCTGCTCCTGTGGCTACTCCTACACCCTCACCCAGTACCTTGGCCCAAGTGTAGCCACGTTTCTATATTCGCAGGCCTCCCACGGTTCCCCCTTCTTATGGACCTTCCCCATCATCCAGTACACCCCAGGTATGTGCTAAGCACATTGTTTCTATTGATGGCACTAGTAATTTGTCCATACATCATGCTACTTTATAGAATGGGCAGGTGCCCTCTCAGGAGGGTTGTTTACAGGTTGAGGAGGTGAGAGGTGATCTTGATGTGCATATTGCTCTCTTAAAGCAAAGATGTACTTGTGTCATTTATCCTCTTGCAACCCATATTTCTTTGGGGCAACTCTTAGAGGATTTCAGGATGTTTGTCTTGGGACCGTCAGTTGTGAAGATACCTCGGACATATCGGGAGGCGATACAAGACAGTTAGTGGCATCTTGCCGTGGAGGAGGGGATGGTTGCATTACAATCATGTGGCATGTGGAGCATTGTTACTGCTCCTACATGATCATCTATCGTGGAATACAAGTAGGTGTTCACTGTGAAACACCAAGTAGATGGCAGCATGGATCGCTACAAGGAGAGGCTTGTGGTTCGTGGGTTCACCCGAATATATGATATGGGCTATCAGGATATTTTTGCTCCAGTTGCTCAGTATTCTACAATATGTATCCTTCTCTCCATTGTAGTGGTACGAAATTGACCCTTATATCAGCTTGATGTAAATAATTCTTTTTTCATGTTACCTATAGGAGGAAGTCTACAAGCAACAACCCTCAGATTTCACTATTGAGGTTGAGTGTCATATGATTTGTAGACTTCATAGGACTATTTATGGCCTTAAGCAGAGTACAAAATCATGGTTTCAGAAGCTCTTAGACTTGATAGAGCAGCAAGGGTTCGTGAGATCAACTACAGATCATATGCTGTTAGTTCAGAGGTCTCAAAGAGGTATAGTTGTTATACTGATTTATGTTGATGACATCATTGTCATATGAGATGATGTGTAGGGCATTGAAGTAGCTAAAAATTTCCTTAGTCAACAGGTTGTAACCAAGGACCTTGGCAATCTATGTTACTGCCTTGGACTTTAGTGCCAGGAACCATCGAGGACTTGTAATGACCCAGAGGAAGTACGTTACAGATTTTCTCTTTGAGACATGCATGGCAAATTGTAGGCCTGTCACTATTCCCATGGACCTGAGTATGAAGTTGTATGATGATGACACAGAGGAGGTAAACAAAAAGAGGTACATGTAGCTCGTTGGGAAGCTCCTATACTTGACCATCACCTTGCCAAATATATTCTTTATAGTGAGCAAAATGAGTCAGTTCATGGTGCAGCCTAAACAAGCACATATGGATGCAGTCCATATGATTTTGAGGTATCTGAAGAGCCTCTCCTGGCACTGATCTTTTTTTTGAAGCAAAGTAAGGGGGAAACACTCAATAGCACCCGCCCAGAAATGCATTAATAAGGATAAAATAAAATACAGAAAATAGATTTCAAATTATATGATCCATGTCTCTTTGAGAGCCTTTGCCCGGATACAAACATTCTCCATGTAGAACATCTGTCTCGAAAAAAGCAAGTCATTCCTAGCCAGCCAGATGGCCCACACGATGGCCACCGGTTGCAACATCTCTTTCTTCGGGTGGTGCTTAGCGAGGATTAGTGATTCAAAGAAAGAAAGTAGGCTTCTCGCATCAACCCAGGCCAGATTTAACCCCTCCCATATAGACCTTGATTCATGGCATAGGAAGAAGAGATGCTCAACTGATTCAGTCCCGTTGTCACAGAGAAGGCACCTGACAGAGACTAACCCAAGTAATCTGGTGCATCGATCGCACATCATTATTCTCTTATGCCAGAGGAGCCACATGAAGAAGCTAATTCTTTCTGGGAGCCCAAGCCCCCACAAGAAACGGCAATCCCTAATCAGCTCGGCAGACTACAACGGGGGTGGCCTGCAGATCGCCGCATACGCCCTCCTGATCGTGAAGGGTCCCCCCCTCCACACCCAGTGGTTCTGCTTCCCAGAGGGACCACCAAGAGCTCTCAACGAGTCAAGCAAAAATAGAAACTTCTCAAGACGCTGGTCGAAAAAACTAGCACGAAAAAGCAGCATCCAATTTCTGTCGTTCCAGCAGGAGGCAACCCGGGTGTCCCAGTCAGCAGCCATGGCAAACAAGCGTGAGAAACACATATAAAGTCGTCCCCCACCCGCCCAATCGTCAGTCCAGAACGTGAAGGTCTGTCCGTTGCCCAAAACTGGCCTGAAACTCCTGTGGAAGCAAGGATCTTCATGATACCCCTCCAAAAGGGGGATGGTGCTGGACCAGAACCACAGTTCTCCCGAGAGGCGCCAGTCGTCAAGTAAAAACGATGGACAAGGTCGGTGCAAAGGTCGACATTACTCCCCCAAATCCTGCTCACCCATCTCAGCAACAGGGCCTCATTCATCGCATCAAGATGTCGGACACCAAGACCACACTCGCCCTTCGGGAGGGTGATCATCTCCTAATCAACAAGGTGAATGCCAGCCTTGTCCTGGCCATTCTTGCCCCACAGGAATTTCCGCATTAGTCTCTCGAGTCTCGTGCGGATACCTGCCGGCATGAGGCACGTAGACATGCAGTAGATCGAAATCGCAGAAATGACCGCCTTCAATAGTACAAGACGGCCTCCCTTAGAGAGGAGCGAAGATCTCCAGCCCGTCATCCTCTTCTCCAACTTCTCGACAACAGGTAACCAATCGCCCAGCTTTGTCTTACCAAGAGTTAGAGGAAACCCCAAGTATCGGATCGGTAGAGTGCCGCACTCCGAACCTAGCGCCTGACCGCAAGAGCGTGCCTCCTCATCCGATAGAGTGAACGGAACTACGGTAGACTTGTTGGCATTCTGCATAAGCCCCGACATCTCACCAAAAAGCTCAAGGGTTTCCGCCATGGCACTGGCCTCGTCTCTGCCACCTTCAATGAAAAAGATGGTGTCGTCAGTGTACTGAAGGAGGGGGATTCTGATGCCCTCCATGGAGTAGTCGCTCGTTAGCCCACCGTCCTACACCTGAGCCAACATGTAGGCGAGAACGTCTGAGGCAATGATGAAAAGCAGGGGGCAAGAGGGCATCCCTGTCTGACACCCCTCTGCGGCTGGAACATACCACCCTCCGGGTGCCCATTCACGAGAACAGTGAGCGAGGTGGTCGTGACACAACGCTTCATCCAAGAGATCCACAGCTCGGGGAAACCCCGCCTATACAGAGCCGCCCAAAGGAACCGCCAGTCCAAAGTGTCGTAAGCCTTCGAGAAGTCAACCTTCCAAAGTAGCGCCGCCGCTTTCCGTCTTTTTTTTAGGCCCAAGAGAAGGGGGGGACACTCAGCGGTGTTCGCCCCAATAAATTAAAAGTAAAGAGAATAAACAAAAACGAGAAAAAGAGGACAAAAAGAAAGGCAAAAGCTGTACAAAAAAACTCCACTGCCCCCAAAAAACAAAAATCACACTGGGGCCTAAACCGTAACCCAATCAGCCGCAAGTCTCGCACAATGAATAAGCACGTTGTCCTTCTAAAAGCGTTGGCCCGAGAAGAGGGCCTCATTCCTCCCCAACTAAATCGACCACAGCCTTGCAATTGGCAGCAAGATGTCCCTTCTTTCCTTGTTTCTGTTAAGCACCAGCGACCCACAAAATGCCGCCAAGTCATCCGTTCTCACCCAATCCACATCCGCTTCCTCCCAAACCCCTCTGACCGTGGGGCAATCGAAGAATAAATGCTCAATGGTCTCCACTGCTGAATCACATAACATACATGTATTGGAGATATTTCCCATAATCCTTGCGCAACGATCTCTCGTCATCAGCCTCTGCCTGCGGAAAAGCCATAAAAAGAAGCCAAGGCGCTCTGGGATCTTCAGGCCCCAGAAAAAAGAACAATCACGCACCAGCAAATCAGACCGCGCCGACGGGGGTTGGACCAAAGCCCCATAAGCTTTCCGCGTCGAAAAGGGACCGCCCCTCCAGGCCCAGTGATCCCGACCATCAATAGGCCTACCTGCGTCACCGATGGCATCCATAAGGGAGATAAAATCAACAAGCCTCTGATCCAAGAAATTTGCCAGGAAAGGCGGACACCAACCCCCATCCGCCCAGCAAGAAGCGACAGAGGCATCTTTGTCAGCCGCCAGCGCAAACAAACGGGGGAACCGCACATTCAAGGATCCCCTTCCCGTCCAATCGTCCTTCCAAAATTTAAACGACTCACCATTCCCCAACACAGGCATAAGCGGCGATAGATTCTTTTCAAAGATCTCCCGCACTCCACGCCAAAACGGAGTATGAGCTTCGACCACACCAGCCCTCTCTTCCACCGCCCTTCCTTCCCTGTGAATCTCCCTCAGGATGCCGGTAAAGAAGTTATCATCCTGGCCCCAAATCCTACTCGCCCATTTGAGAAGAAAAGCATCATTAACAAGCTCCAGTCTCTGCACGCCCAAACCACCATCCTGCTTGCCTCTAGTGACCTCATCCCACGCCACCAGATGCAGCCCCCCCCCCCCCCCGCCTCACCATTCCTTCCCCACAGAAATCTACGCATACATTTTTCAAGACAGGTGTGGATCCCCACCGGCATACGACGATTTGATAAGTAGAACACCGGAATCGAAGAGAGCACCGCTTTAAGAAGAACAAGCTGACCCCCTCTCGAGAGCAAGGCCGAATGCCACCCAACAAGGCACGTCTCCACTCTCTCGACGACCAGAAGCCAATCCCTATTCCTGGCCCTCCCCACCACCAACGGCAAACCAAGGTAATCAATAGGTAACTCACCCGGAGCAGACCCCAAGATCCGGCCGCACTCGATCGCCTCCGCCTCCGACATCCCAAAAGGGATCACCTTGGATTTGTTCCCATTCTTATACAGACCCGATAACTCGCTGAAGAGATCCAGCGTCGCCGCCATTCCGGAGACCTCGGATAAGCCTCCCTCAATAAAGCAAATGGTGTCATCTGCGAACTGGAGCAAGGGCATGCGCAACTCGCCCTTGGAGTACCCCTTCGAAATCCCGGCATCAATTACACGGTCCGCCATGCGAGCCAAGACATCAGCATCCACGACAAACAAAAGAGGAGCGAGGGGGCACCCCTGGCGCACCCCCCTCCTAGGCTGGAAGAAGCCCCCATCCGTACGGCCATTGACCAAAATAGTGAAGGACACGGTGGTCACGCAACGCCGCATCCACGATATCCAAACCTCAGGGAAACCACGCCTCCTCAGAACCGCTTACAAGAAACTCCATTCGAGGCAGTCGTATGCTTTGGCGAAATCGACCTTCCACAGCACCCCCTGTTTTCCGGACTTCTTCCAAACGGCGACCAATTCCGACGTCACCGCAATGCAATCCGAAATCTGCCTGCCCCGAACAAAGGCCGCCTGGATTGGAGAAATAATCGAATCCAAGACCCGAGCAAGCCGACGAGCCAACACCTTTGCGACAATAAGATAGATGCCATTGGATATCGAAATGGGACGAAAATCCTCAATACGCTCCGCCGCGGAGGACTTAGGAAGCAGCATAATTAAGGCCCTATTAATCCGATCAAACCCCGCATTCCTACTGCAAAACTCTGTAACAACCTCCAACACGTTTTCACCCACCACCTCCCAAAAATCCCGATAGAACGCCACCAGAAAACCATCGGGGCCCGGGGACCCATCCTCGTTCAAGTCCCACACGGCCACTTTGGTTTCCTCCAATGAAATCGCCCGAGTCAAATCCTCACAAGCCGCATCAGAAATGGACGGCGCCCCACAACCCAACCATCGCCACCTCCTCGGGGAGCGCCTGGCGGTGAAGCTTTTGAAATGATCTGTAATGGCACGCCCCATCTCTCTGTCCCCCACAATCCGCACACCACTTATCGAAATAGAGCACAGCGCATTGTAGCGCTTCCTTCTGCTAGCCACACGGTGAAAGAAGGCCGTATTGGCATCACCCTCTTTGATCCAAGTCATCCTCGACCTCTGACGCCATTCAGTGGTCCGCTTCATGTCCTCCACCGCAACACGCTTTTGCGTAAGAGAACGCTCACGAAGCTCCTCAGGCAGAAGCTCCCTATCGTTCTCAATAATATCAAACTTCGCAATGATTTCCTCTGCCTCCACCCTGGCGGTGACTCTCACCACCCTCGAATCCTTCTTGAATAATGCAAGCTTTTTCCGCAACGACAAGAGCTTCTGATCAAACCTGGAGGCCGCGGACCCCACAAAACACGACTGAGCCCAGTGCGATGTCACCATATCCTTGAAATTCGCCTCCTGTAGCCAACATTTCTCGTATCTAAAGAGGCCCCTCACCGTAGGGACCTCACCGGACTCCCAGAGAATAGGCGAATGATCCGATAAAGAGCGAGGGCGGGAGGACACCGAGCAAATAGGGAACATCTCCATAAGCTTCCTAGAAGCTGAGAAGCGATCAATCCGAGAGCGGGAATTATTATTCCTCCATGTGTACTTAGTATCCTCCGCCACCAGAACCTCTAAAGCCAGCGAGTCCACTACCTCGGCAAAGTCAAAGGAGCCTGGGTCCTGGCCACCCCTGGACCGGGGACGATCCGACGAATGTAGCGTAACATTAAAATCTCCCCCAATGAGCCAAGGAATCCCCTCAAACGCACTGCCTGCATCACGTAAATCATCCCACAGTTCCTTTCTTTTAATGTGGCAACAAAGGCCGTATATACACGAGAAAGCGATGGGCAAGGCAGTATCCCCCCAGACTAGCAATACGGATAACATATGCCTCCCCACAAGCACAGAGCTGAAAGAGAAAGCCGCCGATCTCCACGCAATTAACATACCCCCCGCCGCTCCGTCCGCATCCAACGCCCTAAACTCATCCAAACCGCCCGCACCAAAAGAGCGCCAAAGGACATCATCGACCCCCCTCAGTTTCGTTTCTTGAATGAAAAAAATATCACAACCCCACTCAGAGAATCTAGAACCCAAAGTCCTTCGCTTATCAGCCTCCCCCAGGCCCCTAACGTTCCAGGATAGAATCTTCATCAAGACAAACGTGGTTGACCCCCAATGGGAATGAGTCCAGCCGCCGCCGCAACGGAATCCCTAAAGTCGCGCAAGATTGTTGCATAGAGGATCCCGCCCGAGATCTATTTCGCCTCTGATACCTTTTCCCCGATCTCCTGTCAGAAAGGCTCCCCACATCACTTGCACTGTCCACATCTGGAAGAGCCCCCGAATGGGTTGGAGAGGAGACCACCACAGAAGAGCCGCCCTCACCCAAGAGAAGAGGGTCCAAGGAGGGCCCGCTAGGCGACGCCTCAATCGGGTTCGAAGCTCCCCGTGAACAATCAGAAGCCCCCAAAATGGCCAGGTCGCAACCGGAAGATGGATTCACAGCCGAGAAGGTAGCCAGCCCATCAAAACGCGTTTTGTGGGCCAGACCCGGATCCGCCACAGAAAAGACAATCGATTCACGGGTCACTCCCTCCCTTCGCCAGGATCCGAAACCAAAATGCCCACCGATATCCAACGCCGCTTGACCCGATATCGGACCCGAATAGCAAATTTGGAGAGCACGATCCGACTTCCACGACCGAAAACCGAAGAGAGAATCAACCTCGGACGCCACCTCATCATGCAAACCGTCTCTTGCAGAAGAAATACACGATACCCGAGGCTGGACCCCAAAGGGACGTGGGGAGTCCATCAAAAAGGGCGACGCTTCGGAATGACCCCCATGCAGCGCCACCTGGCGGCCAGAAGACGAGGCGATGCCAGCAACCCTCAGGACCTCCGGGCTGACGACAACGGACGCCGGTGAAAGCTCCACCGCCGGCGGTGCAGGCGGCTCGATGAACGACAGCTCCACCCGAAAACAGGAGCGACCAATCTTCAATGATTCAAAGAAGACCTTGCCAACCGTGTCGTCAAGTAACCCCTTGCTGCACTCCATCAGGACACGTGTGACTCTCCAGTCCGAGCTCGGCCTGAGGCCATCCTCCACGACCGCAAGAACCTCCCCCCACCGCCGGAGAGCCCGGCTAAGGTAATGAACAATCCTCGAGAGGAAAGGAACGCCTCGCACCTTCGCAACACACACCTCGATGCTCGAACAGGCACCATCCGCAAAGCACATAACCCTCCAATATATGTCTTCAAATGCACCACTCCGAATAAGCCTTTCCCGTTGATCCGGGAGAGGCCACGAACACAGCATCGAGTATCATCCAACGCCAGAAAGTCTCCAGCGAAATGAGGACCCAGGACACCATGCAGATGGGTCCTCATATCGTCCCAAGCAATGCCTCTCCATGAAGCAACCCCTACAACCGCTACGCTCTCTTCTCCCCCTGAAGTATCTTCCCATGCAAACCATCTTTAACCGGTTCTCCCCCCCCCCCCCCCGTCCTTCAAATCGACAGAGGTAACAATGCCGCCCACCTTGCCATTTCCAACGCCATCGGAACACGAGACAACGCGAGAACCTTCCACCACCTGCGCAAAAGATCGCACCCCCCTCCCTTCGAAGGGCGCCGAACATGCCGTCCGCGAGTTCACCGCGTCCCCACGCCTCACTGAATGGCCTGCCAAATGGGAAGAAGAGTTGCCACGACCAGAACTGAACCAACAAGAAGCTTTCCAGTGCCCGACCTTCCCACAGCCGTAGCATCTAGAGGGGAGCTCACAGGCCGAAGCTATGTGACCACGCTCGCCATACCTGAAGCAACGCTTCCCAAGCTTCTTGTGAGAGACCTGCACCAACTCACCAGCCTGCGCCTCCCGCTCCACGTCGCCTTCAGCACGACCACCAAACGTCGCCCGAACAAGAGAACCACCATCGACCCCGAGCACCGCCCCCTTCCCCTTCACACCTCCCCAACCAGCGCTAACCCCTCCAGCCGCACTCGCCGAGCTCTCCATCTTTTTCCCCCGAACCTCGGACATTCCACCCTCTTTCGCCTTCGCTCTCCACCAGCGCTCCATCGCCTTCGCTCCCCTTCTACAAAAATATTGTCAGGTGAGCTTTACTACTTACGTATATTACTCAAGCTGTGATCAAGCAGTCGACAGTCTACCTCCCAGGCACAAAAGCCGATTGGGATTGGGAGATAATGTGCTCAAGAACCCTGATTAACATGATAGCCAAAACCTTAGCCACAATGAGGTACAGAGCGTTAGACAATGTGATCGGTATGAAGTCTTCAATCCTGTCGGCCGACTCGCTCTTTGGTAGGAGAAAAATGAGAGCCCTATTGATCTTATCAAACCCCGCATTGCCGCTGCAAAATTCCAGTAGGACCTCCAGCACCTCAGCCCCAACCAAGTCCCAGAAGTCTTTGTAGAAAGATAACGGGAAACCGTCTGGCCCTGGAGAACCGTCGCAGTTCAGACTCCAGACCACAGCCTTCACCTCCGTCAGGGTGAACTTTTGCATCAAGCTGGCAGCGTGCACGGCGGAGAGCTGCTCGACGCCCCGCCCCGTCCACCTCCAGCGACTTCTCAGGCCTCTTGCGTAGAAATCGTGAAAATGGTCAGCAATGTCCCTACCCATCTCCCTGTTGTCGTCGATCCTGACGCCACCAACCACGATGGACAGGATGGAATTTGTACGATGTCTCCCACTAGCAACTCTGTGAAAAAAAGAGGTATTTGCATCGCCCTCCTTGACCCAAGCATTCCTAGACCTCTGCCTCCACTACATCACACGTTTCAAGTCCTCAGCAGCAATCTTCCATTGAACCACTGCCCTAAGCTCCCATTCAGCTGCAATCAGAGGCCTTTCATCCTCCATGGCATCCAGATGGCTGACCTTCTGCTCCGTCGCCACCCTAGCCGAGCGACGGGCCTCCCTAGAGGCACGCTTGAACTCGCATAATCGACCATGCAAGGAAGCCAACTTCTGCGAGAATCTTGTAGCAACGGAACCAAAGGCAGAAGCAGAGGCCCAATGGGAAGAGACCAGGTCCCTGAAGGAGTCCTCCAAAAGCCAGGCCTTCTCGTAGCGAAAAAACCCTCTCGGCAGCGAGTGCTCACCAGCATGGTTTAAAAAAACACGCCTCGAGGCGCAAAGGCGCTCGAGGCGAAACAGGGCATTGAGAAATCGCCCTGAGATGACCGCCTCATACCCCCTGGCAGAGGCGTGCGCCTCGGATGCCTGAGGCGGTCGAGGCGAGGCGAGGCGTTGAGCCGGGGCGAGGCGCAAGGTGAGGCGTTGGGGGCTTTTTCAAGTATTTTTCAAAGAAAAAAATGGTCATATTCGTATTTTCATATGTTTATAAAGGTTTTATCGTTGAGTATATATTTATGCAAGATGAATGCTTAAATTTGACCTCTTTCATATTCATATGCTTAAATTTGACCCCTTCCATATTCATATTTAACATTAACATGCCCAATTATTTCAATAAACTCTTACTATTACACCCTTAAACATCATACTGTTCTTCATCTGGTTCAGTAGAACATACGATTAGGATTCAAATCGTATGATCCATATCAACAACTTGGATATCTTTAGTGGCAACTATAATCAATTCCTTTTTTAAAAAAAAAAAATAGTGATAGTTATAGCCAATGATTTCCTTTTGACTGGGTAGAAATTTAGTAGAAAGGTTTATGGCATTAACATGTCAACATATAGTTTCCTTTTGATTTCTTTTTTCGTGCTCTTACCTTCATAATATCATCATATAATACATTGTTATATACTATATGTTTGTCAGAATATATTATTTCACCAATAAATATATTTATTATTGTTGGGAGAAACGTTTTTCATACGATAGAAGAGACCCTAGGGCTCTCTTATATAGGAGAAAAGCCCTGGGTTAATTACATAAGAGAGACATACCAAAAATAGAAAACTAACATAATTATCTCAACAACTACCATAATTATCTCAACAATCTTAACACTCCCCCTCAAGCTGGAGCATAGATATCTATCATGCTCAGCTCGGTACAACACTTCTGGAAAGAACCTCTAGAAAGTGCCTTGGTGAAGATATCAACTGTCTGATCTCCAGTAGAAACATGAGTGGTGGATATGAGACCTTTCTGAATCATGTCTCTAGTGAAGGAATAGTAGCGATCCCAGCATGAGATGGTATGGTAAGCTTGTACAATCCTCGCTGCTCACGGCCACCACATCCAATCACCCTGCCCGTTAGTATGTCCTGAAACACAAGGGAAGATGGATCAAATATGGCACAACAATGCAAATCTTTTGTAATTTAACTAATAGACAAAAGATTCATCTGAAAGGCTGGAGCATGTAAAACATTCTGCAAATGAAAAGGAGTTAGAACAATCTCCCCTGACCAACAATAGGTAGTCAAACTCCATTGGCAATCACCACGAATCGACCAAAGGCAATCGGGCTGTAGGAAGTAAACTGTGCTCGATCTGCACACATATGATGAGATGCTCCCGAATCCACAATCCAATCAGTCAAATCGGAGCTGCTACAACTCGTAAGAGCATAATTAGTACCTGAGGAGCTAGATGAGGCTTTGGCGGTAGCCGCAGCATCAGAGGAAGTCGCAGCCGGAATAATGGGAGCGGACATCATCTCGCGAAGTTTAGAAACAATATCATCTAGGCGAGCATCCTGGGATGGAGCCAAGGTAGGTTCTGTCTGTTCAGTAACCCTTGCAGAAGCTGGATATCCATGCTTCTGAAAGCATGTCTCCTCAGAGTGACCGGGACGATGGCAATAAGAACACGGGCCACGCTGACGGCCACCACCACGACCATGAAGATCACGTCCTCGAAACTGGGAAGATCCTCCCCTTCCCCGTGAGACGGCCATAGCGGAAGGATTCGGAGCGACAGTAGTGGGAGTAGTGGTAATCCGACTGAGTCGCTTGTATACTTCTTCCATAGGGGGTATCGTCTCTCCAGTTAGAAGCTATGTACGTGCTGTATCATATTCAGAATCAAGAGAGGATAGAAACACCCCTGTCATAGTGGCGTTCCGATACTGTTGTTGATGCTCAGTGCTGGCAGTGATAGGCATGAATCTGTGTAGACGTTCAAACATGCCGCGAAGATAAGAAAAATGCACATGAAGCGGGCGACCATTCTGTTTGGTCGAGAAAATGTCAAACTGTAACTGAAGAATCTTGCTCTCATTCTTGGCTTGCCCATATATGGCTGCTAATATATCCCACATAGCCTTTGCGGTGGGTTGGCTGACAATATCATTGGCAATCTCCGTGGTGAGCGTCCCGGAGAGCCAAATACGAGCATAAGCATCATCTTGCTTCCATGAAGCATTGGCCCCAATTTTGTCCGCCGGTTTGGATTCGGTGATAATGTGTTCTTTGTTGTAGCACTGCATAAGAGTGCGAAACTGCATGGACCACAGTTCATAATTGGTCCCATCCATCTTGACTATTGGTGCAGGTCCTTTGAATGCACCAGAAGAAGAGAACACGCCACTTTTAATGTCGGACATTGTATCAATGAAATGAACCTCGGACAACTGAGGAGTAGATCAACCGAATAATGTCTACACAAGCATGAAGAGGAGTGGTTGTAATGTAGAACTTATACAACCATTCCTATGCAGTTTATTAAGGTCTAGTGGCGTTTAGATGTGATATGGAAGACCAAAAACACCACCGACAACCAAAATCAGACCAATAGATTGCAAAACAGGGGCTGGAATACCAGTTTCAGATCACGGGAAGTCAACCGGAGCGCACTCGGCACTTGCTGGACACCCCAGCCGAGCACAGGAGGGCGGTGGGGCTTTTGCGGCACCTCGGGATGGCAGGGCTCGGCCCAAGCGGCGGCGCAGGAGGCTGGAGGGGCCCTGGCGGCGGTGCAGGGAGCCCTGGCGGCGGCGCAGGTGGCTGGGGAAAACCCAGGCAGCAGCGCAGAAGGGCTGGACCGCCTTAGGGCAGCAGCGGTCGGCGGGGGGAGGGCCCTAGCTGGGCTATGGCGGCGCCGAGAGGAGGCGCGGGGGGGGGGGGGGGGGGGGGAGGGGGGTTAGGGTTAGGTTTTTGGGTGGGATACAGGAACCCCAGTCTAGGACCATTGCTTCGATACCATGTTGAGAGAAACGTTTTTCATACGATTGAAGAGACCCTAGGGCTTTCTTATATAGGAGAAAAGCCCTGGGTTAATTACATAAGAGAGACATACCAAAAATAGAAAACTAACATAATTATCTCAACAACTACCATAATTATCTCAACAATCTCAACAATTATATATTTTATACTTATTTTTCTATACAAACTGAGGCTTACGCCTCGACCGCCTCGAGGCTACGCCTCGCCTCGCTCTAGGGAAAACGCCTCGTTCTGCCTTTCGTTTTTTCAAACCTTGCTCACCAGAGTCTCAAAGAATCAGCGTGTGGTCCGAACTCGATCTTGGCTTACCAACGGTAAAGGACAAAGGAAAGAGCTCGACTAACTCCGTAGAAGCCAGAAAACGGTCGAGACAAGAGTGAGATCCCGAGTTCCTCCAGGTATACTTCGTGCAACCCACGTCCAGGACCTCCAGATCCCAAAACTCCACAAACTCCACAAAGTCCGCCAAGCCAGGATCTTGACCGCCCCGAAGCCTCGGTCTGTCCGAGGAAAAGAGTGTGACGTTAAAGTCTCCACCAATCAACCAGGCTACCCTTGGGAAAGCCTCTCTAGCCGTGTGAAGATCTGACCAAAGTCGGTGTCGCGAGGAATGCTGACATAGCCCATAGACGCAGGATAAGGCGAAGACAAATTCGTGCAGAGACATTCCAGGATCATCGTAAGGGTGTGGGTGCCCTTAAGTTCTGCCCACAAAGCAAAGGTGGTATTCTTCCACGCCACAAGCATGCCACCCGCAGAGCCCACGACCCCTATTGATGAAAGTTCGTTTAGTGAACCCGCATGAAAAGTGCACCATATTGAATCCGATACGATTTCCAACTTTGTTTCCTTCAAGAGTATAATATCGCAGCCCCACTCCAAAAATCTCGACCCCATCGTCTTCCTCTTTAACGGGTCACCCAGACCCCTCACGTTTCAGGATAAAATCTTCATTTAGAACTGAGAGGTGTCCCATGCTTGTGGAGAAGAGGGCAAGCAGAAGCACGGACCTCGATTGGAGTAGGAGTCTGATTAGGCCGTGTTGCATTCAAAGAGCGGGCCCAACCGCGAAGAGGCCCGGTAGAATTAAGTGGATCAAAAGCGCCCGCGACCAGTAAGAGTGGTACATCCAAGCGCCTGCGCCCAGAGAGGGAAAATAGAAGATCCGACTGAAAGATCTGGGTCGGAGGGTCCACGCCCGAAAGCTTTGCGAGTGAAAAATCTAGATGTTGGCCCTCCCCCACATCGTGGGAATGGCAAACGCTAACGAGCAGTCTTCGGTAATATGAAGAGTCGTCTCGAGAGTCTCTCCTCTGTTTGCCTCGAGGGTCGCGCCCGGAGCGGCTTTGGCCGACTGTTCAGAACCTGGAGAGGAAGATGAAGGGTCACCCCCGGCCATCGCCCGCGATGGCGGAGGCGGAGGGTCTGATAGTTGGAACTCCAGGCGGAAGGAGAATCGACCGACGGTGAAGATCGACTCAGAGACCAATGGTGCATCGCCGGAGCAGTCCATCGCAAGCAAAGTAACCACAGGGTCAGAGCCTGGGGACATGCCGTCTTCCAACACTCGAAGCACCGAGCCCAGGTGCCCCAAGGCTAGCCCCAAGCACTTAATATTTCTGGAGAGGAGAGGAATGCCCCTCACTTCCGCAACCCACACGACAGATTGGTCGAACGCACCATCAGCGAAACGCGGCAACCTCCAATCAATGACATTCCCGACAGAACACAGCAGAAGCTATTTTTAATGCCCCTTTAAACCGCGAACGCAACATCTACGAGGTCCTAGCGGGACCGCATCCCCCACAAAAGCATCACCAAGTAAACACCGGAGTTCTGCCTCTATCAACTCCACAGGAACAGAGTCTTTCGTCCAAGAGCCCACAAGGAGGTCACCTAGTCCGCCCATTGTCGGGGAGACTCGAACCCAAAGTGGTCCCTCTGCCCAATGCCGCCCGAGGGAATAGAGGTTCTTCTCCCACCATCCTCTGCTGAGAGACAGAGCAACGACATGCATCGGGCATGAGACCCTGCGATGGCCGGTGTGCCCACAAGAAAAACATGTCAGAGGAAGCACGCAGGCTGGAGCCAAGTATCCTCGATCGCTGCACCGGAAGCATCTTTTCCATGGCTTTCTATTGAGACTAGCGTCCAGTCCGCCCCGACCTCCTCTCCCACCGCCTCGCAGTCACGGACCGCTTCTTTACGCCGCCAAACTCTTTTGCCCCTTTTGATCTCCTACCCGAGTCTCTCTCCCACGCATGCCTTCTCGTACCCGACTATCGCCCCCGCCACTCATCTTTCCCACCAAATCTTGATTTGTGGTGACAAGCAATACCATACTGATCTTTTATTTAGCAAAGGCTCATCCCTTTCCTTCATAGCTTGTGCAAATGCATATTATACGGGATGCCCTAAGGAAAGGAAGTCTACCTCTGATTTTGCAGTGTTTATAGGGAGCTCCTTGGTGTCATGGAAGAGCAAGAAGTAGTCGGCGGTCGCTAGATCTAGTGCAGAGAGTACAAAGCCATGGCACATGGGAGTACAGAGATAATGTGGATAAGATTCATTCTGATTGGCCTAGTTGTTGAGGTGCCCCTTCCAATAAACCTCCAATGCAACAACCATGCTGCTCTTTTCATTGCCAATGGGACAACCATTCATGATATGACCAAGCATATCGAGGTAGACCGCCACTACACTCGAGACATGATTTAGAAGGAGATCAACTCCACCTCTCATGTCAACTCAAGAGAATAGACAATAGACGTGTTTACCAAGGTCCTAGCAAAAGGACCACTTTAGAGATGTTCTTCCAAGCTGTGCATGATTAATATCTACACTCCAGCTTGAGGGGGAGTGTTGAGATATTAGTTATCTTTTATTCATTCTATGTATTTTCTTTTCTTTCTGTCTACATTAGTAATTTGCCCAACAGGTTTCTTGTAAAGTCCTAGGCCCTAGACCTGATTCATTATCGAGGATTACTAGCCTAGATAACATGCCGGGCGTATGCCTAATTGGAGCCCTTAACCGCAACCCAAAATGCGTAATTGACTAGTAGTAGCCCCTACTACTTATAAGCTGCTACCATGTGTCATGATTACTAGATGTGGTACTATGTTTGGGGTGCTACAATCACCTCCACTTATATTCGCAACGTCTTCGTTGATCAATGGATCATGACCTAATCCCAGTAACAATGGCAGCTTCACCTCTTGGGTAGCCCTTTCCACCTAACTCTATGTTAGGGGTGGCTCCACCTCTTGGGAAGCTCTTTCTACTATTAGAAGGAATCTGCTCTGATAACATCTGTAATGTCTTGGGCCCTAGACCTGGTTCATTATCGAGGATTATTAGCCTAAACAATCTATTGGGATTGGGTCCAACTTAAACCAGGATTATTAGCCTAAACAACCTATTGGGATTGGGTCCAACTAGAGCCCTTGACCGCATCCCAAAATGCTTAAGCCCAGGTTGACTAGTAGTAGCCCCAACTACTTATAAGTTGCTACCACACATTGTGATTACTAGATGTGGTACTACGTTTGGGATGCTAAATTTCTCCTCAATATAAGAGAATCCTAGGGCCTCATGAATAAGCAACTCATTATTTTCTCTCCACACTAATAAACATTGAACCCCAACTACTTATAAGCATTTTTTCATTCTCTCCTTTGTCAGTTTTCTACACATCTACTTTTTCACTTGTATCTGAACAAGAAAGAAAACAAAAACAAACATGGATTGTCGAGTAAGCATGTTTATCTAGTTAATCAGTTCTCTTACTGAAACCACAAAACTCCTTATCATAGACTTTCATGAGGAAATACAATTTTTTGAATTATTTTAAGCTTGTAATCCAAGACACATCTTTTTTATTATTTATTTCTAATAGATAATGTTGTTACGTGTTCTTTATTTAAACACCACCGCTTAAAGAAATAAATACTAATTGCAACATAAATTGAAATTTCCGTCTTTCCTTCTGCCCGCTGCCTGCTTTGTGCGCCACCACTTTTCCACTTTTGTATCTAAACTAGAAAGAAACAAAAAGAAATGCTAGTTGTCAGGAAAAAATGCTTAGCTAGACAGCCAATTCTCTTTGAGAAACCAAAAAACTCGTTCAACGACATTCATGAAGGGAATTCAACCATTCAATTTTTTTCAATCTTTTATTCCAAAACATCTTTTTTTCCAAATACATAATGTTGTTATGGCATCTCTCCTTTTTTCTTTCTTTTTTCAACTCATATTCTTCACTGTTTCCAACATCCCTTTTTTTCAAATAAATAATGTCATCATGCCTTCTTTTTTTTCTTGTTTTTCCCTTTTTTCAACTCAGTTTCTTAACTGCTTAAATTCTTTCCCTTTTTTCTCATTCATTTTTTCCCTTCATTTCCTTCGCCATATTTTCCTTCCACCTTCGTTCCTCCTTTTTCCTCATTTCATTCATTTTTCTCACTTGTATCAAGCCAACTAGGAGATTTGGGACATGGCGATAAAACATATTATTGATTAAAATATCTTGTTTTGACTTGATGATTTAAATTATCTAAAATTCCTAGTTCTTGGAAATTTCTGTTTGGATATGTAAGTCCCATTCTCGACCAAATGTGAACAGTAAGAAGCACTTCAGTTGCATATAATTCAAGAAAAACCATTGTTTCTAAGCTGAAAAAGAACTAATACTTTCCTATTTATGTTGCATTATAAAAACCAAGGCATAAGTAATGCAAGTGAAAAAAATATGATTTTATTAAATTCATGGCCTATATTGAGATACACAACATAGAAAGTCGACTCATTTGGTTCAAAATAAAGTGATTGCACTTTCTATGAAAATTTCTCTGTATTACAGAGTACTGTGTACCAATGATCTCAATTTCTAGAAACCCAGTGGAGAAGGCAGCTCCTAGTTGCCAAGCAAAAGTTCCAAAGCCGAAATTCCTATGGAATCCTGTTCTCCTTTCCAAGTGTTCAGACTTCGTTTATTTTCCAAGCAATGAGAACATCTGACAAAAGATTTCCTATATTCGCAGGACTTATTCTTTTGGATAATGATCGAGATCCAAACAATCATCAAAAGCGTTTATTTCTCCTTGCCGGGCAAGAAAATCCTGATAGGAAAACTCATTGACTACATCGACTTCTCCCTGCGAAACAAATAGAGCAAAAACGGAATTAGGAGGGAAAGAAATAGGAAAGAGAATGACAATATCCTCTTAACTAAAGTCCTTGAAACTTTTAAATTAAATATCTATTAAAATATACGTTACCCAATAATATGACATTGAATACAGATGAAGATATGAGGGTGTAATATTCTCTTTGACTAGTGTCATTATAGTGAAGTTCGTCATTATTGCCATTTGGAAAAGGAAATACAGTTTGTGCTCTTGGATGCAGACTTATTCTAAAAAAAATGTTATTGCAGAAGGAAGATATTAATTGTTTCCATGCATGTGAAATATAATGTCACTTCTAGGCCTGATTTATTTGATAAATGAGGTAATATTATCATCAAAATAGAAGCACACTTAAGAAACTCAACAAAAAAATATAAAAAGATGCACAGAGGATGAGATAGTTGGACATCAAATATAGTAGTATCCAGATAATAAAAATGTACAGAAAGCCCTAATCTAAATGTATAATTAGATAAAAGCATAAGTTATTGAAATACCTATTTCAAATAAAACGTGTTTCCTATTGTTATTTTATTGATTTGATGCAAGTACCTCAAAATCTTGAACATTGAAGCAGGAATCATATGATCCTTCAAACTCTGGGAAATTCTCAAGGGAGAACTCTCTGTCTTCAATATTCGGAGTCATCATAATAGGCATATCTGCAACATTGAGATATGATTTTTCTGTCAAAAGCACGAGATTGGTCTTCGATTGGAACAAACAATAGGAAGAGTAATAGGATAGTACCATGAATGGCAATGATTTGATCGTTTGTGACAGTAATCTCTTGTGGTTTCATCCAATTTGATGACACATCTTGCAACAGTTGATGTCCATTATTGCAGGACTGTGTATTATTCGGAAAGCGCTCCTGCTCCTGTATTTAAAATAATTTATAAGTCCGTAGTAAATAATACTAGCTTCAGTCAGGATTTATGAACTCATTTTGTGAAAGATATTCAGCTTAGTTCAGTCAGTCGACTAAGATTTTACAAACGTTTAGAATCAATTGACAACAATTTCATTGACCAAACATCAATCTTTTAAGCAATTTCGACTAACTTAATACTACCTCCTGTCTGTGTAGAGTTTCTTGCTCTCCACTAATACAGTGGTCATGGCCGTTATGTGGTCCGTCTCCATTTTCTTTCCTTGAATGCATCTGATACATCTGTAGAAAATTGATTAGATAAAAGTAGAAAGCCCTAATCTAAATGTACAATTAGATAAAAACAGAAGTTAATGAAACATCTTTTTAAAAATGTGTTTCCTATTCTTATTTTGTTGATTTGATACAAGTACCTCAAAATCTCGAACATTAGAGCAGGGATAATATGATCCTTCAAACTCCGAGAAATCCTCAAGGGAGAACTCTCTTTCTTGGACATTTAGTGTCATGATAACAGGCATATCTGCAACATAAGATAATGATTTTCTGTCAAAAGCACAAGATTGGTCTGCAATTGGGACAAAAAATAGGAAGAGCAATAGGATTAGTACCATGGATGGCAACGATTTGATCGTTTGTGACATTAATATTTTGCGGTTGCATCCAATTTGATGACACAACATCTTGCAAAAGCTGATGTCCATTATTCGAGGACTGTGTATTATTCAGAAAGCACTCCAGCCCCTGTGTTTAAAATAATATATATCCATTGGTAAATAATACTAGATTCAGTCAGGATTTATTAACTGATTATCTGTAAAAGATATTTAACTTAATTCAATCAGTTGATTAAGATTTTATAAACGTTTGAAATGAACTGACAACAATTTCATTGAACAAACATCAATCTTTCAAGCAATTTCGACTAACTTAACATTACCTCCAGTCTGTGTAGAGTTTCTTGTTCTCCACTAATAGAATAGCCATGGCATTTATGCGGTCCGTCTTGGTCTTCTTTCCTTGAATGCATCCGATACTTCTGTAGAAAATCGTATTGCATATTAGCCTAAACAAATATTAAACTTTTCTGATACACTCAGTCATTTTCAGTAATGGCAATCATTTTTTCCAAATCAATAATTAATATGAAATACAGGGCATCAATTCTTCATTTGACGTATTCCCATATAAGCGTAGTAGTCCATTTGCAACTAAATGTAGGTGGCTCACAAACTATACCTGCAGGTGGCTCGCGACTACATGGCGACTGAGTCTATCATCTTCCATCAGCTCCATGATTTTTATCGGCACGGCCTCTGCATCATTTATGTGTGTATTAATCTCAGAAACAAGAAGCCAGAAAATAAAAGTGATACAATGTGGAATAACGCACTTTTAATGCCAATTGATTCGACGGTGGAAACAAATTTACGGTGGGTGTTGGGACTCCACAAGAAGCGCTCCTTCTTTCTCTTCGGATGCACGGCTGAATCCTCACTACCATCCTCATGTTGTCGTGTTCTTTTGATTTTTTTCGTGTGCCCACCTTTTTCAGATGAATTCATATTAATTTGGAGTGAATCATGACATGGAAGAGAATGCAGCATGTTCATGGAAACACTTGGGCGGACTTGTGACACGAGACAACTCTGTGATGGGTTAGGGCTTGGATCCATGACAACTGGGGCACGGTAAACATCAACTGGACAACCATTCACACCAGCGACACTGACTTGAACGACACCGTCGGAACAGGAAGTGGAACTTCCGTGGACTCGGTCAACTCCGTTTTCCTTTTCTAGTCGAGCACGATACTTCTATGTAACGCAACACAAGTAGACAGAATTAGATAAGGGCACGATTCTTGAGAAAAAAACAGAGTGTATGACGTAGGAATGGGGGTACTGACCGATAATATAGATGGAATCAGAATGAGAAATAATAAAAGTACCTGGAGGTGGCTGGCGACCTTGTGTCGGGTTAGCCCTTGGGCACTAATAACCTTCAGAATTTCGGTAGGAACAGCGCCTGCAACCCGTCCTTCATCAGTTTCCATGTTGCCGAGATCAATCGAAAGAGAGGGAAGGAGATGAGAATACAAACATTTAGGCCCGCCACACATCTCGACTGCAACGGCAAATTTCCATTGGAGTTCGGGGGTCCAGATGAACCTCCCCTCCTTGTTATTCCCATCATCGCCCGTGCTGCTCTCCAATCCCTCCTCCGGCGACGAATTTAGGGCTTCCTCTAATTCCGCGAGGTTTTGCTGCAGATCCATCGTCTGGATTTCTTGATCGATCGAGAGAGAGCGAGGAGAGTGAGAGTGGTGAGTTGGAGTGGGGGCAACTGACCGATACAGTTGGGGTTTATATAGGGCAGATGTTGCCCACCCCAACCGATTGCGTTAATGGGCCGCATGCAGTTACTTTATTAAATAAATGCTTACATTACTAAACCTTTGGCTATTTTAAAAATATATAAATATATATTATATTTGTTAATGGAGTTAATATTCTAAGGTGATATTTTTCTAATTTTGATAAACTTCAAATTTGAGTATTATTTAAATCTATTATTATGTTGAATTTTCAAATAATTAATAACTTCGATGATTTCTATTTTTTTGATAAATCTAATAATTTAAACTTTTTAAAACCAGATGCTAAGGATTTAAGCAAGTTTTTGAAACAAAGAATTCGTGGTTAAAGAAAATAATAAAATTTAATTCATCTATAAGGAGTGCTAGAATTAATGGAAGAGACAAATGAGCTTAAATCCCATTTTTTTATCAAATTTACTTATAATTTCAATATTTTAATGTTTATTGGTTTAAATGGTCTATCATCAGAACAGAATTAATAAGTATGGGTGTACATGGATCAGATAAAATCCGTAAATCGGTCTAATATGTTGCTATTGGATTGGATTGGATTGGTTTTATCATTCTATTGGATCATATCGGATTGGAATTTTCAAAATCAATTAAACCATGGATTAATCGGATCATTATCAAAATTTAATCAGATTAAATCTGTAAATCCATTTACATTATATTATACATAGACACATATATACATACATGTATACACACCCACATACATATTAAAAAAGGAAATGCATCTTTGCAGTTTGCGGAATTAAAAGCATGTATGACCACATACATAGAGGATCGGTGATGTACAATACCGCTCTTGGAACGAGTGACTTTAAGGAGCTGAAAAGGTTATGATTATGATATATACTTGTATGATGATGTACGAAGCAATTGGTGATGTGGAGAATTGGTAGCTCCTGCATACTAACTTTTTATTTAAACAATTAACAAATTTGGGATAGGACTATTACAACAATAGTATGTCCTTATTTGATAATATGCCCTTCTCTAAGGATTCAAGAATGTAATGTCTTAATAATTGTTAATGATCAACCGTATAAAGAATATTTTTTAATTAAATAAATACATATTTTGCCACCTGCATTTGAGGTTTGCGGCCAAGGGGATCATCCATGCCATAGTGCTATCTCTAAGGCATGAGTGTTAGCTACGGATGCCTACGGAGGCACCCCAACCCTAAGGCATCCTTTTTGCCTTAGAGCCATAGTGTGAGGTCCCATCCGTATCAAGACCACAGACTATCCATGAAGCTTGGTTACTCATATCATGATCAAACAACAATAATAAAAATGTAACTCTTTGTCATATCGGTTACTCAGTTGTTTCTTTGCACACATTTAAATTATATCTTTCTTGTTGTTGTATAGTTGTTTATATCGTATTGGGCAACTTTGCTTATAACGTACCTACATGTGAATCCACGGGTTCTCAGCAGAAGCTGCAACAGTGAGCGACACTTGGTTACTTGGAGTTACTTCTTTTTGTGCAGCTACATGATTCCTCCCTGTGGTACAATTACTTGTAGCTCTTAATATCTTCCCTTACTTGTAGCATTTTGAGAGACATGGCATGCATAATGTATGTTGAGACACATTTCTTTCATGCATACATGCATATTTTGTGGACATGGATGGACATTGCAAATGTAACGGATGGAAATGTATTGGACAATGGAATGAATGAGAATGGAAATGGGATGTGATTATAGACAGGTTGAATGCAAGAAAATTTTAAATTTCTAATGTTTTATGATATTTCCTCCTTCTTATGTGTTTGTCACGTGATTCGAATGTGGAATGAATGTGTGTGGAATTGGTTTACCGAGTACCCGGATCCTAGGGAGATGAGGGCGTCACAGCTTGGTATCAGAGCAGTGGTACTCCATTCCATTCCATGCATATCATTCCTTATCGGTTCGAATACTAGATATTGTTGGAAGTCTTCTGACCTGACAAGAATCCAAAGGAGAAAAACATATTACATACATGCCCATATGTCTCTCTTAATATCACTCTTGAATAAAGCATATATTAATGACTTGGTTCTTTATGCAGAACTATGCCGCCTCGTGTAGACTACGATGTGGCGTAGTAGCTCGCTTTCCTTGTATAGACAGTATAGGACATCCAGCAATGCCAAGAGGTGATTGAGCAACGGTTCTAGCAGCAAGACAACTCCTCCTACCGTCCCTCTCACGACGGGGAAGAGAGTGTCGATCTATCATTCTCCATGGAGGCTGAACAGATGGAGGATACTGATGCCTTACAAAGGCATCAAAGCACATATGTGTCCTACCAGCGGGCGATTGTACCACAGTTCTACAGTACCACCACCCCATACGATGCAGAGTTGTGGATGGAACATGTGGCCAAAGTTCTGAGGATGATACATGCACCCGAGGACACTTGGGTATCTTTTGTAGAGTACTCTCTAGCTGGGTACGCAGAGCAATGGTGGAATGCCACCAAGGAGCACCTGACCGAACTCCTCACTTGGGAGATCTTCTTTGATGAGTTCTGTGTAGAGTTCTACCCGGACCATTGGTTAGATGATCAAGGGAGAGAGTTTGCTGAGCTGAGACAGGGGTCGATGACGGCCCAAGAGTACCTGATCAACTACACCAAATTGTCTCCTCATTCCCCTGCTACGACAGCTTACCCACGGTAGAACTTGTAAAAGTTTATCCGAGGGATGCGCGAGGAGGTTCAAGACAGACTTTCCACCTTGGACCTTACCTCCATTAAGGAGGCTACTGCGAAGGTGACAAAGTGGGAGGCTACACAACATCGGTTACATGGAGGTTAGTCATAGTTACCTCTACCCGAGCTTAGTAGAGTTGCACGTCGAGACTTCTCGCAGTTTCGTAGAGATTGTCATCACCACTCGACAACGACGACACCGACAGCAGGTTTACACCATCTCCTACCTTGGGGCAAGCCTTGGCAGGATACAGTTCATTTTCTTCTCGCCCCCTATGCAGACACAGAGCCGTAGGCCTAGAGGCAGCAGTTTTGCTTCTGGTGGGAGCTTGTCACAGGCAGACAACCACACATGTTGCATTTGCAGACAGCCGGGCTAGTTCGTCCTTACTCCTCATTGCATTAGTATACATTAAAACAAAGTTTTTTCTAAATTTTGAAAAAATGAATATCATCTCGAGGGGGGACAGTTTTTCACAAAGATCGGATAGATGGAGTTAGGTGTCGCAAGGGATGGGGCATGCACCCTTGGGGCTCTAGGTAGAAGCCTAGATGGCCACAATCCCAACCGCTACTTGTAGATGCGATGGTTGGAGGACATGTTTCTTGGCAAACCGAGGTGCTAATCTGACGGTGTTGGCCTCAGCACTTGCGTGCTCTAGCCCAATGCTCGAGCATGGGCCAAGTATTCATGGTTGGTGGTCTAGTGTTTCACTATTCGCTTAGAGCTAACACTCATGTACTGGCTAGTGTAGGCCACATTGGTTAGTATTCCGAGTGGGAGCGCTAAGAGGAGAGTTCCGAAAAATGTGGTTAATGAAGTCAAGAATGAGAGATAATTCGTCGGTGCATAAGGAGGATTGGGTTAGTCGTGATGATTCGCGGGTTGGAATCTAAATTCTGAATCAGAAGTAGCAATGGGAAGTGTGGCTAAGTGGACGTGTAGGGAATTTAGTTAGGATGCATTGTACCCCATCGCATGCCTACGGAGTCACCCCAACCCTAAGGCATCCTTTTTTTCCTTAGAGCCATAGTAAGAGGTCTCATCCATAACAAGATCACAAACTATCCATGAAGCTTGGTTACTCATATCCAGATCAAAAAACAATAATAAAAATGTAATTCTTTGTGAGATCGGTTACTCAGTTGTTTCTTTGCACACATTTAAATTATATCCTGCTTGTTGTTGTATAGTTGTTTATATCGTATTGGGCAACTTTTCTTATAACATACCTACGTGTGAATCCGCAGGTTCTTAGCAGAAGCTGCAACAATGAGCGGTACTTGGTTATTTGGAGTTACTTCTTTTTGTACAGCTACACGATTCCTTCCTGTGGTACAGTTACTTGTAGCTCTTGCTGTCTTCCCTTACTTGTAGCATTTTGAGAGACATGACATGTGTAATATATATTGAGGCACATTTTTTTCATTGATACATGTATATTTTGTGGACACTGATGGACATTACAAATGTAATGGATGGAAATGTATTAGACAATGGAATGAATGAGAATGGAAATGGGATGTGATTGTAAGCAGGTTGAATGCAAGAAAAAATTTAAATTCCCAATGTTTTGTGCAATTTCCTCCTCCTTAGGTGTTTGTCACGTGATTCGAATGTGTAATGAATGTGCGTGGAATTGGTTTGCCGAGTACCCGGATCCTAGGGGGATGAGGGCGTCACATTAATGAATTTGAAGCATGGGTGAGTTAGTGGAGGAAAAATAGCACCATATTCTTGGTAGTAATCTTTTGGTTGGTTTGTATATGAGTCTCTTCTTACACTCTTGTAGCCAAAAACAAAGGGGGACTGGAGGAATGACATGAGCATGCACACTCCCGCTCTAGCATGGGCTCTTAGAAGAGTTAATCCATATTTCGAATCTTATTGATTGTGGTATAATTTTCTTTATGATGGTTTTGGATACATGTAATTTAGTGATTTGAATTCCAATCAGTCATTTCATCTTGACAGACATTTTAAGGAATACAACGAGCATCCCTTAGATGGATCGACAGTTATGGAATCATGGAGACTCATTTTTTCATGTAGTTCTATCCACGATTGCCATAAGCTCTTTCTTAGCAGAGCATGTGCATCTATGATGCTTTTCTCTCAAGGTCCTTTACCTAGAACAAACTTATATTTCTCTTGGTTATTGATTCTTTGAGGTCCTTTTGAGGATGATCAACATCAAAGTTGAACAAACAATAATGGTGATTGTAGTATATTGGGAGTAAATCCTCATATAATGCATAGTAAAGTGGAGGCGCAAACTTCTCTAAGGAAAGTTTGTACAAGTCATTCCATGATTTCTGATTTTGACTCCAATTTCGTATTTTGTTTGTCATTATAGGATCTGACATGTTACCAATTGATATTAAAATGGTGGTTCTTGAATTCTCATATGGTTTATTTAAATCAGATTTGGATTACTAAGTCATTGATTATTTATTTAATCACATGCTACACAATTAAATCAAATCCTAGAAATTTGAATATGTATTTGGTTGTGTTGTTGCTAATAATCACATAAATAACAATCTCAGAGAAGAATTCTAAGATCATTTTTGAAAATTTACATACGATATTCAAATTTATTGTGATCTGAGGAGGATGGATGAAAAATTCGAAGGATAAAATTTCAAGCATTGACATCACTTGTATGGTAATTACCATTAAATCGATTTCAATGCTTGAAATCGATATCCCATTGCAGATAAAGAAAATATCACTCCCAAAAGCAAAAAAAGGATCAATTTGCATGTAAAGAGCATGATCCTATATCTCATTATTGCATTGGTGTTGCATTGTTGGCTTTGTCCAATTTTTTGTTTAATGTATATTGCTTGTCCATGCAAACTAGGAAAGGGTTGTGGGAAGAAATCGAAGAACAGTATAATATTGAAGATATGCATTGAAAGATACTTTATTATGAACACAAAAGTTTCTTTTCCTGAGGGAAAACATCCAAAGAAGTCTCAAGTCATAGTGATCATGTAAATTTTCCTAAATCGAGGGAAGACTTCAGTATAATCCTGATGAATGATTGTTAGACATGTGATACATAGTGAGTCATTATGTAATAAAATTGTTGTGAATTATGTCATTCCAGATTTGAAAAAAATAAGTTTACATTATTGTTAAGATCCATCGATACGAATATGGATATGTACCCTAGCCATTTTGTTTATCATACAACTATTGATGTAAATAGTTAGATCTTAGAGGCTAATGCATAGTTGTAGATTTAAAAAAGTTAGATCGAGGACAAAACCGGCATCACAAAGTATTATTCAAGGATAATCTCAAATCTGAGAAGAGATGGCAATGTTCTCTAAAGGTTTGTATTCGACTGACAATTTTGATGTAGTCATCTGCATACGAATAAAGATTCAATTAGATGAGTCACGTTAAAAAGTTAACGTTACAAGATCGAGATACTAAAATCAATATCTATATTGTCATGAAATGGACACATATACTTTGATCGGAGATAATTTTGCATCTATATTTATGAGTGTGTACATTTGGGAGACCCCTTAGGTTGATGACCTGACAAGGTATATATACTGACAAGATTGTGTGCATAGAAGGGAATATGAGATGTATGATATATTAAAGGGATCACTTAAGTTCATTATTACTAAACTGAAAGATAAGAGCTCACTCATGATATTAGGGTCTCAATAAATTCCACCATTGGCATGATTTAGGAAACAGAATACGAATTCAAGAATGTCATTATATGCTTTTAGAAAACATATGAGTGATATTGTCGTCCAATGATATGTTGAGAAATCTATTGATAAACCCAAGAAGGTGACAATCATATATGGGATATACACTTTGGATATTTCAAATCTTCTAGTATATAGGATGCATGAGTATTGAAAATGCTCGAGGTCGATGCGATTGTAATAGATTGTATACCATGACACTTCATTATAAGGGAATGAGAAACCAAATAGATTTTAGTGACTTCACTTGGAGATCAAAATAAATGAAATTTTAAGTGGATTAAATCTCAATCCATATAACCAAATCTATATCCAAAGAGTAGGACATGTTCAGAGTCAAATGGAGAATTGGTTTGATATATTATTTAAGCAGATCACTCAAAGTGGTTTAAACTTTGATATTAGAATTAATCTAAATATCAAGTCACTATATGTGGTCTATACAATCTTCATGAATCTGTCTCTAAGTAGTTGTGAATGAAGCACATATATCTTAATTGGATAGGAGTCCCAAATCCAATAAATCAATAATATTATTTTGTGAATATGAATAATACATGTAGACATAAATTAATGTGAATTTCACTCACATTTATTGGAATTAATGGGAATATGATTCACATTTATTGGAACTAACGGGAATATGATTCACACTTAATAAAAAATGGCAAAGCCTTCTCCCACTATAAGTGGGGTCGGCTACATGGATTCTTGATCAAATCCATGTTGGAAGATTCGATTATTTTTTACTCTGGCCATCGACTACCTAACGCAACCACTGCAAGAGCGGGATTTGAATCTTGGTCTTTTGTGTGGTAGACACACGTAATATAGAGAACCCTGATTCACACTTAATATAGAGGAATAATGTGTATATGATTCATATTAATTAGGATTATTGTAAATGTGATTTACATTTAATTTGAGTAATATGTGAGTATGATTCACATTTTATTAAGAATACTAAGAATATAGTTCTCATATTAATATTGAGAATAATAAAAATATGATCTTCATATTTATGTTAGAAGTTGTGTGAATATGATTCTTTAGTGTTAACATTCATCATTGATGAAAGGTGAATGGGATTTACATTTATTATATTGATGTAATATGACTAAGATTCATATTATAGGAGAGAGTCTGCAACGTTGTCTTCAAGAGATAATAGTGCCTCTTTCCATAAAGAGATAATTGATCTTTATTTATTATCGTCATCAACTGCTAATAGAAGTAAAAAGGAAGATTTGAAGAAAAAAAGAAGATTTTCTCTTTCTTTCTCCCTATGAGAATCCACTATGCCCTCTTATAAGCAAAGTGTTGTAGCCTTTCTTTTCATTTATTCCACTCCTCACAAAAGAAGAGGAAAACCTAAGAGGCTACTTATCCTCTCCCTCTCCCATAATTGTCCACTCTTCTCTCCCTCTGACCCAAAATCCGGTCGTCCCCATGTGCCTCTTGTCTCCGTATTGGTGTGCCCAATAGAAGGAAGGCCATCATATTCTCCATTCTCCATACTCCTAAGGAAGAAGGCAACCTCGTTGACGAGATCTACATGAAGGAAACCAATGTATGAAGAAAGAAGTAGAGAACCTTCTCTCTTGATTATGCAGGAATCATGCAACTCATCTTCACGCTTACATGGGCATATTTTATAGACCTATGTGATTCAAGAGGTCTCGTACATTAGATACTGCACGCATCAAAGTTAATGATCCCATACTCTTATGGTTTTTGAAACGGTTGTAAGATTGTTTCGATATTATTCGCATTGCAATACAAATTTTTTCTATGATTGTTATATCATTCATACGATTAACACATGTTTTTACTTAGATTTGATCCATATCGGTGTGTTTTAGTGATGTCCGAGATCAACCCTCCCTTTAACGACTCAATGGATGTTATTTCCATTGAGGTGGAACACATGAACCAAAAATTCATAGTTCCTATTATTATTTGTGGTGAGGTCAATTTTGTGACCTAGAAGGGCAAAGAGAATAAAGGGGAAGTTTCAATAACAAAAAGTGTAATATGAACCCCCAAAGGAAAGATCATTCTTCAAGTTCAATATGCAAGCCCATGTAGTCAACATACTAAAATATTAGTTACAATGTGAACACAACTGCTGAGTAATAGCAATTTCGCATTTTACAATTTTTACTTTTTAGGTTCATCTAGAAATGTATTATTTTTTTAATGTTTTAGAAGTATCCAACTAAAATATTGTGTTTTTACATAAGTTGCCTCAAATAGAAGAAATTTTCAATTTTAGCCATTAAAACGATTAATTTATCAAAATCCAAGGTATTTTTCCTCTTAAAATCTTGAAGTAGAGATGTTTATACTAAAATTTAAAAACATAAATTTTGTTTTAGAAGTTGACTCATAGGAAGAAGTATTCAGGGAAGGGTGACACATTCCCCATTATTTTTTGCATCCTCTTTTTTCTAACTTGCTCGATCGTTCATATAATTTATTGGTAAATGCATAGAGTTAATTGTGGATGACAAGTGTCTTAATACATTTTATATCTTAAAAGATATGGTTACAACCAATACTCTTATCCTACACCCACTCAATTAATCACTCCCATTTGAGATGATGATAGACACTTCAGTTTTTGTCATTATTGTATTTGGATAGAATAGGGATGGACATCCCTTTGGCATTAATCAATATTCTAATAATATATTTTATGGCGCTAAAACAAGTACAAGGTATTAAAAAAATAGACGGTAGTTGTATTTACTATGGAAACTTCAGTTTTGGCTACTTGTTTTCAATATAATCGTTTATACTTTATTGTTTTGCCATTTTTTTATGTAAAAGAAGCATGCCAAGGCATGCCTTCTATGTTGCATTATTGGTTTTTAGCGGAGTTCTAAAAATGTCAAGTTGTTGTACCCATTCAAGACTATTAACAAACAAATTTTATTTCAACTTCTTTTTGATTTACTAGGAGGAAGTAATCTCGGGTCGAACACAAGGAGCACTAACTAAGATGCTTTCTTTTCAATCATTTTTATATCAAGTGTTTGATTCACTGACAAATAAACAATGAGAAGAAATAAACAACGACAAGAAATGTTCACAAATATATATGCATCACAATATAACAAGGATATACAAGAGAGAGAAAATGAATAAAAGACACAAAACACAAGAAATCAACTCAAGAAATAAGGAAAATATAAATAAAATGGAAATTTTTTTTTATGTTTTTAGAATATAATCAGATGTTTTCGGAATTTCAGGAAGAAGAAAATACGAGTAATAAAATAAAACATGCAACCATACATTAGAAAAATAAGGCAAACATGACACTCGAAAAAATGCTACCAATGGCTCAAAATGAAGTCCTAAAACTATGCCTCTAATTTTACTAGATAGGTAAGAACATATAGAAGAAAACAAGACCTTGATTTTAGATTTTTGACACTATACCAGTTTTTTTAAAGTATTTTTGGATTTCAGGACTCTAAACATATTTAAAGTGTTTTTGGAATTCTGGACTCTAAACTACTAACATTGAATGTCCTTTAGATATGAGATAGATATAGATGAGAACAAGCTACAATATGTTTTTTTGGTATTTTTCAGAGGTGCAATGAATAAACTAAAAATAAAAGATAACTTGAAGGTTGAAATGATGTTTTTTATTTTTTTAGACTATCCAATAAACAAGATTAAACTAGAGAGAAACCCCTGATTATAGAGAAAGATCAGGGTCACATGAACATATTTTTAGATTTTCAAATAAACGAAAGATGCTCCTAGAATATATCAAGTACTCAAAATATTGTAGAAATTCTACAAAGCCCAAAACAAAGTATTTATAGATGAATCTTGGATACAAGTTCGGTATAACTAATTTCTACATATCCAAAATGAGAAACATATATTAGAAATTTAAAGTGCTATCTACGCGTCATCTCTATATGTGAGGATATCTATGCAAAAATGGCATCTTTGGGATCTTTTTTAGCAAAAAAATCCAAGCACCAATGGAAGGTTGAGATTGTTTATGTTTCTTTTTTATTTTTTATCTTTTAGAAGATTTTATATTTTATGAGAAAATATAGTATATAATTAACAAAGTAAAATTGAAATCAAAAGAAAAGGAGTTAAAATGGACTCTGTACAATAGAAAGAAAAGGTCGTAGAACTTTATAAAAATGGGTCCTAGAACCAACCTTTCACAAAAGAGTCTCGATCATTTTCAAAGTATTTTTAGAATTTAAATGTTTTCAAATGATGAAATTTAAAAGTGAGTTGGGGTGAATTGGAATTCATATGCTCCATATATAAAATCTGGATTGCACACATATTGGAAAATGTGAAGCCGTTTCATTTGCCAATTATTTACGATGATTTTTGTGATATTTTTATATTATTCTATAATTTTTTATTGAATGGATGCAAAATAAATCATTTGAATCGGAGTTTTATAATTACAAACGTGTGAAGTTTAAGTATATTTGTGTGTATTTATATCTCTATTAATTTCCTATTTTGTATATTTTTAATCGGTTTTAAGAGATTAAATGATGTTTTTATTTTATGACTATGAATCTATCAAAAACTAATATCAATGCATGCATGAATGTGTTTTAGATCAATTTTAGGTTCATAGGTGCATGAAATATGGTTTCATCAATTACATTGCTCCAAAATTGGGAATTGAAATAATCGATAATCCTAGAGTAAAGAATGCGATAGTTGGTCTCCTTTTGCAAATAGACCAACAAAAAACTCCATAAGTATAGACCATGGAATTTTAAAAAACATTTACATATTAAGGAATTCTTGTTATCAATTAACTCCCATGGTATGTTAATCTTGTGAGTTTTCTTGTCTCCAAGAGAACTCTACAAGGTTGTTCCAAGAAAAAAAACACCATATTGATTTCATAGTTTGAATATTACCGTCGGGAGGATCCGATCCTTCTTGTGAATGATAATATTTCATTTGGAGATGGTACAATCCTCAAGAGAGATATTCTAGTGTCCTCAACATTTGTCGTATGTCCGAAGTTGAAAAGCAACATTCTAGAAAGTGAACAATAAAAAAATTCAAATCGACTTTCAGTGACCAACTCTAACAAAGGATTTATGTTATCTGCGAAATGGTAGGAGCCATCATTTCGAAGTTTTAATGTTGATGCATCGCATCATCATTTGTGAGACAAGTAATGCTTGGTCCTAGCTGTTAGATCAAATTCTCTATGCTTTTTAAACTACTTGCAATATCATTTTAGGAACTTCTCCATTTCAACCGGTATCTTATAGGTCATGTCATTTGCATGTATAATTATTAAACAAATCAAATTGTGCAATCATGGATATAAATATCAATAATCATAAAGAATGAGTCACAAGAAATGCAAATATTAAGGAGTTGATTGAGATTCACAATGAGCATACAAGAACAATCTCATTTAAAAGGACAAGGTCTAGCAGCGACTTGACAAGCAAATATGCCAAAAGATTTTTGTGCGAGATCAGAATGTATGTTTGTTCAGTACAAAGTTAATCATCATTCCAAGTAAATTGCAAATCAAGTGAGAATGATCATACATATTTAAAATGGTACACGACAATGAAAGCATGAAGATTTTAAATCATTTGGTGTAAAAGGGTGGATGTTGAAGCTATTACCTACAACTGTATACCGTTTATCCCAAATGCAAAAAACACTTTGTGCAAAAAAATTGATTCTATTGACACTTCTTGTGTCTTGTGTAAAGGCTCTGAACCCTCCCATATATCTCAAGACAGATGTTTGTATTTTTTGTATATTCTTGTAGTTTTATAATTACCCATGTGTTAGATCCTAAGCATATGGTTCCAATTAATTTGTTGATTTCTTCGTTTTTTCTTATTCATTTTTGTATTTGCATTCTTTCACTTCAATAATTCAATCCCCATATTTTAATTGTTGGTGGGAGCGAATTGCTATTGAATTTTCATTTTCTTTTAACTTTCATCTTCTTTTCGTTAACCTCCTCATATCTGTATTCGATTATTGATAACCATCCTGCATAGTATTCTACATATGCCAAGTTGTAGTACTAGCTTAGAGTGATTAGCAAATAAAATTATCAAACAAACACCTATTATGTAGGGTTTTTATTAGTTTCCCCTTATTGCAATATCAGTTAAGCCCCTCCTTTTTTGGAATATCAGTTGTGCCCCTTGATTTCTTCCACAATGATCAGTTGTGCCCCTCGGGTTAGTTGCCATCCATCTCCAAAGCAAACGGACATTAACTTTGGGGATACAAGGGGAATTAAATCAAAAGAAAGAGGTTGAAAGGTTCCCCCAACCCTCTATTGCTTCTCCAACGTCTCCCCTCCCACCCCCATCCACCTTTGCCCCTTACTCTTCCCACTCCCCAACCTCCTCCCCTTCCCATCCCTAGCCTCCTCTGCCCCATGAACCTCCTCTTTCCCCTTCCTCTGGAACCGCCCCTCCTCCTCCTCCCACTCCCCAGCCACCTCTGCCCCCTGCTCCTCGTGCCACTCCCCAACCTCCTCCATACCCTACTCCTCCTCCCCCTCTCAGCCTCCTATGTCCCCTGCTCCTGCTCCTTCCCCCTTCTCTAGTGCCCCATCATCATCCACCATCCACTCCAGCCTCTCGACCACCACTGCCCATACATCCCCCTCTGCCACTGTCCTCGTTGCTCATGTAGGGAAGAATATCATCCCCTCCCTCGTGTTCCTCCTCCCTAACACAATTTCAAACAGCATCATCCTATAGCTGTACATATTCACCTTCGTTGTGATACACTCTTTTCCGATGTGCCAAAGGACTTCTACTATGGACAAAGTTTCATGAAAACACAAGGACGACAAAGGAGGAGGCCAGAGGGTGTGGGGTGGTGGAGGAGGGGTTGGAGGAGGAGGATGGGTGGGGGAGTTTTTGGATAGTTATGCCCCTCTTAAGATCACCATGGTTTGTAAAAACTATGGTTAAATTCAACTTAATGACGACTGATTGCTAAGACATGACATGTGGTTGCCCGTGTCACTGCAGCACATGTTTGACTTCTGAGGGATGAGCCCCTGAGGAGCGAGCAGGAGACCAACAACAAGCCCATGCAGAAGATGGGTCATATTGCTAAGGGCCAGGACCTCGGCAGTTGTCGCTCCTTAGTAATGATTGTAAACATATGTATCCAAAAAATCAAGCTTATAGCCATAAGAATTTTTATATGGGTTTTTATCCACTAATTCTGATGTTTAAGATTTTAATCAAAGCCGTTATGACACCAAACCATTTAACAATATGATGGGAGAGACTTTGTATATTACCTTTTGATACTTACATTTTTCATGACAAAAATATATTTAAAAATTCACAATGAATAAATATTAATTCAAACTATTATTTATAGATGCAGAAATATAAGTATAGAAGACAACTTTTGCAAAGAATAACATTCTTTATTATGTACAATATCGATTTATATGGAAACAATGTAAAAATACAATAATAATAATAATAATAGGCGTAGAGAAATGAATATTTTTGAAATCATGTGTTTCTATATATATATCATTGCATATCCGATGAATATTATTCATTGTAAAACAATATCTAATTCTTAAGTTTGTAACATATGTATTATCTGTAGTAAATGTATCTAACTTATAAAATATATTAATAATCTATTATCGATATTCTTTAATAATACTAAAGTTGGATTTTGATCCCATCCTTTACCACGTGGATTTCCACTTGCATTTTGTTCGCCTTACAATGCGGACATCACCATGTCGAAACACCTTATGTCTTCATCCCATCATCTCTTTTAATTTTGGATGGGTGTCTTTCCATCTCCTTTTGTTGAGAAATACTATATAGGACAGTTTGCCTCTGCCCCACTCTCCTTTCGTGCACGCTTATGATATATAGCGAAAAAAATACCCTAAATGAGGCAATGATGAAAAACTTTTGCCAAATACATAATGCATAAATGTTATTATAACTTGAATTGGCGAGGTAATTTGGCTTTTTTCCAAGAATTTTCTTGCATCTATATAAGTCTTGAGAAAGAGCATATATCTAATAAAATTCTAAGCTGTTTTTACTATATATAAAAATTTAGTCAATAAATGTATTGCTTCAAGCTTTTGACATCTATGACTTTTTTAGAAAAAATCTTATCTAATGTGAAAATTTTAAAAAATATCTTGCAATATCTATAACCCTAACTAATAGTGAGTTTTTCCCATCTTCAGGCCAAATCTAGACCCGTGGCATCATGTCCTCTTCCTCCCATCCCCTATCCCCTCTCTCCCCACTCTTCCCCCATCCACTATCGATCTCTCACTCGTGTTCTTTCTATTTCTCTCTCTTCATATTCTCTCTCTCTCTCTCCACGCTCGCTTTCTCTCTCTCTCTCTCTTCGTATTCTCTCCCTCTATCCCTTTCTATATATATATATCAATTTACATTTTATGTCTCTCATTTCCTCTTTCTAAATTTAGAAATATATTGATATTAATTAAATAAAAACAAAAACACATATATTTATATTCTTTACAAAATTTGAAATATACAATAGAAAATTCCTTTTAAAACTACTATTTTCCTTTTAAATCAATTAATTTTGGAAAAAAATAAATGTAATTTTTGAAAACTACTCTTGACATCATTCGTATGTAATAATTCTTAAGTAGTAGATTTTTATATCAAATGAATCCCTCATAATAAACTAATTTTGAACTATCGCATGAGTATTATTCTTTATAACATCTTATTAATTCATGATTGATATATGATAATAAGTTCCAAATAATCTATAATATATAATTTACTTATTATTAGAAAATTCGATATTTAAGTATCAAATATTCAAAAGTTTAATAAATAGTTTAAGTTTATGGTTGTTTTGTAAATACATGACTTAAAATAGATTTATTCCAACCACTTCTTGTAATTCTTTCATTACTTCTTATTTTATATCATATAACTTCTTTAGTTCCTCAAAATTTATATGGTATCTTAAGGTTCTATTTTCACCCATCATGTTTCAAAATTATTCTTCAGATTATATATATATGCCTCTAAAATTTTACAATAATTTTTTACGCCGCGAAGCGCGGGTATGCACCCCAGTAATTAACTATTTGTAGGTTACTACAATGCATATATCACGTGTCCTGATTTAAAAAATAAGGATACAATAAACACCAATATTTATATGTAAATGCTATAGGTCCATTTGATACCCAGATGTGAACACAAGTTACCTAAGAGGTTATGGACTAGTTTACAACCACGATTCTATTGGAGCTGAGCTTGCTTAGGACGGAAGACAAAATGGATAACATATCATGTACACATGTTTGCTTACACATGCTAATCAATATCAAAACGCTCTTCGCAGGAAGACACTATAAAATCCAAGGACTGAACCCTCAGCCAATTTTATTTCCCGCAGATCTAAGAATCTCACACAAGCAATGCTAATAAAAACTCGCAGGATAGACAAGAAGGTGGTGCTATTTTCAAAGCTATTAACCCAGATCATTTATTCTTAATGGCTAATCAATGAGGGCGTTTGATTGGTTCCTACTGCAATGCCTTCCTGACCAGATCAACCTGCTCTTGGATGTGGACGGAAAAGAAGGCCTTGGCACTGGCCGCAGATGGCGCACTCCCTACATACTTAACGTCCTCCAACGTTTCCCAGCATCTTCATGGCATTGCACAACCACAGTGAAATGTAGGTGTATGCCCGCATATTCATTGGTTCCTCCTGGCACCATACAACCTCTGCATGATATATTCTCGGAATGAAAGTGATCATGCGAATGATCTACGGATTGTCCTGGATACATTGCGAGAACACAAGTTGTATGCCCGCTGAGCAAGTGCGAGTTCTGGTTATCCCAGGTCTCATTTCTTGAGCATGTTATTTCTAGAGCAGGGATCGCAGTTGATCCTGCGAAGATTGAGGCAGTCATGTCTTGGGAGTAGCCCAAGACAGTCACACAGATTTGGAGTTTCCTTGGACTAGCGGGCTATTACGAACACTTAGTCAGTGGATTTTTGCGTATTGTTCATCCATTGACACAATTGACGTAGAAGGGAGTTCCATTCATCTGGGACGATTCATGCGAGCAGTCCTTCAAGACATTGAAGGAGAGATTGACTACAACACATATTCTTGCTCTTCCTTTAGGTACCCAGGACTATGCAGTCTACACAGATGCATTTGTAGAAGGTCTCGAAGCTGTATTGATGTAGAGAGTTCATGTGATTGCTTACGCATCACTACAGTTGAGCTGCATGAGTGGAACTACCCCACATGACTTGGAGTTAGCAGAAGTTGTCTTTGCCTTAAAGATCTGGCGCCACTATATTTATGGGGTGAATTTCAAGATTTTCATTGATCATAAGAGTCTGAAGTAAATATTTGATCAGAAGGAGCTGAACATGAGACAACGTAGGTGGCTTGATCTATTGAAGGATTATGACGGCATGATCTATTACCATCCTGGTAAGGGAAATGTGGTGGTAGATGTGTTTAGCATGAGAGCTCATGCAGAGGGTATGACAAACTAGCTATATACATAGGATACGTTCGCATCTGGGAATGATTGGTATCCTCATGAGAGTGCATCCATTTCCACTGTCGTACCTCCACGATTCAATAGTTGTGGGATCACACCGTCGAAGACCAGAAGACATATCCTTGGATTCGATATAAATACATGCGCACAATCAAGGATGAGATTGATTATTTTGTTGTGGCAGAGTATTTTGTGGAAAGTCGATCAGGTCGTTGTGCCCAACGATGAGCAATTACGCAGTGACATTCTTGATGAGGCACATAGTTCACGATTATCTATCCATCCTATCAGCACGAAGATGTATCATGATTTGCGTCGACATTTCTGGTGAGACGGAATGAAGTGCTATGTGGCCCAACATGTTAGCAGATGTATGACCTGTCAGATGGCCAAGGATGAGCATAGGAGACTACCAAGGTTGTTACAGTCTCTCCCCATTTCTGAGTGGAAGTGTGAGAGTATTTCTATGGATTTTATCACAAGTTTACCGAAGACACTGGGTGGCCACGATTCTATTTGGTTGTTCTTGACAGGTTGACCAAGTCAACCCATTTCATACATGTCAACATGACTTACACTCCATCTAAATTGTCCAGGCTATATGTGCAGAATATTATTAGACTCCATGTTATACCACAAGAAGTGGTGTCTGACAGGGACTCGATGTTTACATCAGACTATTGGCATCAGTTCATGTCAACACTATAGAGAGAGAGATGAAGATGAGTTCTGCATACTATCCGCAAACCGCCGGGCATAGTGAGCACGCTATTCAGATGCTTGAGGATCTGCTTTGTATATGTACTTTGGAGTGGAAAGGTCCTGGAAGGACCATCTGCCTTTGGTTGAATTCATGTACAACAACAGATATCATTCCAGTATCGGCATGGCACCATCCAAAGTCCTATACAGGCGAAGATGCCTCACACCTCTCAGTTGCCGTGAGGTAGGCGATCATGCTCTTTACTCCATAGATCTCTTGGAGGAGACTGCGAGGACTGTTGATCTTGTGAGACAAATGCTTTTGACGGCACAAAGTTGCTAGAAGAGTTATGCAGACCGTCAGAGAAGAGATTTGGAGTTTCAGGTGGGAGATTGGGTATTTCTTCATGTATTCCCATGAAGGGAATATAGAGATTTGGTGTTCGTGGCAAGTTGGCGCCATGATACATTGGACCGTTTGAGATTCTATCTCGTGTGGGGAAGGTGGCTTATTGAATATTCCTTCCTCCACGCCTATCAACCACCCATGACGTCTTTCATGTATCCAACCTGAGGAAGTATGTGCACGACCCGCGACATGTCATCAGCTATGAGAACCTTGACGTGGAACCATATTTGACATATGAGGAGAGGCCAATAGAGATTCTTGATAGTGCTGTGAAGAAGCTTTGCAGCAAAGAAATTCCTTTGGTCATGGTGTTGTGGCACTGATATGGAGTCGAAGAGGCGACGTAGGATATCGAAGCAGACATGCGATCACGATACCCGTAGTTCTTCTCAGGTAATCATTAAACAAGCCTATTTAATATTATATATATTGAAAGTATATGGCTTGTTTTCCTTTGAGATTTTTATGAGTTCAAAACCTTTTGAGGTTTTTATGGCCATAAAATCCAAACGAGACACATCATAACTTTGAATCGAGTCTTGAGGATGAGACTCCCTTTAAGGTTTTTATATTTGTGACAACTGGTTCCAATTAAAGCTGAACCCGACCTGATTAGGGTTCGTTTAGCCCAATAAAGTTATTAGTTAGTATTAAATAATCTAAATCGATTAATTGAATGTAAACCAAAAGTTGTTCAGGTGAAATCGACCAAAAGTCGTTCGCATCCTATTGCGTGCTAGGGAAAAGCCGTGACACGAATTCAGGAATCACGAAACATTGAGACCGTCATAAAATCTGTTTCGATGAAATAAGACAACGGAATTGACCGTTCGTCAATCGAAGATTGTTTGATATTTTTACAACAACAACAAATCCTTTTCCCACTTTAAGTAGGGTCGGCTACATGGATTTTTTGCCTCCATTCAGATCTATCTTGGGTCATTCTCGGGCTTAGATCCAAAAAACTAAAATCCCTGTGTATAGTCTCATTCCAGCACTTCTTAGGCCTTCCACACCCTCTTTTAGCTGGCTGAGCATTCCAAAACTCACATCTCCTCACTAGTGCATCAGCTGACCACCTTTGAACATGGCTAAACCACCTTAAACGATTTTCTTGCATCTTATCTTCCTTTGGACAGGGATTCATGTCATCTGCTTTAGTCCCAAAATGCTACTAAGTGTAAGAACTGTTGTTTTTAAAAGTGTTTTAATTTTATTTTATTTATGGATTTTTATCTTTTTTAGTTATCTTAAATTTATAAACTTTTATACATTTAATTTTGATAAAAAATGGGACTTTTAAAATAAAATAAAAGAGAAAATATAAATAAAATGTTTTTGTAATTTTTATATTTTTACAAGTTTTTTGGATACTTTTAAAGAAAATAAATTATAAAACAATATAAAAAATGAAATTCAAAAAAGAAATTAAAGGAAAATATACTCAACTTGGAAAATAGATTTTGCTGCCAAAAATATTAAATAAAACTCAATAAACGTTTTCTTGTAATTTGACCCAAAAAGGAATCTAGGATGCCTTTTAATTTTTAAATTTGGTTTTATATGAAATTTTAGTGATTTTTAGGAACGTTTTTGATGTTTTTTGTCATTTTTCAAGATGGACACAATTTGGGGTGTAAACGGACCGAACCTGAGTGAACCTATATTTTTTAAGTTCAGTTCGTTTATTTAATCGAGCCTAAGCTTGTGTTCATGTTCGGTTCATTTATTTTCGAACCGAATCCGAATCGAACCTCTTTTTAAACGAATCAAACCTAAGCGAATATCGAACTTAAGAATTCTCTAATAAGAGGGAGTGAAAAGAGAAATGGAAATATATACATGTATTTACAGTTAGAATAATTTTTCATTTAGTTTTTTTCTTTATCTAACTCATCTTCATCTTTTGAAAAAATTAGATTAATAAGGATTCATCTCTTTGAAAAAAAGTATAATTATAATATATTTTATATCTATTCATATGGGGATAAGGAATAAGAATAATGCAAAGATATTTGATAAGTAATGTTTGTACTTGTTCCGTTGATTTGAAGATAAAGAAGGAAAAAGTACTAGACCATAGATGATAAATGTTGTAAACATGATCTGACTATTTATTTTTGGATAGTTTATACCGAGATAAAACCTAGTTATTCCGTAAATATCTAGTTATCTCTAGACAAAATTCACTTACCCTGGGATAAAAACCACTCATCTCAAAATAAGTCCACTTCTGCGGATAAGGATTTTTAAATATGTATATGTGTATGTTTATCGAGCTTTTAAAGAATCGAACCTAAGCAAACCTATGATTTTGAGGTTCGGTTCATTTATTTAATCAAGCCAAAACTTGTGTTCAGGTTCAGTTCGTTTATTTCCGACCCAAATCTAAATCGACTTTTAGCGAGCCGAACCTGAGCGAATATCGAACTTGAGAATTTTCTTACACCCCTAGACACAATACATCTAAGAGATGTTTGAATGTGTTGTAGATCTAAATGAGAGCCATCTACCCTATATCTTTCATAAACTTCTAAGCCAGAATAAATTTATAAAATAAAATAAAAATATGAAATGATGCTTATGATTTTCTTAGTATGTAAACAGTAAAATAAAATTCCAATAAGAAAACCCTTGATATAGATCAGTCAAAGTGATATACATATTTTTAGATTTTCAAGATAATGTAAACTGTACTCATAATAGTTCAATTACACATAATTTTTCAAAAATTCTACAAGCAGCATGTGGTAATATTATTCAAGTAATATTTTTCAACAAAATTTGCTATGGAGTTAGGTTTATAATATAAGTATAGCATATCACAAATTCATAGTAAAATGAAAATACAATAATTTAATATGAATTATATAATGTAAATTAGCACAATTAGTTCAAAAATTCATAATCAATAACGACGTATCAAAAGTTGATAAAGTTTTGAAATATGATAAAGCTTGAAGTTCTCCTTGTAACAAAATAGACTTTCAAAAATATGAGCTAAATTATTAAAGATGAGGAGCATGAGATCCATAAGCATCAATGTAAAAACTTTAAAATGCATCAAGCTCAAAACAAATTACAATATCTTCTCTATTATTCTTAAAATAGCTGGGGTGTTCGCAAAAATTGATAAGGGCATGCATGCGTCATGTGGCTGATGTCGGTTGACTTTTTACTTGGGGGAACCATGTTACAAAGTCAAAGAACATTGTGGATTCTTTCACAATCTTTTTCTTACGTCTTTCTGTACATGAGGTATTCTCTCAGAATCGGCAGTGAGATCGAACCTCCTAGATTTGATCGTGTGATTAGATGGGTTTCCCGTGGCAGAGAGATGATCGCTGATGTAGCTCAAGCCAACGACTAGATTTCCTCTTGAATTGGTGGGAGCAATTGAAGAAGGAGGAGTGATCCAAGTTTGTTGCTCCTTGATCCATCCTTCTTCTTCCTTGTGACGAGCATGGATGAAGCTTCAATAATAGTGGCTCCAATATCGGCTCGATGTAGCAACTACTCATGGAGCACCTACAAGAAATTGAGGTGGTTTGAACACAGGTGTTCGATCAATGAGTTGCAAAAAACTAAGGGACGAGGAGTGTATGGAGATGCTCCTTGGGATAAAGGACAAAGCTAAAGGCGGTGAGTGATTGCGCAAGAAGATGGATAGTGAGACAATGCACCTTATGGTGTGTGCTTGTCGGAGCACATGTTGCGGACTCCATTAGTTGGCATGGATCACGAGGCTCGACAATAGTTGGAATCCTATTCTATGTATGCTCCCCTTATAGATATCACTTAATCTCTAACATAGGCATGTTGTGGCTTGGCTCACACCCTCATTGGAGTTGTCAACTTCATGAAGGAGAAGAGCTAGAGCTTGAGGTTTATAGGGTAGCGAATGAAAAATTGGAAAAATTGTAAACAATAGATTCTTATTTCGGGAAAAGGTTCGAGGTATCGAGGGTGTCATGCATAAGGCATGGATGGTGGTAGTGATGGGGTTGTCAAAGTGGTTAATGGTCATCGGTATGTTTTGAGGAAGATGGGTAGGTCAGGAGTTTGATGGGTTCTTGCACGGAGGGGGAGAGTATTGAGGTTGAGGCAAGAAAAGAAGTTGTGAAGGAAAAAAGAAAAAGGGAGGGGAATCGACCTGGGTCAACTCCTAATTTGGGTTGGATTGGGCCAACGGGAGAAGAGTCTAGTGGGAGATTGGATTTGGGAGACCACTCAAAGTGACACTTGTCACTTCCACAAATGTTACAGGACAATAGGAAGAAAAGAGAAAATAAATGCTAGTGGTTTCAAATAAAAAAGGTATCGAAATAAAAATTGTATTAAATTAGAAGACCTACAACTTCTTAGAAGGGAGTTTCCAAAAAAACTCTCAATTTGAGAGATACTGGAATAAAAAGGAAATTATAGGTATTTTGACCTACTTTTAAACTTTTCCATATTTATTTTCTTCTTAATAAGATACTTATATCATAATTTATAAAAATGGTACATTATAGAGGATTAACGCTTATATTTTTTTATGGATTTTCTTGATGCAAAAGATGAGCTACAGAAAATGCAGAATGTTGTTGGTAGGTCAAATGTACCAAATTCATGAAATTTGCTTTTTTATTTTTTATTTTGTGATTTTTGTTTTGTTTTATATTTTTGATATAGAAAAGATTATATAAGTAACGTACTAAAAGTGAAATCAAGAAAAAATATTTACAAATATGCTTTGTATAAATTGTACAACGTAAACATGCAGTTGTCAAACGGGTCCCAGTTTCGACTTTGCACAAATGAGCTCTCAACTCCAAAATATTTTTAGGATTTAGAATATTTAGTTTAAAATTGATCTTGGTCTATTTGGAGTTCATATGATTCAGATATAACATCAGAATTTTCCACACATTAGAATTAAGGTCTGAGTTTATTGTTTTTTAATGTACATTACTTATCTTTATATTTTTCTGCGCATTTTTATTAAAATAACAAGAAAAATCAGCTTGACTTGTAAGTAAAAAGATAAAAATCCTAGAAACTTGTACCTACTTTTAGTATTTTATCATTTCGATGTATGTATTTTTGGGTTCCTTATTTTTCATATTATTCATTGATTCAACCAATGCCTACAACCTATCTCTAGGTGAGCATTGGATCGCGGCCTTAAGGCCTATTTCCTCTAATTTCTAGGATAGTATCTTCTCATATGCATCTTCTTCGAAACCTTCTAAGTGATAAAAAGAGAGTATATACATACTCAAAATTATACAAATGTGATTTTAATGCTTGAGTGAGTGTATTTATCAAGGAATTTGATTCAATTTTTAGCTATAAGGTAGATGAAATGTGATTTCATCAGTTATAATTAGGATGATCATATCCTAAGTATATCGATGGTTGGCTTCTCACTCTTTCCACTGTAAGAATCGGAGAGAAATGCGAGTAGAAATGTAGTTTATATTGGTCACCAGTTGATCCCTTAGTCGTTGTATGCATTGCTTGCATCTACAATTTGATACAAGTCATGTGCTACTACATGGGGTGCCCCAATGATAAATGCGACCAGTGCGAAGTCTTAGTTTGGTCGATTACTGCAACCACGACGATCACTAATGCTCACATTCTAGCACTAGTTGACTAATAATGTCACAAAATACGTCTTTACCGTAAAAAATGAACATTTCTGCTGCATTTCCTCATTCGTGCATATGCATCCCTATACTCACATCTTTGCCATGCTCTACCATTTACATTTACGCATGCATATCTGCAACATTCTCATTCAAACGTGCATTCAAAGGTGCATTCACATTTGCACATTGTAGTCATAGTGCATTCGCACAGATTCCTATGTAAATCGTAATAAGAATATTCGTACACATATGCATATCCAATGAAGTAACTAACGAAAACAACCATTGTTCATGCATTGATTGATAATTAAAATAAATTGATGGTGTAATTGTTCAATTACTAATAATTAAACACAATTTAACGCAAATAGAAACAAATATAGTTTGAACTACTTCCTTCATTTTCGCGCGATTCCCTTTCCCTTCTCTTTTCTCATTTTAGTTGTTTTTTCCTCTCTCTTCGTGTCTCTCTTAAGGATCATGACTTCACAGCATACCTCTCTGCACGAAGTGTCATCTTCCTCTTCTTCCTCATCATTGTCACTTTCATCTCATCATTGATGAAATCCTTATTTGCAACTTTTTGTTATGCCCTCTAATTTCAATTAGACTATACAATCTGTTACCTTACATCAACTAACCGAACCTCTATATTTTTTATTTTTCTCCCTATGCTACACATTACATTCACTAGTTCTTGAATACTCTGTGACATTTGGGCAAATTGAGGCAGATCAACAATGATCCCCAGTGACAGTATGTACTATGAGGGTGTCAGACCATAAATAATCATAGATCTTGAATAGTTGCAACTAGAGTTCAATGAGATTCTTGGATGGTGATGACCGTGAAATCCAAGATCCGGGTAAAGGTAAAACTATGGGTCGTTGTGACCCAAATCTTGGAGACCGATCAACAAGAAAAATAGACCACCAAAATAAAATAATCAGTAAAAAAGCCGAATAGTGGTCTCGCTATTTATTTAACCCGGTATAGCGACCAAGGTCGAACACAAGGAGCACGTGTTGGCACGAGGCCTACGAAGTAGTCTAAAAATCAAAAATAAAGAAAAATAATATTTTTGGTGGATTTTATGATTTTTTAATTTTTTTGTATTTTTAATTATGAAGAAAATGTGGAAAAAGGCAAAAAGAGCTCAATCAACAATTTATTTAACAACACAAATCAACCAGAAAATTGTAAAAAAATTTTGGGTTTTATATTTTTTAAGTATTTTTGGTAATTTTCTTAGTTTTTTATATTTTTTGTTAATTTTATAAAAATGAAAGAAGGCAAAAAAAATGAAATCAATGTGCAGCCAGATTTGAAAGGTTATTTAAAAATATATAAATAACCTCTAAAATCTGGAGACAATTTTATATCAAACTACCAATAAAAACTATGCTACATGAAAAGAAATTGCAATTTTTTGAATTTTTTAGAATTTTTAATAATTTTTATAAGGTTTTAGGGTTTTTTAATTTTTAGATGTTTTATAAATCCAAATCAAGCAAAAACTAGATTGAAGCAAGTAAACACTAAAACAAATAGTAGCTAATTTTTCTAGAATTAGGGGGGATTAATATTTTTAGTTGATTTTATAATTCGAACAGTAGAAAAAACAAGGGTTTTTGAATTTTTAAAAATAGAAAAACAACTCAAAAATGTTCCAAAAAATTATTGAAATTTTTCACAGTGGCTAGAGCCACTTATCCAAATTTCAAAAGATTTGGAGTTAATTTGATATTTTATTCAACCAATAGAAAGGGCACAGCACACAAGGATCAAAGTGCAATTTCAGATAAGTTATCACCCAATAAATAACACATATAAAAAGGTAGGGCGAAACTTGCAAAAAGCCCAAAAGGGCACGAGGCATGCACGTGATTCACAAACACAAGGGCATATTTGTCATTCCTATTTATAAAAATGTAAACATTGACAGCTCAAAACTCTAGGATAAAACATGCAAATGTTCCATGAGTCACGTGTCGATGCACGTGCTCCACATACAGGGGGACCAGAATGCAATATCTGAAAACTCTAAGGTCCAAGATGCAAATATTCCAAAATAAAAACAACTACACTTAATATTTACAGGACTAAACTATAAATGTGAAAGGAAGAGGGGCCTAAGTGATATTTACCCCTTTATTAAGATCCAACAGCTGGGGGGCATCCTCTTCAGATCTGATGGTCGTGACGCGTGGGATCCCTTCAGCGATGGACGCTCTGGATGAGTTCCTCAAATGATCTAACGGTTGCTAGCTCTCCATAGATGATCAACTTGAATGGACCTGGAGGAGGAAGCTCAATCGGACGGCTCTGGAGGTTCCTCAAAGAACAGCTCGCCGGCAACTTTCGCCGAGCCAATACGCGCGATAGGAACCTCCTCGGATGCTGCTGAGACGGGGGAATGGAAGCTGGAGGTGATCCGCAGCTAGTGGTATACTTCGATGGGGCCGGGAGGACCTGGAAGGTCCCTGGCGACGACGAGTACCAGGAGCACCTGTGCGCCGATGTTAGAACCTCCAGATGAGGTCCTTATACCTTGATACCTGCATAGGAAGCAAGAGGGGTCGAGGGCAAACTGCCTCGACCCGGTGAAGGGCGAATTGGGTGAGCGAGGGAGTCGAGGCGTGGGTCTTCGGTGAGCGGCGGCAGAGGAGACCCGGGTTTCTTGTTCCGTGGTGAACCAGGATGATCGGATGGGTGAAGAAGGTGCGGAGGAGTCTCGTGAAGATGTAGGGATGGTCGGATGGCGAAATGAGTGGTCGGATGATCGGGAATCGGCCGGCGAAGGCCGGCGGAGCTAAACCTAAAGATCGGGATTAAAGCGAAACTATGGGCTAAAGGGATTACCTGACGGTCGAGAGCGTCTGTGCTGGAGGTCAGCTACCTCCTGGGATCCTTGCCTCGATGGAGCGACGCCTCCAGAGGCTCGAGCTCGTCGATGGCGGAGCGCGGTGGTGATGACCGTCGAATATGAGGCTACAACGTCTCCTTCCTCGCTGCAACACCCCCTCGGGCTTGCTGTCACTCAAGGCAAGAGAGTGGAGGTCTTGGGAGTCGAAGATGGAGGCCAACGATGAGTGGAATTGCGGCTGGAGGTGAGGCTATACACTGGTAGGGGTCCGGGAAGATGGGAGTCGGGCGCGCAATCCGATGCACGGACCCCTAGAGAGAAGATCGGGCGTGCATCATGGATCATGGAGCTACAATCAGAGCCCGGAGTTTAAGGAAATGGGAGGCGGATCACGTCAGGATAAATCGGAGAAATCAGGTCGGCGTGAAGATCCGTGAGGGAGGTGGTCCTAGGGGGGAGCTGATCGGGGGTCAACATCCCCCGTGGACCAATCAGAATGTGGCATTTGAAAAATATTTGAAAATTCAAAAAATAGAAAAAGACTTTATTTCAAAATATTTTCAAAATAAAAATGTTTATTTATTTTCAAAGTATTTTTTTAGTGATTTTTGTTTATTTTTTGGAAAAATAAATTATGTATATACATGCTATATTATTATATACATGTATAAATACCTATGTATTTTTTTTATTTTTATTTTTTTATTTGTGTATAACTATCCCAATTTAATATTTTATTTATTTACAACATAAATGTTAGGATATAGAATAATTTCTAATTTATTTTTATTATTTTACAAGGGTAAAATAAATAAGTCTTTTATTCTTATATACATGGTATATGTACACTGAAGAGAGAGAATTATTTATTTTTGTTTTTATTTTATTTTTCTCATTTTTATTTTATTTTTCTAAATATATACAAATTGTGAGAAACACACATATATTTTTATTTTTGGAAAATAGCATATATACACCAAGAAGGAAATTTGTACAATGATGAATGGCCCTATCTCTCTCTACTTATTTTATTTTGCGGTCAGGCCCATATTGGGCCCTCCCTTGGGTTCGGGTCACTCAATATTTATTCTAAATATTTTCCTCTTTTTTCTTTTTTTCTTTATTCTTTTATTTTTGCACAAAAACCTGCTAATTATTGCTATTTACACAATGCATGCAACTTGGTAAATTATTATATTTACAAACATATAAATGGTGTTTTGCAAAGATTTTTAGCTAAAATAAAAGAATAAAGAGTGATGAATGAGGATTCATCACCCCCCTATACTTTACTTTTGCTAGTCCCTTAGCAAACATTTATTTGAAAAAAAAGTGAAAATAAAAAAGAAAAAGAAAAAGAGGGGAAAGATGAATAAATGTTGATTATTAAACTTGTCTTCATTAAATTTAAGTATGGAGCTCAGTCAGATCTTTGGATTATTAATGTGTCGGAACCTTAGTTGGACTTAGGTTTAAAACTTAACAGCCTTTAAGTTCCACTAATCTATAGTCAAGACTCCTCAACAATCCAGATCAGAACAAGTCTACATACACAAACCCTGAAGACCATGAATCTTTTCTTGTACTGTGTAAGTGAGGTATAGCTCTCCACCTCAGAAGTAGCAAAGTAACAACCCTCACCAACAAGGTAACTCTAATATCCTAGTCTGGCAACTCTTTCCTCGAGGAGTGGGGTATTCCCTTCTAAGTTCAAGTTCAACCGGCTCAAGAAGAGGAGGAAGAAGAGAATGGACCATGGCCAGTGTAGCCATGTATCCTTGGGAGCTCAACCAGTGTAGCTAAGTCTCCCTGCTGCAAGCTTCATAAGATGGAACATGGATACCATAAGCTTTGCTTTATTGCACTATATACACTCCGGTGGGATTATCATTTTCTCTCAGACCGTCCACTTTTTTGGAGTTATTTTCTTGTTGCATTTTTTTGATGTGCATATTTACAACATATCTACAAAGTGTAGCATATATACATAAGGAGTTTTTCCTCTTGAGACAGTAGACTATCCCTCTTTTGAAGCATTATTGCAACCCACAACTCCTATCGTTAGACCTCACGGCTACCAGACCAAGTTGAGACACACTTCCTTCACTATAAGAAGAAGAGCGGTTCCGCCTAGAAGTACTACCCTCATATGCTACCCCAAGTCAAAGAAGACTGCCTTCTCACCTCATCCGTGGAGAGCTCGGTGTAAAGTGTTGGTCCAAGTAAAGCCATTGTCTGTAAGAGTCATGTGTGTGTTGTTAAGTGCTCTACTTAGTCTCATCGAGATGACATATGATCATAGCCTAGTGGACTCAAAGAATTAAGTCACCATGGACCTGAAAAGTCTCAACCCTAAGCCCTCTAAGGTTCTCTTAGAATTAGGTGGATTAAGATCTTAACCAAACTCCATTTTTCAATTTAATTCCAGGATAGTTTAAATGTCAACTATGATTCAGGAAAAACTATACAAATATTTACACAGATGCAATTTACAAAACTTTTACAAATGTGCAAATTTTTTGAAAAGTGTTTGAAAAACATGGATGTATGCATGAATGCAAGTTTTGCAAATATATTTATACACATTTACACAAGATTTTTGCAAACTTTTGTTTTTCAAAACATTTTACAAAAATTTTGTACTATATACATAATTTTGATATGAAAATATTTACAAACTATTTACACAAAAGATTTTTACAAACATTTTTACAAAAATAGTTTTGTACAACTAGCTATGTATGTGCAATAAAAGAATTTTATTTACAAGGAATTTTTTTTAATTTTTATGGATTTTAAGGTTTTTAGCCATTTTTATTTATTAGCACACTCACACAAAGTATGAGTTATGGCTAAAGTATATATGAAATATATACGACACCCCCTATACTTAGCTGGAACGATGTCCTTAGAGTGAATCAAGAGCAATGAAGAAGACATAACTCGTGCTTAGTATAGGGAAGTGAAAAGGAAGGCTATATACAAAGACGAATGAAAGAATAGAAATAGAAGAAGAAACTCGGGGTTTCCCCCTATACTTAGGATCAAGTAACCCTAAGTATATCAGGTTGTACACAAAGGGAAATCCGAGTGAGAATGTACAGGGTCTACCTCCCCTATACTTAGGGTAAAATATCCCTAAGTATAGGCAGCAAAACAGAGGTAGAAACGAATCAAAAGGAACTCAAAAGTCTCACACCCCCCTATACTTAGGGTAAAGTGCACCCTAGGTATAACATAATCAAAGATGTAGGGTGTTGGACTGAAGAATAGTGTGATATGGACAACTGGATCTATACAAGTTGGGAGAACAGTGATAATCAGGCATGAGATGCAATAGATGTGAGTCAAGAGACCACATCTCACGCAAAGTGAATAGGGGAAACGTCAACGACCAGCGGCTCATGATCTAGATATGGTTTGAGCCGCTGCCCATTAACACGAAAGGTACTCTCAGAAGACAACTCAGATATATCAATACTCCCATTGTCGTGTACCTTTCTGACCAGATAGGGTCCCTTCCATTTGCTCTGCAGCTTCCCTGGAAATAATCTCAAAATGGCATCGAACAACCATACTCACTGTCCTGGCTTAAACTGCTTGTGGCTGATATGAGAATCATGTCACTCCACTCTCTCCTTGTACTGAAGGCTGCTCGAAAAGGCTGCATCACGTAGCTCCTCCAGGGCTGCTAACTCTGCCCTCCTCTGATCTCCTACACTCACTGGATCCATAAGAATATCTGTGACTGCCCAAAGTGACCTATGTCTCATCTCAACAGGTAAATGACAAGGCTTGCCATAAATGAGGTGAAAGGGAGATGTACCCAAAGGCATCTTGAAGGACATCCGATATGCCCACAAGACCGAGTCCAAAAGCTGTGACCAATCCTTTCGGTCAGGGCGGACGACCTTCTGCAGAATAGTCTTGATCTCCCTGTTCGACACTTCAGCAAGACCATTGGTCTGAGGATGGTACGGTGTGGCTACTCGATGGTTTATGCTGAACTCGCTAGCAAGGGCCTTTACCTTGTCGTTGATGAAATGAGACCCCCCATCAGATATCAAAACTCTAGGAACCCCGAACCGTGAAATGATATTCTTCCTCAAAAATCTGCAAACAGTCCTAGCATCTGCGGTTCAGGCGGGGATGGCCTCAACCCAACGACTCACATAGTCAACGACCAACAGAATGTACTCGTATCCCTGACTCTTAGGGAATGGACCCATGAAATCGATGCCCCATGCGTCAAAAACCTCACAGAAGTAAATGGGCTGCATCGGCATCATATCACGCTGTCCACAAGTGCCCATCCTCTGACACTCAGTACACCTCTTCACGAACTCATCAGAGTCCTTGAAGAGAGTAGGCCACCATAGGCTGGATTGGAGCACTTTCTGTGCTGTTCTCCTCCCAGAGTGATGTCCTCCTGCCTCAAGCTTGTGGCAGTAAGTGAGGACACCGTGGTGCTCCTCCTGAGGAATGCACCTACGCCAGACGCTATCCCCTCCTTCATGATAAAGGACGAGATCCTCCCAATGGTATAACTAGGCCTTCGCGAGGAAGGTCTCAAGTCGCTGCCTGGGCCAATCTTGTGGAACTTTCTAGGCAACAAGAAATTTCACAATATCGGCATACCACGAGAGAGAGGTAATAGCAAGGATCGCCTCATCTGGGAAGGTCTCACAAATAGGCTCGATCTGCTCAGAATCCTCAAGAAACTCCAATTGGGAGAGATGATCCGCCACCACATTCTTGACTCCAGGCTTATCCTTAATCTCTATGTCAAACTCCTGTAGTAGAAGGATCCATCTGGTCAATCTGGCTTTGGCATCATTCTGCCATGAGGTACCTGATGGCAGTATGATTAGTGAAGATGGTCACTCTAGATCCAATGATGTAAGATCTGAACTTATCTAGGGTGAAAACTACGGCTAGCATCTCCTTCTCAGTGACAGTGTAGTTCCGCTGAGCGGCATCCAAAGTCCGGCTAGTGTAGTGAATAGCAAAGGGGACTCCATCCCTCCTCTGTCCCAGCACGGCCCCTACGGCAAAATCGGAGGCATCCGTCATGATCTCGAATGGGAGAGATCAATCTGGCGGCTGGAGGACAGGAGCCTCTACAACTAGACTCCTGAGAGTCTAAAATGACACTAGACAGTTATCATCCACAATGAACTCTGTGTCTTTCGTCAGCAGATTAGTCAACGGTTGGGCAATCCTGCTGAAATCATGAATGAATCGTCAGTAGAAACCGATGTGCCCCAGAAACCGTAATTGCCGCAAGTTGGATGGTGGACTGAGTTTCCTAATGATATCTACCTTGGTCGGATCAACCTCCATGCCCCTGTTGGAGATGATATGGCCAAGCACCGTCCCTTGAGTCACCATGAAGTGACTCTTCTCCCATGAAAGCACCGGGTGTACCTCAATGCATCGCTGGAGGACTCGATCTAGGCAGTCAAGACAAGAATCGAATCCATCGCCGTAGACCGAAAAGTCGTCCATGAAGACCTCCAAGCACTCCCCCACCATGTCCGAAAAGATGGACAATATGCACCTCTGGAATGTCGTCGGAACGTTGCACAATCCAAAGGGCATCCGTCTGAAAGCATATGTCCCAAAGGGACAAGTGAAGGTAGTCTTGTCCTGGTCCTCGGGCGCAATGGCCACCTGATTGTATCCGGAGTACCCGTCCAAGAACAGTAATGACTCTTCCCTGCCAGCCTCTCTATAATCTGATTAATAAAAGGTAGCGGGAAATGATCCTTCTTGGTGGCCTGGTTCAATCGTCTGTAGTCCACACAGACCCGTCAAGAAGTGGGTACCCGGGTAGTGATCTCCTCTCCAGACTCACTAACAACTGTGGTGATGCCCGTCTTCTTGGGCACCACATGCAATGGACTGACCCACTTGGAGTCGGAGATGGGGTAGATAAAATCAGCGCTCCACCATTTCGAGATCTCCTTCATGACCACATCTCGAAGGTTCGGATTCGGCTGTTGTTGGAACTCACGCAACGGTTTCGCGTCCTCCTCGAGATAGATATGGTGGGAGCACAGGGCTGGACTTATCCCCTGCAGATGTGCTACGCTCCATCCAATCACCTTGCGGTTCTTTTCAAGAACCCCCATCAGACGGTATTCCTGCTCTCCAGTCAAAGCCGCTGAGATAATGACTGGGTACATCTCATGCTCACCCGCAAGGAACCTATACTTCAACGATGATGGTAACGACTTCAGCTTTGGACAACTCGGTGCGGCAGATCTGGCCTCTGAAAAGTATGAGTGAATGCGACCAAATCGGCATGAGAGAATGAGAACTATCGCTCACAATCTGAATCTGGCGAAGGCTGCTCTGCTGATATCTCTCTACTCTGTGCGGGATCAGTCTCCACCCTAGTTGTAGGCTCTGTGGAAGTCAGAAAAGGTATCAAATCATCAAAATCTGCCCAGTCTATATCTGACTCCGAGGGATCTGTATCAGAATCACAAGAAAAATATGCCTCACGCTCGGGAACCGGCTCTGTTGTTTGAGATGTATCCTGGACCAGGGATGTGCTCTCCAAGCTCTCCTCTGCTGGCATCTGTGCGTCAGCGAACTCTGAAGGTGAGAGGATGGCCTGTGCTGCTGGATCAGCGCAAACTACCTCATCATCTGTAATCACAAAATTGCAGTCCTGGTGGATGTCTCGCCCTGCCTCTATCATCTGCTCTGAACCTGATGGTGGCTCGGAGCACACTGAATCTCTGGATCTAGTCTCCTCGATCATCTCTATTTGTATACTCTCACCCTCGATGCGAAAGTACACCTTCCCGCTATCATGATCGGACACTGCCTTGGCTGTGGCCAAGAACGGGCGTCCTAAAATGATGGGGGTATAAGTCACGGACTTAGGGATCTCCATGTCCAACACAACGAAGTCCACGAGGAATTTCAGGCCCTGAATCGTGACGACAACGTCCTTCAGCAACCCCTTCAGCCTCTTGACAGATCGATCAGCAAACTGAAGGACCGTCCTGCTCTGTCGTAGAGGGCCTAGCTCGAAGCGGTCGAGCAAGGCTGCCGGAAGTAGGTTGATCGAAGACTCGCTGTCTAATAGAGTACGATCGAACCTCTGCTCATGAATATGGCATTTGACATACAAGGCTCCTGCATCTGGCCTCTTGGCTGGCAGACGGTTCTAGATCTCAAAGCAAGTGGCGCGAGTGAGCACATGGATCTCTAACTGGTGGTTCCGCCTCTTCCTCTGAAATGTGGTTCTGTCTCTAAGTGATCTCTGAAAGAGAGGTATGTGCTCCAAGGCCTCCTGTAGAGTCAGCTGTATCTGAAATCATGTGCTGGTTGAACTCTAACTGATGGGACTTTTTTGGGTTTTCTTTTTTATGCCCCTTAGCCAAGCGGAGTGCTTGGGGAAAGGGGACAGTTGGGTCCTTCTCAGATGAAGGACTAAGATCGGGTCTGGGCTGCTCAAGCACGACAGAATCCACACATACATCATCAATCAACACAGGTGGATCGGAAAATAACAAACCCTTTCCTTTATTTGCAGAAATGTCCTGAGGTACATGAATAGCAAAAAAACAACAGGACTAGCAGTAGAACAGGAAATGGTGGCCTTAGCACCACCCTTAGCATCAGGACTCGCGGCATTAGTACCGCGCTCTGGCTCGATAACTGGTCTGGTGGCATCAGTACCACCTCCTCCATCTGGTGAAATGACAGCCTCAATATCGTCGGCTAGATCAACATTTGCGGTGGCATCAGCACCACCGTCATCATCATGCTCATGAGCAGCATCAGCACCGCTCTCCCACTCATCTGGCGCTCCTTGAGTGGCATGAGGTCGTCGCTCAGACGAGGCACCGCCTGCTGGCATCCTACCGCTCCTAAGTGTAACAAAGTCAGCATCAAATAGATATGCAGAAATATCACCAAGGAAATTACTAGGAGTGGTGGTCTCTGTGAACTCTACTTGCTCAGACTTCCTCTGAGGTTGTTCGGGTTCGGCTCTATCTGTGCAGGGATGGCGGCCTTCCCCTTTACTATCTCTCTTATCTTCTATCGAAACTTGTCCATCTCCTGTCGGAATGTGGCCTGCTGCTCGGACATGAGGCGTGCTAACTCATCTAAGGTAGGTTCTCATAGGAGTGCCCCTGAGAACCTGACGGGTGTCCTCACTGGTAATGAGGTTGCTGCTGCTGGTGAGAGGGATAAGAAGTGTACTGCGAGTGATACTGCTGCTGAGGCTGCTGCTGCCTCCGAGACTGTCCCTGCTGATAGGGACGAGGACCATACTGCTCTCTCGGGTGGGATGGATGCTGATGTGTTAGGAACTGGTGCTGCTGGTGTAGCTCACGCTGCTAGCCGTACTAGCCACCCTGAACTAGAGGCTACTGTTGGGAACTAGTGCCTCCAGCCGACCAGTGGAATCCGGGATGGTCTCGTCGGATACCGGACGGGGGTCGGTCATACCATATCTCGTTGACATCCATCAACGGCTCCTGCTCATAGGTGGGTGGGGGGAGTACTGCCAGGGGTTGGTCAGGCTGTACACCACCATCTGGCTGTCCTGAGATGGTGGCGGCTGAAGGTACTGTTGCTGTGGCTACTGCTGGTAGTGCTCCGCCTGGACATGGTGAACCTGTCTGTATTGGGCGGAGGGCTGAGTACTGCTGTTGTTGCTGCCTGGGTCTGCCCGTGACCTAAGACGGGGCTGAGAAGCCATCTGTGCCTCCTAGAGATACATGATCTGTGTCTTCAGGTCACTCAGCATCTGTGCCATCTGATCGATCTGCGTCATGCCATGGCACTGCTTCTTCTCAATCAACTCGATCCGGTCCAGCTTCTCGCTGATGATTCCTATGTCAGCGGCTGTCGACTCAGCCTGTGCTACTGCCGTCCATGGAGTAGAGAGATCGACATTGACCCATGCTATCCTCTGAAACTGCACGGCCTGTGGCTAGGGGCATCCCTGAGTGTAGAGTCGGGTATGGGACATCACTGTATAGTTCTTGGCCATCTCCTCATAGATGGCCTAGACCTGATCCTCATCCTTGGTGAAGTAGGAACCGCCACATGATGCATTCACCAACCCCTACAGCTCTGGTGTAAGCCCGCAAAAGAAGCTTTGAACTAGGTTCGGCTTCGAGATGTCATGGTGTGGGCATCTATCTGTAAGCTCTCTGAACCTCTCCCATGCCTCATGGAATTGCTTATTGGGGAGCATGGAGAAGTTGCTGATCAATGCCCTCGCTTCATTCGTCTTCCCGAGTGGGTAGTACTCGTTCAAATACTCGGTGCGGAGCTGCTCCTAGGTGGTAACAAATCTCCCTAGATGCTTCAGCCAGTTGGCTGCTCTGTCTACGAGGGAGAACGAAAAAGCAATCATCTGAATGGTGTCCTCGTCCACCTACCGATCGTGGACGGTGCTGCAGATCATCTTGAACTCCCGGAGATGAAGGTGTGGCTACTCAGTGGCGAGTCCGTGAAAGTGGGGAAACAACTGAATAGTCTACGGTGGGAACTTGAAGTCCCCCGCTATGGCTGGCAACACGATCCATCTGTGGGTTAGAGTTGCACCAGGGTTGTGCAACTCTCTCATAGGACGGGCTCCTGCTGCTGGCTGAGCTGGTTGTACTGGCTGCTCTCCCTGAGGTATGTCCTCTGGTCTACCGGGTCTGCGCTGCTTGCGGTCGGCTCTCATACGCTCCATCTCCCGATGCATCTCTACCATGAAAGCTCCCTGATCTATTGTTGCATCGTCTCGAGGGAAGCTATCAAGGTGTTGTTGATCGCACCCTGGTCCAATACGTATGTCTGCTCAGGCCTCGGGCCACCGGTGCAGTCCTCACTGCTGCCGGCCATGGTCTCTACAAAGGCAAAATACCCAAGCTCAGGTGTTGAAATATCATCTGGCTGCTGCTTTCTCCGGTCAGGCACCTCAAGACTATCAGAAGAAAGGTGGTCGGGGGGGGGGAGGATGGAAGCGAACTCGGGCTCGGAGAGCAGGTCTTGGCTCTCACGAGCCAACCTAGATGAACATGTCGGAGTGCTCGTAAGTGGTGCAGCCAGAGGCTGCCCAAGGGACTTCCGACCCATCATCTTGATCGTGGCGAGTCAGGCGGATGGGATCTGGAAAGCAAACAGGATGGTCAAGCAAACCCCAAATTCACCAACGCAACGCGAACTGATGACCGTAAGAGTTCGGTCTTTTATCTTGTCTTTTTTATTTTGGTGATAAAACAGTCTAACAGAGCACTTAAGCGAGTTGTTGGGAATCCAACGCCCTCAGGAGACTGTCCCGATCCCGAACTAGATCTTTCACAGCCAGTACAAGCTGCGGACTGTTTATCAGCTACCCGATCGGCTCGCTCTGTTAAGGATATCGCGGCTCGCTTTACCGGAGACTGGAGCGATCCTCACTGGAGAACGACTAGCCCAGAAGCAGTAGTCTGAAGAGGGGCCAGATATGGCTCTACCTTGGGTGCGGGTCACTCTCTCGCTCAATCAAACCATCCAATGTGGGGGTTACTGTCCCAATACAAGTTTTTTTGTGAGATGATTTTTAGGTCCAATTTGCTTTAGCAGTCCCAATTTTATGGTTTTTTAGGTATTTTTCAAATAAAATAAACGCCTGATGATTTTTTCGGTTCTCCCGATTTTATTAAGTCCAGAAATTGGGGGGAGAAGACGAAAAAACCGATGCGTGAAGAAATCAATGATGCATGCAGAGTAAGAGATGCGTACTTGACTCCAACAGTCTACATGCAAGGTGATCCGTGCATAAAAGTAAAGATAGTAATAAAACTACCTATATGATGCAGCGAAGAAAGCGGCCTTAACAAGAATTTCTACACGGAGAGAACGGTAGCTAATGGGTCAATGGGAGGGGTCAGGGTCCGGTCTCTGATGCCGATCGGTGTCCGCCACAACGGATCCTGCCAACGCTGTATACGACCTCTAGCGGCACGTGACCCCTCGAGTGACCAGGTTAGCTTTTTCTTTATTAATTATTAATTAGGCCCAATTATACGGTCTATAGGAACATGCAATCTAATTAGGCTGGGGTCCTAATCAATTACGTCGCAAGCACAGAAATTCCTAATCTAAGGCCAAATATCGAGAAACAAAATAAAAAGAAAAGCCACAAAAACAAAACCGCAAAAACCCGATGGGTTCCCCCGAGCACATCGGTGTTCGGCAAAACAGACCCCGGCAATCCACATGTCTGAAAGTATCTTCGAGTCCCTGTATTATTACAATAACAAGATCTTACTGAAAAATAAACTAACTAAACTAATCTATCCTCTCCTCTCTCCTGCTTGACTCCTCGCGCTCTCCTACAGCTCTACGAAGAAAAGAGCCGCCTCCGACTTCCGCGGTTGCTTCGGCTTTCTGAAGAAAGCCGCCTCGATCCTTGGACCCTCGCAAGAAAGTGAAACAGAAGAGTATCAGACACAATTATTATAATAATGCAAATAAGATAAAATAAAAGAAAATATATGCAAAAATGGAAATAAACAAATAAAATAAAAACAAACAAAACAAAATAAAAGAAATCAAAAATAAAAGAAAAATTAAATAAAAATCAAAAGCCATGGAAAAGCCGCGAAAGTAATCAAAAATCGCGAAAACAAAAACGACTACTAAGCCGTGCTCCCCGACAACGGCGCCATTCTGATGCTCGTGAAATCCAAGATCCAGGTAAAGGTAAAACTATGGGTCGTTGCGACCCGAATCTCGGAGACCGATCAACAAGAAAAATAGACCACCAAAATAAAATAATCAGTCAAAAAGCGGAATAGTGGTCTCGCTATTTATTTAACCTGGTATAGCGACCAGGGTCGAACACAAGGTGCACGGGTTGGCACGAGGCCTACGAAGTAGTCTAAAAATCAAAAATAAAGAAAAATAATATTTTTGGTGGATTTTATGATTTTTTTAATTTTTTTTGTATTTTTAATTATGAAGAAAATGTAGGAAAAGGCAAAAAGAGCTCAATCAACAATTTATTTAACAACACAAATCAAGCCAGAAAATTATAATAAAAATATTTTTGGGTTTTATATTTTTAAGTGTTTTTGGTAATTTTCTCAGATTTTTATATTTTTTTGTTAATTTTATAAAAATGAAAGAAGGCAAGAAATCAATGTGCAGCCAGATTTGAAAGGTTATTTAAAAATATATAAATAACCTCTTAAAACCTGGAGACAATTTTATATCAAACTATAAATAAAAACTAAACTACAGGAAAAGCAATTGCAAATTTTTGAATTTTTTAAATTTTTTAATATTTTTTGTAAGGTTTTTAGGGTTTTTAATTTTTAGGTGTTTTATAAATCCAAATCAAGCGAAAATTGGACTGAAGCAAGTAAACAATAAAACAAAAAGTAGCTATTTTTTTAGAATTTGGGGGGGGGGGTTAATAATTTTAGTTGATTCTATAATTCTAATAGTAGCAAAAACAATGGTTTTTTAATTTTTAAAAACAAAAAAACAATTTCAAAAATGTTTCAAAAAATTATTGAAATTTTTACATAGTGGCAGGAGCCACGTATCCAAATTTCAGAAGATTTGGAGTTAATTTGATATTTTATTCAACCAATAGAAAGGGCACAGCACACAGGGACCAAAGTGCAATTTCAGAAAAGTTATCACCCAATAAATAACATGTATAAAAAGGCAAGGCGAAATTTGCAAAGAGCCTAGAAGGGCACGAGGCATGCACGTGATTCACAAACACAGGGGCATATCTGTCTTTCTATTTATAAAAATGTAAACAATGACAGCTCAAAACTCTAGGATAAAACATGCAAATGTCCATGAGTCACGTGTCGATGCATGTGCTCCACATACAAGGGGACCAGAATGCAATATCTGAAAACTCTATGGTCCAAGATGCAAATATTCCAAAATAAAAACAACTACACTTAATATTTACAGGACTAAACCATAAATGTGAAAGGAAGAGGGGACTAAGTGATATTTACCCCTTTATTAAGATACAACGGTTGAGGGGCGTCCTTTTCAGATCTGACGGTCGTGATGCATGGGCTTCGGCGATGGACGCTCTGGATGAGTTCCTCAAATGATCGAACGGTTGCTAGCTCTCCATAGATGATCGGCTTGGATAGACCTGGAGGAGGAGGCTCAATTGGATGGCTCTGGAGGTTCCTCGGAGTACAGCTTGCCGACGACTTTTGCCAAGCCAATACGCACGAACGGAACCTCCTCGGATGCTGTTGAGATGGGGGAATGGAAGCTGGAGGTGATCCGCAGCTAGTGGTATACTCCGATGGGGCCGGGAGGACCTGGAAGGTCCCCAGCGACGACGAGTACCTGGAGCACATGTGCGTCGATGTTAGAACCTCCAGATGAGGTCCTTATGCCTTGATACCTGCACAGGAAGTGATGAATCTCATATTCATCACTCTAAATCTCATTTATTAAGCTCAAATCCCTTAAAATCAACAGCATTCTGGCATCTATTTTGCATAATTAGCATTCAGGCATGTTTTCATAAGAATTGCATTTTAGCACAAAAATCTGCACAAAATAAGAAGCCAAAAACCCAAGCCAAATTGACCTGTAAATAAGCCTAATTCCCGGATTTTTAACACATTCATGCTAACTCCGAATAACTCCAAACCACTTCCACTGTGTACATATCACTAACAAGAATAAAAGAAAAATACAAAAAAATAACTAACCCAAATAAGTGGACCAAAAACCCAAACCTTAATTCCAGGATTTTCGGACTAAAAGCCACATATCTCCCACATCCAGTGTCCGATTGAATCCTACTCACTTTTGAACTAATGTACATTCAATTACCTTCAAAACAAGACCAAGTTCAAGTGAATCGGAGCTCATATGTGAAAGTTGGGTTTTGGGCCTCTTTTGTACATTGTATATTTTCGCGGTTTTTGACCTTATATTTTATGTATATATTTTCTTAAATCAATAAAAATCCAAAAAAATTAGAATTAAGTGTCTTTTATTTATCTTTGACTCTTCCATATTTTTCTGGACTTTTATCTTGTTTAAAAATGACATAAAAATTATAAAACCCAAAAATCAAGGTATTCTATGTACATAGGATACCCCAAAAATTCACTTTTTACATTTGATCGATTTTGGTTTTGATGTCTTCATGAAAGTTGTAGATCTCATCGAGACGAGCAACTTTCGTGAAGAAACTTTTTCGATCCGAGGTCGTTTACTATTTTTTATCGATTTTACAAAAGATTTATTCTCGAATTTTGTGGTGCTGACACGTGGCAGCACCTGGTGCCGCCACGTGTCAGCCATTTTTGGCACTTTTAATATTCGGTTTTATAAAAAAAAAAAATAAAAAAATAAAAAAAAATTAAAAACCACGCACGTGCGTCGCACGTGCCTCCCCAGGCACGTGCTCCGCACGTGCCCCCAACGGTGTCCCCTCACTCGCCACGTGGCTCACATCTGGCCGCCCGATCTCGGCCGATCGGACGGCCAGAGGCCATCGTCCCCAGTCAGCCCCCCTTCCCAATTGGGAACGCCGCCGCGCCGCCCCGATGATTTCGCCGCGCATCCCCATCTCCGATACGCTCCTCCCCGCGATTATCGCCACCCGCGTATCCCTCCGATCGCCATCATCCCCGATTCATCTTCAATCAACACAATCGAATCCCACGTATCAACCCGCGATCCCCTTCCTTCACCGGCGCTAACTTTTATCCTATAAATCCAACCCATCGCCGCCCTCGTCAAGACATCCGCCGTTTAAACCCATCAAGCCTCTTCTCCGGTCGTGACAGGACCGGCAAGCTCGTCGCCGGCGTGATCCGAGGCTCCTCCGCCTCGTCGCAGCTCCGCCCCGCCGCGCTGCTGCTCGCTCCGGCCATCACCACTCGCCGTCGAGCCCCCTTCCAGGTATACCCCCTCTCTCTCTCGCTCTCTCTCTTCCTCCCTCTTTCTTCTGCTCTCCGTTCCAACGATCAACGTCGCCGACTTCGCCACGACTCCGACCTCCCCCGAGCATCGTCTTCGACCACCTACCGCCGGCCATCCTCGACAACTCCATCGAGCCGCTCTCTGGGCCGTGTGTCGGCCAGAGGGAGGCCTCTGCTTCCCACCGTTCGTCCACGCCATCGCCACCTCGCCGCCACCATCGACTCCTCCGTCACCAACTTCGCTCCAGCGCCACCGATCCACCTCCCCTTGCCAGCCGCTCTTCACCGACGATCACCGCCTCCGGCTCCATCCACCGCCTTTTCGCACAACCGCCGTACGCCGCAGCCGCTGGGCCCCCTTCGTCCAGGAGCTTCCCATCAGCTCCAGCGCCAAGGCCGCACCCTCCGCCTGCGACCGGACCGCCAAAGCCGCCGGGGGCTCGAAGCCCGAGGCCCCAGCACGTGCAAAGCGCGTGCGTGGGGAACTTCCCCAGCAAGCAACCCCAGGGGTCACGTGCTGCGCACGTGCCCCTTGGGCAAATTACAAGAAGCCCCCCGGAGATCCCATATTCGCGCCTCAGTCCAGCCGCCCAAGGAGCACGCGCAAGGCACGTGCTCCCTTGGGAAAATTGCAGAAGAGCCCTCCAGACTATCGGTAATTACACAAAAGTCCCCCCCTCTGCTTTTATAATTATTTATAGTATTTGCATCTGTACCCCTGTGTTCCCCTGTGATTGTGGACCCTTTCTTTACATTATTTTATTAATCTAAAAATTGCATGATGTTTGTTAACTGACTCTCTACATTTTGACATATTGTGGGTATTTTTGTGACGGATGGTTAATTAATAAATAATTAGTTTGTGGAAAGTTGCATATTTTACCCATTTCTTGCTCTGAAATTCGTAGTTAATTAACCGTTGATTTAAAAATTCCCCAAAAATCACATATCGTAGAGATTAATTTGATTAACATTGTGCCCAAAAATCATTGCATTTGCATGCATCATTTGCCCTGTAAAAATCATTTTGTGCATTTCAATGTTTGATTTTTAATAGGTATTGAACCCCACATTTTTGAGGTCTAGGATTTTTCTAAGATCTATTACCTAGTGATAGATCTTAGATAATTTTAGTTCTCGAAAATAAGTAGGTTTAATATTTATTAAAATTAAATATTGAAAATTAATTTGTTTGCATTTAAAAATCCAAAAAAAAATTCATATTGCATCCAAAAATTCCAAAAAAATTACAGGACATCCATTTCATTATAGTTGACATCTCGGCCAAGTTTTGTATTTTTCGGACATCGTTTGGACTTAATTTACATTTTTGTCCCTAGAATAGGCCGAATTTGCATGTGCACCTCCTAATTCATTGAAAAATTCCAAAAAAAAAACCGCTTCGAAAACCGAACTCAAACTTTGATAGACTTAATTCTAGGTTGTTCCTTTGCCTCCTTGTGATCGACCTTGGGACTTGCCCAAGTAAAATAAACATAAAACCACGAAACTAAAAATTGAATAAATCATTTGTGGTATTTTCTTGACCGTTTCCGATTGCCGCCTACAACGAACGACACGATAAAAACACATCCTTATTAGCGACATTTTTGGATTCGTCAGATGGCGCCGTTGCCGGGGAGGCAAACGGCTTAGATTTTTGTCTAAAAATTTTTATTCGGTTTTCCGCATTCGGGTAGTCTGACCCCCGAATTTTTCATTGTAAATTCCATTTTTTTTCTGCAATTTATTTTCAGCATTTATTTTTCATATTATTTTTGAGTCACTCTCTTACATTTTCTCTCTTATTTTTTTTTGCGAGGTACCCTGTACGTGGAGCGGTTTTCAATAACCGACGCAACTTCACCAAAAGCCGCAATTAATTTAAGATCAAGTCGAGTCGTGAGAGAGCGTAGAGTCTAGGTTTTAATTTCTGCACTTTTAATTTCTGCAATTTTACAGCGGTGTCCGTTTGGACTCTCGCGTGTGTAAAAGACCTCTAAACTTTATTCTGTGGTGTGTCGTGGCCTGTTTCACTCTCCGGCGAGGGTGGGGCCCGACTTGAGTGGCGATTAGGATAGACCTGCACATACGGCTCTCAGAGCAATTTAATTTTTGATTGTGCTCGTAGGATCTTAAGCCACACTTCACTTTAATCGAGACGCACATAGATCGTTCAATTTAGCCAAAAATTTAAATCAATTCTTCCCGCTAATAGAACTTTCTGCTTAGGTGCGGTTTTTCCATCGACTTGCATTTCATTTAGAATAATTTTTAAATTCTATCTAGCATCCCACATGGAGATTGCGAGGATTCACTGTAAGTCTTCTAACTGAGCATTCATCATAGTTTTCCGCGTGCATCGGCTTTTCTCGAATTCCTCCCTCTTGTTTTATAACATAACTCTAAAGGAAATTGAGACTGGACGGTAGACGTGTATTTGTGCTCATCTAATTTTTCAGTGATCACCTCATTAAAACCGGGACTGCTAAATATATCTGATCTCAAGAACCCATAAAATCAAGAATTTTTACGGGAGAGCAACCCCGACATTGTTTGATTTATCTTGCAGCGAGGAGAGAAACGCACACTAGGATAGAGCCCAGCTCCAAACCTAAACAGCTCGTCTAAACGGTTTGCAAGATTGAAATTATCACCAACTAAAATTGAAAAGATAATAGCCGAACTTTTACGGCTTCATTGTGTGAGTTGGTGAACCCGGGGTTTGATTTGTGTTTGTATTGGTGTGCGTGAACCGATATCAAAGATCAATAGCCGCACATTTGATAACATCCCATCTCTTGATTTTAATCTCATCATGGAAATTTTTCCAAATTTCAGATCCTACCCATCATTTCTCTCAACTCCTTCAAAAATGACCGAACATCACTATGAAAACAAATCTGTCTCGGTTTGGCCCAAATCAATTGCATCCTCTTCTTTCAATAATCCTCCAACATTTATAGAAAACTTTCAACCGCAAATAAACTTGACCACCTCATTGAATCCTTTCTCAAGTCATCCAACCACACATGACCACATACCATCTTGGACTGAACCGTCTTATTCTCACTCTCTCGCCAATGAAACATTTCAAGATCAAAATCTCTTTAACTCCCCTGACTGGCAGAGAACCCAAAACCAGATGGAAACACACGCACTTAATGATCATCATCGTTGGATTGACCATAACAGACATGACACTCATACAGAGGACTGGACTGAACTACTAGACACATATAAACCCTGTATGCCGACTCCACAGTATCAAGAGCTGACCAAACATGATCAAAGGACCGAACTATACTCAGATCAAACACACATGCCTGTACCATATGAGCTGCCTCCTTCCATAAATTTTGAGGAGAAATTTTCAAGAAATGATCATATAATGGATATTCCAAGACATTCTCCTCTCCGCATATACAGAAAAATGGAAGACGAAATTATTGAACAAAATCCGAGTGCTCCTGTGGTTGATCATGAACAAAATTGTGAGGATAATGTTTCGAGGATAAAAACAAGATTTGAATTGATGGAGGATAGATTTCAAAAATTTGCCGACCGAGTAATCTCATTCTATGGTGGATCGGGTGTAAAAATAAATGAAGAAATGATTGGATTCCATGATGAAAATTTTGAGGATATTCAAAGACCTAGGGATGACTCTAATATAAAAATTTCTGCTCATTATTCCCCTAGGAATGACTATGCCTCTGATCCAAATTCTGAATGTCGAGGCACCTTCTCATCTAAGAAAGACACCACATCGCCACACCACACAGAAAATACAAAAAAATTTGAAAATCCAGAAAATCTCATGAAAATTGAATCTGAAGAAGATTTGAGGAATTTGGATCCTGCTTTACGGGAAGCACTGGAAAAACACTTGATTTTTGAACTTCCCATTATAAAGGCCATTGAACACTTCCCTGACCTTAAGAAATTTCTAATGGACAAATTAATCATCAAAAAGTCAGGAAGGATCAGAACAAAAACTGAAAGACACATCTTGTCAATGGCCTCCTCCTTGGTGTTGAGGAGAAAAACCAAGAGCCGCATAGTGAAGCGGTTGCCCAGATTTGACTGCGAAATCAAAGACACAATCTTCACACATGCTCGTATTGATGACGATTCACCGATCAATATCCTCCCGACCTCTGTATTTCAAGAACTCAAACTCGGGCCAATTCGGAAGATACGAGAAATTGTTCAATTGGCAGACCGATCGATAAAAAGGCCTAGAGGAACCATTTCTGTCATCATGAAATTCCAAGGTGCTCCGCTCAAGGTAGAATTCACGATTATTGATATTGAGCATCAAGGAGAGTTCACCCAGTCTCTAATCATTCTCGGAAAACCATTCTTGGCATTGGCCAAGGCGAGTATCGATTGTGAGACTCGGGAAATAAATTTTACGGCATTGGAATCACTACGGTCGGATACAGTCTTTGAGGAACCACGATTTTCTGAGGTAACCCACGAAGTCCCCAACAACCGCAAACATAAAACGGTAGAAGAGCCCTACCCCACTGCTACACCTGAGATTGCGTTTGTTAATGAGACTATTGGTTTAGAGACTCTCCCTGATATCTCAATTCCCGCAGCTTTCTACTACGATCCTGAGACATTTGCATGGTCGCACCCTGGAGAAACCTACTCTGATTATCTTGACCAAATCCTCCCAAATCAAGAGTGCACCAACATTCAGGAAACAAAGAACGAACACGTAGCCCGAACACCGACCAAGGAGAATGATTTTAATGGCTATTCATCTGGGTACTCAAGTGAACCGACATCTTCACGAAACAAGAAAAAGAAAGTCACCTTTGATCTTTCGGAAGAGGAATCGGTTGATGATCCCTCATCAGGTCCGGAAAAGGTAGTCTACATGAGTGAAGTCTGTTCGGCATCTCTACAGCCATATCTTCGCAAGGATCCAAAATTTGATTCTCGTTGGACAACTCCCGTTCCTAATTATTACTCATCCAAAGCTGATGCGCCTACCTTCCACAAGTACACTGGAATTATTTCTTATGAGCTGACTGAGACCGGAGCATCTGAATATTCATCTGAGGACAAATCGATTGATCTTAAAAAGGAACGAAGCTTGAGGAAACAATTGAAGAAACAAAAAGACATGAACATCTGGAGTATGTCCACTTTCAAATACTATTCCTCTGAGGATAACTCTGATGATGGATATCTTTCATCCGACTCAAACATTTCGTCCACTATCCATCATGATATTTCTGAGGATGACACTGATAATAGTTGGGAATCATATACTTCATCTTCGACTCATCATTACGATCTCCCACCGCAGGCTCACAAGAAGATCAGCCGTAAACCGCCTTAATCATCGGCTACCCATCCTCCCTCCCGACCACATCGGTCTCCTTGTACAGCTTCTTCCGCTACTTAGGCCAAAGCCTAAGTATAGGGGGGGACCGATGCCATCTGTATATTCCATTTTCCATATCATACTCTTCCAGATCGACTCGCTTCCACCCTTCTTCTGTACTTAGGCTGACCAAAGCCTAAGTATAGGGGGAACCGCCACCCACCTATATATACCCTCCTCATTCAAATACTCTGACCGCTTCATTCATTTTTCTTTTCTTTTCCGCTCTTCTTCTATACTTAGACTATTCACAGTCTAAGTCTAGGGGGGCGATTTTGTAAAATCTTGTTCTTTTTCACTCTCTTACGCTTAGCCCGAGCTATGTCTTCTTTACGCTTCTTGTGCTTTGAGGACACAGCACTCGCTAAGTATAGGGGGGTCTGTATATATATACTGTGTATATATTTTAGCCATACCTCGTACTTTCGCGTAAGTCTATATGTATTTACGGGGTGGGTTTTTCTTAAAAATTAAAAAAAAAAACAAAAAAAAAACAAAAAAACAAAAAAAAATGTTTTCTTTTCCACTAACACTGACCTTGCCCAAAAATTTTGAAAAATCGCTTCTTATTCATTTCTGCATAAAAAAAAATTCACAAAAAAAAAACAAACAAAAAAAAAGAAGAAGAAAGAAAAAAAATGACAAATGTGTCTGCATTTCACACACTCGCATTTCATCAAGCATTGCATATGTGAAAAGTCTTTGGGTTCTGAACCGAGTTATGAGCCGAAACCGAGAGTGGTCTGGACTTAACCTTAATCCACCTAATTTTCAGAGGAACTTCACCGAGAAATGGAATTTTAGAGTCTTCAGGTCGTTGACTTAATTCTTTGAGTTCCGCATGACAATGTACAGCGTTTGACTCTTAGTGTCTAACCTGGTCTCTTCATTCTGGGTACAACTCTAGAATAAGGAATTAATTTGTACTCTCGCACTATGCACTTAGCTCAACTCAAACGAGATGTTGGAAGACTGTGTAAGTTTCTTTTCTGGTAGCGTGGAAATCTAAAGACCGGAGTACGGGTTGAAATAAAGCTTCGGAAAAGGGATGGACGGCTGGGCACAATTTTTTCTAAGACCCCAAAAAATGTACGGAAACAAAAGATGCTATATCCGTAGGGGCACAACAAGATCCAAGCAGAACCACCAAAAATTCCAAATACAAAGAAGCAACTACCAAATAAAATCTGACCAAAAAGGTCCAAGCTTCCAGAAACCTGCAGATCTTGGTGGAGACTCGGCTACACTGGCCATCTTCACAAGGAGAGGTGACTACACTGGCCACCCTCCAGTTCTTTTCTCATTCTTCTATCTTCTCCCCCCAATTCGATTGTGAACACAGCGCGACAGACCTTAGAAGGAAATACCTGACTCCCCGAGGACGAGTTATTGGAGAGGAGGCTTGCGCAGTAGTCCGGCATTCTGGGTGGGAAGAGCTAAAATATTTCACACACAAGAGTCGGTTATTCAATATTCAAAGAGTATACTTTGGGAAGATGATTGATCTAAGATGACTTCTGAGCCAAAACTGTAGCAATGATGTGTAGAACTTGAGGGCTGTTGATTTTAAAATTCTAAGTCTCACAGAAGTTCCGACACACAAATAATCCAAAGGTTGAGTTTAGGCTTACTTTCACCTTCAGCTCATGGTCTTGGTTTGGAACCCAATCTCATTTCACCTCATGGCATTTCTTTTTGATGCTCAGGGACGAGCATGGTTTAAGTATAGGGGGATGATGAATCTCATATTCATCACTCTAAATCTCATTTATTAAGCTCAAATCCCTTAAAATCAACAGCATTCTGGCATCTATTTTGCATAATTAGCATTCAGGCATGTTTTCATAAGAATTGCATTTTAGCACAAAAATCTGCACAAAATAAGAAGCCAAAAACCCAAGCCAAATTGACCTGTAAATAAGCCTAATTCCCGGATTTTTAACACATTCATGCTAACTCCGAATAACTCCAAACCACTTCCACTGTGTACATATCACTAACAAGAATAAAAGAAAAATACAAAAAAATAACTAACCCAAATAAGTGGACCAAAAACCCAAACCTTAATTCCAGGATTTTCGGACTAAAAGCCACATATCTCCCACATCCAGTGTCCGATTGAATCCTACTCACTTTTGAACTAATGTACATTCAATTACCTTCAAAACAAGACCAAGTTCAAGTGAATCGGAGCTCATATGTGAAAGTTGGGTTTTGGGCCTCTTTTGTACATTGTATATTTTCGCGGTTTTTGACCTTATATTTTATGTATATATTTTCTTAAATCAATAAAAATCCAAAAAAATTAGAATTAAGTGTCTTTTATTTATCTTTGACTCTTCCATATTTTTCTGGACTTTTATCTTGTTTAAAAATGACATAAAAATTATAAAACCCAAAAATCAAGGTATTCTATGTACATAGGATACCCCAAAAATTCACTTTTTACATTTGATCGATTTTGGTTTTGATGTCTTCATGAAAGTTGTAGATCTCATCGAGACGAGCAACTTTCGTGAAGAAACTTTTTCGATCCGAGGTCGTTTACTATTTTTTATCGATTTTACAAAAGATTTATTCTCGAATTTTGTGGTGCTGACACGTGGCAGCACCTGGTGCCGCCACGTGTCAGCCATTTTTGGCACTTTTAATATTCGGTTTTATAAAAAAAAAAATTAAAAAAAATTAAAAACCACGCACGTGCGTCGCACGTGCCTCCCCAGGCACGTGCTCCGCACGTGCCCCCAACGGTGTCCCCTCACTCGCCACGTGGCTCACATCTGGCCGCCCGATCTCGGCCGATCGGACGGCCAGAGGCCATCGTCCCCAGTCAGCCCCCCTTCCCAATTGGGAACGCCGCCGCGCCGCCCCGATGATTTCGTCGCGCATCCCCATCTCCGATACGCTCCTCCCCGCGATTATCGCCACCCGCGTATCCCTCCGATCGCCATCATCCCCGATTCATCTTCAATCAACACAATCGAATCCCACGTATCAACCCGCGATCCCCTTCCTTCACCGGCGCTAACTTTTATCCTATAAATCCAACCCATCGCCGCCCTCGTCAAGACATCCGCCGTTTAAACCCATCAAGCCTCTTCTCCGGTCGTGACAGGACCGGCAAGCTCGTCGCCGGCGTGATCCGAGGCTCCTCCGCCTCGTCGCAGCTCCGCCCCGCCGCGCTGCTGCTCGCTCCGGCCATCACCACTCGCCGTCGAGCCCCCTTCCAGGTATACCCCCTCTCTCTCTCGCTCTCTCTCTTCCTCCCTCTTTCTTCTGCTCTCCGTTCCAACGATCAACGTCGCCGACTTCGCCACGACTCCGACCTCCCCCGAGCATCGTCTTCGACCACCTACCGCCGGCCATCCTCGACAACTCCATCGAGCCGCTCTCTGGGCCGTGTGTCGGCCAGAGGGAGGCCTCTGCTTCCCACCGTTCGTCCACGCCATCGCCACCTCGCCGCCACCATCGACTCCTCCGTCACCAACTTCGCTCCAGCGCCACCGATCCACCTCCCCTTGCCAGCCGCTCTTCACCGACGATCACCGCCTCCGGCTCCATCCACCGCCTTTTCGCACAACCGCCGTACGCCGCAGCCGCTGGGCCCCCTTCGTCCAGGAGCTTCCCATCAGCTCCAGCGCCAAGGCCGCACCCTCCGCCTGCGACCGGACCGCCAAAGCCGCCGGGGGCTCGAAGCCCGAGGCCCCAGCACGCGCAAAGCGCGTGCGTGGGGAACTTCCCCAGCAAGCAACCCCAGGGGTCACGTGCTGCGCACGTGCCCCTTGGGCAAATTACAAGAAGCCCCCCGGAGATCCCATATTCGCGCCTCAGTCCAGCCGCCCAAGGAGCACGCGCAAGGCACGTGCTCCCTTGGGAAAATTGCAGAAGAGCCCTCCAGACTATCGGTAATTACACAAAAGTCCCCCCCTCTGCTTTTATAATTATTTATAGTATTTGCATCTGTACCCCTGTGTTCCCCTGTGATTGTGGACCCTTTCTTTACATTATTTTATTAATCTAAAAATTGCATGATGTTTGTTAACTGACTCTCTACATTTTGACATATTGTGGGTATTTTTGTGACGGATGGTTAATTAATAAATAATTAGTTTGTGGAAAGTTGCATATTTTACCCATTTCTTGCTCTGAAATTCGTAGTTAATTAACCGTTGATTTAAAAATTCCCCAAAAATCACATATCGTAGAGATTAATTTGATTAACATTGTGCCCAAAAATCATTGCATTTGCATGCATCATTTGCCCTGTAAAAATCATTTTGTGCATTTCAATGTTTGATTTTTAATAGGTATTGAACCCCACATTTTTGAGGTCTAGGATTTTTCTAAGATCTATTACCTAGTGATAGATCTTAGATAATTTTAGTTCTCGAAAATAAGTAGGTTTAATATTTATTAAAATTAAATATTGAAAATTAATTTGTTTGCATTTAAAAATCCAAAAAAAAATTCATATTGCATCCAAAAATTCCAAAAAAATTACAGGACATCCATTTCATTATAGTTGACATCTCGGCCAAGTTTTGTATTTTTCGGACATCGTTTGGACTTAATTTACATTTTTGTCCCTAGAATAGGCCGAATTTGCATGTGCACCTCCTAATTCATTGAAAAATTCCAAAAAAAAGACCGCTTCGAAAACCGAACTCAAACTTTGATAGACTTAATTCTAGGTTGTTCCTTTGCCTCCTTGTGATCGACCTTGGGACTTGCCCAAGTAAAATAAACATAAAACCACGAAACTAAAAATTGAATAAATCATTTGTGGTATTTTCTTGACCGTTTCCGATTGCCGCCTACAACGAACGACACGATAAAAACACATCCTTATTAGCGACATTTTCGGATTCGTCAGGAAGCAAGAGGGGTCGAGGGAAAACTGCCTCGACCCGGTGAAGGGCGGAATGGGTGAATGAAGGAGCCGGGGCGTGGGTCTCCGGCGAGCGGCGGCGGAGGAGACCTGGGTTTCCTGTTCCGTGGCGAACCAGGATGATCAGATGGGTGAAGAAGGTGCAAAGGAGTCTCGTGAAGATGTAGGGATGGTCGGATGGCGAAATGAGTGGTCGGATGATCGGGAATCGGCCGGCGAAGGCCGGCGACGCTAAACCTAAAGATCGGGATTAAAGCAAAACTATCGGCTAAAGGGACTACCTGACGGTCGAGAGCGTCTGTGCTGGAGGTCAGCTACCTCTTGGGATCCTCGCCTCGATGGAGCGATGCCTCCAGAGGCTCGAGCTCGCCGATGGCGGAGCGCGGCGGCGATGACCGCCGGATCTGAAGCTACAACGTCTCCTTCCTCGCTGCAACACCCCCTCGGGCTTGATGTCACTCAAGGCAAGAGAGTGGAGGTCCTGGGAGTCAAAGATGGAGGCCAAAGATGAGTGGAATTGCAGCTGGAGGTGAGACTATATACTGGTAGGGGTCCGAGAAAATGGGAGTCGGGCGCGCAATCCGATGCACAGACCCTTAGAGAGAAGATCGGGCGTGCGTCATGGATCATGGAGCTACAATCGGAGCCCGGGGTTTAAGGAAATGGGAGGCGGATCACGTCAGGATAAATCGGAGAAATCGGGACAGCGTGAAGATCCGCGAGGGAGGTGGTCCTGGGGGGGGAGTTGACCGAGGGTCAACATCCCCCGTGGACCAATCAGAATGCGACATTTGAAAAATATTTGAAAATTCAAAATAAAATAGAAGAAGACTTTTTTTCAAAATATTTTCAAAATAAAAAATGTTTATTTATTTTCAAAGTATTTTTTAGTGATTTTTATTTTTTTTTGGAAAAATAAATTATGTAGATTCATGCTATATTATTATATACAGGTATAAATACCTATTTATTTTTTTATATTTTTATTATTTTATTTTGTACAATTATCCCAATTTTTAATTTTATTTATTTACAACATAAATTTTAGGATATAAAATAGTTTTTAATTTATTTTTATTATTTATTTACAAGGGTAAAAAAAAATAAGTCTTTTATTCTTATATACATGGTATATGTACACTGAAGAGAGAGAAATTATTTATTTTTGTTTTTATTTTATTTTTCTCATTTTTATTTTATTTTTATAAATATATACAAATTGTGAGAAACACATATATATTTTTATTTTTGGAAAATAACATATATACACCAAGAAAGAAATTTGTACAATGATGAATGGCCATATCTCTCTCTACTTATTTTATTTTGCGGTCAGGCCCATATTGGGCCCTCCCTTGGGTTCAGGTCACTCAATATTTATTCTAAATATTTTCCTATTTTTCTTTATTTCTTTATTCTTTTATTTGTGCACAAAACATGCTAATTATTGCTATTTACACAATGCATGCAACTTGATAAATTATTATATATACAAACATATACATGGTGTTTTGCAAAGATTTTTAGCTAAAATAAAAGAATAAAGAGTGATGAATGAGGATTCATCAAATAGATTCCCCCCAAATCTTATCTCCTATTGGGCCCTACCTCTCGTTGATTAATTACCTCATGCCAGATTTTACCGTCAAATATCGAAAGCTCTTGCACGTGTGTGAAATCACACTTCACGTTGAAGAGGTCACTGTAACAATCTTATTAGATACATCAATTAGCAAATAATTAATATTTACAAGTTATGAATAAAATGATTCAAACCCGATGTAAATAAACTCACCCTCATGGCTTGGGCTTCATGTATCGACCTCTCATTTCCATGCATGCGCTCTTTGCCCACCACTTACCTAGGGTCTACTCACATTATCAAGCCTCTTGCTAACATAATATCACCACCACCACCACTGATGAATCCGCGATTCATCATTGCAATATCTTGATCTTAGCAAAATCCCTGAGTAAAATCCCAAATAAATGTCTATAAAATCAATAAATTAACAAAATGACTCTTGTAAATAAAATACACTAATTATTGTATATAAGATTGTACAAAATTAATTAACATAAAAAGCCGCAAAAATAAAGGAGTTTTATACATGTAAATAGCCCAAAACTTCATGTATTTTTTATAATTTCATTTTAACTCCTTTTTGCCTAATTCTTTCTCTAACTTGTTTATAAAAATGTACATAAAAATATAAAAATACAAAACAAATTTCATCTCGAATAAATGCTCCTAGATCCCAAAGAGAAAAAGCCGTAAAGTCCAACTTCCAAGCTAAATTCCCGCTCCGTATGAACTCCAAATTCACCAAACTCACTTTTAAAGTTCAGGTTAGAAAATTATCTATCCAACGGAAGTGGTTTCATTAAAATCGGAGCTCATTTGCAAAAGTTGAGTTTTGGGACCTGGATGTACATTATATACCATGTATATATTCATTCTTTCTTTAAATTTTATTGTATCTTTCTTAATTAATAAAAATACAAAAAAATCATACTTGTGTTGTATTTTAATTGTAGTATTTTATTGTATTTTTCCGTTGTAAATATCCCTTATTAAAAAAGACAAAAAAAATTACATATTAGAAAAGTAAAAAAATGTGTACATGTTGTTTGTCTTCCCTTGTAAATTCTCCACTATTTCTCTTCTCTTTTTATTTTATTGTAATTAAAGTAGCCAACTTTATTTTATTTATTTATTTATTTTATTTTACATTCTCTACAATAACCACCAATTCAACTCCATTATTCTACCATTTTTTCCCAACTTCCCATTCAACTCCATTAATAAATCGACCTCCCATTCAACTCCACCACTTTAATAACCTCTCATTCCATTCTCTTTATATACCTCTCATTCTCCTCAATTTTGCCTTTGATCCATCTTTATGTGAGGAGAGCCTAGTTCCCTGAGTTGAATCGGTGACAGCGACGCAACCGCGGTCGAGCGACGACGGCCCTCTCTCCGGTGAGATCCGTTGGCTTTTTGGCCAACATCGCAGCCGCAACCGCGCGCTGCTCGAGCTCATCGCACGCCGACGATTCGAGCGAAGACCGTGCTCACGAGAGCACTCCATAGGTGCCCGCGTTCATCGTAGGTAATTTTTCGTCTCACTTTTTATCATCTTGTTAGTTTTGCATTTTTTATATATATCACATCAAATTCACTCCCCAAAATCCTTCATTTGTTTAGTTCATAATCATCATCACCATCATCATCTCCCTTATTTTATTTTATTTTATTTCATCACTCTCCCTTCTTTATTTGCACCTTCTGAATAGCAAAACAAAAAAATAAAAAAAAATAAACAAAAAAGTTTTTTTTAATTATTACTACAATAGTTAAAAAATAAAAAAATAAAAAAAACGCAAGGGAGTAGCAGCGGCCCAGCCGCCTCCGCCACCCTCTCCTCCATTCCCTCCGTCGGCCGCCACCAGAGGTGTCCTCCGCAGCCATCAGCCAGCACGGCCGCCTCCACCGCGCCTCCGCCCAGCAACCGTCGCCGCCCGCCGGCCAGCTCCGCCTCGGCCCCCCGCTTCCTCCTCCGCCGACCACCGCACGCCAGCGGCCCCCGCGCAGCCTTCTCCGACCAGCGCGCAGCCACCCGCCGACCTCCATCCGTCCCCGCGCCCCTCCGCGCCTCCGCCGGCCGCCCTCCCCCGTCTTTGGGTTCTTCTCCCAGTACGCAAGGAGGAAGAAGGTCCACTTTTTTCCATTTTTTATGTAACAATTGCGTTTTTTTTATTCAAAGTTTCTAATATTACATAACAGTCCTTGTATATATTTTGCACTGTAAATATTATTTTCTATTTTTCAAAGACACCCCTGTATTTGCACTTTGATTTGGACCTCGTTTATGCATCTTTATCTTCAATGAAAAATGCTTTCATGTTGAACAACTAATTCTCTACATTGTGGACATTTATTTGTATTTTTGTGAGTAATGGGTAATTAATTAAAATTGTTTAACTAAAATTTTGCATAGTTTACCCATTCTGTGCCATTAAATTAATATCTCACACATAGTTGCTATAAAAATTCCACAAAAATTATATGTGATGCCTTGAAGTGTGTTGAACTTACTATCCAAATTTCATTTAAAAGGAGATGTCTTGTGTCTGAAATAAATCATAGAGTGAAATTAGTATTTGATTTTTAATTAAATCTACAGACATTAATTTTGCAAACTTTCAAGTCTCCTGGATTCCATATAAAAATATCTTTTTGAGATAATTCACACTCTGATTAACTTGCTATTGTGGATTAAATAGGAATTAATTACTCATTATCACTCCGTTTTCACTAAAAAATCCATAAAAAAATTCATAATTTGTCAAAAAAATCCAAAAAACTTACTGTAGTCTCCTTGCATCATGTTTTCATTCCAGTAATTTTTTCATAATTTTTGCTTACTGTTTGTGTGATAAATTGCGAAAAAACCCATAAAAAGTGTGCATTTTTCATTGTTGCATGTTAAATCTAAAAAATACAAAAAAATGTTTTTTGTGTTCATCACTGGATTAGGATGCTAGGAAAAATATAATTTGGCTAAATTGGACTAATTTGACATTAAAATTAATTTTGCCTTGTTGTGTGCTTTCTTAGTGTTGTAATTCACTTGCATTTGCATTCTATTTGCATAAAAAATCTAAAAAAATACCGCATTGGATAATCTAGATCTTAATTTTGGAATTAAACCCAAGTTGTTCCTTTGCCTCCCTGTGTTCGACCCCGGACTTGCCCGAGATATAAATTAAAGCCGAGACACTCTTCACGGAGATCTTCTCTCAGTTCTGACCGAATCGCTAAGTACACGTGCTACAATGAAGCCTAATTAAACAACGTATCTAGCGACCCGTCAACCGCCACCACCACCAACAACAAAGCCTTTTCCCACAATTAAGTAGGGTCGGCTACATGGATTTTTCGCCTCCATACAGATCTATCTTGGGTCAATCCCGTGCTTATATCCAAAAAACTAAGATCCCTTCGTATAGTCTCTTTCCAACACTTCTTAGGTCATCCTCGCCCTCTCTTAGTAGGCTGAACATCCCAACATTCGCATCTCCTAACTAGTGCATCACCTGATCTTCTTTGCAAATGACCAAACCATCTTAAGTGGTTTTCTCGTATCTTATCCTCAATCGGAGCTACACCAACTTTCTTTCTGATCGCATCATTCCGAATCCGATCTTTACGTGTGTGTGTGTCCACACATCCACCTTATCATTTTCATTTCTGCTACAACCATTCTCTGCATATGTCCATGGTTCACAGGCCGACATTCAGATCCATAGAGCATAGCAGGTCACGGCTGCTTTCTAAAACTTTCCTTTAATTTTTAAAGGAATTTTCTTATCACAGAGAACAACAGAGGCTCCTCTCCACTTTATCCAGCCTGCATTTATTCTATTAGTAACATCTCCATCAATTTCCCCATCATGTTGCAAAATAGATACCAGATATCTAAAAGAATCTCTCTTCCGAATGTTATCATCACCAATCTTCACCTCGATTCCTTCACCATTGCTTCCATCAAAGGTACACTCATATATTCCGTCTTAGCCCTACTTAAACGAACTCCTTTAGTCTCCAATGCATGTCTCCAGAACTCAAGCTTCTCATTTACTCCATCTATAGTCTCGTCAATCAACACAATATCATCAGCAAATAACATACACCAAGGTAACTCATCCTGAATGTGGCTTGTCAACCCGTCCATAATCAAAGTAAAAAGAAATGGATACAAAGCTGAACCTTGAAGTAAACCAATGTTGATGTCAAAATAGTCAGTCTTCCCAGATGGGGTCCTTACACAAGATAAAGCCCAATCATACATATCCTTTATGAGGTTAATGCATAGGACAGGTACTTGTCTCTTCTCCAAAACTCTCCACAAAATCTCTCATGGGAAAGAATCATAAGCCTTCTCCAAATCAATAAATATCATATGGAGGTTCTTCCTTTTAGCTCTATAAATCTCCATTGTTCTCCTCAGCAAATGGATGGCTTCAATAGTTGAGCGACCTGGCATGAATCTGAATTGGTTTTCTTTTACTTTACAAACTTGCCTCAACCTTCTTTCAATCACACGCTCCTAAATTTGCATAGTGTGACTCATCATCTTGATACCTCTGTAATTTGAAAAATTTTGAATGTCTCCTTTATTCTTATAAAGAGGCACCACGACAATCCTCCTCCAATCTTCAGGTATTTTCTTGCTTCGCCAAATAACATTGAATAGATTCGTAAGCCAAGTAAAACCACGCTCACCTAAAACTCTCCATACTTCTACAGGGATGTCATCCGGTCCTACACCTTTCCCAGGTCTCATAACCTTCAAAGCCTCCTCTACTTCCTTTCTTTGAATTCGTTTATAGCTTGCACGATTCAAGTAACTTTCACTACTAGCTAGATCACCCAAAGTGATCTCTCTATTTCCTTCCCCTAGTGAAATGTTTATGGAAGTATTGCTCCCATCTAGTCTCGATATCCTTCTAAGTAACAAGCACATGACCTTCCTTGTCCTTAATGCATCTCACTTGAGAATGGTATTTGGTCTTTCTTTCTCTTGCTTTGGCCAACCTGAAAACATCCCTTTGGCCCTCCTTAGAGTCGATATTTTTATAGAGAACTTCATAAGCTTTTGACTTAGCTTCATTTACAGCCTTCTTTGCTTCCTTCTTTGCTATTTTGTAGTTTGTAACAGTTTCCTCTGTTCTATCCTTTGACATAGCTTTAAAGCATGCTCTTTTAATTTTTAGCTTCTCTTGCACCCCTTCACTCCACCACCAAGCCTCCTTTTGACCTGGAGCTCCTCCCTTTGACTCACCTAGCATCTCTTTAGCTACCTTTCGAATACAAGATGCTACTGCCTCCCACATCTCGTTTGCACTTCCACTACAATCCCAAGATAGGCCTTCTAAAACCTTCTCCCTGAAGCTCGATTGCTTCAGTGGAAGATTCCACCATCTAGTTCTAGCAATCTTAGGAATCCTCCTTTTCTTTACCATCCCTTTTATTTGCACGTCCAAGACTAACAAGCGATGTTGGGTTGTCAAACTCTCTCCTGGGATTACTTTGCAGTCTTTACAACACAACAAATCTCTTCTCCTCAATGCAAAGTAATGTATCTGTGTTCTAGCTGGGCCACTCTTATAAGTAATTAAATCCTTATCCCTCTTCTTGAAGAGAGTGTTTGCTACGAAAAGATCATATGCTGTTACAAAATCCAGAATGACTTTTCCCTCTTCATTCCTATCCCTAAAACCATGTCCTCCATGAACACTAGAATACCCTGGAGCTTCTTTTCCCACATGCCCATTAAGATCTCCACCTATGCAAATTATTTCTCTTTGTGGGATTACTTGTAAAATCTTATCCAGATCCTCCCAAAAACCTTGTTTAATCCTTTCATCTAAACCAATTTGCGGTGCATACACTGAGATGATATTCAGAATATCTTCTTCAAGCACCAATTTTAGCAAAATAATCCGATCCTTGAATCTTTACACCTCAACCACACAATCCTTCAAATCCTTATGAACAATCACTCCAACACCATTTCTGCCCTTATCTTTACCTGAATACCAAAGTTCAAAGCATGTCTTCTCGATCTCCCTTGCTTTCTCTCCAACCCATTTAGTCTCTTGAAGACATAGTATATTGATCTTCCTTCTTTCCATTGTATCCACTATCTCCATCAATTTTCCAGTTAAAGTGCCAATATTCCAACTACCAATCCACAACTTCCTTTGCAATCTCTCTTGGACTAACTTCTTTACTCGCATACGTCCATTATGCGAGAATCCTTGCAAATTTTGGACTGCATCTGGGCGATGATGCCACATAACTAGCTTAATTACCCGCATGCATTCCTCATGCGAGAACCCTTGCAAATTTTGAACTACATCCAAGCTGTGATGTAGTGGCCCTTGCCAATTTTTCATTGCATTCGGGTGATGCAACACGTCGCAAGTAGGAAACGCCACAACTAAATCTATATGTTTGCTTAAATCCATGTTGAAAATATCCGATTGTCATGGGGCAACTTCCTAAATTATATTTTTTTAAAAAAAATACTATTTAGAAAGTCGTCTATGACTGTTTTACGCTGGTTGTTGGCTACCTAACGCAACCCTCCTCATTTACCTGGGCTTGGGATCGACCATGGCTGAGTTTGCTAACATAATATCACCATTAACAAATAAATAAAATGAGTAGCAATTTTAACCTCGACTCTATGTAGCATTTTTGGTATCATCACCTCGAAAATCTTTGAACCACTTGTAGTTCTTATCTCCTACTTCCATTTGTTCATCATGCCTTTAGCAGAATACCATCCAAAGTCTCTGAAAGCAAAGAGATCATGTTATCGACTCCACCTACAAGAGGCCATACATTTTAAAATAGTACTCCAACATTTTATCAACAATAAGCAATAACAAAGATACATACTTCTCCAATGTACACCAAGCATGAGTGAATGCCTCTGCTCTTTCCCAGTCAATGACCCTATTTAGCTTAGCTATGGAAGGCTTTCTAGACCTATAAATGGTGTATGTATCCTATTTGTTGCTAAATGGGTCAAGGCAATATGGTACATCTCTTTGGTGTGAGGGAATGCCATATGTGTTTTACATGTCAAAGAAATCATATCAGTTATATAGGGCACATAGTCGAAATGCTTCTACAATTGAATATAAGTCAAGAAGCTCACGTAAACACCCTCTAAAGTCCTTCACGTGTCATATGGACTCATATGAGTCCATTTGTACTCTTCACAATCTTGAAACAATTCCAAGCCTTGTAAAGTGCCTTCTCCACAACATGTTAATATTTTAGGGTATACATGGATCAAATAGACAAGCTCGGATTTATAGATCTAGAGTAACTGTGATTTAAGTACATCAACAAACGAGAATATCTCTAAAGCATACACGGCTAACATGAACATGAAGCCTCGATGGGAAACTGAAACCTCCTTTCACGTGTCTGTAGGACATCACGCCATAAGGGATACGTGGACATGTTCTGTAGGTTTGAATCGATCACCATGATAAAAAAGGTTGAGTGATCTAATGACCATCACTCAGAGATGCATGTGTAAGAGTCATAACCATGCACTGAATTAGGTGTAATGGGACCTTCATCTAGCGTTTGTCTAGTTATTACACATATAAAGCAAGCTCTAGGTTCCACAACTCTAGTTAAAATTAAAACCAAGTTAAGATAAGTGATTAAAGGGTTTATAAAAAATAAAATACTCACCATCACCATCCATAATGGGTCGTTCACCAATAGTCTATCTACTAGGGTCACCAAATCTCCATTTTGGTAGCTAAAAGTAGGCATCGGGTCAGGTCAGGTTGTCCCATTTATCTATATACAAAAGCCCACTTGACCAAAGCCCATTTATTATTGATCGAGGCTTGTCCCATTTACTATTGGGCTAGTTTTCACTTTGGCAGCCTAAGCCCACCTTCTAAGACACAAAATATTCACCCATAGAATCCAACTCATATATTATACCCCACATTCTTATGTATTATACACAAATGACATGTAGAAGTACTATTAGTTGAAAGTAAGAATGTTAAAACAAGCTTTTACATTATTTCCAATCATACTTTTTTATTCTACAAAGAAGATGGAAAAAATTGATAATCCATCAAATATGATAGTTAACAATAAAATATGATTATCCTTACATTTTTATGTATTAAATATCGTTTAAAGATAAATATTCAATCTATTATTTATTAATAAATAATCTATATTAGGCTTAATCAAACTCAAAAATGAAAAATTTGATACTCAAGCCCAGTCCCATTTAAAAATTGGTCGAGCTTAGCCTAATTTTACATGGGACCATGTCCTAAAATCCTACCTAAGCCCAACCCATTTAAGTCAGGTACCCACTAACACAATGGGTGCCCAACTCAATGCCCGAGCTTATCGGTGACAAAATCCACTCGTCCCAGACAAACCTATGCCTCTTGTAATTGTCATCCCGGCATATATATATCAACTAAATTAAATAAATTAGCATAAGTTATAAAATAAAAAGTAATATATCGTTATTGAAAAGTGTTATCTAAGCTCACCAATTCTTAGGAAAATATTGAAATGTATGTGTGTGTTCATGTTAGGCAACCAGTAATCCTGTCAAAATTTCACATTGTTTAATGTTGTTATTGGTATCAAATATATTAAAATGTGTGTAGGTGTGTGTGTGTGTGCACGCACATGTGTGTACATGCATGCGTATGTGTGTACATGTGCGTTTATACCTTAAATCAGGTTAGGTTGATAGATTCATGTATAGTTAACTCTATGTTTATAATCAACATGATTCAAACCTCATCATGAGCAAGTATAACAAGAGAGCATGGTTCATAATGTCACACCATGTTTTTGGATCAATATCGAAATAGTGGCAGTTCACAGACATATACACACACATAGGGAAAAAGGAATGTACACCTTAGTTCACATAACATCCATATATCCGCCCCTTTCTTTATATTGTTTTGGTTATTCGAACATGCCCATTTGAAGGGGTCAATTTCAACAGTTCTAAGATCGTTAAATTTGATGATTTTGATGGATAAGATAGAGGTATCAAATTAAGTTGAATTTGGAATTACATCATGGTGATATAAGGTGATCTGAATCCCCTAAGAGTCCATTAAAAAAACTAAAAATATAAAAAATGGGTAGGTACACAGATGATGCACACAGATATAACAAAATATATATGCATTGCTATCAAGAATTTCATTATCCTCTATATATTTGCATTTCATACCCTCTATTCATGCACCATTCAATAGTCATATAATTTTCAACTCCTATTTACATGCAAATATTCAATATCCTCCTCATGTTAGCATATAGTCCATCCAGTCATTTATGGAAGACAAAATATAAAGCATTCACAAATTACAATAAATATGTATATAGAAAACATAGATAAAATAGATGTTGGTTCTGAGGAACTTGTAAGGGAGGACTCCCACATCATGGAAACATGAATAAATAGATGAAATCCAAAAAAAACATGAGGTTCAATGTACGAGCGATAGAGCTATCATCAGAAAAGAATTGTGAGCCTCTCATGAATCAGAGAGAAGATTTTGTCCTCATTTGTCCATGATAAAGTTGATCTAGACGATCATCTCTCTCGGATTTCATGTCACAAAATACTCTTCCTTATTTGGATATGAAACATACAAGGGAAGACAACATCTTTGTCTTTTAAACACACCGACACAAAAAAGAAGGTGAGATGTGGATAGTTACAAATAGAGGGGTTTTGGGAGAGATGGGTCGGAGAATAGGGAAAAGAGGACCATTCCTTTTTATTTTCTCCTCTTGGAACTAGGACAAGACTTGAACTTGAATTGAATGAATGATGGAGGCCAACACATCCTTTTATAGACATATGAACATCAAACGTAGCCTGATTGTGGAGATTTATCTACATAAGTGAATCATTCAAAATCAAGTCCTACTTAGACTTGGACATAGATAATTATGGAATTATCTCTTGATTAGTACCACCAATTATCTCTTTGAGGTAATTAATAAATCATCCTCCCAATTAATGAATCATATTTGATGAATCCATGATTCATCGCCTTTATTCTTTCATTTTGGCTAAAATCCTCGGTAAAATACATGTAAATATCCGCTAATTACAATTAATTATCATTCTAACTACAAATATTAATATTATATATTTAACACTTATTTTACCTAAATAAAATAATAAAGATAAAAAGAAAAATAAAAGAAGGATGTATATAAAAGATATACAGACTAATCCTAACCCCGAGACCAGGTAAATATTGACCAGGTCGACAAAAGAAATAAGTAGAGGGAGATAAGGATCCTAACTTATAAAAATACCAAGAAAAGAAAGATCAAAAATATAAATTACCCATTTTCACCATGTTATTTAATACATTAATACATTATTTATTTATTTTTTAAAATAAATAATATTTCATTTAATTAATTAATTAATTAATTACTTAATTACTTATTTAATTATTTAATTAATACTTAATTATTTTATTAATTGTATTTATTATTTATTTATTTATTTAATTTCGAAATTATTATATAACTAATTTATTTAATTTTATTATTGATTTTTTATTTATATTAATTTTATTTTTTTGTTTCCTCTCTCCCCTCTCTTCCTTTCTCTCGCTACCTTTCCTCTTTTCTTCCCCCTTCGTTCTTCTTCCTCGATGGAACCCATCTCCTCCTTCCTCCACCGTCAACAACCGCCGTTTCTCCAACCTTCGAAGTTTTGCCCAAGCTCCGTTCCCAGGCGAGTACATCCTCCGCAAGCTCTGTTGTAGGCGACCTTATTCCCCACTTCCAGGTTAGTCCCTTAGATCTTCTCTCTTCTACCTTCATTCTCTTCACATCTCGATTCATCTCTCCTCTCTCATTTTCTGTTACAATTGATTTCAACGAATTTGTCTCAACCTTCGAATTCTCCCACTTCTCGTCTACTCTCTTCAATCTATCCATATTTCTCTACTTTCACATCAATTCTAATCTGATAATTGTTATCGCACATTCAATTTCCTCACGCTTCCCACCCATTTATCTTCTGTGCATTTGGATACCGAGCTTCGTGCTCAAGTTTTGTTTCTTAGTTTGCAGATTTTCATTGATCGATCAACATAGATCAGGAAGCACCATTGAGAACGAAGCACCGACAAACCTTCAGAGCTGCAGCCACCATCAGACCCGAGCATCACTGTAGACACGGATCCGTTATTTGATTTGAAATATCATCGCCTGGAGCCGCCTCCGAAGGGGAGAGCAGAACAGGACTGCAGCAACCAATCGACAATAGCGAATCTCATCGCCGCCGTAATTGTTTGGAGATGGAATTTAAGTCTTAACGCCTTCTTTATTTGGGCAATAACACACCCTTCCAGATTGAGCAGAAGTCGTCGATCAATGCTCTAATCGAACGACATATGTTCAACCACGTGTCTTCAACAAATCGAGCCGTGTAACATGCCTCCCCACCGCTTAAGACCTCACATACCCAAGCACGTGATCGGCGGGAACTTTGAGCAGCAACCTCGGAACTTCACGTGTTTTCTAATAGGTCCTCTAGGCAGGCTACTCACGTAAGAAGTATGCGCAATTTTGGGATAATTTACATAGTAGACCTTGTATTCCTAATAGTCGCATGCGCACCCCCAGATTTCCAGAATAATTAAACATATACCCCTGTATTTGTATATATCTACCTATACATACCCCTATACATAACAATAAAACCCAAAACATGAAAATATAAAAAATAATACATGTAAATATAGTAGTTCATACTATATACAATATTAAATAATATTTTAAAAAAATAAAAAAAACTTTTTAGCATTCAATAATTCTTTTAAACACTAAAAAAATATAACAAACTTTAAAACCACATAAAAAATATAGAAAAATCTCTCAAAAATACCATAAAAATTACCATTAGTTTATTTTTATGTGTTTTTCATAATAAACTCAAAATAAAATAAAAAAATAACTTTAAAATCAATAAAAAATACAAAATACATAAAACTTAAAAAATTCATAACTAATTCAAGATAATTCGTACAAAAATGCATAACATACCGTTTTAAAGGTAATTTCATCTACTTTCTAATAAAAATAAGTAAACATATTTTATCATTATTTTCAATTTTAAAAATTCAAAATACTTCACAGTTTTAATAAAAAAAATAGTTTTTCACCTTAAAAATAAACTAAACTCATTAAAAATCATAAAAACCTTCTAAAATTACATAAAAAGGGAAAAAGTAAAAACATAAAAAATAATAAAATAAAAATTAAAACATTTTCCAAATAATAAGAAAATATAAAATACCTAAAAATCACAAAAATAATATAAAATTCATTAAAATTCAAATAAAAATCAGAAAAATCCTTGAAAAATAAAATAAAAATTAGGAAACCTTTTACCTAAGTTAGTCTATCAATTTTCCCCTAGTTTAAAACAGTTTGCCTCCCTGAGTTCGACACTCCCGTGCTTAACCGCTATACACTTAAGTTTAGGAGTATAAATAAAAGTAAAATAGGATTAATTCAAAAATTAGTCTTTTATGCAAAAATCCACCGGTCACCACCGCGACGGTTGTCTATCTCTTTAGATGACTCAATTGGTGTGTTTTTCAGATGGCGCTGTTGCCGGGAAGGTAGCGCTAGGGTAGCCGTAGACTTAGGTTTAGGGTTCCTCTTTTTCGCCATTTATTTTTCTAACCTTACGCCTTTTTATTTCTGAGTTGTGCAGCACAGGTTGAGCCGCATATCTGAGAACTGCAAAAGCCGCGGGATTTTCTTTTTGTAATTTCTTGTAAAAAATATAATTTTTTAGGGCACTTGCCCGTTTCCTTATTTTCGTAGAAAGGGGCCTTGTAAAGGGCATCTCGACTTGTACTCTCTCCCAGGGTCTGTTTCACCAGGGTTGTACTCCTGAGGAGCAGGGCACCCATCGCGGTTTTTCGCTCGCGTTTTCTCGACTATTTTCCACGGTTCTCTGAGATAGGTGCTTGTTAGGATTCTTGCGATTTTCCCCTTATCTGTGTAACCATAGATTAGGTGCTTGCTTAGGTTCCGATACCTAGGTGATTGTATCTAGGACCATACCCGAAAACAAAAATACGTTAGACGATTTTCTATGAAAATAACCAACAAAAGTGAATCGAAAATTAAAACATGGACTGATAACTTTTATCGGATTTTAAAATAAATGTAAGGACTCCACTTGTCTTGGGGAGAGCAACCCCCGAACTTACATCGCCGATACCATCTCCAGATTCAGTGAGTGAAAGAAGACCCATAAGATAGAGATAAAGTCTGGGCTTCTATCGAAGTACTACTTAGTTCACACTTTTACTCACCATATCTTCAGTGGGTGCTGTCGGGTAGCTGGAAACAGACTGAGTTCACTTAGCATAGTAGGAGGTTTAGAGGACACTGTGTAAGGCTCCGTCCTCAAGTAACACGGGTAGTCGGGAATGGTCCGTACTTACTCCCATACTGGCTGAGACTAGATGAGTTCTGGTGAGAAATTGGGACAGTACGACGTCGAAGTCTCGGGCACCTATCTGATCTCGCTAAATCTGTGAGAAGACTGTTTGCCAAACAACCATAAAACCGAAAAGATAAATGACTGAACTTTTACGGTCATCACCAGGGTTGCGTTGGTGAATTCGGGGTATTGCCTTGTGTTTGTTTGCAGTGTGAGTCCAATCTTCGAGATCTGATCAACCAAAATATTTAAAGATGATGGGAAGGCGATCGCTCCGGTCGACTCTGACTGACCTACTTTCTCGCAAACCTACCCATTCATCCAGATCGGTTCAGGATGTCTCTCGTCTCAAATCAAAATCCAAACAAGTTTTTACTCCCAGGCGTGACTCTCACCCAGGAATCCCGTCGTCGATTTCTTCTCCTAATCCTTCTCTATCACCATCACCTCCATAAAATCATCCGCAGTTACAAATTGATCTGGCAAACCCTGACTTAGATTCTTTCTCCTTTTCAGAAGACATGGCTGGAAAAGGACCGTAGAGCACTTCCGTAGTCATAGATCAGGTTGTGATCAACAACGATCTACTTGCTTCCCTTGAGACAATACAGAATCAGATTAGGGAGCAAGGTAGAATGATGAACGATGTCAGAGTTGAACTGACTAAGCTGCGAGTTCATCGTAATCATCCTAAAGCTGATCAACCAGGACCTGAGGATTAGGAACAATAAGATGGAGCAAAGAGACCGCCACACGATCCGAACCGCGCGATGCAGCAGCTCTACAACCCTGGAGCTACTACAACCCACCGGTGGATTCGTCTTCCTATCATCCACGGGAATTTTGAGTTCCGACCTCAGACTATCCAGTTGCTGCCCAAGTTTCACGGGCTATCTATTGAGAAGCCGCACTTGCACCTTCAGGAGTTTGAGCTGATCTGTAGTATGGTGCATGATGCGCATGTAAACGAGGACACGATCAAGTTGATCGTGTTTCCTTTCTCCCTTGTTGATCAAGCGGCCTATTGGCTGAAACACTTAAGGAGATATGTTTCGATGTGGGAGGAGCTGAGAACTGCCTATTTGAACAAGTATTACCCTCTCGGTCGAACGAATGTTGCTCGAGCCATGATTAGCAACTTCACCATGATCGTGAACGAACAATTCCATGAAGCATGGGACTGATTCATATAGCTCATCGATCGGTGTCCCCACCACGAGCTTTCCAAGCCGACTCTCGTACAGAGTTTCTTCAATGGGCCAAGACCAGAGTTACAGGGACTGGTGAACACAGCATGTGGTGGATCTTATTTTTCAATTTATGAATATCGAGTCTGGTCCATTTATGAGAAAATGGTAGAGAATTACACTATGATGTCCCAGACTTGAGTATACAATAAGACAAAGACACCCACATATCATCAGCATTCCCGAGTGGCACAGATAGAAGGGTCTCCATCTTCTGTTGTTTCGATTCCTCTCGAATTTCCATCAGCTGATATTGGAGATTATCTGTCAGAAGCTGGATCGAATGGAAATCATAGAGAAGAAGTGACAGAACTTAGACAAGCTCGATAAGATTGACGAGCTTGAGAGATGCCTAAGTGATCTGAAGACACAGATTATGTGCCTTCAAGAATTACAAGCTGATTTGAATAGGTCTTCGAGATCACAAGCCAACTCAGGTAGCCGAGACCGAGGCATACTTCCTAGGCCTCCAGTACAGTACATTTATCGTGTGCATTCTGAGCCATTTCATCACCACTCAGTGTACCTGCAACTACAGCATACGCCATCATCTGATACTCAGATGGTGGTGTATTAGAGCGATCAGCCTTTGGCATCCATGCCCCTGTCATATTTTGAGATGCCTGAGCCATTGACTGAGATCAATGGGATTTGGTATGATCGACCGCAGCAACCAGGGATCCGTCATGATCACCCTGGTTTCCGTTGGTCGACAGGAGGTGCCTCTTCCCAGCAGCCACCACAGGCACCGATGGGGCAAAACAGAGAGTAGCAACATCATTCTAGTCCTCGTCCATATCAGCAACCTCAGTGGAGGCAGAGCGCTTATCAGAACCAGTATCAGCAACATTACCCTCCACAGCAGCCAGCTCAGCCACAGCCTCAGTACCATCGAGGCGACTCATCCGGGTCTCATGGACCTTTCCATGACAACCCAACCTTAGAATATCTCGCTAACATGATCATTGATCAACATGCTTCTTTTAGGAGAGAAATGGATGAGTTCAAAACCCATGTCACCGACCTGGTCAAAGGGAAGTCCACCTTGCCTGCCCAGATAGAGCCCAATCTGAATAATCTGAAGCAGAAATCAGAGCAGGTAGATTTGACCGAGCCCACTTTCCAGTCATAGGTATTTCTAGACGATTATCTTTTCTATGATGATGCTGATTTCATTTCTCATAGGAGCGGTAGGATTCCAGTAGGCAGAGACTCTTCTAGGCTCGAGGAGGATATTCTGGATAACACAAGCGAGCTTGTAGAAGACACGGACGACGGTACTGAAGCCGCAACCTTTGACGATAGAGATGGCGGTGCTGAAGCCGCCAAGCCTGAAGAGCACCCAGAACTGAACGCCGATGTAGCTGCATTATCTTCTTTGTAAATAGTGATGATGATAGAAAATCACAAAAAATGTACAAAAGAGAAGAAATAGAAAAAGAAATAAAAATAGTGTTGATCAAGATCTGTCTCTTTCTGATGATTCGAGGAAACCAGGACCCAGTTTTACAAAAAAAAATTCTCCATCTTCTTCTGATTATCCGATTGTACAGACTAACCTGAAGGATGTACAGATTCCTTTTCCAAAAGCACTCTGCTTAAGAAAAAGGTGATAAAAAAAGAAAACACCAAAAAGATTCAAATGAATGATCTGACGAAAGTGATGCTCGACAAATTTACGATCCAAATCACTCTTTCGGAAGCCTTGGCACACATCCCTCTTCTTTATAAAGGCTTAAAAGAACGAACCACAATCTGCAAAAAGAAGAGGCAGTGCAATCACTGTTCTGAGATCCATGTGCTGACCAAGGATACATGTCATGCTATTCAGAATCGACTCCCAGCCAAGAGATCAGATACGGGAGCATCATATGTCAGATGCGAGATCCTCGATCAGACTTTTGATCGAACTCTATTAGATAGTAGATCTTCGATTAATCACCTTCCATCTCCCCTACTCGACAAGTTTGAGTTCGGGCCTCTGCGACCAAGCTGAACGGTCTTGCAGTTTGCTGATAGATCGGTTAAGAGGCCTAAGGGTTTAATCGAAGATGTTATCATCACCATTCAGGGTTTGCAATTCCCCGGGGACTTCGTCGTTTGGACATGGAGGTCCCAGAATGTGTGACCAATACCCCGATCATACTAGGATGACCTTTTCTGGCAACAATAAAGGCCGTGTCCGACTATGGTACCGGGAAGGTGTACTTTCGCGTCCAGGGCGAAAGTATACATATAGAGACGATCCAAGACAAGAATTCCAAATCAGCTGGATCAGAGCGAGAATCTGATGACGAGTCTGATAGTCATCAGGATTGTGACTTCGTATAAACCGATGATGAGGCCGTCTGGGCCAAACCTAGTACCCAATCTTTCATTCCATCTTCGATCGAAGCTGAGATTCAGATATCAGAGGATGGGAGACTGGAGAGCACAATCCTAGAGCCAAAAAGTGAAAATCTTGATGGAGATGATTATGAGAACTTTTCGGATCATTCAGACATTCTTTATTGCTTCGAGTCCGAAGTAAACCATCAAAACTATCAGTCACCCGCAGATTATTCATATTCCAAAGATGTTGATTGGCAGTACTTCGCTGAATTCTTATCTCTTCAGACTCCATTATCAGAGCCTACAATCAGCCTGGAGACTGAATCTAATCAGAACATCCAACAATCTCCAGTTCTTCTGAGTCAGAGCAGGCAGAGCTCACGCACATCGATCTAGCAGCCTATTCTCATGCTCTAATCAAACCTGCTTTTCTTGTTCCTTCTCCCCCTGAGATTAAACTGTTACCTCAAAGCATGAAGTACCTATTCCTTGCAGGTGAATCCAAAATGTTTCCGGTCATCATCTCTTTCAATCTGACCGAAGATCAAGAATCCCGTCTGATGGCGACTCTTGAGAAGAACCGCAAGGCAATCGGGTGGTAAGTAGCCGATCTCCATGGGATTAGTCCAGCACTGTGCTCCCACGACATCTTTCTCGAGGATGACGCCAAGCCATCTCGTGAGTTTTAGCGCAGGCTGAACCCGAATCTTCGAGAGGTGGTTATGAAGGAAATATCCAAGTGGTGGAGCGCCGATTTTATCTATCCCATATCCGACTCAAAATGGGTTAGTCCTTTGCATGTGGTACCCAAGAAGAAGGGTATCACTACAGTGATTAATGAGGGCGGAGAGGAGATCGCTACCCGAGTACTGACTTCTTGGCGCGTCCGTGTGGACTGCAGACGTTTGAATTAGGCCACCAAGAAGGATCACTTCCCGCTATCGTTCATTGATCAGATCATCGAACGGTTAGCCGGGAAGAGCTATTATTGCTTTCTTGATGGGTACTCGAGATACAATCAAGTGGCCATTGCTCCAGAAGACCAAGAAAATACTAAATTCACATGTCCGTTCAGAACGTATGCTTTCAAATGGATGCCCTTTGGATTATGTAATGCTCCGGCTACATTCGAGAGGTGCATGCTTTCGATATTCGCAGACATGGTGGGAGATAGCTTGGAGGTCTTCATGGATGATTTCTCAATCTATGGTAATGATTTTGATTCTTGCCTTTCTAGCCTAAACCGCGTGCTCAACCACTGACCGTTGACTCGAAAGGTGGAATCAGATGACAACTCAGATATATTGATGCTACCGTTGTCTTATACCTTTAGCACAAGATACAAACCTTCCCATTTACTTTGAAGTTTCTCTGGAAATAATTTCAGTCTCGTATCGAATAGACAAACTTTCTGTTTAGGCTCAAACTGCTTGTGGCTGATGTGAGAATCATGCCACTCTTTCATCCGCTCTTTGTAATGAAGGCTACTTGTGAAAGCTTCGTCTCTCAGTTCTTCCAGGGCTGCCAGTTCAGTCTGCCTTTGATCTCCCGCATCATCAAGGCCAAAGATCACTTCTTTCACTTCCTACAGGGATTTGTGCTTGATTTCGAAAGGTAAGTGGCATGGCTTGCCATAAACGAGTCGAAAGGGAGATGTGCCCAATGGAGTTTTAAAGGATGTCCTATACGCCCAAATAACTGAGTCCAAAAGCTGCGACCAATCCTTTCAGTCTGGGCGAACAACCTTCTACAAGATCGTCTTAACCTCCCTGTTCGAAACTTCGGCTAGACCATTTGTCTAAGGATGATACGGAGTAGCAACTCGATGATCTATGTCAAACTCTTTAGCAAGAGCCATTACCTTGTCATTGATAAAATGGCTACCCCATCTGAGATTAGAACTCGAGGTACCCCGAATCGCATAATGATGTCTTTCCTTAGAAACTTGCAAACCATGTTTGCATCCACGTTTCGGGCAGGAATAGCCTCTACCCAACGACTCACGTAATCTACAACCAGAAGAATATACTCAAATCCCTGACTCTTAGGAAACGGGCCCATAAAGTCGATGCCCCATGCGTCGAAAACTTCACAAAAGTGAATCGGCTGCATCGAAATAATATCTCTATGTCTGCAAGTGCCCATTTTCTGACAGTCAGTACACTCCTTACGAATGCGTGGGCGTCCGCAACGAGAGTAGGCCACCAAAGACCGGACTGAAGCACCTCCTGTGTTGTCCTCTTCCTTGAATGGTGTCCTCCAGCTTCTAATCGACGACAATACATGAGGACACTCTGGTATTCCTCCTGAGGAATACGTCGACGCCATACGGAATCCGCTCCTTCATGATAAGGACCGGATCCTCCCAATGGTAAGACTTAGCTTTCACGAAGAAAGTCTCAAGCCTCTGTCTGGGCCAACCTTGTGGAACTTTCTTAGCAAAAAGAAAGTTCACAATGTCGGCATATCATGGTAGCGAGGCGACATCAAGAATCACCTCATCGGGGAAGGTCTCTATAATGGGTGCATTAAACTCAGAAGTCTCAGAGAATTCTAATCGAGAGAGGTGATCCACCAACACATTCTTGACTCCAGGCTTATCCTTGATAACAATGTCGAACTCCTGGAGTAGAAGGATCCATCTGGTCAGATGTGGCTTCGAATCCTTCTTGTCCATTAGATACCGGACGGCGGTGTGATCAGTGAAGATTGTAACTTTGGAGCCTAAGATATGGGATCTAAACTTGTCTAAGGCAAATACTACGGCTAGCATCTCTTTCTCTGTAACCGTGTAATTCCGCTGCACGGAATACAAAGTCTTCTTAGCGTAGTGTATGGCATATGGTAGGCCATCCCTCCTCTATCCCAACACAGCCCCAACGGCAAAATCAGAGGCGTCTGTCATGATCTCGAATGGAAGAGACCAATCGGGTGGCTGAAGGACATGAGCCTCTACAACCATGTTCTTGAGAGTTTCGAAAGCTGAAAGACACTTATCATCAATGATAAACTCGGTGTCTTTCGCCAGAAGATCAGATAACGATTGGGAAATTTTACTGAAGTCTCGTAAGAAACGTCGGTAGAAATCGACATGCCCAAGGAAAGACCGTAGCTGTTTCAGATTGGAAGATGGATTGAGTTTCTTTATGATATCCACCTTGGTTGGGTCCACCTCCATGCCCTGGTTGGAGATGATGTGACCAAGGACCATCCCCTGAGTCATCATAAAATGACTCTTCTCCCAAGAAAGATGCATATCTGATTTTCAAAGATATCTTGTATATATTTTCGATTTCATTCTTTCTTCTTTTTTTCTGTCTTACATCCTTAGGTTGATCTAGTTTTTTGCTATACTTAGGATGTAACGACCATCCTCCCGAGGACCTTAGGTTACCCGTCAAACACGTCATTTGCACACTTAACAAGCTTAAGTTAATCTCATGCTTAAGAAAACCTGGGGAAAATTTTTTTTCTTTTTAAACATGACATTCACGAGATTTAAATTTGGCTAAGCAAGCAACCACAAAAAAAACTAAAAGCGGAAGTAAGTAGTACACGAGAACTGAATGACAACATATCCATTCATTTTCATTTCATTCATATACAAGCTGAAGTTTCGCAACATTCAATATAAATGTATGTATCCCAAAAATAACACTATAGAGGAGAACGCAACAAAAAACTGTCTAATGAGCTCCAAAAGAATATACCTGCTCTGTAAGTGCCAGCACCAAAAGAACAACAACAACCCCAAGTATGTCGGCTACTCGATCGCAGGCCCTTTTGCCTGCCATAGTAGAAAAAGGACAAGCAAGTATCTATCACAAAGCTGTCGAGTACAAATTCTACACAGTTCTACTAAGAAAAGTAGTAAGCAAAGACTAGCACAGCTAGAAAAACAGTAAGGTAACTGTAGTGGACAAAAGAAGCTAGCAAGTAAAAGTGGGTTAATAGATTCTTTTAAATTATTTACTTGCTTTCAGAAGTCTAATAGAACACACTCGCTCACTACCACACTGTGTCTCCCTTGGTCAATGGAACTAACCAACAACAACTCAAGCCTAGAAGTAAGTCTGTGGTCTTGGTCCGGTTAGGACCTCGATATCCGGGTAGGACTTCAAAGTCCAGGTTGAACCTCACACTATGACTCTGAGGTATGGTGTACGCCTCAGGGTTGGGGTGCCTCCGTAGGCATGCGATGGTGTCTTGCATCCTAACTAAGTTCCCAACACTCCTTCTAGCTTGTTCCCTCAACTCACATTGATCCTCGGTCGACACATGTGATAGCTAGCTCCTGAAGGTGTACGCGTACTCACAGCTCTCTCTCAGCATTCACTCCTCATTAGTCTCGACTAACGGTACTGTCGTCATTAGTCTCGTAGCGGAAGAGTCTAAAGATCACATATCTCTTACCCCATCACGAGGTCATAAACCTGACAGAAAGGTATTGATGAAGTTTTTAGTGTTTGTTACCCACTACCCCATCACCAGTGCACGACATGGTGGAAAGGTAATAATGAAGTCATCAGTGTCTGCTAACCACTACCCCATCACCAGTGCACGACATAGAGGAAAGGTACAAATGGTGACATTGATGTCTACTGACCACTACCCCATCACCAGTGCACGACATAGTGGAAAGGTATTTATGGGACATCAATGTCTACTGAAGAAACTTCATCTTAACTGGGCAATTGGTGAAATGTCACAAGTCTGTTAATCACAATCCCATCACCAGAGCACAACCTGATGGAAGAGTAATAATTATAGCGGTGAGGAAAGCCCGAAAGGATTCGTCTGCTCTCGCCAATCCCAGTGGAAGTGTGGTCCAAGGGAAAGGTAGTGGTAGTACGACTACTATGCCACTGGAGGCAGGAAAGAGAAGAGGTAAGCCTGCTGGACCCGACTTCCTCTCTCGTTGCTCAACTCCCGGAGGAGAAGAGCTAAGTAAAAACCAGACGAGCTCGTAACTAACTGCAGAGAACCCCCAACCTAGGCTCTCAAAGAAAAACCAACAGGTCAGCGGAATGGTCTAGACAGCTCGTGGATCCCAACGAAGCGTAAAAACTGAGCCGGCTTGAAGAAAACACGTAAAAAGACTGGGATCCTAGACCCATGCTCTCAGTGTCCGCTACCCAAGCCTGAGCGACCTCATCTCCTGCTCAGGTGAGGGTCACCGCGCCCTCGCACAGTCGGAGCACCATTCTCCATGACTGATCATATGTGACATCACCATTTCTTTATTTTCAAATTACACCCTAAGTGTCTGTGTCTTTGATTTGTTTCACATTTATAAGTTATCGGTCCTAGACCCGAACTTATTCTATAAGAACCTCTATTTATCCAAGGTCGACGATACAGACCTGATACGATAGTCCCTCTCTAATTTCCTACTCAAGAACATCAATCTTATGATCTTGGCTATCTTACCGGAAACTTCGTTCTTTCCTACGTCCCAAAAGATTCAGAAAAACCTACAAGGATCGGGCTACTCCTTAGAGGAAGACTTGCTTCATGACAAGTGCATATAGTCTTGTTTTCCTGTATAGTAACTACACACACACACACACACATATATCCTTAAGATCATCCCCAATCTCTAAATTTCATAATAGATGTTTCAATCCCACCTTTATAAGTAGCAATTATCCTAAGGCATGCTCTAAAATGGTTACAAATCGAGGTTTACCCTATCCAATTTTTATCACCCCAAAACATTGACATTGTGTGTGTATACTTCATAATAATCCAAGGCATCTAGTCCTTTTAAGTTCACACTCAAATTCATGACTTTAAAGACACCATTTAGGTGTTTAATTTACTTTAAGGTCTATCATTTAAAGGGGTCTTTTAGAGGGTATCATATGATCCAATCATGCATCTATTTCACACATAGACCTATGTGTACAACAAGTATATGTCTGCAACCTTAAGGCAATTTATCCTCTCTTAATCCTTCTACTTAATGGGATTAAATCATTATTTATTTCCTCAATTCAATACAGGGAAATCAATGAGGACTTGGGGTTTTTAAAACTTATTAAAGGATGCCTAAAAGTTTGATTAAACATGCACTCTACAATGGAATTTGGTCACAGTTTTGTTCATGGACATCAACCAAATTAGTCTCAAAATCTTCATCAAAACCAATCCAAATACATGTATTTCATGTGTATTACATTCCCTAAATATCTATAGTCAAATCCACCAAAGGATGTCTAAGGATATTGTCAAAATCATGTATGTTCTTAGTCCTAAGGCAACCATCTCCAATCTGAACATTCAGTGGAGATATCATATAGGTAGTCAATAACTCCTCATTTTTCTAAAGCAAACCCATGGATTAATGGTTGATATGAAAGAGTATATATTAACCAGTAATTAAACTCAAGGAAACATGAAGAAACTCCCCAAATACATCCTAAAACTCTAATTTAAAATGCATGGACAGATCTGGACATTCAATGTCATGTAGGATATAGGTAGTCAACAACTCTTCAAAACTCCTTATTTTTATAAAACAACTCCATGGACTAAAGGTTAATATGAAAGAGTATATACCAACAAGTAATTGCACTCAAGGAAACATGAAGAAACTCCTCAAATGCATCTTAAAACACTAACTTAAAGTTCATGGACAGATCTGGACACATTCAGTTACATGCATATGTCAACATCCAAAACATTTCTAATCACCTAAATTTTCAAATTTAAAACCAAGAATCATAAGCCAATTTATTGGGGTCATAATCAGTAAGTAAATGTACTCAAGGGAATTTAAAGAAGACTCCCAAATCATGCAAGTTATTGGCCAACATTTACAACAACAAATCTGAAAATTTCAGTATGACCGTCCATGTATAGCCTCTTTAAGATGTTATAATCACATGCAATTTCGTATTTAACCCCATGGATTTAAGTCTACCTTAATGGAGTATTAATCAACATATGATTCTATCCAAGAGAACCCAAGAAAGATCCCAAAATACATGTCTAACTTAGATTAAAAGGAAGATACACAAATTCTGGACACAATGAAAACCGTGCACATAAAGTCTATTTTTCTCAATTTTTTTGCAACAAAAACCTCAAAACTAAGGCTTGATTTTAGATCTGAGATATAAGTGGTAAAAACTCTACATATGACAGAAAGAGAAGGCCTAAATTTGTACCTCAAATCAAGCTTTCAAAAGCTTGAAGAAGAACTCTCCAAGAAAATGTTGGGCTGACCACACCTTGAGCTTCAAGCTTGGATTCCTCCTCTTATTTGGCCCTTGATCTTACATGCAATGTAAGATCCAAGATCCTCTCCTTCCCAACTTTGATTTGAGCCCAAGAACTCGAATTTTGATGGAGAAATGAGGGAGAAAACTAAAAAAGAAGATGGAGATCCATGGATTTTTCAGCCATGGAGAAAAGAGCTCCAAGGTTTCAAGAGGAAGAAGATGAAGTGGGAGGAAGGGGTGACGCCTATGGGAGGTTATATCCTTGGGAAAATTGCAACATAAACCCCACCAACTCCTCCTAATTGCAACCAAGGTCCATCCACGAATAGTAATCACATTACTAATCATACTTAGCCACTTAATCACCTCTAGTTACAATTATCAAAATTAGCCACTAATGGCATCTCTAATTTCCATCAAGCTCACTAATGATTCACCATCTTGGCTTAATTAGTCATTAGGATTTAAGGATGTTACATAGGATGTGCTTTATCCTAAGTATGGGGGGGTGTAAACAACGTGTTGTTCATTCATTCTGTTCGATCACCCCTGTTGTTGCTTATACTTAGGATGTACTTTACTCTAAGTATAGGAGGGTGATTTCGCTCATTTTCCCTTTTGATCGTTTTCGGTTTTTGTCTCGTCAGCTCCCTCGCTTGTCTCTCACCTTTTGATTTTCTTCTCTATACTTAGGGATATTTTACCCTAAGTATGGGGGACAAGCCGAGCCGTTGAGTTTGTACATTCTCTTGACTTTAATCATCTTTGGTTTTGAGTCTACTATTCTTAGGATCGCTTGATCCTAAGTATAGAGGAGATGATTGGCTTCTTTTCATTCATTTGTTATTCTTTGAGTCGTAGTATAGATTCTTTTCACCGATCTATACTTAGCCCGAGTTATGTCTTCCTTTACTGCTTCTTTGGTCACTATGAGGACATAGTTCACGCTAAGTATAGGGGGTTGTCGTATATATGCTATATATATTTAGAATTCATAGGCTTCCTAAAAGTATGGGTGTATATTTTGGATTTTTAAAAAAGCCATAAGAAAACCGTAAAAATTTCTTATTAAAAAAATGACTTAAAATTTTATATAAAAATTGTTGTAAAATTCTCTGGTAAAATCCTTAAAAAAGTTGAAAAATAAAATCCTTGTAAAGATCTTGTAAAAAACCGGATAATCGTGTATATAAAATGCATATAAAATTCTTTGCAAAATATACAAAATCCGTGTAAAATTTGTGTAAATCAAATTAATTCACTAACTCTTTCAAAAAGATCCCTAAAAATTGAAAAGTTTTAAAATCCAATAAAAATGTGCAAAATTCTTAAAAATCCACTCTAAAGCATTTAATCCGAAAAAATCACTTCATAAAAAATGTTGCATTCATTAGCATTTTCCTGAATAAGTTTGATTCTTGAACCGAATGGATCTAAGTCCCAGAGATGGAGCTTGGTTTAGGCCTCAATCCACTTAATTCTAAAGGGACTTTATTAGGAACGGGAATTGAGACTCTTCAGGTCTTTTAGACTTAATTATTTGGGTTCCATGAGATCGTGTTCGGAATTCAACTTGAAAGTGCCTAAGTAGGATACCTTGTGTCATCTGTTAAACTCTTTTCTATTTGAATCAATTTTGAACTCATGCACTCTACACTTAGCTCGACCCGCCTGGGGCTGCGAAGGGCAATCCTTTCGGTGGTGCATTTCCATCCTTGTCTAGCGGTGATGATGTCTAAAGATAGGAGAGATTGGGGTTGAAATAAAGCTTCGAATGAGGGAAGAATCTGCTGGCACAATTTTTTCTAAGACGCCAAAAAAAATGGACGGAATAAAAAGATTCTATATGCTTTGGGGCACAAAAGACTTATGCAGTGCAACAATTATTTCTATCAAAGAAGCCAAATACACCAAATTCCAAAATTGATCACAATGGTCTGAGCTTCAGAAAAGCCTGCATGTCTTCGTGGAGACTTGGCTAAACTGGCAGGGCTTCATAGGAGATGTGATTACACCGATCACACTCCAGTTCTCTTCCCATTCTTCCTACTTCTCTCATATTTGATTGTGGATACAGCACGACCTGACCTCAAAAGGAAATACCTCCCTCCTCAAAGATTGAGTTGCTGGACAAGGGCCCCATGGGAGTGTGTAACTAGATGGGCGCTTTCTTCGCCTCTCTAGAGCAGGAAGAGCTAAAACCTTTCACGCATAGTCAAATTGCTTTCAAATATGAAAAGTTTACGTGATGAATAGGTGGATTTGAGCTGGCTGTTGAGGTGGATCTGGATAAGGATTTGTGGAACTTGAGGGCTGTTGAGGCTTAAATCCTAATTCTAATAGAGTCCCGACACACTATCAATCTAAAGGTCTGAATCTAGGCTCCAAATTTTGGGCGAAGTAAAATTCGATTTAATGAAACAATCATGTTCTAAGTTCTTTTATTTTCCTTTTTCTTTTTCTTTTTTGCTTGCAATTATTTATAGAATAAGTGTTTGCTAAGGGACTAGCAAAGGTAAAGTATAGGAGAATGATGAATCCATGATTCATCGCCTTTATTCTTTTATTTTGGCTAAAATCCTTGGTAAAATACATGTAAATATCCACTCATTCCAATTAATTATCATTCTAACTACAAACATTGATATTATATATTTAACATTTATTTTACCAAAATAAAAGAATGAAGAAAAAAGAAAAATAAAAGAAAAGAAGGATGTATATAAAAGATATACAGACTGATCCTAACCCTGAGACCAGGTAAATATTGACAAGGTCGACAAAAGAAATAAGTAGAGGGAGATAAGGATCCTAACTTATAAAAATACCAAGAAAAGAAAAATTACCCATTTTTCGCCATGTAAATACTTCACCTATTTTATTTATCATCAAAACCATCTCAAACCAAAACACTCCTTTTATAAAAATTGTTCATAAAACTATATATTATTTTAAAAAATATCAGAAAAATATTTCGGCATAAAAATAAATAACCACAATGAACTGTAAAAGCCGCAAAAGTCGACTTCCAAGGTTCATAACTATTTATAGAAAACTCCAAACTGACCAAACTCACTTTTGAAATCTATTTTGTACATAATACTATTTATTAAAAATATTATAAAAATATTCGGATAAAACCGGTGAGTTTCAGCTTTTGGACCCGTAGTATATATATACTATAGTTCCCAGATTTTTAATTAAATAACCGTAAACCCGATTAACTCAATTTGTTTTCCTAAAATCTTATAAAATTGTATATAAAAAATATAAAAATATCAATAAATTAAAATACCAATAAAATCCGAAGCCTAGAAGCTGTTACAGTTTTCTTCTGGACCTCATAACTCGGTCGTATGGACTCTGAATTAAACAAACTTGGTCCCAAAAATTATATTTTTCAATTATCTACAAAATGACACTAGTTTCGCTAAAATCGGAGTTAATGCAAAAAAACGTTGTTTTTGGGTCCATATTGGTATATTGTATAATAAGCCATAACTTATATTATTATTCAATACAGTAATACTTTGTTTATTTTTTTAAAAATAAATAATATTTCATTTCGTTAATTAATTAATATATTAACTACTTAATTACTTATTTAATTATTTAATTAATACTTAATTACTTTATTAATTATATTAATTAATTGATTTCAAAATTATTATATAATTAATTTATTTAGTTTTATTATTATTTATTTATTTATATTAATTTTATTTTTTTATTTCCTCTCTCCCCTCTCTTCCTTTCTCTCTACCTTTCCTCTTTTCTTCCCCCTTCGTTCTTCTTCCCCGATGGAACCCATCTCCTCCTTCTTCCTCCACCGTCAACCATCGTTGTTTCTCCAACCTCTCCAACGGCCGGCCATTGGCCGACCGTTTACCCAACCTCCTGCGGTCCCCTCACCGCACGCTAGTGACCAGCTTCCCGTCCCTCTATAAAAACCCTCCGACCCCCTTGAATGAACGGACCTGCCATTCTTCATCTTCATTCCTCGAGTTTTGGAGAGCGAGAGAGAGAGAGAGAGAAAGGAGCAGCACGAGGGTGACAATCTCGTGTCATCCTCTATCGACGAGATCGCGTTGGCGTCGCAACACCTGCACCACCGTGCACAGCCTCCTCGTCCACCGCGGGTTAAGGCCATATTCACGGAGTTTTGCCCAAGCTCCGTTCCCAGGAGAGTACATCCTCCGCAAGCTCTGTTGTAGGCAACCTTATTCCCCAATTCCAGGTTAGTCCCTTAGATCTTCTCTCTTCTACCTTTATTCTCTTCACATCTCGATTCATCTCTCCTCTCCCATTTTCTGTTACAATAGATTTCAACGAATTTGTCTCAACCTTTGAATTCTCCCACTTCTCGCCTCCTCTCTTCAACCTATCCATATTTCTCTACTTTCACATCAATTCTAATCTGATCATTGTTACCGCACATTCAATTTTCTCACGCTTCCGACCCATTTTTATCTTCTGTGCATTTGGATACCGAGCTTCGTGCTCGAGTTTTGTTTCTTATTTTGCGGATTTTCGTTGATCCATGATTCATCACCTTTATTCCTTCATTTTGGTTAAAATCCTTGGTAAAATATATGTAAATATCCACTAATTACACTTAATTATTATTCTAACTACAAATATTAATATTATATATTTAACACTTATTTTACCAAAATAAAAGAATAAAGATAAAACGAAAAATAAAAGAAAAGAAGGATGTATATAAAAGATATACAGACTGATCCTAACCCCGAGACCAGGTAAATATTGACTAGGTCAACAAAAGAAATAAGTAGAGGGAGATAAGGATTCTAACTTATAAAAATACCACGAAAAGAAAGATCAAAAATATAAATTACCCATTTTTCACCATGTAAATACTTCACCTATTTTATTTATCATCAAAACCATCTCAAACCAAAACACTCGTTTTATAAAAGTTGTTCATATATATATATATATATATATATATATATATCTTATTGTAAAAAATATCAGAAAAATATTTCGACATAAAAATAAAATAACCGTAATGAACCGTAAAAGTCGTAAAAGCCAACTTCCAAGGTTCATAACTATTTATAGAAAACTCCAAACTGACCAGACTCACTTTTGAATTCCATTTTGTACATAATACTATTTATTAAAAATATTAGAAAAATATTTTGATAAAACCGATGAGTTTCGACTTTTTGGACCTGTTGTATATATGTATTATATGTAGAAACTTCTCGGATTTTTAATTAAATAATTGTAAATCCGATTAAATCAATTTCTTTTCCTAAAATCTTATAAAATTGTAAATAAAAATATAAAAATATCAATAAGTTAAAATACCAATAAAACACATCTCCTTTTCTAAATAATAAAAAATATCAAATACTCAAAAATTACAAAAACAATATAAAATTCATTAAAATTCAAATAAAAATTAGAAAAAACTTTGAAAAATAAAATAAAAATTAGGAAATCATTTACATGAGTTAGTCTATCGTTTTTTCGCTAGTTTAAAATAGTTTGCCTTCCTGAGTTCGACACTCCCGTGCTTAACCACTATACACTTAAGTTTAGGAGTATAAATAAAAATAAAATAGGATTAATTCAAAAATTAATCTTTTCTGCAAAAATCCACTGGTGACCACAGTGGCGGTTGTCTATCTCTTTAGATGACTCCACTAGTGTGTTTTTCAATATTCATTACTCCAAGATTAAATGTAAAATATACCTACATATAATTAATAAAGAATGAGAATCCAATTCATATTAACATTATTGTAATATGAATTATATTCACAAAAGTCCCAACAATAACCGTGTATTAAATTCGCATTAATCCTAATTATTGTGAATCTATATTAAATTAATTAAGTTACAATTATGTAAATCATATTTACATACTCACACAGATCAATCGATGATAATTAGAATTTTTCAATCCTTAATATTTCGATAATAAATTTCATAGTTGTGCAACTCATGATCAAATTAGTACTTGTGTGCTTCTTTTGCAATACTTAAAGATAATATCAGGGAAATCGTATATAACATGTATACTGATTTCGTATTTATATTAAATATAATATCATGGTTTAAATCATCTTGAGCTATCTGATCAAGTCAAATACTAAATTAATTCAAAATCAATCTAAACAATTTCAGATTAATTTCCAACTCCTTGGATCTAGAATTGGTTATATGAATTGAGATTTAATCCAACTAAATCTCATTCGTGTGAAATCTAAATGGAGTCACCAAAATCCATCTAGTTTCATCATTCCCTCAGAATGGAAGTATGATGGTATACGATCTATCATGATCGTATCAACCTTGAGAAGTCCTAATACTATAAGAAAAACACAATCAGTTAGCATAATTATCCTCTCCAAGTTCTCTCCAAATGCTCTCTAAGTGCTCAAAAAACCACTTGGCGAACACATGTGCCAGAATGTTGTGCTCGTTATTACTCTAGATGCTAGCTTATATTGCCAAGAACAAATGCTCTCCAAATGTTCGCCAACTCGAATGGACGAGCACATGTGTTAAACAAAGTCCTAACCAAGTGCACTCCACGATTTTGAAGAAATTGGAAGTGAATATTTATATTGCCAAGAACAAGTGCTCTCCAAATGTTCACCAACTCGAATGGACGAGCACATGTGTTAAACAAAATCCTAGCCATGTGCACTCCACGATTCTGAAGAAATTGGAAGTGAATATTCTTTTCATGAATAAAAAGAATTACACATCTAAATATGTAGGTACTTAATTAATCATTTTGCAAATCATGAAAGTAATACATGAAGACAGAGTATGAATTCTTATACAATAGAAAAAAATCATCACATGCATTAACCTTATCTACTTAGTGAAGTGCATCCTCCTTATCTTCATCCTATCATATTTTAAATAGATCATAAATTGTACATTTAACTGAGTGTACCTAATGAAATAGAAGTTGGTCGCCTGCAACATGAGTATACATTGTGTGTGTAAGCCCGCATTCATGTAACACCCCCAGGGTACAAATACACAATAATATACATCCACAATATACAATTCTACATCGAAATACCAAACACTAAAATTTATGCAAGAGATATTAAGAAGGAAGAACAATCAATATTTTTTGTTTCCAATGTCCACAAAAACAAATACATTGCCATACAATTATAGTCACATGCTTATATCATCATCATGTCTCTAAAAAATAAGTACTAGTACAAAAAGAAAGAGCAGAAATCACTATACCACAAAACAAAGATACAACAAAGTCAACTATGGGTCCTCTACTGTTGTGGTTGTTGCTCATGCAAACCTACCGAATTTACACAAACAAGTTTATGAGAAAAGTGCCTAGTACGTGTATAAACCAACAACTATAAGGGTAAAAAGTGTGAACAAGAATAAATATGAAAATCTACAGCGTATAATTGAACTCTTCTTTCCCCAACATCCATTAAGTAACCAAACCCCATGAAGTAAAACCATCCCACATTAAGTTTCTTCTACCTACTCAGTTTATAGTTCCAGTTCGAATACAAATATGCATTGAACACCAATTCTGACTCATAAAGAGAGAGTAATACTATAAGAGAAATATCTCAAGTTCACATTCCATAAATGGAGTTTCCGATGGAAGGGCACGAGTAAGAGTACGATTTGATTCGATGTATTCAATTTTGGATAGCTCATCATTAATCACATAACTTCATGGATTTTCATTTAAATACTCGGTGTCTTTCCTCACAGGGGTGAATCCGGTTACTTATATGCGGGGCCAGCACCTATAAGTACCTAGAAGTCGCTTCGGTGAAGGAAGATGAGCTTGTACTGTACTTTAATTCTTCTAAGGGTCACCACTCACACAACCTTAGTAACATGATGTCTCAAGATGAATCACATATAGATTGTAGGCCTCATTCCCAGGCAGAGAATACATAAAATACAACATGCAGCACAAAGCACAAGGGCACACAACCGGTACACAGAGCCACCTGATGCCATGGTAGAAAAATCACTAAGACATCAAAAGAGCATGAAGCAGTGCACACATTACACAATGAGCTAAAGCAGCAATAATCTCTCTACGGAGCTATTTACGGTTGTCCAAGTCTATCCAAATTTCCATGGGTGCATGCCTTCCCATGAAGTAATTTTATTTTTTCAATTATTATATTAAATCACTAAGGTGACATATCTCCAATGGTATAGCACCAGATTACTGATTAACTTCTATATATTCATCTTAATTATTTGGCTGACTAATACTACAATTTATAATAATTCACTCAGATATTTTATACCACTAAGAAATTTCTCAATTTACTAAGGAGATTTACATCATGAAGAGATTCGCAAGATGATTCTAGCTACTAAATCACAAGGTAGATATTTCAAACATATATATATGAAGCAGAAGTGAAACTTTTATAGTAACTATAACAATTTTATCCATCAAGTTTCTGTATCTACATAATAGGTTTTATTATTATTCTCCATTTACAAGCGGCAGTGATGGAGGGGAGTCATATTTTTTTAACAAGGTCCGAAATGTCCGATCACAAATAGACGACTGATAAACATTGAAGAGGATTCATTCAGTGAAACGGAAAAATATAACATCAAATCATGATCTGTAATAAAGTTATTTAAAGCTTATGCTCTCAATATACACAGACATATGAGAAAATCCAGATAATAGCATTTATATGAGTGTTAAATCTAGATAAGGGCATGACAAACCCATTGACTTTCTACATGCCATTGTGATTAATCTCCTTCTACTTTCTTTCATAGTTAGTGTTTGATATGCACAACAAATGTTGCATACTCTCTATAGTAACATAAGTATTTCAAAAATATGCATACGCTGCTAAATACCAATTTGACGCCCTCGGATCCGGACACCCGTTTACAACACTTTCACGGTATTACATTAGCTAAAGATTGCACAAGTTACCGAAAATGAGGAGAAATTTTTTGCGTTTTTGCAATGACATTCACCTTCAGTATAACAAACACAGTATCAACAATGACAAGTGCCACAAACATTGCATTTCATTAAATTTTCCATATATACAACATATTGACAGTTATACATATATCTCAAAAATTACAGAAGAGAAAAGGCAGCATTTACATCATAACTGAACAAAAACTACAACAAAAGTAACTGTACCTTCTGGTATATACTCAGAAGTCAGGAATCATCCTCCAGCTACTAAGTTGCAGGCTACTTGCCTGCCAAAACATGCAAGGAACAAGAGGCGTCAGAGGGCACTGGTAAATCCCGACTTAATAAAACAAGCTGGCATTTAAAGTGATTACAGAAGAAGCAAGTACAAAGGCATACACAATTTAAAATTTATAACTACTTGCTACTTAGAAGAGATGCCCCAAGCTTTCCCCATTCTCTTTCATATGTCATATTTTTACAATGTGGTTAATGTCATATATATATATTTTTCTCCATTTACCCATAGATTTATATATATATATAATATCTATATATATCAATCAATGGCCCATAAATAGATGTTATAATCATATATTGATTTATATATATTTATATATTAATTAATGGCCCATAAATAGATGTTATAATCTTATATTATGGATCTTGATAAGAAGTTGATGAGGTGATGTTTGATTTGACCCTTCATTTCTTAATGGCAGAAAAGATAATATTCTAATTTGGTTCTCAATTCTATCTATCTTATTAAGTCTAGTGGATAGTCTGTGGTCTTGGTCTATGTATAACCTCACACTATGACTCTAAGGCGTGGATAATATCTTAGGGTTGGGGTGCCTCCGTAGGCATGTGGTGTTGTGTAATGCATCATAACTAAGTTCCCAACACATCCACTAGCATATATGGATTTCGAATCCAACTTAATTATATTCAATTCCAACCAACTCAACTTATCATTGATTTCATCTCTTAACCCAGATACATTATAAACCAATCAACTTTAATTGTAACTCCTCCAATCCTCAACTACAACCATTTCAAATCTAGCTCGGAATGATTCAGATTTAGCCATGAAATTTAGATGTAACATTGCCAAGCCTGTTGGCGGAAGATAACCAAAACTCAAGCGGTGAGGTAGCCTCCTAAGAGTCTCTTCCGTCTCGCCCTCTTATTGGAAGTGTGGTCCAATAGAAGGAAAGGTCTACTCCAAAACTACACCCCGGAGATGGGTGATTGAGACTCTCCGAAAAGTCACTCTAGAAACCGACCCGACTAGTACGGGCAAACGAGTTCGTACGAAAAACTAAAACCAAAGACCCCTGCATGGATATCCTAAAACAAAGGGGTCAGTGGAGTTGGTCAAAAGTCTGGATCCCAACGAGGTGTAAAAACACTGCGAGCTCGCGTAAGAAACTGTAGGAAGGACTGGGATCCTAGACCCGCACACTTGGCGGCCGCTACCCTAATTGGGCTTCCTATATCCCACCTAGTTGAGGGTCACAGTACCCTCACATAGTTATTTGTAAGGATCACCATGACCGGTACTAATATTTATTAATCATCACTAATTCTCCACATTTTTCACTTGACTATTGACTCTAAATATTTTCTCTTAATCAGTGATTTTCAACATTTTCATTTACTTGACTACTCAATCCTTTCTCAATCCTTTCTGTAGTCATCTTTACAGGTCTTCAGTGTTTTGTCTGTAGGTTATTAATGGTGATCTATACTATTAGAGTTATTCATAAAGGAATATTTATTTTTTTTGAAGTTATACATATCCTTTTGAATGTCAAAGTTACAATTAAGAAGCAAGTTACATATATATATATATATAACGGAAACACTGACATCCGCCTAAATGCTAGTGCTTGGTCAAGATAAAAATAACGAAAATGTATGTCTAGTATACTGATTTATATTATTACTTATCTTATTCTTATTGGGATTTATATCTATATTATTACAGTGTACTGAAGTTTTATAGTAATGCATATCAAGTGTAACCATAATATTAAATATAGGGACCCTTTCAAATTAGGTGGGGTCTCATAGATATTATAGTGAGCCAACCATAATTACAGTTGGATTAAGAACGGATGGATGAGATCAAAACCACTATCATTATATGGAATGGTTTTGATGAAAAACTATTTCTATATTTAGAGGATACAAACCTGCAATTTTCAGGGGAGAGTAGAGGAAAACACGGGTCTACAAATTAGGCATAACTAATTTATTAAAAATAGATTTATGGCAGGCTATTTTATATATTAAATATCAAAGAGTTCAAAAAAGATTACTTTTTAAGGATACTTTATTGTATAAGGTTTGAACGAATTGCTATTGTAAGTTACTTTTTTGAAATAGAGCTAATAAATTTACAAAAATTTGTTCATATTTTGTTGGTTTTAATAGCAATAAATGTACTATATTTATGTCATGATGATTAGTTAAATAATTTAGGAGGAAATAAAACGGTATCCAAATGTTAATGAGGTTTCATTACGAACAATTTCAATTATTGAACACTGTAAATATGTTATGGTTTAAAAAAACAAATGTATTTTACAAAAAATTCAACAACAATTAATTAACAATTTTCACAATTAATTTTTACGTCGAAATTTGAATAGATTGGAACAAATTTGAAATTTTAAGGCATAATAATACAAACACTTGGTTGGTATTCGAAATAGCATATATTACTGAAATTTAAATTTTAAGCAAATTTAATATAAACTGATGGTCTCAACAATGTATACTCCGATGTTTGAAAATAATATTAAGATTAAAATATTTGTAATTTAATAATTATGTAAAATTGAATTTTAATTAATTTTTCTTAAATTTGATTTGATTTATACAAATATTTACAGAAGTTTTGAAATAAAAGGATACTATATTACTAAATTCGTTGGATTAAAAAATATATTTCCTATTGGATGGTTTTGACTTTACAATTAAAAATTAACATTGAGTTATAAATGGAAAAAATTAATTGAGTAATCTTGAGGATGTATCGACGGGTGCTTATGATAATAATAAAAGTAGAAAAGTATTAATTTACTTCTGTAAAGGGGAGCTCACGGTCAATAGGTTAAGAATTTCCAAATCCAACGAAATACTCGGAATTATAGTTAATAGGTTAAGAATTTCCATAAAAATGGGATAGAGGGCGATTTTGATGGTGGTTTTCTATTGCAAATCCGGTTTTAATCATGTCCATCGATCTGAATCCAACAGCTGGATACTACGGCTCATCATAATCACAATGAGACCCCATCTCATTTGAAGTTTCTCCATTAAATATATATATTGCATGATCTTTCCCTATCTTGTTACGATCTCCTCGTATAAATACATAAGATACACACTTGTGAAAAGATATTTGTAGTTAGATTACTTGCTTGCAATTAAACGTTAAGGGCTAGAGACAATTATCTTATTCTAAATTTTTATATAAAAATATTGACCTCCAGAACTCAACTGTGCTCTCATGATTACCAAAAACATACTGTCTCATAGACAAAAATATTCATTAACATTAAATTCGATGAAATCGCAAGGCATTGGGTTCGGTAGTTATTAAAGCAATGTAATAGGATCCATTCTTAAGAAATCATTGCCTTAACAATTATCATTATGTAATTAAACATCATGCCTACCAATAATTTCATATTCATGATATATTAACAAGTCTGGCTCAATGACCCTTCTAACAAATTTCGTGGTAAACCGAGCTAATTAAGCACCAGTAATTGCAACACCTGGCTTGTCTAGAATACTTGTAGGCAAAAATCACTTAAAAATATTGTGGTTGATTCAAAATTATATATTACTTAAAAATGAAGGTAGTTAGATGATCAAAAGCAAAAATTTCCCGATAAAGCAATGCATAAGCTTGTAATTCTTTGATTAGGATAGTCAGTTTCCATATGTTGCATACAATTAAATGCTAAATTCATATTACCCTATAATGCAATAATATTATCATTGGAAAAGTTGCATATCTTAGATTTTTAGAAGACCACTATGATCACATTTGTAGAATATGCATGATACATGATGTTAGGAGAAGAATGAATCAGATAATAGATGAGACCCTAGGGCTCTCTTATATAGGAGAAACGCCCAGGGTTAATTACAAAAGAGGTATACAAAGAAAACATATATAAGAAAAAGATGCCTTGAGATACATTTATCTCAACACTCCCCTCAAGCTAGAGCAATATATATCTATCATGCTCAGCTTGGAGCAACACCTCTGAAATGGAACTCTAGCTAGAGCCTTGGTGAAGATGTCAGCAGTCTGATCTCCAGTGGAAACATGGGAGGTAGATATGAGACCTTTCTGGATCATGTCTCTAGTGTAATGACAATCCACCTCTATATGCTTGGTCCGTTCATGAAAACATGTGGCAATAAATAAAGCTGCTTGATTATCACATAAAAGCTACATAGGAAGAGACACCTCAATAGTAAGGTCAGTCAACACAGATCTAGCCCACATCATCTCTGCACTTCCCTGTGCCATGGCCCTGTACTCAGATTCTGCTCTCGATCTAGCCATCACTGTATGTTTCTTGCTTTTCCATGAAACAAGAGAGCTCCCAACAAATGTAGCAAAGCCAGAAGAAGGGTTATAATGCTTTTCTTTCTCTTCTGCTAAAATTTGGGATAATGCAGTTTCTTTTGTTACATATTAACTACTATGGAACTTTATGCAATATAATCGGTGACATATTGTAGTTCTGTGCCTTGTTAGTTAAATGTGAATGTCAATCATAAACACGAAAATTTTCCCTAATTTTCTGTACTGTAATGCAATCTCTAGCGAGCATGATACTACGAGTGATGTATAAATGGGTATTCTGGATCCTCGGGAGCAGACGTCACACAGAACCAGGTGAAGTCTTCAAATATCTCAAGATCATATGGACTGCATCCATATGCACCTTCCTGGGATGCTCCATGAACTAGCTAACTTTGCTCACTGCAAAAGATATATCCGGCCTGGTGATGGTGGCATATAAATGCTTCCCAACAAACTCTCTATATCTCCTCCTGTCTACCTCCTCAGTGTCATCATCATACAATCTCATACTCGGATCCGTAGGGGTAGTAGCAGGCTTGCACATTGTCATACATGTCTCAGAAAGAAGATCCATCACAAACTTCCTTTGGGTCATCACAAGACCACACTGGTTCCTAGCGAACTCTAATCTAAGGAAATATCGAAGAGTGCCAAGGTCCTTAGTCACAAACTACTGACCTAGGAACTCCTTGGCAGCCTGAATACCTTGCTCATCATCCCCTGTGACAACAATATCATCAACATAAATAAGAATAACAATAGTACCTCTCTGTGTTCTCTGAACAAAAAGTGAGTGGTCCATAGCAGACCGCACAAACCCATGTTGCTCTATCAACTCCGATAGCTTCTGGTACCAAGCTCTCGGACTCTGCTTCAGGCCATAAATCGCCTTATGGAGCCTGCACATCTTCTGTGACTCCCCCTCAATAGCAAACCATGGTGGTTGCTGCATATAAACCTCCTCCTGTAGGTCCCCGTATAGAAATGCATTCTTCACATCAAGCTGGTAAAAGGCCAGTCTCGTGAAACAACAACAGATAGAAGAATGTGAAGTATCGAGTGTCTGACCACTGGAGAGAAGGTATCCTGATAGTCCACCCCATAGGTTTGGGTGAACCCACGTGCCACAAGCCTTGCCTTGTAGCGATCCACACTGCCATCTACCCTTTGATTTACCTTAAATATCTATTTACAACTCACAACAGAGGCACCTGGCGGAGAAGCCATAATGCTCCAAGTACCACGTGAGTGCAAAGCTACCATCTCCTCCTCCATTGCAAGTCACCACCTACTGTCCTGTATCACCTCCTGGTATGTCCGTAGGATAGTAACAGCAGAGAGTCCTACAACAAACTTCATGTACTCCTCTGAAAGATGATCCAAAGAAACATGCGCAGCAATGGGATAGGTTGCACATTGGTGACAAGGCTTCCTTAAGGCAATAGGTATCTCCATGTCATCAGCCCCTCTGTTCTCTAGAATCAACTCATCTTGTGTATCATTCAAAACTCCAGTGCCATCAGTAGAAACAATGTGCTCATTACATACCCGAGGCGTGTTGGATGATGTGGAAGCCGTATGAGTAGAGGGGCGAGTAGAAGACCTGTGAATATAAACACGGGGTAAGAGATGAGATTAGGTAGACTGCGATGGAGGTGGTCGAGGTGGAGAAGACTGAGACGCAACATGGGGAGCATATGGTAGAGAAGACGGAGGTGGAGGAGCAACTACATCCTCAACAGAAATAGCATTAGACAACCTGTCACCTGTAGGGAAAAAATAAATAATAGACTAAAAAATGTGACATTATCACTCACATAATATTTTCATCCTACAAGATCAAAAAATCTATACCCTTTTTGGGTACGAGAATAACCAACAAAAACACATTTGGCAGTTCTAGGTGAGAGCTTGTCACGACCAGGAGTGAAATTGTGGACAATAGCCATAGACCCAAAGACTCTGGGAGTGAGAGAGAATAGGCCCTTCTCGGGAAACGTAATCAAGAAGGGACCTTTTCTCCAAGCATAGTGAACGGCATGCGGTTCACCAAGTAGCAAGCAGTGAGAACATCACCCCAGAAAGAATGAGGGGGTACAACTCTGAATCAAAAGGGTCCGCATGACATCAAAAAGGTGATGGTGCTTGCGTTCAGCCACACCATTCTGCTATGAAGTATATGCACAAGAGGTCTGATGAACAATAATAAGAGATCTGAGAAATTCAGATAAATGTAAGGTGGAAAACTCCAAAGCATTATCTGTATGAATGAATTTCACATTAGCAGAGAAGATATTTTTGACCTCAATAAGAAAAGATTTAATGATAGCACCCGCTTCAGACTTATGTTTTAATAAGAATACCCAAGATAGTCTAGAATAATCATCCACAACAACCATATAAAAATGACGCACCTGATGATCAGGAACGTGACTAGGACCCCAAATATCAAAATGGAACAATTCAAAAGATTAACTACTGTGATGAATATGAAGATTCAAAAAAGAGGAACGATGGTGCTTCCTAAGCTGACAGGCTTCACAATCCAAGGTAGTACGAGTAAATATCTGCGGTAGAACATGACACATCTTTTGAAGAGGAAGGTGACCAAAGCGAAGATGCCACATGAAAGGAGAAACAGATCCTGAAGGAATAGTAGCAATCCCAACACAAGGTGGTATGGCAAGCTTATACAATCCTCTCTGCTCACGGCCAAATCCAATCACACTGCCCGTTAGTATGTCCTGAAATACAAGAGAAGAGGGATCAAATATGGCACAAAAATGTAAATCTTTTATAATTTGACTAACAGACAAAAGATTCATCTGAAAGTCCGAAGCATATAAAACGTTCTGCAGATGCATAGAAGGAGCTAGAACAATCTCCCCCTGACCAACAATGGGTAGTCGAACCCCACTAGCAATCACCACGGATCTAATAGGTGGGATAGACCTGTAAGAACTAAACTATGCCCTATCTCCACACATATGATGTGAAGCTCCAGAATCCATAATCCAATCAGTCAAATCTTAACTGCTGCAAATGGCAAACACATAAGCAATACCTGATGAACTAGACGACACTCTGGCAGCAGCTGCTTCATCTGAGGAATCTGTAGTTGAAGTAGTAGGAGTGTTCATCATCTCTTGAAGTCTAGAAACAATATCATACAAACATGCATCATGAGTAGGAGCAGAAGAAGGTTCAGTCTGCTCAGCAACACGTGCAGGCACTGGATATCCGTGCTTCTGAAAGCATATCTCCTCAGAATGGCCAGGACAGTGGCAATGGAACATGGGCCACAATGGCGGCCTCCTCCTCGAACACGAGGTCCGTGGCCATGAAACTAAAAAGTCCCCCCTCTGCCACGAGAAACTGCCATAGCAGAGGGAGTCATATGGGTCGTAGTAGATATGGAGTAGTAATCCTACTCAATCGTTTGTAGACCTCCTCCATCGGAGGTATCATCTTTCCAGTCAGAAGTTCAGTGAGTGTTGCATCGTACTCAGAGTCAAGAGATGACAGGAAGACTCCTACCATTGTGGCATTCTAATCTACTTGTTGTTGTTCAGTGCTGGTGGTAATAGGCATGAAGATGTGCAGTCGCTTAAACACGCCTTTAAGATGAGAGAAGTGTGCATGGAGTGGTCGACCATTCTGTTTGGTTGAAAAAATGTCAAACTGCAGCTGAAGGATCTTGCTCTCATTCTTTGCCTCGAAATGTGCTCCTTATTATGGCACTGCATTAGTGTACAAAACTGCATGGACCACTGCTCGTAGTTGGTCCCATCCATCTTCACAATGGGAGTCAGGCCCTTGAAGGCACCGGAAGAGGAGAAAACGTCACCCTTGTTCTCTGACATTGCACCGAGAAACTGAAACACAGAACAACTGAGGAGTAAATCGATCAGAATGCATCTACAAGACCATAAGCAGGATTGATTGTACCACCATCTTTATTTCTTTTGGTGAGGTCTAGAGTTGTAAGGCGTGATATAAATCAGGAAAAATCACGTTCTGTGAACCAAATCAGACCCCCGAACAATAGAGAAACATGGCTCGACGACGGCTCTCGGGCCGTAGGGGCGCGATTATGGTATGCAGGGGATGCTGGGGTCCCCTACGATGACACAGGAGGTGGTTGGGGCCCCTACAGAAATGTTGGAGGGGTTGGGGCCCCCTTCGACAGCGTTGGGGATGGCTGGGGCTCCCCGCGGTGGCACTAGAGGGATTGGGTCCCCCTTGTGGTGGCACTAGAGGGGCTAGGGCCCCCTTGTGCCAGTGCTGGAAAGATGGGGGAGGGTCCTCGGCTGCGCTGGAGACGAAGGGAGGGCTAGAGACTCCTGGTGGCGGGGGGGGGGGCAAGGGGAGGGGCGGGCTTGTAGGGTCAGGGTTAGAGTGGGATAGGGGAACCCCGATCTACGATCGTTGCTCTGATATGTTAGGAGAAAAATGAATCAAATCATAGATGAGACCCGAGGACTCTCCTATATAGGAGAAACATCCTGGGTTAATTAAAAGAGAGGTACACAAAGAAAAACATAAATAAGAAAAAGATACCATGAGATACATTTATCTTAACACATGATGTTTCTTAATTTCACTTTTACAAGTAATAGTATGCATATTTAAGTAAAAATATAGTTCATGGAAATTTAGAATCTTGATACAAACATTTGTACAAAACTTTGAATAGTTGACTTCAATTGAATTAAAAGGGCATAAAAAGGGATCAAAATATATGGAATTAGATGCATGGCAGCAAAAAAAGAGGTATGGATTGTACATATGATCAAGTATAATGTGCATGCATGACAACGATAAGGGGGAGGATTGTACCTATAACCTCAATTTATAGGATTTTCTTGACATGCAAGAAGATCTCTAGAAGTTGTAGTTGTTGGCTTCTTGGAGCTCAAAATAGTAGAAAGAGCAGTAGCATTCAGCAAGCACATAAGTTCCAGGAGGGCAGAAGCAACCGTTGCCTGGAGCAATTACAGATTTTGCATTTGCAGAAGGTGGCTGTTACAAATCTCAGCTCTACGGTATGGATTTCCATAATGGCAGCAACTGTTGGGAGAGATTTGGGGCTCTCCCTCATGGCCGGAAGGGAGGTTTAATTTTGGGGAAATGGGAATTTCATTTTTTTATACCCAAATGCTAACACGAATCATGAGATGGGAAGATCAAAGTTAGAATTATGATCAACACAACATGTGCGTGTGTGCGTGTGCTTGTGTGCGTGAATCTGAGCAGCAAAATGAAACAACTCAACCCCAGCAATTATGCATGTGCGTGTGTGCGTGAATCTGAGCAGCAAGGTGGTCGAAAATCGTGTGTTAAATTGATATATAATGTATAGATGTGTATCATATACTGTACATTTATCATTTTCAATGGAAATGTATGGTGTTGTCTGCTATGGTATATTACACGACGATGGTATACTCATTAAAGATGGACCATATACTTAAATATGATCCAACGGTATTAAGACTATACAGAGTGTTATACTTTACATTAACACTATCAACCATTATAACACCCGTAAGGGTAATTTTCATTCGACGGCATGTTATAGAATCACATAAAGGCTATTGTATCTGAATCATCCACTCTTGGGACATAAATCAAACAAGCATCATTTGGATACCTCGGCCTGGACGAATTCATGAGGCCCAAGATGGGATCCTAGACTCCTCTTTCCTTGACGATACCGCACCGATCACGATCCTCGAACCCCCCCCCCCCCCCCACATGTTGTCGTGACCACCGGACATCCCTCAATCTCTGCAGCCCCAGCCATTTCGTCATCGAAATCCATATGCATTCAGACTCCAAAACGCATGCATGGTGTCCCTACCCAATCTGGCAACCCGCAAGCACAATACATCATAAAATCGATACGGTTTTGACAATGATATAGCAAGGAGAGGAGATCAGACGATTCTAGCGACCTCCGGCAGTGGTCCAACAACTCTAGGCAGAGTTTTAATGGCTCAAACTTGGAAAATGGGGTTAAGTCAAACAGATCTTTGCTCAAACTTGCTTTTATACTTGGGATTGGCTAAACGGGCCCGGATTCGGATCCGGTTCGATTCCATGTCCGTTATCGACCCATGTTCTTAAAATGAATGTATTTCACTCATCCGATGTCGCATTTCGATGTTCATGGCACCTTTGAAAGGTCTCCACGAGTACTACGTAATAGATTATTCATATGCTTCATTTGGATAATGGGCCAGGCCTAAAATCTAAAAAGAAGTAACAAAAGAACAAGAGAGTTTGGACCAAAATATGTATCTCGAACCGTATCAAGACCGGATTCATGGTAAGGACTCGATACCCAAGCCGTATATTGTATTTTAATATGTATTCAAGTCTTAGAATCTCACAATTTAATAAAAAAGGATTAATCTCCATAGAAATTTTTAAAACTAAAGATAAAGATGTTCTTACCAGAAAATACAGTGTTACCCACTCTAATGGGAGTTTTTTTCCTACTATATCCAAAATATGAATAAATAAGATAATATATAAGCATCCTCACAATCATGTTCATACTCCTTCAAAAAACAATCATGTTTATACTCACGATCACATTCATCTGTAAATACCTGAAAATCCCGCAATTATGAAGAAATAGGAAGTGAACTTCTTTTCAACAATAAAAATAATGAATATGCAAGTGCTCAATAAATCATTTTGCAAAATCGTGAATGTAAATACATGAAGATAAAGTACAAATGATAATAATAGAAAAACTCATCACATGCACTACATCGTCTACTTAGTGAAGTACATCTTCAATAAATCATCTTGCAAAATCATGAAAGTAAAATGCATGAATACAAAATAGGACCGATACAATAACAAAAATCATAACATGCATTAACCTCGTCTTCTTAGAGAAATGCATACTCCTTATCTTCATCCTTTGACATTTTATATAGATTAGATCTTGTACTTAATAGAATCAGAATAAAATTAAATTACTAGCTTGAAACTTGAATATGCATGTATCAAAACAATATGATAAAATTTAACTTAGGATATATAATTACAAAGAGGTTTACCTTTTGCATCCTCGTTATTATGTTCGATTATGTTCATCTACATGTACATGAATCCCCACAATTTTGAAGAAATTGGGAGTGGACATACTTTTCAATAATAAAAGAAAAAACATCACTAAGTTACAACTCCATTTGGTATTTAAAAAGAATATTGACTCGTGAAGAATATACATAAATGAATACCGAAAAAATAAGATAATATATGAGCATCCTCACGATCACGTTCATATGCAAAGTAATAAATTAGTGTAAGATCAAAAGCTATGTTAAAACTTATATCCATGATTGTAGAAAATTTTATATGTCTAATCAAAAACATCATAAATTAAAGGCAATTTTATTGACATTTAACAAATAAATAGTATAACACTAAAATAAATGTAACACATTAAGAAGTGTGTCGTATCTTTCACAAGTCCATGCTCAAACACACACCCAAATAGACACAGACACACACTCTAATACATACCCACTACACGAATACACTCTCTAACACATACTCTAATATACATGCACACTCTCTCTAACGTACATTACAGTAACACACTCCTTAAGACACACACATATAACACACATGAACACACAATTCTCACAAAATAATCTCTCTCCCACTCTCCCTATGGTAACCACACATACACAAATAAACACTACAAACAACCAACACTACACTAATAAACTCTACATTATCTAACTCTCTCTCTCTATGCATACGAACGCACACATGTACACACACATACTAGCGCGCGCACACACACATACTGATTATAAAGTTGGGCTCTTATTATGTAATCTCAAAAAAAGTAGGGAAATATAGGTATTTAGTCATACATATAGGCTATCACATTACATATTATAATGCAATTCCTCACTTTTTCATCAGCATAGCATCATAACCTTGCATACATGTTAATTTGCATAGAGAAAAATCTAACAAATATGTTCTAACATCTAATCTAAGGCAATCTGATGGTATGATGTCCAATCTGCAATTTGACAATTCAAATAACATTGTAGTTTCTAATGGTAGTGGTTTAGGAATTTCATCATACACTTTGTACACATGTTGGTTTGCGCATATAATAGCCTAACAAAATAAAAAATTGCAAATCCTAAAACAATGAATATATCTATATTATGTAACTAAAATCAAAATAAGTGAGAGAGGAGTGCTCAAAATACATGATGGAAGAAGGAGGACATGGCAGAGGCCAATGATGGTCGACGAAGGCAAGGGATGCCGCTCAAATGGTCGTCGGAGGAGGGTTTTTAGGGTTGATTTCATTAGGAATAAAAGAAAGGGAGCATGATAGCGTTCTATTTAGCAAACATGAGCGAGCACATATGCTCTCCGAAGTGCTTGCCTCCAAAGTGCTCGCCAATGTGCTCAACACCAAATTTCCACGCGCCACTTAAAGATGTGTATGAATTCAACTGGGTGAGCACATGTACTTGTAAGGTGGTCGTCCAGGATGCCCATGTGCTCGCCCAATCGAATGACAATCTTTAGAAAATATTGTCGTCTCTTTAGAGACTAGATGCCCTCTTTAGATAGTACTTTGTGATACTAATCGTGCCCTTGATCTAACACTTTAAATATACAACTTTGCATCAGCCTGTATGTTTTAACTATCTAGATCAATAGTTGTATCATATGTAAATTAGCCATGTTACATATCCATGTTTGTACTAAGGGAGATTAACAATAATGAAAACATAATTATATTTTATTGCAGATATGGAATTATATAATTACGATAACAATTATTACACAATTGCACTCCATGGTCTCATCGTCCAAAGTCTCCTACTAGCCCTTAGAGCCCTTCATGGCCTACTCTTAAACCCACACTCATGTGCTAATCATTCAACTATTTGGTCAAGTAGCTTTGCCAACTAATAAGTGAATATGTCAAAAGAGACTATGCCAATTTCTATTATACACATTGCATATCTCATGGATATATTTGTCACCTAATGTGGTTTTCTACATCTAACGTAGCTACTTATCGAATTTTGTTGAAATAGTCATAGTCTCTTGCCTCTTGCCACTCTTCTCATAGAACTAACTTTTAGCAGTAAAATGACACTACCTTTAATAATAAAATATAATGTGGATGTGATTTCTATTGTCTGTGTCAGATTGGAAATCTTCAGTCAGAATACCCTCAAGTTTGGAGGTCACTATCTCCATATACTAGAATATAGTCATGAGTCTTTCTTAGGTATCTGAAGATAAAATTTGGGTATCGCTATATCCATGATCTCAAATATCTTTGGAGTACTTGAAGTTGTTTAGTACAGAACTCTATTATTTCTCTCCATAAGAGGATTAGTAACAATTTACCACCCCTAATGCTTGGAAGATCTATCATCTTGTACGCATCATGGTATACATCAGGCTTCCCATAGCTGATGCACAAGGGCATCCAACCATAATGTTCTTATTCTCAATAATTTGAGATCCCTTTGGATAGGTTAATATGATGTCATGAGAGAAAAAACATTTCTTGGAATTATCTTTGTAAAATACTTCCACGATGTAACATTGATGTGATAATATTAATATCATTTTTTATATTTCTAAATAACTTCAGACCCGGATATAATAGGTAACCCCAAGATCTTCCATCTCAATGGTGAGGGACAACCAAAACTTAACACTAATCATCAACATTATTCCTAATGGTAGGATGTCATTTACATAAAGCACAATGAACATGATGGCATTGCCACTAAGCTTCCGCTATGCACATGGTTCATCATGATTCTAAATGAAATCATAACTCTTCATGGTTTCATCTAATTGGGTGTTACAACTACGAGAAGCCGGCTTAAGGTCATAGATGGACTTCTTTAGCTTACACACATTTCCTTCTTCTCATATGAAGAGAATGTCTCATTGTAATAGATATCTTCTATCAATACAACTATTGGCTATCTTTCCCATGGGTCCTCCCTATTTTTAAATAACAATTTATATATAATAGGTTTGGCCTCCTTTAGGTGGATCTTCAAGGGTTCATAAACCATTCTTGGGTATGGAGTCTACTCCAGAATTTATTGCTAGCATCCTTCTTTCCAAGTTATGATTTGCTAGTGCTTCATCAAATGAAGAAGGATCATCTTTAGACTCTTGTAATACATGGAATCATACATCTCATATGGTGTTACCACCCTGGAACTCTTTTTAAGAGGTATAGGTGTGTCGTATTCTATGTCTCGTGGGTTTCTAGTATTAGAACTCCCCATCAAACCAGACTCTATGAGTTCATTTACTTCATTATTATATTGACTCTTAAGGAAGTCACCATCCAGCATTTTTACATCTCTAGAAATACATTTCGAGTCTCGAGGTCATAAAGTTGATATCCACTACCATTCTTTACATACCTAATGAAGTTGCACTTGGGTGAAAGATTCAAGCTTGCTCGCATACACATTTTAGTGTGGACCTAACAACCCTAGATTATTACGTGTCTAACACTTGGCCTGAATCCATCCCAAACTCATGAGGGATTTTAGGTTCATATTTTTGTGGAGTCTTGTTAAGGACATAGGTCACATTCTCTATTGTGTGTCCTCAAAAATTAGGAGGTAATTGTGCTATAATCTCTCCATGTCCAACACAGTTTGGTTACTTCTCTCTGTAACTCCATTGAATTGATGAGTACTTGGAGTGGAGATAGAAAGAATTCCTCTCTATTCAAGGCATTCTTTGAATTCATCTAAGAGGTATTTGCCAGATCAATCAAATCAAATTCATTTTATCTTCCTTCATTTTTGCTTCTCAATCAAACTATGAATTCTTTGAGCTTTTCAAAGGTTTCTGACCTATAACATAAGAGGAAGACAAAATTATACCATAAATGATCGCCGATAAAGGCTAAATAATATTGATGTCTATTACGTGTTGCAATATTGAATCGATCACATACATTGGTATGCATGAGATTTAAAATACGTTTGCATCTCGCACTTTCTTGGAAAAGTGTACCCTAAACATATTCTCTCGAATATAAAGCTCGATAGTAGATAAATTTTGAACTTTCAATTTAAAGTTATATCTTTTACCAATCTATTGATCCCATCAATAGATGCATGTCCAAGTCTTTGATGTTATACCATAGTCAAATGATCTCCAGCCTCATATGATCTTTTAGTGGTTTGATTACTAGTGTTATCATCATTCATGATATACTCATTCATATTCAATTCATAGAGTTCACCATGTGTTGGAAAAATATCTGACATAAATTTACCATAATAAATTATGATAATTTTTTCATTAAGTAGAAAACAATATCAATGTCTAACTAGCTTCTATACATATAATAAGTTCCTTCTAACATCTGTGAAATGAACACATTGTCTAATAAGCAGGACTCTTCCACTAGATAATGATAGTCTACAAGTTCCAATGGTGATTGTTGCAACAGTTGCATCAGAGTCTATCTGAATGACTATCTACTGTTCATTAAGCATTTTAATTTCCTGAAATAGATTCAACAAATTGGAAACATGAACCAAAGCACTGAAATAAACAATTTAACTTCCTTCTCGTCCTATGAGCAAGTTGATTTCAATGAAGAATATAGATGTATTACATGTTGGTGCTTTACCTTTGCCTTTGTCCAAGATCTTTAGAAATTCCAAACGGTTATGCTTCTAGTATTTGGGCTTATTGCGGTGATGGCGGACAACCATGTTCTTAGATGTTGGATGTGTTGAAGCATTAGAAGATTGGCCAACAACTTGATTTTTCTTCTTCTTCTTTTGAAACATATCATTCCAAGATCTTTGCTTCATGTTATGCTTCCCTTTGACATGTACAACCATTGCACTGCATCACATCCTCAATGGTACAACACATTGATATTATTGAAAGACTTGAGGGGGAGATAACAAAATGAAGTCTTCTTGCATTTTTGCATCCACCTCAACCCCATGGGTTTCCATTTCAATGATGTACCCAAACAATTTGAGTATATGTTCTCTAACTGTGCTTCCTTGCTGCATCTTACAGTGAAGCATGTCTTTCATCAAGTTGTATCGTTGAATGCATATCACATCACCAAACATCTGTAGATTCGACATGATGTCATGAATGGATATAACAACTATATATTTCTTTTTGAGGCACATTGGATAACGATCCCAAAATATAACAACTACCAAGCATAGAACCTCATTCCCCTTATTAAAATCACCATCATCCTCGGTCTGAGGGTCATCATACTTGACACAAAGGACTACATACGCGTTTTGCTGCAAGTATGATTTCAAAATTAAAGATCCAATATGAGTAATTTAGTATTGTGAACTGATTGACTTCGAATAATTAGTTAAGTGGGTTAAGAGACACCGTCTGATATAAAACAAAGTACACTTTATCGTGCTTTGATTATGGTGAATATTATTTTGAATTCAAAGCTGTCTTACATTTTTTGCATTTTGAACGCCCATTTTAAACTTTTGAAACACGAGGCATGTTAACCAAATACCTCAAGCAAGACTTGGGAACTCCTTTCCATATTGGCCACCTCAATAATATGAGAAAATTCCACAAATATGAAACAAGTGGAGACTCTTTTCGCAAGTACAACTTGCATTCCCAAAGTTTGACTTTTTATACCCATGTCCGACATTGTGAAAGCGAACATTGACATGCCATTGCTTAAACCATCCATTAATGAGCATAATTCTACACCATGCACAATTCAATACTACTACATTATACGAGGAACAACATTGGGGTTGCTATGTATACGACCGATCTCTTGTTAGAAACGAAGCGGCCTAATCCATGTGTGCTTGTATTTAGAGTTATGATTTTTACAAATCTATCCAAAATACTATCTGTGAAAATTGTAGACAGGAGACCGCAGATGGTATATAACTCTTTATCCATTACATGCTTAAGTTGATAATTAATTATTTTGAATCTTATTCTCATAATTAATCGATAATAAGAATCCAGTCAATATTGTGATTAAAATAGCATTAGATCATCTTTGATGTAATCATATTAATTAAGACTAATCTAAATAACTTATTATATTGAATTTTGGTACCTTAGATTTTTATCCCCATAGAACCTACAAATATACATCCTACACAATGAACATGTAACTCATGCACACACTTACAAATCTCATTTAGAATTCACAACTTTAAGTGTTAACTACTTGTAATCATGTATATACATTAAAATATCAGAAAAAATGAAACAAAAAGCCATTCCAATTAATTTCAAAATACAAAACATGAGAATATAAAATGATTCGGGTTACAAATTCTCAAGTTGCGACCGTACCCCTAGCAATAAGAAGGCACAATATAGCATAGACTTAAAATCGATTACGGCTCCAAATATTTAATAAATATTGAGTCTAACACAATATATGAATATATCACATATATTCACATCCATGTCTAGTCTGGTAACATAAATAAATAAGTAATTATGTTTATTGAGTCCTCTTTTAACTCTGACCTTGGAGAAATCTAATTTCTCAGGTTGTACTATCAGAATTGCACAAGAAACTTTCATAATGATAGAAGATTTGATTAAATGACTTATAATTCAGCATGTTGATTTGTTATTGATGAATCTCCATTTTATCACCTTTATTCTTTCATTTTGGCCTTTAAACCCTAGCTAAATGCAAGTAGATAGCATTAACTTGTACAAAATAACATTCATTATTCATTCTATACATAGTGTATAAAATACTGCATTTATTACCAAAATAAAAGAATAAAGAAAAGAAAAAGAATAAGAAAAAGAAATTAAATATCATAGGTATGGAATGACCCTAAACCCCGATACCTGGGCATCATGATGACTAGGTCGACAAGGAATAAAGTAGGGGGAGGGCACGTCCCTCTCATTCTCCCTACTCGGTGGCAGTTCTCGGGTGAATTCAAATCCTAATTTTGAATTCATCAATAAGTTCATTTGAGACCTATTTTATTCATTATTCTTTATACCTCAAATCAATAAACTTTGAACAAGAATTTATGGATAAAAATACAAAGAAAAATATATGTAAAAGTAATGCATATGCCCCAGACACTCGGAATAAAAAGCCGCAAAGAAAACTTCACAAACCTGTATCTTCTCCATATGAACTCAAAATTCACCAGACTCACTTTTATTATTCCTAAAATTATTTTATCTATTTAATGAAGGTGGTTTCATTCAATTTAGAGTTAAGATGCAAAAGTTAGGTTCTGGGACCTCATTATGCAATTTACCTGTATAGAATAATCAATTTATTCATTCTTTATATTTTTCACTTTATTATATTTTTGTAATTTTGTAAACATTATTTAAAAACACATATACATAATAAAAAAATAGAAACAATAAAAAAATATGTTAAAATAAATATGTATACTAAAATCCATAGATGAAATATACATACATATACCTATATAGTAAATATGCATATTTTTTTAAGTATACAGACAACTTCAGAAAAAATATAATAAAAATGCCTATATATGTTTCTAATAAGTTATAAATATATAAATTATGTATATAAAATAATAAAAATATAAAAAAAAATAAAATACATAGTTAATGAATCTGCATTTCATTATCTTTATTCATTTATTTTAGCTTAAAATCCCTTATAAAACACATGTATATAATATTAACTCCATATTCTTACTAACTTGCATCTGTGTATAAATATTGTACACTTCTTACCATTTTAACCTAAAATAAATAAATAAAGGAAAAATAAAGAAAATAAAATAAAAAAGGAAGACTGAATATATGTAATAGATACATGATGACCCGAACCTCGAGAGAAGGTCAAGTCTTGACCTGATCGACCAGGAATAAAGTAGGGGAGATAGGGTCCTTAATTAGAAAATCCAAAAAAATGTTTGTTGTATATATTTGTATACTACACTATTTTATTTGTATATAAATTGATCTCAAACAAAATAATTTTCAAAATGAAAGTTGTAATAAAAATGTGTCGTAAATAATAAAAATAATTGCACAATCAAATCATGTATAGAATAAAAGCAACCACACTTGGAAAAAGCCACTAAGTGATAATTGAAAGACCAATTCCGGTCCCATATGCACTCAATTGAACCAAACTCACTTCCATTGTATTCTAAATTAAATTATCTTTAAAATGACTATGATTTCATAATTTTTGGAGTTACGGGTGAAAAGTTAATTTTCTAGGGTGGTTTGTGCAATTTTCCCATGTATTTTGTACATATTATATTTGTAGATATTTGTAAATATTTTTACTAATTATTTAAAATAAAAATATAAAAATATAAATTTTAAAACAAAAAAGCTAATTTGCTTATTTACCCATGTATATAATGTCGTATATATATATATATCATATGTATATAGTTAATTTTCTTAAATGACTACCATAGAAAATAAAAAAAATACCATTTATTTTTCAAATAAATAAAGTGACGAAAATACAAAAAATTAGTTAATTTTTGTAGATATTTATCTTGCTAATTTATCTCATTTCAGTTTTTCTTCTCTCTTTTTCTTATCTTCATCCAAAAATTCAAAAATTCCAAGTTCAATCCCATTCTATTTATTAATAAGGCTCCTTCTCCTCACTCCAATTTGATCAATCTTTGGTGAGAGGAGCCCGATCTCCGAGAGTCTTCTTGTCGCAGAAGAGTGCCTAACCTCCGAGTCATCCAGTGACAGCGAGTCAGCCTTCGTCGAGGTAATCAAGGTCTTTTCCGCTCCTAAGGTGAGATCCATTTTCTCTTATTTTATTCTAGGTTAATCGTAGTTTTATTTTCTCGCATTTTCTCTTCGTTGTCATTTCTAGATCTTAAAATCCATCACGATTTGATCCGCCACCGACTCGATTTTTCATTCCACATCTCAATCTCTACACGTTCTTTTCTACCTATCACGACCTCTCAACTTCGACCACGCACGGTGGCCGGAGACTTGGACCCATTCCTCATTTTTCGCCGGATCCCCATTCACATCTTCCGTTTTGATTTTGAGATCGAATCATCATATTTGCTTCCTATTTTTTTATAAATAAAAAACAAAAAAATATTTTTTTTCTTTCTCTTTACTATCTGTTTTGCAAGATCATGTAAAACTAAATAAAAAATAAAAAATAAAATAAAAAATAAAAATAAAAAAACATTTTTTATTTTCTGTTTTTAATTTCTCTATTTCGGATTTACAAAAAATATAACAAAAAAGTTTTTTATTACTGTTTACATTTGAAAAAAAAAGCTTCCACCATAGCAACGACCCTCCACGCCGCCACCCTTCCATCCCTTAGTCACCAACATCTCGGCTCTCTGCGCCGACCATCGACAGCCGGCCACAACCGCCACCACACCACTGGCGGTACTACCTCACACCCGGTTGAGCTCTACCATGCCCTCCACCACACCATCATTGCATGGAGAGGGGGCGTGTGTCGCCCCTCCTCCTTCTCCTTCCTCGCTCGCCCTCGACGATCCTTGGCGGAGGAGATCATCATCCGCCCTCTCGCGAGCTAACGACACCGCCTTCTTCCGCATGGAGGAGCACCGCCATCGCCCTGCCGTCCTCCACGTCCTCCTCCAGGGACCCGACCTCCTCCAGCGATGCCATCGCCCTACCTGTGTCGACCAGAGCTGCCCGCATCGATTGCCATCGACAACTCCCACGTGAAGTAGCCCACCGCCTCAACGCACCAGCACCTTCCACGCGCACCGACCTACGCCACTAGCCCGCGTGAAGTAGAAAGGGGGTGGCGCCCCTTTTGGTCTTTGTAAAGAACAATAACGAATAAAACCCTAGCAAGTATATTTTTGGAACAATTACATCTCTGTCCCTAAACATCTCTGAAATTGCAAACGAACCCTTCCAGGAACAACATGTGCATTGCACACATTTAGTGGGTAAATTACGTTCTCCATCCCGCAGTTTATTTTTATTATATTGTTATGCAAAAACTTTATCCTTTTAAATTTCAGTCACTGTTTCCAGAACTTAATTTGCATGATCTTTTCTTTAGAATGAATAATGTTGTTGGTCAATAATTTCTGAAAAAAATCTTGCTATGCTCCTGATATGTGTATCTTATTAGCCTAATCTTTTCATTACATTTTATCATTATTTAATATTATTAAAAAATTAAAAGCAGTGTCTTTTTATCTTCTTGAAATTCAAAAATTCATAAAAATTTGAATATTCCTATAAAAATTCCAAAAAATTAGATTGGGTGTATTTCATTGTCTTTTAATTTCTATCCAAATTTTGTGCATTAATTCTTTTCAAAACCAAAACAAATGAAAACATTAAAATCTTATAAAAATCATAAAAGATTCTACAAAAATGCAAAAATCATGATTTCAATTTCTGTTTGTAGATATTTGCATATATTTCATCATAAAGATAATTGCTAGGAGTTTTGGGCACTGAATCATTTTTAAGTTGCAAATTACTCCAGGCTGTGCATTGTTTCTCATTTTTGTCACTGTTTGATTTTTAAGAAAATACAAAACATATGAAAATTCTACAAAAATTCTCAAAAATATTTCAAAGTATTTAAAATCCAAAAATATTTTCTCTGTATTTTTCTGAGCATTTTTGATATAATTGAACAATACAAAAATATTTTGGTGTGCGTATTTCTTTCTTGTGCATATTGTTCATTATTTAAAAAATTAAAAAAATGCAAAATTAAAATCACTAAAAATTTGAAAATCAAAAAATAAAAAATTGGAAATAAAAAAATAAAAAGATAAAAAATCCGCAAAATCCAAGGATAGTTTGCCTTTGTGATTCCTGCTTTTTCTTTTAATTGATTTTCGATTAATTGAATAACCCTCGGGAATTGTAGCCTCCCTGAGTTCGATCCTGTCCGCTATACAGGTAAATAACTAGCAAAAAATTTATCTTGCTCGCATAATTTTCTGTAATTATTTTGTAGCGAGAGAATAAAAAAAATTTTGTTTATCGCGGGATTTTTGGGGATAACAACGACTTCGTATCATTAATAACCGATCCTCGAGTTTTCGTGTCAACAATAGTATATAGGTAAATATACCTATAAATGTACATATAAAAAGTAACATACAACAAATAAAAATGAATAAATAAATAATCATATTAAAATACTACAAAAAATAATAAATAATTTTCATGTTTTAGGAAAAAAATAAAATCATTATCAATTCTTTTCGATTTATTTCATCTTTTATTTTTCTGGTTTGTCTTGTAGTGGGAGACATGGTCCAATCAGGGCTGGTCTACTGTTGACCCTTGGTCAACTGACCCCCCTGCACCTTAGGGCTGTCAAACCTCAATGACTGCCCTTATTCCTTGATTTTTTACGCCTGATCCATGTATTTTCATGGCATGATTCCTTCATTGATTTTTACCCTTGTTTATAGTTCTTTCACATGCCAGTGACTCCTTGATCGATGGGTCTCTGAATAGAGTGTTCTGCCCGAGCTAAGTTGACATTGTACATATACCCCCCTATGACCTTTGTTTGAATTTTGATCCCTCTTTAAGACTTGAAATCCCCAGGTTTTTTGGTTTCGAAGCTCTCCGGTGATAGCAGGAAGCAAGCCAAGTCATTTGGCGTGGAGGAAGAGGCCTGAAGCAAGAGATCCGAGCTCGCCGGTCGGCTCCACTGTAGTTTTCCTTGGCTCCTTCTCCATTGAGTTTGAGCCCTAGTTTTTCCTATCTTTTCATTCCTAGTACTTAGTTTAGCGTATTCTAGCATTTCATTTTAGTCATTTTTGTTTTAGATTCAATTAAATCAATTAGTCATAGTTTGCCAGAGCTCAGCTAGTTCAAGTATTTTTGTTTTTTTATTTGTGTTACTAAAAATATTAACTTACATCTAAAACTTACATGATAAATATTTTAAGTCCCTAATAGTAGCTTAAATCACACATATTTTTCGTAGGGCATTTAATTATATTTTCCTATTTTTAAAATACAAAAACCTTGCGTTTTCCCATTTCCATTTAAAAATATATAAAAATTATAAAACCATTTTGAAAAATTCCAAAAAAAATAGATTTTATTAATTACTCTATTTTATAACTGCGACAAAAACCCTTAAAATAGAAAAAGGAAATCATTAAAATTTAAAAAGCTCTAAAATCCTTATAAAAATCATAAAAACATTTTTAAAAACCAAAAATATTTATTTTTATTTTTGAATTTTATTTATATTATATATATATGTTTGAAGGAAGTTTGGATTAATTATATAATTTTAAAACCTTGAAACATACAACCTATTTACTTGTTGCCCTTTTTAGGGTATTTTGGACTTTAAAAATACATAAAAATTAGCAAACAATACAAGAAAGATAATAAAAATAGAGAAAAGTACAAAAAAAAAACAAAAACATTTGATTTTGTGATTTTTGAAATATTTATAGCTATATTAATAAATCTTGAAGATGGCATTTCTATATATTGCTATATCTACTTATATAATTATTAGTACTATTGTTATTAATATTATTAATTAAATATATTCTAAAACCTTTAAAAAATAAAAAGGATGGTACCTTAGGGTATTTTCCTATTTTTGTACCTATTTTCTGTATTTATTATATATATTATCTATATTATAGCGTATACCTTTATCTTATTCTATTAAAAAGAAAAAGAAACTAAAAATCATAAAATAGAAAAGAAAATATAAAATATGAAATTAAAAACCAATAAAAATATAAAATGTGTAATAAATTTTAAGTAGTAGATTTTTTATATCAAATGAATCCCTCATGATAAACTAATTTTGGATATTCTGTCGCATGGATATTATTCTTTATAAAATCTTATTAATTCATGATTGATATATGATAATAAGTTTCGAATCATCTATAATAAATAATTAACTTATTATTAGAAAATTCAATATTTAAGTAATAAATATTCAAAAGCCTAATAAATAGTTTAAGTTTATGGGTTGTTTTGCAAATACATGACTTAAAATAGATTTATTCCATCCACTTCTTGTAAGTCTTTCATTACTTCTTCTTTTATGTCATATAAATTTTTTAATTCCTCAAAATTTATCGGGTATCTTAAGGTTCTATTTTCACCCATCATGTTTCAAAATTATTCTTCAGATTATATATATGCCTCTAAAATTTTACAATAATTATTTTACGCCGCGAAGCATGGGTATGCACCCTAGTAATTAACTATTTGTAGGTAACTGCAATGCATATATCATGTGTCCTGATTTAAAAAAATATGGATGCAATAAACACCAATATTTATCCGTAAATGCTATAGGTCCATTTGATACCCAGATGTGAACACAAGTTACCTGAGAGGGTGTGGACTAGCCTGCTACCACGATTCTATTGGGGCTGAGCTTGCTTAGGGCGTAAGCCAAAATGGAAAACATATCATGTACACATGTTTGCTTACACATGCTAATTAATATCAAAACGCTCCCCGCAAGAAAGACACTATAAAATCCAAGGACTGAACCCTCAGACAATTTTATTTCCCGCAGATCTAAGAATCCCACACAAGCAATGCTAATAAAAACTCGCCGGATAGACGAGAAGGTTGTGCTGTTTTCAAAGCTATTAACCCAGGTCATTTATTCTTAATGGCTAATCAATGAGGGTGTTTGATTGGTTCCTGCTGCAATGCCTTCCTGACCAGATCAGCCTGCTCTTGGACGTGGACGGAAAAGAAGCCCATGGTACTGGCCGCAGATGATGCTCTCCCTACATACTTAATGTCCTCCACCGTGCCTCTTCCCAGCACCTTCATGGCAGTGCACTACCGCAGTGAAATGTAGGTGTATGCCCCCATATTCATTGGTTCCTCCTGGCACCATACAACCTCTGCATCTGAAGCAAAAGAGGTCACATGTCAGATCACATTCGATGTTTAAATATGAGGAACATGATTCGCAACTTCAGTTTGGGTATCAAAGCACAGTACTTTTCTCAGTAGAATGGTTCATGCAGAAACGAACAGTCTCTAGTGGCTAGTCTGTAATGCCTTAGTAAGACTTACTTAGATAGCGTTTAAGTTCACGCTGAATAAGGTCGTAAGGGAAAGGGAAAAGTTGCTCCAGTCAGACAGATTGCGACATCCTTGCCATCAACTCTCTTCCTTTCATCATCAAGTTCATAGTAGATCTACACGAATGAACGTATGAGCAATGACAACCAAATGACTGAATATTTACAAACTACACGTAAAGGAATTGTTCAACCTACCTTTCCTACACACAAAATTAAGCGTCTGATGCCCTCTTCCCTATCAGAATGGAGATTCTGATCCTGGATAAGACAAAGCGAATTCCCTGCTTGTTAGATCTAGCATGGCCTTCCACATCATCGAATTCAGACAAATTTGATTTGCAATCCTTGTGCCTCAGCAGATTCTTGGGAGCTATCACAATCAGAGGTTTCCGGGACTCCTTGTGTATGTGGTTTCAAAATTAAAGAAACAATGAATAGCTTGACATTTACAAGCAAGTAAAAACAAAAAAATCTTATATTAAGCAAGTAAAAACAAAAAAAGCTTATCTTAGCAATCACTTGGTGCCGAAAAACGTGAAAGTAATTTCCAGGTGTAGTTACATTTACAACTTGCCAATTGCACTCTTGAATCTGCTTTCTGAGTGTAGGATCCATTTCAGGTATTACAAAAGGGTTGTCATCACTCATCTGTGAGATCAAGATATTGTGAATGAGCATTTTTTAGGAATATTGTGAATGAGCATACTCATCTGAGTTCACTATCCCAGCTACTTTAGTAATGAAAGGTTTGGTGTACATGCAAAGGGCGTTTTTACAAGGATGAACGTATGTAAACAGCTTATACTACCTGAAGATAATGCTCAACTCTTGCAAATGAATGTTCAGGACCTTGCCCATCATATCCATGAGGAAGCAGTACAAGTCCCATCTGGCGAAGCCATTTAGACTCACCACTACTCAGAAACTGATCAAACATCACTTGAGCACCATTTGCAAAATCTCCGGATTGGGCTTCCCAAAGCACTAGAGAGTTAGGATTTTCCATTGAGTATCCCAACTCGAATCCAAGAACTGCAAATTCAGAAAGAGAGCTGCACAGACAAAAGAAAAATGCAATTATAAATCTTCAATTCACAAAAACGTAATTACACTAGAGTTTTCCCGTATTAAGAAGAAATTTCCATAGTATTGATCAATCTCTACAAAAGTAATACAAGCAAGGCCTGAAAAAACGAAAAGCAGAACGGGGCATTTTCCATGGAAGTAAGGTCATGCATAGCTTCGAGGCGGTTCGAAATGTAAACATCAGTTTATAAAGGAAAATACCCATAAAGGCTAAAATAACATATATACTAATGAAATTATATATGATTTGATTAATTTTTTTGAAACGTGAAACATGTGGAACACCTTTAGGTGGTGACCACCCGTGCTAACTCCACTGATAATGTCAAATACATTATCCACAGATTACAAAGTTGTCGGCGTGACCAATAATGTTCTCCACGGTGTTTTTCACCGTTAACCGTTGCTGCACTCCTGGCCGTCCAAATCACCCAGCACACAGCAAGGATTTTGGCACGATCAGGTCCTGTACGGTAGGCCGATGCTCCAAATGTATCCCAAAACTTGGGCCCGATGATGCGTCGATCCAAGGTGGGGCTTCCCTTCTCTATACATTCTTCATCCCCTCACATATGAAGAAAGACGGTCCAAATTTTCCTCCTCCACGACACAAATTGAGCACATTAACTCCACACCAGGGACGTTGTGTGCCCGTAGCCGCTTTGTCATAAGTCTCCCACGACGTAACAACAATGCGAAAACCTTAATTTTCAGCGGTACCTTTGCCTTCCAGATCAGATTGCAGTCCCGAATAACGTCTCTATCCAAGTGATCCAGCACCGAGAGCAGCTGGTAATACACCTTCTTGACAGAAAAGGAATCACGCCACACTCCCAACCATCCCTCCCAGCTCCTGGGCAGTGCACCGTCTGCAATTTTTGAAGGAGATCGCCCAGCTCCAGAGTCCTGGCATCTGACAGGGGGAATCGAAACCGTGGAAGCCAAACCCTACTCGCCCCATCCAAATTCGACCAAAAATCTGCCACAGAAGCCTGTTTGTCTGCCGATAATGCGAGCAACCTAGGGAAGTTGTCTCTGAGAATTCCAAGGCCAGACCAGGCATCACTCCAAAATCTGAAATTTGTACCATCTCCCCCCAGCACCGGGCGCGAAAGATGTCGTACTTCGCCCCCCATGAGCAGATATTCTTCCAGAACTCCAAAGAGCCCCTTGGCTGATATCGCTGAGTCCCGTCCTCCTCAGAAGCACCATAAATAGATCTAAGAAGTGAGCACACCATGTCCTCCCCAGGGCCCCATATCCGCACGACCCATTTGGCAAGCAAGGTCTACCCACATAAACTAAGGACACCAAGCCTGCCCATCTTGCAAGGTCTAGCCACAACATCCCAAGCCACCAAAGCAACCCCCCTCCTTTCACGGCTCGACGATGCCCAAAAGAATCTTCCCACGACAGCTTCCAAACGATGTTGAATTTTTCAAGGGACTTTGAAGATCGACAAGTAAAAAAGTGGAATTGTTGAAACACCACCTTTGGTAGCACCGGCCTTTCTCCCCTAGAGGAACACTTTGTTTTCCATCGTGCTAGCTGATTATCCAACTTCTCGACTACAGTGGAGCCAATATTCCATCTTCAATCTTCCAGTCGTAAGCAAAATGCCCAAGTACTTCACCAGTAACACCCTTTTGGGGGTGCCTAGAACAAAAGCACAATGCTAAGCCTCCGCAACCTCCATATCGAATGAGACAAAAGTGGACTTTGACCCATTCAACTCCAACCCTGAGAAACCACCAAAAAGCTCCATAAGAGAGGCCACAGCCTTCGCCTCCTTAAGACCCCCCATCAATGAAGAAAATGATATCATCTGCATATTGGAGCAGGGCAATGGATATATCAGCTAACGTGAACCCTCATATGGAGCCATTCTAGACCGTGGCTCGAAAATAACGTTCAAGGCATCAACAACAATCACGAATAAAAGTGGCACTAGGGGACATCCCTGCCGCACATCATTTGCCATTAACCAATGACAAAAGAAGTGGAGATACATCTTTTCATCCCCAAAATCCACAGCTTTGAGAATCCGTGTTTGTCCAGAATCTTCCATAAGAAGTTCCAATCCACACTAGCATATGCCTCCCTGAAGTCCACCTTCCACATAAACCCTAACATCTTCCTTCTCCTCCAATCCGCAAAGATCTCCATAGCCATGACCAGGGAGTCCACCTTAAATCTCCCAGGTACAAATGCCATCTACAAATGCCATATGTAGTGGGATGATAATATATGGAGGCACCTTTTTAAGTCTATTGGCTAGATTCTTTATCACGATAAGGTAGATCCCATTGGATAGTGCGACCGCTCTGAAATCTTCAGTTGTAACCATTGAAATCTCCTTTGGGCGGCAACATAAGCCATGTTCAGACGCTCAAAACCCACATTCCCCGCGCAAAACTCTCTAAAAACCTCCACGACCTCACCCTTCACCATTGTCCAAAAAATCTTGTCGAACACTGGGAATTCGTCAAGGCCAGTAGCACCATCTTGGTTAAGATCAATGGTCGCACGACAAATCTCAAGTTCAGAAATATCTCTCGAAAGGTCGTCAACCTACGAAAGAGAGATCCGTGACACCCCTCTCTTTGACCATCTCCAAGGGAGCCCAGTGCATCTCCAACTAGACTGATGGAAGAAATCAAACAAGGCCCTACCAAGCTGAATATCTCCTTTGGCAAAACAAGGAGGAAGACTTTTAATTATTGACAAGTGGAAAGAAGATACTAAACCAAGTGGAAGAAGGAAACAAAAGCCAGGTGTTGAGATGCTATGCTACAATAATTTTTTTAACAATTTCTCTCTTATTTATTTGAGATAACAAAGTCGTATGTATTCGCGCCTCGAGTCTCGGATTTCGGTGTATAATAGCTCATTTTGACCATCTTTGAATGACGATCAATATAAGTATAATATTCATATACTTTAGATTGGGTATGAATACCAAAACTTCTCGAGATACGATCTTGGTTTGTATATAAATTTTGTGATTTTAAAATATCAAATGACCTTCGATCGATGAACGGTCGATTTCATTGATCTTATTTTTTCGAATCAGATTTTTGGGTGGTCTCGGTTTGTTTTGTGGTTTTCGGTTTGCGTCGTGGCTTTTCTAATGGTATGTATTACGATGCGATCAACTTTTGGTCGATTGCGACCGGATGAATTTCGATCTGTGATCAATAGATTGATCTAAGTTTATCCAATATCAAATTGAATATTAATTGATCATTCAAACCCTTGATCAAGTTGTGTTCATGTCATTCAGATCCAGATGTCACAAATATAAAGAGCTCACAAATATAAAAACCTCAAAGGGAGTTTCATCCTTAAGACTCGAATCAAGGTCACTATATGTTTTGTATGGAATTTGTCTGGTCATAAAAACCTCAAAGAGTTTGGAACCCATAAAAACCTCAAAGGAAAAACAAACCGTATTCTTTCAACATGTATATGAATAAATAGGCTTGTTTCGATGATTACCTGAGAATACCTGCGGGTATTTTTCCCGCATGTCTGCTTTGGTCTCCCACGTTGCCTCTTCGACACCGTGTCGATGCCACAACACCTTGACCAAGGGAATCTCTTTGTTGTGAAGCTTCTTCACAGCACTGTCTAGTATCTTCACTGGCTCTCCTCATATGTCAAGTCGGTGTAGCAATGAATGTCAAGAATCATCAACCAGCTACTGAGATGCAGGATGCTTGCCTGCCAACATATAAAGAAGAAAAGGATGTCACAAATGTCGGTACGATCATTTCTATAAAATAATAAAAAGAATTTAATGTATCCAAAAGAAGGCAAGTAGAAGGGAATGATATTCAACTTTAACAACTACCTGCATAGAGAATGGTTTTTTCCAAAAGTTATGCATGTATTTCCCTTCTTCACACATTATCCCAATATTTTCCATATATAACATTTTCATATAGTAGTCGATGGCCCATATGTGTATATATATATATATATTAATTCCATGTTAATTAGAGATCATAAATACGTTTTGATAATGAGATGATGATTGATTTGACTCTTAGTTTCCTGATGATGGAAAAGATGAGATTCTGATCTAATTCTCAATTCTATCTAACTTTTCGAGTCTAGTGGATAGTTTGTAGTCTTGTTCTATGTGTGACCTCACACTATGACTCTAAGGCGTGAAGAGTGTCTTAGGGTTAGGGTGTCTCCGTAGGCATGCGGTGTTGTGTAATGCATCCTAACTAAGTTCCTAACACATCCACTAACTTAATTATAATCAACTCTAAACAACACAACTTATAATTGATTCATCTCTTAGCCAAGATCGATTATGCTTCATTCTGAGTTCAACTGTAACTCCTCCAATTTCAATTGTAATTAATTCAGATGTAACCCTAAATGATTCAGATGTTGCCATAGGGGATTCAGATGTAGCATCACCAAGTCTATTGGCGGAAAAGTAAGCATAACTCAAGCGGTGAGGTAGTCTCCTAAGGAGACTCTTCTGTCTCGCCCTCTAAATGGAAGTGTGGTCCATTAGAAGGATAGACCAACTCCAAAACTACGACACTAAGACGGGTGAGAGAGACTCTCCGGAAAAGTCACTCTAGATGGACCCAGTCGGTACGAGTAGACGAGCTCATACGAAAAACTAAAACCGAGGATCCCCCACATGGGTATCCTAAAATAGAGGGTCAGCGGAACTGGTCAAAAGTCAGGATCCCAACGAAGCGTAAAAATATTACGAGCTCACGTAAAAAACTGAAAAAGGATTGGGATCCTACTCCGCAACACGAGCTGAAACAGACATAATCTCTCAGTCTTGCCACAAACTCATCGAACCTCTTATCATATGCCGGAGGAGGAGCACCAGATGGCTGATTCTACTCTGCAACACGAGTTGAAATAGGAAAGCCATGCTTGGAGTAGCATGTATCCTCAAAATGACTTATCTGTGGCAATAAGTGCTCGATTGACGGGATCGACTACACCCTCCTTTACCACAGGTACCATACCCTCTATGCTGCGTAGAACGCCCTCTGCCATGAGATGAGGCCATAGCCGAGGAGGTATGTGACTGCTGAGTAGCACAACTAGGTGTTATAGAGAGCCTAGTCAATCTACGGTATGCCTCCTCCATTGGAGGTATAGTAGCATCAGTAAGGATCTGTGATTGAGCTGCATTGTATTCAGGATCAAGAGCTGCTAGAAAAACTTCGGTCATCACCGAATCTCTGTAAGCCTTGAACTATGTTGGCAAAGTAGTCAAGGGAATGAAACCATGAAGCTTCTCAAAAATACCCATGAGAGAAGCGTAAAGGGTATGAAGAGGACATCCGTTATGTCTAGATGTGAAGATATCACGTTGAAGTTGCAGTATCTTCGACTCATTCTTCCCTGCGAGTAAGTAGCGGCAAAGATGTATGGCATCGCCTTCGCAGAAGGCTGACTCAGAATATCATTGGCTATCTCCACGGATACCGTCCCAAACAACCAGATACGTGCATATGCGTCATCTGTCTCCCACATAGCATTAACCCCAGTCTTGTATATTCTATGTGTACCATTTCTTTATTTTATTTCTTTGTATCCATCTTATGTAATTTACTCATACGTCTCTCCTCTATATAAGAGAGCCTAGGGTTCCCAGGAATAAACATCTCTTTGATTTTTCCCAACATGATATCAGAGAAGCAGTCCTAGACCGAAGCTCTGTACCCTAACCCTAAACCTAACCCACACCCTCCCCCTCCCTCTCTCCCACCGCCACAACCGAAGCCCCCGACTGCCGATGCCTTCCCGCTGTACCGCACCACCGAGCAGCTAGCTCAGTCCCATCGCGCCACTGTCGAGGTGCCGCTAACCGGTCCCTCCTCTCCTCCGTCCGGGTTGGTCTCTCTCTTCCCTTGGCCGCCAGCCTCTTGCTTTCTTCGGCCCATGCTCCGCTTTGGATTGATGGATTTAAGTGCATAAGTCTACGTATGCATTCAAATCCATACATGTCAGTGTAGACATTCTTTCGTTGGTCTACAAAACTCTAGTAATCTCTATCCGGTAATATGTCAAAAAACAAAGTCGAAGTACCCGCCACAAACGCTTTCAGAGGTCTAGTGCCTATTGTCAAGATGGACGAGACAAACTATGAGTTCTGGGCTATGCAGTTCATGAGCCTTATGAAGTCTAATGGTAAGAAGCATGTTCTTACCTAGGAGGAGCCGGTGGAGAAAACTGAGGTTAACACCTCGTGGGAGGTGGATGATGCATACACCAAAGTTTGACTTTCAGGTACATTGACGATAGAGATCGTCAATGATGTGTTACATCAACCTATTGCTAAGACGAGGTGGGACATCCTCGCAGCAACTTATTCTCAGGCGAGGAACGAGGACCAAGATCCTCCAACTTCAGCATGATATATTTTACTATCAAGCAGAATAGATGGCATCTTCATTCGTTGTATACATCCTTGCGTAGGATATTTGAGAATATCTACAGCTTCATGCCTCTCACGGCTACTCCAGAGCAACATAAGCATATAGGAATGCTACCATGGTTGGTGTATTCCTAGCAACCCTCGATCCTGAAGATGATGTTGCTCACTCCCAGATTCTCGCGGACGCTAATATTCCTCCCATGGAGGAATCTTTCCGCAGGCTTAGCATGATTACTATTTCGTCCACTGCTACTAGCCAGACTTCTTTGGCATTGACAGCTTCCCGAGGTAGAGGATGCTCTTCTTCTTTTCGTGGATGCGGACCTCATGGTAGAGGAGGTCACATTTGTCAGCCATGCACGTATTGTCATCGTCTAGGTAATACAGAGGATACATGCTACTGCAAGCATGGCTTTCCGGCATCAACCCATGTAGCGAAGCAGGTTGAGTCTCCAGTTGCTCTTACTTTAGATTAGAGGTTTGATGACCTTGTAGCTAGACTGATGGATATCCTGTCTCCTGCTTATTCACCATCTCTAGGAGGCCACTCAGATGTAGCAGCTTCTGTCTCTACCAGTACTTCTGCTACAGCTAGCACCTCAGGTAGTACTTATGCTTTTATATCTTGTCATGGATCTGAGATTAAAGAGTGGATTATGGACTCCGGGACGACGCATCATTTATGCGGGGATAGATATTAGCTTATAGTATCTAAACAGGTTCCTCCAGGGAGAACTATCATGATAGACGATAGGACTCATTCCCCAATCACAAAACAGGGGGAGATCAGTTTGACGCCTTCGATGCATCTGCAAAATGTGTTACATGCTCATGATTTTTAAATGAATTTGTTATCTATTAGTCAGATTACGAAGGATTTGCGTTGGCGGGCTATCTTTGACCCATCTCTTATTTTTCAGGATATTCTTACGGGAAGAGTGATTGGTTGTGGCCGTGAGCAAGGTGGTCTTTATCACCTAGTCTGAACTCACTATGCAAGCATATCCTCTCATTCAACAGGACCAGTTTCTCCCTTTACTTGGAACCTACGTTTTGGTTACCTCCCTCTCTAAAGGATGTGTCATATTTTACCGCAGATTTTACCGGGTTCATCCTTCCAATGCGATGCGTGTCAGTTGGGAAAGCATCATTGGTCTGCTTTTCCTAGTCGTTGGAGTCGGAGTAGTAGCTCCATATTTGAGTTGTTTCATGTTGATATTTGGGGCTTGAGTCGTGTTCCTGATCACCAGGGACACAGGTTTACATTTTTGTGGTTAAGGATTTTCTCGCTTGTCATGGGTCTTTTTATATAAGAATAAATCTGAAGCAGGGGATGTGATAAAAAACTTTATCAATGAAGTGCAGAATATTTTCTCTTCCTCACTGAAACTTGTGAGAACTGATAATGCTTTAGATATATGTACCCGTGTTTTATCACATTTCTTTTCATCCCGTGGTATTATTCATCAAATAACATGTGCTTACACTTCTCAACGGAATGTTGTTACAGAGAGAAAGCATCGTCATTTACTTGATGTCACTCGCACTCTTCTCATTAAGAGGTGTGCCCCACATCCGTCTTGGGGTGATGATGTTCTTACGACATGTTATTTGGTGAATCGCATGCCCTCATCTGTCTTGGATGATAAAATTTCTTTCTCCATAGCTTTCCCTGAAAGGAGTTGTTTTCACTTCTCGTGTCTTTGGTTCGGTTGCATTTGTCCACCAGTTGTCTCCAGGTCTTGACAAGCTCTCTCCTAGAGCTGTCAAATGTGTGTTTATTGGGTACTCCAAGACTCAGAAGGGATACCTGTGCTATGAACCATTGTGCAGGAAATATTATATTAGTGTTTATGTCACATTTTTTGAGTTTGTGATGTATTTATCTCCTACAGGTGACAGGCTAGCTTCATCAGATTCTGATGATGAGATTTACATGCCACCTCCTCCCACGAGTCTGTCATCTCTTTTACGTGTGCCTGCTATTCCGCCACTACCACTACCATCACCACTGCCACCTCCTTCTTCAGTTACATATACCCATTGTTCCACCATTACTAAAGTTTTATTACCGTCAGCATGTGTCAGCTCATGATCATCGCCCATCATCAAGCATGCTTCAAGTTTCTTCTGATAACAATGTTTCTAATGATGGGTCTAGAGATGTGTCTACGCAAGGATCATTGCAGGAGATTGTCCCACATTTGGAGGAGGTTCCCGTTGACCTGCACATACCCATTGCAGTTCAGAAGCAAAAGCGTACATGTACATCATATCCTCTTGCTTCCCAGGTCTCCTTTCATCGTCTGATAAGGGAATTCCAGAGATTTGGTGTTGCTCTATCTGCAGTGGACATTCCACGGAATTATCAGGAGGCCTTGAAGGACAGTCGATGACATTTAGCTACGGCGGAAGAGATGGATGCTCTGCAATCACGTGGTACCTAGAGTTTGGTATCTGCTCCTCCCGTGGCATTTGTTGTCAGTTGCAAATGGATGTTTACTGTTAAAAATCTTGCATATGGGAGCCTTGATCGATACAAGGCAAGATTGGTGGCACGAGGTTTTACTCAGACTTGCGACATGGATTATGTGGACATGTTCTCTCCCGTTGCTCGTCACTCAACTCTATATGTCCTTTCAGTTGTTGTGGTACGTGATTGGCATTTGTTTCATCTAGACGAATGCATTTTTGTGTAAAGATCTACAGGAGGAAGTCTACATGCAGCAGACTCCGAGGTTCGCTGCTAAGGGAGAGTGTCAACAGGTTTGTAGACTCCATAAGGCAATATATGGCCTTAAGCAAAGTCCAAGGGCATGGTTTCAGAAGCTCTCGGATCTGATTGAAAGGTCGGGGTTCAAGAGGTCAAATACAAACCATTCACTGTTTGTGCAGAGAACACCTAGAGGTACCGTTGCTATCATGGTCTGTGTTGATGATATACTTGTTACAGGAGATGATGTGCAGGGTATAAAAATGGAAAAAGAATTTTTGGGTCGTCAGTTTGTTACTTAGGATCTTGGCATCCTAAGGCATTTCTTAGGGTTAAAGTTTGCTAGGAATACACAGGGTCTTGTGATGACCCAAAGGAAGTATGCTACAAACATGCTTATTGAGATGGGCATGATTGGGAGTCGACCCTCTACTACTCTTATGGATCGTAGCATGAAGTTATATGATGATGTTACAGATGAGGTTGACATTAGGGGACATAGAGAGATGGTGGGAAAGCTCCTCTATATTACTATCACTAGACTTGATATCTCTTTTGCGATGAGTAGGGTGAGTTAGTTCATGGAACAACCCCGACAGGTATATATTGATGCTATATATATATTGTTGGGAAAAATGAACGAGATGTTTATTCCATCAGCTCTAGGCTCTCTTATATAGGAGAGTAGCCTATGGGTAAATTACATAAAGCATACAGCTGAAAATAAAAATAACAGAGAGATATAAAGGAAACTAATATATATGTTAACACTCCCCCTCAAGATGGAGCATAGATATCAATCATGCTCAACTTGGATGCACACTTCTGGAATGGGCCTCATAGTAGTGCCTTGGTGAATATATCGACAGTTTGATTTTCTGAAGTAACATGAGATGTAGCAATGAATCCCTTATGAATCACGTCACGTATGAAGTGACAGTCAACCTCAATGTGCTTGGTCCGCTCATGGAATGCTGGATTGTTTGCAATGAACAAGGCTGCCTGATTGTCACATTCTAAGTTCATAGGAAGTGGCACATCTATACATAGATCCGTAAGCACAACCTTTACCCACATCATCTCTGTGCTAGCCTGGGCCATAGCCCTATATTCAGATTCAGCACTAGATCTAGCTACCACCGTCTGTTTCTTGCTCCTCCATGAGATTAGAGAATCTCCAACGTAGACTGCAAACCCCGAGGTGGACTTCCTGTCCTTAGGACAACCTGCATAGTCTGCATCCGCACATGCTGAGATAGAAATCCCCTTGCCCTTCTTGAATAGCAAACCTGCACCTGGAGATGATTTGAGGTATCTGAGTATCATATGTATGGCACCCATATGAACCTGACGTGGTTGCTCCATGAACTGGCTCACACGACTCACTGCAAAGGATATATCGGGCCTAGTGATCGTGACATACAACAGTTTGCCTACCAGTTCTCTGTATCTTCTCCTGTCCACCTCCTCTGTGTCATCATCATATAGCTTCATGCTTGGGTCCATTGGTGTTGTAGCAGGCTGACACCCAAGCATACCTGTTTCACTCAACAGGTCCGTAACATATTTTCTCTGCGACATTACTAACCCATATGGATTTCTAGCAAATTCCAGCCCCAGAAAATATCTAAGGACTCCAAGATCCTTAGTGACAAATTTGCTACCCAGCTTCTCTTTCACCTGCTTTATGCCTTGCTCATCATCTCCTGTAATCTAGATGTCATCTACGTAAACCATAATTGCAATAATACCTCTTGAAGTCTTCTGTACAAACAAGGAATGATCAGCATTAGAGCGTTTGTATCCCTGTTTTTCAAAGAGGTCTGAGAGCTTCTGAAACGATGCTCTGGGGCTCTGCTTAAGGCCATAGATAGCCTTATGAAGTCTGTACACCTTGGAACACTCCCCCTCAACAGCAAAACAGGGTGGTTGTTGCATGTAGACTTCCTCCTGTAGGTCTCCATATAAGAACACATTCTTCACATCCAGCTGAAATAGCGGCCACTCTCGAGTAACCGCGACTGACAGCAGGATCCGTAGGGTAGAATGGCGGGCTACTGGAGAGAACGTATCAAGGTAATCCACCCCGTATGTCTGTGTAAAGCCACGTGCAACAAGGCGGGCCTTGTATCTGTCAATACTGCCATCTGCATTTTGCTTTACTGTAAACACCCACTTGCAGCTCACTGGGGTCACATCTGCAGGTATAGGAACTAGACTCCAAGTTCCCCTAGATTAAAGTGCTGCCATTTCTTCCTCCATTGCTAGACGCCATCTACTGTCCTGCAGAGCATCTTGATAATTCCGTGGAATATCTACAGCTGACAAGGCAACCACAAAGTTCCTGAATTCCCTAGATAGTCGCTCAAATGACACGGAAGCTGATAAAGGATATGTAGCACATCTCCTCTTCGATTTGCGTATAGCAATAGGAACATCTAAATCAATTGTGTCCTCATTTGGCCCCTGCAACATATCCTGCTCAGAAGTATCATTAGATCCATCAAGAGTAGTATCTTCATTACATACCTTAGGCGAGCTAGGAGATGAGTCATGACCATGAGCTGGAGGAGGCCTGCGGGTATAATGGAATGGTAGTGGTGAAACGGGAATAGTACGTGGAGCTGGTGGTGGTGGTGGTGGTGATGGTACTGGTGGTGGTGGTGTCATATATATGGCATCGGTAGTCACTGGAGGTAGTTGCTGATCACCTGAGGATGAAAAATACATTACGGATTCAAAAAATGTAACATCTGCACTGACCATATACCGCCTACGCAAAGGATCAAAGCACTTGTACCCCTTTTGAGATCTGGAGTACCCAACAAACACACACTTGACAGCCCTAGGAGAGAGCTTATCAGTACCAAGAGACAACTGGTGGACAAAGGCAACTGAGCCAAATACACGAGGAGTAAGGGAAAACAGATCCTTACCAGGGTAGATAAGGGAAAAAGGAATCTGTTCATCTAGGACAGAGGATGGCATACGGTTAATTAGGTAACATGCTGTGAGAACCACGTCACCCCAGTAAGAATAAGGAACATGACTCTATATAAGAAGTGATCTTGTGACATCTAGTAGGTGACGGTGTTTCCTTTCAGTGATCCCATTTTGTTGAGAGGTATAAGCACAGGATGTTTGATGGATAATCCCTTTTGATGAGTAGTAGTTGGCTAGGACATGAGTACACAGTTCTAGGGCATTATCACTTCTCACAAATTTCACAGATGTGGAGAAAACATTTTGAATTTCATTCAAAAAATGGATAATAATATTGCCTGCTTCAGATTTATTTTTCAACAAAAATACCCATGACACACGAGAGAAGTCATCCACAATAACTATATAAAATCTGTGTCCCTGATGATCAGGTACACTACTCGGACCCCAGATATCAATATGAAGTAACTCAAACTTGGAGGTACTACTCCGACCTGGACGACTGGGAAAGGTAGACCGGTGATGCTTTCCCAACTGATAAGCCTCACATTGGATAGATGTGTGAGGAAGACCCTGGGGTAACATACGACGCAACTTCTGAAGCGGTAGATGTCCAAAGCGCAGATGCCACAGCAGAGGAGATACTAGTCCAATAGGAAGGGATGAGGTTCCAGCAAACGGAGTCTGATTTAGGCGATAGAGGCCTCCTTGCTCATAGCCACGACCAATCACGTTGCCCGTAAGGATGTCCTGAAAAATAAGAGAAGATGGATCAAAAATTGCCCGACATTGTAAATCCTTCGTAGTCTAACTGATTGACATGTAACACATTCTTGAGCTGCATAGAAGATGTCAGTCTAATCTCCCCCTGACCAGTGATGGGGGAATGTATACCATTGGCAATGACCATTGTTCGGCCTGGAGGAATATGAGAATATCCTGTAAGTAAACTCTGATCGCCACATGATGATGTGTAGCGCCCAAGTCCATAATCCAAGGTAATGTATCTGATCTACTACTGGTAGATGTAAGTATGCTACCTGAGGCACTGGTAGACGCAGAGGCAGATGCAGCAGCATCAGATTGACTCTCAGTAGTAGGTGCTGGGCCAGATGGGGGAATAATGCCCCTTAGACAGGAAACTAGATCATCGAACCGCTGATCCAAAGTGGCAGCAGATGGAGGCTCTATCTGCTCATCGACTCGTGCAGATGCAGGAAATCCATGCGTAGAGTAGCATGTGTCTTCATTGTGTCCGACGCGATGACAGTAAGTACATGTTGGCCGAGTGCAGCCTCCTCTACCACGAGGTCCACATCCACGGGTCTGATGATGAAATCCACGCCCCCTGTTGGCGACCATGGCTGAAGCATTCTGATTCGTGGCCGTGGAAGGGACGGTGATGCAGCTCAGTCTATGAAAGGCTTCCTCCATGGGAGGAATAGTTGAATCGGCCAAGATCTGGGATTGTGCTGCCTCATACTCTGGATCAAGTGCAGCAAGGAACACGCCACCATAGTCGCATTCCGATACGTCTTCTGTTGTTCTGGCGTGGCTGTCAGGGGCATGAAGTTGTATAGCTTCTCGAACATCCCTCGAGAGATGTGTAGAGTGAATGTAGAGGGCGACCATTCTGCTTTATAGTGAATATATCATGCTGGAATTGCAGAATCTTCGTCTCATTCCTTGCATGAGAGTATGTGGCCGCCAGAATGTCCCACATGTCTTTGGCCGTGGGCTGATGTAGAATGTCATTGGCAATTTCAATCTCCAATGTTCCAGATAACCAAACTTTGGCGTATGCGTCATCGGCCTCCCAAAGGCACTGGCTCCAGTCTTCTCAGCAGGCTATGCTTCGGTAAGAATGTGCTTCTTACCCGTTGACTTCATCATACTCATGAACTGCATCGCCCACAGTTTATAGTTTGTACCGTCCATCTTTACAATAGGCGTCGGACCACGAAAGGCACCAATGGATGGGATATTCGCCTTGCTTTCTGATATACTGGAAACTGAAGACTGGAGCGATTGACTGAAGATAAGATCTGTCTACAATGACATAGACGGGTTTAGTTGCATGTGTAGACCTCAAGCAACTAAACCCATGTAGTTGACGGTGTGCGCTTTAGGGCTTAGCACACGCTTAGGGCTCTACGTTGCCCTCTGAACCACGCAGGCACACAAGGCACGCGCTCAGTCGCGCAGCGTGAGGATGAGCGCGCAGTCGCACAGCGTGAGGATGAGCGCGCAGTCGCGCGCGCGAATGAGCGCGCAGTCGCGCGTGACGGCGCGCGCTAGGCACAGGCGAAGGCGCTGGCGTACGCGCACAGGCGCAGGCGCGTGAAGATGAGCGCTAGGCGCAGCCGCACAGACACTCGCGCGAAGGTGCGCACAGGCGCTCGCGCAAAGGTGCGTGAAGGGGCGCTGGCAGATGCGCAGTGGAGGAGCAGAGGCGCCGGCGGAGGTGCAGTCGGGGCGGAGGCGCTGGTGGAGGCGCCGGCGATGAGAGAGGGGCACGCGGGTGGGGTAGGGTAGGGTTAGGGTTTCGAGAACTCCGGTCTAGGACCGTCGCTCTAATACCATGTTGGGAAAAATGAACGAGATGTTTATTCCATCAGCCCTAGGCTCTCTTATATAGGAGAGTAGCCTATGGGTAAATTACATAAAGCATACAGCTGAAAATAAAAATAAGAGAGATATACAAAGGAAACTAATATATATGTTAACATATATGATATTAAGATATCTAAAATCTTCTCCAGGTGCAGGATTACTATTCAGAAAAGGAGCAACTCTTTCTGTTTCTGCATGTGCTGATGCATACTATGCATGGTGCCCTAAGTACAGGAAGTATACGTCGGGCTTCATGGTGTTTGTTGGTATCTCTCTTGTCTCTTGGAAAAGCAAGGAACAAACGGTTGTGGCTAGATCAAGTACCGAATCTGAGTATAGGGCTATGGCACAAGCAAGCACAAAAATGATGTGGGTTCAAGCAGTGCTAGCAGATTTGCATATAAATGCACCTCTACCAATGCAGCTACAATGTAATAATCAGGTTGCCTTATTCATTGCAAACAATCTCGCATTTCATGAAAGAATGAAGCATATTGAGGTAGACTGCCATTATACTAGAGATATGATTCAGAAGGGCTTGATTTTACCTCTCATGTCAGCTCAGGAGAGCAAACAACATATATCTTTACCAAGGCTTTGCTCAGAGGCTCATTTCAGAAGTGTTCTTCCAAGCTGAGCATGATTGACATCTATGCTCGATCTTGAGGGGGTGTAGAGATATTTCTATACTCTCTGTGTACCTTTTCTTTATTTTATTTCTTTGTATCCATCTTATGTAATTTACCCATAGGTCTCTCCTCTAGATAAGAGAGCCTAGGGTTCCGGGGAATAAACATCTCTTTGATTTTTCCCAACATGTCTATTGGTTCGTCCTGTATCAGAATATGCTTCTTACCATCGCACTGCATGAAGATCATGAATTGCATAGCCCATAACTCATAATTAGTTCCATCCTTCTTGACAATGGATGTTGGACCTTTGAAGGCACCCGAGGATAGGATGTTAACCTTGGAATTGACCTTGTTATCTGATATGATGATGACTACTATGAAGACTGGGATTGTAGACAAGAATAAACGTGTCTACACAAACATACAGGAAGATGATTGTGGGTGTAGAATCATACCACAACCTCTTCCATCTGTTAGAGGTTTCTCTGGGTAACTAGGCTGATTTAGATGATCAAAACTACCCTGAAAAACCTCAAAATCAGACCAAACAGTGAACCGAATCGCTCTTGGTAGCGATTCCAAAGCCTTAACAAATGATGATGATGACCTCTATGGTGCCACAGGAATTTGACGATAACTCCCAGGGCTATAGAGAGCAATCGAAGCCCCCTTTGGGCGGTAAAGAAAGCTACTAGGAGGTCCCCCAACTCAAGGCAGCGGCGGCTGGTTGCTGCTAATGTTGTTGTTGCTGCCTCACGTAGTAGGTGACGACAGTAGCGATTGGTTGTTGCTGCTGCTACCTCACACGACAGGTGGCTGTGGCGGCAATTGGTTATTGTTGATGCTGGTTGGCAGCGGTAGCGACGGTTAGGGCTTAGGTGGGGAAGGGGCGGCTAGGGCACAGACTCTGGCATAGAATCGTCATTCTGATACCATGTGGAAGGGAAAAGGAATTGATGCATTCCCATTGAAGCCCCGAGGTTCTATTATATAGGAGAAAATTCCTACAGACAAATTACATAAAGTAGATAGAAGAATAAGTAAATATAAATAAAGAACAAACACAAACATTATCTCAACATAAATAATGAATATTTTCTCTATCGTTGTTCAATTTATTCGCTCTGAAAGTACCTTAGAGTTTTGCACATTACAGCTTATGAGTTTTACAGGTCTCTTGGCATCATAAACCAGACCTCGTGTGCTTATACTTCTCAGCAAAACGGTGTTATCGAAAGCAAAAACACCATCCTTGATGAAATCAGGATACTTTTAATCCAAAGTCGTGCTCCTCACTCTTTCTGGGTGTTAGAGTATTTTTATATATGCGTCACATGTATGGGAGATGGGTAAATGGATCTCTCCAGGATCCATTTACCTTATCCAAGAGTTTAGTCCCATATCTACTAATGGTGGGACTTGGAGGCTCTGTGGAGGCTATATAAGGAGCCCCAGACCTCCTGTAACCATTGAGAAAGTGCAATAGACACACCAGCCCTCAGAGGCATTCTCCCGTGGTTTCATCCCGCTCCTTAGGGAGTAGGGTTCCACGTAAATCCCGATGTTTATTCTTGTTTCATCTTTTCTCCGATATTCACTTCCGCATTTCTATTTTCTAACATGGTATCAGAGCGGGTTCGATTCTCGAGGATTTGTTCTTGAGATCTATTTTTATTGTTCAAGGTTTCGATTAAGTTATTCCTGGAGATTTTAAAAGTTCTGAAGATTTTTATTCCGAAGATTATTTTGCATATTAGAGTGAGTTCTGCATTTCAGAAATCGCCAAGTTCATGATAGGGTTGCAATGGCGTTCCTCTGGATCTCTCGCCAACCACTCAACCCTCAAGATCATCCTGGCGGTGTTCTGTTCAGGCGTAGGCTGCCTTTAGGCGCAGGTGCACCATGCGTGCCCTAGCCGCAACCCTAGCCGCAAATGACCAAGTCCATACTAGCGGTAACCCTCCTCCAGCCGCATACCGCACAGGCGGCGCATGTGGCCTCCTCCGCCTCTGGCACAGGCATACCCTCCTCCTGGCGATGACAGTCTCCCGCGGCCCTCGGCTCCTGTGCATGCACCCCCAACCTTCAGCCCAGGGGCACCTCCATTCCAGGGGCGACGCAGCCTCACGCGGGCTCCTCGCGTTCGCTGTTCGGGCTTTCTGCGTGCTCCTCGCGTTCCAAGGTCGCCCAGTTCACAGGCAAGGCGGTGCTCCTCGGGCTCCCCGCGCACGTACGAACCTCCTCTCCTCCTCCTGGCAGCCCGAGCAACGTATCCACACGCGCCATCGCCGGCCCCTCCAAGCAATCCCTTCCAGCGGCAGAACCCCAAAGGGGGCGGCGGTATTGAGAATGAGATGGGTTCCCTGGGAACCCTAGCGGTACATTAAAAGAGGGGCCGATGTCTTCTTTCTTTAAAAAAAATTGTGTTTTTTTAAGGCCCAGGTGGGTTGAAGCCAAAGGGGGCTGCAAAAAAAGGAGTTGGGCCCAAGTGGGCCAATATAAAGTTAAAAAAAATGATGAGAGGAGGTTTACATTGAAAAAAAGGGTGCTTACAAAAAAATCGTACGCAAATTGAAAAAAAAAGGAAAAGTCGAGAAAAAAATGGTTGAAACGGCTTAAAAAATATAAAAAATGTGACGGCTTATAAAAAAAATGCCGCATGAACTTTTGAATATTTTTTGTGTTTACCCCTATTTATCCTATCTTCTCCCAACTTGGTCGACGTCCATGTTTTCCGACAAGTATGGGAGAAAGGGGGAGTATTATGTAGAGTAACAGGTATGTTCCATGATCCAGATTCAGATGTCCGATTCCAGGCGAACCAGTTTCCAGACTCTACAGTTTTTAGATGAAGATTTTCCATGCGTAAGATTCAGACTCGACGTTCAGATTCCGAGTCCACAGGTGCGATGCGCAGTTGTTCAGACTCGATAGATTGGTAAGAGTCCAAGATCGAGTTCTCCAAAGAGAGACTCAGTTTCAGACACGCCTATGTTTGCGGTCATATTCAGATGTGCACATGTTTGCCATCATTTGTTCGTGGTCCCCATCATTATTCTTGAATTGTCGACCAGAGTTTTCATGTGAGCCATAGGGACTCCTGAGTAGAGGGCCATTCCCTATGCCATGTTGGCAAGGGTTTTCAAGTGGTATCATAGGTACACCAGAATAGTGTACCATTCTCTGAGCCAGCTGGGAGAGACCCAGTTCTCCGACAAGGAGACTTCTTTCAGACTCCATTCTCCAGCGACCGTGGACTCCGATGAGGATTGCACTTCCACGGCCTTTTCAGTTCGGCCTTTTTTAGAGATGAAGCAGTTGTCCACATGTTGTGGCGGGCCAGAGTACTCCGACGAGGAGACTCATTTCAGTTGCAGTGACTCTGACAGGCGCAGTTCAGAGCACATACTCTCCGACGAGGAGATTCAGAAGACTCACACTCTAGCCCGTCCGTCCTCCTCACCTGCACGGCATGAGAAGCAACGTCCTCGACAACAGCAGTTGTGCGCGTTGGGTTGATATTGTCCGTAGTGTTCTATAGCGTTGAGTTGAGTTTCTTTTTGTTTGTCCAAGCTGAGCATTGCATGCTCCAGCTTGAGGGGGTGTGTTAGAGTATTTGATATATGTGTCACATGTATGGGAGATGGGTAAATGGATCTATCTAGGATCCATTTATCCCATCCAAGAGTTTAGTCCCACATCTACCAGTGGTGGGACTTGAAGGCTCTATGGAGGCATAAGGAGACCCAAACCTCCTGTAACCATTGAGAAAGTGCAATAGACACACCAGCCCTCAGAGGCATTCTCCCGTGGTTTCATCCCGCTCCTTAGGGAGGAGGGTTCTACGTAAATCCTGTTGTTCTTATTTTCTTTATCTTTTATCCATGTTTCGCTTCCGCTTCCTATTTTCTAATACTGGGGTGACGCGGTTCTTACTGCTTTCTACTGAGTGAACTATATGCCATCTTTCGTCTTAACAAAGAAGGTCTCATTCTCGATAGTGTTTCTTGAGGACATGATTATCAGAGCCATGGTACCCCACTACACGTATTTGTAGTATTACAATTCCGATAGCATTAAGTTCTCGAAGGTCCTCCGACTTATCATGAGTCCGAGAAGGAAAATATGACATTCAAATTCAATAACCACATATGTCACCAATTTCATTAATTTTCATATTGTATCCGAAGAAGAGAAAAAACGCATGTGATAGTATCTGTGACATCAAATTTTATGACTAATAATGGTTCTCATGCAGAGCCGTGACGTCCAGAGTTGCCTAAGATATGGATGATCGTTCGGAGCGCATCATGACCGCACTCACCGACCTCCAACAGCAGCAACCTGCCATGGATGTCAGCAGGATCAGATACTAGCTCAGCAGATTGAGATTGTCGACAGGCATACAGACATGGAGATGAGGTTTGAGGAGTTTCCAGATTACACCTACCATCCATCCCAGGATGGGATGCGACAGGACCAGCCACAGTCGGTCAAGGTACAACAGCCTCACGAGGATGATCCACATCAGGAGATGCCAACACCTGGAGTTGAGGATAGAGACTATGACAGGGAGCAGGACCCTGTATATTTTGTAGATGAGGACACATCCGAGTACTCTGTTATTCACAGGCACCAGTTAGTTTTCACTTCTTACCAACGAGCCAATATGCCATGTTCGAGGGCACAGGGACATCATATGTGGCAGAGCAGTGGCTGAAGAGGGTGATGAAGGTACAACGGATGATCCGTGCACCAAGAAACTTGTGGTTATCTTTCATGGAGTATTCACTGACAGACTTCATCTAGAGATGGTGGGAGGCGACGATTTCTGAGTTGGAGCACAGGCACGCATGGGATGATTTTAAGATGAGGTTCAGATCTCACTTCTTTTCTGCAAAGTAGGAGTCCCAGCACAGAATATTCGCAGAGCTTCGTTAGGAATGGATGACAGTCAGGGAGTACTTTTTCCGATACACAGAGCTATCTCAACACATTCCAACAGCCACCGCATTTCCAAATAAGCGAGAGGAGGTACAAGAGAAGCTAGCCAGATTATGCATCACTTCCATCTTCGAGGCTACTGATGCAGCAGAGAAGTTCGAGGATATCCGTGAAAGACATTTCAGGAGTTCGTTAGGAGCGACACCTAGAACACAACGATCATTTATACTGATACGTTGACCATTCTAGCAGCAGAGGTTAGCTAGGCGGTTTTGACCTATAAGTTCAGCATTTTATGGCAGTGCTCGCTCATCTCCAGCTACTAACTTAGGAGGAGCACTTGTCAGATGTGGTACGAGTTTAGCACGACCATCTGGGTCACAGAGAGCAGACAAACCTCCAGCAGGACCGACTCGGAGCACAGACACAACCACCACACCTACTAGATCTGTCAGGTGCTACTTGTGCAATGAGTAGGGACATTATCGAGCTCAGTGTCCACATGCTTTTGGAGAGCCTTGACCGCAGCTGCAACCGCAACCGCAGCCGTAGCCACATCCACAGCGTATAGGGAATTTCCGTGGCAGGAACTCCAACTTCAGGAGGCCGCAAAGACATACACAGAGCGTGGAAGGTTCCAGTACCACACCAACCAGGCAGGGTCAGCTACACACAATGATCGAGGAGCAGGCCTATTTAGCAGCTACTATAGTGAAAGGTATGGTCTTAATCTTAGGCAGACCTTTCCATGTTTTATTTGATTCTGGAGTGACACATTCTTTTATTGCTTCGAGGCTACTAGCTTCACTAGGTAGAGTTTCTGAGGCCCTATATCCTCCTTACCACATTCGAGGGCCAGATGGACAGTTGTATATCATTTCATTGATAGTCAGGCACTTGCCAGTACTGACTGGTGGTCACGAGATGATCGTAGATTGTCTACTACTACAGCTTGATGAGTTTGACTTGATTTTAGGCATGAATTGGTTATCAGCTCATCATGCTCTTATTGATTGCTTCAAGAAGACAGTTGTCCTTAGAATTCAAGATTTGCTTGAGTTCACTTTTGAGGGTACACTGCATGACTCCAAAATGGAGTACATTTCAGTTTTGCGAGCTTAGAGACTTGTTGATCAAGGATGTGATTCCTATCTAGCATTTGTCATAGATATATCCGATCATGAACTGATGGCACAGGACATCAGAGTAGTATAAGACTATCCAGATGTGTTTCTTGAGGAGTTACAGAGATTATTACCTCCTGAGAGAGAGATCAAGTTCGAGATCACATTACTACCAGATATACAACTGATCTCGATGGCTCCTTATCGCAAGGCACCAGCTGGGTTGAGAGAGCTGAAGATGCAGTTACAGGAGTTACTTGACTTGGGATTCGTGAGACCGAGCACTTCGCCTCGGGGTGTTCCAGTTTTATTCTCCGGAAGAAGGATGGATCCATGAGATTATGCATTGATTATCGGTAGCCGAATAAGAGAACGGTGAAGAACTGTTATCCTTTGTCGTGCATCGATGACTTATTCGATCAGCTTCAAGGATCTTCGGTATTTTCAAAGATCAACCTTTGATCAGGATACCATCAGCTGAGGATTCGAGAGTCAGACATTCCGAAGACAGTCTTCAGGACTCGATATGGTCATTATGAGTTTGTTGTGATGCCGTTTGGGCTCACCACTGCACATGCAGCATTCAAGGATATGATGAACTGGATTTTCCGTCCATACGTAGACAAGTTTATAGTGGTATTCATTAATGATGTGCTGATATATTCTCAGAATGAATGCGATCGTGCGAACGATCTACGGATTGTCCTGGACACATTGAGAGAACACAAGTTGTATGCCAAGCTGAGCAAGTCAAGTTCTGGTTTTCCCAGGTCTCATTTCTTGAGCACATTATTTCTGGAGCAGGAATTGCAGTTGATCCTGCGAAAATTGAGGCAGTCATGTCTTGGGAGTAGCCCAAGACATTCACATAGATTCGGAGTTTCCTTGGACTAGCGGGCAGTTACAAACACTTCGCCAGTGGATTTTTGCGTATTGTTCTTCCATTGTCATGATTGACGTAGAAGGGAGTTCCATTCATCTAGGATGATTCATGAGAGCAAGCCTTCAAGATACTGAAGGAGAGATTGACTACAACACATTCTTGCTCTTCCTTTAGGTACCCAGGACTATGCAGTCTACACATATGCATCTATAATAGGTCTAGGAGTTGTATTGATGCAGAGAGGTCGCGTGATTTCTTACGTATCATGGCAGTTGAGACTGCATGAGTGGAACTACCCCACATGACTTGGAGTTAGCAGCAGTTGTCTTCGCCTTGAAGATCTGGCGCAACTATTTATATAGGGTGAATTTCAAGATTTTCACTGGTCACAAGAGTCTGAAGTAAATATTTGATCATAAGGAGCTGAACATGAGACAATGTAGGTGGCTTGAGCTACTGAAGGATTACAATTGCACAATTTATTACCATCCTGGTAAGGGAAACGTAGTGGAAAATGCGCTTAGCAGGAGAGCTTATGCAGAGGATGCGACAAACTGGTTATATATGTGGGATACGCTCACAGCTGAGTTGATTGGTATCCTCACGAGAGTGCATCCATTTCTACTGTCGTACCTCCACGATTCAGTAGTTTGTGGGATTACATCGTCGAAGACCAAAAGACGGATCTTGGATTCGATATAGATATATGCGCGGTCAAGGATGTTTGTTGTGGCACAGTATTATGTGGATAGCCGGTCGGGTCGTTGTGCCCAACGATGAGCAATTACGCAGTGACATTCTTGATGAAGCACATAGTTTACGATTATCTATCCATCCTAGCAGCACGAAGATGTATCGTGATTTGCGTCGACATTTCTAGTGAGACTGAATGAAGTGCGATGTGGCCCAACATGTTAGCAGATGTATGACCTGTCAGATGCTCAAAATTGAGCAGAGGAGACTACCAAGGTTGTTGCAGTCTCTCCCCATTCCCGAGTGGAAGTGTAAGAGTATTTCTATGGATTTTGTCACAAGTTTGCCGAAGATACCAGATGACCACGATTCTATTTGGGTTGTTGTTGATAGGTTGACCAAGTCAATCCATTTCATACATGTCAGCATGACTTACACTCCATCTAGATTGGCCAGGGCATATGTGCAGAATATTATCAGACTCCGTGGTATACCACGAGAAGTAGTGTCTGACAGGGACTCGAGGTTTACATCGGACTATTGGCATCAGTTCATGTCAGTATTACAGACAGAGCCGAAGATGAGTTATGCATACCATCTGCAAACCGATGGGCAAAGTGAGCGCACTATTCAGATGCTTGAGGATTTGCTTTGCGCATGTACTTTGGAGTAGAAAGGGTCCTGGAAGGACCATCTATCTTTGATTGAATTCACGTACAACAACAACTATCATTCCAGTATCGGCATGGCACCATTCAAAGCCCTATACAGGCGAAGATGCCTCACACCTCTCAGTTGTCGTGAGGTAGGCGATCATGCTCTTTACTCCGTAGATCTCTTGGAGGAGACTGCAAGGATTGTTGATTTCGTGAGATAAAAGCTTCTGACGGAACAAAGTTGTTAGAAGAGTTACGTAGACCGTCAGAGAAGAGATTTGGAGTTTCATGTGGGAGATTGGGTATTTCGCCGTGTATCTCCAATGAAGAGAATACAGAGATTTGGTGTTCGTGGCAAGTTAGCGCCATGATACGTTGGACCGTTCGAGATTCTGTCTCGTGTGGGGAAGGTGGCCTACCAAATAATCCTTCCTCCACACCTATCAGCCATCCACGACGTCTTTCATGTATCCAACCTGTTGAAGGGAGCACCTAGGCGTGCTCCGACCAATCAACTGGAAGCTTGACATGCCATCAAAAATTGGCTTTTACTACCTACAAAGGTAAAAACAGGAAAATAATGGAACAAAATTCTGATGATAATTATAGTGAATGGAAAAAAATCAAGGTACTTGGATTCAAGTTTGTCTAGCAAAGTATGGGTGGATCAAGGTCCATGAATATAGGTCTCGGTTTGGCTTTGTAGTTATCTCGGACAGTAGCTCTGTTCATGGTGGTGCTTCATGGGTCTAAATGGTCAAAGCTTGGGGTTGATCAAGCCCAAGCCAATTGTAGAGGACTCACTGGAAAAGAAGTTGATCGCCAATGAGACCAGTGAAATTGCATGAACGTGAGCATAAATCCTTGAAATGGGAATGCGTCGACCTTGGGTGGGAATGTGCACGACCCGCAACATGTCATCATCTATGAGAATCTTGACGTGGATCTAGAATTGACATATGAAGAGAGGCCAGTACAGATTCTTGACAGTGCTGTAAAGAAGCTTCGCAACAAAGAAATTCCTTTGGTCAAGGTGTTGTGGCACCGACATGGAGTTGAAGAGGTGACGTGGGAGACCAAAGCAGACATGTGGCACGATACCTGCAGCTCTTCTCAGGTAATCAATAAAACAAACATATTTAATATTATATATATTGAAAGTATATGACTTGTTTTTCTTTTGAGGTTTTTATGAGTTCAAAACCTTTTGAGGCTTTTATGGCCATAAGAAATCCAAATGAGACATATCATAACCTTGACTCGAGTCTCGAGGATGAGACTCCCTTTGAGGTTTTTATATTTGTAACATTCAGATCCAATTAAAGCTGAATCCGACTCGATTAGGGTTTGTTTAACCCAATAAAGTTATTAGTCCGTATTAAATAACCTAAATCGATTAATTGAATGTAAATCAAAAGTCGTTCAGGTGAAATCGACCAAACGTCGTTCACATCGTATTACGTGCCATGGAAAAGTCGTGACATGAATTCAGAAACCATGAAACATAGAGACCGTTATATAATCTGATTCGATGAAATAAGACCAACGGAATTGACCGTTCATCAATTGGAGATTGTTTGATATTTTTACAACAACAACAAAGCCTTTTCCCACTTTAAGTAGGGTTGGCTACATGGATTTTTTGCCTCCATTCAGATCTATCTTGGGTCATTCTCAGGCTTAGATCTAAAAAACTAAGATCCCTTTGTATAGTCTCATTCCAACACTTCTTAGGCCTTCCACGCCCTCTTTTAGCTGGCTCAGCATTCTAAAACTCACATCTCCTTACTGGTGCATCAGCTGACCTCCTTTGGACATAACCAAACCACCTTAAACGATTTTCTTGCATCTTATCTTCAATCGAAGCTGCACCCACTTTCATTCTGATGGAATCATTCCAAATCTGATCTTGCGTGTGTGTTCACACATCCACCTTAGCATTTTCATTTCTGCGATTGACATTCTCTGCACGTGTCTATGGTACATAGGCCAACATTCAGACCCATAGAGCATAGCAGGTCTCACAACTGCTTTGTAAAACTTTCCTTTGATTTTCAAAGGAATTTTTTATCATGGAGAACAGTAGAGGCTCCTCTCCACTTTAGCCAACCTGCGTTTATTCTATTTGTAACATCTCCATCATATTACAAAATAGATCCCAAGTATCTAAAAGAATCTCTCTTCTGAATGTTATCATCACCAATTTTAACATCGATTCCTTCACCATTGCTTCTATCAAAGGTACACTCCATATATTCAGTCTTAGCCCTACTTATACGAAATCCTTTAGTCTCCAAAGCATGTCTCCAGACCTCAAGCTTCTCATTTACTCCATCTCTAGTCTCATCAATCAACACAATATCATCAGCGAATAACATACATCAAGGTATCTCATCCTGAATGTGACTTGTTCGATAATTTTAAATCGCAAAATTTAATCCAAAATGAAAACCGTATCTCGAAAATTTTGGGATTGAAAACCCAATCCAAAGTATATGAATATTATACTCATATTGATCGTCATTTAGAGACGATCAAAATGAAATATTGTGCATCAAAATTCGGCATTCGAGGCACAAATACATACAATTTTTAACATATCAAATTAACTAAAAAAATAAAAATTTAAAAGTTTGTACAGTTGCACTATTATTTATAAAAAGAGAACGGAGATTTATGACATCAGCAGGCTGATGTCAGCTTGCTGATGTCATGGATGATGTCAATGTGAAAGACATAAGAAGCTTCCTTCCCCATTTTTTCCTCCCCTTTTCTTCTTTCCTACTTCTCCCCTCATTTCCAATGAAACCTTCTTTCTTTCCTTTTTCTCCCCTGATTTCCAGCAAAACAAATTGTAAGAAATAACCTGCAGTTGCAGGTGCTTCATCAACAATTGATGCTCTTGTTCCAAGCCAAAGCCATAATCGAGAACTCTCTTTTCTTCTCTTCCTTTCCATCTGCTGGAACTACTGTTGAAAGATTCAGAACTGTGGCAAGGAGCCTAAGCTGCTTCTCTTTCTTTGGTGTTGCCTCCAACAACAGGGAGGTGCATGTAGTTATTACTCCGATGGAGTTGCTACTGCATACAAATTGATCTCGTTTTTTTGAAAATTTAAAAGGTACAATCCTCTCCCCTCTAATTGCTGCCATGTATGCATAACCGATTTCCACCTCTTGATCTCACCTATATATATAGTTATTGCTTAAATAAAAAAAGAAAGAAATTTCTGAGATTCAGAAATTTAAATTCTCAAACAGTGAGCTGTGAGCTGCTCCATAATTGCAAGGAAAAATATAAAACATTACACCCTCCTAATGTTTTCTAAATAAAAACCTCTCTAATACATGAGTAGGCCTTAAGACAAGCTTTCTTATCTTTGTGGTCCTTCTGGTAGAAATCAAAGATGTCAGTTCTCTAGCCATGGGAAAGGAAGAAACCATGCCTAATCATTAAGATGATTGGGACCAAATATATATTGCAGTCCACACGGTTCTTGAGTTTTATGGTAGTTGTGATAAGGAATATGTTCTTGTTGACACATATAAGATAATTGTATCTCTTTGTTATTTTATTTTCTTGTTATTTTCATTATGTAATTTACCCATAGGCTACTCTCCTATATAAGAGAGCCTAGGGCTATGGAATAGACTCTCTCATTCTCTTTTCCCAACATGGTATCAGAGCGACGGTCCTAGACCGGAGTTCTCGAAACCCTAACCCTAACACCCCACCCGCCGGACTTCTTCTCTCTCTCTATCTCTCTCGATCGGCGTGCCACCAACGCCGCCGCCTCTGCCACACACGCAACCCCTGCGCAGCCCCTGCGCAGCCCTAGCGTGCCGCGCGCGCAGCCCCTGCACAACCCTAGCGTGCCGCACGCGAAGCCCTAGCGTGCCGCACGCGCAGCCCTAGCGTGCCGCACGCGCAGCACCTGCGTGCACAGCCCTTGCGCATCCTTGCGCGCTGTGCACAGTCCCTGCGCGCATCAGCCGTGCGCTGAGCGCAGCTCCTGCGCGCCTCAGCCGTGCGTCGACTTTGCCTCCCAGCGCATCTCTTGTGCGGCCTGTGCGCAACTCTTGCGTGCGTGTAGGTCTTAGCACAAACGTCTTCATGGGGATAGTTGCTTGAAGTCTACACATGCAACTACCCCCACCTATGGTATTGTAGACGAAACATATCGTTTGTCAGTCGTTCCAGTCTTTATTTTGCAATATGTCAGAGAGCAAGGCAGATATCCCATCTATTGGCGCATTCCGTGGTCCGGCGCCTATTGTCAAGATGGATGGTACCAACTATGAACTGTGGACAATGCAGTTCATGAGCATGATAAGTCTACGAGTAAGAAGCATATTCTTACCGAATCAGAGCCTGCTGAGAAGACTGGAACCTATGCCTCCTGGGAGGCTGACGACGCGTATGCCAAGGTCTGGCTATCTGGCACATTGGCAATTGAGATTGCCAATGATATCCTCCATCAACCCACAGCGAAGGATATGTGGGACATTCTGGCGGCCACATACTCCCAGGCGAAGAACGAGACAAAGATCCTGCAACTCCAGCATGATATCTTCACCATCAAGCAGAATGGTCGCCCGCTACATTCTCTCTATACATCACTGAGAGGGATGTTTGAGAAGCTATATAGCTTCATGCCCTTGACAGCTACGCCCGAGCAGCAGAAGACATACAGGAATGCTACTATGGTGGGTGTGTTTCTCGCTGCACTTAATCCAGAGTATGAGGCAGCACGTTCTCAGATTTTAGCGGACTCGACTATTCCTCCCATGGAGGAAGCTTTTCACAGATTGAGTAGGATCACAGTGCCTTCAGCAGCTGCGAGCCAGAATTCCTCAGCTATGGCGGCCAACAGAGGCCGTGGTTTTCATCACCAGGGCCGTGGACGTACTCCTCGTGGAAGGGGTGGCCGCACCAGGCCAACATGTACATATTGTCACTGAGTCGGGCACAATGAAGACACATGCTATTCAAAGCATGGATTCCCTGCATCCGCACGAGCCGTTGAGCAGATAGAGCCCCCATCTGCTGCTACCCTGGATCAACGATTTGATGATCTAGTTGCCCGCCTCAGGGGCATCATACCACCATCTGGTCCAGCACCGACTACAGAGAGTCATACTGATGCTGCTGCCTCTGCCTCTGCTTCTGCATCTACCAATACTTCAGGTAGTACACTTGCACTCCACAGTAGTAGATCTCATATACTGCCATGGATCATGGACTCGAGCGCTACACATCATTTATGTGGCGACCAGAGTCTACTTACAGGATACACTCAGATCCCTCCAGGACGGACAGTAGTAATTGCTAATGGCACGCATTCCCCTATCACTGGTCAGGGGGAGATTAGATTGACACCCTCTATGCAGCTGAAGAATGTCCTACATGCACCACATTTTTCTATGAATCTGTTGTCAATTAGTCAGATTACGAAGGATCTCCATTGTCGAGCTATTTTTGATCCATCTTATTTGATTTTTCAGGACATCCGTACGGGCAACGTGATTGGTCATGGCTATGAGCAAGGAGGCCTTTACCGTCTGAACCAGACCCCATTTGCTAGAACCACATCCTCTCCTGCTGGACAAGTATCTCCTCTCCTGTGGCATCTGTGTTTTGGTCATTTACCGCTTCAGAAGTTGCGTCTAGTTCTACCCTATGGTCTCTCTCACACACCTATCCAGTGTGAGGCATGTCAGTTGGGAAAGCATCACAGGTCGTCTTTTCCCAGTAGTCAACGTCGGAGTAGTAACTCCAAGTTTGAGTTGTTTCATGTCGATGTCTGGGGTCCGAGTCGTGTTCCCGATCATCAGGGACACAGGTTTTATATTGTATTTGTGGATGATTTCTCTAGAGCGTCATGGGTCTTTCTAATGAAAAATAAATCTGAAGCAGGAAATATTATTATCCACTTTCTAAATGAAATTCAAAATGTTTTTTCCACATCTGTCAAGATTGTGAGAAGTGATAATGCCTTAGAGTTGTGCACCAACATTCTAGCCAATTACTACTCCTCAAAAGGAATTATTCACCAAACATCTTGTGCTCATACGTCTCAACAGAATGGGGTTGCTGAAAGAAAACACCGTCACCTTCTTGATGTCACAAGGTCACTTCTTATTCAGAGTCATGTTCCGTACTCCTACTGGGGTGATGCAGTCCTTACTGCATGTTACCTTATCAACCGTATGCCTTCGTCTGTCTTGAATGAACAAATTCCTTTTTCACTCATTTACCCTGACAAGGATTTGTTCATTCTTACTCCTCGTGTGTTTGGGTCAGTCGCATTTGTCCATCAGTTGTCGCCTGGTACTGACAAGCTCTCTCCTAGGGCTGTCAAGTGCGTATTTGTAGGGTACTCCAGAACTCAAAAGGGGTACAAGTGTTTTGATCATGTGCGTCGGCGGTATATGATCAGTGCAGATGTTACATTTTTTGAATCTGTTATGTATTTTTCAGAATCCGGAAACATGCAGCCACCACCTATATCTCCTGATGCCGTATTCATGGAACCACCATCACCATTGCCACAAACAACACCACCGTCATCACCACCGCCACCGCCACCACCACCGCCGCCACCACCACCGCCGCTACCACCACCATCACTAGTATCCCCGCTACCATTCCATTACACCCGCAGGCTTCCTCCAGCTCATGGTCCTGACCCGTCAACTAGCTCGCCTATGGTATGTAATGAAAATATTAATGATGATGAATCTGACGACATTTCTCAGCAGGATGCATTACAGGAGCATGGTGATAACACAGATGATCTGGATGTTCCAATAGCTCTACGCAAGCCCAAGAGAAGCTGTGCCAAATATCCATTATCAGCAGCTGTGTCTTTTGAGAGGATATCTGGAGACTTCAGGACGTTTGCATTGGCACTCTCAGCTACAGACATTCCACGGAGCCACCATGATGCTTTGCAGGATGCTAGATGGAGGCTAGCAATGGAAGAGGAGATGGCGGCACTTCAGTCTAGAGGAACCTGGAGTTTGGTTCCTATACCTCCAGATGTTAGCCCGGTGAGTTGCAAATGGGTGTTTACAGTTAAGCACAATGCAGATGGTTCCATTGACAGGTACAAGGCACGCCTAGTTGCACGGGGCTTCACACAGACATATGGGGTAGATTACCTTGACACGTTCTCCCCTGTGGCGCGTCATTCCACTCTACGGATCCTGCTATCAGTTGCAGTTGCTAGAGACTGGCCACTCTATCAACTGGACGTGAAGAATGCATTTCCGTATGGAGACTTGCAGGAGGAAGTCTATATGCAACAACCACCTGGTTTTGCTGTTGAGGGGGAGTGTTCCAAGGTTTGCAGATTACATAAGGCCATCTATGGCCTTAAGCAAAGCCCCAGAGCATGGTTTCAGAAGCTTTCAGACCTCTTTGAGAAACAAGGATATAAACGCTCCAATGCTAATCACTCCTTGTTTGTACAGAAGACGGCGAGAGGTATCATTGTAATCATGGTTTATGTTGATGATATCTTGATTACAGGTGATGATGATCAGGGCATTAAGCAGGCAAAGGAAAGGCAGGGGACCGAGTTTGTCACCAAGGACTTGGGAGTCCTTAGATATTTTCTGGGGCTGGAGTTTGCTAGAAATCCATATGGATTAGTCATGTCACAGAGGAAGTATGTTACAGATCTACTGAGTGAGACAGGTATGCTAGGGTGTCGACCTGCTACGACACCAATGGATCCTAGCATGAAGCTGTATGATGATGACACAGAAGAGGTGGATAAGAGAAGGTACAGAGAACTGGTAGGCAAACTACTGTATGTCACGATCACTAGACCTGATATATCATTTGCAGTGAGCCATGTGAGCCAGTTCATGGAGCAACCATGTCAGGCCCATATGGATGCAATACACATGATTCTGAGATATTTGAAATCATCTCCAGGTGCAGTCTTATATTTAAGAAAGGAAAGGAGATCTCTATCACAGCATGTGCGGATGCAGACTATGCAGGATGCCCCAAGGACAGGAAGTCAACATCAGGGTTTGCAGTCTATGTTGGAGATGCTATAGTTTCGTGGAAAAGCAAGAAGCAGACAGTATTAGCTAGATCCAGTGCTGAATCCGAATACAGGGCTATGGCCCAGTCTAGCACAGAAATGATGTGGGTGAAATCCTTACTTGCAGATCTATGCCTTGATATACCTCTTCTTATGATGTTGGAATGTGACAATCAGGCGGCTTTGTTCATTGCAAATAACCCAGCCTTTCATGAGAGGACCAAGCACATTGAGGTCGACTGTCACTACATACGTGACATGATTCAGAAGGGGTTCATTGCTACATCTCACGTCACATCAGAGAATCAGACTGCTGATATTTTCACCAAGGCATTACTTAGAGGCCCATTCCAGAAGTGTGCGTCCAAGCTGAGCATGATTGATATCTATGCTCCATCTTGAGGGGGAGTGTTGATGCATATAAAATAATTGTATCTCTTTGTTATTTTATTTTCTTGTTATTTTCATTATGTAATTTACCCATAGGCTACTCTCCTATATAAGAGAGCCTAGGGCTATGGAATAGACTCTCTCATTCTCTTTTCCCAACAGTTCTGAAGGAGATAGAGCCTAAAGAAAATGCATTAGCCAAAGTGTGACTGGCAGGGACCCTCGTGTCTAAAATAGCACATTAGGTCCTCCATAAGTAAATGGTTAAAGACATGCATGACTCTCCTGCCACCACCTTTTCTTAGGCAAAGATCTTGCAGTTGCTTCATAACATTCATAAGATCAAGTAGGAATAAAACTCATTTCACACATGTTATTCTGGACTGAAGACCACGAGTGAAAATCTTTACAGCTACTTATCATCCATGCAACTACGAGCTTTAGAAAAGCTTACAGAGATATGTTTATAGTAAAATAGTTGCTTTTTAGACATCCTCCAGATTGGCTCTGTGAGAAACCAGTTACTTATATCCTATTGAGGAGGTATATGGTCAACCTAGGACAAATCACAATACAAAGAACTGATAATGCCTGAGGCCAAATTTTGTAGTATTTAAATTTACACTCATGTTAGAATAAATTGGTCCAAACAACTCATAAATAGAAGACCGTAGATTGCCTAACATAAGACACCTTATTTACAAAATGACATTACTTTCTGCCAAACGTCAATCTCTTTTGGTCCAGTCAAAATAAGTCAATGGGGGTATACAACCTTTCTTATTTGGAAATATCTTGCTTTGATTCGTTAATCTTGAATGATAAAATACTAATTGCAAACACTGTGAAAAGGGAGCTAGCCTCTAGCTAATATTTCTTAGTTCACCTGATAGGAAATATTGATGTATTTGATTACACATTAAGCATTCAGCAGTATACCATCCATTTTGAACCATTACAAAAACTTTTCCGAAATCCTCTCATAGGCACTTCCAGTGAATCCATCTTTCAAGGTGATCAAACAAAGAGTGATAAGACCTTTTGCAGTATCTCAATATCATGGATATCCATTGCTAGAGCACTATATTAAAACAAGAGTGATATTTAAGACCTTTTCAGTATCTTAATATCATGGATATCCATTGCTAGAGCACCATATTATTAGTATCGCAAGGCAGTCTCTACTTGCCAAATGAAAAAGCTAGGCATTAATACAATTTTATCAGATGTTTATCCTATTGTTGATGCTAGTCATGGTGATCCTTACACCTGACTGTGCGAGGGCGCGGTGACCCTCAACTGGGCGGGAGATAGGAAGCCTAGTTCGAGCAGCGGCCGTCAAGTGTGTGGGTCTAGGATCTAGTCCTTTTCATGGGTTTTTTTATGCGAGCTCGCAGTGTTTTTATGTCTCATTGGGATCCCGACTTTTGATCAGCTCCGCCGACCCTCTGTTTTAGGATACCTATGCAGGGGATCCTCGATTTTAGTTTTTTCATACGAGCTCGTTTGCCCATACCGGTCAGACCCGTCTAGAGTGACTCTTCTGGAAAGTCTCTCTCACCCGTCTTAGTGGCGTAGTTTAGGACCTATCCCTCTATTAGACTGCACTTCCACTAAGAGAGTGAGACGGAAGGATCTCCTTAAGAGGTTACCTCACCGCTTGAGTTTTGGTTACTTTTCCGCCAATAGGCATGTTGATGCTACATCTGAATCCTTAAGGCTGCATCTGAATCATCTAGGGTTACATCTGAAACAGCTGCAGTTGAGGATTGGAGCGGTTACAATTGAGGATGAATGGGTTATAATGGAATGTGACTAGAGTTGAGATCAATTAGAGTTGTGCTGACTAGAATTGACTATAATTAAGATGGACGCAAAATCATTGATTATCATCAAATATCAATCATCAATCATCAATCATCGACAATCGATCAGATCATGAAGTTACTACTCCGAATGTTAGGACAAGTTAGTAGGCGTGTTGGGAACTTAGTTAGGATGCATTATACTTGATCGCATGCCTACGGAGGAACCCCTACCCTAAGGCATTCTTCACGTCTTAGAGTCATAGTGTGAGGTCACACATAGACCAAGACCTTAGACTATCCACTAGACTTGACAAGTTAGATAGAATTGTGAATCAGATCAGAATCTCATCTTTTCCATCATCAAGAAACCAAGAGTCAAATTAATCATCATCTTATTATCAAAATCCATAATTATGATCTCTAAATAACGAGAGGTTAATATAATTACATATGAGCCATTAATTACTATATAAGAATATGGCATATAAAAGGTAATGGGTAAAACTCGAGGCATCCCTTCTGAGTAGATTGAAAACCTTTTTCATAGCAAGTAGTTGTAAATTTGTAGTTGGTTATGCCTTACTGCTTGTTTCTTTTGGAATTACCTTAAATGCATGCATGTTTTAATAAGTTTTCGGGAGGTACCAACACCCACTGACATCTTTTATTCCTTTCATGTGTGGCAAGCAAGGATCCTATACTGCAGTAGTAGCCGATGATTCCTGTCACCCGAGTATATACCAGACAGTAAAAATGTTCAGTTTTTGGTTCAACAATAGCTGGTTGATGATTCCAGACATCCCTTTCTATTCTAGATAGTATAGTTGCAGTTGTTACAGTTTTTGTTCAGTTCATAATGTAAAATGCTTTCTATCTCTTCAATCACATTTTTGGGATACATGTATGTATTGTCCGCGTCTTGTATACATGTTGTATATATATATGTGGAAATTAAAGAAAAGCAAATTTTGGTGACACATCTTGTTTTTGGTTTTGTGGTTGTTAGTTTAATTGTGAATGTCATTGCAGAAAAGTGAAAAATTCCCCTCAAATTCCAATGTGTAATGCGATGTTTAGGGAATGTAATACCATGAATGCAGCGTAAACAGGTATCTGGATTCGAGGGGGTTTCCAATGATCTCCTTACACACCAGGTGTTTGGCTTTCTGGCCATTATTCACCATCTGATGCCCGGTTACGACAAGCTCTCCCATAGAGCTATCAAGTGTGTCTTTGTAGTCTACTCCCATACCAAGAGTATTGTTGCTTCAATCCAAATTGAGGGAAGTACTATGTAAGTGTTGATGCCACCTTCTTCGAGTTTTTTTATGTATTTCTCTCTTATTGATGATAGGTTGACTTCTTTTGACTTTGGAGAAGAGGTATATGTGCCTCCTCCAATGGAACCACCTCTTCTACCTGGCACCTGCTCCTGTGGCTACTCCTACACCCTCACCCAGTACCTTGGCCCAAGTGTAGCCACGTTTCTATATTCGCAGGCCTCCCACGGTTCCCCCTTCTTATGGACCTTCCCCATCATCCAGTACACCCCAAGTATGTGCTAAGCACATTGTTTCTATTGATGGCACTAGTAATTTGTCCATACATCATGCTACTTTATAGAATGGGCAGGTGCCCTCTCAGGAGGGTTGTTTACAGGTTGAGGAGGTGAGAGGTGATCTTGATGTGTATATTGCTCTCTTAAAGCAAAGATGTACTTGTGTCATTTATCCTCTTGCAACCCATATTTCTTTAGGGCAACTCTTAGAGGATTTCAGGAGGTTTGTCTTGGGATTGTCAGTTGTGAAGATACCTCGGACATATCGAGAGGCGATACAAGACAGTTAATGGCATCTTGCCGTGGAGGAGGGGATGGTTGCATTACAATCATGTGGCATGTGGAGCATTGTTACTGCTCCTACATGATCATCTATCGTGGAATACAAGTAGGTGTTCACTGTGAAACACCAAGTAGATGGCAGCATGGATCGCTACAAGGAGAGGCTTGTGGTTCGTGGGTTCACCCGAATATATGATATGGACTATCAGGATATTTTTGCTCCAGTTGCTCAGTATTCTACAATATGTATCCTTCTCTCCATTGTAGTGGTACAAAATTGACCCTTATATCAGCTTGATGTAAAGAATTCTTTTTTCATGGTACCTATAGGAGGAAGTCTACAAGCAACAACCCTCAGATTTCACTATTGAGGTTGAGTGTCATATGATTTGTAGACTTCATAGGACTATTTATGGCCTTAAGCAGAGTACAAAAGCATGGTTTCGAAACTCTTAGGCTTGATAGAGCAGCAAGGGTTCGTGAGATCAACTACAGATCATATGCTGTTAGTTCAGAGGTCTCAAAGAGGTACAGTTGTTATACTGATTTATGTTGATGACATCATTGTCATATGAGATGATGTGTAGGGCATTGAAGTAGCTAAAAATTTCCTTAGTCAACAGGTTGTAACCAAGGACCTTGGCAATCTATGTTACTTCCTTGGACTTTAGTGCCAGGAACCATTGAGGACTTGTGATGACCCAGAGGAAGTACGTTACAGATTTTCTCTTTGAGACATGCATGGCAAATTGTAGGCCTGTCACTATTCCCATGGACCTGAGTATGAAGTTGTATGATGATGACACAGAGGAGGTAAACAAAAAGAGGTACATGCAGCTCGTTGGGAAGCTCCTATACTTGACCATCACCTTGCCATATATATTCTTTATAGTGAGCAAAATGAGTCAGTTCATAGTGCAGCCTAAACAAGCACATATGGATGCAAACCATATGATCTTGAGGTATCTGAAGACCTCTCCTGGCACTGATCTTTTTTTTGAAGCAAAGTAAGGGGGAAACACTCAATAGCACCCGCCTAGAAATGCATTAATAAGGATAAAATAAAATACAGAAAATAGATTTCAAATTACATGATCCATGTCTCTACGAGAGCTTTTGCCCGGATACAAACATTCTCCATGTAGAACATCTATCTCAAAAAAAGCAAGTCATTCCTAGCCAGCCAGATGGCCCACACGATGGCCACCGGTTGGAATAGCTCTTTCTTCGGGCGGTGCTTAGCGAGGATTAGTGATTCATAGAAAGAAAGTAGGCTCCTCACATCAAACCAGACCAGATTTAACCCCTCCCATATAGACCTTGATTCATGGCATAGGAAGAAGAGATGCTCAACTGATTCAGTCCCGTTGTCACAGAGAAGGCACTTGACAGAGACTAACCCAAGTAATCTGGTGCATCGATCGCACGTCATTATTCTCTTATGCCAGAGGAGCCACATGAAGAAGCCAATTCTTTCTGGAAGCCCAAGCCCCCACAAGAAACGGCAATCCCTAATCAGCTCGGCAGACTACAACGGGGGTGGCCTGCAGATCGCCGCATACGCCCTCCTGATCGTGAAGGGTCCCCCCCCTCCACACCCAGTGGTTCTGCTTCCCAGAGGGACCACCAAGAGTTCTCAACGAGTCAAGCAAAAATAGAAACTCCTCAAGACGCTGGTCGAAAAAACTAGCATGAAAAAGCAGCATCCAGTTACTGTCGTTCCAGCAGGAGGCAACCCGGGCGTCCCAGTCAGCAGCCATGGCAAACAAGCGCGGGAAACACATACAAAGTCGTCCCCCACCCGCCCAATCGTCAATCCAGAACGTGAAGGTCTGTCCGTTGCCCAAAACTGGCCTGAAACTCCTGTGGAAGCAAGGATCTTCATGATACCCCTCCAAAAGGGGGACGGTGTTGGACCAGAACCACAGTTCTCCCGAGAGGCGCCAGTCATCAAGTAAAGCCGATGGACAAGGTCGGTGCAAAGGTCGACATTACTCCCCCAAATCCTGCTCACCCCATCTCAGCTACAGGGCCTCATTCATCGCATCAAGATGTCGGACGCCAAGACCACACTCGCCCTTCGGGAGGGTGATCATCTCCCAATCAACAAGGTGAATGCCAGCCTTGTCCTGGCCATTCTTGCCCCACAGGAATTTCCGCATTAGTCTCTCGAGTCTCGTGCGGATACCTGCCGGCATGAGGCATGTAGACATGCAGTAGATCGAAATGCAGAAATGACCGCCTTCAATAGTACAAGACGGCCTCCCTTAGAGAGGAGAGAAGATCTCCAGCCCGTCATCCTCTTCTCCAACTTCTCGACAACAGGTAACCAATCGCCCAACTTTGTCCTACCAAGTTAGAGGAAACCCCAAGTATCGGATCGGGAGAGTGCCACACTCTGAACCTAGCGCCTGACCGCAAGAGTGTGCCTCCTCATCCGATAGAGTGTACGGAACTACGGTAGACTTGTTGGTATTCTGCATAAGCCCCGACATCTCACCAAAAAGCTCAAGGGTTTCCGCCATGGCACTGGCCTCGTCTCTGCCACCTTCAATGAAAAAGATGGTGTCGTCAGTGTACTGAAGGAGGGGGATTCTGATGCCCTCCATGGAGTAGTCGCTCGTTAGCCCACCGTCCTGCACCTGAGCCACCATGTAGGCGAGAACGTCTGAGGCAATGATGAAAAGCAGGGGGCAAGAGGGCATCCCTGTCTGACACCCCTCTGCGGCTGGAACATACCACCCTCCGGGTGCCCATTCACGAGAACAGTGAGCGAGGTGGTCGTGACACAATGCTTCATCCAAGAGATCTACATCTCGGGGAAACCCCGCCTATACAGAGCCGCCCAGAGGAACCGCCAGTCCAAAGTGTCGTAAGCCTTCGAGAAGTCAACCTTCCAAAGTAGCGCCGCCGCTTTCCGTCTTTTTTTAGGCCCAAGAGAAGGGGGAGACACTCAGCAGTGTTCGCCCCTATAAATTAAAAGTAAAGAGAATAAACAAAAACGAGAAAAAGAGGACAAAAAGAAAGGCAAAAGCTGTACAAAAAAACTCCATTGCCCCCAAAAAACAAAAATCACACTGGGGCCTAAACCGTAACCCAATCAGCCGCAAGTCTCGCACAATGAATAAGCATGTTGCCCTTCTAAAAGCGTTGGCCCGAGAAGAGGGCCTCATTCCTCCCCAACCAAATCGACCACAACCTTGCAATTGGCAGCAAGATGTCCCTTCTTTCCATGTTTCTGTTAAGCACCAGCGACCCACAAAATGCCGCCAAGTCATCCGTTCTCACCCAATCCACATCCGCTTCCACCCAAACCCCTCTGACCGTGGGGCAATCGAAGAATAAATGCTTAATGGTCTCCACTGCCGAATCGCATAACATACATGTATTGGAGATATTGCCCATAATCCTTGCGCAACGATCTCTCGTCATCAGCCTCTGCCTGCGGAAAAGCCATAAAAAGAAGCCAAGGCGCTCTGGGATCTTCAGGCCCCAGAAGAACAATCACGCACCAGCAAGTCAGACCGCGCCGACGGGGGTTGGACCAAAGCCCCATAAGCCTCTGATCCAAGAAATTTGCCAGGAAAGGCGGACACCAACACCCATCCGCCCAGCAAGAAGCGACAGAGGCATCTTTGTCAGCCGCCAGCGCAAACAAACGGGGGAACCGCACATTCAAGGATTCCCTTCCCGTCCAATCGTCCTTCCAAAATTTAAACGACTCACCATTCCCCAACACCGGCATAAACGGCGATAGATTCTTTTCAAAGATCTCCCGCACTCCACGCCAAAACGGAGTATAAGCTTCGACCACACCAGCCCTCTCTTCCACTGCCCTTCCTTCCCCGTGAATCTCCCTCAGGATGCCGGTAAAGAAGTTATCATCCTGGCCCCAAATCCTCCTCGCCCATTTGATAAGAAAAGCATCATTAACAAGCTCCAGTCTCCGCACGCCCAAACCACCATCCTGCTTGCCTCTAGTGACCTCATCCCCACGCCACCAGATGCAGCCCCCCCCCCCCGCGTCACCATTCCTTCCCCACAAAAATCTACGCATACATTTTTCAAGACATGTGTGGATCCCCACCGGCATACGACGATTTGATAAGTAGAACACCGGAATCGAAGAGAGCACCGCTTTAAGAAGAACAAGCCGACCCCCTCTCGAGAGCAAGGCCGAATGCCACCCAACAAGGCGCGTCTCCACTCTCTCGATGACCAGAAGCCAATCCCTATTCCTGGCCCTCCCCACCACCAACGGCAAACCAAGGTAATCAATAGGTAACTCACCCGGAGGAGACCCCAAGATCCGGCCGCACTCGATCGCCTCCGCCTCCGACATCCCAAAAGGGATCACCTTGGAATTGTTCCCATTCTTATACAGACCCGATAACTCGCTGAAGAGATCCAGCGTCGCCGCCATTCCGGAGACCTCGGATAAGCCTCCCTCAATAAAGAAAATGGTGTCATCTGCGAACTGGAGCAAGGGCATGCGCAACTCGCCCTTGGAGTACCCCTTCGAAAGCCCGGCATCAATTACACGGTCCGCCATGTGAGCCAAGACATCAGCATCCACGACAAACAGAAGAGGAGCGAGGGGGCACCCCTGGCGCACCCCCCTCCTAGGCTGGAAGAAGACCCCATCCGTACGGCCATTGACCAAAATAGTGAAGGACACGGTGGTCACGCAACGCTGCATCCACGATATCCAAACCTCAGGGAAACCACGCCTCCTCAGAACCGACCACAAGAAACTCCATTTGAGGCAGTCGTATGCTTTGGCGAAATCGACCTTCCACAGCACCCCCTGTTTTCCGGACTTCTTCCAATCGGCGACCAACTCCGACGCCACCACAATGCAATCCGAGATCTGCCTGCCCCGAACAAAGGCCGCCTGGATTGGAGAAATAATCGAACCCGAGCAAGCCGACGAGCCAACACCTTAGCGACAATAAGATAGATGCCATTGGATATCGAAATGGGACGAAAATCCTCAATACGCTTCGCCGCGGAGGACTTAGGAAGCAGCATAATGAAGGCCCTATTAATCCGATCAAACCCCGCATTCCTACTGCAAAACTCCGTAACAACCTCCAACACGTTTTCACCCACCACCTCCCAAAAATCCCGATAGAACGCCACCAGAAAACCATCGGGGCCCGGGGACCCATCCTCGTTCAAGTCCCACACGGCCACTTTGGTTTCCTCCAATGAAATCGCCCGAGTCAAATCCTCGCAAGCCGCATCAGAAATGGACGGCACCCCACAACCCAACCACCGCCACCTCCTCGGGGAGCGCCTGGCAGTGAAGCTTTTGAAATGATCTGTAATGGCACGCCCCATCTCTCTGTCCCCCACAATCCGCACACCACTTATCGAAATAGAGCACAGCGCGTTGTAGCGCTTCCTTCCGCTAGCCACACGGTGAAAGAAGGCCGTATTGGCATCACCCTCTTTGATCCAAGTCATCCTCGACCTCTGACGCCATTCAGTGGTCCACTTCATGTCCTCCGCCGCAACATGCTTTTGCGCAAGAGAACGCTCACGAAGCTCCTCAGGCAGAAGCTCCCTATCGTTCTCAATAATATCAAACTTCGCAATGATTTCCTCTGCCTCCACCCTGGAGGCGACTCTCGCCGCCCTCGAATCCTTCTTGAATAATGCAAGCTTTTTCCGCAACGACAAGAGCTTCTGATCAAACCTGGAGGCCGCGGACCCCACAAAACACGACTGAGCCCAGTGCGATGTCACTATATCTTGAAATTCGCCTCCTGTAGCCAACATTTCTCGTATCTAAAGAGGCCCCTCACCGTAGGGACCTCACCGGACTCCCAGAGAATAGGCGAATGATCCGATAAAGAGCGAGGGCGAGAGGAAACCGAGCAAATAGGGAACATCTTCATAAGCTTCCCAGAAGCTGAGAAGCGATCAATCCGAGAGCGGGAATTATTATTCCTCCATGTGTACTTAGTATCCTCCGCCACCAGAACCTCTAAAGCCAGCGAGTCCACCACCTCAGCAAAGTCAAAGGAGCCTGGGTCCTGGCCACCCCTGGACCGGGGACGATCCGACGAATGTAGCGTAACATTAAAATCTCCCCCAATGAGCCAAGGAATCCCCTCAAACGCACTGCCTGCATCACGTAAATCATCCCACAATTCCTTTCTTTTAATGTGGCAACAAAGGCCGTATATACACGAGAAAGCGATGGGCAAGGCAGTATCCCCCCAGACCAGCAATACGGATAACATATGCCTCCCCACAAGCACAGAGCTGAAAGAGAAAGCCGCCGATCTCCACGCAATTAACATACCCCCCGCCGCTCCGTTCGCATCCAACGCCCTAAACTCATCCAAACCACCCGCACCAAAAGAGCGCCAAAGGACATCATCGACCCCCCTCAGTTTCGTTTCTTGAATGAAAAAATATCACAACCCCACTCAGAGAATCTAGAACCCAAAGTCCTTCGCTTATCAGCCTCCCCCAGGCCCCTAACGTTCCAGGATAGAATCCTCATCAAGACAAACGTGGTTGACCCCCAATGGGAATGAGTCCAGCCGCCGCCGCAACGGAATCCCTCAAAGTCACGCAAGATTGTTGCATAGAGGATCCCGCCCGAGATCTGTTTCGCCTCCGATACCTTTTCCCCGATCTCCTGTCAGAAAGGCTCCCCACATCACTTGCACTGTCCACATCTGGAAGAGCCCCCGAATGGGTTGGAGAGGAGACCACCACAGAAGAGCCGCCCTCACCCAAGAGAAGAGGGTCCGAGGAGGGCCCGCTGGGCGACGCCTCAATCGGGTTCGAAGCTCCCCGTAAACAATCAGAAGCCCCCAAAATGGCCAAGGTCGCAACCGGAAGATGGATTCACAGCCGAGAAGGTAGCCAGCCCATCAAAACGCGTTTTGTGGGCCAGACCCGGATCCGCCACAGAAAAGACAATCGATTCACGGGTCACTCCCTCCCTTCTCCAGGATCCGAAACCAAAATGCCCGCCGATATCCAACGCCGCTTGACCCGATATCGGACCTGAATAGCAAATTTGGAGAGCACGATTCGACTTCCACGACCGAAAACCGAAGAGAGAATCAACCTCGGACGCCACCTTATCATGCAAACCGTCTCTTGCAGGAGAAATACACGATACCCGAGGCTGGACCCCGAAAGGACGTGGGGAGTCCATCAAAAAGGGCGACGCTTCGGAATGACCCCCATGCAGCGCCACCTGGCAGCCAGAAGACGAGGCGACGCGAGCAACCCTCAGGACCTCCGGGCCGACGACAACGGACGCCGGTGAAAGCTCCACCGCCGGTGGCGCAGGCGGCTCGATGAACGACAGCTCCACCCGAAAACAGGAGCGACCAATCTTCAATGATTCAAAGAAAACCTTGCCAACCGCGTCGTCAAGTAACCCCTTGCTGCACTCCATCAGGACACGCGTGACCCTCCAGTCCGAGCTCGGCCTGAGGCCATCCTCTACGACTGCAAGAACCTCCCCCCACCGCCGGAGAGCCCGGCTAAGGTAATGAACAATCCTCGAGAGGAAAGGAACGCCTCGTACCTTCGCAACACACACCTCGATGCTCGAACAGGCACCATCCGCAAAGCGCATAACCTTCCAATATATGTCTTCAAATGCACCACTCCGAATAAGCCTTTCCCGTTGATTCGGGGAGAGGCCAGGAACACAGCATCGAGTATCATCCAACGCCAGAAAGTCTCCAGCGAAATGAGGACCCAGGACGCCATGCAGATGGGTCCTCATATCATCCCAAGCAATGCCTCTCCGTGAAGCAACCCCTACAACCGCTACGCTCTCTTCTCCCCCCTGAAGTATCTTCCCATGCAAACCATCTTTAACCGGTTCTTCCCCCCACCCCCCCGTCCTTCAAATCGACAGAGGTAACAACGCCGCCGACCTTGCCATTTCCAACGCCACCGGAACACGAGACAACACGAGAATCTTCCACCATTTGCGCAAAAGATCGCACCCCCCTCCCTTCGAAGGGCGCCGAACATGCCGCCCGCGAGTTCACCGCATCCCCACCCCTCACCGAATGGCCTGCCAAACGGGAAGAAGAGTTGCCACGACCAGAACCGAACCAACAAGAAGCTTTCTGGTGCCCGACCTTCCCACAGTCGTAGCATCTAGAGGGGAGCTCACAGGCCGAAGCTATGTGACCACGCTCGCCACACCTGAAGCAACGCTTCCCAAGCTTCTTGTGAGAGACCTGCACCCACTCACCAGCCTGCGCCTCCCGCTCCACGCCGCCTTCAGCACGGCCACCAAACGTCGCCCGAACAAGAGAACCACCATCGACCCCGAGCACCGCCCCCTTCCCCTTCACACCTCCCCAACCAGCGTTAACCCCTCCAGTCGCACTCGCCGAGCTCTCCACCTTTTTCCCCCGAACCTCGGACGTTCCACCCTCTTTCGCCTTCTCTCTCCACCAGCGCTCCATCGCCTTCGCTCCCCTTCCACAAAAATGTTGTCAGGTGAGCTTTACTACTTACGTATATTACTCAAGCTGTGATCAAGCAGTCGACAATCTACCTCCCACGCACAAAAGCCGATTGGGATTGGGAGATAATGTGCTCAAGAACCCTGATTAACCTGATAGCCAAAACCTTAGCCACAATGAGGTACAAAGCGTTAGACAATGTGATCGGTATGAAGTCTTCAATCCTGTCGGCCGACTCACTCTTTGGTAGGAGAAAAATGAGAGCCATATTGATCTTATCAAACCCCGCATTGCTGCTGCAAAATTCCAGTAGGACCTCCAGCACCTCAGCCCCAACCAAGTCCCAGAAGTCTTTGTAGAAAGATAACGGGAAACCGTCTGGCCCCGGAGAACCGTCGCAGTTCAGACTCCAGACCACAGCCTTTACCTCCGTCAGGGTGAACTTTTGCATCAAGCTGGCAGCGTGCACGGCGGAGAGCTGCTCGACGCCCCGCCCTGTCCACCTCCAGCGACTTCTCAGGCCTCTTGCGTAGAAATCGTGAAAATGGTCAGCAATCTCCCTACCCATCTCCCTGTTGTCGTCGATCCTGACGCCACCAACCACGATGGACCGGATGGAATTTGTACGATGTCTCCCACTAGCAACTCTGTGAAAACAAGAGGTATTTGCATCGCCCTCCTTGACCCAAGCATTCCTAGACCTCTGCCTCCACTACATCACACGTTTCAAGTCCTCAGCAGCAATCTTCCATTGAGCCACTGCCCTAAGCTCCCATTCAGCTGCAATCAGAGGCCTTTCATCCTCCATGGCTTCCTGACGGCTGACCTTCTGCTCCGTCGCCACCCTAGCCGAGCGACGGGCCTCCCTAGAGGCACGCTTGAACTTGCATAATCGACCATGCAAGGAAGCCAACTTCTGCGAGAATCTTGTAGCAGCGGAACCAAAGGCAGAAGCAGAGGCCCGATGGGAAGAGACCAGGTCCCTGAAGGAGTCCTCCAGAAGCCAGGCCTTCTTGTAGCGAAAAACCCTCTCGGCAGCGAGTGCTCACCAGCATGGTTTAAAAAAACACGCCTCGAGGCGCAAAGGCGCTCGAGGCGAAACAGGGCATTGAGAAATCGCCCTGAGATGACCGCCTCAGACCCCCTGGCAGAGGCGTGCACCTCGGATGCCTGAGGCGGTCGAGGGGAGGCGAGGCGTTGAGCCGGGGCGAGGCGCAAGGTGAGGCATTGGGGGCTTTTTCAAGTATTTTTCAAAGAAAAAAATGGTTCTATTTGTATTTTCATATGTTTATAAAGGTTTTATCATTGAGTATATATTTATGCAAGATGAATGCTTAAATTTGACCTCTTTCATATTCATATGCTTAAATTTGACCCCTTCCATATTCATATTTAACATTAACATGCCCAATTATTTCAATAAACTCTTACTATTACACCCTTAAACATCATACTGTTCTTCACCTGGTTCAGTAGAACATACGATTAGGATTCAAATCGTATGATCCATATCAAAAACTTGGATATCTTTAGTGGAAACTATAATCAATTCCTTTTTTAAAAAAAAATTAGTGATAGTTATAGCCAATGATTTCCTTTTGACTGGGTAGAAATTTAGTAGAAAGGTTTATGGCATTAACATGTCAACATATAGTTTCCTTTTGATTTCTTTTTTCGTGCTCTTATCTTCATAATATCATCATATGATACATTGTTATATACTATATATGTTTGTCAGAATATATTATTTCACCAATAAATATATTTATTATTGTTGGGAGAAACATTTTAATACGATAGAAGAGACCCTAGGGCTCTCTTATATAGGAGAAAAGCCCTGGGTTAATTACATAAGAGAGACATACCAAAAATAGAAAACTAACATAATTATCTCAACAACTACCATAATTATCTCAACAATCTTAACACTCCCCCTCAAGCTGGAGCATAGATATCTATCATGCTCAGCTCGGTACAACACTTCTGGAAAGGACCTCTAGAAAGTGCCTTGGTGAAGATATCAGATGTCTGATCTCCAGTAGAAACATGAGTGATGGATATGAGACCTTTCTGAATCATGTCTCTAGTGTAATGGCAATCCACCTCTATATGTTTAGTTCGTTCATGGAAAGCAGGATTATTGGCAATAAATAGAGTTGCTTGATTATCACATAACAACTGCATAGGAAGAGGAACCTCAACAACAAGGTCCGTCAATACGGATCTAACCCACATCATCTCTGCACTTCCCTGTGCCATGGCCCTGTATTCAGATTCTGCACTGGATCTTGCAACCACTGTCTGCTTCTTGCTTTTCCATGAAACAAGGGAGTTGCCTACAAAAACAGCAAAGCCAGAAGTAGACTTCCTGTCTTTGGGGCACCCTGCATAATCTGCATCTGCACATGTAGTCACCTCAAGGGATGTATCCCTGCTGAAGATAAGACCAGTACCAGGTGAGTTCTTCAGATACCTCAAAATCATCTGAACCGCATCCATATGCACCTTCCTGGGTTGCTCCATGAACTGGCTAACTTTGCACACTGCAAAGCAAATATCTGGTCTGGTGATGGTGACATATAAGAGCTTCCCAACAAGCTCTCTGAATCTCCTGATGTCAACCTCTTCAGTGTCATCATCATACAATCTCACACCTGGATCCATAGGAGTAGTAGCAGGTTTGCATTCTGTCATACCTGTCTCAGAAAGCAGATCCATCACAAACTTTCTCTGGGTCATCACAAGACCACGCTGATTCCTTGCAAACTCCAGTCCAAGAAAGTATCGAAGAGTGCCAAGATCCTTGGTCACAAACTGCGTACCAAGGAATTCCTTGGCAGTCTGAATGTCCTGCTCATCATCCCCTGTGACAATGATATCATCTACATAGAAAAGAATAGCAATGGTACCTCTCTGTGTCTTCTGGACAAAAAGTGAATGATCTGTAGTACACCGTACAAACCCCTGTTGCTCTATTAGCTCTGATAGCTTCTGGTACCAAGCTCTAGGGCTCTGCTTAAGGCCATAAATCGCCTTATGGAGCCTGCATACCTTCTGGGACTCCCCCTCAGTAGCAAACCCTGGTGGTTGCTGCATATAAACTTCCTCATGTAGATCCCCATATAGGAATGCATTCTTCACATCAAGCTGATAAAGAGGCCAATCTTTGGAAGCTGCAACTGATAGAAGGATACGAAGCGTAGAGTGTCGGGCTACTGGGGAAAAGGTATCTTGGTAGTCCACCCCATAGGTTTGGGTGAACCCACGTACCACAAGCCTCGCCTTGTAGCGATCCACACTGCCATCTGCTTTGTGCTTGACTGTAAATACCCACTTGCAGCCGACTACGGAGGCACCCAAAGGAGCAGGCACAAGACTCCATGTACCCCGCGACTGCAAGGCTGCCATCATCTCTTCCATGGCCATACGCCACCTATTGTCCTGTAACGCCTCCTGATATGTTCGTGGGACAGTAATTGCAGATAGTCCCACAACAAAGCGCCTGTACTCTTCTGAAAGATGATCCAAACTAACATGTGCAGCAAGAGGGTAAGTAGCACACTGACGACGAGGCTTCCTCAAAGCAATGGGAACCTCCAGGTCATCATCCATACTGTTCTGTATAATTGTCTCAGCCTGTGATCCATCCAAAAGGCCATCAAATGAAATAATATGTTCATGACATACCTGAGGCGTGTTGGCTGATGTAGAGGGCATATGAGCAGCGGGGTGAGTAGAAGACCTACGAGTGTAAACACGTGGCAAGAATTGAGGTGGAGGTGGAGGTGGAGATAGAGATGGAGGTGGAGAGATTTGTGGTGGAGTAGGCAGATTTGGAGGAGAAGGAGTTGGTGGAGGAACAACCACATCTTCTTCAGAACTACCATTGGACAATCGGTCACCTGTAGGAGAAAAATACATAATAGACTCAAAAAATGTGACATCAACACTCACATAATATCTCTGTCCTACAGGATCAAAACAACGATACCCTTTTTGGGTACGAGAATATCCAACAAAAACACATTTGATCGCTCTGGGTGAGAGCTTGTCACGACCAGGAGAAAAATTGTGGACAAAGGCGACGCAACCAAAAACTCTGGGAGTGAGAGAAAATAGGTCCTTCTCGAGAAACGCAATCAAGAAGGGAACCTTTTCTCCTAGCATGGTGGAAGGCACCCTGTTTACTAAGTAACAGGCTGTAAGAACAGCATCTCTCCAGAAAGAATGGGGAGCTCGACTCTGAATCAAAAGCGTCCGTGTGCCGTCTAGAAGGTGACGGTGTTTGCGTTCAGCTACACCATTATGTTGTGACGTATGAACACAAGAGGTCTGATGAATAATACCAATAGATCTGAGAAACGCAGATAATTGTAAGGTAGAGAATTCCAAGGCATTATCCGTACGAATAATTTTAACATTAGCGGAGAAAATGTTTTTGACCTCAATAAGGAAAGACTTAATTAGAGCACCAGCTTCAGACTTATGTTTTAACAAAAACACCCAAGATAGTCTGGAGTAATCATCAACAGCAACCAAATAAAAATGATGTACCTGATGATCAGGAACACGACTAGGACCCCAAATATCAAAATGAAATAACTCAAACAACTGACTACTGTTACGACTCTGACGAGACGGAAATGAAGAGCGATGGTGCTTTCCAAGCTGAGAGGCTTCACAATCCAAGGTAGTACGAGTAGATAATTGAGGTAGAACATGACACATCTTCTGAAGAGGAAGATGTCCAAAGCGTAGATGCCACATGAACGGTGAAACAGATCCAGAAGGAATAGTAGCGATCCCAGCATTAGATAGTATGGTAAGCTTGTACAATCCTCGCTGCTCACGGCCACCACATCCAATCACCCTACCCGTTCGTATGTCCTGAAACACAAGGGAAGATGGATCAAATATGGCACAACAATGCAAATCTTTTGTAATTTGACTAATAGACAAAAGATTTATCTGAAAGGCTCGAGCATGTAAAACATTCTGCAAATAAAAAGAAGGAGCTAGAACAATCTCCCCCGACCAACAATATGTAGTCGAACTCCATTAGCAATCACCACGAATCGACCAGAGGCAATCGGGCTGTAGGAAGTAAACTGTGCTCGATCTGCACACATATGATGAGATGCTCCCGAATCCACAATCCAATCAGTCAAATCAGAGCTGCTACAACTCGTAAGAGCATAAGTAGTACCTGAGGAGCTAGATGAGGCTTTGTCAGTAGCCGCAACATCAGAGGAAGTTGCAGCCGGAATAATGGGAGCGGACATCATCTCGCGAAGTTTAGAAACAATATCATCTAGGCGAGCATCCTGGGATGGAGCCAAGGTAGGTTCTGTCTGTTCAGTAACCCTTGCAGAAGCTGGATATCCATGCTTCTGATAGCATGTCTCCTCAGAGTGAGCGGGACGATGGCAATAAGAACACGGGCCACGCTGACGGCCACCACCACGACCACGAAGACCACGTCCTCGAAACTGGGAAGATCCTCCCCTTCCCCGTGAGACGGCCATAGCGGAAGGATTCAGAGCGACAGTAGTGGGAGTAGTGGTAATCCGACTGAGTCGCTTGTATACTTCTTCCATAGGGGGTATCGTCTCTCCAGTTAGAAGCTATGTACGTATTGTATCATATTCGGAATCAAGAGAGGATGGGCACACCCCTGTCATAGCGGCGTTCCGATACTGTTGTTGCTGCTCAGTGCTGGCACTGATAGGCATGAATCTGTGTAGACGTTCAAACATGCCGCGAAGATGAGAAAAATGCACATGAAGCGGGCGACCATTCTGTTTGGTCGAGAAAATGTAAACTGTAACTGAAGAATCTTGCTCTCATTCTTGGCTTGCCCATATGTGGCTGCTAATATATCCCACATAGCCTTTGCGGTGGGTTGGCTGACAATATCGTTGGCAATCTCCGTGGTGAGCGTCCCGGAGAGCCAAATACGAGCATAAGCATCATCTTGCTTCCACGAAGCATTGGCCCCAGTTTTGTCCGCCGGTTCGGATTCGGTGATAATGTGTTCTTTGTTGTAGCACTACATAAGAGTGCGAAACTGCATGGACCATAGTTCATAATTGGTCCCGTCCATCTTGACTATTGGTGCAGGTCCTTTGAATGCACCAGAAGAAGAGAACACGTCACTTTTAATGCCGGACATTGTATCAATGAAATGAACCTCGGACAACTGAGGAGTAGATCAACCGAATAATGTCTACACAAGCATGAAGAGGAGTGGTTGTATATGTAGACTTATACAACCATTCCTGTGCAGTTTATTAAGGGCTAGTGGCGTTTAGATGTGATATGGAAGACCAAAAACACCACCGACAACCAAAATCAGACCAATAGATTGCAAAACAGGGGCTAGAATACCAGTTTCAGATCACGGGAAGTCAACCGGAGCGCACTCGGCACTTGTTGGACACCCCTGCCGAGCACAGGAGGGCAGGGGGGCTTTTGCGGCACCTTGGGATGGCAGGGGTCGGCCAAGGCGGCGGCACAGGGAACCCTGGCGGCGGCGCAGGTGGCTGGGGAAAACCCAGGCGGCGGTGCAGGGAGCCCTGGCGGCGGCGCAGGTGGCTGGGGAAAACCCAGGCAGCAGCGCAGAAGGGCTGGACCGCCTTAGGGCAGCAGCGGTCGGCGGGGGGAGGGCCCTAGCTGGGCTATGGCGGCGCCGAGAGGAGGCGCGGGGGGGGGGGGGAGGGGGGTTAGGGTTAGGTTTTTGGGTGGGATACAGAAACCCCAGTCTAGGACCATTGCTTCGATACCATGTTGAGAGAAACGTTTTTCATACGATAGAAGAGACCCTAGGGCTTTCTTATATAGGAGAAAAGCCCTGGGTTAATTACATAAGAGAGACATACCAAAAATAGAAAACTAACATAATTATCTCAACAACTACCATAATTATCTCAACAATCTCAACAATTATATATTTTATACTTATTTTTCTATACAAACTGAGGCTTACGCCTCGACCGCCTCGAGGCTACGCCTCGCCTCGCTTCTAGGGAAAACGCCTCGTTCCGCCTTTCGTTTTTTCAAACCTTGCTCACCAGAGTCTCAAAGAATCAGCGTGTGGTCCGAACTCGATCTTGGCTTACCAACGGTAAAGGACAAAGGAAAGAGCTCGACTAACTCCGTAGAAGCCAGAAAACGGTCGAGACAAGAGTGAGATCCCGAGTTCCTCCAGGTATACTTCGTGCAACCCACGTCCAGGACCTCCAGATCCCAAAACTCCACAAACTCCACAAAGTCCGCCAAGCCAGGATCTTGACCGCCCCGAAGCCTCGGTCTGTCCGAGGAAAAGAGTGTGACGTTAAAGTCTCCACCAATCAACCAGGCTACCCTTGGGAAAGCCTCTCTAGCCGTGTGAAGATCTGACCAAAGTCGGTGTCGCGAGGAATGCTGACATAGCCCATAGACGCAGGATAAGGCGAAGACAAAATTCGTGCAGAGACATTCCAGGATCATCGTAAGGGTGTGGGTGCCCTTAAGCTCTGCCCACAAAGCAAAGGTGGTATTCTTCCACGCCACAAGCATGCCACCCGCAGAGCCCACGACCCCTATTGATGAAAGTTCGTTTAGTGAACCCGCATGAAAAGTGCACCATATTGAATCCGATACGATTTCCAACTTTGTTTCCTTCAAGAGTATAATATCGCAGCCCCACTCCAAAAATCTCGACCCTATCGTCTTCCTCTTTAACGGGTCACCCAGACCCCTCACGTTTCAGGATAAAATCTTCATTTAGAACTGAGAGGTGTCCCATGCTTGTGGAGAAGAGGGCAAGCAGAAGCACGGACCTCGATTGGAGTAGGAGTCTGATTAGGCCGTGTTGCATTCAAAGAGCGGGCCCAACCGCGAAGAGGCCCGGTAGAATTAAGCGGATCAAAAGCGCCCGCGACCAGTAAGAGTGGTACATCCAAGCGCCTGCGCCCAGAGAGGGAAAATAGAAGATCCGACTGAAAGATCTGGGTCGGAGGGTCCACGCCCGAAAGCTTTGCGAGTGAAAAATCTAGATGTTGGCCCTCCCCCACATCGTGGGGAATGGCAAACGCTAACGAGCAGTCTTCGGTAATATGAAGAGTCGTCTCGAGAGTCTCTCCTCTGTTTGCCTCGAGGGTCGCGCCCGGAGCGGCTTTGGCCGACTGTTCAGAACCTGGAGAGGAAGATGAAGGATCACCCCCGGCCATCGCCCGCGATGGCGGAGGCGGAGGGTCTGATAGTTGGAACTCCAGGCGGAAGGAGAATCGACCGACGGTGAAGATCGACTCAGAGACCAATGGTGCATCGCCGGAGCAGTCCATCGCAAGCAAAGTAACCACAGGGTCAGAGCCTGGGGACATGCCGTCTTCCAACACTCGAAGCACCGAGCCCAGGTGCCCCAAGGCTAGCCCCAAGCACTTAATATTTCTGGAGAGGAGAGGAATGCCCCTCACTTCCGCAACCCACACGACAGATTGGTCGAACGCACCATCAGCGAAACGCGGCAACCTCCAATCAATGACATTCCCGACAGAACACAGCAGAAGCTATTTTTAATGCCCCTTTAAACCGCGAACGCAACATCTACGAGGTCCTAGCGGGACCGCATCCCCCACAAAAGCATCACCAAGTAAACACCGGAGTTCTGCCTCTATCAACTCCACAGGAACAGAGTCTTTCGTCCAAGAGCCCACAAGGAGGTCACCCAGTCCGCCCATTGTCGGGGAGACTCGAACCCAAAGTGGTCCCTCTGCCCAATGCCGCCCGAGGGAATAGAGGTTCTTCTCCCACCATCCTCTGCTGAGAGACAGGGGCAACGACATGCATCGGGCATGAGACCCTGCGATGGCCGGTGTGCCCACAAGAAAAACATGTCAGAGGAAGCACGCAGGCTGGAGCCAAGTATCCTCGATCGCTGCACCGGAAGCATCTTTTCCATGGCTTTCTATTGAGACTAGCGTCCAGTCCGCCCCGACCTCCTCTCCCACCGCCTCGCAGTCACGGACCGCTTCTTTACGCCGCCAAACTCTTTTGCCCCTTTTGATCTCCTACCCGAGTCTCTCTCCCACGCCTGCCTTCTCGTACCCGACTATCGCCCCCGCCACTCATCTTTCCCACCAAATCTTGATTTGTGGTGACAAGCAATACCATACTGATCTTTTATTTAGCAAAGGCTCATCCCTTTCCTTCATAGCTTGTGCAAATGCATATTATACGGGATGCCCTAAGGAAAGGAAGTCTACCTCTGATTTTGCAGTGTTTATAGGGAGCTCCTTGGTGTCATGGAAGAGCAAGAAGTAGTCGGCGGTCGCTAGATCTAGTGCAGAGAGTACAAAGCCATGGCACATGGGAGTACAGAGATAATGTGGATAAGATTCATTCTGATTGGCCTAGTTGTTGAGGTGCCCCTTCCAATAAACCTCCAATGCAACAACCATGCTGCTCTTTTCATTGCCAATGGGACAACCATTCATGATATGACCAAGCATATCGAGGTAGACCGCCACTACACTCGAGACATGATTTAGAAGGAGATCAACTCCACCTCTCATGTCAACTCAAGAGAATAGACAATAGACGTGTTTACCAAGGTCCTAGCAAAAGGACCACTTTAGAGATGTTCTTCCAAGCTGTGCATGATTAATATCTACACTCCAGCTTGAGGGGGAGTGTTGAGATATTAGTTATCTTTTATTCATTCTATGTATTTTCTTTTCTTTCTGTCTACAGTAGTAATTTGCCCAACAGGTTTCTTGTAAAGTCCTAGGCCCTAGACCTGATTCATTATCGAGGATTACTAGCCTAGATAACATGCCGGGCGTATGCCTAATTGGAGCCCTTAACCGCAACCCAAAATGCGTAATTGACTAGTAGTAGCCCCTACTACTTATAAGCTGCTACCATGTGTCATGATTACTAGATGTGGTACTATGTTTGGGGTGCTACAATCACCTCCACTTATATTCGCAACGTCTTCGTTGATCAATGGATCATGACCTAATCCCAGTAACAATGGCAGCTTCACCTCTTGGGTAGCCCTTTCCACCTAACTCTATGTTAGGGGTGGCTCCACCTCTTGGGAAGTTCTTTCTACTATTAGAAGGAATCTGCTCTGATAACATCTGTAATGTCTTGGGCCCTAGACCTGGTTCATTATCGAGGATTATTAGCCTAAACAATCTATTGGGATTGGGTCCAACTTAAACCAGGATTATTAGCCTAAACAACCTATTGGGATTGGGTCCAACTAGAGCCCTTGACCGCATCCCAAAATGCTTAAGCCCAGGTTGACTAGTAGTAGCCCCAACTACTTATAAGTTGCTACCACACATTGTGATTACTAGATGTGGTACTACGTTTGGGATGCTAAATTTCTCCTCAATATAAGAGAATCCTAGGGCCTCATGAATAAGCAACTCATTATTTTCTCTCCACACTAATAAACATTGAACCCCAACTACTTATAAGCATTTTTTCATTCTCTCCTTTGTCAGTTTTCTACACATCTACTTTTTCACTTGTATCTGAACAAGAAAGAAAACAAAAACAAACATGGATTGTCGAGTAAGCATGTTTATCTAGTTAATCAGTTCTCTTACTGAAACCACAAAACTCCTTATCATAGACTTTCATGAGGAAATACAATTTTTTGAATTATTTTAAGCTTGTAATCCAAGACACATCTTTTTTATTATTTATTTCTAATAGATAATGTTGTTACGTGTTCTTTATTTAAACACCACCGCTTAAAGAAATAAATACTAATTGCAACATAAATTGAAATTTCCGTCTTTCCTTCTGCCCGCTGCCTGCTTTGTGCGCCACCACTTTTCCACTTTTGTATCTAAACTAGAAAGAAACAAAAAGAAATGCTAGTTGTCAGGAAAAAATGCTTAGCTAGCCAGCCAATTCTCTTTGAGAAACCAAAAAACTCGTTCAACGACATTCATGAAGGGAATTCAACCATTCAATTTTTTTCAATCTTTTATTCCAAAACATCTTTTTTTCCAAATACATAATGTTGTTATGGCATCTCTCCTTTTTTCTTTCTTTTTTCAACTCATATTCTTCACTGTTTCCAACATCCCTTTTTTTCAAATAAATAATGTCATCATGCCTTCTTTTTTTTCTTGTTTTTCCCTTTTTTCAACTCAGTTTCTTAACTGCTTAAATTCTTTCCCTTTTTTCTCATTCATTTTTTCCCTTCATTTCCTTCGCCATATTTTCCTTCCACCTTCGTTCCTCCTTTTTCCTCATTTCATTCATTTTTCTCACTTGTATCAAGCCAACTAGGAGATTTGGGACATGGCGATAAAACATATTATTGATTAAAATATCTTGTTTTGACTTGATGATTTAAATTATCTAAAATTCCTAGTTCTTGGAAATTTCTGTTTGGATATGTAAGTCCCATTCTCGACCAAATGTGAACAGTAAGAAGCACTTCAGTTGCATATAATTCAAGAAAAACCATTGTTTCTAAGCTGAAAAAGAACTAATACTTTCCTATTTATGTTGCATTATAAAAACCAAGGCATAAGTAATGCAAGTGAAAAAAATATGATTTTATTAAATTCATGGCCTATATTGAGATACACAACATAGAAAGTCGACTCATTTGGTTCAAAATAAAGTGATTGCACTTTCTATGAAAATTTCTCTGTATTACAGAGTACTGTGTACCAATGATCTCAATTTCTAGAAACCCAGTGGAGAAGGCAGCTCCTAGTTGCCAAGCAAAAGTTCCAAAGCCGAAATTCCTATGGAATCCTGTTCTCCTTTCCAAGTGTTCAGACTTCGTTTATTTTCCAAGCAATGAGAACATCTGACAAAAGATTTCCTATATTCGCAGGACTTATTCTTTTGGATAATGATCGAGATCCAAACAATCATCAAAAGCGTTTATTTCTCCTTGCCGGGCAAGAAAATCCTGATAGGAAAACTCATTGACTACATCGACTTCTCCCTGCGAAACAAATAGAGCAAAAACGGAATTAGGAGGGAAAGAAATAGGAAAGAGAATGACAATATCCTCTTAACTAAAGTCCTTGAAACTTTTAAATTAAATATCTATTAAAATATACGTTACCCAATAATATGACATTGAATACAGATGAAGATATGAGGGTGTAATATTCTCTTTGACTAGTGTCATTATAGTGAAGTTCGTCATTATTGCCATTTGGAAAAGGAAATACAGTTTGTGCTCTTGGATGCAGACTTATTCTAAAAAAAATGTTATTGCAGAAGGAAGATATTAATTGTTTCCATGCATGTGAAATATAATGTCACTTCTAGGCCTGATTTATTTGATAAATGAGGTAATATTATCATCAAAATAGAAGCACACTTAAGAAACTCAACAAAAAAATATAAAAAGATGCACAGAGGATGAGATAGTTGGACATCAAATATAGTAGTATCCAGATAATAAAAATGTACAGAAAGCCCTAATCTAAATGTATAATTAGATAAAAGCATAAGTTATTGAAATACCTATTTCAAATAAAACGTGTTTCCTATTGTTATTTTATTGATTTGATGCAAGTACCTCAAAATCTTGAACATTGAAGCAGGAATCATATGATCCTTCAAACTCTGGGAAATTCTCAAGGGAGAACTCTCTGTCTTCAATATTCGGAGTCATCATAATAGGCATATCTGCAACATTGAGATATGATTTTTCTGTCAAAAGCACGAGATTGGTCTTCGATTGGAACAAACAATAGGAAGAGTAATAGGATAGTACCATGAATGGCAATGATTTGATCGTTTGTGACAGTAATCTCTTGTGGTTTCATCCAATTTGATGACACATCTTGCAACAGTTGATGTCCATTATTGCAGGACTGTGTATTATTCGGAAAGCGCTCCTGCTCCTGTATTTAAAATAATTTATAAGTCCGTAGTAAATAATACTAGCTTCAGTCAGGATTTATGAACTCATTTTGTGAAAGATATTCAGCTTAGTTCAGTCAGTCGACTAAGATTTTACAAACGTTTAGAATCAATTGACAACAATTTCATTGACCAAACATCAATCTTTTAAGCAATTTCGACTAACTTAATACTACCTCCTGTCTGTGTAGAGTTTCTTGCTCTCCACTAATACAGTGGTCATGGCCGTTATGTGGTCCGTCTCCATTTTCTTTCCTTGAATGCATCTGATACATCTGTAGAAAATTGATTAGATAAAAGTAGAAAGCCCTAATCTAAATGTACAATTAGATAAAAACAGAAGTTAATGAAACATCTTTTTAAAAATGTGTTTCCTATTCTTATTTTGTTGATTTGATACAAGTACCTCAAAATCTCGAACATTAGAGCAGGGATAATATGATCCTTCAAACTCCGAGAAATCCTCAAGGGAGAACTCTCTTTCTTGGACATTTAGTGTCATGATAACAGGCATATCTGCAACATAAGATAATGATTTTCTGTCAAAAGCACAAGATTGGTCTGCAATTGGGACAAAAAATAGGAAGAGCAATAGGATTAGTACCATGGATGGCAACGATTTGATCGTTTGTGACATTAATATTTTGCGGTTGCATCCAATTTGATGACACAACATCTTGCAAAAGCTGATGTCCATTATTCGAGGACTGTGTATTATTCAGAAAGCACTCCAGCCCCTGTGTTTAAAATAATATATATCCATTGGTAAATAATACTAGATTCAGTCAGGATTTATTAACTGATTATCTGTAAAAGATATTTAACTTAATTCAATCAGTTGATTAAGATTTTATAAACGTTTGAAATGAACTGACAACAATTTCATTGAACAAACATCAATCTTTCAAGCAATTTCGACTAACTTAACATTACCTCCAGTCTGTGTAGAGTTTCTTGTTCTCCACTAATAGAATAGCCATGGCATTTATGCGGTCCGTCTTGGTCTTCTTTCCTTGAATGCATCCGATACTTCTGTAGAAAATCGTATTGCATATTAGCCTAAACAAATATTAAACTTTTCTGATACACTCAGTCATTTTCAGTAATGGCAATCATTTTTTCCAAATCAATAATTAATATGAAATACAGGGCATCAATTCTTCATTTGACGTATTCCCATATAAGCGTAGTAGTCCATTTGCAACTAAATGTAGGTGGCTCACAAACTATACCTGCAGGTGGCTCGCGACTACATGGCGACTGAGTCTATCATCTTCCATCAGCTCCATGATTTTTATCGGCACGGCCTCTGCATCATTTATGTGTGTATTAATCTCAGAAACAAGAAGCCAGAAAATAAAAGTGATACAATGTGGAATAACGCACTTTTAATGCCAATTGATTCGACGGTGGAAACAAATTTACGGTGGGTGTTGGGACTCCACAAGAAGCGCTCCTTCTTTCTCTTCGGATGCACGGCTGAATCCTCACTACCATCCTCATGTTGTCGTGTTCTTTTGATTTTTTTCGTGTGCCCACCTTTTTCAGATGAATTCATATTAATTTGGAGTGAATCATGACATGGAAGAGAATGCAGCATGTTCATGGAAACACTTGGGCGGACTTGTGACACGAGACAACTCTGTGATGGGTTAGGGCTTGGATCCATGACAACTGGGGCACGGTAAACATCAACTGGACAACCATTCACACCAGCGACACTGACTTGAACGACACCGTCGGAACAGGAAGTGGAACTTCCGTGGACTCGGTCAACTCCGTTTTCCTTTTCTAGTCGAGCACGATACTTCTATGTAACGCAACACAAGTAGACAGAATTAGATAAGGGCACGATTCTTGAGAAAAAAACAGAGTGTATGACGTAGGAATGGGGGTACTGACCGATAATATAGATGGAATCAGAATGAGAAATAATAAAAGTACCTGGAGGTGGCTGGCGACCTTGTGTCGGGTTAGCCCTTGGGCACTAATAACCTTCAGAATTTCGGTAGGAACAGCGCCTGCAACCCGTCCTTCATCAGTTTCCATGTTGCCGAGATCAATCGAAAGAGAGGGAAGGAGATGAGAATACAAACATTTAGGCCCGCCACACATCTCGACTGCAACGGCAAATTTCCATTGGAGTTCGGGGGTCCAGATGAACCTCCCCTCCTTGTTATTCCCATCATCGCCCGTGCTGCTCTCCAATCCCTCCTCCGGCGACGAATTTAGGGCTTCCTCTAATTCCGCGAGGTTTTGCTGCAGATCCATCGTCTGGATTTCTTGATCGATCGAGAGAGAGCGAGGAGAGTGAGAGTGGTGAGTTGGAGTGGGGGCAACTGACCGATACAGTTGGGGTTTATATAGGGCAGATGTTGCCCACCCCAACCGATTGCGTTAATGGGCCGCATGCAGTTACTTTATTAAATAAATGCTTAAATTACTAAACCTTTGGCTATTTTAAAAATATATAAATATATATTATATTTGTTAATGGAGTTAATATTCTAAGGTGATATTTTTCTAATTTTGATAAACTTCAAATTTGAGTATTATTTAAATCTATTATTATGTTGAATTTTCAAATAATTAATAACTTCGATGATTTCTATTTTTTTGATAAATCTAATAATTTAAACTTTTTAAAACCAGATGCTAAGGATTTAAGCAAGTTTTTGAAACAAAGAATTCGTGGTTAAAGAAAATAATAAAATTTAATTCATCTATAAGGAGTGCTAGAATTAATGGAAGAGACAAATGAGCTTAAATCCCATTTTTTTATCAAATTTACTTATAATTTCAATATTTTAATGTTTATTGGTTTAAATGGTCTATCATCAGAACAGAATTAATAAGTATGGGTGTACATGGATCAGATAAAATCCCTAAATCGGTCTAATATGTTGCTATTGGATTGGATTGGATTGGTTTTATCATTCTATTGGATCATATCGGATTGGAATTTTCAAAATCAATTAAACCATGGATTAATCGGATCATTATCAAAATTTAATCAGATTAAATCTGTAAATCCATTTACATTATATTATACATAGACACATATATACATACATGTATACACACCCACATACATATTAAAAAAGGAAATGCATCTTTGCAGTTTGCGGAATTAAAAGCATGTATGACCACATACATAGAGGATCGGTGATGTACAATACCGCTCTTGGAACGAGTGACTTTAAGGAGCTGAAAAGGTTATGATTATGATATATACTTGTATGATGATGTACGAAGCAATTGGTGATGTGGAGAATTGGTAGCTCCTGCATACTAACTTTTTATTTAAACAATTAACAAATTTGGGATAGGACTATTACAACAATAGTATGTCCTTATTTGATAATATGCCCTTCTCTAAGGATTCAAGAATGTAATGTCTTAATAATTGTTAATGATCAACCGTATAAAGAATATTTTTTAATTAAATAAATACATATTTTGCCACCTGCATTTGAGGTTTGCGGCCAAGGGGATCATCCATGCCATAGTGCTATCTCTAAGGCATGAGTGTTAGCTACGGATGCCTACGGAGGCACCCCAACCCTAAGGCATCCTTTTTGCCTTAGAGCCATAGTGTGAGGTCCCATCCGTATCAAGACCACAGACTATCCATGAAGCTTGGTTACTCATATCATGATCAAACAACAATAATAAAAATGTAACTCTTTGTCATATCGGTTACTCAGTTGTTTCTTTGCACACATTTAAATTATATCTTGCTTGTTGTTGTATAGTTGTTTATATCGTATTGGGCAACTTTGCTTATAACGTACCTACATGTGAATCCACGGGTTCTCAGCAGAAGCTGCAACAGTGAGCGACACTTGGTTACTTGGAGTTACTTCTTTTTGTGCAGCTACATGATTCCTCCCTGTGGTACAATTACTTGTAGCTCTTAATATCTTCCCTTACTTGTAGCATTTTGAGAGACATGGCATGCATAATGTATGTTGAGACACATTTCTTTCATGCATACATGCATATTTTGTGGACATGGATGGACATTGCAAATGTAACGGATGGAAATGTATTGGACAATGGAATGAATGAGAATGGAAATGGGATGTGATTATAGACAGGTTGAATGCAAGAAAATTTTAAATTTCTAATGTTTTATGATATTTCCTCCTTCTTATGTGTTTGTCACGTGATTCGAATGTGGAATGAATGTGTGTGGAATTGGTTTACCGAGTACCTGGATCCTAGGGAGATGAGGGCGTCACAGCTTGGTATCAGAGCAGTGGTACTCCATTCCATTCCATGCATATCATTCCTTATCGGTTCGAATACTAGATATTATTGGAAGTCTTCTGACCTGACAAGAATCCAAAGGAGAACAACATATTACATACATGCCCATATGTCTCTCTTAATATCACTCTTGAATAAAGCATATATTAATGACTTGGTTCTTTATGCAGAACTATGCCGCCTCGTGTAGACTACGATGTGGCGTAGTAGCTCGCTTTCCTTGTATAGACAGTATAGGACATCCAGCAATGCCAAGAGGTGATTGAGCAACGGTTCTAGCAGCAAGACAACTCCTCCTACCGTCCCTCTCACGACGGGGAAGAGAGTGTCGATCTATCATTCTCCATGGAGGCTGAACAGATGGAGGATACTGATGCCTTACAAAGGCATCAAAGCACATATGTGTCCTACCAGCGGGCGATTGTACCACAGTTCTACAGTACCACCACCCCATACGATGCAGAGTTGTGGATGGAACATGTGGCCAAAGTTCTGAGGATGATACATGCACCCGAGGACACTTGGGTATCTTTTGTAGAGTACTCTCTAGCTGGGTACGCAGAGCAATGGTGGAATGCCACCAAGGAGCACCTGACCGAACTCCTCACTTGGGAGATCTTCTTTGATGAGTTCTGTGTAGAGTTCTACCCGGACCATTGGTTAGATGATCAAGGGAGAGAGTTTGCTGAGCTGAGACAGGGGTCGATGACGGCCCAAGAGTACCTGATCAACTACACCGAATTGTCTCCTCATTCCCCTGCTACGACAGCTTACCCACGGTAGAACTTGTAAAAGTTTATCCGAGGGATGCGCGAGGAGGTTCAAGACAGACTTTCCACCTTGGACCTTACCTCCATTAAGGAGGCTACTGCGAAGGTGACAAAGTGGGAGGCTACACAACATCGGTTACATGGAGGTTAGTCATAGTTACCTCTACCCGAGCTTAGTAGAGTTGCACGTCGAGACTTCTCGCAGTTTCGTAGAGATTGTCATCACCACTCGACAACGACGACACCGACAGCAGGTTTACACCATCTCCTACCTTGGGGCAAGCCTTGGCAGGATACAGTTCATTTTCTTCTCGCCCCCTATGCAGACACAGAGCCGTAGGCCTAGAGGCAGCAGTTTTGCTTCTGGTGGGAGCTTGTCACAGGCAGACAACCACACATGTTGCATTTGCAGACAGCCGGGCTAGTTCGTCCTTACTCCTCATTGCATTAGTATACATTAAAACAAAGTTTTTTCTAAATTTTGAAAAAATGAATATCATCTCGAGGGGGGACAGTTTTTCACAAAGATCGGATAGATGGAGTTAGGTGTCGCAAGGGATGGGGCATGCACCCTTGGGGCTCTAGGTAGAAGCCTAGATGGCCACAATCCCAACCGCTACTTGTAGATGCGATGGTTGGAGGACATGTTTCTTGGCAAACCGAGGTGCTAATCTGACGGTGTTGGCCTCAGCACTTGCGTGCTCTAGCCCAATGCTCGAGCATGGGCCAAGTATTCATGGTTGGTGGTCTAGTGTTTCACTATTCGCTTAGAGCTAACACTCATGTACTGGCTAGTGTAGGCCACATTGGTTAGTATTCCGAGTGGGAGCGCTAAGAGGAGAGTTCCGAAAAATGTGGTTAATGAAGTCAAGAATGAGAGATAATTCGTCGGTGCATAAGGAGGATTGGGTTAGTCGTGATGATTCGCGGGTTGGAATCTAAATTCTGAATCGGAAGTAGCAATGGGAAGTGTGGCTAAGTGGACGTGTAGGGAATTTAGTTAGGATGCATTGTACCCCATCGCATGCCTACGGAGTCACCCCAACCCTAAGGCATCCTTTTTTTCCTTAGAGCCATAGTAAGAGGTCTCATCCATAACAAGATCACAAACTATCCATGAAGCTTGGTTACTCATATCCAGATCAAAAAACAATAATAAAAATGTAATTCTTTGTGAGATCGGTTACTCAGTTGTTTCTTTGCACACATTTAAATTATATCCTGCTTGTTGTTGTATAGTTGTTTATATCGTATTGGGCAACTTTTCTTATAACATACCTACGTGTGAATCCGCAGGTTCTTAGCAGAAGCTGCAACAATGAGCGGTACTTGGTTATTTGGAGTTACTTCTTTTTGTACAGCTACACGATTCCTTCCTGTGGTACAGTTACTTGTAGCTCTTGCTGTCTTCCCTTACTTGTAGCATTTTGAGAGACATGACATGTGTAATATATATTGAGGCACATTTTTTTCATTGATACATGTATATTTTGTGGACACTGATGGACATTACAAATGTAATGGATGGAAATGTATTAGACAATGGAATGAATGAGAATGGAAATGGGATGTGATTGTAAGCAGGTTGAATGCAAGAAAAATTTTAAATTCCCAATGTTTTGTGCAATTTCCTCCTCCTTAGGTGTTTGTCACGTGATTCGAATGTGTAATGAATGTGCGTGGAATTGGTTTGCCGAGTACCCGGATCCTAGGGGGATGAGGGCGTCACATTAATGAATTTGAAGCATGGGTGAGTTAGTGGAGGAAAAATAGCACCATATTCTTGGTAGTAATCTTTTGGTTGGTTTGTATATGAGTCTCTTCTTACACTCTTGTAGCCAAAAACAAAGGGGGACTGGAGGAATGACATGAGCATGCACACTCCCGCTCTAGCATGGGCTCTTAGAAGAGTTAATCCATATTTCGAATCTTATTGATTGTGGTATAATTTTCTTTATGATGGTTTTGGATACATGTAATTTAGTGATTTGAATTCCAATCAGTCATTTCATCTTGACAGACATTTTAAGGAATACAACGAGCATCCCTTAGATGGATCGACAGTTATGGAATCATGGAGACTCATTTTTTCATGTAGTTCTATCCACGATTGCCATAAGCTCTTTCTTAGCAGAGCATGTGCATCTATGATGCTTTTCTCTCAAGGTCCTTTACCTAGAACAAACTTATATTTCTCTTGGTTATTGATTCTTTGAGGTCCTTTTGAGGATGATCAACATCAAAGTTGAACAAACAATAATGGTGATTGTAGTATATTGGGAGTAAATCCTCATATAATGCATAGTAAAGTGGAGGCGCAAACTTCTCTAAGGAAAGTTTGTACAAGTCATTCCATGATTTCTGATTTTGACTCCAATTTCGTATTTTGTTTGTCATTATAGGATCTGACATGTTACCAATTGATATTAAAATGGTGGTTCTTGAATTCTCATATGGTTTATTTAAATCAGATTTGGATTACTAAGTCATTGATTATTTATTTAATCACATGCTACACAATTAAATCAAATCCTAGAAATTTGAATATGTATTTGGTTGTGTTGTTGCTAATAATCACATAAATAACAATCTCAGAGAAGAATTCTAAGATCATTTTTGAAAATTTACATACGATATTCAAATTTATTGTGATCTGAGGAGGATGGATGAAAAATTCGAAGGATAAAATTTCAAGCATTGACATCACTTGTATGGTAATTACCATTAAATCGATTTCAATGCTTGAAATCGATATCCCATTGCAGATAAAGAAAATATCACTCCCAAAAGCAAAAAAAGGATCAATTTGCATGTAAAGAGCATGATCCTATATCTCATTATTGCATTGGTGTTGCATTGTTGGCTTTGTCCAATTTTTTGTTTAATGTATATTGCTTGTCCATGCAAACTAGGAAAGGGTTGTGGGAAGAAATCGAAGAACAGTATAATATTGAAGATATGCATTGAAAGATACTTTATTATGAACACAAAAGTTTCTTTTCTTGAGGGAAAACATCCAAAGAAGTCTCAAGTCATAGTGATCATGTAAATTTTCCTAAATCGAGGGAAGACTTCAGTATAATCCTGATGAATGATTGTTAGACATGTGATACATAGTGAGTCATTATGTAATAAAATTGTTGTGAATTATGTCATTCCAGATTTGAAAAAAATAAGTTTACATTATTGTTAAGATCCATCGATACGAATATGGATATGTACCCTAGCCATTTTGTTTATCATACAACTATTGATGTAAATAGTTAGATCTTAGAGGCTAATGCATAGTTGTAGATTTAAAAAAGTTAGATCGAGGACAAAACCGGCATCACAAAGTATTATTCAAGGATAATCTCAAATCTGAGAAGAGATGGCAATGTTCTCTAAAGGTTTGTATTCGACTGACAATTTTGATGTAGTCATCTGCATACGAATAAAGATTCAATTAGATGAGTCACGTTAAAAAGTTAACGTTACAAGATCGAGATACTAAAATCAATATCTATATTGTCATGAAATGGACACATATACTTTGATCGGAGATAATTTTGCATCTATATTTATGAGTGTGTACATTTGGGAGACCCCTTAGGTTGATGACCTGACAAGGTATATATACTGACAAGATTGTGTGCATAGAAGGGAATATGAGATGTATGATATATTAAAGGGATCACTTAAGTTCATTATTACTAAACTGAAAGATAAGAGCTCACTCATGATATTAGGGTCTCAATAAATTCCACCATTGGCATGATTTAGGAAACAGAATACGAATTCAAGAATGTCATTATATGCTTTTAGAAAACATATGAGTGATATTGTCGTCCAATGATATGTTGAGAAATCTATTGATAAACCCAAGAAGGTGACAATCATATATGGGATATACACTTTGGATATTTCAAATCTTCTAGTATATAGGATGCATGAGTATTGAAAATGCTCGAGGTCGATGCGATTGTAATAGATTGTATACCATGACACTTCATTATAAGGGAATGAGAAACCAAATAGATTTTAGTGACTTCACTTGGAGATCAAAATAAATGAAATTTTAAGTGGATTAAATCTCAATCCATATAACCAAATCTATATCCAAAGAGTAGGACATGTTCAGAGTCAAATGGAGAATTGGTTTGATATATTATTTAAGCAGATCACTCAAAGTGGTTTAAACTTTGATATTAGAATTAATCTAAATATCAAGTCACTATATGTGGTCTATACAATCTTCATGAATCTGTCTCTAAGTAGTTGTGAATGAAGCACATATATCTTAATTGGATAGGAGTCCCAAATCCAATAAATCAATAATATTATTTTGTGAATATGAATAATACATGTAGACATAAATTAATGTGAATTTCACTCACATTTATTGGAATTAATGGGAATATGATTCACATTTATTGGAACTAACGGGAATATGATTCACACTTAATAAAAAATGGCAAAGCCTTCTCCCACTATAAGTGGGGTCGGCTACATGGATTCTTGATCAAATCCATGTTGGAAGATTCGATTATTTTTTACTCTGGCCATCGACTACCTAACGCAACCACTGCAAGAGCGGGATTTGAATCTTGGTCTTTTGTGTGGTAGACACACGTAATATAGAGAACCCTGATTCACACTTAATATAGAGGAATAATGTGTATATGATTCATATTAATTAGGATTATTGTAAATGTGATTTACATTTAATTTGAGTAATATGTGAGTATGATTCACATTTTATTAAGAATACTAAGAATATAGTTCTCATATTAATATTGAGAATAATAAAAATATGATCTTCATATTTATGTTAGAAGTTGTGTGAATATGATTCTTTAGTGTTAACATTCATCATTGATGAAAGGTGAATGGGATTTACATTTATTATATTGATGTAATATGACTAAGATTCATATTATAGGAGAGAGTCTGCAACGTTGTCTTCAAGAGATAATAGTGCCTCTTTCCATAAAGAGATAATTGATCTTTATTTATTATCGTCATCAACTGCTAATAGAAGTAAAAAGGAAGATTTGAAGAAAAAAAGAAGATTTTCTCTTTCTTTCTCCCTATGAGAATCCACTATGCCCTCTTATAAGCAAAGTGTTGTAGCCTTTCTTTTCATTTATTCCACTCCTCACAAAAGAAGAGGAAAACCTAAGAGGCTACTTATCCTCTCCCTCTCCCATAATTGTCCACTCTTCTCTCCCTCTGACCCAAAATCCGGTCGTCCCCATGTGCCTCTTGTCTCCGTATTGGTGTGCCCAATAGAAGGAAGGCCATCATATTCTCCATTCTCCATACTCCTAAGGAAGAAGGCAACCTCGTTGACGAGATCTACATGAAGGAAACCAATGTATGAAGAAAGAAGTAGAGAACCTTCTCTCTTGATTATGCAGGAATCATGCAACTCATCTTCACGCTTACATGGGCATATTTTATAGACCTATGTGATTCAAGAGGTCTCGTACATTAGATACTGCACGCATCAAAGTTAATGATCCCATACTCTTATGGTTTTTGAAACGGTTGTAAGATTGTTTCGATATTATTCGCATTGCAATACAAATTTTTTCTATGATTGTTATATCATTCATACGATTAACACATGTTTTAACTTAGATTTGATCCATATCGGTGTGTTTTAGTGATGTCCGAGATCAACCCTCCCTTTAACGACTCAATGGATGTTATTTCCATTGAGGTGGAACACATGAACCAAAAATTCATAGTTCCTATTATTATTTGTGGTGAGGTCAATTTTGTGACCTAGAAGGGCAAAGAGAATAAAGGGGAAGTTTCAATAACAAAAAGTGTAATATGAACCCCCAAAGGAAAGATCATTCTTCAAGTTCAATATGCAAGCCCATGTAGTCAACATACTAAAATATTAGTTACAATGTGAACACAACTGCTGAGTAATAGCAATTTCGCATTTTACAATTTTTACTTTTTAGGTTCATCTAGAAATGTATTATTTTTTTAATGTTTTAGAAGTATCCAACTAAAATATTGTGTTTTTACATAAGTTGCCTCAAATAGAAGAAATTTTCAATTTTAGCCATTAAAACGATTAATTTATCAAAATCCAAGGTATTTTTCCTCTTAAAATCTTGAAGTAGAGATGTTTATACTAAAATTTAAAAACATAAATTTTGTTTTAGAAGTTGACTCATAGGAAGAAGTATTCAGGGAAGGGTGACACATTCCCCATTATTTTTTGCATCCTCTTTTTTCTAACTTGCTCGATCGTTCATATAATTTATTGGTAAATGCATAGAGTTAATTGTGGATGACAAGTGTCTTAATACATTTTATATCTTAAAAGATATGGTTACAACCAATACTCTTATCCTACACCCACTCAATTAATCACTCCCATTTGAGATGATGATAGACACTTCAGTTTTTGTCATTATTGTATTTGGATAGAATAGGGATGGACATCCCTTTGGCATTAATCAATATTCTAATAATATATTTTATGGCGCTAAAACAAGTACAAGGTATTAAAAAAATAGACGGTAGTTGTATTTACTATGGAAACTTCAGTTTTGGCTACTTGTTTTCAATATAATCGTTTATACTTTATTGTTTTGCCATTTTTTTATGTAAAAGAAGCATGCCAAGGCATGCCTTCTATGTTGCATTATTGGTTTTTAGCGGAGTTCTAAAAATGTCAAGTTGTTGTACCCATTCAAGACTATTAACAAACAAATTTTATTTCAACTTCTTTTTGATTTACTAGGAGGAAGTAATCTCGGGTCGAACACAAGGAGCACTAACTAAGATGTTTTCTTTTCAATCATTTTTATATCAAGTGTTTGATTCACTGACAAATAAACAATGAGAAGAAATAAACAACGACAAGAAATGTTCACAAATATATATGCATCACAATATAACAAGGATATACAAGAGAGAGAAAATGAATAAAAGACACAAAACACAAGAAATCAACTCAAGAAATAAGGAAAATATAAATAAAATGGAAATTTTTTTTATGTTTTTAGAATATAATCAGATGTTTTCGGAATTTCAGGAAGAAGAAAATACGAGTAATAAAATAAAACATGCAACCATACATTAGAAAAATAAGGCAAACATGACACTCGAAAAAATGCTACCAATGGCTCAAAATGAAGTCCTAAAACTATGCCTCTAATTTTACTAGATAGGTAAGAACATATAGAAGAAAACAAGACCTTGATTTTAGATTTTTGACACTATACCAGTTTTTTTAAAGTATTTTTGGATTTCAGGACTCGAAACATATTTAAAGTGTTTTTGGAATTCTGGACTCTAAACTACTAACATTGAATGTCCTTTAGATATGAGATAGATATAGATGAGAACAAGCTACAATATGTTTTTTTGGTATTTTTCAGAGGTGCAATGAATAAACTAAAAATAAAAGATAACTTGAAGGTTGAAATGATGTTTTTTATTTTTTTAGACTATCCAATAAACAAGATTAAACTAGAGAGAAACCCCTGATTATAGAGAAAGATCAGGGTCACATGAACATATTTTTAGATTTTCAAATAAACGAAAGATGCTCCTAGAATATATCAAGTACTCAAAATATTGTAGAAATTCTACAAAGCCCAAAACAAAGTATTTATAGATGAATCTTGGATACAAGTTCGGTATAACTAATTTCTACATATCCAAAATGAGAAACATATATTAGAAATTTAAAGTGCTATCTACGCGTCATCTCTATATGTGAGGATATCTATGCAAAAATGGCATCTTTGGGATCTTTTTTAGCAAAAAAATCCAAGCACCAATGGAAGGTTGAGATTGTTTATGTTTCTTTTTTATTTTTTATCTTTTAGAAGATTTTATATTTTATGAGAAAATATAGTATATAATTAACAAAGTAAAATTGAAATCAAAAGAAAAGGAGTTAAAATGGACTCTGTACAATAGAAAGAAAAGGTCGTAGAACTTTATAAAAATGGGTCCTAGAACCAACCTTTCACAAAAGAGTCTCGATCATTTTCAAAGTATTTTTAGAATTTAAATGTTTTCAAATGATGAAATTTAAAAGTGAGTTGGGGTGAATTGGAATTCATATGCTCCATATATAAAATCTGGATTGCACACATATTGGAAAATGTGAAGCCGTTTCATTTGCCAATTATTTACGATGATTTTTGTGATATTTTTATATTATTCTATAATTTTTTATTGAATGGATGCAAAATAAATCATTTGAATCGGAGTTTTATAATTACAAACGTGTGAAGTTTAAGTATATTTGTGTGTATTTATATCTCTATTAATTTCCTATTTTGTATATTTTTAATTGGTTTTAAGAGATTAAATGATGTTTTTATTTTATGACTATGAATCTATCAAAAACTAATATCAATGCATGCATGAATGTGTTTTAGATCAATTTTAGGTTCATAGGTGCATGAAATATGGTTTCATCAATTACATTGCTCCAAAATTGGGAATTGAAATAATCGATAATCCTAGAGTAAAGAATGCGATAGTTGGTCTCCTTTTGCAAATAGACCAACAAAAAACTCCATAAGTATAGACCATGGAATTTTAAAAAACATTTACATATTAAGGAATTCTTGTTATCAATTAACTCCCATGGTATGTTAATCTTGTGAGTTTTCTTGTCTCCAAGAGAACTCTACAAGGTTGTTCCAAGAAAAAAAACACCATATTGATTTCATAGTTTGAATATTACCGTCGGGAGGATCCGATCCTTCTTGTGAATGATAATATTTCATTTGGAGATGGTACAATCCTCAAGAGAGATATTCTAGTGTCCTCAACATTTGTCGTATGTCCGAAGTTGAAAAGCAACATTCTAGAAAGTGAACAATAAAAAAATTCAAATCGACTTTCAGTGACCAACTCTAACAAAGGATTTATGTTATCTGCGAAATGGTAGGAGCCATCATTTCGAAGTTTTAATGTTGATGCATCGCATCATCATTTGTGAGACAAGTAATGCTTGGTCCTAGCTGTTAGATCAAATTCTCTATGCTTTTTAAACTACTTGCAATATCATTTTAGGAACTTCTCCATTTCAACCGGTATCTTATAGGTCATGTCATTTGCATGTATAATTATTAAACAAATCAAATTGTGCAATCATGGATATAAATATCAATAATCATAAAGAATGAGTCACAAGAAATGCAAATATTAAGGAGTTGATTGAGATTCACAATGAGCATACAAGAACAATCTCATTTAAAAGGACAAGGTCTAGCAGCGACTTGACAAGCAAATATGCCAAAAGATTTTTGTGCGAGATCAGAATGTATGTTTGTTCAGTACAAAGTTAATCATCATTCCAAGTAAATTGCAAATCAAGTGAGAATGATCATACATATTTAAAATGGTACACGACAATGAAAGCATGAAGATTTTAAATCATTTGGTGTAAAAGGGTGGATGTTGAAGCTATTACCTACAACTGTATACCGTTTATCCCAAATGCAAAAAACACTTTGTGCAAAAAAATTGATTCTATTGACACTTCTTGTGTCTTGTGTAAAGGCTCTGAACCCTCCCATATATCTCAAGACAGATGTTTGTATTTTTTGTATATTCTTGTAGTTTTATAATTACCCATGTGTTAGATCCTAAGCATATGGTTCCAATTAATTTGTTGATTTCTTCGTTTTTTCTTATTCATTTTTGTATTTGCATTCTTTCACTTCAATAATTCAATCCCCATATTTTAATTGTTGGTGGGAGCGAATTGCTATTGAATTTTCATTTTCTTTTAACTTTCATCTTCTTTTCGTTAACCTCCTCATATCTGTATTCGATTATTGATAACCATCCTGCATAGTATTCTACATATGCCAAGTTGTAGTACTAGCTTAGAGTGATTAGCAAATAAAATTATCAAACAAACACCTATTATGTAGGGTTTTTATTAGTTTCCCCTTATTGCAATATCAGTTAAGCCCCTCCTTTTTTGGAATATCAGTTGTGCCCCTTGATTTCTTCCACAATGATCAGTTGTGCCCCTCGGGTTAGTTGCCATCCATCTCCAAAGCAAACGGACATTAACTTTGGGGATACAAGGGGAATTAAATCAAAAGAAAGAGGTTGAAAGGTTCCCCCAACCCTCTATTGCTTCTCCAACGTCTCCCCTCCCACCCCCATCCACCTTTGCCCCTTACTCTTCCCACTCCCCAACCTCCTCCCCTTCCCATCCCTAGCCTCCTCTGCCCCATGAACCTCCTCTTTCCCCTTCCTCTGGAACCGCCCCTCCTCCTCCTCCCACTCCCCAGCCACCTCTGCCCCCTGCTCCTCGTGCCACTCCCCAACCTCCTCCATACCCTACTCCTCCTCCCCCTCTCAGCCTCCTATGTCCCCTGCTCCTGCTCCTTCCCCCTTCTCTAGTGCCCCATCATCATCCACCCTCCACTCCAGCCTCTCGACCACCACTGCCCATACATCCCCCTCTGCCACTGTCCTCGTTGCTCATGTAGGGAAGAATATCATCCCCTCCCTCGTGTTCCTCCTCCCTAACACAATTTCAAACAGCATCATCCTATAGCTGTACATATTCACCTTCGTTGTGATACACTCTTTTCCGATGTGCCAAAGGACTTCTACTATGGACAAAGTTTCATGAAAACACAAGGACGACAAAGGAGGAGGCCAGAGGGTGTGGGGTGGTGGAGGAGGGGTTGGAGGAGGAGGATGGGTGGGGGAGTTTTTGGATAGTTATGCCCCTCTTAAGATCACCATGGTTTGTAAAAACTATGGTTAAATTCAACTTAATGACGACTGATTGCTAAGACATGACATGTGGTTGCCCGTGTCACTGCAGCACATGTTTGACTTCTGAGGGATGAGCCCCTGAGGAGCGAGCAGGAGACCAACAACAAGCCCATGCAGAAGATGGGTCATATTGCTAAGGGCCAGGACCTCGGCAGTTGTCGCTCCTTAGTAATGATTGTAAACATATGTATCCAAAAAATCAAGCTTATAGCCATAAGAATTTTTATATGGGTTTTTATCCACTAATTCTGATGTTTAAGATTTTAATCAAAGCCGTTATGACACCAAACCATTTAACAATATGATGGGAGAGACTTTGTATATTACCTTTTGATACTTACATTTTTCATGACAAAAATATATTTAAAAATTCACAATGAATAAATATTAATTCAAACTATTATTTATAGATGCAGAAATATAAGTATAGAAGACAACTTTTGCAAAGAATAACATTCTTTATTATGTACAATATCGATTTATATGGAAACAATGTAAAAATACAATAATAATAATAATAATAGGCGTAGAGAAATGAATATTTTTGAAATCATGTGTTTCTATATATATATCATTGCATATCCGATGAATATTATTCATTGTAAAACAATATCTAATTCTTAAGTTTGTAACATATGTATTATCTGTAGTAAATGTATCTAACTTATAAAATATATTAATAATCTATTATTGATATTCTTTAATAATACTAAAGTTGGATTTTGATCCCATCCTTTACCACGTGGATTTCCACTTGCATTTTGTTCGCCTTACAATGCGGACATCACCATGTCGAAACACCTTATGTCTTCATCCCATCATCTCTTTTAATTTTGGATGGGTGTCTTTCCATCTCCTTTTGTTGAGAAATACTATATAGGACAGTTTGCCTCTGCCCCACTCTCCTTTCGTGCACGCTTATGATATATAGCGAAAAAAATACCCTAAATGAGGCAATGATGAAAAACTTTTGCCAAATACATAATGCATAAATGTTATTATAACTTGAATTGGCGAGGTAATTTGGCTTTTTTCCAAGAATTTTCTTGCATCTATATAAGTCTTGAGAAAGAGCATATATCTAATAAAATTCTAAGCTGTTTTTACTATATATAAAAATTTAGTCAATAAATGTATTGCTTCAAGCTTTTGACATCTATGACTTTTTTAGAAAAAATCTTATCTAATGTGAAAATTTTAAAAAATATCTTGCAATATCTATAACCCTAACTAATAGTGAGTTTTTCCCATCTTCAGGCCAAATCTAGACCCGTGGCATCATGTCCTCTTCCTCCCATCCCCTATCCCCTCTCTCCCCACTCTTCCCCCATCCACTATCGATCTCTCACTCATGTTCTTTCTATTTCTCTCTCTTCATATTCTCTCTCTCTCTCCACGCTCGCTTTCTCTCTCTCTCTCTTCGTATTCTCTCCCTCTATCCCTTTCTATATATATATCAATTTACATTTTATGTCTCTCATTTCCTCTTTCTAAATTTAGAAATATATTGATATTAATTAAATAAAAACAAAAACACATATATTTATATTCTTTACAAAATTTGAAATATACAATAGAAAATTCCTTTTAAAACTACTATTTTCCTTTTAAATCAATTAATTTTGGAAAAAAATAAATGTAATTTTTGAAAACTACTCTTGACATCATTCGTATGTAATAATTCTTAAGTAGTAGATTTTTATATCAAATGAATCCCTCATAATAAACTAATTTTGAACTATCGCATGAGTATTATTCTTTATAACATCTTATTAATTCATGATTGATATATGATAATAAGTTCCAAATAATCTATAATATAAAATTTACTTATTATTAGAAAATTCGATATTTAAGTATCAAATATTCAAAAGTTTAATAAATAGTTTAAGTTTATGGTTGTTTTGTAAATACATGACTTAAAATAGATTTATTCCAACCACTTCTTGTAATTCTTTCATTACTTCTTATTTTATATCATATAACTTCTTTAGTTCCTCAAAATTTATATGGTATCTTAAGGTTCTATTTTCACCCATCATGTTTCAAAATTATTCTTCAGATTATATATATATGCCTCTAAAATTTTACAATAATTTTTTACGCCGCGAAGCGCGGGTATGCACCCCAGTAATTAACTATTTGTAGGTAACTACAATGCATATATCACGTGTCCTGATTTAAAAAATAAGGATACAATAAACACCAATATTTATATGTAAATGCTATAGGTCCATTTGATACCCAGATGTGAACACAAGTTACCTAAGAGGTTATGGACTAGTTTACAACCACGATTCTATTGGAGCTGAGCTTGCTTAGGACGGAAGACAAAATGGATAACATATCATGTACACATGTTTGCTTACACATGCTAATCAATATCAAAACGCTCTTCGCAGGAAGACACTATAAAATCCAAGGACTGAACCCTCAGCCAATTTTATTTCCCGCAGATCTAAGAATCTCACACAAGCAATGCTAATAAAAACTCGCAGGATAGACAAGAAGGTGGTGCTATTTTCAAAGCTATTAACCCAGATCATTTATTCTTAATGGCTAATCAATGAGGGCGTTTGATTGGTTCCTACTGCAATGCCTTCCTGACCAGATCAACCTGCTCTTGGATGTGGACGGAAAAGAAGGCCTTGGCACTGGCCGCAGATGGCGCACTCCCTACATACTTAACGTCCTCCAACGTTTCCCAGCATCTTCATGGCATTGCACAACCACAGTGAAATGTAGGTGTATGCCCGCATATTCATTGGTTCCTCCTGGCACCATACAACCTCTGCATGATATATTCTCGGAATGAAAGTGATCATGCGAATGATCTACGGATTGTCCTGGATACATTGCGAGAACACAAGTTGTATGCCCGCTGAGCAAGTGCGAGTTCTGGTTATCCCAGGTCTCATTTCTTGAGCATGTTATTTCTAGAGCAGGGATCGCAGTTGATCCTGCGAAGATTGAGGCAGTCATGTCTTGGGAGTAGCCCAAGACAGTCACACAGATTTGGAGTTTCCTTGGACTAGCGGGCTATTACGAACACTTAGTCAGTGGATTTTTGCGTATTGTTCATCCATTGACACAATTGACGTAGAAGGGAGTTACATTCATCTGGGACGATTCATGCGAGCAGTCCTTCAAGACATTGAAGGAGAGATTGACTACAACACATATTCTTGCTCTTCCTTTAGGTACCCAGGACTATGCAGTCTACACAGATGCATTTGTAGAAGGTCTCGAAGCTGTATTGATGTAGAGAGTTCATGTGATTGCTTACGCATCACTACAGTTGAGCTGCATGAGTGGAACTACCCCACATGACTTGGAGTTAGCAGAAGTTGTCTTTGCCTTAAAGATCTGGCGCCACTATATTTATGGGGTGAATTTCAAGATTTTCATTGATCATAAGAGTCTGAAGTAAATATTTGATCAGAAGGAGCTGAACATGAGACAACGTAGGTGGCTTGATCTATTGAAGGATTATGACGGCATGATCTATTACCATCCTGGTAAGGGAAATGTGGTGGTAGATGTGTTTAGCATGAGAGCTCATGCAGAGGGTATGACAAACTAGCTATATACATAGGATACGTTCGCATCTGGGAATGATTGGTATCCTCATGAGAGTGCATCCATTTCCACTGTCGTACCTCCACGATTCAATAGTTGTGGGATCACACCGTCGAAGACCAGAAGACATATCCTTGGATTCGATATAAATACATGCGCACAATCAAGGATGAGATTGATTATTTTGTTGTGGCAGAGTATTTTGTGGAAAGTCGATCAGGTCGTTGTGCCCAACGATGAGCAATTACGCAGTGACATTCTTGATGAGGCACATAGTTCACGATTATCTATCCATCCTATCAGCACGAAGATGTATCATGATTTGCGTCGACATTTCTGGTGAGACGGAATGAAGTGCTATGTGGCCCAACATGTTAGCAGATGTATGACCTGTCAGATGGCCAAGGATGAGCATAGGAGACTACCAAGGTTGTTACAGTCTCTCCCCATTTCTGAGTGGAAGTGTGAGAGTATTTCTATGGATTTTATCACAAGTTTACCGAAGACACTGGGTGGCCACGATTCTATTTGGTTGTTCTTGACAGGTTGACCAAGTCAACCCATTTCATACATGTCAACATGACTTACACTCCATCTAAATTGTCCAGGCTATATGTGCAGAATATTATTAGACTCCATGTTATACCACAAGAAGTGGTGTCTGACAGGGACTCGATGTTTACATTAGACTATTGGCATCAGTTCATGTCAGCACTATAGAGAGAGAGATGAAGATGAGTTCTGCATACTATCCGCAAACCGCCGGGCATAGTGAGCACGCTATTCAGATGCTTGAGGATCTGCTTTGTATATGTACTTTGGAGTGGAAAGGTCCTGGAAGGACCATCTGCCTTGGTTGAATTCATGTACAACAACAGATATCATTCCAGTATCGGCATGGCACCATCCAAAGTCCTATACAGGCGAAGATGCCTCACACCTCTCAGTTGCCGTGAGGTAGGCGATCATGCTCTTTACTCCATAGATCTCTTGGAGGAGACTGCGAGGACTGTTGATCTTGTGAGACAAATGCTTTTGACGGCACAAAGTTGCTAGAAGAGTTATGCAGACCGTCAGAGAAGAGATTTGGAGTTTCAGGTGGGAGATTGGGTATTTCTTCATGTATTCCCATGAAGGGAATATAGAGATTTGGTGTTCGTGGCAAGTTGGCGCCATGATACATTGGACCGTTTGAGATTCTATCTCGTGTGGGGAAGGTGGCTTATTGAATATTCCTTCCTCCACGCCTATCAACCACCCATGACGTCTTTCATGTATCCAACCTGAGGAAGTATGTGCACGACCCGCGACATGTCATCAGCTATGAGAACCTTGACGTGGAACCATATTTGACATATGAGGAGAGGCCAATAGAGATTCTTGATAGTGCTGTGAAGAAGCTTTGCAGCAAAGAAATTCCTTTGGTCATGGTGTTGTGGCACTGATATGGAGTCGAAGAGGCGACGTAGGATATCGAAGCAGACATGCGATCACGATACCCGTAGTTCTTCTCAGGTAATCATTAAACAAGCCTATTTAATATTATATATTGAAAGTATATGGCTTGTTTTCCTTTGAGATTTTTATGAGTTCAAAACCTTTTGAGGTTTTTATGGCCATAAAATCCAAACGAGACACATCATAACTTTGAATCGAGTCTTGAGGATGAGACTCCCTTTAAGGTTTTTATATTTGTGACAACTGGTTCCAATTAAAGCTGAACCCGACCTGATTAGGGTTCGTTTAGCCCAATAAAGTTATTAGTTAGTATTAAATAATCTAAATCGATTAATTGAATGTAAACCAAAAGTTGTTCAGGTGAAATCGACCAAAAGTCGTTCGCATCCTATTGCGTGCTAGGGAAAAGCCGTGACACGAATTCAGGAATCACGAAACATTGAGACCGTCATAAAATCTGTTTCGATGAAATAAGACAACGGAATTGACCGTTCGTCAATCGAAGATTGTTTGATATTTTTACAACAACAACAAATCCTTTTCCCACTTTAAGTAGGGTCGGCTACATGGATTTTTTGCCTCCATTCAGATCTATCTTGGGTCATTCTCGGGCTTAGATCCAAAAAACTAAAATCCCTGTGTATAGTCTCATTCCAGCACTTCTTAGGCCTTCCACACCCTCTTTTAGCTGGCTGAGCATTCCAAAACTCACATCTCCTCACTAGTGCATCAGCTGACCACCTTTGAACATGGCCAAACCACCTTAAACGATTTTCTTGCATCTTATCTTCCTTTGGACAGGGATTCATGTCATCTGCTTTAGTCCCAAAATGCTACTAAGTGTAAGAACTGTTGTTTTTAAAAGTGTTTTAATTTTATTTTATTTATGGATTTTTATCTTTTTTAGTTATCTTAAATTTATAAACTTTTATACATTTAATTTTGATAAAAAATGGGACTTTTAAAATAAAATAAAAGAGAAAATATAAATAAAATGTTTTTGTAATTTTTATATTTTTACAAGTTTTTTGGATACTTTTAAAGAAAATAAATTATAAAACAATATAAAAAATGAAATTCAAAAAAGAAATTAAAGGAAAATATACTCAACTTGGAAAATAGATTTTGCTGCCAAAAATATTAAATAAAACTCAATAAACGTTTTCTTGTAATTTGACCCAAAAAGGAATCTAGGATGCCTTTTAATTTTTAAATTTGGTTTTATATGAAATTTTAGTGATTTTTAGGAACGTTTTTGATGTTTTTTGTCATTTTTCAAGATGGACACAATTTGGGGTGTAAACGGACCGAACCTGAGTGAACCTATATTTTTTAAGTTCAGTTCGTTTATTTAATCGAGCCTAAGCTTGTGTTCATGTTCGGTTCATTTATTTTCGAACCGAATCCGAATCGAACCTCTTTTTAAACGAATCAAACCTAAGCGAATATCGAACTTAAGAATTCTCTAATAAGAGGGAGTGAAAAGAGAAATGGAAATATATACATGTATTTACAGTTAGAATAATTTTTCATTTAGTTTTTTTCTTTATCTAACTCATCTTCATCTTTTGAAAAAATTAGATTAATAAGGATTCATCTCTTTGAAAAAAAGTATAATTATAATATATTTTATATCTATTCATATGGGGATAAGGAATAAGAATAATGCAAAGATATTTGATAAGTAATGTTTGTACTTGTTCCGTTGATTTGAAGATAAAGAAGGAAAAAGTACTAGACCATAGATGATAAATGTTGTAAACATGATCTGACTATTTATTTTTGGATAGTTTATACCGAGATAAAACCTAGTTATTCCGTAAATATCTAGTTATCTCTAGACAAAATTCACTTACCCTGGGATAAAAACCACTCATCTCAAAATAAGTCCACTTCTGCGGATAAGGATTTTTAAATATGTATATGTGTATGTTTATCGAGCTTTTAAAGAATCGAACCTAAGCAAACCTATGATTTTGAGGTTCGGTTCGTTTATTTAATCAAGCCAAAACTTGTGTTCAGGTTCAGTTCGTTTATTTCCGACCCAAATCTAAATCGACTTTTAGCGAGCCGAACCTGAGCGAATATCGAACTTGAGAATTTTCTTACACCCCTAGACACAATACATCTAAGAGATGTTTGAATGTGTTGTAGATCTAAATGAGAGCCATCTACCCTATATCTTTCATAAACTTCTAAGCCAGAATAAATTTATAAAATAAAATAAAAATATGAAATGATGCTTATGATTTTCTTAGTATGTAAACAGTAAAATAAAATTCCAATAAGAAAACCCTTGATATAGATCAGTCAAAGTGATATACATATTTTTAGATTTTCAAGATAATGTAAACTGTACTCATAATAGTTCAATTACACATAATTTTTCAAAAATTCTACAAGCAGCATGTGGTAATATTATTCAAGTAATATTTTTCAACAAAATTTGCTATGGAGTTAGGTTTATAATATAAGTATAGCATATCACAAATTCATAGTAAAATGAAAATACAATAATTTAATATGAATTATATAATGTAAATTAGCACAATTAGTTCAAAAATTCATAATCAATAACGACGTATCAAAAGTTGATAAAGTTTTGAAATATGATAAAGCTTGAAGTTCTCCTTGTAACAAAATAGACTTTCAAAAATATGAGCTAAATTATTAAAGATGAGGAGCATGAATTCCATAAGCATCAATGTAAAAACTTTAAAATGCATCAAGCTCAAAACAAATTACAATATCTTCTCTATTATTCTTAAAATAGCTGGGGTGTTCGCAAAAATTGATAAGGGCATGCATGCGTCATGTGGCTGATGTCGGTTGACTTTTTACTTGGGGGAACCATGTTACAAAGTCAAAGAACATTGTGGATTCTTTCACAAACTTTTTCTTACGTCTTTCTGTACATGAGGTATTCTCTCAGAATCGGCAGTGAGATCGAACCTCCTAGATTTGATCGTGTGATTAGATGGGTTTCCCGTGGCAGAGAGATGATCGCTGATGTAGCTCAAGCCAACGACTAGATTTCCTCTTGAACTGGTGGGAGCAATTGAAGAAGGAGGAGTGATCCAAGTTTGTTGCTCCTTGATCCATCCTTCTTCTTCCTTGTGACGAGCATGGATGAAGCTTCAATAATAGTGGCTCCAATATCGGCTCGATGTAGCAACTACTCATGGAGCACCTACAAGAAATTGAGGTGGTTTGAACACAGGTGTTCGATCAATGAGTTGCAAAAAACTAAGGGACGAGGAGTGTATGGAGATGCTCCTTGGGATAAAGGACAAAGCTAAAGGCGGTGAGTGATTGCGCAAGAAGATGGATAGTGAGACAATGCACCTTATGGTGTGTGCTTGTCGGAGCACATGTTGCGGACTCCATTAGTTGGCATGGATCACGAGGCTCGACAATAGTTGGAATCCTATTCTATGTATGCTCCCCTTATAGATATCACTTAATCTCTAACATAGGCATGTTGTGGCTTGGCTCACACCCTCATTGGAGTTGTCAACTTCATGAAGGAGAAGAGCTAGAGCTTGAGGTTTATAGGGTAGCGAATGAAAAATTGGAAAAATTGTAAACAATAGATTCTTATTTCGGGAAAAGGTTCGAGGTATCGAGGGTGTCATGCATAAGGCATGGATGGTGGTAGTGATGGGGTTGTCAAAGTGGTTAATGGTCATCGGTATGTTTGAGGAAGATGGGTAGGTCAGGAGTTTGATGGGTTCTTGCACGGAGGGGGAGAGTATTGAGGTTGAGGCAAGAAAAGAAGTTGTGAAGGAAAAAAGAAAAAGGGAGGGGAATCGACCTGGGTCAACTCCTAATTTGGGTTGGATTGGGCCAACGGGAGAAGAGTCTAGTGGGAGATTGGATTTGGGAGACCACTCAAAGTGACACTTGTCACTTCCACAAATGTTATAGGACAATAGGAAGAAAAGAGAAAATAAATGCTAGTGGTTTCAAATAAAAAAGGTATCGAAATAAAAATTGTATTAAATTAGAAGACCTACAACTTCTTAGAAGGGAGTTTCCAAAAAAACTCTCAATTTGAGAGATACTGGAATAAAAAGGAAATTATAGGTATTTTGACCTACTTTTAAACTTTTCCATATTTATTTTCTTCTTAATAAGATACTTATATCATAATTTATAAAAATGGTACATTATAGAGGATTAACGCTTATATTTTTTTATGGATTTTCTTGATGCAAAAGATGAGCTACAGAAAATGCAGAATGTTGTTGGTAGGTCAAATGTACCAAATTCATGAAATTTGCTTTTTTATTTTTTATTTTGTGATTTTTGTTTTGTTTTATATTTTTGATATAGAAAAGATTATATAAGTAACGTACTAAAAGTGAAATCAAGAAAAAATATTTACAAATATGCTTTGTATAAATTGTACAACGTAAACATGCAGTTGTCAAACGGGTCCCAGTTTCGACTTTGCACAAATGAGCTCTCAACTCCAAAATATTTTTAGGATTTAGAATATTTAGTTTAAAATTGATCTTGGTCTATTTGGAGTTCATATGATTCAGATATAACATCAGAATTTTCCACACATTAGAATTAAGGTCTGAGTTTATTGTTTTTTAATGTACATTACTTATCTTTATATTTTTCTGCGCATTTTTATTAAAATAACAAGAAAAATCAGCTTGACTTGTAAGTAAAAAGATAAAAATCCTAGAAACTTGTACCTACTTTTAGTATTTTATCATTTCGATGTATGTATTTTTGGGTTCCTTATTTTTCATATTATTCATTGATTCAACCAATGCCTACAACCTATCTCTAGGTGAGCATTGGATCGCGGCCTTAAGGCCTATTTCCTCTAATTTCTAGGATAGTATCTTCTCATATGCATCTTCTTCGAAACCTTCTAAGTGATAAAAAGAGAGTATATACATACTCAAAATTATAGAAATGTGATTTTAATGCTTGAGTGAGTGTATTTATCAAGGAATTTGATTCAATTTTTAGCTATAAGGTAGATGAAATGTGATTTCATCAGTTATAATTAGGATGATCATATCCTAAGTATATGGATGGTTGGCTTCTCACTCTTTCCACTGTAAGAATCGGAGAGAAATGCGAGTAGAAATGTAGTTTATATTGGTCACCAGTTGATCCCTTAGTCGTTGTATGCATTGCTTGCATCTACAATTTGATACAAGTCATGTGCTACTACATGGGGCGCCCCAATGATAAATGCGACCAGTGCGAAGTCTTAGTTTGGTCGATTACTGCAACCACGACGATCACTAATGCTCACATTCTAGCACTAGTTGACTAATAATGTCACAAAATACGTCTTTACCGTAAAAAATGAACATTTCTGCTGCATTTCCTCATTCGTGCATATGCATCCCTATACTCACATCTTTGCCATGCTCTACCATTTACATTTACGCATGCATATCTGCAACATTCTCATTCAAACGTGCATTCAAAGGTGCATTCACATTTGCACATTGTAGTCATAGTGCATTCGCACAGATTCCTATGTAAATCGTAATAAGAATATTCGTACACATATGCATATCCAATGAAGTAACTAACGAAAACAACCATTGTTCATGCATTGATTGATAATTAAAATAAATTGATGGTGTAATTGTTCAATTACTAATAATTAAACACAATTTAACGCAAATAGAAACAAATATAGTTTGAACTACTTCCTTCATTTTCGCGCGATTCCCTTTCCCTTCTCTTTTCTCCTTTTAGTTGTTTTTTCCTCTCTCTTCGTGTCTCTCTTAAGGATCATGACTTCACAGCATACCTCTCTGCACGAAGTGTCATCTTCCTCTTCTTCCTCATCATTGTCACTTTCATCTCATCATTGATGAAATCCTTATTTGCAACTTTTTGTTATGCCCTCTAATTTCAATTAGACTATACAATCTGTTACCTTACATCAACTAACCGAACCTTTATATTTTTTATTTTTCTCCCTATGCTACACATTACATTCACTAGTTCTTGAATACTCTGTGACATTTGGGCAAATTGAGGCAGATCAACAATGATCCCCAGTGACAGTATGTACTATGAGGGTGTCAGACCATAAATAATCATAGATCTTGAATAGTTGCAACTAGAGTTCAATGAGATTCTTGGATGGTGATGACCGTGAAATCCAAGATCCGGGTAAAGGTAAAACTATGGGTCGTTGTGACCCAAATCTTGGAGACCGATCAACAAGAAAAATAGACCACCAAAATAAAATAATCAGTAAAAAAGCCGAATAGTGGTCTCGCTATTTATTTAACCCGGTATAGCGACCAAGGTCGAACACAAGGAGCACGTGTTGGCACGAGGCCTACGAAGTAGTCTAAAAATCAAAAATAAAGAAAAATAATATTTTTGGTGGATTTTATGATTTTTTAATTTTTTTGTATTTTTAATTATGAAGAAAATGTGGAAAAAGGCAAAAAGAGCTCAATCAACAATTTATTTAACAACACAAATCAACCAGAAAATTGTAAAAAAATTTTGGGTTTTATATTTTTTAAGTATTTTTGGTAATTTTCTTAGTTTTTTATATTTTTTGTTAATTTTATAAAAATGAAAGAAGGCAAAAAAATTGAAATCAATGTGCAGCCAGATTTGAAAGGTTATTTAAAAATATATAAATAACCTCTAAAATCTGGAGACAATTTTATATCAAACTACCAATAAAAACTATGCTACATGAAAAGAAATTGCAATTTTTTGAATTTTTTAGAATTTTTAATAATTTTTATAAGGTTTTAGGGTTTTTTAATTTTTAGGTGTTTTATAAATCCAAATCAAGCAAAAACTAGATTGAAGCAAGTAAACACTAAAACAAATAGTAGCTAATTTTTCTAGAATTAGGGGGGATTAATATTTTTAGTTGATTTTATAATTCGAACAGTAGCAAAAACAAGGGTTTTTGAATTTTTAAAAATAGAAAAACAACTCAAAAATGTTCCAAAAAATTATTGAAATTTTTCACAGTGGCTAGAGCCACTTATCCAAATTTCAAAAGATTTGGAGTTAATTTGATATTTTATTCAACCAATAGAAAGGGCACAGCACACAAGGATCAAAGTGCAATTTCAGATAAGTTATCACCCAATAAATAACACATATAAAAAGGTAGGGCGAAACTTGCAAAAAGCCCAAAAGGGCACGAGGCATGCACGTGATTCACAAACACAAGGGCATATTTGTCATTCCTATTTATAAAAATGTAAACATTGACAGCTCAAAACTCTAGGATAAAACATGCAAATGTTCCATGAGTCACGTGTCGATGCACGTGCTCCACATACAGGGGGACCAGAATGCAATATCTGAAAACTCTAAGGTCCAAGATGCAAATATTCCAAAATAAAAACAACTACACTTAATATTTACAGGACTAAACTATAAATGTGAAAGGAAGAGGGGCCTAAGTGATATTTACCCCTTTATTAAGATCCAACAGCTGGGGGGCATCCTCTTCAGATCTGATGGTCGTGACGCGTGGGATCCCTTCAGCGATGGACGCTCTGGATGAGTTCCTCAAATGATCTAACGGTTGCTAGCTCTCCATAGATGATCAACTTGAATGGACCTGGAGGAGGAAGCTCAATCGGACGGCTCTGGAGGTTACTCAAAGAACAGCTCGCCGGCAACTTTCGCCGAGCCAATACGCGCGATAGGAACCTCCTCGGATGCTGCTGAGACGGGGGAATGGAAGCTGGAGGTGATCCGCAGCTAGTGGTATACTTCGATGGGGCCGGGAGGACCTGGAAGGTCCCTGGCGACGACGAGTACCAGGAGCACCTGTGCGCCGATGTTAGAACCTCCAGATGAGGTCCTTATACCTTGATACCTGCATAGGAAGCAAGAGGGGTCGAGGGCAAACTGCCTCGACCCGGTGAAGGGCGAATTGGGTGAGCGAGGGAGTCGAGGCGTGGGTCTTCGGTGAGCGGCGGCAGAGGAGACCCGGGTTTCTTGTTCCGTGGTGAACCAGGATGATCGGATGGGTGAAGAAGGTGCGGAGGAGTCTCGTGAAGATGTAGGGATGGTCGGATGGCGAAATGAGTGGTCGGATGATCGGGAATCGGCCGGCGAAGGCCGGCGGTGCTAAACCTAAAGATCGGGATTAAAGCGAAACTATGGGCTAAAGGGATTACCTGACGGTCGAGAGCGTCTGTGCTGGAGGTCAGCTACCTCCTGGGATCCTTGCCTCGATGGAGCGACGCCTCCAGAGGCTCGAGCTCGTCGATGGCGGAGCGCGGTGGTGATGACCGCCGAATATGAGGCTACAACGTCTCCTTCCTCGCTGCAACACCCCCTCGGGCTTGCTGTCACTCAAGGCAAGAGAGTGGAGGTCTTGGGAGTCGAAGATGGAGGCCAACGATGAGTGGAATTGCGGCTGGAGGTGAGGCTATACACTGGTAGGGGTCCGGGAAGATGGGAGTCGGGCGCGCAATCCGATGCACGGACCCCTAGAGAGAAGATCGGGCGTGCATCATGGATCATGGAGCTACAATCAGAGCCCGGAGTTTAAGGAAATGGGAGGCGGATCACGTCAGGATAAATCGGAGAAATCAGGTCGGCGTGAAGATCCGTGAGGGAGGTGGTCCTAGGGGGGAGCTGATCGGGGGTCAACATCCCCCGTGGACCAATCAGAATGTGGCATTTGAAAAATATTTGAAAATTCAAAAAATAGAAAAAGACTTTATTTCAAAATATTTTCAAAATAAAAATGTTTATTTATTTTCAAAGTATTTTTTTAGTGATTTTTGTTTATTTTTTGGAAAAATAAATTATGTATATGCATGCTATATTATTATATACAGGTATAAATACCTATGTATTTTTTTTTATTTTTTTATTTGTGTATAACTATCCCAATTTAATATTTTATTTATTTACAACATAAATGTTAGGATATAGAATAATTTCTAATTTATTTTTATTATTTTACAAGGGTAAAATAAATAAGTCTTTTATTCTTATATACATGGTATATGTACACTGAAGAGAGAGAATTATTTATTTTTGTTTTTATTTTATTTTTCTCATTTTTATTTTATTTTTCTAAATATATACAAATTGTGAGAAACACACACATATTTTTATTTTTGGAAAATAGCATATATACACCAAGAAGGAAATTTGTACAATGATGAATGGCCCTATCTCTCTCTACTTATTTTATTTTGCGGTCAGGCCCATATTGGGCCCTCCCTTGGGTTCGGGTCACTCAATATTTATTCTAAATATTTTCCTCTTTTTTCTTTTTTTCTTTATTCTTTTATTTTTGCACAAAAACCTGCTAATTATTGCTATTTACACAATGCATGCAACTTGGTAAATTATTATATTTACAAACATATAAATGGTGTTTTGCAAAGATTTTTAGCTAAAATAAAAGAATAAAGAGTGATGAATGAGGATTCATCACCCCCCTATACTTTACTTTTGCTAGTCCCTTAGCAAACATTTATTTGAAAAAAAAGTGAAAATAAAAAAGAAAAAGAAAAAGAGGGGAAAGATGAATAAATGTTGATTATTAAACTTGTCTTCATTAAATTTAAGTATGGAGCTCAGTCAGATCTTTGGATTATTAATGTGTCGGAACCTTAGTTGGACTTAGGTTTAAAACTTAACAGCCTTTAAGTTCCACTAATCTATAGTCAAGACTCCTCAACAATCCAGATCAGAACAAGTCTACATACACAAACCCTGAAGACCATGAATCTTTTCTTGTACTGTGTAAGTGAGGTATAGCTCTCCACCTCAGAAGTAGCAAAGTAACAACCCTCACCAACAAGGTAACTCTAATATCCTAGTCTGGCAACTCTTTCCTCGAGGAGTGGGGTATTCCCTTCTAAGTTCAAGTTCAACCGGCTCAAGAAGAGGAGGAAGAAGAGAATGGACCATGGCCAGTGTAGCCATGTATCCTTGGGAGCTCAACCAGTGTAGCTAAGTCTCCCTGCTGCAAGCTTCATAAGATGGAACATGGATACCATAAGCTTTGCTTTATTGCACTATATACACTCCGGTGGGATTATCATTTTCTCTCAGACCGTCCACTTTTTTGGAGTTATTTTCTTGTTGCATTTTTTTGATGTGCATATTTACAACATATCTACAAAGTGTAGCATATATACATAAGGAGTTTTTCCTCTTGAGACAGTAGACTATCCCTCTTTTGAAGCATTATTGCAACCCACAACTCCTATCGTTAGACCTCACGGCTACCAGACCAAGTTGAGACACACTTCCTTCACTATAAGAAGAAGAGCGGTTCCGCCTAGAAGTACTACCCTCATATGCTACCCCAAGTCAAAGAAGACTGCCTTCTCACCTCATCCGTGGAGAGCTCGGTGTAAAGTGTTGGTCCAAGTAAAGCCATTGTCTGTAAGAGTCATGTGTGTGTTGTTAAGTGCTCTACTTAGTCTCATCGAGATGACATATGATCATAGCCTAGTGGACTCAAAGAATTAAGTCACCATGGACCTGAAAAGTCTCAACCCTAAGCCCTCTAAGGTTCTCTTAGAATTAGGTGGATTAAGATCTTAACCAAGCTCCATTTTTCAATTTAATTCCAGGATAGTTTAAATGTCAACTATGATTCAGGAAAAACTATACAAATATTTACACAGATGCAATTTACAAAACTTTTACAAATGTGCAAATTTTTTGAAAAGTGTTTGAAAAACATGGATGTATGCATGAATGCAAGTTTTGCAAATATATTTATACACATTTACACAAGATTTTTGCAAACTTTTGTTTTTCAAAACATTTTACAAAAATTTTGTACTATATACATAATTTTGATATGAAAATATTTACAAACTATTTACACAAAAGATTTTACAAACATTTTTACAAAAATAGTTTTGTACAACTAGCTATGTATGTGCAATAAAAGAATTTTATTTACAAGGAATTTTTTTTAATTTTTATGGATTTTAAGGTTTTTAGCCATTTTTATTTATTAGCACACTCACACAAAGTATGAGTTATGGCTAAAGTATATATGAAATATATACGACACCCCCTATACTTAGCTGGAACGATGTCCTTAGAGTGAATCAAGAGCAATGAAGAAGACATAACTCGTGCTTAGTATAGGGAAGTGAAAAGGAAGGCTATATACAAAGACGAATGAAAGAATAGAAATAGAAGAAGAAACTCGGGGTTTCCCCCTATACTTAGGATCAAGTAACCCTAAGTATATCAGGTTGTACACAAAGGGAAATCCGAGTGAGAATGTACAGGGTCTACCTCCCCTATACTTAGGGTAAAATATCCCTAAGTATAGGCAACAAAACAGAGGTAGAAACGAATCAAAAGGAACTCAAAAGTCTCACACCCCCCTATACTTAGGGTAAAGTGCACCCTAGGTATAACATAATCAAAGATGTAGGGTGTTGGACTGAAGAATAGTGTGATATGGACAACTGGATCTATACAAGTTGGGAGAACAGTGATAATCAGGCATGAGATGCAATAGATGTGAGTCAAGAGACCACATCTCACGCAAAGTGAATAGGGGAAACGTCAACGACCAGCGGCTCATGATCTAGATATGGTTTGAGCCGCTGCCCATTAACACGAAAGGTACTCTCAGAAGACAACTCAGATATATCAATACTCCCATTGTCGTGTACCTTTCTGACCAGATAGGGTCCCTTCCATTTGCTCTGCAGCTTCCCTGGAAATAATCTCAAAATGGCATCGAACAACCATACTCACTGTCCTGGCTTAAACTGCTTGTGGCTGATATGAGAATCATGTCACTCCACTCTCTCCTTGTACTGAAGGCTGCTCGAAAAGGCTGCATCACGTAGCTCCTCCAGGGCTGCTAACTCTGCCCTCCTCTGATCTCCTACACTCACTGGATCCATAAGAATATCTGTGACTGCCCAAAGTGACCTATGTCTCATCTCAACAGGTAAATGACAAGGCTTGCCATAAATGAGGTGAAAGGGAGATGTACCCAAAGGCATCTTGAAGGACGTCCGATATGCCCACAAGACCGAGTCCAAAAGCTGTGACCAATCCTTTCGGTCAGGGCGGACGACCTTCTGCAGAATAGTCTTGATCTCCCTGTTTGACACTTCAGCAAGACCATTGGTCTGAGGATGGTACGGTGTGGCTACTCGATGGTTTATGCTGAACTCGCTAGCAAGGGCCTTTACCTTGTCGTTGATGAAATGAGACCCCCCATCAGATATCAAAACTCTAGGAACCCCGAACCGTGAAATGATATTCTTCCTCAAAAATCTGCAAACAGTCCTAGCATCTGCGGTTCAGGCGGGGATGGCCTCAACCCAACGACTCACATAGTCAACGACCAACAGAATGTACTCGTATCCCTGACTCTTAGGGAATGGACCCATGAAATCGATGCCCCATGCGTCAAAAACCTCACAGAAGTAAATGGGCTGCATCGGCATCATATCACGCTGTCCACAAGTGCCCATCCTCTGACACTCAGTACACCTCTTCACGAACTCATCAGAGTCCTTGAAGAGAGTAGGCCACCATAGGCTGGATTGGAGCACTTTTTGTGCTGTTCTCCTCCCAGAGTGATGTCCTCCTGCCTCAAGCTTGTGGCAGTAAGTGAGGACACCGTGGTGCTCCTCCTGAGGAATGCACCTACGCCAGACGCTATCCCCTCCTTCATGATAAAGGACGAGATCCTCCCAATGGTATAACTAGGCCTTCGCGAGGAAGGTCTCAAGTCGCTGCCTGGGCCAATCTTGTGGAACTTTCTAGGCAACAAGAAATTTTACAATATCGGCATACCACGAGAGAGAGGTGATAGCAAGGATCGCCTCATCTGGGAAGGTCTCACAAATAGGCTCGATCTGCTCAGAATCCTCAAGAAACTCCAATTGGGAGAGATGATCCGCCACCACATTCTTGACTCCAGGCTTATCCTTAATCTCTATGTCAAACTCCTGTAGTAGAAGGATCCATCTGGTCAATCTGGCTTTGGCATCATTCTGCCATGAGGTACCTGATGGCAGTATGATTAGTGAAGATGGTCACTCTAGATCCAATGATGTAAGATCTGAACTTATCTAGGGTGAAAACTACGGCTAGCATCTCCTTCTCAGTGACAGTGTAGTTCCGCTGAGCGGCATCCAAAGTCCGGCTAGTGTAGTGAATAGCAAAGGGGACTCCATCCCTCCTCTGTCCCAGCACGTCCCCTACGGCAAAATCGGAGGCATCCGTCATGATCTCGAATGGGAGAGATCAATCTGGCGGCTGGAGGACAGGAGCCTCTACAACTAGACTCCTGAGAGTCTAAAATGACACTAGACAGTTATCATCCACAATGAACTCTGTGTCTTTCGTCAGCAGATTAGTCAACGGTTGGGCAATCCTGCTGAAATCATGAATGAATCGTCAGTAGAAACCGATGTGCCCCAGAAACCGTAATTGCCGCAAGTTGGATGGTGGACTGAGTTTCCTAATGATATCTACCTTGGTCGGATCAACCTCCATGCCCCTGTTGGAGATGATATGGCCAAGCACCGTCCCTTGAGTCACCATGAAGTGACTCTTCTCCCATGAAAGCACCGGGTGTACCTCAATGCATCGCTGGAGGACTCGATCTAGGCAGTCAAGACAAGAATCGAATCCATCGCCGTAGACCGAAAAGTCGTCCATGAAGACCTCCAAGCACTCCCCCACCATGTCCGAAAAGATGGACAATATGCACCTCTGGAATGTCGTCGGAACGTTGCACAATCCAAAGGGCATCCGTCTGAAAGCATATGTCCCAAAGGGACAAGTGAAGGTAGTCTTGTCCTGGTCCTCGGGCGCAATGGCCACCTGATTGTATCCGGAGTACCCGTCCAAGAACAGTAATGACTCTTCCCTGCCAGCCTCTCTATAATCTGATTAATAAAAGGTAGCGGGAAATGATCCTTCTTGGTGGCCTGGTTCAATCGTCTGTAGTCCACACAGACCCGCCAAGAAGTGGGTACCCGGGTAGTGATCTCCTCTCCAGACTCACTAACAACTGTGGTGATGCCCGTCTTCTTGGGCACCACATGCAATGGACTGACCCACTTGGAGTCGGAGATGGGGTAGATAAAATCAGCGCTCCACCATTTCGAGATCTCCTTCATGACCACATCTCGAAGGTTCGGATTCGGCTGTTGTTGGAACTCACGCAACGGTTTCGCGTCCTCCTCGAGATAGATATGGTGGGAGCACAGGGCTGGACTTATCCCCTGCAGATGTGCTACGCTCCATCCAATCACCTTGCGGTTCTTTTCAAGAACCCCCATCAGACGGTATTCCTGCTCTCCAGTCAAAGCCGCTGAGATAATGACTGGGTACATCTCATGCTCACCCGCAAGGAACCTATACTTCAACGATGATGGTAACGACTTCAGCTTTGGACAACTCGGTGCGGCAGATCTGGCCTCTGAAAAGTATGAGTGAATGCGACCAAATCGGCATGAGAGAATGAGAACTATCGCTCACAATCTGAATCTGGCGAAGGCTGCTCTGCTGATATCTCTCTACTCTGTGCGGGATCAGTCTCCACCCTAGTTGTAGGCTCTGTGGAAGTCAGAAAAGGTATCAAATCATCAAAATCTGCCCAGTCTATATCTGACTCCGAGGGATCTGTATCAGAATCACAAGAAAAATATGCCTCACGCTCGGGAACCGGCTCTGTTGTTTGAGATGTATCCTGGACCAGGGATGTGCTCTCCAAGCTCTCCTCTGCTGGCATCTGTGCGTCAGCGAACTCTGAAGGTGAGAGGATGGCCTGTGCTGCTGGATCAGCCCAAACTACCTCATCATCTGTAATCACAAAATTGCAGTCCTGGTGGATGTCTCGCCCTGCCTCTATCATCTGCTCTGAACCTGATGGTGGCTCTGAGCACACTGAATCTCTGGATCTAGTCTCCTCGATCATCTCTATTTGTATACTCTCACCCTCGATGCGAAAGTACACCTTCCCGCTATCATGATCGGACACTGCCTTGGCTGTGGCCAAGAACGGGCGTCCTAAAATGATGGGGGTATCAGTCACGGACTTAGGGATCTCCATGTCCAACACAACGAAGTCCACGGGGAATTTCAGGCCCTGAATCGTGACGACAACGTCCTTCAGCAACCCCTTCAGCCTCTTGACAGATCGATCAGCAAACTGAAGGACCGTCCTGCTCTGTCGTAGAGGGCCTAGCTCGAAGCGGTCGAGCAAGGCTACCGGAAGTAGGTTGATCGAAGACTCGCTGTCTAATAGAGTACGATCGAACCTCTGCTCATGAATATGGCATTTGACATACAAGGCTCCTGCATCTGGCCTCTTGGCTGGCAGACGGTTCTAGATCGCAAAGCAAGTGGCGCGAGTGAGCACATGGATCTCTAACTGGTGGTTCCGCCTCTTCCTCTGAAATGTGGTTCTGTCTCTAAGTGATCTCTGAAAGAGAGGTATGTTCTCCAAGGCCTCCTGTAGAGTCAGCTGTATCTGAAATCATGTGCTGGTTGAACTCTAACTGATGGGACTTTTTTGGGTTTTCTTTTTTATGCCCCTTAGCCAAGCGGAGTGCTTGGGGAAAGGGGACAGTTGGGTCCTTCTCAGATGAAGGACTAAGATCGGGTCTGGGCTGCTCAAGCATGACAGAATCCACACATACATCATCAATCAACACAGGTGGATCGGAAAATAACAAACCCTTTCCTTTATTTGCAGAAATGTCCTGAGGTACATGAATAGCAAAAAAAACAACAGGACTAGCAGTAGAACAGGAAATGGTGGCCTTAGCACCACCCTTAGCATCAGTACTCGCGGCATTAGTACCACGCTCTGGCTCGATAACTGGTCTGGTGGCATCAGTACCACCTCCTCCATCTGGTGAAATGACAGCCTCAATATCGTCGGCTAGATCAACATTTGCGGTGGCATCAGCACCACCGTCATCATCATGCTCATGAGCAGCATCAGCACCGCTCTCCCACTCATCTGGCGCTCCTTGAGTGGCATGAGGTCGTCGCTCAGACGAGGCGCCGCCTGCTGGCATCCTACCGCTCCTAAGTGTAACAAAGTCAGCATCAAATAGATATGCAGAAATATCACCAAGGAAATTACTAGGAGTGGTGGTCTCTGTGAACTCTACTTGCTCAGACTTCCTCTGAGGTTGTTCGGGTTCGGCTCTATCTGTGCAGGGATGGCGGCCTTCCCCTTTACTATCTCTCTTATCTTCTATCGAAACTTGTCCATCTCCTGTCGGAATGTGGCCTGCTGCTCGGACATGAGGCGTGCTAACTCATCTAAGGTAGGTTCTCATAGGAGTGCCCCTGAGAACCTGACGGGTGTCCTCACTGGTAATGAGGTTGCTGCTGCTGGTGAGAGGGATAAGAAGTGTACTGCGAGTGATACTGCTGCTGAGGCTGCTGCTGCCTCCGAGACTGTCCCTGCTGATAGGGACGAGGACCATACTGCTCTCTCGGGTGGGATGGATGCTGATGTGCTAGGAACTGGTGCTGCTGGTGTAGCTCACGCTGCTAGCCGTACTAGCCACCCTGAACTAGAGGCTGCTGTTGGGAACTAGTGCCTCCAGCCGACCAGTGGAATCCGGGATGGTCTCGTCGGATACCGGACGGGGGTCGGTCATACCATATCTCGTTGACATCCATCAACGGCTCCTGCTCATAGGTGGGTGGGGGGAGTACTGCCAGGGGTTGGTCAGGCTGTACACCACCATCTGGCTGTCCTGAGATGGTGGCGGCTGAAGGTACTGTTGCTGTGGCTACTGCTGGTAGTGCTCCGCCTGGACATGGTGAACCTGTCTGTATTGGGCGGAGGGCTGAGTACTGCTGTTGTTGCTGCCTGGGTCTGCCCGTGACCTAAGACGGGGCTGAGAAGCCATCTGTGCCTCCTAGAGATACATGATCTGTGTCTTCAGGTCACTCAGCATCTGTGCCATCTGATCGATCTGCGTCATGCCATGGCACTGCTTCTTCTCAATCAACTCGATCCGGTCCAGCTTCTCGCTGATGATTCCTATGTCAGCGGCTGTCGACTCAGCCTGTGCTACTGCCGTCCATGGAGTAGAGAGATCGACATTGACCCATGCTATCCTCTGAAACTGCACGGCCTGTGGCTAGGGGCATCCCTGAGTGTAGAGTCGGGTATGGGACATCACTGTATAGTTCTTGGCCATCTCCTCATAGATGGCCTAGACCTGATCCTCATCCTTGGTGAAGTAGGAACCGCCACATGATGCATTCACCAACCCCTACAGCTCTGGTGTAAGCCCGCAAAAGAAGCTTTGAACTAGGTTCGGCTTCGAGATGTCATGGTGTGGGCATCTATCTGTAAGCTCTCTGAACCTCTCCCATGCCTCATGGAATTGCTTATTGGGGAGCATGGAGAAGTTGCTGATCAATGCCCTCGCTTCATTCGTCTTCCCGAGTGGGTAGTACTCGTTCAAGTACTCGGTGCGGAGCTGCTCCTAGGTGGTAACAAATCTCCCTAGATGCTTCAGCCAGTTGGCTGCTCTGTCTACGAGGGAGAACGAAAAAGCAATCATCTGAATGGTGTCCTCGTCCACCTGCCGATCGTGGACGGTGCTGCAGATCATCTTGAACTCCCGGAGATGAAGGTGTGGCTACTCAGTGGCGAGTCCGTGAAAGTGGGGAAACAACTGAATAGTCTACGGTGGGAACTTGAAGTCCCCCGCTATGGCTGGCAACACGATCCATCTGTGGGTTAGAGTTGCACCAGGGTTGTGCAACTCTCTCATAGGACGGGCTCCTGCTGCTGGCTGAGCTGGTTGTACTGGCTGCTCTCCCTGAGGTATGTCCTCTGGTCTACCGGGTCTGCGCTGCTTGCGGTCGGCTCTCATACGCTCCATCTCCCGATGCATCTCTACCATGAAAGCTCCCTGATCTATTGTTGCATCGTCTCGAGGGAAGCTATCAAGGTGTTGTTGATCGCACCCTGGTCCAATACGTATGTCTGCTCAGGCCTCGGGCCACTGGTGCAGTCCTCACTGCTGCCGGCCATGGTCTCTACAAAGGCAAAATACCCAAGCTCAGGTGTTGAAATATCATCTGGCTGCTGCTTTCTCCGGTCAGGCACCTCAAGACTATCAGAAGAAAGGTGGTCGGGGGGGGGGGGGGGGGGAGGATGGAAGCGAACTCGGGCTCGGAGAGCAGGTCTTGGCTCTCACGAGCCAACCTAGATGAACATGTCGGAGTGCTCGTAAGTGGTGCAGCCAGAGGCTGCCCAAGGGACTTCCGACCCATCATCTTGATCGTGGCGAGTCAGGCGGATGGGATCTGGAAAGCAAACAGGATGGTCAAGCAAACCCCAAATTCACCAACGCAACGCGAACTGATGACCGTAAGAGTTCGGTCTTTTATCTTGTCTTTTTTATTTTGGTGATAAAACAGTCTAACAGAGCACTTAAGCGAGTTGTTGGGAATCCAACGCCCTCAGGAGACTGTCCCGATCCCGAACTAGATCTTTCACAGCCAGTACAAGCTGCGGACTGTTTATCAGCTACCCGATCGGCTCGCTCTGTTAAGGATATCGCGGCTCGCTTTACCGGAGACTGGAGCGATCCTCACTGGAGAACGACTAGCCCAGAAGCAGTAGTCTGAAGAGGGGCCAGATATGGCTCTACCTTGGGTGCGGGTCACTCTCTCGCTCAATCAAACCATCCAATGTGGGGGTTACTGTCCCAATACAAGTTTTTTTGTGAGATGATTTTTAGGTCCAATTTGCTTTAGCAGTCCCAATTTTATGGTTTTTTAGGTATTTTTCAAATAAAATAAACGCCTGATGATTTTTTCGGTTCTCCCGATTTTATTAAGTCCAGAAATTGGGGGGAGAAGACGAAAAAACCGATGCGTGAAGAAATCAATGATGCATGCAGAGTAAGAGATGCGTACTTGACTCCAACAGTCTACATGCAAGGTGATCCGTGCATAAAAGTAAAGATAGTAATAAAACTACCTATATGATGCAGCGAAGAAAGCGGCCTTAACAAGAATTTCTACACGGAGAGAACGGTAGCTAATGGGTCAATGGGAGGGGTCAGGGTCCGGTCTCTGATGCCGATCGGTGTCCGCCACAACGGATCCTGCCAACGCTGTATACGACCTCTAGCGGCACGTGACCCCTCGAGTGACCAGGTTAGCTTTTTCTTTATTAATTATTAATTAGGCCCAATTATACGGTCTATAGGAACATGCAATCTAATTAGGCTGGGGTCCTAATCAATTACGTCGCAAGCACAGAAATTCCTAATCTAAGGCCAAATATCGAGAAACAAAATAAAAAGAAAAGCCACAAAAACAAAACCGCAAAAAACCCGATGGGTTCCCCCGAGCACATCGGTGTTCGGCAAAACAGACCCCGGCAATCCACATGTCTGAAAGTATCTTCGAGTCCCTGTATTATTACAATAACAAGATCTTACTGAAAAATAAACTAACTAAACTAATCTATCCTCTCCTCTCTCCTGCTTGACTCCTCGCGCTCTCCTACAGCTCTACGAAGAAAAGAGCCGCCTCCGACTTCCGCGGTTGCTTCGGCTTTCTGAAGAAAGCCGCCTCGATCCTTGGACCCTCGCAAGAAAGTGAAACAGAAGAGTATCAGACACAATTATTATAATAATGCAAATAAGATAAAATAAAAGAAAATATATGCAAAAATGGAAATAAACAAATAAAATAAAAACAAACAAAACAAAATAAAAGAAATCAAAAATAAAAGAAAAATTAAATAAAAATCAAAAGCCATGGAAAAGCCGCGAAAGTAATCAAAAATCGCGAAAACAAAAACGACTACTAAGCCGTGCTCCCCGACAACGGCGCCATTCTGATGCTCGTGAAATCCAAGATCCAGGTAAAGGTAAAACTATGGGTCGTTGCGACCCGAATCTCGGAGACCGATCAACAAGAAAAATAGACCACCAAAATAAAATAATCAGTCAAAAAGCGGAATAGTGGTCTCGCTATTTATTTAACCTGGTATAGCGACCAGGGTCGAACACAAGGTGCACGGGTTGGCACGAGGCCTACGAAGTAGTCTAAAAATCAAAAATAAAGAAAAATAATATTTTTGGTGGATTTTATGATTTTTTTAATTTTTTTGTATTTTTAATTATGAAGAAAATGTAGGAAAAGGCAAAAAGAGCTCAATCAACAATTTATTTAACAACACAAATCAAGCCAGAAAATTATAATAAAAATATTTTTGGGTTTTATATTTTTAAGTGTTTTTGGTAATTTTCTCAGATTTTTATATTTTTTTGTTAATTTTATAAAAATGAAAGAAGGCAAGAAATCAATGTGCAGCCAGATTTGAAAGGTTATTTAAAAATATATAAATAACCTCTTAAAACCTGGAGACAATTTTATATCAAACTATAAATAAAAACTAAACTACAGGAAAAGCAATTGCAAATTTTTGAATTTTTTAGATTTTTTAATAATTTTTGTAAGGTTTTTAGGGTTTTTAATTTTTAGGTGTTTTATAAATCCAAATCAAGCGAAAATTGGACTGAAGCAAGTAAACAATAAAACAAAAAGTAGCTATTTTTTTAGAATTTGGGGGGGGGGTTAATAATTTTAGTTGATTCTATAATTCTAATAGTAGCAAAAACAATGGTTTTTTAATTTTTAAAAACAAAAAAACAATTTCAAAAATGTTTCAAAAAATTATTGAAATTTTTACATAGTGGCAGGAGCCACGTATCCAAATTTCAGAAGATTTGGAGTTAATTTGATATTTTATTCAACCAATAGAAAGGGCACAGCACACAGGGACCAAAGTGCAATTTCAGAAAAGTTATCACCCAATAAATAACATGTATAAAAAGGCAAGGCGAAATTTGCAAAGAGCCTAGAAGGGCACGAGGCATGCACGTGATTCACAAACACAGGGGCATATCTGTCTTTCTATTTATAAAAATGTAAACAATGATAGCTCAAAACTCTAGGATAAAACATGCAAATGTCCATGAGTCACGTGTCGATGCATGTGCTCCACATACAAGGGGACCAGAATGCAATATCTGAAAACTCTATGGTCTAAGATGCAAATATTCCAAAATAAAAACAACTACACTTAATATTTACAGGACTAAACCATAAATGTGAAAGGAAGAGGGGACTAAGTGATATTTACCCCTTTATTAAGATACAACGGTTGAGGGGCGTCCTTTTCAGATCTGACGGTCGTGATGCATGGGCTTCGGCGATGGACGCTCTGGATGAGTTCCTCAAATGATCGAACGGTTGCTAGCTCTCCATAGATGATCGGCTTGGATAGACCTGGAGGAGGAGGCTCAATCGGATGGCTCTGGAGGTTCCTCGGAGTACAGCTTGCCGACGACTTTTGCCAAGCCAATACGCACGAACGGAACCTCCTCGGATGCTGTTGAGATGGGGGAATGGAAGCTGGAGGTGATCCGCAGCTAGTGGTATACTCCGATGGGGCCGGGAGGACCTGGAAGGTCCCCAGCGACGACGAGTACCTGGAGCACATGTGCGTCGATGTTAGAACCTCCAGATGAGGTCCTTATGCCTTGATACCTGCACAGGAAGCAAGAGGGGTCGAGGGAAAACTGCCTCGACCCGGTGAAGGGCGGAATGGGTGAATGAAGGAGCCGGGGCGTGGGTCTCCGGCGAGCGGCGGCGGAGGAGACCTGGGTTTCCTGTTCCGTGGCGAACCAGGATGATCAGATGGGTGAAGAAGGTGCAAAGGAGTCTCGTGAAGATGTAGGGATGGTCGGATGGCGAAATGAGTGGTCGGATGATCGGGAATCGGCCGGCGAAGGCCGGCGACGCTAAACCTAAAGATCGGGATTAAAGCAAAACTATCGGCTAAAGGGACTACCTGACGGTCGAGAGCGTCTGTGCTGGAGGTCAGCTACCTCTTGGGATCCTCGCCTCGATGGAGCGATGCCTCCAGAGGCTCGAGCTCGCCGATGGCGGAGCGCGGCGGCGATGACCGCCGGATCTGAAGCTACAACGTCTCCTTCCTCGCTGCAACACCCCCTCGGGCTTGATGTCACTCAAGGCAAGAGAGTGGAGGTCCTGGGAGTCAAAGACGGAGGCCAAAGATGAGTGGAATTGCAGCTGGAGGTGAGACTATATACTGGTAGGGGTCCGAGAAAATGGGAGTCGGGCGCGCAATCCGATGCACAGACCCTTAGAGAGAAGATCGGGCGTGCGTCATGGATCATGGAGCTACAATCGGAGCCCGGGGTTTAAGGAAATGGGAGGCGGATCACATCAGGATAAATCGGAGAAATCGGGTCGGCGTGAAGATCCGTGAGGGAGGTGGTCCTGAGGGGGGGAGTTGACCGAGGGTCGACATCCCCCGTGGACCAATCAGAATGCGACATTTGAAAAATATTTGAAAATTCAAAATAAAATAGAAGAAGACTTTGTTTCAAAATATTTTCAAAATAAAAAATGTTTATTTGTTTTCAAAGTATTTTTTAGTGATTTTTATTTATTTTTTTGGAAAAATAAATTATGTAGATACATGTTATATTATTATATACAGGTATAAATACCTATGTATTTTTATTTATATTTTTATTATTTTATTTTGTACAATTATCCCAATTTTTAATTTTATTTATTTACAACATAAATTTTAGGATATAAAATAATTTTTAATTTATTTTTATTATTTATTTACAAGGGTAAAAAAAATAAGTCTTTTATTCTTATATACATGGTATATGTACACTGAAGAGAGAGAAATTATTTATTTTTGTTTTTATTTTATTTTTCTCATTTTTATTTTATTTTTATAAATATATACAAATTGTGAGAAACACATATATATTTTTATTTTTGGAAAATAACATATATACACCAAGAAAGAAATTTGTACAATGATGAATGGCCATATCTCTCTCTACTTATTTTATTTTGCGGTCAGGCCCATATTGGGCCCTCCCTTGGGTTCAGGTCACTCAATATTTATTCTAAATATTTTCCTATTTTTCTTTATTTCTTTATTCTTTTATTTGTGCACAAAACATGCTAATTATTGCTATTTACACAATGCATGCAACTTGATAAATTATTATATATACAAACATATACATGGTGTTTTGCAAAGATTTTTAGCTAAAATAAAAGAATAAAGAGTGATGAATGAGGATTCATCAAATAGATTCCCCCCAAATCTTATCTCCTATTGGGCCCTACCTCTCGTTGATTAATTACCTCATGCCAGATTTTACCGTCAAATATCGAAAGCTCTTGCACGTGTGTGAAATCACACTTCACGTTGAAGAGGTCACCGTAACAATCTTATTAGATACATCAATTAGCAAATAATTAATATTTACAAGTTATGAATAAAATGATTCAAACCCGATGTAAATAAACTCACCCTCATGGCTTGGGCTTCATGTATCGACCTCTCATTTCCATGCATGCGCTCTTTGCCCACCACTTACCTAGGGTCTACTCACATTATCAAGCCTCTTGCTAACATAATATCACCACCACCACCACTGATGAATCCGCGATTCATCATTGCAATATCTTGATCTTAGCAAAATCCCTGAGTAAAATCCCAAATAAATGTCTATAAAATCAATAAATTAACAAAATGACTCTTGTAAATAAAATACACTAATTATTGTATATAAGATTGTACAAAATTAATTAACATAAAAAGCCGCAAAAATAAAGGAGTTTTATACATGTAAATAGCCCAAAACTTCATGTATTTTTTATAATTTCATTTTAACTCATTTTTGCCTAATTCTTTCTCTAACTTGTTTATAAAAATGTACATAAAAATATAAAAATACAAAACAAATTTCATCTCGAATAAATGCTCCTAGATCCCAAAGAGAAAAAGCCGTAAAGTCCAACTTCCAAGCTAAATTCCCGCTCCGTATGAACTCCAAATTCACCAAACTCACTTTTAAAGTTCAGGTTAGAAAATTATCTATCCAACGGAAGTGGTTTCATTAAAATCGGAGCTCATTTGCAAAAGTTGAGTTTTGGGACCTGGATGTACATTATATACCATGTATATATTCATTCTTTCTTTAAATTTTATTGTATCTTTCTTAATTAATAAAAATACAAAAAAATCATACTTGTGTTGTATTTTAATTGTAGTATTTTATTGTATTTTTCCGTTGTAAATATCCCTTATTAAAAAAGACAAAAAAAATTACATATTAGAAAAGTAAAAAAATGTGTACATGTTGTTTGTCTTCCCTTGTAAATTCTCCACTATTTCTCTTCTCTTTTTATTTTATTGTAATTAAAGTAGCCAACTTTATTTTATTTATTTATTTATTTTATTTTACATTCTCTACAATAACCACCAATTCAACTCCATTATTCTACCATTTTTTCCCAATTTCCCATTCAACTCCATTAATAAATCGACCTCCCATTCAACTCCACCACTTTAATAACCTCTCATTCCATTCTCTTTATATACCTCTCATTCTCCTCAATTTTGCCTTTGATCCATCTTTATGTGAGGAGATCCTAGTTCCCTGAGTTGAATCGGTGACAGCGACGCAACCGCGGTCGAGCGACGACGGCCCTCTCTCCGGTGAGATCCGTTGGCTTTTTGGCCAACATCGCAGCCGCAACCGCGCGCTGCTCGAGCTCATCGCACGCCGACGATTCGAGCGAAGACCGTGCTCACGAGAGCACTCCATAGGTGCCCGCGTTCATCGTAGGTAATTTTTCGTCTCACTTTTTATCATCTTGTTAGTTTTGCATTTTTTATATAGATCACATCAAATTCACTCCCCAAAATCCTTCATTTGTTTAGTTCATAATCATCATCACCATCATCATCTCCCTTATTTTATTTTATTTTATTTCATCACTCTCCCTTCTCTATTTGCACCTTCTGAATAGCAAAACAAAAAAAATAAAAAAAAATAAACAAAAAAGTTTTTTTTAATTATTACTACAATAGTTAAAAAATAAAAAAATAAAAAAAACGCAAGGGAGTAGCAGCGGCCCAGCCGCCTCCGCCACCCTCTCCTCCATTCCCTCCGTCGGCCGCCACCAGAGGTGTCCTCCGCAGCCATCAGCCAGCACGGCCGCCTCCACCGCGCCTCCGCCCAGCAACCGTCGCCGCCCGCCGGCCAGCTCCGCCTCGGCCCCCCGCTTCCTCCTCCGCCGACCACCGCACGCCAGCGGCCCCCGCGCAGCCTTCTCCGACCAGCGCGCAGCCACCCGCCGACCTCCATCCGTCCCCGCGCCCCTCCGCGCCTCCGCCGGCCGCCCTCCCCCGTCTTTGGGTTCTTCTCCCAGTACGCAAGGAGGAAGAAGGTCCACTTTTTTCCATTTTTTATGTAACAATTGCGTTTTTTTTATTCAAAGTTTCTAATATTACATAACAGTCCTTGTATATATTTTGCACTGTAAATATTATTTTCTATTTTTCAAAGACACCCCTGTATTTGCACTTTGATTTGGACCTCGTTTATGCATCTTTATCTTCAATGAAAAATGCTTTCATGTTGAACAACTAATTCTCTACATTGTGGACATTTATTTGTATTTTTGTGAGTAATGGGTAATTAATTAAAATTGTTTAACTAAAATTTTGCATAGTTTACCCATTCTGTGCCATTAAATTAATATCTCACACATAGTTGCTATAAAAATTCCACAAAAATTATATGTGATGCCTTGAAGTGTGTTGAACTTACTATCCAAATTTCATTTAAAAGGAGATGTCTTGTGTCTGAAATAAATCATAGAGTGAAATTAGTATTTGATTTTTAATTAAATCTACAGACATTAATTTTGCAAACTTTCAAGTCTCCTGGATTCCATATAAAAATATCTTTTTGAGATAATTCACACTCTGATTAACTTGCTATTGTGGATTAAATAGGAATTAATTACTCATTATCACTCCGTTTTCACTAAAAAATCCATAAAAAATTCATAATTTGTCAAAAAAATCCAAAAAAATTACTGTAGTCTCCTTGCATCATGTTTTCATTCCAGTAATTTTTTCATAATTTTTGCTTACTGTTTGTGTGATAAATTGCGAAAAAACCCATAAAAAGTGTGCATTTTTCATTGTTGCATGTTAAATCTAAAAAATACAAAAAAATGTTTTTTGTGTTCATCACTGGATTAGGATGCTAGGAAAAATATAATTTGGCTAAATTGGACTAATTTGACATTAAAATTAATTTTGCCTTGTTGTGTGCTTTCTTAGTGTTGTAATTCACTTGCATTTGCATTCTATTTGCATAAAAAATCTAAAAAAATACCGCATTGGATAATCTAGATCTTAATTTTGGAATTAAACCCAAGTTGTTCCTTTGCCTCCCTGTGTTCGACCCCGGACTTGCCCGAGATATAAATTAAAGCCGAGACACTCTTCACGGAGATCTTCTCTCAGTTCTGACCGAATCGCTAAGTACACGTGCTACAATGAAGCCTAATTAAACAACGTATCTAGCGACCCGTCAACCGCCACCACCACCAACAACAAAGCCTTTTCCCACAATTAAGTAGGGTCGGCTACATGGATTTTTCGCCTCCATACAGATCTATCTTGGGTCAATCCCGTGCTTATATCCAAAAAACTAAGATCCCTTCGTATAGTCTCTTTCCAACACTTCTTAGGTCATCCTCGCCCTCTCTTAGTAGGCTGAACATCCCAACATTCGCATCTCCTAACTAGTGCATCACCTGATCTTCTTTGCAAATGACCAAACCATCTTAAGTGGTTTTCTCGTATCTTATCCTCAATCGGAGCTACACCAACTTTCTTTCTGATCGCATCATTCCGAATCCGATCTTTACGTGTGTGTGTGTGTGTGTGTATGTGTGTGTGTCCACACATCCACCTTATCATTTTCATTTCTGCTACAACCATTCTCTGCATATGTCCATGGTTCACAGGCCGACATTCAGATCCATAGAGCATAGCAGGTCACGGCTGCTTTCTAAAACTTTCCTTTAATTTTTAAAGGAATTTTCTTATCACAGAGAACAACAGAGGCTCCTCTCCACTTTATCCAGCCTGTATTTATTCTATTAGTAACATCTCCATCAATTTCCCCATCATGTTGCAAAATAGATACCAGATATCTAAAAGAATCTCTCTTCCGAATGTTATCATCACCAATCTTCACCTCGATTCCTTCACCATTGCTTCCATCAAAGGTACACTCATATATTCCGTCTTAGCCCTACTTAAACGAACTCCTTTAGTCTCCAATGCATGTCTCCAGAACTCAAGCTTCTCATTTACTCCATCTATAGTCTCGTCAATCAACACAATATCATCAGCAAATAACATACACCAAGGTAACTCATCCTGAATGTGGCTTGTCAACCCGTCCATAATCAAAGTAAAAAGAAATGGATACAAAGCTGAACCTTGAAGTAAACCAATGTTGATGTCAAAATAGTCAGTCTTCCCAGATGGGGTCCTTACACAAGATAAAGCCCAATCATACATATCCTTTATGAGGTTAATGCATAGGACAGGTACTTGTCTCTTCTCCAAAACTCTCCACAAAATCTCTCATGGGAAAGAATCATAAGCCTTCTACAAATCAATAAATATCATATGGAGGTTCTTCCTTTTAGCTCTATAAATCTCCATTGTTCTCCTCAGCAAATGGATGGCTTCAATAGTTGAGCGACCTGGCATGAATCTGAATTGGTTTTCTTTTACTTTACAAACTTGCCTCAACCTTCTTTCAATCACACGCTCCTAAATTTGCATAGTGTGACTCATCATCTTGATACCTCTGTAATTTGAAAAATTTTGAATGTCTCCTTTATTCTTATAAAGAGGCACCACGACAATCCTCCTCCAATCTTCAGGTATTTTCTTGCTTCGCCAAATAACATTGAATAGATTCGTAAGCCAAGAAAAACCACGCTCACCTAAAACTCTCCATACTTCTACAGGGATGTCATCCGGTCCTACACCTTTCCCAGGTCTCATAACCTTCAAAGCCTCCTCTACTTCCTTTCTTTGAATTCGTTTATAGCTTGCACGATTCAAGTAACTTTCACTACTAGCTAGATCACCCAAAGTGATCTCTCTATTTCCTTCCCCCAGTGAAATGTTTATGGAAGTATTGCTCCCATCTAGTCTCGATATCCTTCTAAGTAACAAGCACATGACCTTCCTTGTCCTTAATGCATCTCACTTGAGAATGGTATTTGGTCTTTCTTTCTCTTGCTTTGGCCAACCTGAAAACATCCCTTTGGCCCTCCTTAGAGTCGATATTTTTATAGAGAACTTCATAAGCTTTTGACTTAGCTTCATTTACAGCCTTCTTTGCTTCCTTCTTTGCTATTTTGTAGTTTGTAACAGTTTCCTCTGTTCTATCCTTTGACATAGCTTTAAAGCATGCTCTTTTAATTTTTAGCTTCTCTTGCACCCCTTCACTCCACCACCAAGCCTCCTTTTGACCTGGAGCTCCTCCCTTTGACTCACCTAGCATCTCTTTAGCTACCTTTCGAATACAAGATGCTACTGCCTCCCACATCTCGTTTGCACTTCCACTACAATCCCAAGATAGGCCTTCTAAAACCTTCTCCCTGAAGCTCGATTGCTTCAGTGGAAGATTCCACCATCTAGTTCTAGCAATCTTAGGAATCCTCCTTTTCTTTACCATCCCTTTTATTTGCACGTCCAAGACTAACAAGCGATGTTGGGTTGTCAAACTCTCTCCTGGGATTACTTTGCAGTCTTTACAACACAACAAATCTCTTCTCCTCAATGCAAAGTAATGTATCTGTGTTCTAGCTGGGCCACTCTTATAAGTAATTAAATCCTTATCCCTCTTCTTGAAGAGAGTGTTTGCTACGAAAAGATCATATGCTGTTACAAAATCCAGAATGACTTTTCCCTCTTCATTCCTATCCCTAAAACCATGTCCTCCATGAACACTAGAATACCCTGGAGCATCTTTTCCCACATGCCCATTAAGATCTCCACCTATGCAAATTATTTCTCTTTGTGGGATTACTTGTAAAATCTTATCCAGATCCTCCCAAAAACCTTGTTTAATCCTTTCATCTAAACCAATTTGCGGTGCATACACTGAGATGATATTCAGAATATCTTCTTCAAGCACCAATTTTAGCAAAATAATCCGATCCTTGAATCTTTACACCTCAACCACACAATCCTTCAAATCCTTATGAACAATCACTCCAATACCATTTCTGCCCTTATCTTTACCTGAATACCAAAGTTCAAAGCATGTCTTCTCGATCTCCCTTGCTTTCTCTCCAACCCATTTAGTCTCTTGAAGACATAGTATATTGATCTTCCTTCTTTCCATTGTATCCACTATCTCCATCAATTTTCCAGTTAAAGTGCCAATATTCCAACTACCAATCCACAACTTCCTTTGCAATCTCTCTTGGACTAACTTCTTTACTCGCATACGTCCATTATGCGAGAATCCTTGCAAATTTTGGACTGCATCTGGGCGATGATGCCACATAACTAGCTTAATTACCCGCATGCGTTCCTCATGCGAGAACCCTTGCAAATTTTGAACTACATCCAAGCTGTGATGTAGTGGCCCTTGCCAATTTTTCATTGCATTCGGGTGATGCAACACGTCGCAAGTAGGAAACGCCACAACTAAATCTATATGTTTGCTTAAATCCATGTTGAAAATATCCGATTGTCATGGGGCAACTTCCTAAATTATATTTTTTTTAAAAAAATACTATTTAGAAAGTCGTCTATGACTGTTTTACGCTGGTTGTTGGCTACCTAACGCAACCCTCCTCATTTACCTGGGCTTGGGATCGACCATGGCTGAGTTTGCTAACATAATATCACCATTAACAAATAAATAAAATGAGTAGCAATTTTAACCTCGACTCTATGTAGCATTTTTGGTATCATCACCTCGAAAATCTTTGAACCACTTGTAGTTCTTATCTCCTACTTCCATTTGTTCATCATGCCTTTAGCAGAATACCATCCAAAGTCTCTGAAAGCAAAGAGATCATGTTATCGACTCCACCTACAAGAGGCCATACATTTTAAAATAGTACTCCAACATTTTATCAACAATAAGCAATAACAAAGATACATACTTCTCCAATGTACACCAAGCATGAGTGAATGCCTCTGCTCTTTCCCAGTCAATGACCCTATTTAGCTTAGCTATGGAAGGCTTTCTAGACCTATAAATGGTGTATGTATCCTATTTGTTGCTAAATGGGTCAAGGCAATATGGTACATCTCTTTGGTGTGAGGGAATGCCATATGTGTTTTACATGTCAAAGAAATCATATCAGTTATATAGGGCACATAGTCGAAATGCTTCTACAATTGAATATAAGTCAAGAAGCTCACGTAAACACCCTCTAAAGTCCTTCACGTGTCATATGGACTCATATGAGTCCATTTGTACTCTTCACAATCTTGAAACAATTCCAAGCCTTGTAAAGTGCCTTCTCCACAACATGTTAATATTTTAGGGTATACATGGATCAAATAGACAAGCTCGGATTTATAGATCTAGAGTAACTGTGATTTAAGTACATCAACAAACGAGAATATCTCTAAAGCATACACGGCTAACATGAACATGAAGCCTCGATGGGAAACTGAAACCTCCTTTCACGTGTCTGTAGGACATCACGCCATAAGGGATACGTGGACATGTTCTGTAGGTTTGAATCGATCACCATGATAAAAAAGGTTGAGTGATCTAATGACCATCACTCAGAGATGCATGTGTAAGAGTCATAACCATGCACTGAATTAGGTGTAATGGGACCTTCATCTAGCGTTTGTCTAGTTATTACACATATAAAGCAAGCTCTAGGTTCCACAACTCTAGTTAAAATTAAAACCAAGTTAAGATAAGTGATTAAAGGGTTTATAAAAAATAAAATACTCACCATCACCATCCATAATGGGTCGTTCACCAATAGTCTATCTACTAGGGTCACCAAATCTCCATTTTGGTAGCTAAAAGTAGGCATCGGGTCAGGTCAGGTTGTCCCATTTATCTATATACAAAAGCCCACTTGACCAAATGGTTTCAAAGCCCAACCAAGCCCATTTATTATTGATCGAGGCTTGTCCCATTTACTATTGGGCTAGTTTTCACTTTGGCAGCCTAAGCCCACCTTCTAAGACACAAAATATTCACCCATAGAATCCAACTCATATATTATACCCCACATTCTTATGTATTATACACAAATGACATGTAGAAGTACTATTAGTTGAAAGTAAGAATGTTAAAACAAGCTTTTACATTATTTCCAATCATACTTTTTTATTCTACAAAGAAGATGGAAAAAATTGATAATCCATCAAATATGATAGTTAACAATAAAATATGATTATCCTTACATTTTTATGTATTAAATATCGTTTAAAGATAAATATTCAATCTATTATTTATTAATAAATAATCTATATTAGGCTTAATCAAACTCAAAAATGAAAAATTTGATACTCAAGCCCAGTCCCATTTAAAAATTGGTCGAGCTTAGCCTAATTTTACATGGGACCATGTCCTAAAATCCTACCTAAGCCCAACCCATTTAAGTCAGGTACCCACTAACACAATGGGTGCCCAACTCAATGCCCGAGCTTATCGGTGACAAAATCCACTCGTCCCAGACAAACCTATGCCTCTTGTAATTGTCATCCCGGCATATATATATCAACTAAATTAAATAAATTAGCATAAGTTATAAAATAAAAAGTAATATATCGTTATTGAAAAGTGTTATCTAAGCTCACCAATTCTTAGGAAAATATTGAAATGTATGTGTGTGTTCATGTTAGGCAACCAGTAATCCTGTCAAAATTTCACATTGTTTAATGTTGTTATTGGTATCAAATATATTAAAATGTGTGTAGGTGTGTGTGTGTGCACGCACATGTGTGTACATGCATGCGTATGTGTGTACATGTGCGTTTATACCTTAAATCAGGTTAGGTTGATAGATTCATGTATAGTTAACTCTATGTTTATAATCAACATGATTCAAACCTCATCATGAGCAAGTATAACAAGAGAGCATGGTTCATAATGTCACACCATGTTTTTGGATCAATATCGAAATAGTGGCAGTTCACAGACATATACACACACATAGGGAAAAAGGAATGTACACCTTAGTTCACATAACATCCATATATCCGCCCCTTTCTTTATATTGTTTTGGTTATTCGAACATGCCCATTTGAAGGGGTCAATTTCAACAGTTCTAAGATCGTTAAATTTGATGATTTTGATGGATAAGATAGAGGTATCAAATTAAGTTGAATTTGGAATTACATCATGGTGATATAAGGTGATCTGAATCCCCTAAGAGTCCATTAAAAAAACTAAAAATATAAAAAATGGGTAGGTACACAGATGATGCACACAGATATAACAAAATATATATGCATTGCTATCAAGAATTTCATTATCCTCTATATATTTGCATTTCATACCCTCTATTCATGCACCATTCAATAGTCATATAATTTTCAACTCCTATTTACATGAAAATATTCAATATCCTCCTCATGTTAGCATATAGTCCATCCAGTCATTTATGGAAGACAAAATATAAAGCATTCACAAATTACAATAAATATGTATATAGAAAACATAGATAAAATAGATGTTGGTTCTGAGGAACTTGTAAGGGAGGACTCCCACATCATGGAAACATGAATAAATAGATGAAATCCAAAAAAAACATGAGGTTCAATGTACGAGCGATAGAGCTATCATCAGAAAATTCCCACCACAATGTGAAACCACATGGATATGGAAACGATTTTTGCATTTTTTATAAACCAAATAAGTAAGGGAATTTTGCAATTGATGCATGTAGTATCTAATAGGAGAGACCTAAAAATTGAGTATGATCCAACAACAGTTGCACTCATGGGCACGATGAAGAATTGTGAGCCTCTCATGAATCAGAGAGAAGATTCTGTCCTCATTTGTCCATGATAAAGTTGATCTAGACGATCATCTCTCTCGGATTTCATGTCACAAAATACTCTTCCTTATTTGGATATGAAACATACAAGGGAAGACATCATCTTTGTCTTTTAAACACACCGACACAAAAAAGAAGGTGAGATGTGGATAGTTACAAATAGAGGGGTTTTGGGAGAGATGGGTCGGAGAATAGGGAAAAGAGGACCATTCTTTTTATTTTCTCCTCTTGGAACTAGGACAAGACTTGAACTTGAATTGAATGAATGATGGAGGCCAACACATCCTTTTATAGACATATGAACATCAAACGTAGCCTGATTGTGGAGATTTATCTACATAAGTGAATCATTCAAAATCAAGTCCTACTTAGACTTGGACATAGATAATTATGGAATTATCTCTTGATTAGTACCACCAATTATCTCTTTGAGGTAATTAATAAATCATCCTCCCAATTAATGAATCATATTTGATGAATCCATGATTCATCGCCTTTATTCTTTCATTTTGGCTAAAATCCTCGATAAAATACATGTAAATATCCGCTAATTACAATTAATTATCATTCTAACTACAAATATTAATATTATATATTTAACACTTATTTTACCTAAATAAAATAATAAAGATAAAAAGAAAAATAAAAGAAGGATGTATATAAAAGATATACAGACTAATCCTAACCCCGAGACCAGGTAAATATTGACCAGGTCGACAAAAGAAATAAGTAGAGGGAGATAAGGATCCTAACTTATAAAAATACCAAGAAAAGAAAGATCAAAAATATAAATTACCCATTTTCACCATGTTATTTAATACATTAATACATTATTTATTTATTTTTTAAAATAAATAATATTTCATTTAATTAATTAATTAATTAATTACTTAATTACTTATTTAATTATTTAATTAATACTTAATTATTTTATTAATTGTATTTATTATTTATTTATTTATTTAATTTCGAAATTATTATATAACTAATTTATTTAATTTTATTATTGATTTTTTATTTATATTAATTTTATTTTTTTGTTTCCTCTCTCCCCTCTCTTCCTTTCTCTCGCTACCTTTCCTCTTTTCTTCCCCCTTCGTTCTTCTTCCTCGATGGAACCCATCTCCTCCTTCCTCCACCGTCAACAACCGCCGTTTCTCCAACCTTCGAAGTTTTGCCCAAGCTCCGTTCCCAGGCGAGTACATCCTCCGCAAGCTCTGTTGTAGGCGACCTTATTCCCCACTTCCAGGTTAGTCCCTTAGATCTTCTCTCTTCTACCTTCATTCTCTTCACATCTCGATTCATCTCTCCTCTCTCATTTTCTGTTACAATTGATTTCAACGAATTTGTCTCAACCTTCGAATTCTCCCACTTCTCGTCTACTCTCTTCAATCTATCCATATTTCTCTACTTTCACATCAATTCTAATCTGATAATTGTTATCGCACATTCAATTTCCTCACGCTTCCCACCCATTTATCTTCTGTGCATTTGGATACCGAGCTTCGTGCTCAAGTTTTGTTTCTTAGTTTGCAGATTTTCATTGATCGATCAACATAGATCAGGAAGCACCATTGAGAACGAAGCACCGACAAACCTTCAGAGCTGCAGCCACCATCAGACCCGAGCATCACTGTAGACACGGATCCGTTATTTGATTTGAAATATCATCGCCTGGAGCCGCCTCCGAAGGGGAGAGCAGAACAGGACTGCAGCAACCAATCGACAATAGCGAATCTCATCGCCGCCGTAATTGTTTGGAGATGGAATTTAAGTCTTAACGCCTTCTTTATTTGGGCAATAACACACCCTTCCAGATTGAGCAGAAGTCGTCGATCAATGCTCTAATCGAACGACATATGTTCAACCACGTGTCTTCAACAAATCGAGCCGTGTAACATGCCTCCCCACCGCTTAAGACCTCACATACCCAAGCACGTGATCGGCGGGAACTTTGAGCAGCAACCTCGGAACTTCACGTGTTTTCTAATAGGTCCTCTAGGCAGGCTACTCACGTAAGAAGTATGCGCAATTTTGGGATAATTTACATAGTAGACCTTGTATTCCTAATAGTCGCATGCGCACCCCCAGATTTCCAGAATAATTAAACATATACCCCTGTATTTGTATATATCTACCTATACATACCCCTATACATAACAATAAAACCCAAAACATGAAAATATAAAAAATAATACATGTAAATATAGTAGTTCATACTATATACAATATTAAATAATATTTTAAAAAAATAAAAAAAACTTTTTAGCATTCAATAATTCTTTTAAACACTAAAAAAATATAACAAACTTTAAAACCACATAAAAAATATAGAAAAATCTCTCAAAAATACCATAAAAATTACCATTAGTTTATTTTTATGTGTTTTTCATAATAAACTCAAAATAAAATAAAAAAATAACTTTAAAATCAATAAAAAATACAAAATACATAAAACTTAAAAAATTCATAACTAATTCAAGATAATTCGTACAAAAATGCATAACATACCGTTTTAAAGGTAATTTCATCTACTTTCTAATAAAAATAAGTAAACATATTTTATCATTATTTTCAATTTTAAAAATTCAAAATACTTCACAGTTTTAATAAAAAAAATAGTTTTTCACCTTAAAAATAAACTAAACTCATTAAAAATCATAAAAACCTTCTAAAATTACATAAAAAGGGAAAAAGTAAAAACATAAAAAATAATAAAATAAAAATTAAAACATTTTCCAAATAATAAGAAAATATAAAATACCTAAAAATCACAAAAATAATATAAAATTCATTAAAATTCAAATAAAAATCAGAAAAATCCTTGAAAAATAAAATAAAAATTAGGAAACCTTTTACCTAAGTTAGTCTATCAATTTTCCCCTAGTTTAAAACAGTTTGCCTCCCTGAGTTCGACACTCCCGTGCTTAACCGCTATACACTTAAGTTTAGGAGTATAAATAAAAGTAAAATAGGATTAATTCAAAAATTAGTCTTTTATGCAAAAATCCACCGGTCACCACCGCGACGGTTGTCTATCTCTTTAGATGACTCAATTGGTGTGTTTTTCAGATGGCGCTGTTGCCGGGAAGGTAGCGCTAGGGTAGCCGTAGACTTAGGTTTAGGGTTCCTCTTTTTCGCCATTTATTTTTCTAACCTTACGCCTTTTTATTTCTGAGTTGTGCAGCACAGGTTGAGCCGCATATCTGAGAACTGCAAAAGCCGCGGGATTTTCTTTTTGTAATTTCTTGTAAAAAATATAATTTTTTAGGGCACTTGCCCGTTTCCTTATTTTCGTAGAAAGGGGCCTTGTAAAGGGCATCTCGACTTGTACTCTCTCTCCCAGGGTCTGTTTCACCAGGGTTGTACTCCTGGGGAGCAGGGCACCCATCGCGGTTTTTCGCTCGCGTTTTCTCGACTATTTTCCACGGTTCTCTGAGATAGGTGCTTGTTAGGATTCTTGCGATTTTCCCCTTATCTGTGTAACCATAGATTAGGTGCTTGCTTAGGTTCCGATACCTAGGTGATTGTATCTAGGACCATACCCGAAAACAAAAATACGTTAGACGATTTTCTATGAAAATAACCAACAAAAGTGAATCGAAAATTAAAACATGGACCGATAACTTTTATCGGATTTTAAAATAAATGTAAGGACTCCACTTGTCTTGGGGAGAGCAACCCCCGAACTTACATCGCCGATACCATCTCCAGATTCAGTGAGTGAAAGAAGACCCATAAGATAGAGATAAAGTCTGGGCTTCTATCGAAGTACTACTTAGTTCACACTTTTACTCACCATATCTTCAGTGGGTGCTGTCGGGTAGCTGGAAACAGACTGAGTTCACTTAGCATAGTAGGAGGTTTAGAGGACACTGTGTAAGGCTCCGTCCTCAAGTAACACGGGTAGTCGGGAATGGTCCGTACTTACTCCCATACTGGCTGAGACTAGATGAGTTCTGGTGAGAAATTGGGACAGTACGACGTCGAAGTCTCGGGCACCTATCTGATCTCGCTAAATCTGTGAGAAGACTGTTTGCCAAACAACCATAAAACCGAAAAGATAAATGACTGAACTTTTACGGTCATCACCAGGGTTGCGTTGGTGAATTCGGGGTATTGCCTTGTGTTTGTTTGCAGTGTGAGTCCAATCTTCGAGATCTGATCAACCAAAATATTTAAAGATGATGGGAAGGCGATCGCTCCGGTCGACTCTGACTGACCTACTTTCTCGCAAACCTACCCATTCATCCAGATCGGTTCAGGATGTCTCTCGTCTCAAATCAAAATCCAAACAAGTTTTTACTCCCAGGCGTGACTCTCACCCAGGAATCCCGTCGTCGATTTCTTCTCCTAATCCTTCTCTATCACCATCACCTCCATAAAATCATCCGCAGTTACAAATTGATCTGGCAAACCCTGACTTAGATTCTTTCTCCTTTTCAGAAGACATGGCTGGAAAAGGACCGTAGAGCACTTCCGTAGTCATAGATCAGGTTGTGATCAACAACGATCTACTTGCTTCCCTTGAGACAATACAGAATCAGATTAGGGAGCAAGGTAGAATGATGAACGATGTCAGAGTTGAACTGACTAAGCTGCGAGTTCATCGTAATCATCCTAAAGCTGATCAACCAGGACCTGAGGATTAGGAACAATAAGATGGAGCAAAGAGACCGCCACACGATCCGAACCGCGCGATGCAGCAGCTCTACAACCCTGGAGCTACTACAACCCACCGGTGGATTCGTCTTCCTATCATCCACGGGAATTTTGAGTTCCGACCTCAGACTATCCAGTTGCTGCCCAAGTTTCACGGGCTATCTATTGAGAAGCCGCACTTGCACCTTCAGGAGTTTGAGCTGATCTGTAGTATGGTGCATGATGCGCATGTAAACGAGGACACGATCAAGTTGATCGTGTTTCCTTTCTCCCTTGTTGATCAAGCGGCCTATTGGCTGAAACACTTAAGGAGATATGTTTCGATGTGGGAGGAGCTGAGAACTGCCTATTTGAACAAGTATTACCCTCTCGGTCGAACGAATGTTGCTCGAGCCATGATTAGCAACTTCACCATGATCGTGAACGAACAATTCCATGAAGCATGGGATTGATTCATATAGCTCATCGATCGGTGTCCCCACCACGAGCTTTCCAAGCCGACTCTCGTACAGAGTTTCTTCAATGGGCCAAGACCAGAGTTACAGGGACTGGTGAACACAGCATGTGGTGGATCTTATTTTTCAATTTATGAATATCGAGTCTGGTCCATTTATGAGAAAATGGTAGAGAATTACACTATGATGTCCCAGACTTGAGTATACAATAAGACAAAGACACCCACATATCATCAGCATTCCCGAGTGGCACAGATAGAAGGGTCTCCATCTTCTGTTGTTTCGATTCCTCTCGAATTTCCATCAGCTGATATGGAGATTATCTGTCAGAAGCTGGATCGAATGGAAATCATAGAGAAGAAGTGACAGAACTTAGACAAGCTCGATAAGATTGACGAGCTTGAGAGATGCCTAAGTGATCTGAAGACACAGATTATGTGCCTTCAAGAATTACAAGCTGATTTGAATAGGTCTTCGAGATCACAAGCCAACTCAGGTAGCCGAGACCGAGGCATACTTCCTAGGCCTCCAGTACAGTACATTTATCGTGTGCATTCTGAGCCATTTCATCACCACTCAGTGTACCTGCAACTACAACATACGCCATCATCTGATACTCAGATGGTGGTGTATTAGAGCGATCAGCCTTTGGCATCCATGCCCCTGTCATATTTTGAGATGCCTGAGCCATTGACTGAGATCAATGGGATTTGGTATGATCGACCGCAGCAACCAGGGATCCGTCATGATCACCCTGGTTTCCGTTGGTCGACAGGAGGTGCCTCTTCCCAGCAGCCACCACAGGCACCGATGGGGCAAAACAGAGAGTAGCAACATCATTCTAGTCCTCGTCCATATCAGCAACCTCAGTGGAGGCAGAGCGCTTATCAGAACCAGTATCAGCAACATTACCCTCCACAGCAGCCAGCTCAGCCACAGCCTCAGTACCATCGAGGCGACTCATCTGGGTCTCATGGACCTTTCCATGACAACCCAACCTTAGAATATCTCGCTAACATGATCATTGATCAACATGCTTCTTTTAGGAGAGAAATGGATGAGTTCAAAACCCATGTCACCGACCTGGTCAAAGGGAAGTCCACCTTGCCTGCCCAGATAGAGCCCAATCTGAATAATCTGAAGCAGAAATCAGAGCAGGTAGATTTGACCGAGCCCACTTTCCAGTCATAGGTATTTCTAGACGATTATCTTTTCTATGATGATGCTGATTTCATTTCTCATAGGAGCGGTAGGATTCCAGTAGGCAGAGACTCTTCTAGGCTCGAGGAGGATATTCTGGATAACACAAGCGAGCTTGTAGAAGACACGGACGACGGTACTGAAGCCGCAACCTTTGACGATAGAGATGGCGGTGCTGAAGCCGCCAAGCCTGAAGAGCACCCAGAACTGAACGCCGATGTAGCTGCATTATCTTCTTTGTAAATAGTGATGATGATAGAAAATCACAAAAAATGTACAAAAGAGAAGAAATAGAAAAAGAAATAAAAATAGTGTTGATCAAGATCTGTCTCTTTCTGATGATTCGAGGAAACCAGGACCCAGTTTTACAAAAAAAAATTCTCCATCTTCTTCTGATTATCCGATTGTACAGACTAACCTGAAGGATGTACAGATTCCTTTTCCAAAAGCACTCTGCTTAAGAAAAAGGTGATAAAAAAAGAAAACACCAAAAAGATTCAAATGAATGATCTGACGAAAGTGATGCTCGACAAATTTACGATCCAAATCACTCTTTCGGAAGCCTTGGCACACATCCCTCTTCTTTATAAAGGCTTAAAAGAACGAACCACAATCCGCAAAAAGAAGAGGCAGTGCAATCACTGTTCTGAGATCCATGTGCTGACCAAGGATACATGTCATGCTATTCAGAATCGACTCCCAGCCAAGAGATCAGATACGGGAGCATCATATGTCAGATGCGAGATCCTCGATCAGACTTTTGATCGAACTCTATTAGATAGTAGATCTTCGATTAATCACCTTCCATCTCCCCTACTCGACAAGTTTGAGTTCGGGCCTCTGCGACCAAGCTGAACGGTCTTGCAGTTTGCTGATAGATCGGTTAAGAGGCCTAAGGGTTTAATCGAAGATGTTATCATCACCATTCAGGGTTTGCAATTCCCCGGGGACTTCGTCGTTTGGACATGGAGGTCCCAGAATGTGTGACCAATACCCCGATCATACTAGGATGACCTTTTCTGGCAACAATAAAGGCCGTGTCCGACTATGGTACCGGGAAGGTGTACTTTCGCGTCCAGGGCGAAAGTATACATATAGAGACGATCCAAGACAAGAATTCCAAATCAGCTGGATCAGAGCGAGAATCTGATGACGAGTCTGATAGTCATCAGGATTGTGACTTCGTATAAACCGATGATGAGGCCGTCTGGGCCAAACCTAGTACCCAATCTTTCATTCCATCTTCGATCGAAGCTGAGATTCAGATATCAGAGGATGGGAGACTGGAGAGCACAATCCTAGAGCCAAAAAGTGAAAATCTTGATGGAGATGATTATGAGAACTTTTCGGATCATTCAGACATTCTTTATTGCTTCGAGTCCGAAGTAAACCATCAAAACTATCAGTCACCCGCAGATTATTCATATTCCGAAGATGTTGATTGGCAGTACTTCGCTGAATTCTTATCTCTTCAGACTCCATTATCAGAGCCTACAATCAGCCTGGAGACTGAATCTAATCAGAACATCCAACAATCTCCAGTTCTTCTGAGTCAGAGCAGGCAGAGCTCACGCACATCGATCTAGCAGCCTATTCTCATGCTCTAATCAAACCTGCTTTTCTTGTTCCTTCTCCCCCTGAGATTAAACTGTTACCTCAAAGCATGAAGTACCTATTCCTTGCAGGTGAATCCAAAATGTTTCCAGTCATCATCTCTTTCAATCTGACCGAAGATCAAGAATCCCGTCTGATGGCGACTCTTGAGAAGAACCGCAAGGCAATCGGGTGGTAAGTAGCCGATCTCCATGGGATTAGTCCAGCACTGTGCTCCCACGACATCTTTCTCGAGGATGACGCCAAGCCATCTCGTGAGTTTTAGCGCAGGCTGAACCCGAATCTTCGAGAGGTGGTTATGAAGGAAATATCCAAGTGGTGGAGCGCCGATTTTATCTATCCCATATCCGACTCGAAATGGGTTAGTCCTTTGCATGTGGTACCCAAGAAGAAGGGTATCACTACAGTGATTAATGAGGGCGGAGAGGAGATCGCTACCCGAGTACTGACTTCTTGGCGCGTCCGTGTGGACTGCAGACGTTTGAATTAGGCCACCAAGAAGGATCACTTCCCGCTATCGTTCATTGATCAGATCATCGAACGGTTAGCCGGGAAGAGCTATTATTGCTTTCTTGATGGGTACTCGAGATACAATCAAGTGGCCATTGCTCCAGAAGACCAAGAAAATACTAAATTCACATGTCCGTTCAGAACGTATGCTTTCAAATGGATGCCCTTTGGATTATGTAATGCTCCGGCTACATTCGAGAGGTGCATGCTTTCGATATTCGCAGACATGGTGGGAGATAGCTTGGAGGTCTTCATGGATGATTTCTCAATCTATGGTAATGATTTTGATTCTTGCCTTTCTAGCCTAAACCGCGTGCTCAACCACTGACCGTTGACTCGAAAGGTGGAATCAGATGACAACTCAGATATATCGATGCTACCGTTGTCTTATACCTTTAGCACAAGATACAAACCTTCCCATTTACTTTGAAGTTTCTCTGGAAATAATTTCAGTCTCGTATCGAATAGACAAACTTTCTGTTTAGGCTCAAACTGCTTGTGGCTGATGTGAGAATCATGCCACTCTTTCATCCGCTCTTTGTAATGAAGGCTACTTGTGAAAGCTTCGTCTCTCAGTTCTTCCAGGGCTGCCAGTTCAGTCTGCCTTTGATCTCCCGCATCATCAAGGCCAAAGATCACTTCTTTCACTTCCTACAGGGATTTGTGCTTGATTTCGAAAGATAAGTGGCATGGCTTGCCATAAACGAGTCGAAAGGGAGATGTGCCCAATGGAGTTTTAAAGGATGTCCTATACGCCCAAATAACTGAGTCCAAAAGCTGCGACCAATCCTTTCAGTCTGGGCGAACAACCTTCTACAAGATCGTCTTAACCTCCCTGTTCGAAACTTCGGCTAGACCATTTGTCTAAGGATGATACGGAGTAGCAACTCGATGATCTATGTCAAACTCTTTAGCAAGAGCCATTACCTTGTCATTGATAAAATGGCTACCCCATCTGAGATTAGAACTCGAGGTACCCCGAATCGCATAATGATGTCTTTCCTTAGAAACTTGCAAACCATGTTTGCATCCACGTTTCGGGCAGGAATAGCCTCTACCCAACGACTCACGTAATCTACAACCAGAAGAATATACTCAAATCCCTGACTCTTAGGAAACGGGCCCATAAAGTCGATGCCCCATGCGTCGAAAACTTCACAAAAGTGAATCGGCTGCATCGAAATAATATCTCTATGTCTGCAAGTGCCCATTTTCTGACAGTCAGTACACTCCTTACGAATGCGTGGGCGTCCGCAACGAGAGTAGGCCACCAAAGACCGGACTGAAGCACCTCCTGTGTTGTCCTCTTCCTTGAATGGTGTCCTCCAGCTTCTAATCGACGACAATACATGAGGACACTCTGGTATTCCTCCTGAGGAATACGTCGACGCCATACGGAATCCGCTCCTTCATGATAAGGACCGGATCCTCCCAATGGTAAGACTTAGCTTTCACGAAGAAAGTCTCAAGCCTCTGTCTGGGCCAACCTTGTGGAACTTTCTTAGCAAAAAGAAAGTTCACAATGTCGGCATACCATGGTAGCGAGGCGACATCAAGAATCACCTCATCGGGGAAGGTCTCTATAATGGGTGCATTAAACTCAGAAGTCTCAGAGAATTCTAATCGAGAGAGGTGATCCACCAACACATTCTTGACTCCAGGCTTATCCTTGATAACAATGTCGAACTCCTGGAGTAGAAGGATCCATCTGGTCAGATGTGGCTTCGAATCCTTCTTGTCCATTAGATACCGGACGGCGGTGTGATCAGTGAAGATTGTAACTTTGGAGCCTAAGATATGGGATCTAAACTTGTCTAAGGCAAATACTACGGCTAGCATCTCTTTCTCTGTAACCGTGTAATTCCGCTGCACGGAATACAAAGTCTTCTTAGCGTAGTGTATGGCATATGGTAGGCCATCCCTCCTCTATCCCAACACAGCCCCAACGGCAAAATCAGAGGCGTCTGTCATGATCTCGAATGGAAGAGACCAATCGGGTGGCTGAAGGACATGAGCCTCTACAACCATGTTCTTGAGAGTTTCGAAAGCTGAAAGACACTTATCATCAATGATAAACTCGGTGTCTTTCGCCAGAAGATCAGATAACGATTGGGAAATTTTACTGAAGTCTCGTAAGAAACGTCGGTAGAAATCGACATGCCCAAGGAAAGACCGTAGCTGTTTCAGATTGGAAGATGGATTGAGTTTCTTTATGATATCCACCTTGGTTGGGTCCACCTCCATGCCCTGGTTGGAGATGATGTGACCAAGGACCATCCCCTGAGTCATCATAAAATGACTCTTCTCCCAAGAAAGATGCATATCTGATTTTCAAAGATATCTTGTATATATTTTCGATTTCATTCTTTCTTCTTTTTTTCTGTCTTACATCCTTAGGTTGATCTAGTTTTTTGCTATACTTAGGATGTAACGACCATCCTCCCGAGGACCTTAGGTTACCCGTCAAACACGTCATTTGCACACTTAACAAGCTTAAGTTAATCTCATGCTTAAGAAAACCTGGGGAAAAATTTTTTTCTTTTTAAACATGACATTCACGAGATTTAAATTTGGCTAAGCAAGCAACCACAAAAAAAACTAAAAGCGGAAGTAAGTAGTACACGAGAACTGAATGACAACATATCCATTCATTTTCATTTCATTCATATACAAGCTGAAGTTTCGCAACATTCAATATAAATGTATGTATCCCAAAAATAACACTATAGAGGAGAACGCAACAAAAAACTGTCTAATGAGCTCCAAAAGAATATACCTGCTCTGTAAGTGCCAGCACCAAAAGAACAACAACAACCCCAAGTATGTCGGCTACTCGATCGCAGGCCCTTTTGCCTGCCATAGTAGAAAAAGGACAAGCAAGTATCTATCACAAAGCTGTCGAGTACAAATTCTACACAGTTCTACTAAGAAAAGTAGTAAGCAAAGACTAGCACAGCTAGAAAAACAGTAAGGTAACTGTAGTGGACAAAAGAAGCTAGCAAGTAAAAGTGGGTTAATAGATTCTTTTAAATTATTTACTTGCTTTCAGAAGTCTAATAGAACACACTCGCTCACTACCACACTGTGTCTCCCTTGGTCAATGGAACTAACCAACAACAACTCAAGCCTAGAAGTAAGTCTGTGGTCTTGGTCCGGTTAGGACCTCGATATCCGGGTAGGACTTCAAAGTCCAGGTTGAACCTCACACTATGACTCTGAGGTATGGTGTACGCCTCAGGGTTGGGGTGCCTCCGTAGGCATGCGATGGTGTCTTGCATCCTAACTAAGTTCCCAACACTCCTTCTAGCTTGTTCCCTCAACTCACATTGATCCTCGGTCGACACATGTGATAGCTAGCTCCTGAAGGTGTACGCGTACTCACAGCTCTCTCTCAGCATTCACTCCTCATTAGTCTCGACTAACGGTACTGTCGTCATTAGTCTCGTAGCGGAAGAGTCTAAAGATCACATATCTCTTACCCCATCACGAGGTCATAAACCTGACAGAAAGGTATTGATGAAGTTTTTAGTGTTTGTTACCCACTACCCCATCACCAGTGCACGACATGGTGGAAAGGTAATAATGAAGTCATCAGTGTCTGCTAACCACTACCCCATCACCAGTGCACGACATAGAGGAAAGGTACAAATGGTGACATTGATGTCTACTGACCACTACCCCATCACCAGTGCACGACATAGTGGAAAGGTATTTATGGGACATCAATGTCTACTGAAGAAACTTCATCTTAACTGGGCAATTGGTGAAATGTCACAAGTCTGTTAATCACAATCCCATCACCAGAGCACAACCTGATGGAAGAGTAATAATTATAGCGGTGAGGAAAGCCCGAAAGGATTCGTCTGCTCTCGCCAATCCCAGTGGAAGTGTGGTCCAAGGGAAAGGTAGTGGTAGTACGACTACTATGCCACTGGAGGCAGGAAAGAGAAGAGGTAAGCCTGCTGGACCCGACTTCCTCTCTCGTTGCTCAACTCCCGGAGGAGAAGAGCTAAGTAAAAACCAGACGAGCTCGTAACTAACTGCAGAGAACCCCCAACCTAGGCTCTCAAAGAAAAACCAACAGGTCAGCGGAATGGTCTAGACAGCTCGTGGATCCCAACGAAGCGTAAAAACTGAGCCGGCTTGAAGAAAACACGTAAAAAGACTGGGATCCTAGACCCATGCTCTCAGTGTCCGCTACCCAAGCCTGAGCGACCTCATCTCCTGCTCAGGTGAGGGTCACCGCGCCCTCGCACAGTCGGAGCACCATTCTCCATGACTGATCATATGTGACATCACCATTTCTTTATTTTCAAATTACACCCTAAGTGTCTGTGTCTTTGATTTGTTTCACATTTATAAGTTATCGGTCCTAGACCCGAACTTATTCTATAAGAACCTCTATTTATCCAAGGTCGACGATACAGACCTGATACGATAGTCCCTCTCTAATTTCCTACTCAAGAACATCAATCTTATGATCTTGGCTATCTTACCGGAAACTTCGTTCTTTCCTACGTCCCAAAAGATTCAGAAAAACCTACAAGGATCGGGCTACTCCTTAGAGGAAGACTTGCTTCATGACAAGTGCATATAGTCTTGTTTTCCTGTATAGTAACTACACACACACACACACACATATATCCTTAAGATCATCCCCAATCTCTAAATTTCATAATAGATGTTTCAATCCCACCTTTATAAGTAGCAATTATCCTAAGGCATGCTCTAAAATGGTTACAAATCGAGGTTTACCCTATCCAATTTTTATCACCCCAAAACATTGACATTGTGTGTGTATACTTCATAATAATCCAAGGCATCTAGTCCTTTTAAGTTCACACTCAAATTCATGACTTTAAAGACACCATTTAGGTGTTTAATTTACTTTAAGGTCTATCATTTAAAGGGGTCTTTTAGAGGGTATCATATGATCCAATCATGCATCTATTTCACACATAGACCTATGTGTACAACAAGTATATGTCTGCAACCTTAAGGCAATTTATCCTCTCTTAATCCTTCTACTTAATGGGATTAAATCATTATTTATTTCCTCAATTCAATACAGGGAAATCAATGAGGACTTGGGGTTTTTAAAACTTATTAAAGGATGCCTAAAAGTTTGATTAAACATGCACTCTACAATGGAATTTGGTCACAGTTTTGTTCATGGACATCAACCAAATTAGTCTCAAAATCTTCATCAAAACCAATCCAAATACATGTATTTCATGTGTATTACATTCCCTAAATATCTATAGTCAAATCCACCAAAGGATGTCTAAGGATATTGTCAAAATCATGTATGTTCTTAGTCCTAAGGCAACCATCTCCAATCTGCACATTCAGTGGAGATATCATATAGGTAGTCAATAACTCCTCATTTTTCTAAAGCAAACCCATGGATTAATGGTTGATATGAAAGAGTATATATTAACCAGTAATTAAACTCAAGGAAACATGAAGAAACTCCCCAAATACATCCTAAAACTCTAATTTAAAATGCATGGACAGATCTGGACATTCAATGTCATGTAGGATATAGGTAGTCAACAACTCTTCAAAACTCCTTATTTTTATAAAACAACTCCATGGACTAAAGGTTAATATGAAAGAGTATATACCAACAAGTAATTGCACTCAAGGAAACATGAAGAAACTCCTCAAATGCATCTTAAAACACTAACTTAAAGTTCATGGACAGATCTGGACACATTCAGTTACATGCATATGTCAACATCCAAAACATTTCTAATCACCTAAATTTTCAAATTTAAAACCAAGAATCATAAGCCAATTTATTGGGGTCATAATCAGTAAGTAAATGTACTCAAGGGAATTTAAAGAAGACTCCCAAATCATGCAAGTTATTGGCCAACATTTACAACAACAAATCTGAAAATTTCAGTATGACCGTCCATGTATAGCCTCTTTAAGATGTTATAATCACATGCAATTTCGTATTTAACCCCATGGATTTAAGTCTACCTTAATGGAGTATTAATCAACATATGATTCTATCCAAGAGAACCCAAGAAAGATCCCAAAATACATGTCTAACTTAGATTAAAAGGAAGATACACAAATTCTGGACACAATGAAAACCGTGCACATAAAGTCTATTTTTCTCAATTTTTTTGCAACAAAAACCTCAAAACTAAGGCTTGATTTTAGATCTGAGATATAAGTGGTAAAAACTCTACATATGACAGAAAGAGAAGGCCTAAATTTGTACCTCAAATCAAGCTTTCAAAAGCTTGAAGAAGAACTCTCCAAGAAAATGTTGGGCTGACCACACCTTGAGCTTCAAGCTTGGATTCCTCCTCTTATTTGGCCCTTGATCTTACATGCAATGTAAGATCCAAGATCCTCTCCTTCCCAACTTTGATTTGAGCCCAAGAACTCGAATTTTGATGGAGAAATGAGGGAGAAAACTAAAAAAGAAGATGGAGATCCATGGATTTTTCAGCCATGGAGAAAAGAGCTCCAAGGTTTCAAGAGGAAGAAGATGAAGTGGGAGGAAGGGGTGACGCCTATGGGAGGTTATATCCTTGGGAAAATTGCAACATAAACCCCACCAACTCCTCCTAATTGCAACCAAGGTCCATCCACGAATAGTAATCACATTACTAATCATACTTAGCCACTTAATCACCTCTAGTTACAATTATCAAAATTAGCCACTAATGGCATCTCTAATTTCCATCAAGCTCACTAATGATTCACCATCTTGGCTTAATTAGTCATTAGGATTTAAGGATGTTACATAGGATGTGCTTTATCCTAAGTATGGGGGGGTGTAAACACCGTGTTGTTCATTCATTCTGTTCGATCACCCCTGTTGTTGCTTATACTTAGGATGTACTTTACTCTAAGTATAGGAGGGTGATTTCGCTCATTTTCCCTTTTGATCGTTTTCGGTTTTTGTCTCGTCAGCTCCCTCGCTTGTCTCTCACCTTTTGATTTTCTTCTCTATACTTAGGGATATTTTACCCTAAGTATGGGGGACAAGCCGAGCCGTTGAGTTTGTACATTCTCTTGACTTTAATCATCTTTGGTTTTGAGTCTACTATTCTTAGGATCGCTTGATCCTAAGTATAGAGGAGATGATTGGCTTCTTTTCATTCATTTGTTATTCTTTGAGTCGTAGTATAGATTCTTTTCACCGATCTATACTTAGCCCGAGTTATGTCTTCCTTTACTGCTTCTTTGGTCACTATGAGGACATAGTTCACGCTAAGTATAGGGGGTTGTCGTATATATGCTATATATATTTAGAATTCATAGGCTTCCTAAAAGTATGGGTGTATATTTTGGATTTTTAAAAAAGCCATAAGAAAACCGTAAAAATGTCTTATTAAAAAAATGACTTAAAATTTTATATAAAAATTGTTGTAAAATTCTCTGGTAAAATCCTTAAAAAAGTTGAAAAATAAAATCCTTGTAAAGATCTTGTAAAAAACCGGATAATCGTGTATATAAAATGCATATAAAATTCTTTGCAAAATATACAAAATCCGTGTAAAATTTGTGTAAATCAAATTAATTCACTAACTCTTTCAAAAAGATCCCTAAAAATTGAAAAGTTTTAAAATCCAATAAAAATGTGCAAAATTCTTAAAAATCCACTCTAAAGCATTTAATCCGAAAAAATCACTTCATAAAAAATGTTGCATTCATTAGCATTTTCCTGAATAAGTTTGATTCTTGAACCGAATGGATCTAAGTCCCAGAGATGGAGCTTGGTTTAGGCCTCAATCCACTTAATTCTAAAGGGACTTTATTAGGAACGGGAATTGAGACTCTTCAGGTCTTTTAGACTTAATTATTTGGGTTCCATGAGATCGTGTTCGGAATTCAACTTGAAAGTGCCTAAGTAGGATACCTTGTGTCATATGTTAAACTCTTTTCTATTTGAATCAATTTTGAACTCATGCACTCTACACTTAGCTCGACCCGCCTGGGGCTGCGAAGGGCAATCCTTTCGGTGGTGCATTTCCATCCTTGTCTAGCGGTGATGATGTCTAAAGATAGGAGAGATTGGGGTTGAAATAAAGCTTCGAATGAGGGAAGAATCTGCTGGCACAATTTTTTCTAAGACGCCAAAAAAAATGGACGGAATAAAAAGATTCTATATGCTTTGGGGCACAAAAGACTTATGCAGTGCAACAATTATTTCTATCAAAGAAGCCAAATACACCAAATTCCAAAATTGATCACAATGGTCTGAGCTTCAGAAAAGCCTGCATGTCTTCGTGGAGACTTGGCTAAACTGGCAGGGCTTCATAGGAGATGTGATTACACCGATCACACTCCAGTTCTCTTCCCATTCTTCCTACTTCTCTCATATTTGATTGTGGATACAGCACGACCTGACCTCAAAAGGAAATACCTCCCTCCTCAAAGATTGAGTTGCTGGACAAGGGCCCCATGGGAGTGTGTAACTAGATGGGCGCTTTCTTCGCCTCTCTAGAGCGGGAAGAGCTAAAACCTTTCACGCATAGTCAAATTGCTTTCAAATATGAAAAGTTTACGTGATGAATAGGTGGATTTGAGCTGGCTGTTGAGGTGGATCTGGATAAGGATTTGTGGAACTTGAGGGCTGTTGAGGCTTAAATCCTAATTCTAATAGAGTCCCGACACACTATCAATCTAAAGGTCTGAATCTAGGCTCCAAATTTTGGGCGAAGTAAAATTCGATTTAACGAAACAATCATGTTCTAAGTTCTTTTATTTTCCTTTTTCTTTTTCTTTTTGCTTGCAATTATTTATAGAATAAGTGTTTGCTAAGGGACTAGCAAAGGTAAAGTATAGGAGAATGATGAATCCATGATTCATCGCCTTTATTCTTTTATTTTGGCTAAAATCCTTGGTAAAATACATGTAAATATCCACTCATTCCAATTAATTATCATTCTAACTACAAACATTGATATTATATATTTAACATTTATTTTACCAAAATAAAAGAATGAAGAAAAAAGAAAAATAAAAGAAAAAAGGATGTATATAAAAGATATACAGACTGATCCTAACCCTGAGACCAGGTAAATATTGACAAGGTCGACAAAAGAAATAAGTAGAGGGAGATAAGGATCCTAACTTATAAAAATACCAAGAAAAGAAAAATTATCCATTTTTCGCCATGTAAATACTTCACCTATTTTATTTATCATCAAAACCATCTCAAACCAAAACACTCCTTTTATAAAAATTGTTCATAAAACTATATATTATTTTAAAAAATATCAGAAAAATATTTCGGCATAAAAATAAATAACCACAATGAACTGTAAAAGCCGCAAAAGTCGACTTCCAAGGTTCATAACTATTTATAGAAAACTCCAAACTGACCAAACTCACTTTTGAAATCTATTTTGTACATAATACTATTTATTAAAAATATTATAAAAATATTCGGATAAAACCGGTGAGTTTCAGCTTTTGGACCCGTAGTATATATATACTATAGTTCCCAGATTTTTAATTAAATAACCGTAAACCCGATTAACTCAATTTGTTTTCCTAAAATCTTATAAAATTGTATATAAAAAATATAAAAATATCAATAAATTAAAATACCAATAAAATCCGAAGCCTAGAAGCTGTTACAGTTTTCTTCTGGACCTCATAACTCGGTCGTATGGACTCTGAATTAAACAAACTTGGTCCCAAAAATTATATTTTTCAATTATCTACAAAATGACACTAGTTTCGCTAAAATCGGAGTTAATGCAAAAAAACGTTGTTTTTGGGTCCATATTGGTATATTGTATAATAAGCCATAACTTATATTATTATTCAATACAGTAATACTTTGTTTATTTTTTTAAAAATAAATAATATTTCATTTCGTTAATTAATTAATATATTAACTACTTAATTACTTATTTAATTATTTAATTAATACTTAATTACTTTATTAATTATATTAATTAATTGATTTCAAAATTATTATATAATTAATTTATTTAGTTTTATTATTATTTATTTATTTATATTAATTTTATTTTTTTATTTCCTCTCTCCCCTCTCTTCCTTTCTCTCTACCTTTCCTCTTTTCTTCCCCCTTCGTTCTTCTTCCCCGATGGAACCCATCTCCTCCTTCTTCCTCCACCGTCAACCATCGTTGTTTCTCCAACCTCTCCAACGGCCGGCCATTGGCCGACCGTTTACCCAACCTCCTGCGGTCCCCTCACCGCACGCTAGTGACCAGCTTCCCGTCCCTCTATAAAAACCCTCCGACCCCCTTGAATGAACGGACCTGCCATTCTTCATCTTCATTCCTCGAGTTTTGGAGAGCGAGAGAGAGAGAGAGAAAGGAGCAGCACGAGGGTGACAATCTCGTGTCATCCTCTATCGACGAGATCGCGTTGGCGTCGCAACACCTGCACCACCGTGCACAGCCTCCTCGTCCACCGCGGGTTAAGGCCATATTCACGGAGTTTTGCCCAAGCTCCGTTCCCAGGAGAGTACATCCTCCGCAAGCTCTGTTGTAGGCAACCTTATTCCCCAATTCCAGGTTAGTCCCTTAGATCTTCTCTCTTCTACCTTTATTCTCTTCACATCTCGATTCATCTCTCCTCTCCCATTTTCTGTTACAATAGATTTCAACGAATTTGTCTCAACCTTTGAATTCTCCCACTTCTCGCCTCCTCTCTTCAACCTATCCATATTTCTCTACTTTCACATCAATTCTAATCTGATCATTGTTACCGCACATTCAATTTTCTCACGCTTCCGACCCATTTTTATCTTCTGTGCATTTGGATACCGAGCTTCGTGCTCGAGTTTTGTTTCTTATTTTGCGGATTTTCGTTGATCCATGATTCATCACCTTTATTCCTTCATTTTGGTTAAAATCCTTGGTAAAATATATGTAAATATCCACTAATTACACTTAATTATTATTCTAACTACAAATATTAATATTATATATTTAACACTTATTTTACCAAAATAAAAGAATAAAGATAAAACGAAAAATAAAAGAAAAGAAGGATGTATATAAAAGATATACAGACTGATCCTAACCCCGAGACCAGGTAAATATTGACTAGGTCAACAAAAGAAATAAGTAGAGGGAGATAAGGATTCTAACTTATAAAAATACCACGAAAAGAAAGATCAAAAATATAAATTACCCATTTTTCACCATGTAAATACTTCACCTATTTTATTTATCATCAAAACCATCTCAAACCAAAACACTCGTTTTATAAAAGTTGTTCATATATATATATATATATATATATATATCTTATTGTAAAAAATATCAGAAAAATATTTCGACATAAAAATAAAATAACCGTAATGAACCGTAAAAGTCGTAAAAGCCAACTTCCAAGGTTCATAACTATTTATAGAAAACTCCAAACTGACCAGACTCACTTTTGAATTCCATTTTGTACATAATACTATTTATTAAAAATATTAGAAAAATATTTTGATAAAACCGATGAGTTTCGACTTTTTGGACCTGTTGTATATATGTATTATATGTAGAAACTTCTCGGATTTTTAATTAAATAATTGTAAATCCGATTAAATCAATTTCTTTTCCTAAAATCTTATAAAATTGTAAATAAAAATATAAAAATATCAATAAGTTAAAATACCAATAAAACACATCTCCTTTTCTAAATAATAAAAAATATCAAATACTCAAAAATTACAAAAACAATATAAAATTCATTAAAATTCAAATAAAAATTAGAAAAAACTTTGAAAAATAAAATAAAAATTAGGAAATCATTTACATGAGTTAGTCTATCATTTTTTCGCTAGTTTAAAATAGTTTGCCTTCCTGAGTTCGACACTCCCGTGCTTAACCACTATACACTTAAGTTTAGGAGTATAAATAAAAATAAAATAGGATTAATTCAAAAATTAATCTTTTCTGCAAAAATCCACTGGTGACCACAGTGGCGGTTGTCTATCTCTTTAGATGACTCCACTAGTGTGTTTTTCAGTATTCATTACTCCAAGATTAAATGTAAAATATACCTACATATAATTAATAAAGAATGAGAATCCAATTCATATTAACATTATTGTAATATGAATTATATTCACAAAAGTCCCAACAATAAACGTGTATTAAATTCGCATTAATCCTAATTATTGTGAATCTATATTAAATTAATTAAGTTACAATTATGTAAATCATATTTACATACTCACACAGATCAATTGATGATAATTAGAATTTTTCAATCCTTAATATTTCGATAATAAATTTCATAGTTGTGCAACTCATGATCAAATTAGTACTTGTGTGCTTCTTTTGCAATACTTAAAGATAATATCAGGGAAATCGTATATAACATGTATACTGATTTCGTATTTATATTAAATATAATATCATGGTTTAAATCATCTTGAGCTATCTGATCAAGTCAAATACTAAATTAATTCAAAATCAATCTAAACAATTTCAGATTAATTTCCAACTCCTTGGATCTAGAATTGGTTATATGAATTGAGATTTAATCCAACTAAATCTCATTCGTGTGAAATCTAAATGGAGTCACCAAAATCCATCTAGTTTCATCATTCCCTCAAAATGGAAGTATGATGGTATACGATCTATCATGATCGTATCAACCTTGAGAAGTCCTAATACTATAAGAAAAACACATTCAGTTAGCATAATTATCCTCTCCAAGTTCTCTCCAAATGCTCTCTAAGTGCTCAAAAAACCACTTGGCGAACACATGTGCTAGAATGTTGTGCTCGTTATTACTCTAGATGCTAGCTTATATTGCCAAGAACAAATGCTCTCCAAATGTTCGCCAACTCGAATGGACGAGCACATGTGTTAAACAAAGTCCTAACCAAGTGCACTCCACGATTTTGAAGAAATTGGAAGTGAATATTTATATTGCCAAGAACAAGTGCTCTCCAAATGTTCACCAACTCGAATGGACGAGCACATGTGTTAAACAAAATCCTAGCCATGTGCACTCCACGATTCTGAAGAAATTGGAAGTGAATATTCTTTTCATGAATAAAAAGAATTACACATCTAAATATGTAGGTACTTAATTAATCATTTTGCAAATCATGAAAGTAATACATGAAGACAGAGTATGAATTCTTATACAATAGAAAAAAATCATCACATGCATTAACCTTATCTACTTAGTGAAGTGCATCCTCCTTATCTTCATCCTATCATATTTTAAATAGATCATAAATTGTACATTTAACTGAGTGTACCTAATGAAATAGAAGTTGGTCGCCTGCAACATGAGTATACATTGTGTGTGTAAGCCCGCATTCATGTAACACCCCCAGGGTACAAATACGCAATAATATACATCCACAATATACAATTCTACATCGAAATACCAAACACTAAAATTTATGCAAGAGATATTAAGAAGGAAGAACAATCAATATTTTTTGTTTCCAATGTCCACAAAAACAAATACATTGCTATACAATTATAGTCACATGCTTATATCATCATCATGTCTCTAAAAAATAAGTACTAGTACAAAAAGAAAGAGCAGAAATCACTATACCACAAAACAAAGATACAACAAAGTCAACTATGGGTCCTCTACTGTTGTGGTTGTTGCTCATGCAAACCTACCGAATTTACACAAACAAGTTTATGAGAAAAGTGCCTAGTACGTGTATAAACCAACAACTATAAGGGTAAAAAGTGTGAACAAGAATAAATATGAAAATCTACAGCGTATAATTGAACTCTTCTTTCCCCAACATCCATTAAGTAACCAAACCCCATGAAGTAAAACCATCCCACATTAAGTTTCTTCTACCTACTCAGTTTATAGTTCCAGTTCGAATACAAATATGCATTGAACACCAATTCTGACTCATAAAGAGAGAGTAATACTATAAGAGAAATATCTCAAGTTCACATTCCATAAATGGAGTTTCCGATGGAAGGGCACGAGTAAGAGTACGATTTGATTCGATGTATTCAATTTTGGATAGCTCATCATTAATCACATAACTTCATGGATTTTCATTTAAATACTCGGTGTCTTTCCTCACAGGGGTGAATCCGGTTACTTATATGCGGGGCCAGCACCTATAAGTACCTAGAAGTCGCTTCGGTGAAGGAAGATGAGCTTGTACTGTACTTTAATTCTTCTAAGGGTCACCACTCACACAACCTTAGTAACATGATGTCTCAAGATGAATCACATATAGATTGTAGGCCTCATTCCCAGGCAGAGAATACATAAAATACAACATGCAGCACAAAGCACAAGGGCACACAACCGGTACACAGAGCCACCTGATGCCATGGTAGAAAAATCACTAAGACATCAAAAGAGCATGAAGCAGTGCACACATTACACAATGAGCTAAAGCAGCAATAATCTCTCTACGGAGCTATTTACGGTTGTCCAAGTCTATCCAAATTTCCATGGGTGCATGCCTTCCCATGAAGTAATTTTATTTTTTTCAATTATTATATTAAATCACTAAGGTGACATATCTCCAATGGTATAGCACCAGATTACTGATTAACTTCTATATATTCATCTTAATTATTTGGCTGACTAATACTACAATTTATAATAATTCACTCAGATATTTTATACCACTAAGAAATTTCTCAATTTACTAAGGAGATTTACATCATGAAGAGATTCGCAAGATGATTCTAGCTACTAAATCACAAGGTAGATATTTCAAACATATATATATGAAGCAGAAGTGAAACTTTTATAATAACTATAACAATTTTATCCATCAAGTTTCTGTATCTACATAATAGGTTTTATTATTATTCTCCATTTACAAGCGGCAGTGATGGAGGGGAGTCATATTTTTTTAACAAGGTCCGAAATGTCCGATCACAAATAGACGACTGATAAACATTGAAGAGGATTCATTCAGTGAAACGGAAAAATATAACATCAAATCATGATCTGTAATAAAGTTATTTAAAGCTTATGCTCTCAATATACACAGACATATGAGAAAATCCAGATAATAGCATTTATATGAGTGTTAAATCTAGATAAGGGCATGACAAACCCATTGACTTTCTACATGCCATTGTGATTAATCTCCTTCTACTTTCTTTCATAGTTAGTGTTTGATATGCACAACAAATGTTGCATACTCTCTATAGTAACATAAGTATTTCAAAAATATGCATACGCTGCTAAATACCAATTTGACGCCCTCGGATCCGGACACCCGTTTACAACACTTTCACGGTATTACATTAGCTAAAGATTGCACAAGTTACCGAAAATGAGGAGAAATTTTTTGCGTTTTTGCAATGACATTCACCTTCAGTATAACAAACACAATATCAACAATGACAAGTGCCACAAACATTGCATTTCATTAAATTTTCCATATATACAACATATTGACAGTTATACATATATCTCAAAAATTACAGAAGAGAAAAGGCAGCATTTACATCATAACTGAACAAAAACTACAACAAAAGTAACTGTACCTTCTGGTATATACTCAGAAGTCAGGAATCATCCTCCAGCTACTAAGTTGCAGGCTACTTGCCTGCCAAAACATGCAAGGAACAAGAGGCGTCAGAGGGTACTGGTAAATCCCGACTTAATAAAACAAGCTGGCATTTAAAGTGATTACAGAAGAAGCAAGTACAAAGGCATACACAATTTAAAATTTATAACTACTTGCTACTTAGAAGAGATGCCCCAAGCTTTCCCCATTCTCTTTCATATGTCATATTTTTACAATGTGGTTAATGTCATATATATATATTTTTCTCCATTTACCCATAGATTTATATATATATAATATCTATATATATCAATCAATGGCCCATAAATAGATGTTATAATCATATATTGATTTATATATATTTATATATTAATTAATGGCCCATAAATAGATGTTATAATCTTATATTATGGATCTTGATAAGAAGTTGATGAGGTGATGTTTGATTTGACCCTTCATTTCTTAATGGCAGAAAAGATAATATTCTAATTTGGTTCTCAATTCTATCTATCTTATTAAGTCTAGTGGATAGTCTGTGGTCTTGGTCTATGTATAACCTCACACTATGACTCTAAGGCGTGGATAATATCTTAGGGTTGGGGTGCCTCCGTAGGCATGTGGTGTTGTGTAATGCATCATAACTAAGTTCCCAACACATCCACTAGCATATATGGATTTCGAATCCAACTTAATTATATTCAATTCCAACCAACTCAACTTATCATTGATTTCATCTCTTAACCCAGATACATTATAAACCAATCAACTTTAATTGTAACTCCTCCAATCCTCAACTACAACCATTTCAAATCTAGCTCGGAATGATTCAGATTTAGCCATGAAATTTAGATGTAACATTGCCAAGCCTGTTGGCGGAAGATAACCAAAACTCAAGCGGTGAGGTAGCCTCCTAAGAGTCTCTTCCGTCTCGCCCTCTTATTGGAAGTGTGGTCCAATAGAAGGAAAGGTCTACTCCAAAACTACACCCCGGAGATGGGTGATTGAGACTCTCCGAAAAGTCACTCTAGAAACCGACCCGACTAGTACGGGCAAACGAGTTCGTACGAAAAACTAAAACCAAAGACCCCTGCATGGATATCCTAAAACAAAGGGGTCAGTGGAGTTGGTCAAAAGTCTGGATCCCAACGAGGTGTAAAAACACTGCGAGCTCGCGTAAGAAACTGTAGGAAGGACTGGGATCCTAGACCCGCACACTTGGCGGCCGCTACCCTAATTGGGCTTCCTATATCCCACCTAGTTGAGGGTCACAGTACCCTCACATAGTTATTTGTAAGGATCACCATGACCGGCACTAATATTTATTAATCATCACTAATTCTCCACATTTTTCACTTGACTATTGACTCTAAATATTTTCTCTTAATCAGTGATTTTCAACATTTTCATTTACTTGACTACTCAATCCTTTCTCAATCCTTTCTGTAGTCATCTTTACAGGTCTTCAGTGTTTTGTCTGTAGGTTATTAATGGTGATCTATACTATTAGAGTTATTCATAAAGGAATATTTATTTTTTTTGAAGTTATACATATCCTTTTGAATGTCAAAGTTACAATTAAGAAGCAAGTTACATATATATATATAACGGAAACACTGACATCCGCCTAAATGCTAGTGCTTGGTCAAGATAAAAATAACGAAAATGTATGTCTAGTATACTGATTTATATTATTACTTATCTTATTCTTATTGGGATTTATATCTATATTATTACAGTGTACTGAAGTTTTATAGTAATGCATATCAAGTGTAACCATAATATTAAATATAGGGACCCTTTCAAATTAGGTGGGGTCTCATAGATATTATAGTGAGCCAACCATAATTACAGTTGGATTAAGAACGGATGGATGAGATCAAAACCACTATCATTATATGGAATGGTTTTGATGAAAAACTATTTCTATATTTAGAGGATACAAACCTGCAATTTTCAGGGGAGAGTAGAGGAAAACACGGGTCTACAAATTAGGCATAACTAATTTATTAAAAATAGATTTATGGCAGGCTATTTTATATATTAAATATCAAAGAGTTCAAAAAAGATTACTTTTTAAGGATACTTTATTGTATAAGGTTTGAACGAATTGCTATTGTAAGTTACTTTTTTGAAATAGAGCTAATAAATTTACAAAAATTTGTTCATATTTTGTTGGTTTTAATAGCAATAAATGTACTATATTTATGTCATGATGATTAGTTAAATAATTTAGGAGGAAATAAAACGGTATCCAAATGTTAATGAGGTTTCATTACGAACAATTTCAATTATTGAACACTGTAAATATGTTATGGTTTAAAAAAACAAATGTATTTTACAAAAAATTCAACAACAATTAATTAACAATTTTCACAATTAATTTTTACGTCGAAATTTGAATAGATTGGAACAAATTTGAAATTTTAAGGCATAATAATACAAACACTTGGTTGGTATTCGAAATAGCATATATTACTGAAATTTAAATTTTAAGCAAATTTAATATAAACTGATGGTCTCAACAATGTATACTCCGATGTTTGAAAATAATATTAAGATTAAAATATTTGTAATTTAATAATTATGTAAAATTGAATTTTAATTAATTTTTCTTAAATTTGATTTGATTTATACAAATATTTACAGAAGTTTTGAAATAAAAGGATACTATATTACTAAATTCGTTGGATTAAAAAATATATTTCCTATTGGATGGTTTTGACTTTACAATTAAAAATTAACATTGAGTTATAAATGGAAAAAATTAATTGAGTAATCTTGAGGATGTATCGACGGGTGCTTATGATAATAATAAAAGTAGAAAAGTATTAATTTACTTCTGTAAAGGGGAGCTCACGGTCAATAGGTTAAGAATTTCCAAATCCAACGAAATACTCGGAATTATAGTTAATAGGTTAAGAATTTCCATAAAAATGGGATAGAGGGCGATTTTGATGGTGGTTTTCTATTGCAAATCCGGTTTTAATCATGTCCATCGATCTGAATCCAACAGCTGGATACTACGGCTCATCATAATCACAATGAGACCCCATCTCATTTGAAGTTTCTCCATTAAATATATATATTGCATGATCTTTCCCTATCTTGTTACGATCTCCTCGTATAAATACATAAGATACACACTTGTGAAAAGATATTTGTAGTTAGATTACTTGCTTGCAATTAAACGTTAAGGGCTAGAGACAATTATCTTATTCTAAATTTTTATATAAAAATATTGACCTCCAGAACTCAACTGTGCTCTCATGATTACCAAAAACATACTGTCTCATAGACAAAAATATTCATTAACATTAAATTCGATGAAATCGCAAGGCATTGGGTTCGGTAGTTATTAAAGCAATGTAATAGGATCCATTCTTAAGAAATCATTGCCTTAACAATTATCATTATGTAATTAAACATCATGCCTACCAATAATTTCATATTCATGATATATTAACAAGTCTGGCTCAATGACCCTTCTAACAAATTTCGTGGTAAACCGAGCTAATTAAGCACCAGTAATTGCAACACCTGGCTTGTCTAGAATACTTGTAGGCAAAAATCACTTAAAAATATTGTGGTTGATTCAAAATTATATATTACTTAAAAATAAAGGTAGTTAGATGATCAAAAGCAAAAATTTCCCGATAAAGCAATGCATAAGCTTGTAATTCTTTGATTAGGATAGTCAGTTTCCATATGTTGCATACAATTAAATGCTAAATTCATATTACCCTATAATGCAATAATATTATCATTGGAAAAGTTGCATATCTTAGATTTTTAGAAGACCACTATGATCACATTTGTAGAATATGCATGATACATGATGTTAGGAGAAGAATGAATCAGATAATAGATGAGACCCTAGGGCTCTCTTATATAGGAGAAACGCCCAGGGTTAATTACAAAAGAGGTATACAAAGAAAACATATATAAGAAAAAGATGCCTTGAGATACATTTATCTCAACACTCCCCTCAAGCTAGAGCAATATATATCTATCATGCTCAGCTTGGAGCAACACCTCTGAAATGGAACTCTAGCTAGAGCCTTGGTGAAGATGTCAGCAGTCTGATCTCCAGTGGAAACATGGGAGGTAGATATGAGACCTTTCTGGATCATGTCTCTAGTGTAATGACAATCCACCTCTATATGCTTGGTCCGTTCATGAAAACATGTGGCAATAAATAAAGCTGCTTGATTATCACATAAAAGCTACATAGGAAGAGACACCTCAATAGTAAGGTCAGTCAACACAGATCTAGCCCACATCATCTCTGCACTTCCCTATGCCATGGCCCTGTACTCAGATTCTGCTCTCGATCTAGCCATCACTGTATGTTTCTTGCTTTTCCATGAAACAAGAGAGCTCCCAACAAAAGTAGCAAAGCCAGAAGAAGGGTTATAATGCTTTTCTTTCTCTTCTGCTAAAATTTGGGATAATGCAGTTTCTTTTGTTACATATTAACTACTATGGAACTTTATGCAATATAATCGGTGACATATTGTAGTTCTGTGCCTTGTTAGTTAAATGTGAATGTCAATCATAAACACGAAAATTTTCCCTAATTTTCTGTACTGTAATGCAATCTCTAGCGAGCATGATACTACGAGTGATGTATAAATGGGTATTCTGGATCCTCGGGAGCAGACGTCACACAGAACCAGGTGAAGTCTTCAAATATCTCAAGATCATATGGACTGCATCCATATGCACCTTCCTGGGATGCTCCATGAACTAGCTAACTTTGCTCACTGCAAAAGATATATCCGGCCTGGTGATGGTGGCATATAAATGCTTCCCAACAAACTCTCTATATCTCCTCCTGTCTACCTCCTCAGTGTCATCATCATACAATCTCATACTCGGATCCGTAGGGGTAGTAGCAGGCTTGCACATTGTCATACATGTCTCAGAAAGAAGATCCATCACAAACTTCCTTTGGGTCATCACAAGACCACACTGGTTCCTAGCGAACTCTAATCTAAGGAAATATCGAAGAGTGCCAAGGTCCTTAGTCACAAACTACTGACCTAGGAACTCCTTGGCAGCCTGAATACCTTGCTCATCATCCCCTGTGACAACAATATCATCAACATAAATAAGAATAACAATAGTACCTCTCTGTGTTCTCTGAACAAAAAGTGAGTGGTCCATAGCAGACCGCACAAACCCATGTTGCTCTATCAACTCCGATAGCTTCTGGTACCAAGCTCTCGGACTCTGCTTCAGGCCATAAATCGCCTTATGGAGCCTGCACATCTTCTGTGACTCCCCCTCAATAGCAAACCATGGTGGTTGCTGCATATAAACCTCCTCCTGTAGGTCCCCGTATAGAAATGCATTCTTCACATCAAGCTGGTAAAAGGCCAGTCTCGTGAAACAACAACAGATAGAAGAATGTGAAGTATCGAGTGTCTGGCCACTGGAGAGAAGGTATCCTGATAGTCCACCCCATAGGTTTGGGTGAACCCACGTGCCACAAGCCTTGCCTTGTAGCGATCCACACTGCCATCTACCCTTTGATTTACCTTAAATATCCATTTACAACTCACAACAGAGGCACCTGGCGGAGAAGCCATAATGCTCCAAGTACCACGTGAGTGCAAAGCTACCATCTCCTCCTCCATTGCAAGTCACCACCTACTGTCCTGTATCACCTCCTGGTATGTCCGTAGGATAGTAACAGCAGAGAGTCCTACAACAAACTTCATGTACTCCTCTGAAAGATGATCCAAAGAAACATGCGCAGCAATGGGATAGGTTGCACATTGGTGACAAGGCTTCCTTAAGGCAATAGGTATCTCCATGTCATCAGCCCCTCTGTTCTCTAGAATCAACTCATCTTGTGTATCATTCAAAACTCCAGTGCCATCAGTAGAAACAATGTGCTCATTACATACCCGAGGCGTGTTGGATGATGTGGAAGCCGTATGAGTAGAGGGGCGAGTAGAAGACCTGTGAATATAAACACGGGGTAAGAGATGAGATTAGGTAGACTGCGATGGAGGTGGTCGAGGTGGAGAAGACTGAGACGCAACATGGGGAGCATATGGTAGAGAAGACGGAGGTGGAGGAGCAACTACATCCTCAACAGAAATAGCATTAGACAACCTGTCACCTGTAGGGAAAAAATAAATAATAGACTAAAAAATGTGACATTATCACTCACATAATATTTTCATCCTACAAGATCAAAAAATCTATACCCTTTTTGGGTACGAGAATAACCAACAAAAACACATTTGGCAGTTCTAGGTGAGAGCTTGTCACGACCAGGAGTGAAATTGTGGACAATAGCCATAGACCCAAAGACTCTGGGAGTGAGAGAGAATAGGCCCTTCTCGGGAAACGTAATCAAGAAGGGACCTTTTCTCCAAGCATAGTGAACGGCATGCGGTTCACCAAGTAGCAAGCAGTGAGAACATCACCCCAGAAAGAATGAGGGGGTACAACTCTGAATCAAAAGGGTCCGCATGACATCAAAAAGGTGATGGTGCTTGCGTTCAGCCACACCATTCTGCTATGAAGTATATGCACAAGAGGTCTGATGAACAATAATAAGAGATCTGAGAAATTCAGATAAATGTAAGGTGGAAAACTCCAAAGCATTATCTGTATGAATGAATTTCACATTAGCAGAGAAGATATTTTTGACCTCAATAAGAAAAGATTTAATGATAGCACCCGCTTCAGACTTATGTTTTAATAAGAATACCCAAGATAGTCTAGAATAATCATCCACAACAACCATATAAAAATGACGCACCTGATGATCAGGAACGTGACTAGGACCCCAAATATCAAAATGGAACAATTCAAAAGATTAACTACTGTGATGAATATGAAGATTCAAAAAAGAGGAACGATGGTGCTTCCTAAGCTGACAGGCTTCACAATCCAAGGTAGTACGAGTAAATATCTGCGGTAGAACATGACACATCTTTTGAAGAGGAAGGTGACCAAAGCGAAGATGCCACATGAAAGGAGAAACAGATCCTGAAGGAATAGTAGCAATCCCAACACAAGGTGGTATGGCAAGCTTATACAATCCTCTCTGCTCACGGCCAAATCCAATCACACTGCCCGTTAGTATGTCCTGAAATACAAGAGAAGAGGGATCAAATATGGCACAAAAATGTAAATCTTTTATAATTTGACTAACAGACAAAAGATTCATCTGAAAGTCCGAAGCATATAAAACGTTCTGCAGATGCATAGAAGGAGCTAGAACAATCTCCCCCTGACCAACAATGGGTAGTCGAACCCCACTAGCAATCACCACGGATCTAATAGGTGGGATAGACCTGTAAGAACTAAACTATGCCCTATCTCCACACATATGATGTGAAGCTCCAGAATCCATAATCCAATCAGTCAAATCTTAACTGCTGCAAATGGCAAACACATAAGCAATACCTGATGAACTAGACGACACTCTGGCAGCAGCTGCTTCATCTGAGGAATCTGTAGTTGAAGTAGTAGGAGTGTTCATCATCTCTTGAAGTCTAGAAACAATATCATACAAACATGCATCATGAGTAGGAGCAGAAGAAGGTTCAGTCTGCTCAGCAACACGTGCAGGCACTGGATATCCGTGCTTCTGAAAGCATATCTCCTCAGAATGGCCAGGACAGTGGCAATGGAACATGGGCCACAATGGCGGCCTCCTCCTCGAACACGAGGTCCGTGGCCATGAAACTAAAAAGTCCCCCCTCTGCCACGAGAAACTGCCATAGCAGAGGGAGTCATATGGGTCGTAGTAGATATGGAGTAGTAATCCTACTCAATCGTTTGTAGACCTCCTCCATCGGAGGTATCATCTTTCCAGTCAGAAGTTCAGTGAGTGTTGCATCGTACTCAGAGTCAAGAGATGACAGGAAGACTCCTACCATTGTGGCATTCTAATCTACTTGTTGTTGTTCAGTGCTGGTGGTAATAGGCATGAAGATGTGCAGTCGCTTAAACACGCCTTTAAGATGAGAGAAGTGTGCATGGAGTGGTCGACCATTCTGTTTGGTTGAAAAAATGTCAAACTGCAGCTGAAGGATCTTGCTCTCATTCTTTGCCTCGAAATGTGCTCCTTATTATGGCACTGCATTAGTGTACAAAACTGCATGGACCACTGCTCGTAGTTGGTCCCATCCATCTTCACAATGGGAGTCAGGCCCTTGAAGGCACCGGAAGAGGAGAAAACGTCACCCTTGTTCTCTGACATTGCACCGAGAAACTGAAACACAGAACAACTGAGGAGTAAATCGATCAGAATGCATCTACAAGACCATAAGCAGGATTGATTGTACCACCATCTTTATTTCTTTTGGTGAGGTCTAGAGTTGTAAGGCGTGATATAAATCAGGAAAAATCACGTTCTGTGAACCAAATCAGACCCCCGAACAATAGAGAAACATGGCTCGACGACGGCTCTCGGGCCGTAGGGGCGCGATTATGGTATGCAGGGGATGCTGGGGTCCCCTACGATGACACAGGAGGTGGTTGGGGCCCCTACAGAAATGTTGGAGGGGTTGGGGCCCCCTTCGACAGCGTTGGGGATGGCTGGGGCTCCCCGCGGTGGCACTAGAGGGATTGGGTCCCCCTTGTGGTGGCACTAGAGGGGCTAGGGCCCCCTTGTGCCAGTGCTGGAAAGATGGGGGAGGGTCCTCGGCTGCGCTGGAGACGAAGGGAGGGCTAGAGACTCCTGGTGGCGGGGGGGGGGGGCAAGGGGAGGGGCGGGCTTGTAGGGTCAGGGTTAGAGTGGGATAGGGGAACCCCGATCTACGATCGTTGCTCTGATATGTTAGGAGAAAAATGAATCAAATCATAGATGAGACCCGAGGACTCTCCTATATAGGAGAAACATCCTGGGTTAATTAAAAGAGAGGTACACAAAGAAAAACATAAATAAGAAAAAGATACCATGAGATACATTTATCTTAACACATGATGTTTCTTAATTTCACTTTTACAAGTAATAGTATGCATATTTAAGTAAAAATATAGTTCATGGAAATTTAGAATCTTGATACAAACATTTGTACAAAACTTTGAATAGATGACTTCAATTGAATTAAAAGGGCATAAAAAGGGATCAAAATATATGGAATTAGATGCATGGCAGCAAAAAGAAGAGGGATGGATTGTACATATGATCAAGTATAATGTGCATGCATGACAACGATAAGGGGGAGGATTGTACCTATAACCTCAATTTATAGGATTTTCTTGACATGCAAGAAGATCTCTAGAAGTTGTAGTTGTTGGCTTCTTGGAGCTCAAAATAGTAGAAAGAGTAGTAGCATTCAGCAAGCACATAAGTTCCAGGAGGGCAGAAGCAACCGTTTCCTGGAGCAATTACAGATTTTGCATTAGCAGAAGGTGGCTGTTACAAATCTCAGCTCTACGGTATGGATTTCCATAATGGCAGCAACTGTTGGGAGAGATTTGGGGCTCTCCCTCATGGCTGAAAGGGAGGTTTAATTTTGGGGAAATGGGAATTTGATTGGGGAATGAAAAGGGATTTTTGGGAGAAAAGAAAGATGAGAGGGAAGGGGTGTTCTCGTCGGATATAAATAGGAAGGGAGAGGAAAAAAAGAGAGTGAAGGAAGGATGAAGCTTCCTTTTGATGATGTCAGCCATGGCATCAGCAGGCTGACATCAGCCTGCTGATGTCATAATTTCCTCTTCTTTTTCTTATATATATATATATATTTAAATTTGAAACGACAGATAGTGCTACAGTCTGTTACTGTAGCAACAGAATTAAATTTGGATTTTTTATTTTTATTTTTTACCATTTTCTTGCATTTATTTAAGGTGTTAAACCTGACCGTATTTGTGCCTCGGATCTCGGATTTTGATGTGCAATATCTCGATTGAATCATTTCTGAACAACGATGAAAATGAGTATAATATTGATATACGTTCGATCGGGTTTGAATGTCTGAAATGTGCGAGATACAGTTTCGGTTTATTTTTAAATTTTGCGATTTAAAAATACCAAATGACCTCTGATTGATGAATGGTCGATTTCGTTTGTCTTATTTAGTCGAATTAGATTTTATATTGGTCTCGATTTGTTTCGCGATTTTCGAATTCATGCCGCGACTTTTCTGCGGTACGCATTACGATACGACCGATTTTTGGTCGATTTCATCCGAACGACTTTTGATTCATGATCAATTGATCGGTTTAAGTTATTTAATATTGTTCGATAACTTTATTAGATTAAATGGACCCTAATCGGGTCATGTTCGGGTTTAATTAGACCCTTATGTTACAACCAATGACCAAATCTACATCCCGTTTCAGTAAGAAAAGTCCTTTAGTTTCTTAAGGGTTCTGATGTCTGGCATGCCACAATGCATTTTTTGGATTAACTACCTATTTATATGCTACAATGTGTCATAGAAATTATATATACATACCTGCTATAAAACTACAATAAACCATGATGTAGCGAATAATCTAAATAACAGTGCCATAGAGCCAATTTACCCTAAATCCCAATCTCCCATTTCATTTTTTTATACCCAAATGCTAACACGAATCATGAGATGGGAAGATCAAAGTTAGAATTATGATCAACACAACATGTGCGTGTGTGCGTGTGCTTGTGTGCGTGAATCTGAGCAGCAAAATGAAACAACTCAACCCCAGCAATTATGCATGTGCGTGTGTGCGTGAATCTGAGCAGCAAGGTGGTCGAAAATCGTGTGTTAAATTGATATATAATGTATAGATGTGTATCATATACTGTACATTTATCATTTTCAATGGAAATGTATGGTGTTGTCTGCTATGGTATATTACACGACGATGGTATACTCATTAAAGATGGACCATATACTTAAATATGATCCAACGGTATTAAGACTATACAGAGTGTTATACTTTACATTAACACTATCAACCATTATAACACCCGTAAGGGTAATTTTCATTCGACGGCATGTTATAGAATCACATAAAGGCTATTGTATCTGAATCATCCACTCTTGGGACATAAATCAAACAAGCATCATTTGGATACCTCGGCCTGGACGAATTCATGAGGCCCAAGATGGGATCCTAGACTCCTCTTTCCTTGACGATACCGCACCGATCACGATCCTCGAACCCCCCCCCCCCCACATGTTGTCGTGACCACCGGACATCCCTCAATCTCTGCAGCCCCAGCCATTTCGTCATCGAAATCCATATGCATTCAGACTCCAAAACGCATGCATGGTGTCCCTACCCAATCTGGCAACCCGCAAGCACAATACATCATAAAATCGATACGGTTTTGACAATGATATAGCAAGGAGAGGAGATCAGACGATTCTAGCGACCTCCGGCAGTGGTCCAACAACTCTAGGCAGAGTTTTAATGGCTCAAACTTGGAAAATGGGGTTAAGTCAAACAGATCTTTGCTCAAACTTGCTTTTATACTTGGGATTGGCTAAACGGGCCCGGATTCGGATCCGGTTCGATTCCATGTCCGTTATCGACCCATGTTCTTAAAATGAATGTATTTCACTCATCCGATGTCGCATTTCGATGTTCATGGCACCTTTGAAAGGTCTCCACGAGTACTACGTAATAGATTATTCATATGCTTCATTTGGATAATGGGCCAGGCCTAAAATCTAAAAAGAAGTAACAAAAGAACAAGAGAGTTTGGACCAAAATATGTATCTCGAACCGTATCAAGACCGGATTCATGTAAGGACTCGATACCCAAGCCGTATATTGTATTTTAATATGTATTCAAGTCTTAGAATCTCACAATTTAATAAAAAAGGATTAATCTCCATAGAAATTTTTAAAACTAAAGATAAAGATGTTCTTACCAGAAAATACAGTGTTACCCACTCTAATGGGAGTTTTTTTCCTACTATATCCAAAATATGAATAAATAAGATAATATATAAGCATCCTCACAATCATGTTCATACTCCTTCAAAAAACAATCATGTTTATACTCACGATCACAGTCATCTGTAAATACCTGAAAATCCCGCAATTATGAAGAAATAGGAAGTGAACTTCTTTTCAACAATAAAAATAATGAATATGCAAGTGCTCAATAAATAATTTTGCAAAATCGTGAATGTAAATACATGAAGATAAAGTACAAATGATAATAATAGAAAAACTCATCACATGCACTACATCGTCTACTTAGTGAAGTACATCTTCAATAAATCATCTTGCAAAATCATGAAAGTAAAATGCATGAATACAAAATAGGACCGATACAATAACAAAAATCATAACATGCATTAACCTCGTCTTCTTAGAGAAATGCATACTCCTTATCTTCATCCTTTGACATTTTATATAGATTAGATCTTGTACTTAATAGAATCAGAATAAAATTAAATTACTAGCTTGAAACTTGAATATGCATGTATCAAAACAATATGATAAAATTTAACTTAGGATATATAATTACAAAGAGGTTTACCTTTTGCATCCTCGTTATTATGTTCGATTATGTTCATCTACATGTACATGAATCCCCACAATTTTGAAGAAATTGGGAGTGGACATACTTTTCAATAATAAAAGAAAAAACATCACTAAGTTACAACTCCATTTGGTATTTAAAAAGAATATTGACTCGTGAAGAATATACATAAATGAATACCGAAAAAATAAGATAATATATGAGCATCCTCACGATCACGTTCATATGCAAAGTAATAAATTAGTGTAAGATCAAAAGCTATGTTAAAACTTATATCCATGATTGTAGAAAATTTTATATGTCTAATCAAAAACATCATAAATTAAAGGCAATTTTATTGACATTTAACAAATAAATAGTATAACACTAAAATAAATGTAACACATTAAGAAGTGTGTCGTATCTTTCACAAGTCCATGCTCAAACACACACCCAAATAGACACAGACACACACTCTAATACATACCCACTACACGAATACACTCTCTAACACATACTCTAATATACATGCACACTCTCTCTAACGTACATTACAGTAACACACTCCTTAAGACACACACATATAACACACATGAACACACAATTCTCACAAAATAATCTCTCTCCCACTCTCCCTATGGTAACCACACATACACAAATAAACACTACAAACAACCAACAACACTAATAAACTCTACATTATCTAACTCTCTCTCTCTATGCATACGAACGCACACATGTACACACACATACTAGCGCGCGCACACACACATACTGATTATAAAGTTGGGCTCTTATTATGTAATCTCAAAAAAAGTAGGGAAATATAGGTATTTAGTCATACATATAGGCTATCACATTACATATTATAATGCAATTCCTCACTTTTTCATCAGCATAGCATCATAACCTTGCATACATGTTAATTTGCATAGAGAAAAATCTAACAAATATGTTCTAACATCTAATCTAAGGCAATCTGATGGTATGATGTCCAATCTGCAATTTGACAATTCAAATAACATTGTAGTTTCTAATGGTAGTGGTTTAGGAATTTCATCATACACTTTGTACACATGTTGGTTTGCGCATATAATAGCCTAACAAAATAAAAAATTGCAAATCCTAAAACAATGAATATATCTATATTATGTAACTAAAATCAAAATAAGTGAGAGAGGAGTGCTCAAAATACATGATGGAAGAAGGAGGACATGGCAGAGGCCAATGATGGTCGACGAAGGCAAGGGATGCCGCTCAAATGGTCGTCGGAGGAGGGTTTTTAGGGTTGATTTCATTAGGAATAAAAGAAAGGGAGCATGATAGCGTTCTATTTAGCAAACATGAGCGAGCACATATGCTCTCCGAAGTGCTTGCCTCCAAAGTGCTCGCCAATGTGCTCAACACCAAATTTCCACGCGCCACTTAAAGATGTGTATGAATTCAACTGGGTGAGCACATGTACTTGTAAGGTGGTCGTCCAGGATGCCCATGTGCTCGCCCAATCGAATGACAATCTTTAGAAAATATTGTCGTCTCTTTAGAGACTAGATGCCCTCTTTAGATAGTACTTTGTGATACTAATCGTGCTCTTGATCTAACACTTTAAATATACAACTTTGCATCAGCCTGTATGTTTTAACTATCTAGATCAATAGTTGTATCATATGTAAATTAGCCATGTTACATATCCATGTTTGTACTAAGGGAGATTAACAATAATGAAAACATAATTATATTTTATTGCAGATATGGAATTATATAATTACGATAACAATTATTACACAATTGCACTCCATGGTCTCATCGTCCAAAGTCTCCTACTAGCCCTTAGAGCCCTTCATGGCCTACTCTTAAACCCACACTCATGTGCTAATCATTCAACTATTTGGTCAAGTAGCTTTGCCAACTAATAAGTGAATATGTCAAAAGAGACTATGCCAATTTCTATTATACACATTGCATATCTCATGGATATATTTGTCACCTAATGTGGTTTTCTACATCTAACGTAGCTACTTATCGAATTTTGTTGAAATAGTCATAGTCTCTTGCCTCTTGCCACTCTTAGCTCATAGAACTAACTTTTAGCAGTAAAATGACACTACCTTTAATAATAAAATATAATGTGGATGTGATTTTTATTGTCTGTGTCAGATTGGAAATCTTCAGTCAGAATACCCTCAAGTTTGGAGGTCACTATCTCCATATACTAGAATATAGTCATGAGTCTTTCTTAGGTATCTGAAGATAAAATTTGGGTATCGCTATATCCATGATCTCAAATATCTTTTGAAGTACTTGAAGTTGTTTAGTACAGAACTCTATTATTTCTCTCCATAAGAGGATTAGTAACAATTTACCACCCCTAATGCTTGGAAGATCTATCATCTTGTACGCATCATGGTATACATCAGGCTTCCCATAGCTGATGCACAAGGGCATCCAACCATAATGTTCTTATTCTCAATAATTTGAGATCCCTTTGGATAGGTTAATATGATGTCATGAGAGAAAAAACATTTCTTGGAATTATCTTTGTAAAATACTTCCACGATGTAACATTGATGTGATAATATTAATATCATTTTTTATATTTCTAAATAACTTCAGACCCGGATATAATAGGTAACCCCAAGATCTTCCATCTCAATGGTGAGGGACAACCAAAACTTAACACTAATCATCAACATTATTCCTAATGGTAGGATGTCATTTACATAAAGCACAATGAACATGATGGCATTGCCACTAAGCTTCCGCTATGCACATGGTTCATCATGATTCTAAATGAAATCATAACTCTTCATGGTTTCATCTAATTGGGTGTTACAACTACGAGAAGCCGGCTTAAGGTCATAGATGGACTTCTTTAGCTTACACACATTTCCTTCTTCTCATATGAAGAGAATGTCTCATTGTAATAGATATCTTCTATCAATACAACTATTGGCTATCTTTCCCATGGGTCCTCCCTATTTTTAAATAACAATTTATATATAATAGGTTTGGCCTCCTTTAGGTGGATCTTCAAGGGTTCATAAACCATTCTTGGGTATGGAGTCTACTCCAGAATTTATTGCTAGCATCCTTCTTTCCAAGTTATGATTTGCTAGTGCTTCATCAAATGAAGAAGGATCATCTTTAGACTCTTGTAATACATGGAATCATACATCTCATATGGTGTTACCACCCTGGAACTCTTTTTAAGAGGTATAGGTGTGTCGTATTCTATGTCTCGTGGGTTTCTAGTATTAGAACTCCCCATCAAACCAGACTCTATGAGTTCATTTACTTCATTATTATATTGACTCTTAAGGAAGTCACCATCCAGCATTTTTACATCTCTAGAAATACATTTCGAGTCTCGAGGTCATAAAGTTGATATCCACTACCATTCTTTACATACCTAATGAAGTTGCACTTGGGTGAAAGATTCAAGCTTGCTCGCATACACATTTTAGTGTGGACCTAACAACCCTAGATTATTACGTGTCTAACACTTGGCCTGAATCCATCCCAAACTCATGAGGGATTTTAGGTTCATATTTTTGTGGAGTCTTGTTAAGGACATAGGTCACATTCTCTATTGTGTGTCCTCAAAAATTAGGAGGTAATTGTGCTATAATCTCTCCATGTCCAACACAGTTTGGTTACTTCTCTCTGTAACTCCATTGAATTGATGAGTACTTGGAGTGGAGATAGAAAGAATTCCTCTCTATTCAAGGCATTCTTTGAATTCATCTAAGAGGTATTTGCCAGATCAATCAAATCAAATTCATTTTATCTTCCTTCATTTTTGCTTCTCAATCAAACTATGAATTCTTTGAGCTTTTCAAAGGTTTCTGACCTATAACATAAGAGGAAGACAAAATTATACCATAAATGATCGCCGATAAAGGCTAAATAATATTGATGTCTATTACGTGTTGCAATATTGAATCGATCACATACATTGGTATGCATGAGATTTAAAATACGTTTGCATCTCGCACTTTCTTGGAAAAGTGTACCCTAAACATATTCTCTCGAATATAAAGCTCGATAGTAGATAAATTTTGAACTTTCAATTTAAAGTTATATCTTTTACCAATCTATTGATCCCATCAATAGATGCATGTCCAAGTCTTTGATGTTATACCATAGTCAAATGATCTCCAGCCTCATATGATCTTTTAGTGGTTTGATTACTAGTGTTATCATCATTCATGATATACTCATTCATATTCAATTCATAGAGTTCACCATGTGTTGGAAAAATATCTGACATAAATTTACCATAATAAATTATGATAATTTTTTCATTAAGTAGAAAACAATATCAATGTCTAACTAGCTTCTATACATATAATAAGTTCCTTCTAACATCTGTGAAATGAACACATTGTCTAATAAGCAGGACTCTTCCACTAGATAATGATAGTCTACAAGTTCCAATGGTGATTGTTGCAACAGTTGCATCAGAGTCTATCTGAATGACTATCTACTGTTCATTAAGCATTTTAATTTCCTGAAATAGATTCAACAAATTGGAAACATGAACCAAAGCACTGAAATAAACAATTTAACTTCCTTCTCGTCCTATGAGCAAGTTGATTTCAATGAAGAATATAGATGTATTACATGTTGGTGCTTTACCTTTGCCTTTGTCCAAGATCTTTAGAAATTCCAAACGGTTATGCTTCTAGTATTTGGGCTTATTGCGGTGATGGCGGACAACCATGTTCTTAGATGTTGGATGTGTTGAAGCATTAGAAGATTGGCCAACAACTTGATTTTTCTTCTTCTTCTTTTGAAACATATCATTCCAAGATCTTTGCTTCATGTTATGCTTCCCTTTGACATGTACAACCATTGCACTGCATCACATCCTCAATGGTACAACACATTGATATTATTGAAAGACTTGAGGGGGAGATAACAAAATGAAGTCTTCTTGCATTTTTGCATCCACCTCAACCCCATGGGTTTCCATTTCAATGATGTACCCAAACAATTTGAGTATATGTTCTCTAACTGTGCTTCCTTGCTGCATCTTACAGTGAAGCATGTCTTTCATCAAGTTGTATCGTTGAATGCATATCACATCACCAAACATCTGTAGATTCGACATGATGTCATGAATGGATATAACAACTATATATTTCTTTTTGAGGCACATTGGATAACGATCCCAAAATATAACAACTACCAAGCATAGAACCTCATTCCCCTTATTAAAATCACCATCATCCTCGGTCTGAGGGTCATCATACTTGACACAAAGGACTACATACGCGTTTTGCTGCAAGTATGATTTCAAAATTAAAGATCCAATATGAGTAATTTAGTATTGTGAACTGATTGACTTCGAATAATTAGTTAAGTGGGTTAAGAGACACCGTCTGATATAAAACAAAGTACACTTTATCGTGCTTTGATTATGGTGAATATTATTTTGAATTCAAAGCTGTCTTACATTTTTTGCATTTTGAACGCCCATTTTAAACTTTTGAAACACGAGGCATGTTAACCAAATACCTCAAGCAAGACTTGGGAACTCCTTTCCATATTGGCCACCTCAATAATATGAGAAAATTCCACAAATATGAAACAAGTGGAGACTCTTTTCGCAAGTACAACTTGCATTCCCAAAGTTTGACTTTTTATACCCATGTCCGACATTGTGAAAGCGAACATTGACATGCCATTGCTTAAACCATCCATTAATGAGCATAATTCTACACCATGCACAATTCAATACTACTACATTATACGAGGAACAACATTGGGGTTGCTATGTATACGACCGATCTCTTGTTAGAAACGAAGCGGCCTAATCCATGTGTGCTTGTATTTAGAGTTATGATTTTTACAAATCTATCCAAAATACTATCTGTGAAAATTGTAGACAGGAGACCGCAGATGGTATATAACTCTTTATCCATTACATGCTTAAGTTGATAATTAATTATTTTGAATCTTATTCTCATAATTAATCGATAATAAGAATCCAGTCAATATTGTGATTAAAATAGCATTAGATCATCTTTGATGTAATCATATTAATTAAGACTAATCTAAATAACTTATTATATTGAATTTTGGTACCTTAGATTTTTATCCCCATAGAACCTACAAATATACATCCTACACAATGAACATGTAACTCATGCACACACTTACAAATCTCATTTAGAATTCACAACTTTAAGTGTTAACTACTTGTAATCATGTATATACATTAAAATATCAGAAAAAATGAAACAAAAAGCCATTCCAATTAATTTCAAAATACAAAACATGAGAATATAAAATGATTCGGGTTACAAATTCTCAAGTTGCGACCGTACCCCTAGCAATAAGAAGGCACAATATAGCATAGACTTAAAATCGATTACGGCTCCAAATATTTAATAAATATTGAGTCTAACACAATATATGAATATATCACATATATTCACATCCATGTCTAGTCTGGTAACATAAATAAATAAGTAATTATGTTTATTGAGTCCTCTTTTAACTCCGACCTTGGAGAAATCTAATTTCTCAGGTTGTACTATCAGAATTGCACAAGAAACTTTCATGATGATAGAAGATTTGATTAAATGACTTATAATTCAGCATGTTGATGTGTTATTGATGAATCTCCATTTTATCACCTTTATTCTTTCATTTTGGCCTTTAAACCCTAGCTAAATGCAAGTAGATAGCATTAACTTGTACAAAATAACATTCATTATTCATTCTATACATAGTGTATAAAATACTGCATTTATTACCAAAATAAAAGAATAAAGAAAAGAAAAAGAATAAGAAAAAGAAATTAAATATCATAGGTATGGAATGACCCTAAACCCCGATACCTGGGCATCATGATGACTAGGTCGACAAGGAATAAAGTAGGGGGAGGGCACGTCCCTCTCATTCTCCCTACTCGGTGGCAGTTCTCGGGTGAATTCAAATCCTAATTTTGAATTCATCAATAAGTTCATTTGAGACCTATTTTATTCATTATTCTTTATACCTCAAATCAATAAACTTTGAACAAGAATTTATGGATAAAAATACAAAGAAAAATATATGTAAAAGTAATGCATATGCCCCAGACACTCGGAATAAAAAGCCGCAAAGAAAACTTCACAAACCTGTATCTTCTCCATATGAACTCAAAATTCACCAGACTCACCTTTATTATTCCTAAAATTATTTTATCTATTTAATGAAGGTGGTTTCATTCAATTTAGAGTTAAGATGCAAAAGTTAGGTTCTGGGACCTCATTATGCAATTTACCTGTATAGAATAATCAATTTATTCATTCTTTATATTTTTCACTTTATTATATTTTTGTAATTTTGTAAACATTATTTAAAAACACATATACATAATAAAAAAATAGAAACAATAAAAAAATATGTTAAAATAAATATGTATACTAAAATCCATAGATGAAATATACATACATATACCTATATAGTAAATATGCATATTTTTTTAAGTATACAGACAACTTCAGAAAAAATATAATAAAAATGCCTATATATGTTTCTAATAAGTTATAAATATATAAATTATGTATATAAAATAATAAAAATATAAAAAAAATAAAATACATAGTTAATGAATCTGCATTTCATTATCTTTATTCATTTATTTTAGCTTAAAATCCCTTATAAAACACATGTATATAATATTAACTCCATATTCTTACTAACTTGCATCTGTGTATAAATATTGTACACTTCTTACCATTTTAACCTAAAATAAATAAATAAAGGAAAAATAAAGAAAATAAAATAAAAAAGGAAGACTGAATATATGTAATAGATACATGATGACCCGAACCTCGAGAGAAGGTCAAGTCTTGACCTGATCGACCAGGAATAAAGTAGGGGAGATAGGGTCCTTAATTAGAAAATCCAAAAAAATGTTTGTTGTATATATTTGTATACTACACTATTTTATTTGTATATAAATTGATCTCAAACAAAATAATTTTCAAAATGAAAGTTGTAATAAAAATGTGTCGTAAATAATAAAAATAATTGCACAATCAAATCATGTATAGAATAAAAGCAACCACACTTGGAAAAAGCCACTAAGTGATAATTGAAAGACCAATTCCGGTCCCATATGCACTCAATTGAACCAAACTCACTTCCATTGTATTCTAAATTAAATTATCTTTAAAATGACTATGATTTCATAATTTTTGGAGTTACGGGTGAAAAGTTAATTTTCTAGGGTGGTTTGTGCAATTTTCCCATGTATTTTGTACATATTATATTTGTAGATATTTGTAAATATTTTTACTAATTATTTAAAATAAAAATATAAAAATATAAATTTTAAAACAAAAAAGCTAATTTGCTTATTTACCCATGTATATAATGTCGTATATATATATATATATCATATGTATATAGTTAATTTTCTTAAATGACTACCATAGAAAATAAAAAAAATACCATTTATTTTTCAAATAAATAAAGTGACGAAAATACAAAAAATTAGTTAATTTTTGTAGATATTTATCTTGCTAATTTATCTCATTTCAGTTTTTCTTCTCTCTTTTTCTTATCTTCATCCAAAAATTCAAAAATTCCAAGTTCAATCCCATTCTATTTATTAATAAGGCTCCTTCTCCTCATTCCAATTTGATCAATCTTTGGTGAGAGGAGCCCGATCTCCGAGAGTCTTCTTGTCGCAGAAGAGTGCCTAACCTCCGAGTCATCCAGTGACAGCGAGTCAGCCTTCGTCGAGGTAATCAAGGTCTTTTCCGCTCCTAAGGTGAGATCCATTTTCTCTTATTTTATTCTAGGTTAATCGTAGTTTTATTTTCTCGCATTTTCTCTTCGTTGTCATTTCTAGATCTTAAAATCCATCATGATTTGATCCGCCACCGACTCGATTTTTCATTCCACATCTCAATCTCTACACGTTCTTTTCTACCTATCACGACCTCTCAACTTCGACCACGCACGGTGGCCGGAGACTTGGACCCATTCCTCATTTTTCGCCGGATCCCCATTCACATCTTCCGTTTTGATTTTGAGATCGAATCATCATATTTGCTTCCTATTTTTTTATAAATAAAAAACAAAAAAATATTTTTTTTCTTTCTCTTTACTATCTGTTTTGCAAGATCATGTAAAACTAAATAAAAAATAAAAAATAAAATAAAAAATAAAAATAAAAAAACATTTTTTATTTTCTGTTTTTAATTTCTCTATTTCGGATTTACAAAAAATATAACAAAAAAGTTTTTTATTACTGTTTACATTTGAAAAAAAAAGCTTCCACCATAGCAACGACCCTCCACGCCGCCACCCTTCCATCCCTTAGTCACCAACATCTCGGCTCTCTGCGCCGACCATCGACAGCCGGCCACAACCGCCACCACACCACTGGCGGTACTACCTCACACCCGGTTGAGCTCTACCATGCCCTCCACCACACCATCATTGCATGGAGAGGGGGCGTGTGTCGCCCCTCCTCCTTCTCCTTCCTCGCTCGCCCTCGACGATCCTTGGCGGAGGAGATCATCATCCGCCCTCTCGCGAGCTAACGACACCGCCTTCTTCCGCATGGAGGAGCACCGCCATCGCCCTGCCGTCCTCCACGTCCTCCTCCAGGGACCCGACCTTCTCCAGCGATGCCATCGCCCTACCTGTGTCGACCAGAGCTGCCCGCATCGATTGCCATCGACAACTCCCACGTGAAGTAGCCCACCGCCTCAACGCACCAGCACCTTCCACGCGCACCGACCTACGCCACTAGCCCGCGTGAAGTAGAAAGGGGGTGGCGCCCCTTTTGGTCTTTGTAAAGAACAATAACGAATAAAACCCTAGCAAGTATATTTTTGGAACAATTACATCTCCGTCCCTAAACATCTCTGAAATTGCAAACGAACCCTTCCAGGAACAACATGTGCATTGCACACATTTAGTGGGTAAATTACGTTCTCCATCCCGCAGTTTATTTTTATTATATTGTTATGCAAAAACTTTATCCTTTTAAATTTCAGTCACTGTTTCCAGAACTTAATTTGCATGATCTTTTCTTTAGAATGAATAATGTTGTTGGTCAATAATTTCTGAAAAAAATCTTGCTATGCTCCTGATATGTGTATCTTACTAGCCTAATCTTTTCATTACATTTTATCATTATTTAATATTATTAAAAAATTAAAAGCAGTGTCTTTTTATCTTCCTGAAATTCAAAAATTCATAAAAATTTGAATATTCCTATAAAAATTCCAAAAAATTAGATTGGGTGTATTTCATTGTCTTTTAATTTCTATCCAAATTTTGTGCATTAATTCTTTTCAAAACCAAAACAAATGAAAACATTAAAATCTTATAAAAATCATAAAAGATTCTACAAAAATGCAAAAATCATGATTTCAATTTCTGTTTGTAGATATTTGCATATATTTCATCATAAAGATAATTGCTAGGAGTTTTGGGCACTTAATCATTTTTAAGTTGCAAATTACTCCAGGCTGTGCATTGTTTCTCATTTTTGTCACTGTTTGATTTTTAAGAAAATACAAAACATATGAAAATTCTACAAAAATTCTCAAAAATATTTCAAAGTATTTAAAATCCAAAAATATTTTCTCTGGATTTTTCTGAGCATTTTTGATATAATTGAACAATACAAAAATATTTTGGTGTGCGTATTTCTTTCTTGTGCATATTGTTCATTATTTAAAAAATTAAAAAAATGCAAAATTAAAATCACTAAAAATTTGAAAATCAAAAAATAAAAAATTGGAAATAAAAAAATAAAAAGATAAAAAATCCGCAAAATCCAAGGATAGTTTGCCTTTGTGATTCCTGCTTTTTCTTTTAATTGATTTTCGATTAATTGAATAACCCTCGGGAATTGTAGCCTCCCTGAGTTCGATCCTGTCCGCTATACAGGTAAATAACTAGCAAAAAATTTATCTTGCTCGCATAATTTTCTGTAATTATTTTGTAGCGAGAGAATAAAAAAAATTTTGTTTATCGCGGGATTTTTGGGGATAACAACGACTTCGTATCATTAATAACCGATCCTCGAGTTTTCGTGTCAACAATAGTATATAGGTAAATATACCTATAAATGTACATATAAAAAGTAACATACAACAAATAAAAATGAATAAATAAATAATCATATTAAAATACTACAAAAAATAATAAATAATTTTCATGTTTTAGGAAAAAAATAAAATCATTATCAATTCTTTTCGATTTATTTCATCTTTTATTTTTCTGGTTTGTCTTGTAGTGGGAGACATGGTCCAATCAGGGCTGGTCTACTGTTGACCCTTGGTCAACTGACCCCCCTGCACCTTAGGGCTGTCAAACCTCAATGACTGCCCTTATTCCTTGATTTTTTACGCCTGATCCATGTATTTTCATGGCATGATTCCTTCATTGATTTTTACCCTTGTTTATAGTTCTTTCACATGCCAGTGACTCCTTGATCGATGGGTCTCTGAATAGAGTGTTCTGCCCGAGCTAAGTTGACATTGTACATATACCCCCCTATGACCTTTGTTTGAATTTTGATCCCTCTTTAAGACTTGAAATCCCCAGGTTTTTTGGTTTCGAAGCTCTCCGGTGATAGCAGGAAGCAAGCCAAGTCATTTGGCGTGGAGGAAGAGGCCTGAAGCAAGAGATCCGAGCTCGCCGGTCGGCTCCACTGTAGTTTTCCTTGGCTCCTTCTCCATTGAGTTTGAGCCCTAGTTTTTCCTATCTTTTCATTCCTAGTACTTAGTTTAGCGTATTCTAGCAATTTCATTTTAGTCATTTTTGTTTTAGATTCAATTAAATCAATTAGTCATAGTTTGCCAGAGCTCAGCTAGTTCAAGTATTTTTGTTTTTTTATTTGTGTTACTAAAAATATTAACTTACATCTAAAACTTACATGATAAATATTTTAAGTCCCTAATAGTAGCTTAAATCACACATATTTTTCGTAGGGCATTTAATTATATTTTCCTATTTTTAAAATACAAAAACCTTGCGTTTTCCCATTTCCATTTAAAAATATATAAAATTATAAAACCATTTTGAAAAATTCAAAAAAATAGATTTTATTAATTACTCTATTTTATAACTGCGACAAAAACCCTTAAAATAGAAAAAGGAAATCATTAAAATTTAAAAAGCTCTAAAATCCTTATAAAAATCATAAAAACATTTTTAAAAACCAAAAATATTTATTTTTATTTTTGAATTTTATTTATTATTATATATATATGTTTGAAGGAAGTTTGGATTAATTATATAATTTTAAAACCTTGAAACATACAACCTATTTACTTGTTGCCCTTTTAGGGTATTTTGGACTTTAAAAATACATAAAAATTAGCAAACAATACAAGAAAGATAATAAAAATAGAGAAAAGTACAAAAAAAAACAAAAAACATTTGATTTGTGATTTTTGAAATATTTATAGCTATATTAATAAATCTTGAAGATGGCATTTTCTATATATTGCTATATCTACTTATATAATTATTAGTACTATTGTTATTAATATTATTAATTAAATATATTCTAAAACCTTTAAAAAATAAAAAGGATGGTACCTTAGGGTATTTTCCTATTTTTGTACCTATTTTCTGTATTTATTATATATATTATCTATATTATAGCGTATACCTTTATCTTATTCTATTTAAAAAGAAAAGGAACTAAAAATCATAAAATAGAAAAGAAATATAATATATAATTAAAAACCAATAAAAATATAAAATGTGTAATAAATTTTAAGTAGTAGATTTTTATATCAAATGAATCCCTCATGATAAACTAATTTTGGATATTCTGGTCGCATGGATATTATTCTTTATAAAATCTTATTAATTCATGATTGATATATGATAATAAGTTTCGAATCATCTATAATAAATAATTAACTTATTATTAGAAAATTCAATATTTAAGTAATAATATTCAAAAGCCTAATAAATAGTTTAAGTTTATGGGTTGTTTTGCAAATACATGATTAAAATAGATTTATTCCATCCACTTCTGTAAGTCTTTCATTACTTCTTCTTTTATGTCATATAAATTTTTTAATTCCTCAAAATTTATCGGGTATCTTAAGGTTCTATTTTCACCCATCATGTTTCAAAATTATTCTTCAGATTATATATATGCCTCTAAAATTTTACAATAATTATTTTAACGCCGCGAAGCATGGGTATGCCCCCTAGTAATTAACTATTTGTAGGTAACTGCAATGCATATATCATGTGTCCTGATTTAAAAAAATATGGATGCAATAAACACCAATATTTATCCGTAAATGCTATAGTCCATTTGATACCCAGATGTGAACACAAGTTACCTGAGAGGGTGTGGACTAGCCTGCTACCACGATTCTATTGGGCTGAGCTTGCTTAGGGCGTAAGCCAAAATGGAAAACATATCATGTACACATGTTTGCTTACACATGCTCATTAATATCAAAACGCTCCCCGCAAGAAAGACACTATAAATCCAAGGACTGAACCCTCAGACAATTTTATTTCCCAGCAGATCTAAGAATCCACACAAGCAATGCTAATAAAAAACTCGCGGATAGACGAGAAGGTTGTGCTGTTTTCAAAGCTATTAACCCAGGTCATTTATTCTTAATGGCTAATCAATGAGGGTTGTTTGATTGGTTCCTGCTGCAATGCCTTCCTGACCAGATCAGCCTGCTCTTGGGACGTGGACGGAAAAGAGCCCATGGTACTGGCCGCAGATGATGCTCTCCCTACATACTTAATGTCCTCCACCGTGTCTCTCCCAGCACCTTCATGGCAGTGCACTACCGCAGTGAAATGTAGGTGTATGCCCCCATATTCATTGGTTCCTCCTGGCACCATACAACCTCTGCATCTGAAGCAAAAGAGGTCACATGTCAGATCACTTCGATGTTTAATATGAGGAACATGATTCGCAACTTCAGTTTGGGTATCAAAGCACAGTACTTTTCTCAGTAGAATGGTTCATGCAGAAACGAACTGTCTCTAGTGGCTAGTCTGTAATGCCTTAGTAAGACTTACTTAGATAGCGTTTAAGTTCACGCTGAATAAGGTCGTAAGGGAAAGGGAAAAGTTGCTCCAGTCAGACAGATTGCGACATCCTTGCATCAACTCTCTTCCTTTCATCATCAAGTTCATAGTAGATCTACACGAATGAACGATGAGCAATGACAACCAAATGACTGAATATTTACAAACTACACGTAAGGAATTGTTCAACCTACCTTTCCTACACACAAAATTAAGCGTCTGATGCCCTCTTCCTATCAGAATGGAGATTCTGATCCTGGATAAGACAAAGCCGAATTCCCTGCTTGTTAGATCTAGCATGGCTTCCACATCATCGAATTCAGACAAATTTGATTTGCAATCCTTGTGCCTCAGCAGATTCTTGGGAGCTATCACAATCAGAGGTTTCCGGGACTCCTTGTGTATGTGGTTTCAAATTTAAAGAAACAATGAATAGCTTGACCATTTACAAGCAAGTAAAAACAAAAAAATCTTATATTAAGCAAGTAAAAACAAAAAAAGCTTATCTTAGCAATCACTTGGTGCCGAAAAACGTGAAAGTAATTTCCAGGTGTAGTTACATTTACAACTTGCCATTGCACTCTTGAATCTGCCTTCTGAGTGTAGGATCCATTTCAGGTATTACAAAAGGGTTGTCATCACTCATCTGTGAGATCAAGATATTGTGAATGAGCATTTTTTAGAATATTGTGAATGAGCATACTCATCTGAGTTCACTATCCCAGCTACTTTAGTAATGAAAGGTTTGGGTGTACATGCAAAGGGCGTTTTTACAAGGATGAACGTATGTAAACAGCTTATACTACCTGAAGATAATGCTCAACTCTTGCAAATGAATGTTCAGGACCTTGCCATCATATCCATGAGGAAGCAGTACAAGTCCATCTGGCGAAGCCATTTAGACTCACCACTACTCAGAACTGATCAAACATCACTTGAGCACATTTGCAAAATCTCCGGATTGGGCTTCCCAAAGCACTAGAGAGTTAGGATTTCCATTGAGTATCCCAACTCGACATCCAAGAACTGCAAATTCAGAAAGAGAGCTGCACAGACAAAGAAAAATGCAATTATAAATCTTCAATTCACAAAAACGTAATTACACTAGAGTTTTCCCGTATTAAGAAGAAATTTCCATAGTATTGATCAATCTCTACAAAAGTAATACAAGCAAGGCCTGAAAAAACGAAAAGCAGAACGGGGCATTTTCATGGAAGTAAGGTCATGCATAGCTTCGAGGCGGTTCGAAATGTAAACATCAGTTATAAAGGAATAATACCCATAAAGGCTAAAATAACATATATACTAATGAAATTATATATGATTTGATTAATTTTTTTGAAACGTGAAACATGTGGAACACCTTTAGGTGGTGACCACCCGTGCTAACTCCACTGATAATGTCAAATACATTATCCACAGATTACAAAGTTGTCGGCGTGACCAATAATGTTCTCCACGGTGTTTTCACCGTTTACCGTTGCTGCACTCCTGGCCGTCCAAATCACCCAGCACACAGGCAAGGGTATTTTGGCACGATCAGGTCCTGTACGGTAGGCCGATGCTCCAAATGTATCCCAAAACTTTGGGCCCGATGATGCGTCGATCCAAGGTGGGGCTTCCCTTCTCTATACATTCTTCATCCCCTCACATATGAAGAAAGACGGTCCAAATTTTCTCCTCCACGACACAAATTGAGCACATTAACTCCACACAGGGACGTTGTGTGCCCGTAGCCGCTTTGTCATAAGTCTCCCACGACGTAACAACAAATGCGAAAACCTTAATTTTCAGCGGTACCTTTGCCTTCCAGATCAGATTGCAGTCCCGAATAACGTCTCTATCCAAGTGATCCAGCACCGAGAGCAGCTGGTAATACACCTTCTTGACAGAAAAGGAATCACGCCACACTCCCAACCATCCCCTCCCAGCTCCTGGGCAGTGCACCGTCTGCAAATTTTTGAAGGAGATTCGCCCAGCTCCAGAGTCCTAGCATCCTGACAGGGGAATCGAAACCGTGGAAGCCAAACCCTACTCCGCCCCATCCAAATTCGACAAAAATCTGCCACAGAACCTTGTTTTTCTGCCGATAATGCGAGCAACCTAGGAAGTTGTCTCTGAGAATTCCAAGGCCAGACCAGGCATCACTCCAAAATCTGAAATTTGTACCATCTCCCCCCTGCACCGGGCGCGAAAGATGTCGTACTTCGCCCCCCATGAGCAGATATTCTTCCAGAACTCCAAAGAGCCCCTTGGCTGATATCGCTGAGTCCCGTCCTCCTCAGAAGCACCATAAATAGATCTAAGAAGTGAGCACACCATGTCCTCCCCAGGGCCCCATATCCGCACGACCCATTTGGCAAGCAAGGTCTACCCACATAAACTAAGGACACCAAGCCTGCCCATCTTGCCAAGTCTAGCCACAACATCCCAAGCCACCAAAGCAACCCCCCTCCTTTCACGGCTCGACGATGCCCAAAAGAATCTTCCCACGACAGCTTCCAAACGATGTTGAATTTTTCCAAGGGACTTTGAAGATCGACAAGTAAAAAAGTGAATTGTTGAAACACCACCTTTGGTAGCACCGGCCTTTCTCCCCTAGAGGAACACTTTGTTTCCATCGTGCTAGCTGATTATCCAACTTCTCGACTACAGTGGAGCCAATATTCCATCTTCAATCTTCCAGTCGTAAGCAAATGCCCAAGTACTTCACCAGTAACACCCTTTTGGGGTGCCTAGAACAAAAGCACAATGCTAAGCCTCCGCAACCTCCATATCGAATGAGACAAAAGTGGACTTTGACCCATTCAACTCCAACCCTGAGAAACCACCAAAAAGCTCCATAAGAGAGGCCACAGCCTTCGCCTCCTTAAGACCCCCCATCAATGAAGAAAATGATATCATCTGCTATTGGAGCAGGGCAATGGATATATCAGCTAACGTGAACCCTCATATGGAGCCATTCTAGACCGTGGCTCGAAAATAACGTTCAAGGCATCAACAACAATCACGAATAAAAGTGGCACTAGGGGACATCCCTGCTGCACATCATTTGCCATTAACCAATGACAAAAGAAGTGGAGATACATCTTTTCATCCCCAAAATCCACAGCTTTGAGAATCCGTGTTTGTCCAGAATCTTCCATAAGAAGTTCCAATCCACACTAGCATATGCCTCCCTGAAGTCCACCTTCCACATAAACCCTAACATCTTCCTTCTCCTCCAATCCGCAAAGATCTCCATAGCCATGACCAGGGAGTCCACCTTAAATCTCCCAGGTACAAATGCCATCTACAAATGCCATATGTAGTGGGATGATAATATATGGAGGCACCTTTTTAAGTCTATTGGCTAGATTCTTTATCACGATAAGGTAGATCCCATTGGATAGTGCGACCGCTCTGAAATCTTCAGTTGTAACCATTGAAATCTCCTTTGGGCGGCAACATAAGCCATGTTCAGACGCTCAAAACCCACATTCCCCGCGCAAAACTCTCTAAAAACCTCCACGACCTCACCCTTCACCATTGTCCAAAAAATCTTGTCGAACACTGGGAATTCGTCAAGGCCAGTAGCACCATCTTGGTTAAGATCAATGGTCGCACGACAAATCTCAAGTTCAGAAATATCTCTCGAAAGGTCGTCAACCTACGAAAGAGAGATCCGTGACACCCCTCTCTTTGACCATCTCCAAGGGAGCCCAGTGCATCTCCAACTAGACTGATGGAAGAAATCAAACAAGGCCCTACCAAGCTGAATATCTCCTTTGGCAAAACAAGGAGGAAGACTTTTAATTATTGACAAGTGGAAAGAAGATACTAAACCAAGTGGAAGAAGGAAACAAAAGCCAGGTGTTGAGATGCTATGCTACAATAATTTTTTTAACAATTTCTCTCTTATTTATTTGAGATAACAAAGTCGTATGTATTCGCGCCTCGAGTCTCGGATTTCGGTGTATAATAGCTCATTTTGACCATCTTTGAATGACGATCAATATAAGTATAATATTCATATACTTTAGATTGGGTATGAATACCAAAACTTCTCGAGATACGATCTTGGTTTGTATATAAATTTTGTGATTTTAAAATATCAAATGACCTTCGATCGATGAACGGTCGATTTCATTGATCTTATTTTTTCGAATCAGATTTTTGGGTGGTCTCGGTTTGTTTTGTGGTTTTCGGTTTGCGTCGTGGCTTTTCTAATGGTATGTATTACGATGCGATCAACTTTTGGTCGATTGCGACCGGATGAATTTCGATCTGTGATCAATAGATTGATCTAAGTTTATCCAATATCAAATTGAATATTAATTGATCATTCAAACCCTTGATCAAGTTGTGTTCATGTCATTCAGATCCAGATGTCACAAATATAAAGAGCTCACAAATATAAAAACCTCAAAGGGAGTTTCATCCTTAAGACTCGAATCAAGGTCACTATATGTTTTGTATGGAATTTGTCTGGTCATAAAAACCTCAAAGAGTTTGGAACCCATAAAAACCTCAAAGGAAAAACAAACCGTATTCTTTCAACATGTATATGAATAAATAGGCTTGTTTCGATGATTACCTGAGAATACCTGCGGGTATTTTTCCCGCATGTCTGCTTTGGTCTCCCACGTTGCCTCTTCGACACCGTGTCGATGCCACAACACCTTGACCAAGGGAATCTCTTTGTTGTGAAGCTTCTTCACAGCACTGTCTAGTATCTTCACTGGCTCTCCTCATATGTCAAGTCGGTGTAGCAATGAATGTCAAGAATCATCAACCAGCTACTGAGATGCAGGATGCTTGCCTGCCAACATATAAAGAAGAAAAGGATGTCACAAATGTCGGTACGATCATTTCTATAAAATAATAAAAAGAATTTAATGTATCCAAAAGAAGGCAAGTAGAAGGGAATGATATTCAACTTTAACAACTACCTGCATAGAGAATGGTTTTTTCCAAAAGTTATGCATGTATTTCCCTTCTTCACACATTATCCCAATATTTTCCATATATAACATTTTCATATAGTAGTCGATGACCCATATGTGTATATATATATATATATTAATTCCATGTTAATTAGAGATCATAAATGCGGATTTTGATAATGAGATGATGATTGATTTGACTCTTAGTTTCCTGATGATGGAAAAGATGAGATTCTGATCTAATTCTCAATTCTATCTAACTTTTCGAGTCTAGTGGATAGTTTGTAGTCTTGTTCTATGTGTGACCTCACACTATGACTCTAAGGCGTGAAGAGTGTCTTAGGGTTAGGGTGTCTCCGTAGGCATGCGGTGTTGTGTAATGCATCCTAACTAAGTTCCTAACACATCCACTAACTTAATTATAATCAACTCTAAACAACACAACTTATAATTGATTCATCTCTTAGCCAAGATCGATTATGCTTCATTCTGAGTTCAACTGTAACTCCTCCAATTTCAATTGTAATTAATTCAGATGTAACCCTAAATGATTCAGATGTTGCCATAGGGGATTCAGATGTAGCATCACCAAGTCTATTGGCGGAAAAGTAAGCATAACTCAAGCGGTGAGGTAGTCTCCTAAGGAGACTCTTCTGTCTCGCCCTCTAAATGGAAGTGTGGTCCATTAGAAGGATAGACCAACTCCAAAACTACGACACTAAGACGGGTGAGAGAGACTCTCCGGAAAAGTCACTCTAGATGGACCCAGTCGGTACGAGTAGACGAGCTCATACGAAAAACTAAAACCGAGGATCCCCCACATGGGTATCCTAAAATAGAGGGTCAGCGGAACTGGTCAAAAGTCAGGATCCCAACGAAGCGTAAAAATATTACGAGCTCACGTAAAAAACTGAAAAAGGATTGGGATCCTACTCCGCAACACGAGCTGAAACAGGACATAATCTCTCAGTCTTGCCACAAACTCATCGAACCTCTTATCATATGCCGGAGGAGGAGCACCAGATGGCTGATTCTACTATGCAACACGAGTTGAAATAGGAAAGCCATGCTTGGAGTAGCATGTATCCTCAAAATGACTTATCTGTGGCAATAAGTGCTCGATTGACGGGATCGACTACACCCTCCTTTACCACAGGTACCATACCCTCTATGCTGCGTAGAACGCCCTCTGCCATGAGATGAGGCCTAGCCGAGGAGGTATGTGACTGCTGAGTAGCACAACTAGGTGTTATAGAGAGCCTAGTCAATCTACGGTATGCCTCCTCCATTGGAGGTATAGTAGCATCAGTAAGGATCTGTGATTGAGCTGCATTGTATTCAGGATCAAGAGCTGCTAGAAAAACTTCGGTCATCACCGAATCTCTGTAAGCCTTGAACTATGTTGGCAAAGTAGTCAAGGGAATGAAACCATGAAGCTTCTCAAAAATACCCATGAGAGAAGCGTAAAGGGTATGAAGAGGACATCCGTTATGTCTAGATGTGAAGATATCACGTTGAAGTTGCAGTATCTTCGACTCATTCTTCCCTGCGAGTAAGTAGCGGCAAAGATGTATGGCATCGCCTTCGCAGAAGGCTGACTCAGAATATCATTGGCTATCTCCACGGATACCGTCCCAAACAACCAGATACGTGCATATGCGTCATCTGTCTCCCACATAGCATTAACCCCAGTCTTGTATATTCTATGTGTACCATTTCTTTATTTTATTTCTTTGTATCCATCTTATGTAATTTACTCATACGTCTCTCCTCTATATAAGAGAGCCTAGGGTTCCCAGGAATAAACATCTCTTTGATTTTTCCCAACATGATATCAGAGAAGCAGTCCTAGACCGAAGCTCTGTACCCTAACCCTAAACCTAACCCACACCCTCCCCCTCCCTCTCTCCCACCGCCACAACCGAAGCCCCCGACTGCCGATGCCTTCCCGCTGTACCGCACCACCGAGCAGCTAGCTCAGTCCCATCGCGCCACTGTCGAGGTGCCGCTAACCGGTCCCTCCTCTCCTCCGTCCGGGTTGGTCTCTCTCTTCCCTTGGCCGCCAGCCTCTTGCTTTCTTCGGCCCATGCTCCGCTTTGGATTGATGGATTTAAGTGCATAAGTCTACGTATGCATCAAATCCATACATGTCAGTGTAGACATTCTTTCGTTGGTCTACAAAACTCTAGTAATCTCTATCCGGTAATATGTCAAAAACAAAGTCGAAGTACCCGCCACAACGCTTTCAGAGGTCTAGTGCCTATTGTCAAGATGGACGAGACAAACTATGAGTTCTGGGCTATGCAGTTCATGAGCCTTATGAAGTCTAATGGTAAGAAGCATGTTCTTACCTAGGAGGAGCCGGTGGAGAAAACTGAGGTTAACACCTCGTGGGAGGTGGATGATGCATACACCAAAGTTTGACTTTCAGGTACATTGACGATAGAGATCGTCAATGATGTGTTACATCAACCTATTGCTAAGACGAGGTGGGACATCCTCGCAGCAACTTATTCTCAGGTGAGGAACGAGGACCAAGATCCTCCAACTTCAGCATGATATATTTTACTATCATGCAGAATAGATGGCATCTTCATTCGTTGTATACATCCTTGCGTAGGATATTTGAGAATATCTACAGCTTCATGCCTCTCACGGCTACTCCAGAGCAACATAAGCATATAGGAATGCTACCATGGTTGGTGTATTCCTAGCAACCCTCGATCCTGAAGATGATGTTGCTCACTCCCAGATTCTCGCGGACGCTAATATTCCTCCCATGGAGGAATCTTTCCGCAGGCTTAGCATGATTACTATTTCGTCCACTGCTACTAGCCAGACTTCTTTTGGCATTGACAGCTTCCCGAGGTAGAGGATGCTCTTCTTCTTTTCGTGGATGCGGACCTCATGGTAGAGGAGGTCACATTTGTCAGCCATGCACGTATTGTCATCGTCTAGTAATACAGAGGATACATGCTACTGCAAGCATGGCTTTCCGGCATCAACCCATGTAGCGAAGCAGGTTGAGTCTCCAGTTGCTCTTACTTTAGATTAGAGGTTTGATGACCTTGTAGCTAGACTGATGGATATCCTGTCTCCTGCTTATTCACCATCTCTAGGAGGCCACTCAGATGTAGCAGCTTCTGTCTCTACCAGTACTTCTGCTACAGCTAGCACCTCAGGTAGTACTTATGCTTTTATATCTTGTCATGGATCTGAGATTAAAGAGTGGATTATGGACTCCGGGACGACGCATCATTTATGCGGGGATAGATATTAGCTTATAGTATCTAAACAGGTTCCTCCAGGGAGAACTATCATGATAGACGATAGGACTCATTCCCCAATCACAAAACAGGGGGAGATCAGTTTGACGCCTTCGATGCATCTGCAAAATGTGTTACATGCTCATGATTTTTAAATGAATTTGTTATCTATTAGTCAGATTACGAAGGATTTGCGTTGGGCGGGCTATCTTTGACCCATCTCTCTTATTTTTCAGGATATTCTTACGGGAAGAGTGATTGGTTGTGGCCGTGAGCAAGGTGGTCTTTATCACCTAGTCTGAACTCACTATGCAAGCATATCCTCTCATTCAACAGACCAGTTTCTCCCTTTACTTGGAACCTACGTTTTGGTTACCTCCCTCTCTAAAGGATGTGTCATATTTTTACCGCAGATTTTACCGGGTTCATCCTTCCAATGCGATGCGTGTCAGTTGGGAAAGCATCATTGGTCTGCTTTTCCTAGTCGTTGGAGTCGGAGTAGTAGCTCCATATTTGAGTTGTTTCATGTTGATATTTGGGCTTGAGTCGTGTTCCTGATCACCAGGGACACAGGTTTACATTTTTGTGGTTAAGGATTTTCTCGCTTGTCATGGGTCTTTTTATATAAGAATAAATCTGAAAGCAGGGGATGTGATAAAAAACTTTATCAATGAAGTGCAGAATATTTTCTCTTCCTCACTGAAACTTGTGAGAACTGATAATGCTTTAGATATATGTACCCGTGTTTTATCACATTTCTTTTCATCCCGTGGTATTATTCATCAAATAACATGTGCTTACACTTCTCAACGGAATGTTGTTACAGAGAGAAAGCATCGTCATTTACTTGATGTCACTCGGACTCTTCTCATTAAGAGGTGTGCCCCACATCCGTCTTGGGGTGATGATGTTCTTACGACATGTTATTTGGTGAATCGCATGCCCTCATCTGTCTTGGATGATAAAATTTCTTTCTCCATAGCTTTCCCTGAAAGGAGTTGTTTTCACTTCTCGTGTCTTTGGTTCGGTTGCATTTGTCCACAGTTGTCTCCAGGTCTTGACAAGCTCTCTCCTAGAGCTGTCAAATGTGTGTTTATTGGGTACTCCAAGACTCAGAAGGGATACTTGTGCTATGAACCATTGTGCAGGAAATATTATATTAGTGTTTATGTCACATTTTTTGAGTTTGTGATGTATTTATCTCCTACAGGTGACAGGCTAGCTTCATCAGATTCTGATGATGAGATTTACATGCCACCTCCTCCCACGAGTCTGTCATCTCTTTTACGTGTGCCTGCTATTCCGCCACTACCACTACCATCACCACTGCCACCTCCTTCTTCAGTTACATATACCCATTGTTCCACCATTACTAAAGTTTTATTACCGTCAGCATGTGTCAGCTCATGATCATCGCCCATCATCAAGCATGCTTCAAGTTTCTTCTGATAACAATATTTCTAATGATGGGTCTAGAGAGGTGTCTACGCAAGGATCATTGCAGGAGATTGTCCCACATTTGGAGGAGGTTCCCGTTGACCTGCACATACCCATTGCAGTTCAGAAGCAAAAGCGTACATGTACATCATATCCTCTTGCTTCCCAGGTCTCCTTTCATCGTCTGATAAGGGAATTCCAGAGATTTGGTGTTGCTCTATTCTGCAGTGGAACATTCCACGGAATTATCAGGAGGCCTTGAAGGACAGTCGATGACATTTAGCTACGGGCGGAAGAGATGGATGCTCTGCAATCACGTGGTACCCTAGAGTTTGGTATCTGCTCCTCCCGTGGCATTTGTTGTCAGTTGCAAATGGATGTTTACTGTTAAAAATCTTGCATATGGGAGCCTTGATCGATACAAGGCAAGATTGGTGGCACGAGGTTTTACTCAGACTTGCGACATGGATTATGTGGACATGTTCTCTCCCGTTGCTCGTCACTCAACTCTATATGTCCTTTCAGTTGTTGTGGTACGTGATTGGCATTTGTTTCATCTAGACGAATGCATTTTTGTGTAAAGATCTACAGGAGGAAGTCTACATGCAGCAGACTCCGGGGTTCGCTGCTAAGGGAGAGTGTCAACAGGTTTGTAGACTCCATAAGGCAATATATGGCCTTAAGCAAAGTCCAAGGGCATGGTTTCAGAAGCTCTCGGATCTGATTGAAAGGTCGGGGTTCAAGAGGTCAAATACAAACCATTCACTGTTTGTGCAGAGAACACCTAGAGGTACCGTTGCTATCATGGTCTGTGTTGATGATATACTTGTTACAGGAGATGATGTGCAGGGTATAAAAATGGAAAAAGAATTTTTGGGTCGTCAGTTTGTTACTTAGGATCTTGGCATCCTAAGGCATTTCTTAGGGTTAAAGTTTGCTAGGAATACACAGGGTCTTGTGATGAACCCAAAGGAAGTATGCTACAAACATGCTTATTGAGATGGGCATGATTGGGAGTCGACCCTCTACTACTCTTATGGATCGTAGCATGAAGTTATATGATGATGTTACAGATGAGGTTGACATTAGGGGACATAGAGAGATGGTGGGAAAGCTCCTCTATATTACTATCACTAGACTTGATATCTCTTTTGCGATGAGTAGGGTGAGTTAGTTCATGGAACAACCCCGACAGGTATATATTGATGCTATATATATATTGTTGGGAAAAATGAACGAGATGTTTATTCCATCAGCTCTAGGCTCTCTTATATAGGAGAGTAGCCTATGGGTAAATTACATAAAGCATACAGCTGAAAATAAAAATAACAGAGAGATATAAAGGAAACTAATATATATGTTAACACTCCCCCTCAAGATGGAGCATAGATATCAATCATGCTCAACTTGGATGCACACTTCTGGAATGGGCCTCATAGTAGTGCCTTGGTGAATATATCGACAGTTTGATTTTCTGAAGTAACATGAGATGTAGCAATGAATCCCTTATGAATCACGTCACGTATGAAGTGACAGTCAACCTCAATGTGCTTGGTCCGCTCATGGAATGCTGGATTGTTTGCAATGAACAAGGCTGCCTGATTGTCACATTCTAAGTTCATAGGAAGTGGCACATCTATACATAGATCCGTAAGCACAACCTTTACCCACATCATCTCTGTGCTAGCCTGGGCCATAGCCCTATATTCAGATTCAGCACTAGATCTAGCTACCACCGTCTGTTTCTTGCTCCTCCATGAGATTAGAGAATCTCCAACGTAGACTGCAAACCCCGAGGTGGACTTCCTGTCCTTAGGACAACCTGCATAGTCTGCATCCGCACATGCTGAGATAGAAATCCCCTTGCCCTTCTTGAATAGCAAACCTGCACCTGGAGATGATTTGAGGTATCTGAGTATCATATGTATGGCACCCATATGAACCTGACGTGGTTGCTCCATGAACTGGCTCACACGACTCACTGCAAAGGATATATCGGGCCTAGTGATCGTGACATACAACAGTTTGCCTACCAGTTCTCTGTATCTTCTCCTGTCCACCTCCTCTGTGTCATCATCATATAGCTTCATGCTTGGGTCCATTGGTGTTGTAGCAGGCTGACACCCAAGCATACCTGTTTCACTCAACAGGTCCGTAACATATTTTCTCTGCGACATTACTAACCCATATGGATTTCTAGCAAATTCCAGCCCCAGAAAATATCTAAGGACTCCAAGATCCTTAGTGACAAATTTGCTACCCAGCTTCTCTTTCACCTGCTTTATGCCTTGCTCATCATCTCCTGTAATCTAGATGTCATCTACGTAAACCATAATTGCAATAATACCTCTTGAAGTCTTCTGTACAAACAAGGAATGATCAGCATTAGAGCGTTTGTATCCCTGTTTTTCAAAGAGGTCTGAGAGCTTCTGAAACGATGCTCTGGGGCTCTGCTTAAGGCCATAGATAGCCTTATGAAGTCTGTACACCTTGGAACACTCCCCCTCAACAGCAAAACAGGGTGGTTGTTGCATGTAGACTTCCTCCTGTAGGTCTCCATATAAGAACACATTCTTCACATCCAGCTGAAATAGCGGCCACTCTCGAGTAACCGCGACTGACAGCAGGATCCGTAGGGTAGAATGGCGGGCTACTGGAGAGAACGTATCAAGGTAATCCACCCCGTATGTCTGTGTAAAGCCACGTGCAACAAGGCGGGCCTTGTATCTGTCAATACTGCCATCTGCATTTTGCTTTACTGTAAACACCCACTTGCAGCTCACTGGGGTCACATCTGCAGGTATAGGAACTAGACTCCAAGTTCCCCTAGATTAAAGTGCTGCCATTTCTTCCTCCATTGCTAGACGCCATCTACTGTCCTGCAGAGCATCTTGATAATTCCGTGGAATATCTACAGCTGACAAGGCAACCACAAAGTTCCTGAATTCCCTAGATAGTCGCTCAAATGACACGGAAGCTGATAAAGGGATATGTAGCACATCTCCTCTTCGATTTGCGTATAGCAATAGGAACATCTAAATCAATTGTGTCCTCATTTGGCCCCTGCAACATATCCTGCTCAGAAGTATCATTAGATCCATCAAGAGTAGTATCTTCAGTACATACCTTAGGCGAGCTAGGAGATGAGTCATGACCATGAGCTGGAGGAGGCCTGCGGGTATAATGGAATGGTAGTGGTGAAACGGGAATAGTACGTGGAGCTGGTGGTGGTGGTGGTGATGGTACTGGTGGTGGTGGTGTCATATATATGGCATCGGTAGTCACTGGAGGTAGTTGCTGATCACCTGAGGATGAAAAATACATTACGGATTCAAAAAATGTAACATCTGCACTGACCATATACCGCCTACGCAAAGGATCAAAGCACTTGTACCCCTTTTGAGATCTGGAGTACCCAACAAACACACACTTGACAGCCCTAGGAGAGAGCTTATCAGTACCAAGAGACAACTGGTGGACAAAGGCAACTGAGCCAAATACACGAGGAGTAAGGGAAAACAGATCCTTACCAGGGTAGATAAGGGAAAAAGGAATCTGTTCATCTAGGACAGAGGATGGCATACGGTTAATTAGGTAACATGCTGTGAGAACCACGTCACCCCAGTAAGAATAAGGAACATGACTCTATATAAGAAGTGATCTTGTGACATCTAGTAGGTGACGGTGTTTCCTTTCAGTGATCCCATTTTGTTGAGAGGTATAAGCACAGGATGTTTGATGGATAATCCCTTTTGATGAGTAGTAGTTGGCTAGGACATGAGTACACAGTTCTAGGGCATTATCACTTCTCACAAATTTCACAGATGTGGAGAAAACATTTTGAATTTCATTCAAAAAATGGATAATAATATTGCCTGCTTCAGATTTATTTTTCAACAAAAATACCCATGACACACGAGAGAAGTCATCCACAATAACTATATAAAATCTGTGTCCCTGATGATCAGGTACACTACTCGGACCCCAGATATCAATATGAAGTAACTCAAACTTGGAGGTACTACTCCGACCTGGACGACTGGGAAAGTAGACCGGGTGATGCTTTCCCAACTGATAAGCCTCACATTGGATAGATGTGTGAGGAAGACCCTGGGGTAACATACGACGCAACTTCTGAAGCGGTAGATGTCCAAAGCGCAGATGCCACAGCAGAGGAGATACTAGTCCAATAGGAAGGGATGAGGTTCCAGCAAACGGAGTCTGATTTAGGCGATAGAGGCCTCCTTGCTCATAGCCACGACCAATCACGTTGCCCGTAAGGATGTCCTGAAAAATAAGAGAAGATGGATCAAAAATTGCCCGACATTGTAAATCCTTCGTAGTCTAACTGATTGACATGTAACACATTCTTGAGCTGCATAGAAGATGTCAGTCTAATCTCCCCCTGACCAGTGATGGGGGAATGTATACCATTGGCAATGACCATTGTTCGGCCTGGAGGAATATGAGAATATCCTGTAAGTAAACTCTGATCGCCACATGATGATGTGTAGCGCCCAAGTCCATAATCCAAGGTAATGTATCTGATCTACTACTGGTAGATGTAAGTATGCTACCTGAAGCACTGGTAGACGCAGAGGCAGATGCAGCAGCATCAGATTGACTCTCAGTAGTAGGTGCTGGGCCAGATGGGGGAATAATGCCCCTTAGACAGGAAACTAGATCATCGAACCGCTGATCCAAAGTGGCAGCAGATGGAGGCTCTATCTGCTCATCGACTCGTGCAGATGCAGGAAATCCATGCGTAGAGTAGCATGTGTCTTCATTGTGTCCGACGCGATGACAGTAAGTACATGTTGGCCGAGTGCAGCCTCCTCTACCACGAGGTCCACATCCACGGGTCTGATGACGAAATCCACGCCCCCTGTTGGCGACCATGGCTGAAGCATTCTGATTCGTGGCCGTGGAAGGGACGGTGATGCAGCTCAGTCTATGAAAGGCTTCCTCCATGGGAGGAATAGTTGAATCGGCCAAGATCTGGGATTGTGCTGCCTCATACTCTGGATCAAGTGCAGCAAGGAACACGCCACCATAGTCGCATTCCGATACGTCTTCTGTTGTTCTGGCGTGGCTGTCAGGGGCATGAAGTTGTATAGCTTCTCGAACATCCCTCAAGAGATGTGTAGAGTGAATGTAGAGGGCGACCATTCTGCTTTATAGTGAATATATCATGCTGGAATTGCAGAATCTTCGTCTCATTCCTTGCATGAGAGTATGTGGCCGCCAGAATGTCCCACATGTCTTTGGCCGTGGGCTGATGTAGAATGTCATTGGCAATTTCAATCTCCAATGTTCCAGATAACCAAACTTTGGCGTATGCGTCATCGGCCTCCCAAAGGCACTGGCTCCAGTCTTCTCAGCAGGCTATGCTTCGGTAAAAATGTGCTTCTTACCCGTTGACTTCATCATACTCATGAACTGCATCGCCCACAGTTTATAGTTTGTACCGTCCATCTTTACAATAGGCGTCGGACCACGAAAGGCACCAATGGATGGGATATTCGCCTTGCTTTCTGATATACTGGAAACTGAAGACTGGAGCGATTGACTGAAGATAAGATCTGTCTACAATGACATAGACGGGTTTAGTTGCATGTGTAGACCTCAAGCAACTAAACCCATGTAGTTGACGGTGTGCGCTTTAGGGCTTAGCACACGCTTAGGGCTCTACGTTGCCCTCTGAACCACGCAGGCACACAAGGCACGCGCTCAGTCGCGCAGCGTGAGGATGAGCGCGCAGTCGCACAGCGTGAGGATGAGCGCGCAGTCGCGCGCGCGAATGAGCGCGCAGTCGCGCGTGACGGCGCGCGCTAGGCACAGGCGAAGGCGCTGGCGTACGCGCACAGGCGCAGGCGCGTGAAGATGAGCGCTAGGCGCAGCCGCACAGACACTCGCACGAAGGTGCGCACAGGCGCTCGCGCAAAGGTGCGTGAAGGGGCGCTGGCAGATGCGCAGTGGAGGAGCAGAGGCGCCGGCGGAGGTGCAGTCGGGGCGGAGGCGCTGGTGGAGGCGCCGGCGATGAGAGAGGGGCACGCGGGTGGGGTAGGGTAGGGTTAGGGTTTCGAGAACTCCGGTCTAGGACCGTCGCTCTAATACCATGTTGGGAAAAATGAACGAGATGTTTATTCCATCAGCCCTAGGCTCTCTTATATAGGAGAGTAGCCTATGGGTAAATTACATAAAGCATACAGCTGAAAATAAAAATAAGAGAGAGATACAAAGGAAACTAATATATATGTTAACATATATGATATTAAGATATCTAAAATCTTCTCCAGGTGCAGGATTACTATTCAGAAAAGGAGCAACTCTTTCTGTTTCTGCATGTGCTGATGCATACTATGCATGGTGCCCTAAGTACAGGAAGTATACGTCGGGCTTCATGGTGTTTGTTGGTATCTCTCTTGTCTCTTGGAAAAGCAAGGAACAAACGGTTGTGGCTAGATCAAGTACCGAATCTGAGTATAGGGCTATGGCACAAGCAAGCACAAAAATGATGTGGGTTCAAGCAGTGCTAGCAGATTTGCATATAAATGCACCTCTACCAATGCAGCTACAATGTAATAATCAGGTTGCCTTATTCATTGCAAACAATCTCGCATTTCATGAAAGAATGAAGCATATTGAGGTAGACTGCCATTATACTAGAGATATGATTCAGAAGGGCTTGATTTTACCTCTCATGTCAGCTCAGGAGAGCAAACAACATATATCTTTACCAAGGCTTTGCTCAGAGGCTCATTTCAGAAGTGTTCTTCCAAGCTGAGCATGATTGACATCTATGCTCGATATTGAGGGGGTGTAGAGATATTTCTATACTCTCTGTGTACCTTTTCTTTATTTTATTTCTTTGTATCCATCTTATGTAATTTACCCATAGGTCTCTCCTCTAGATAAGAGAGCCTAGGGTTCCGGGGAATAAACATCTCTTTGATTTTTCCCAACATGTCTATTGGTTCGTCCTGTATCAGAATATGCTTCTTACCATCGCACTGCATGAAGATCATGAATTGCATAGCCCATAACTCATAATTAGTTCCATCCTTCTTGACAATGGATGTTGGACCTTTGAAGGCACCCGAGGATAGGATGTTAACCTTGGAATTGACCTTGTTATCTGATATGATGATGACTACTATGAAGACTGGGATTGTAGACAAGAATAAACGTGTCTACACAAACATACAGGAAGATGATTGTGGGTGTAGAATCATACCACAACCTCTTCCATCTGTTAGAGGTTTCTCTGGGTAACTAGGCTGATTTAGATGATCAAAACTACCCTGAAAAACCTCAAAATCAGACCAAACAGTGAACCGAATCGCTCTTGGTAGCGATTCCAAAGCCTTAACAAATGATGATGATGACCTCTATGGTGCCACAGGAATTTGACGATAACTCCCAGGGCTATAGAGAGCAATCGAAGCCCCCTTTGGGCGGTAAAGAAAGCTACTAGGAGGTCCCCCAACTCAAGGCAGCGGCGGCTGGTTGCTGCTAATGTTGTTGTTGCTGCCTCACGTAGTAGGTGACGACAGTAGCGATTGGTTGTTGCTGCTGCTACCTCACACGACAGGTGGCTGTGGCGGCAATTGGTTATTGTTGATGCTGGTTGGCAGCGGTAGCGACGGTTAGGGCTTAGGTGGGGAAGGGGCGGCTAGGGCACAGACTCTGGCATAGAATCGTCATTCTGATACCATGTGGAAGGGAAAAGGAATTGATGCATTCCCATTGAAGCCCCGAGGTTCTATTATATAGGAGAAAATTCCTACAGACAAATTACATAAAGTAGATAGAAGAATAAGTAAATATAAATAAAGAACAAACACAAACATTATCTCAACATAAATAATGAATATTTTCTCTATCGTTGTTCAATTTATTCGCTCTGAAAGTACCTTAGAGTTTTGCACATTACAGCTTATGAGTTTTACAGGTCTCTTGGCATCATAAACCAGACCTCGTGTGCTTATACTTCTCAGCAAAACGGTGTTATCGAAAGCAAAAACACCATCCTTGATGAAATCAGGATACTTTTAATCCAAAGTCGTGCTCCTCACTCTTTCTGGGTGTTAGAGTATTTTTATATATGCGTCACATGTATGGGAGATGGGTAAATGGATCTCTCCAGGATCCATTTACCTTATCCAAGAGTTTAGTCCCATATCTACTAATGGTGGGACTTGGAGGCTCTGTGGAGGCTATATAAGGAGCCCCAGACCTCCTGTAACCATTGAGAAAGTGCAATAGACACACCAGCCCTCAGAGGCATTCTCCCGTGGTTTCATCCCGCTCCTTAGGGAGTAGGGTTCCACGTAAATCCCGATGTTTATTCTTGTTTCATCTTTTCTCCGATATTCACTTCCGCATTTCTATTTTCTAACATGGTATCAGAGCGGGTTCGATTCTCGAGGATTTGTTCTTGAGATCTATTTTTATTGTTCAAGGTTTCGATTAAGTTATTCCTGGAGATTTTAAAAGTTCTGAAGATTTTTATTCCGAAGATTATTTTGCATATTAGAGTGAGTTCTGCATTTCAGAAATCGCCAAGTTCATGATAGGGTTGCAATGGCGTTCCTCTGGATCTCTCGCCAACCACTCAACCCTCAAGATCATCCTGGCGGTGTTCTGTTCAGGCGTAGGCTGCCTTTAGGCGCAGGTGCACCATGCGTGCCCTAGCCGCAACCCTAGCCGCAAATGACCAAGTCCATACTAGCGGTAACCCTCCTCCAGCCGCATACCGCACAGGCGGCGCATGTGGCCTCCTCCGCCTCTGGCACAGGCATACCCTCCTCCTGGCGATGACAGTCTCCCGCGACCCTCGGCTCCTGTGCATGCACCCCCAACCTTCAGCCCAGGGGCACCTCCATTCCAGGGGCGACGCAGCCTCACGCGGGCTCCTCGCGTTCGCTGTTCGGGCTTTCTGCGTGCTCCTCGCGTTCCAAGGTCGCCCAGTTCACAGGCAAGGCGGTGCTCCTCGGGCTCCCCGCGCACGTACGAACCTCCTCTCCTCCTCCTGGCAGCCCGAGCAACGTATCCACACGCGCCATCGCCGGCCCCTCCAAGCAATCCCTTCCAGCGGCAGAACCCCAAAGGGGGCGGCGGTATTGAGAATGAGATGGGTTCCCTGGGAACCCTAGCGGTACATTAAAAGAGGGGCCGATGTCTTCTTTCTTTAAAAAAAATTGTGTTTTTTTAAGGCCCAGGTGGGTTGAAGCCAAAGGGGGCTGCAAAAAAAGGAGTTGGGCCCAAGTGGGCCAATATAAAGTTAAAAAAAATGATGAGAGGAGGTTTACATTGAAAAAAAGGGTGCTTACAAAAAAATCGTACGCAAATTGAAAAAAAAGGAAAAGTCGAGAAAAAAATGGTTGAAACGGCTTAAAAAATATAAAAAATGTGACGGCTTATAAAAAAAATGCCGCATGAACTTTTTGAATATTTTTTGTGTTTACCCCTATTTATCCTATCTTCTCCCAACTTGGTCGACGTCCATGTTTTCCGACAAGTATGGGAGAAAGGGGGAGTATTATGTAGAGTAACAGGTATGTTCCATGATCCAGATTCAGATGTCCGATTCCAGGCCAACCAGTTTCCAGACTCTACAGTTTTTAGATGAAGATTTTCCATGCGTAAGATTCAGACTCGACATTCAGATTCCGAGTCCACAGGTGCGATGCGCAGTTGTTCAGACTCGATAGATTGGTAAGAGTCCAAGATCGAGTTCTCCAAAGAGAGACTCAGTTTCAGACACGCCTATGTTTGCGGTCATATTCAGATGTGCACATGTTTGCCATCATTTGTTCGTGGTCCCCATCATTATTCTTGAATTGTCGACCAGAGTTTTCATGTGAGCCATAGGGACTCCTGAGTAGAGGGCCATTCCCTATGCCATGTTGGCAAGGGTTTTCAAGTGGTATCATAGGTACACCAGAATAGTGTACCATTCTCTGAGCCAGCTGGGAGAGACCCAGTTCTCCGACAAGGAGACTTCTTTCAGACTCCATTCTCCAGCGACCGTGGACTCCGATGAGGATTGCACTTCCACGGCCTTTTCAGTTCGGCCTTTTTTAGAGATGAAGCAGTTGTCCACATGTTGTGGCGGGCCAGAGTACTCCGACGAGGAGACTCATTTCAGTTGCAGTGACTCTGACAGGCGCAGTTCAGAGCACATACTCTCCGACGAGGAGATTCAGAAGACTCACACTCTAGCCCGTCCGTCCTCCTCACCTGCACGGCATGAGAAGCAACGTCCTCGACAACAGCAGTTGTGCGCGTTGGGTTGATATTGTCCGTAGTGTTCTATAGCGTTGAGTTGAGTTTCTTTTTGTTTGTCCAAGCTGAGCATTGCATGCTCCAGCTTGAGGGGGTGTGTTAGAGTATTTGATATATGTGTCACATGTATGGGAGATGGGTAAATGGATCTATCTAGGATCCATTTATCCCATCCAAGAGTTTAGTCCCACATCTACCAGTGGTGGGACTTGAAGGCTCTATGGAGGCATAAGGAGACCCAAACCTCCTGTAACCATTGAGAAAGTGCAATAGACACACCAGCCCTCAGAGGCATTCTCCCGTGGTTTCATCCCGCTCCTTAGGGAGGAGGGTTCTACGTAAATCCTGTTGTTCTTATTTTCTTTATCTTTTATCCATGTTTCGCTTCCGCTTCCTATTTTCTAATACTGGGGTGACGCGGTTCTTACTGCTTTCTACTGAGTGAACTATATGCCATCTTTCGTCTTAACAAAGAAGGTCTCATTCTCGATAGTGTTTCTTGAGGACATGATTATCAGAGCCATGGTACCCCACTACACGTATTTGTAGTATTACAATTCCGATAGCATTAAGTTCTCGAAGGTCCTCCGACTTATCATGAGTCCGAGAAGGAAAATATGACATTCAAATTCAATAACCACATATGTCACCAATTTCATTAATTTTCATATTGTATCCGAAGAAGAGAAAAAACGCATGTGATAGTATCTGTGACATCAAATTTTATGACTAATAATGGTTCTCATGCAGAGCCGTGACGTCCAGAGTTGCCTAAGATATGGATGATCGTTCGGAGCGCATCATGACCGCACTCACCGACCTCCAACAGCAGCAACCTGCCATGGATGTCAGCAGGATCAGATACTAGCTCAGCAGACTGAGATTGTCGACAGGCATACAGACATGGAGATGAGGTTTGAGGAGTTTCCAGATTACACCTACCATCCATCCCAGGATGGGATGCGACAGGACCAGCCACAGTCGGTCAAGGTACAACAGCCTCACGAGGATGATCCACATCAGGAGATGCCAACACCTGGAGTTGAGGATAGAGACTATGACAGGGAGCAGGACCCTGTATATTTTGTAGATGAGGACACATCCAAGTACTCTGTTATTCACAGGCACCAGTTAGTTTTCACTTCTTACCAACGAGCCAATATGCCATGTTCGAGGGCACAGGGACATCATATGTGGCAGAGCAGTGGCTGAAGAGGGTGATGAAGGTACAACGGATGATCCGTGCACCAAGAAACTTGTGGTTATCTTTCATGGAGTATTCACTGACAGACTTCATCTAGAGATGGTGGGAGGCGACGATTTCTGAGTTGGAGCACAGGCACGCATGGGATGATTTTAAGATGAGGTTCAGATCTCACTTCTTTTCTGCAAAGTAGGAGTCCCAGCACAGAATATTCGCAGAGCTTCGTTAGGAATGGATGACAGTCAGGGAGTACTTTTTCCGATACACAGAGCTATCTCAACACATTCCAACAGCCACCGCATTTCCAAATAAGCGAGAGGAGGTACAAGAGAAGCTAGCCAGATTATGCATCACTTCCATCTTCGAGGCTACTGATGCAGCAGAGAAGTTCGAGGATATCCGTGAAAGACATTTCAGGAGTTCGTTAGGAGCGACACCTAGAACACAACGATCATTTATACTGATACGTTGACCATTCTAGCAGCAGAGGTTAGCTAGGCGGTTTTGACCTATAAGTTCAGCATTTTATGGCAGTGCTCGCTCATCTCCAGCTACTAACTTAGGAGGAGCACTTGTCAGATGTGGTACGAGTTTAGCACGACCATCTGGGTCACAGAGAGCAGACAAACCTCCAGCAGGACCGACTCGGAGCACAGACACAACCACCACACCTACTAGATCTGTCAGGTGCTACTTGTGCAATGAGTAGGGACATTATCGAGCTCAGTGTCCACATGCTTTTGGAGAGCCTTGACCGCAGCTGCAACCGCAACCGCAGCCGTAGCCACATCCACAGCGTATAGGGAATTTCCGTGGCAGGAACTCCAACTTCAGGAGGCCGCAAAGACATACACAGAGCGTGGAAGGTTCCAGTACCACACCAACCAGGCAGGGTCAGCTACACACAATGATCGAGGAGCAGGCCTATTTAGCAGCTACTATAGTGAAAGGTATGGTCTTAATCTTAGGCAGACCTTTCCATGTTTTATTTGATTCTGGAGTGACACATTCTTTTATTGCTTCGTGGCTACTAGCTTCACTAGGTAGAGTTTCTGAGGCCCTATATCCTCCTTACCACATTCGAGGGCCAGATGGACAGTTGTATATCATTTCATTGATAGTCAGGCACTTGCCAGTACCGACTGGTGGTCACGAGATGATCGTAGATTGTCTACTACTACAGCTTGATGAGTTTGACTTGATTTTAGGCATGAATTGGTTATCAGCTCATCATGCTCTTATTGATTGCTTCAAGAAGACAGTTGTCCTTAGAATTCAAGATTTGCTTGAGTTCACTTTTGAGGGTACACTGCATGACTCCAAAATGGAGTACATTTCAGTTTTGCGAGCTTAGAGACTTGTTGATCAAGGATGTGATTCCTATCTAGCATTTGTCATAGATATATCCGATCATGAACTGATGGCACAGGACATCAGAGTAGTATAAGACTATCCAGATGTGTTTCTTGAGGAGTTACAGAGATTATTACCTCCTGAGAGAGAGATCAAGTTCGAGATCACATTACTACCAGATATACAACTGATCTCGATGGCTCCTTATCGCAAGGCACCAGCTGGGTTGAGAGAGCTGAAGATGCAGTTACAGGAGTTACTTGACTTGGGATTCGTGAGACCGAGCACTTCGCCTCGGGGTGTTCCAGTTTTATTCTCCGGAAGAAGGATGGATCCATGAGATTATGCATTGATTATCGGTAGCCGAATAAGAGAACGGTGAAGAACTGTTATCCTTTGTCGTGCATCGATGACTTATTCGATCAGCTTCAAGGATCTTCGGTATTTTCAAAGATCAACCTTTGATCAGGATACCATCAGCTGAGGATTCGAGAGTCAGACATTCCGAAGACAGTCTTCAGGACTCGATATGGTCATTATGAGTTTGTTGTGATGCCGTTTGGGCTCACCACTGCACATGCAGCATTCAAGGATATGATGAACTGGATTTTCCGTCCATACGTAGACAAGTTTATAGTGGTATTCATTAATGATGTGCTGATATATTCTCAGAATGAATGCGATCGTGCGAACGATCTACGGATTGTCCTGGACACATTGAGAGAACACAAGTTGTATGCCAAGCTGAGCAAGTCAAGTTCTGGTTTTCCCAGGTCTCATTTCTTGAGCACATTATTTCTGGAGCAGGAATTGCAGTTGATCCTGCGAAAATTGAGGCAGTCATGTCTTGGGAGTAGCCCAAGACATTCACATAGATTCGGAGTTTCCTTGGACTAGCGGGCAGTTACAAACACTTCGCCAGTGGATTTTTGCGTATTGTTCTTCCATTGTCATGATTGACGTAGAAGGGAGTTCCATTCATCTAGGATGATTCATGAGAGCAAGCCTTCAAGATACTGAAGGAGAGATTGACTACAACACATTCTTGCTCTTCCTTTAGGTACCCAGGACTATGCAGTCTACACATATGCATCTATAATAGGTCTAGGAGTTGTATTGATGCAGAGAGGTCGCGTGATTTCTTACGTATCATGGCAGTTGAGACTGCATGAGTGGAACTACCCCACATGACTTGGAGTTAGCAGCAGTTGTCTTCGCCTTGAAGATCTGGCGCAACTATTTATATAGGGTGAATTTCAAGATTTTCACTGGTCACAAGAGTCTGAAGTAAATATTTGATCATAAGGAGCTGAACATGAGACAATGTAGGTGGCTTGAGCTACTGAAGGATTACAATTGCACAATTTATTACCATCCTGGTAAGGGAAACGTAGTGGAAAATGCGCTTAGCAGGAGAGCTTATGCAGAGGATGCGACAAACTGGTTATATATGTGGGATACGCTCACAGCTGAGTTGATTGGTATCCTCACGAGAGTGCATCCATTTCTACTGTCGTACCTCCACGATTCAGTAGTTTGTGGGATTACATCGTCGAAGACCAAAAGACGGATCTTGGATTCGATATAGATATATGCGCGGTCAAGGATGTTTGTTGTGGCACAGTATTATGTGGATAGCCGGTCGGGTCGTTGTGCCCAACGATGAGCAATTACGCAGTGACATTCTTGATGAAGCACATAGTTTACGATTATCTATCCATCCTAGCAGCACGAAGATGTATCGTGATTTGCGTCGACATTTCTAGTGAGACTGAATGAAGTGCGATGTGGCCCAACATGTTAGCAGATGTATGACCTGTCAGATGCTCAAAATTGAGCAGAGGAGACTACCAAGGTTGTTGCAGTCTCTCCCCATTCCCGAGTGGAAGTGTGAGAGTATTTCTATGGATTTTGTCACAAGTTTGCCGAAGATACCAGATGACCATGATTCTATTTGGGTTGTTGTTGATAGGTTGACCAAGTCAATCCATTTCATACATGTCAGCATGACTTACACTCCATCTAGATTGGCCAAGGCATATGTGCAGAATATTATCAGACTCCGTGGTATACCACGAGAAGTAGTGTCTGACAGGGACTCGAGGTTTACATCGGACTATTGGCATCAGTTCATGTCAGTATTACAGACAGAGCCGAAGATGAGTTATGCATACCATCTGCAAACCGATGGGCAAAGTGAGCGCACTATTCAGATGCTTGAGGATTTGCTTTGCGCATGTACTTTGGAGTAGAAAGGGTCCTGGAAGGACCATCTATCTTTGATTGAATTCACGTACAACAACAACTATCATTCCAGTATCGGCATGGCACCATTCAAAGCCCTATACAGGCGAAGATGCCTCACACCTCTCAGTTGTCGTGAGGTAGGCGATCATGCTCTTTACTCCGTAGATCTCTTGGAGGAGACTGCAAGGATTGTTGATTTCGTGAGATAAAAGCTTCTGACGGAACAAAGTTGTTAGAAGAGTTACGTAGACCGTCAGAGAAGAGATTTGGAGTTTCATGTGGGAGATTGGGTATTTCGCCGTGTATCTCCAATGAAGAGAATACAGAGATTTGGTGTTCGTGGCAAGTTAGCGCCATGATACGTTGGACCGTTCAAGATTCTGTCTCGTGTGGGGAAGGTGGCCTACCAAATAATCCTTCCTCCACACCTATCAGCCATCCACGACGTCTTTCATGTATCCAACCTGTTGAAGGGAGCACCTAGGCGTGCTCCGACCAATCAACTGGAAGCTTGACATGCCATCAAAAATTGGCTTTTACTACCTACAAAGGTAAAAACAGGAAAATAATGGAACAAAATTCTGATGATAATTATAGTGAATGGAAAAAAATCAAGGTACTTGGATTCAAGTTTGTCTAGCAAAGTATGGGTGGATCAAGGTCCATGAATATAGGTCTCGGTTTGGCTTTGTAGTTATCTCGGACAGTAGCTCTGTTCATGGTGGTGCTTCATGGGTCTAAATGGTCAAAGCTTGGGGTTGATCAAGCCCAAGCCAATTGTAGAGGACTCACTGGAAAAGAAGTTGATCGCCAATGAGACCAGTGAAATTGCATGAACGTGAGCATAAATCCTTGAAATGGGAATGCGTCGACCTTGGGTGGGAATGTGCACGACCCGCAACATGTCATCATCTATGAGAATCTTGACGTGGATCTAGAATTGACATATGAAGAGAGGCCAGTACAGATTCTTGACAGTGCTGTAAAGAAGCTTCGCAACAAAGAAATTCCTTTGGTCAAGGTGTTGTGGCACCGACATGGAGTTGAAGAGGTGACGTGGGAGACCAAAGCAGACATGTGGCACGATACCTGCAGCTCTTCTCAGGTAATCAATAAAACAAACATATTTAATATTATATATATTGAAAGTATATGACTTGTTTTTCTTTTGAGGTTTTTATGAGTTCAAAACCTTTTGAGGCTTTTATGGCCATAAGAAATCCAAATGAGACATATCATAACCTTGACTCGAGTCTCGAGGATGAGACTCCCTTTGAGGTTTTTATATTTGTAACATTCAGATCCAATTAAAGCTGAATCCGACTCGATTAGGGTTTGTTTAACCCAATAAAGTTATTAGTCCGTATTAAATAACCTAAATCGATTAATTGAATGTAAATCAAAAGTCGTTCAGGTGAAATCGACCAAACGTCGTTCACATCGTATTACGTGCCATGGAAAAGTCGTGACATGAATTCAGAAACCATGAAACATAGAGACCGTTATATAATCTGATTCGATGAAATAAGACCAACGGAATTGACCGTTCATCAATTGGAGATTGTTTGATATTTTTACAACAACAACAAAGCCTTTTCCCACTTTAAGTAGGGTTGGCTACATGGATTTTTTGCCTCCATTCAGATCTATCTTGGGTCATTCTCAGGCTTAGATCTAAAAAACTAAGATCCCTTTGTATAGTCTCATTCCAACACTTCTTAGGCCTTCCACGCCCTCTTTTAGCTGGCTCAGCATTCTAAAACTCACATCTCCTTACTGGTGCATCAGCTGACCTCCTTTGGACATAACCAAACCACCTTAAACGATTTTCTTGCATCTTATCTTCAATCGAAGCTGCACCCACTTTCATTCTGATGGAATCATTCCAAATCTGATCTTGCGTGTGTGTTCACACATCCACCTTAGCATTTTCATTTCTGCGATTGACATTCTCTGCACGTGTCTATGGTACATAGGCCAACATTCAGACCCATAGAGCATAGCAGGTCTCACAACTGCTTTGTAAAACTTTCCTTTGATTTTCAAAGGAATTTTTTATCATGGAGAACAGTAGAGGCTCCTCTCCACTTTAGCCAACCTGCGTTTATTCTATTTGTAACATCTCCATCATATTACAAAATAGATCCCAAGTATCTAAAAGAATCTCTCTTCTGAATGTTATCATCACCAATTTTAACATCGATTCCTTCACCATTGCTTCTATCAAAGGTACACTCCATATATTCAGTCTTAGCCCTACTTATACGAAATCCTTTAGTCTCCAAAGCATGTCTCCAGACCTCAAGCTTCTCATTTACTCCATCTCTAGTCTCATCAATCAACACAATATCATCAGCGAATAACATACATCAAGGTATCTCATCCTGAATGTGACTTGTTCGATAATTTTAAATCGCAAAATTTAATCCAAAATGAAAACCGTATCTCGAAAATTTTGGGATTGAAAACCCAATCCAAAGTATATGAATATTATACTCATATTGATCGTCATTTAGAGACGATCAAAATGAAATATTGTGCATCAAAATTCGGCATTCGAGGCACAAATACATACAATTTTTAACATATCAAATTAACTAAAAAAATAAAAATTTAAAAGTTTGTACAGTTGCACTATTATTTATAAAAAGAGAACGGAGATTTATGACATCAGCAGGCTGATGTCAGCTTGCTGATGTCATGAATGATGTCAATGTGAAAGACATAAGAAGCTTCCTTCCCCATTTTTTCCTCCCCTTTTCTTCTTTCCTACTTCTCCCCTCATTTCCAATGAAACCTTCTTTCTTTCCTTTTTCTCCCCTGATTTCCAGCAAAACAAATTGTAAGAAATAACCTGCAGTTGCAGGTGCTTCATCAACAATTGATGCTCTTGTTCCAAGCCAAAGCCATAATCGAGAACTCTCTTTTCTTCTCTTCCTTTCCATCTGCTGGAACTACTGTTGAAAGATTCAGAACTGTGGCAAGGAGCCTAAGCTGCTTCTCTTTCTTTGGTGTTGCCTCCAACAACAGGGAGGTGCATGTAGTTATTACTCCGATGGAGTTGCTACTGCATACAAATTGATCTCATTTTTTTGAAAATTTAAAAGGTACAATCCTCTCCCCTCTAATTGCTGCCATGTATGCATAACCGATTTCCACCTCTTGATCTCACCTATATATATAGTTATTGCTTAAATAAAAAAAGAAAGAAATTTCTGAGATTCAGAAATTTAAATTCTCAAACAGTGAGCTGTGAGCTGCTCCATAATTGCAAGGAAAAATATAAAACATTACACCCTCCTAATGTTTTCTAAATAAAAACCTCTCTAATACATGAGTAGGCCTTAAGACAAGCTTTCTTATCTTTGTGGTCCTTCTGGTAGAAATCAAAGATGTCAGTTCTCTAGCCATGGGAAAGGAAGAAACCATGCCTAATCATTAAGATGATTGGGACCAAATATATATTGCAGTCCACACGGTTCTTGAGTTTTATGGTAGTTGTGATAAGGAATATGTTCTTGTTGACACATATAAGATAATTGTATCTCTTTGTTATTTTATTTTCTTGTTATTTTCATTATGTAATTTACCCATAGGCTACTCTCCTATATAAGAGAGCCTAGGGCTATGGAATAGACTCTCTCATTCTCTTTTCCCAACATGGTATCAGAGCGACGGTCCTAGACCGGAGTTCTCGAAACCCTAACCCTAACACCCCACCCGCCGGACTTCTTCTCTCTCTCTATCTCTCTCGATCGGCGTGCCACCAACGCCGCCGCCTCTGCCACACACGCAACCCCTGCGCAGCCCCTGCGCAGCCCTAGCGTGCCGCGCGCGCAGCCCCTGCACAACCCTAGCGTGCCGCACGCGAAGCCCTAGCGTGCCGCACGCGCAGCCCTAGCGTGCCGCACGCGCAGCACCTGCGTGCACAGCCCTTGCGCATCCTTGCGCGCTGTGCACAGTCCCTGCGCGCATCAGCCGTGCGCTGAGCGCAGCTCCTGCGCGCCTCAGCCGTGCGTCGACTTTGCCTCCCAGCGCATCTCTTGTGCGGCCTGTGCGCAACTCCTGCGTGCGTGTAGGTCTTAGCACAAACGTCTTCATGGGGATAGTTGCTTGAAGTCTACACATGCAACTACCCCCACCTACGGTATTGTAGACGAAACATATCGTTTGTCAGTCGTTCCAGTCTTTATTTTGCAATATGTCAGAGAGCAAGGCAGATATCCCATCTATTGGCGCATTCCGTGGTCCGACGCCTATTGTCAAGATGGATGATACCAACTATGAACTGTGGACAATGCAGTTCATGAGCATGATGAAGTCTACGAGTAAGAAGCATATTCTTACCGAATCAGAGCCTGCTGAGAAGACTGGAACCTATGCCTCCTGGGAGGCTGACGACGCGTATGCCAAGGTCTGGCTATCTGGCACATTGGCAATTGAGATTGCCAATGATATCCTCCATCAACCCACAGCGAAGGATATGTGGGACATTCTGGCGGCCACATACTCCCAGGCGAAGAACGAGACAAAGATCCTGCAACTCCAGCATGATATCTTCACCATCAAGCAGAATGGTCGCCCGCTACATTCTCTCTATACATCACTGAGAGGGATGTTTGAGAAGCTATATAGCTTCATGCCCTTGACAGCTACGCCCGAGCAGCAGAAGACATACAGGAATGCTACTATGGTGGGTGTGTTTCTCGCTGCACTTAATCCAGAGTATGAGGCAGCACGTTCTCAGATTTTAGCGGACTCGACTATTCCTCCCATGGAGGAAGCTTTTCACAGATTGAGTAGGATCACAGTGCCTTCAGCAGCTGCGAGCCAGAATTCCTCAGCTATGGCGGCCAACAGAGGCCGTGGTTTTCATCACCAGGGCCGTGGACGTACTCCTCGTGGAAGGGGTGGCCGCACCAGGCCAACATGCACATATTGTCACTGAGTCGGGCACAATGAAGACACATGCTATTCAAAGCATGGATTCCCTGCATCCGCACGAGCCGTTGAGCAGATAGAGCCCCCATCTGCTGCTACCCTGGATCAACGATTTGATGATCTAGTTGCCCGCCTCAGGGGCATCATACCACCATCTGGTCCAGCACCGACTACAGAGAGTCATACTGATGCTGCTGCCTCTGCCTCTGCTTCTGCATCTACCAATACTTCAGGTAGTACACTTGCACTCCACAGTAGTAGATCTCATATACTGCCATGGATCATGGACTCGGGCGCTACACATCATTTATGTGGCGACCAGAGTCTACTTACAGGATACACTCAGATCCCTCCAGGACGGACAGTAGTAATTGCTAATGGCACGCATTCCCCTATCACTGGTCAGGGGGAGATTAGATTGACACCCTCTATGCAGCTGAAGAATGTCCTACATGCACCACATTTTTCTATGAATCTGTTGTCAATTAGTCAGATTACGAAGGATCTCCATTGTCGAGCTATTTTTGATCCATCTTATTTGATTTTTCAGGACATCCGTACGGGCAACGTGATTGGTCATGGCTATGAGCAAGGAGGCCTTTACCGTCTGAACCAGACCCCATTTGCTAGAACCACATCCTCTCCTGCTGGACAAGTATCTCCTCTCCTGTGGCATCTGTGTTTTGGTCATTTACCGCTTCAGAAGTTGCGTCTAGTTCTACCCTATGGTCTCTCTCACACACCTATCCAGTGTGAGGCATGTCAGTTGGGAAAGCATCACAGGTCGTCTTTTCCCAGTAGTCAACGTCGGAGTAGTAACTCCAAGTTTGAGTTGTTTCATGTCGATGTCTGGGGTCCGAGTCGTGTTCCCGATCATCAGGGACACAGGTTTTATATTGTATTTGTGGATGATTTCTCTAGAGCGTCATGGGTCTTTCTAATGAAAAATAAATCTGAAGCAGGAAATATTATTATCCACTTTCTAAATGAAATTCAAAATGTTTTTTCCACATCTGTCAAGATTGTGAGAAGTGATAATGCCTTAGAGTTGTGCACCAACATTCTAGCCAATTACTACTCCTCAAAAGGAATTATTCACCAAACATCTTGTGCTCATACGTCTCAACAGAATGGGGTTGCTGAAAGAAAACACCGTCACCTTCTTGATGTCACAAGGTCACTTCTTATTCAGAGTCATGTTCCGTACTCCTACTGGGGTGATGCAGTCCTTACTGCATGTTACCTTATCAACCGTATGCCTTCGTCTGTCTTGAATGAACAAATTCCTTTTTCACTCATTTACCCTGACAAGGATTTGTTCATTCTTACTCCTCGTGTGTTTGGGTCAGTCGCATTTGTCCATCAGTTGTCGCCTGGTACTGACAAGCTCTCTCCTAGGGCTGTCAAGTGCGTATTTGTAGGGTACTCCAGAACTCAAAAGGGGTACAAGTGTTTTGATCATGTGCGTCGGCGGTATATGATCAGTGCAGATGTTACATTTTTTGAATCTGTTATGTATTTTTCAGAATCCGGAAACATGCAGCCACCACCTATATCTCCTGATGCCGTATTCATGGAACCACCATCACCATTGCCACAAACAACACCACCGTCATCACCACCGCCACCGCCACCACCACCGCCGCCACCACCACCGCCGCTACCACCACCATCACTAGTATCCCCGCTACCATTCCATTACACCCGCAGGCTTCCTCCAGCTCATGGTCCTGACCCGTCAACTAGCTCGCCTATGGTATGTAATGAAAATATTAATGATGATGAATCTGACGACATTTCTCAGCAGGATGCATTACAGGAGCATGGTGATAACACAGATGATCTGGATGTTCCAATAGCTCTACGCAAGCCCAAGAGAAGCTGTGCCAAATATCCATTATCAGCAGCTGTGTCTTTTGAGAGGATATCTGGAGACTTCAGGACGTTTGCATTGGCACTCTCAGCTACAGACATTCCACGGAGCCACCATGATGCTTTGCAGGATGCTAGATGGAGGCTAGCAATGGAAGAGGAGATGGCGGCACTTCAGTCTAGAGGAACCTGGAGTTTGGTTCCTATACCTCCAGATGTTAGCCCGGTGAGTTGCAAATGGGTGTTTACAGTTAAGCACAATGCAGATGGTTCTATTGACAGGTACAAGGCACGCCTAGTTGCACGGGGCTTCACACAGACATATGGGGTAGATTACCTTGACACGTTCTCCCCTGTGGCGCGTCATTCCACTCTACGGATCCTGCTATCAGTTGCAGTTGCTAGAGACTGGCCACTCTATCAACTGGACGTGAAGAATGCATTTCCGTATGGAGACTTGCAGGAGGAAGTCTATATGCAACAACCACCTGGTTTTGCTGTTGAGGGGGAGTGTTCCAAGGTTTGCAGATTACATAAGGCCATCTATGGCCTTAAGCAAAGCCCCAGAGCATGGTTTCAGAAGCTTTCAGACCTCTTTGAGAAACAAGGATATAAACGCTCCAATGCTAATCACTCCTTGTTTGTACAGAAGACGGCGAGAGGTATCATTGTAATCATGGTTTATGTTGATGATATCTTGATTACAGGTGATGATGATCAGGGCATTAAGCAGGCAAAGGAAAGGCAGGGGACCGAGTTTGTCACCAAGGACTTGGGAGTCCTTAGATATTTTCTGGGGCTGGAGTTTGCTAGAAATCCATATGGATTAGTCATGTCACAGAGGAAGTATGTTACAGATCTACTGAGTGAGACAGGTATGCTAGGGTGTCGACCTGCTACGACACCAATGGATCCTAGCATGAAGCTGTATGATGATGACACAGAAGAGGTGGATAAGAGAAGGTACAGAGAACTGGTAGGCAAACTACTGTATGTCACGATCACTAGACCTGATATATCATTTGCAGTGAGCCATGTGAGCCAGTTCATGGAGCAACCACGTCAGGCCCATATGGATGCAATACACATGATTCTGAGATATTTGAAATCATCTCCAGGTGCAGTCTTATATTTAAGAAAGGAAAGGAGATCTCTATCACAGCATGTGCGGATGCAGACTATGCAGGATGCCCCAAGGACAGGAAGTCAACATCAGGGTTTGCAGTCTATGTTGGAGATGCTATAGTTTCGTGGAAAAGCAAGAAGCAGACAGTAGTAGCTAGATCCAGTGCTGAATCCGAATACAGGGCTATGGCCCAGTCTAGCACAGAAATGATGTGGGTGAAATCCTTACTTGCAGATCTATGCCTTGATATACCTCTTCTTATGATGTTGGAATGTGACAATCAGGCGGCTTTGTTCATTGCAAATAACCCAGCCTTTCATGAGAGGACCAAGCACATTGAGGTCGACTGTCACTACATACGTGACATGATTCAGAAGGGGTTCATTGCTACATCTCACGTCACATCAGAGAATCAGACTGCTGATATTTTCACCAAGGCATTACTTAGAGGCCCATTCCAGAAGTGTGCGTCCAAGCTGAGCATGATTGATATCTATGCTCCATCTTGAGGGGGAGTGTTGATGCATATAAAATAATTGTATCTCTTTGTTATTTTATTTTCTTGTTATTTTCATTATGTAATTTACCCATAGGCTACTCTCCTATATAAGAGAGCCTAGGGCTATGGAATAGACTCTCTCATTCTCTTTTCCCAACAGTTCTGAAGGAGATAGAGCCTAAAGAAAATGCATTAGCCAAAGTGTGACTGGCAGGGACCCTCGTGTCTAAAATAGCACATTAGGTCCTCCATAAGTAAATGGTTAAAGACATGCATGACTCTCCTGCCACCACCTTTTCTTAGGCAAAGATCTTGCAGTTGCTTCATAACATTCATAAGATCAAGTAGGAATAAAACTCATTTCACACATGTTATTCTGGACTGAAGACCACGAGTGAAAATCTTTACAGCTACTTATCATCCATGCAACTACGAGCTTTAGAAAAGCTTACAGAGATATGTTTATAGTAAAATAGTTGCTTTTTAGACATCCTCCAGATTGGCTCTGTGAGAAACCAGTTACTTATATCCTATTGAGGAGGTATATGGTCAACCTAGGACAAATCACAATACAAAGAACTGATAATGCCTGAGGCCAAATTTTGTAGTATTTAAATTTACACTCATGTTAGAATAAATTGGTCCAAACAACTCATAAATAGAAGACCGTAGATTGCCTAACATAAGACACCTTATTTACAAAATGACATTACTTTCTGCCAAACGTCAATCTCTTTTGGTCCAGTCAAAATAAGTCAATGGGGGTATACAACCTTTCTTATTTGGAAATATCTTGCTTTGATTCGTTAATCTTGAATGATAAAATACTAATTGCAAACACTGTGAAAAGGGAGCTAGCCTCTAGCTAATATTTCTTAGTTCACCTGATAGGAAATATTGATGTATTTGATTACACATTAAGCATTCAGCAGTATACCATCCATTTTGAACCATTACAAAAACTTTTCCGAAATCCTCTCATAGGCACTTCCAGTGAATCCATCTTTCAAGGTGATCAAACAAAGAGTGATAAGACCTTTTGCAGTATCTCAATATCATGGATATCCATTGCTAGAGCACTATATTAAAACAAGAGTGATATTTAAGACCTTTTCAGTATCTTAATATCATGGATATCCATTGCTAGAGCACCATATTATTAGTATCGCAAGGCAGTCTCTACTTGCCAAATGAAAAAGCTAGGCATTAATACAATTTTATCAGATGTTTATCCTATTGTTGATGCTAGTCATGGTGATCCTTACACCTGACTGTGCGAGGGCGCGGTGACCCTCAACTGGGCGGGAGATAGGAAGCCTAGTTCGAGCAGCGGCCGTCAAGTGTGTGGGTCTAGGATCTAGTCCTTTTCATGGGTTTTTTTATGCGAGCTCGCAGTGTTTTTATGTCTCATTGGGATCCCGACTTTTGATCAGCTCCGCCGACCCTCTGTTTTAGGATACCTATGCAGGGGATCCTCGATTTTAGTTTTTTCATACGAGCTCGTTTGCCCATACCGGTCAGACCCGTCTAGAGTGACTCTTCTGGAAAGTCTCTCTCACCCGTCTTAGTGGCGTAGTTTAGGACCTATCCCTCTATTAGACTGCACTTCCACTAAGAGAGTGAGACGGAAGGATCTCCTTAAGAGGTTACCTCACCGCTTGAGTTTTGGTTACTTTTCCGCCAATAGGCATGTTGATGCTACATCTGAATCCTTAAGGCTGCATCTGAATCATCTAGGGTTACATCTGAAACAGCTGCAGTTGAGGATTGGAGCGGTTACAATTGAGGATGAATGGGTTATAATGGAATGTGACTAGAGTTGAGATCAATTAGAGTTGTGCTGACTAGAATTGACTATAATTAAGATGGACGCAAAATCATTGATTATCATCAAATATCAATCATCAATCATCAATCATCGACAATCGATCAGATCATGAAGTTACTACTCCGAATGTTAGGACAAGTTAGTAGGCGTGTTGGGAACTTAGTTAGGATGCATTATACTTGATCGCATGCCTACGGAGGAACCCCTACCCTAAGGCATTCTTCACGTCTTAGAGTCATAGTGTGAGGTCACACATAGACCAAGACCTTAGACTATCCACTAGACTTGACAAGTTAGATAGAATTGTGAATCAGATCAGAATCTCATCTTTTCCATCATCAAGAAACCAAGAGTCAAATTAATCATCATCTTATTATCAAAATCCATAATTATGATCTCTAAATAACGAGAGGTTAATATAATTACATATGAGCCATTAATTACTATATAAGAATATGGCATATAAAAGGTAATGGGTAAAACTCGAGGCATCCCTTCTGAGTAGATTGAAAACCTTTTTCATAGCAAGTAGTTGTAAATTTGTAGTTGGTTATGCCTTACTGCTTGTTTCTTTTGGAATTACCTTAAATGCATGCATGTTTTAATAAGTTTTCGGGAGGTACCAACACCCACTGACATCTTTTATTCCTTTCATGTGTGGCAAGCAAGGATCCTATACTGCAGTAGTAGCCGATGATTCCTGTCACCCGAGTATATACCAGACAGTAAAAATGTTCAGTTTTTGGTTCAACAATAGCTGGTTGATGATTCCAGACATCCCTTTCTATTCTAGATAGTATAGTTGCAGTTGTTACAGTTTTTGTTCAGTTCATAATGTAAAATGCTTTCTATCTCTTCAATCACATTTTTGGGATACATGTATGTATTGTCCGCGTCTTGTATACATGTTGTATATATATATGTGGAAATTAAAGAAAAGCAAATTTTGGTGACACATCTTGTTTTTGGTTTTGTGGTTGTTAGTTTAATTGTGAATGTCATTGCAGAAAAGTGAAAAATTCCCCTCAAATTCCAATGTGTAATGCGATGTTTAGGGAATGTAATACCATGAATGCAGCGTAAACAGGTATCTGGATTCGAGGGGGTTTCCAATGATCTCCTTACACACCAGGTGTTTGGCTTTCTGGCCATTATTCACCATCTGATGCCCGGTTACGACAAGCTCTCCCATAGAGCTATCAAGTGTGTCTTTGTAGTCTACTCCCATACCAAGAGTATTGTTGCTTCAATCCAAATTGAGGGAAGTACTATGTAAGTGTTGATGCCACCTTCTTCGAGTTTTTTTATGTATTTCTCTCTTATTGATGATAGGTTGACTTCTTTTGACTTTGGAGAAGAGGTATATGTGCCTCCTCCAATGGAACCACCTCTTCTACCTGGCACCTGCTCCTGTGGCTACTCCTACACCCTCACCCAGTACCTTGGCCCAAGTGTAGCCACGTTTCTATATTCGCAGGCCTCCCACGGTTCCCCCTTCTTATGGACCTTCCCCATCATCCAGTACACCCCAAGTATGTGCTAAGCACATTGTTTCTATTGATGGCACTAGTAATTTGTCCATACATCATGCTACTTTATAGAATGGGCAGGTGCCCTCTCAGGAGGGTTGTTTACAGGTTGAGGAGGTGAGAGGTGATCTTGATGTGTATATTGCTCTCTTAAAGCAAAGATGTACTTGTGTCATTTATCCTCTTGCAACCCATATTTCTTTAGGGCAACTCTTAGAGGATTTCAGGAGGTTTGTCTTGGGATTGTCAGTTGTGAAGATACCTCGGACATATCGAGAGGCGATACAAGACAGTTAATGGCATCTTGCCGTGGAGGAGGGGATGGTTGCATTACAATCATGTGGCATGTGGAGCATTGTTACTGCTCCTACATGATCATCTATCGTGGAATACAAGTAGGTGTTCACTGTGAAACACCAAGTAGATGGCAGCATGGATCGCTACAAGGAGAGGCTTGTGGTTCGTGGGTTCACCCGAATATATGATATGGACTATCAGGATATTTTTGCTCCAGTTGCTCAGTATTCTACAATATGTATCCTTCTCTCCATTGTAGTGGTACAAAATTGACCCTTATATCAGCTTGATGTAAAGAATTCTTTTTTCATGGTACCTATAGGAGGAAGTCTACAAGCAACAACCCTCAGATTTCACTATTGAGGTTGAGTGTCATATGATTTGTAGACTTCATAGGACTATTTATGGCCTTAAGCAGAGTACAAAAGCATGGTTTCGAAACTCTTAGGCTTGATAGAGCAGCAAGGGTTCGTGAGATCAACTACAGATCATATGCTGTTAGTTCAGAGGTCTCAAAGAGGTACAGTTGTTATACTGATTTATGTTGATGACATCATTGTCATATGAGATGATGTGTAGGGCATTGAAGTAGCTAAAAATTTCCTTAGTCAACAGGTTGTAACCAAGGACCTTGGCAATCTATGTTACTTCCTTGGACTTTAGTGCCAGGAACCATTGAGGACTTGTGATGACCCAGAGGAAGTACGTTACAGATTTTCTCTTTGAGACATGCATGGCAAATTGTAGGCCTGTCACTATTCCCATGGACCTGAGTATGAAGTTGTATGATGATGACACAGAGGAGGTAAACAAAAAGAGGTACATGCAGCTCGTTGGGAAGCTCCTATACTTGACCATCACCTTGCCATATATATTCTTTATAGTGAGCAAAATGAGTCAGTTCATGGTGCAGCCTAAACAAGCACATATGGATGCAAACCATATGATCTTGAGGTATCTGAAGACCTCTCCTGGCACTGATCTTTTTTTTGAAGCAAAGTAAGGGGGAAACACTCAATAGCACCCGCCTAGAAATGCATTAATAAGGATAAAATAAAATACAGAAAATAGATTTCAAATTACATGATCCATGTCTCTACGAGAGCTTTTGCCCGGATACAAACATTCTCCATGTAGAACATCTATCTCAAAAAAAGCAAGTCATTCCTAGCCAGCCAGATGGCCCACACGATGGCCACCGGTTGGAATAGCTCTTTCTTCGGGCGGTGCTTAGCGAGGATTAGTGATTCATAGAAAGAAAGTAGGCTCCTCACATCAAACCAGACCAGATTTAACCCCTCCCATATAGACCTTGATTCATGGCATAGGAAGAAGAGATGCTCAACTGATTCAGTCCCGTTGTCACAGAGAAGGCACTTGACAGAGACTAACCCAAGTAATCTGGTGCATCGATCGCACGTCATTATTCTCTTATGCCAGAGGAGCCACATGAAGAAGCCAATTCTTTCTGGAAGCCCAAGCCCCCACAAGAAACGGCAATCCCTAATCAGCTCGGCAGACTACAACGGGGGTGGCCTGCAGATCGCCGCATACGCCCTCCTGATCGTGAAGGGTCCCCCCCCCCTCCACACCCAGTGGTTCTGCTTCCCAGAGGGACCACCAAGAGTTCTCAACGAGTCAAGCAAAAATAGAAACTCCTCAAGACGCTGGTCGAAAAAACTAGCATGAAAAAGCAGCATCCAGTTACTGTCGTTCCAGCAGGAGGCAACCCGGGCGTCCCAGTCAGCAGCCATGGCAAACAAGCGCGGGAAACACATACAAAGTCGTCCCCCACCCGCCCAATCGTCAGTCCAGAACGTGAAGGTCTGTCCGTTGCCCAAAACTGGCCTGAAACTCCTGTGGAAGCAAGGATCTTCATGATACCCCTCCAAAAGGGGGACGGTGTTGGACCAGAACCACAGTTCTCCCGAGAGGCGCCAGTCATCAAGTAAAGCCGATGGACAAGGTCGGTGCAAAGGTCGACATTACTCCCCCAAATCCTGCTCACCCATCTCAGCTACAGGGCCTCATTCATCGCATCAAGATGTCGGACGCCAAGACCACACTCGCCCTTCGGGAGGGTGATCATCTCCCAATCAACAAGGTGAATGCCAGCCTTGTCCTGGCCATTCTTGCCCCACAGGAATTTCCGCATTAGTCTCTCGAGTCTCGTGCGGATACCTGCCGGCATGAGGCATGTAGACATGCAGTAGATCGAAATGCAGAAATGACCGCCTTCAATAGTACAAGACGGCCTCCCTTAGAGAGGAGAGAAGATCTCCAGCCCGTCATCCTCTTCTCCAACTTCTCGACAACAGGTAACCAATCGCCCAACTTTGTCCTACCAAGTTAGAGGAAACCCCAAGTATCGGATCGGGAGAGTGCCATACTCTGAACCTAGCGCCTGACCGCAAGAGTGTGCCTCCTCATCCGATAGAGTGTACGGAACTACGGTAGACTTGTTGGTATTCTGCATAAGCCCCGACATCTCACCAAAAAGCTCAAGGGTTTCCGCCATGGCACTGGCCTCGTCTCTGCCACCTTCAATGAAAAAGATGGTGTCGTCAGTGTACTGAAGGAGGGGGATTCTGATGCCCTCCATGGAGTAGTCGCTCGTTAGCCCACCGTCCTGCACCTGAGCCACCATGTAGGCGAGAACGTCTGAGGCAATGATGAAAAGCAGGGGGCAAGAGGGCATCCCTGTCTGACACCCCTCTGCGGCTGGAACATACCACCCTCCGGGTGCCCATTCACGAGAACAGTGAGCGAGGTGGTCGTGACACAATGCTTCATCCAAGAGATCTACATCTCGGGGAAACCCCGCCTATACAGAGCCGCCCAGAGGAACCGCCAGTCCAAAGTGTCGTAAGCCTTCGAGAAGTCAACCTTCCAAAGTAGCGCCGCCGCTTTCCGTCTTTTTTTAGGCCCAAGAGAAGGGGGAGACACTCAGCAGTGTTCGCCCCTATAAATTAAAAGTAAAGAGAATAAACAAAAACGAGAAAAAGAGGACAAAAAGAAAGGCAAAAGCTGTACAAAAAAACTCCATTGCCCCCAAAAAACAAAAATCACACTGGGGCCTAAACCGTAACCCAATCAGCCGCAAGTCTCGCACAATGAATAAGCATGTTGCCCTTCTAAAAGCGTTGGCCCGAGAAGAGGGCCTCATTCCTCCCCAACCAAATCGACCACAACCTTGCAATTGGCAGCAAGATGTCCCTTCTTTCCATGTTTCTGTTAAGCACCAGCGACCCACAAAATGCCGCCAAGTCATCCGTTCTCACCCAATCCACATCCGCTTCCACCCAAACCCCTCTGACCGTGGGGCAATCGAAGAATAAATGCTTAATGGTCTCCACTGCCGAATCGCATAACATACATGTATTGGAGATATTGCCCATAATCCTTGCGCAACGATCTCTCGTCATCAGCCTCTGCCTGCGGAAAAGCCATAAAAAGAAGCCAAGGCGCTCTGGGATCTTCAGGCCCCAGAAGAACAATCACGCACCAGCAAGTCAGACCGCGCCGACGGGGGTTGGACCAAAGCCCCATAAGCCTCTGATCCAAGAAATTTGCCAGGAAAGGCGGACACCAACACCCATCCGCCCAGCAAGAAGCGACAGAGGCATCTTTGTCAGCCGCCAGCGCAAACAAACGGGGGAACCGCACATTCAAGGATTCCCTTCCCGTCCAATCGTCCTTCCAAAATTTAAACGACTCACCATTCCCCAACACCGGCATAAACGGCGATAGATTCTTTTCAAAGATCTCCCGCACTCCACGCCAAAACGGAGTATAAGCTTCGACCACACCAGCCCTCTCTTCCACTGCCCTTCCTTCCCCGTGAATCTCCCTCAGGATGCCGGTAAAGAAGTTATCATCCTGGCCCCAAATCCTCCTCGCCCATTTGATAAGAAAAGCATCATTAACAAGCTCCAGTCTCCGCACGCCCAAACCACCATCCTGCTTGCCTCTAGTGACCTCATCCCCACGCCACCAGATGCAGCCCCCCCCCCCGCGTCACCATTCCTTCCCCACAAAAATCTACGCATACATTTTTCAAGACATGTGTGGATCCCCACCGGCATACGACGATTTGATAAGTAGAACACCGGAATCGAAGAGAGCACCGCTTTAAGAAGAACAAGCCGACCCCCTCTCGAGAGCAAGGCCGAATGCCACCCAACAAGGCGCGTCTCCACTCTCTCGATGACCAGAAGCCAATCCCTATTCCTGGCCCTCCCCACCACCAACGGCAAACCAAGGTAATCAATAGGTAACTCACCCGGAGGAGACCCCAAGATCCGGCCGCACTCGATCGCCTCCGCCTCCGACATCCGAAAAGGGATCACCTTGGAATTGTTCCCATTCTTATACAGACCCGATAACTCGCTGAAGAGATCCAGCGTCGCCGCCATTCCGGAGACCTCGGATAAGCCTCCCTCAATAAAGAAAATGGTGTCATCTGCGAACTGGAGCAAGGGCATGCGCAACTCGCCCTTGGAGTACCCCTTCGAAAGCCCGGCATCAATTACACGGTCCGCCATGTGAGCCAAGACATCAGCATCCACGACAAACAGAAGAGGAGCGAGGGGGCACCCCTGGCGCACCCCCCTCCTAGGCTGGAAGAAGACCCCATCCGTACGGCCATTGACCAAAATAGTGAAGGACACGGTGGTCACGCAACGCTGCATCCACGATATCCAAACCTCAGGGAAACCACGCCTCCTCAGAACCGACCACAAGAAACTCCATTTGAGGCAGTCGTATGCTTTGGCGAAATCGACCTTCCACAGCACCCCCTGTTTTCCGGACTTCTTCCAATCGGCGACCAACTCCGACGCCACCACAATGCAATCCGAGATCTGCCTGCCCCGAACAAAGGCCGCCTGGATTGGAGAAATAATCGAACCCGAGCAAGCCGACGAGCCAACACCTTAGCGACAATAAGATAGATGCCATTGGATATCGAAATGGGACGAAAATCCTCAATACGCTTCGCCGCGGAGGACTTAGGAAGCAGCATAATGAAGGCCCTATTAATCCGATCAAACCCCGCATTCCTACTGCAAAACTCCGTAACAACCTCCAACACGTTTTCACCCACCACCTCCCAAAAATCCCGATAGAACGCCACCAGAAAACCATCGGGGCCCGGGGACCCATCCTCGTTCAAGTCCCACACGGCCACTTTGGTTTCCTCCAATGAAATCGCCCGAGTCAAATCCTCGCAAGCCGCATCAGAAATGGACGGCACCCCACAACCCAACCACCGCCACCTCCTCGGGGAGCGCCTGGCAGTGAAGCTTTTGAAATGATCTGTAATGGCACGCCCCATCTCTCTGTCCCCCACAATCCGCACACCACTTATCGAAATAGAGCACAGCGCGTTGTAGCGCTTCCTTCCGCTAGCCACACGGTGAAAGAAGGCCGTATTGGCATCACCCTCTTTGATCCAAGTCATCCTCGACCTCTGACGCCATTCAGTGGTCCACTTCATGTCCTCCGCCGCAACATGCTTTTGCGCAAGAGAACGCTCACGAAGCTCCTCAGGCAGAAGCTCCCTATCGTTCTCAATAATATCAAACTTCGCAATGATTTCCTCTGCCTCCACCCTGGAGGCGACTCTCGCCGCCCTCGAATCCTTCTTGAATAATGCAAGCTTTTTCCGCAACGACAAGAGCTTCTGATCAAACCTGGAGGCCGCGGACCCCACAAAACACGACTGAGCCCAGTGCGATGTCACCATATCTTGAAATTCGCCTCCTGTAGCCAACATTTCTCGTATCTAAAGAGGCCCCTCACCGTAGGGACCTCACCGGACTCCCAGAGAATAGGCGAATGATCCGATAAAGAGCGAGGGCGAGAGGAAACCGAGCAAATAGGGAACATCTTCATAAGCTTCCCAGAAGCTGAGAAGCGATCAATCCGAGAGCGGGAATTATTATTCCTCCATGTGTACTTAGTATCCTCCGCCACCAGAACCTCTAAAGCCAGCGAGTCCACCACCTCAGCAAAGTCAAAGGAGCCTGGGTCCTGGCCACCCCTGGACCGGGGACGATCCGACGAATGTAGCGTAACATTAAAATCTCCCCCAATGAGCCAAGGAATCCCCTCAAACGCACTGCCTGCATCACGTAAATCATCCCACAATTCCTTTCTTTTAATGTGGCAACAAAGGCCGTATATACACGAGAAAGCGATGGGCAAGGCAGTATCCCCCCAGACCAGCAATACGGATAACATATGCCTCCCCACAAGCACAGAGCTGAAAGAGAAAGCCGCCGATCTCCACGCAATTAACATACCCCCCGCCGCTCCGTTCGCATCCAACGCCCTAAACTCATCCAAACCACCCGCACCAAAAGAGCGCCAAAGGACATCATCGACCCCCCTCAGTTTCGTTTCTTGAATGAAAAAATATCACAACCCCACTCAGAGAATCTAGAACCCAAAGTCCTTCGCTTATCAGCCTCCCCCAGGCCCCTAACGTTCCAGGATAGAATCCTCATCAAGACAAACGTGGTTGACCCCCAATGGGAATGAGTCCAGCCGCCGCCGCAACGGAATCCCTCAAAGTCACGCAAGATTGTTGCATAGAGGATCCCGCCCGAGATCTGTTTCGCCTCCGATACCTTTTCCCCGATCTCCTGTCAGAAAGGCTCCCCACATCACTTGCACTGTCCACATCTGGAAGAGCCCCCGAATGGGTTGGAGAGGAGACCACCACAGAAGAGCCGCCCTCACCCAAGAGAAGAGGGTCCGAGGAGGGCCCGCTGGGCGACGCCTCAATCGGGTTCGAAGCTCCCCGTAAACAATCAGAAGCCCCCAAAATGGCCAAGGTCGCAACCGGAAGATGGATTCACAGCCGAGAAGGTAGCCAGCCCATCAAAACGCGTTTTGTGGGCCAGACCCGGATCCGCCACAGAAAAGACAATCGATTCACGGGTCACTCCCTCCCTTCTCCAGGATCCGAAACCAAAATGCCCGCCGATATCCAACGCCGCTTGACCCGATATCGGACCTGAATAGCAAATTTGGAGAGCACGATTCGACTTCCACGACCGAAAACCGAAGAGAGAATCAACCTCGGACGCCACCTTATCATGCAAACCGTCTCTTGCAGGAGAAATACACGATACCCGAGGCTGGACCCCGAAAGGACGTGGGGAGTCCATCAAAAAGGGCGACGCTTCGGAATGACCCCCATGTAGCGCCACCTGGCAGCCAGAAGACGAGGCGACGCGAGCAACCCTCAGGACCTCCGGGCCGACGACAACGGACGCCGGTGAAAGCTCCACCGCCGGTGGCGCAGGCGGCTCGATGAACGACAGCTCCACCCGAAAACAGGAGCGACCAATCTTCAATGATTCAAAGAAAACCTTGCCAACCGCGTCGTCAAGTAACCCCTTGCTGCACTCCATCAGGACACGCGTGACCCTCCAGTCCGAGCTCGGCCTGAGGCCATCCTCTACGACCGCAAGAACCTCCCCCCACCGCCGGAGAGCCCGGCTAAGGTAATGAACAATCCTCGAGAGGAAAGGAACGCCTCGTACCTTCGCAACACACACCTCGATGCTCGAACAGGCACCATCCGCAAAGCGCATAACCTTCCAATATATGTCTTCAAATGCACCACTCCGAATAAGCCTTTCCCGTTGATTCGGGGAGAGGCCAGGAACACAGCATCGAGTATCATCCAACGCCAGAAAGTCTCCAGCGAAATGAGGACCCAGGACGCCATGCAGATGGGTCCTCATATCATCCCAAGCAATGCCTCTCCGTGAAGCAACCCCTACAACCGCTACGCTCTCTTCTCCCCCCTGAAGTATCTTCCCATGCAAACCATCTTTAACCGGTTCTTCCCCCCACCCCCCCGTCCTTCAAATCGACAGAGGTAACAACGCCGCCGACCTTGCCATTTCCAACGCCACCGGAACACGAGACAACACGAGAATCTTCCACCATTTGCGCAAAAGATCGCACCCCCCTCCCTTCGAAGGGCGCCGAACATGCCGCCCGCGAGTTCACCGCATCCCCACCCCTCACCGAATGGCCTGCCAAACGGGAAGAAGAGTTGCCACGACCAGAACCGAACCAACAAGAAGCTTTCTGGTGCCCGACCTTCCCACAGTCGTAGCATCTAGAGGGGAGCTCACAGGCCGAAGCTATGTGACCACGCTCGCCACACCTGAAGCAACGCTTCCCAAGCTTCTTGTGAGAGACCTGCACCCACTCACCAGCCTGCGCCTCCCGCTCCACGCCGCCTTCAGCACGGCCACCAAACGTCGCCCGAACAAGAGAACCACCATCGACCCCGAGCACCGCCCCCTTCCCCTTCACACCTCCCCAACCAGCGTTAACCCCTCCAGTCGCACTCGCCGAGCTCTCCACCTTTTTCCCCCGAACCTCGGACGTTCCACCCTCTTTCGCCTTCTCTCTCCACCAGCGCTCCATCGCCTTCGCTCCCCTTCCACAAAAATGTTGTCAGGTGAGCTTTACTACTTACGTATATTACTCAAGCTGTGATCAAGCAGTCGACAATCTACCTCCCACGCACAAAAGCCGATTGGGATTGGGAGATAATGTGCTCAAGAACCCTGATTAACCTGATAGCCAAAACCTTAGCCACAATGAGGTAAAAAGCGTTAGACAATGTGATCGGTATGAAGTCTTCAATCCTGTCGGCCGACTCACTCTTTGGTAGGAGAAAAATGAGAGCCATATTGATCTTATCAAACCCCGCATTGCCGCTGCAAAATTCCAGTAGAACCTCCAGCACCTCAGCCCCAACCAAGTCCCAGAAGTCTTTGTAGAAAGATAACGGGAAACCGTCTGGCCCCGGAGAACCGTCGCAGTTCAGACTCCAGACCACAGCCTTTACCTCCGTCAGGGTGAACTTTTGCATCAAGCTGGCAGCGTGCACGGCGGAGAGCTGCTCGACGCCCCGCCCTGTCCACCTCCAGCGACTTCTCAGGCCTCTTGCGTAGAAATCGTGAAAATGGTCAGCAATCTCCCTACCCATCTCCCTGTTGTCGTCGATCCTGACGCCACCAACCACGATGGACCGGATGGAATTTGTACGATGTCTCCCACTAGCAACTCTGTGAAAACAAGAGGTATTTGCATCGCCCTCCTTGACCCAAGCATTCCTAGACCTCTGCCTCCACTACATCACACGTTTCAAGTCCTCAGCAGCAATCTTCCATTGAGCCACTGCCCTAAGCTCCCATTCAGCTGCAATCAGAGGCCTTTCATCCTCCATGGCTTCCTGACGGCTGACCTTCTGCTCCGTCGCCACCCTAGCCGAGCGACGGGCCTCCCTAGAGGCACGCTTGAACTTGCATAATCGACCATGCAAGGAAGCCAACTTCTGCGAGAATCTTGTAGCAGCGGAACCAAAGGCAGAAGCAGAGGCCCGATGGGAAGAGACCAGGTCCCTGAAGGAGTCCTCCAGAAGCCAGGCCTTCTTGTAGCGAAAAACCCTCTCGGCAGCGAGTGCTCACCAGCATGGTTTAAAAAACACGCCTCGAGGCGCAAAGGCGCTCGAGGCGAAACAGGGCATTGAGAAATCGCCCTGAGATGACCGCCTCAGACCCCCTGGCAGAGGCGTGCACCTCGGATGCCTGAGGCGGTCGAGGGGAGGCGAGGCGTTGAGCCGGGGCGAGGCGCAAGGTGAGGCATTGGGGGCTTTTTCAAGTATTTTTCAAAGAAAAAAATGGTTCTATTTGTATTTTCATATGTTTATAAAGGTTTTATCATTGAGTATATATTTATGCAAGATGAATGCTTAAATTTGACCTCTTTCATATTCATATGCTTAAATTTGACCCCTTCCATATTCATATTTAACATTAACATGCCCAATTATTTCAATAAACTCTTACTATTACACCCTTAAACATCATACTGTTCTTCACCTGGTTCAGTAGAACATACGATTAGGATTCAAATCGTATGATCCATATCAAAAACTTGGATATCTTTAGTGGAAACTATAATCAATTCCTTTTTTAAAAAAAAATTAGTGATAGTTATAGCCAATGATTTCCTTTTGACTGGGTAGAAATTTAGTAGAAAGGTTTATGGCATTAACATGTCAACATATAGTTTCCTTTTGATTTCTTTTTTCGTGCTCTTATCTTCATAATATCATCATATGATACATTGTTATATACTATATATGTTTGTCAGAATATATTATTTCACCAATAAATATATTTATTATTGTTGGGAGAAACATTTTAATACGATAGAAGAGACCCTAGGGCTCTCTTATATAGGAGAAAAGCCCTGGGTTAATTACATAAGAGAGACATACCAAAAATAGAAAACTAACATAATTATCTCAACAACTACCATAATTATCTCAACAATCTTAACACTCCCCCTCAAGCTGGAGCATAGATATCTATCATGCTCAGCTCGGTACAACACTTCTGGAAAGGACCTCTAGAAAGTGCCTTGGTGAAGATATCAGATGTCTGATCTCCAGTAGAAACATGAGTGATGGATATGAGACCTTTCTGAATCATGTCTCTAGTGTAATGGCAATCCACCTCTATATGTTTAGTTCGTTCATGGAAAGCAGGATTATTGGCAATAAATAGAGTTGCTTGATTATTACATAACAACTGCATAGGAAGAGGAACCTCAACAACAAGGTCCGTCAATACGGATCTAACCCACATCATCTCTGCACTTCCCTGTGCCATGGCCCTGTATTCAGATTCTGCACTGGATCTTGCAACCACTGTCTGCTTCTTGCTTTTCCATGAAACAAGGGAGTTGCCTACAAAAACAGCAAAGCCAGAAGTAGACTTCCTGTCTTTGGGGCACCCTGCATAATCTGCATCTGCACATGTAGTCACCTCAAGGGATGTATCCCTGCTGAAGATAAGACCAGTACCAGGTGAGTTCTTCAGATACCTCAAAATCATCTGAACCGCATCCATATGCACCTTCCTGGGTTGCTCCATGAACTGGCTAACTTTGCACACTGCAAAGCAAATATCTGGTCTGGTGATGGTGACATATAAGAGCTTCCCAACAAGCTCTCTGAATCTCCTGATGTCAACCTCTTCAGTGTCATCATCATACAATCTCACACCTGGATCCATAGGAGTAGTAGCAGGTTTGCATTCTATCATACCTGTCTCAGAAAGCAGATCCATCACAAACTTTCTCTGGGTCATCACAAGACCACGCTGATTCCTTGCAAACTCTAGTCCAAGAAAGTATCGAAGAGTGCCAAGATCCTTGGTCACAAACTGCGTACCAAGGAATTCCTTGGCAGTCTGAATGTCCTGCTCATCATCCCCTGTGACAATGATATCATCTACATAGAAAAGAATAGCAATGGTACCTCTCTGTGTCTTCTGGACAAAAAGTGAATGATCTGTAGTACACCGTACAAACCCCTGTTGCTCTATTAGCTCTGATAGCTTCTGGTACCAAGCTCTAGGGCTCTGCTTAAGGCCATAAATCGCCTTATGGAGCCTGCATACCTTCTGGGACTCCCCCTCAGTAGCAAACCCTGGTGGTTGCTGCATATAAACTTCCTCATGTAGATCCCCATATAGGAATGCATTCTTCACATCAAGCTGATAAAGAGGCCAATCTTTGGAAGCTGCAACTGATAGAAGGATACGAAGCGTAGAGTGTCGGGCTACTGGGGAAAAGGTATCTTGGTAGTCCACCCCATAGGTTTGGGTGAACCCACGTACCACAAGCCTCGCCTTGTAGCGATCCACACTGCCATCTGCTTTGTGCTTGACTGTAAATACCCACTTGCAGCCGACTACGGAGGCACCCAAAGGAGCAGGCACAAGACTCCATGTACCCCGCGACTGCAAGGCTGCCATCATCTCTTCCATGGCCATACGCCACCTATTGTCCTGTAACGCCTCCTGATATGTTCGTGGGACAGTAATTGCAGATAGTCCCACAACAAAGCGCCTGTACTCTTCTGAAAGATGATCCAAACTAACATATGCAGCAAGAGGGTAAGTAGCACACTGACGACGAGGCTTCCTCAAAGCAATGGGAACCTCCAGGTCATCATCCATACTGTTCTGTATAATTGTCTCAGCCTGTGATCCATCCAAAAGGCCATCAAATGAAATAATATGTTCATGACATACCTGAGGCGTGTTGGCTGATGTAGAGGGCATATGAGCAGCGGGGTGAGTAGAAGACCTACGAGTGTAAACACGTGGCAAGAATTGAGGTGGAGGTGGAGGTGGAGATAGAGATGGAGGTGGAGAGATTTGTGGTGGAGTAGGCAGATTTGGAGGAGAAGGAGTTGGTGGAGGAACAACCACATCTTCTTCAGAACTACCATTGGACAATCGGTCACCTGTAGGAGAAAAATACATAATAGACTCAAAAAATGTGACATCAACACTCACATAATATCTCTGTCCTACAGGATCAAAACAACGATACCCTTTTTGGGTACGAGAATATCCAACAAAAACACATTTGATCGCTCTGGGTGAGAGCTTGTCACGACCAGGAGAAAAATTGTGGACAAAGGCGACGCAACCAAAAACTCTGGGAGTGAGAGAAAATAGGTCCTTCTCGAGAAACACAATCAAGAAGGGAACCTTTTCTCCTAGCATGGTGGAAGGCACCCTGTTTACTAAGTAACAGGCTGTAAGAACAGCATCTCTCCAGAAAGAATGGGGAGCTCGACTCTGAATCAAAAGCGTCCGTGTGCCGTCTAGAAGGTGACGGTGTTTGCGTTCAGCTACACCATTATGTTGTGACGTATGAACACAAGAGGTCTGATGAATAATACCAATAGATCTGAGAAACGCAGATAATTGTAAGGTAGAGAATTCCAAGGCATTATCCGTACGAATAATTTTAACATTAGCGGAGAAAATGTTTTTGACCTCAATAAGGAAAGACTTAATTAGAGCACCAGCTTCAGACTTATGTTTTAACAAAAACACCCAAGATAGTCTGGAGTAATCATCAACAGCAACCAAATAAAAATGATGTCCCTGATGATCAGGAACACGACTAGGACCCCAAATATCAAAATGAAATAACTCAAACAACTGACTACTGTTACGACTCTGACGAGACGGAAATGAAGAGCGATGGTGCTTTCCAAGCTGAGAGGCTTCACAATCCAAGGTAGTACGAGTAGATAATTGAGGTAGAACATGACACATCTTCTGAAGAGGAAGATGTCCAAAGCGTAGATGCCACATGAACGGTGAAACAGATCCAGAAGGAATAGTAGCGATCCCAGCATGAGATAGTATGGTAAGCTTGTACAATCCTCGCTGCTCACGGCCACCACATCCAATCACCCTACCCGTTCGTATGTCCTGAAACACAAGGGAAGATGGATCAAATATGGCACAACAATGCAAATCTTTTGTAATTTGACTAATAGACAAAAGATTTATCTGAAAGGCTCGAGCATGTAAAACATTCTGCAAATAAAAAGAAGGAGCTAGAACAATCTCCCCCGACCAACAATATGTAGTCGAACTCCATTAGCAATCACCACGAATCGACCAGAGGCAATCGGGCTGTAGGAAGTAAACTGTGCTCGATCTGCACACATATGATGAGATGCTCCCGAATCCACAATCCAATCAGTCAAATCAGAGCTGCTACAACTCGTAAGAGCATAAGTAGTACCTGAGGAGCTAGATGAGGCTTTGGCAGTAGCCGCAACATCAGAGGAAGTTGCAGCCGGAATAATGGGAGCGGACATCATCTCGCGAAGTTTAGAAACAATATCATCTAGGCGAGCATCCTGGGATGGAGCCAAGGTAGGTTCTGTCTGTTCAGTAACCCTTGCAGAAGCTGGATATCCATGCTTCTGATAGCATGTCTCCTCAGAGTGAGCGGGACGATGGCAATAAGAACACGGGCCACGCTGACGGCCACCACCACGACCACGAAGACCACGTCCTCGAAACTGGGAAGATCCTCCCCTTCCCCGTGAGACGGCCATAGCGGAAGGATTCAGAGCGACAGTAGTGGGAGTAGTGGTAATCCGACTGAGTCGCTTGTATACTTCTTCCATAGGGGGTATCGTCTCTCCAGTTAGAAGCTATGTACGTATTGTATCATATTCGGAATCAAGAGAGGATGGGCACACCCCTGTCATAGCGGCGTTCCGATACTGTTGTTGCTGCTCAGTGCTGGCACTGATAGGCATGAATCTGTGTAGACGTTCAAACATGCCGCGAAGATGAGAAAAATGCACATGAAGCGGGCGACCATTCTGTTTGGTCGAGAAAATGTAAACTGTAACTGAAGAATCTTGCTCTCATTCTTGGCTTGCCCATATGTGGCTGCTAATATATCCCACATAGCCTTTGCGGTGGGTTGGCTGACAATATCGTTGGCAATCTCCGTGGTGAGCGTCCCGGAGAGCCAAATACGAGCATAAGCATCATCTTGCTTCCACGAAGCATTGGCCCCAGTTTTGTCCGCCGGTTCAGATTCGGTGATAATGTGTTCTTTGTTGTAGCACTACATAAGAGTGCGAAACTGCATGGACCATAGTTCATAATTGGTCCCGTCCATCTTGACTATTGGTGCAGGTCCTTTGAATGCACCAGAAGAAGAGAACACGTCACTTTTAATGCCGGACATTGTATCAATGAAATGAACCTCGGACAACTGAGGAGTAGATCAACCGAATAATGTCTACACAAGCATGAAGAGGAGTGGTTGTATATGTAGACTTATACAACCATTCCTGTGCAGTTTATTAAGGGCTAGTGGCGTTTAGATGTGATATGGAAGACCAAAAACACCACCGACAACCAAAATCAGACCAATAGATTGCAAAACAGGGGCTAGAATACCAGTTTCAGATCACGGGAAGTCAACCGGAGCGCACTCGGCACTTGTTGGACACCCCTGCCGAGCACAGGAGGGCAGGGGGGCTTTTGCGGCACCTTGGGATGGCAGGGGTCGGCCAAGGCGGCGGCACAGGGAACCCTGGCGGCGGCGCAGGTGGCTGGGGAAAACCCAGGCGGCGGTGCAGGGAGCCCTGGCGGCGGCGCAGGTGGCTGGGGAAAACCCAGGAAGCAGCGCAGAAGGGCTGGACCGCCTTAGGGCAGCAGCGGTCGGCGGGGGGAGGGCCCTAGCTGGGCTATGGCGGCGCCGAGAGGAGGCGCGGGGGGGGGGGGGGGGAGGGGGGTTAGGGTTAGGTTTTTGGGTGGGATACAGAAACCCCAGTCTAGGACCATTGCTTCGATACCATGTTGAGAGAAACGTTTTTCATACGATAGAAGAGACCCTAGGGCTTTCTTATATAGGAGAAAAGCCCTGGGTTAATTACATAAGAGAGACATACCAAAAATAGAAAACTAACATAATTATCTCAACAACTACCATAATTATCTCAACAATCTCAACAATTATATATTTTATACTTATTTTTCTATACAAACTGAGGCTTACGCCTCGACCGCCTCGAGGCTACGCCTCGCCTCGCTTCTAGGGAAAACGCCTCGTTCCGCCTTTCGTTTTTTCAAACCTTGCTCACCAGAGTCTCAAAGAATCAGCGTGTGGTCCGAACTCGATCTTGGCTTACCAACGGTAAAGGACAAAGGAAAGAGCTCGACTAACTCCGTAGAAGCCAGAAAACGGTCGAGACAAGAGTGAGATCCCGAGTTCCTCCAGGTATACTTCGTGCAACCCACGTCCAGGACCTCCAGATCCCAAAACTCCACAAACTCCACAAAGTCCGCCAAGCCAGGATCTTGACCGCCCCGAAGCCTCGGTCTGTCCGAGGAAAAGAGTGTGACGTTAAAGTCTCCACCAATCAACCAGGCTACCCTTGGGAAAGCCTCTCTAGCCGTGTGAAGATCTGACCAAAGTCGGTGTCGCGAGGAATGCTGACATAGCCCATAGACGCAGGATAAGGCGAAGACAAAATTCGTGCAGAGACATTCCAGGATCATCGTAAGGGTGTGGGTGCCCTTAAGCTCTGCCCACAAAGCAAAGGTGGTATTCTTCCACGCCACAAGCATGCCACCCGCAGAGCCCACGACCCCTATTGATGAAAGTTCGTTTAGTGAACCCGCATGAAAAGTGCACCATATTGAATCCGATACGATTTCCAACTTTGTTTCCTTCAAGAGTATAATATCGCAGCCCCACTCCAAAAATCTCGACCCCATCGTCTTCCTCTTTAACGGGTCACCCAGACCCCTCACGTTTCAGGATAAAATCTTCATTTAGAACTGAGAGGTGTCCCATGCTTGTGGAGAAGAGGGCAAGCAGAAGCACGGACCTCGATTGGAGTAGGAGTCTGATTAGGCCGTGTTGCATTCAAAGAGCGGGCCCAACCGCGAAGAGGCCCGGTAGAATTAAGCGGATCAAAAGCGCCCGCGACCAGTAAGAGTGGTACATCCAAGCGCCTGCGCCCAGAGAGGGAAAATAGAAGATCCGACTGAAAGATCTGGGTCGGAGGGTCCACGCCCGAAAGCTTTGCGAGTGAAAAATCTAGATGTTGGCCCTCCCCCACATCGTGGGGAATGGCAAACGCTAACGAGCAGTCTTCGGTAATATGAAGAGTCGTCTCGAGAGTCTCTCCTCTGTTTGCCTCGAGGGTCGCGCCCGGAGCGGCTTTGGCCGACTGTTCAGAACCTGGAGAGGAAGATGAAGGGTCACCCCCGGCCATCGCCCGCGATGGCGGAGGCGGAGGGTCTGATAGTTGGAACTCCAGGCGGAAGGAGAATCGACCGACGGTGAAGATCGACTCAGAGACCAATGGTGCATCGCCGGAGCAGTCCATCGCAAGCAAAGTAACCACAGGGTCAGAGCCTGGGGACATGCCGTCTTCCAACACTCGAAGCACCGAGCCCAGGTGCCCCAAGGCTAGCCCCAAGCACTTAATATTTCTGGAGAGGAGAGGAATGCCCCTCACTTCCGCAACCCACACGACAGATTGGTCGAACGCACCATCAGCGAAACGCGGCAACCTCCAATCAATGACATTCCCGACAGAACACAGCAGAAGCTATTTTTAATGCCCCTTTAAACCGCGAACGCAACATCTACGAGGTCCTAGCGGGACCGCATCCCCCACAAAAGCATCACCAAGTAAACACCGGAGTTCTGCCTCTATCAACTCCACAGGAACAGAGTCTTTCGTCCAAGAGCCCACAAGGAGGTCACCCAGTCCGCCCATTGTCGGGGAGACTCGAACCCAAAGTGGTCCCTCTACCCAATGCCGCCCGAGGGAATAGAGGTTCTTCTCCCACCATCCTCTGCTGAGAGACAGGGGCAACGACATGCATCGGGCATGAGACCCTGCGATGGCCGGTGTGCCCACAAGAAAAACATGTCAGAGGAAGCACGCAGGCTGGAGCCAAGTATCCTCGATCGCTGCACCGGAAGCATCTTTTCCATGGCTTTCTATTGAGACTAGCGTCCAGTCCGCCCCGACCTCCTCTCCCACCGCCTCGCAGTCACGGACCGCTTCTTTACGCCGCCAAACTCTTTCGCCCCTTTTGATCTCCTACCCGAGTCTCTCTCCCACGCCTGCCTTCTCGTACCCGACTATCGCCCCCGCCACTCATCTTTCCCACCAAATCTTGATTTGTGGTGACAAGCAATACCATACTGATCTTTTATTTAGCAAAGGCTCATCCCTTTCCTTCATAGCTTGTGCAAATGCATATTATACGGGATGCCCTAAGGAAAGGAAGTCTACCTCTGATTTTGCAGTGTTTATAGGGAGCTCCTTGGTGTCATGGAAGAGCAAGAAGTAGTCGGCGGTCGCTAGATCTAGTGCAGAGAGTACAAAGCCATGGCACATGGGAGTACAGAGATAATGTGGATAAGATTCATTCTGATTGGCCTAGTTGTTGAGGTGCCCCTTCCAATAAACCTCCAATGCAACAACCATGCTGCTCTTTTCATTGCCAATGGGACAACCATTCATGATATGACCAAGCATATCAAGGTAGACCGCCACTACACTCGAGACATGATTTAGAAGGAGATCAACTCCACCTCTCATGTCAACTCAAGAGAATAGACAATAGACGTGTTTACCAAGGTCCTAGCAAAAGGACCACTTTAGAGATGTTCTTCCAAGCTGTGCATGATTAATATCTACACTCCAGCTTGAGGGGGAGTGTTGAGATATTAGTTATCTTTTATTCATTCTATGTATTTTCTTTTCTTTCTGTCTACAGTAGTAATTTGCCCAACAGGTTTCTTGTAAAGTCCTAGGCCCTAGACCTGATTCATTATCGAGGATTACTAGCCTAGATAACATGCCGGGCGTATGCCTAATTGGAGCCCTTAACCGCAACCCAAAATGCGTAATTGACTAGTAGTAGCCCCTACTACTTATAAGCTGCTACCATGTGTCATGATTACTAGATGTGGTACTATGTTTGGGGTGCTACAATCACCTCCACTTATATTCGCAACGTCTTCGTTGATCAATGGATCATGACCTAATCCCAGTAACAATGGCAGCTTCACCTCTTGGGTAGCCCTTTCCACCTAACTCTATGTTAGGGGTGGCTCCACCTCTTGGGAAGCTCTTTCTACTATTAGAAGGAATCTGCTCTGATAACATCTGTAATGTCTTGGGCCCTAGACCTGGTTCATTATCGAGGATTATTAGCCTAAACAATCTATTGGGATTGGGTCCAACTTAAACCAGGATTATTAGCCTAAACAACCTATTGGGATTGGGTCCAACTAGAGCCCTTGACCGCATCCCAAAATGCTTAAGCCCAGGTTGACTAGTAGTAGCCCCAACTACTTATAAGTTGCTACCACACATTGTGATTACTAGATGTGGTACTACGTTTGGGATGCTAAATTTCTCCTCAATATAAGAGAATCCTAGGGCCTCATGAATAAGCAACTCATTATTTTCTCTCCACACTAATAAACATTGAACCCCAACTACTTATAAGCATTTTTTCATTCTCTCCTTTGTCAGTTTTCTACACATCTACTTTTTCACTTGTATCTGAACAAGAAAGAAAACAAAAACAAACATGGATTGTCGAGTAAGCATGTTTATCTAGTTAATCAGTTCTCTTACTGAAACCACAAAACTCCTTATCATAGACTTTCATGAGGAAATACAATTTTTTGAATTATTTTAAGCTTGTAATCCAAGACACATCTTTTTTATTATTTATTTCTAATAGATAATGTTGTTACGTGTTCTTTATTTAAACACCACCGCTTAAAGAAATAAATACTAATTGCAACATAAATTGAAATTTCCGTCTTTCCTTCTGCCCGCTGCCTGCTTTGTGCGCCACCACTTTTCCACTTTTGTATCTAAACTAGAAAGAAACAAAAAGAAATGCTAGTTGTCAGGAAAAAATGCTTAGCTAGCCAGCCAATTCTCTTTGAGAAACCAAAAAACTCGTTCAACGACATTCATGAAGGGAATTCAACCATTCAATTTTTTTCAATCTTTTATTCCAAAACATCTTTTTTTCCAAATACATAATGTTGTTATGGCATCTCTCCTTTTTTCTTTCTTTTTTCAACTCATATTCTTCACTGTTTCCAACATCCCTTTTTTTCAAATAAATAATGTCATCATGCCTTCTTTTTTTTTCTTGTTTTTCCCTTTTTTCAACTCAGTTTCTTAACTGCTTAAATTCTTTCCCTTTTTTCTCATTCATTTTTTCCCTTCATTTCCTTCGCCATATTTTCCTTCCACCTTCGTTCCTCCTTTTTCCTCATTTCATTCATTTTTCTCACTTGTATCAAGCCAACTAGGAGATTTGGGACATGGCGATAAAACATATTATTGATTAAAATATCTTGTTTTGACTTGATGATTTAAATTATCTAAAATTCCTAGTTCTTGGAAATTTCTGTTTGGATATGTAAGTCCCATTCTCGACCAAATGTGAACAGTAAGAAGCACTTCAGTTGCATATAATTCAAGAAAAACCATTGTTTCTAAGCTGAAAAAGAACTAATACTTTCCTATTTATGTTGCATTATAAAAACCAAGGCATAAGTAATGCAAGTGAAAAAAATATGATTTTATTAAATTCATGGCCTATATTGAGATACACAACATAGAAAGTCGACTCATTTGGTTCAAAATAAAGTGATTGCACTTTCTATGAAAATTTCTCTGTATTACAGAGTACTGTGTACCAATGATCTCAATTTCTAGAAACCCAGTGGAGAAGGCAGCTCCTAGTTGCCAAGCAAAAGTTCCAAAGCCGAAATTCCTATGGAATCCTGTTCTCCTTTCCAAGTGTTCAGACTTCGTTTATTTTCCAAGCAATGAGAACATCTGACAAAAGATTTCCTATATTCGCAGGACTTATTCTTTTGGATAATGATCGAGATCCAAACAATCATCAAAAGCGTTTATTTCTCCTTGCCGGGCAAGAAAATCCTGATAGGAAAACTCATTGACTACATCGACTTCTCCCTGCGAAACAAATAGAGCAAAAACGGAATTAGGAGGGAAAGAAATAGGAAAGAGAATGACAATATCCTCTTAACTAAAGTCCTTGAAACTTTTAAATTAAATATCTATTAAAATATACGTTACCCAATAATATGACATTGAATACAGATGAAGATATGAGGGTGTAATATTCTCTTTGACTAGTGTCATTATAGTGAAGTTCGTCATTATTGCCATTTGGAAAAGGAAATACAGTTTGTGCTCTTGGATGCAGACTTATTCTAAAAAAAATGTTATTGCAGAAGGAAGATATTAATTGTTTCCATGCATGTGAAATATAATGTCACTTCTAGGCCTGATTTATTTGATAAATGAGGTAATATTATCATCAAAATAGAAGCACACTTAAGAAACTCAACAAAAAAATATAAAAAGATGCACAGAGGATGAGATAGTTGGACATCAAATATAGTAGTATCCAGATAATAAAAATGTACAGAAAGCCCTAATCTAAATGTATAATTAGATAAAAGCATAAGTTATTGAAATACCTATTTCAAATAAAACGTGTTTCCTATTGTTATTTTATTGATTTGATGCAAGTACCTCAAAATCTTGAACATTGAAGCAGGAATCATATGATCCTTCAAACTCTGGGAAATTCTCAAGGGAGAACTCTCTGTCTTCAATATTCGGAGTCATCATAATAGGCATATCTGCAACATTGAGATATGATTTTTCTGTCAAAAGCACGAGATTGGTCTTCGATTGGAACAAACAATAGGAAGAGTAATAGGATAGTACCATGAATGGCAATGATTTGATCGTTTGTGACAGTAATCTCTTGTGGTTTCATCCAATTTGATGACACATCTTGCAACAGTTGATGTCCATTATTGCAGGACTGTGTATTATTCGGAAAGCGCTCCTGCTCCTGTATTTAAAATAATTTATAAGTCCGTAGTAAATAATACTAGCTTCAGTCAGGATTTATGAACTCATTTTGTGAAAGATATTCAGCTTAGTTCAGTCAGTCGACTAAGATTTTACAAACGTTTAGAATCAATTGACAACAATTTCATTGACCAAACATCAATCTTTTAAGCAATTTCGACTAACTTAATACTACCTCCTGTCTGTGTAGAGTTTCTTGCTCTCCACTAATACAGTGGTCATGGCCGTTATGTGGTCCGTCTCCATTTTCTTTCCTTGAATGCATCTGATACATCTGTAGAAAATTGATTAGATAAAAGTAGAAAGCCCTAATCTAAATGTACAATTAGATAAAAACAGAAGTTAATGAAACATCTTTTTAAAAATGTGTTTCCTATTCTTATTTTGTTGATTTGATACAAGTACCTCAAAATCTCGAACATTAGAGCAGGGATAATATGATCCTTCAAACTCCGAGAAATCCTCAAGGGAGAACTCTCTTTCTTGGACATTTAGTGTCATGATAACAGGCATATCTGCAACATAAGATAATGATTTTCTGTCAAAAGCACAAGATTGGTCTGCAATTGGGACAAAAAATAGGAAGAGCAATAGGATTAGTACCATGGATGGCAACGATTTGATCGTTTGTGACATTAATATTTTGCGGTTGCATCCAATTTGATGACACAACATCTTGCAAAAGCTGATGTCCATTATTCGAGGACTGTGTATTATTCAGAAAGCACTCCAGCCCCTGTGTTTAAAATAATATATATCCATTGGTAAATAATACTAGATTCAGTCAGGATTTATTAACTGATTATCTGTAAAAGATATTTAACTTAATTCAATCAGTTGATTAAGATTTTATAAACGTTTGAAATGAACTGACAACAATTTCATTGAACAAACATCAATCTTTCAAGCAATTTCGACTAACTTAACATTACCTCCAGTCTGTGTAGAGTTTCTTGTTCTCCACTAATAGAATAGCCATGGCATTTATGCGGTCCGTCTTGGTCTTCTTTCCTTGAATGCATCCGATACTTCTGTAGAAAATCGTATTGCATATTAGCCTAAACAAATATTAAACTTTTCTGATACACTCAGTCATTTTCAGTAATGGCAATCATTTTTTCCAAATCAATAATTAATATGAAATACAGGGCATCAATTCTTCATTTGACGTATTCCCATATAAGCGTAGTAGTCCATTTGCAACTAAATGTAGGTGGCTCACAAACTATACCTGCAGGTGGCTCGCGACTACATGGCGACTGAGTCTATCATCTTCCATCAGCTCCATGATTTTTATCGGCACGGCCTCTGCATCATTTATGTGTGTATTAATCTCAGAAACAAGAAGCCAGAAAATAAAAGTGATACAATGTGGAATAACGCACTTTTAATGCCAATTGATTCGACGGTGGAAACAAATTTACGGTGGGTGTTGGGACTCCACAAGAAGCGCTCCTTCTTTCTCTTCGGATGCACGGCTGAATCCTCACTACCATCCTCATGTTGTCGTGTTCTTTTGATTTTTTTCGTGTGCCCACCTTTTTCAGATGAATTCATATTAATTTGGAGTGAATCATGACATGGAAGAGAATGCAGCATGTTCATGGAAACACTTGGGCGGACTTGTGACACGAGACAACTCTGTGATGGGTTAGGGCTTGGATCCATGACAACTGGGGCACGGTAAACATCAACTGGACAACCATTCACACCAGCGACACTGACTTGAACGACACCGTCGGAACAGGAAGTGGAACTTCCGTGGACTCGGTCAACTCCGTTTTCCTTTTCTAGTCGAGCACGATACTTCTATGTAACGCAACACAAGTAGACAGAATTAGATAAGGGCACGATTCTTGAGAAAAAAACAGAGTGTATGACGTAGGAATGGGGGTACTGACCGATAATATAGATGGAATCAGAATGAGAAATAATAAAAGTACCTGGAGGTGGCTGGCGACCTTGTGTCGGGTTAGCCCTTGGGCACTAATAACCTTCAGAATTTCGGTAGGAACAGCGCCTGCAACCCGTCCTTCATCAGTTTCCATGTTGCCGAGATCAATCGAAAGAGAGGGAAGGAGATGAGAATACAAACATTTAGGCCCGCCACACATCTCGACTGCAACGGCAAATTTCCATTGGAGTTCGGGGGTCCAGATGAACCTCCCCTCCTTGTTATTCCCATCATCGCCCGTGCTGCTCTCCAATCCCTCCTCCGGCGACGAATTTAGGGCTTCCTCTAATTCCGCGAGGTTTTGCTGCAGATCCATCGTCTGGATTTCTTGATCGATCGAGAGAGAGCGAGGAGAGTGAGAGTGGTGAGTTGGAGTGGGGGCAACTGACCGATACAGTTGGGGTTTATATAGGGCAGATGTTGCCCACCCCAACCGATTGCGTTAATGGGCCGCATGCAGTTACTTTATTAAATAAATGCTTAAATTACTAAACCTTTGGCTATTTTAAAAATATATAAATATATATTATATTTGTTAATGGAGTTAATATTCTAAGGTGATATTTTTCTAATTTTGATAAACTTCAAATTTGAGTATTATTTAAATCTATTATTATGTTGAATTTTCAAATAATTAATAACTTCGATGATTTCTATTTTTTTGATAAATCTAATAATTTAAACTTTTTAAAACCAGATGCTAAGGATTTAAGCAAGTTTTTGAAACAAAGAATTCGTGGTTAAAGAAAATAATAAAATTTAATTCATCTATAAGGAGTGCTAGAATTAATGGAAGAGACAAATGAGCTTAAATCCCATTTTTTTATCAAATTTACTTATAATTTCAATATTTTAATGTTTATTGGTTTAAATGGTCTATCATCAGAACAGAATTAATAAGTATGGGTGTACATGGATCAGATAAAATCCGTAAATCGGTCTAATATGTTGCTATTGGATTGGATTGGATTGGTTTTATCATTCTATTGGATCATATCGGATTGGAATTTTCAAAATCAATTAAACCATGGATTAATCGGATCATTATCAAAATTTAATCAGATTAAATCTGTAAATCCATTTACATTATATTATACATAGACACATATATACATACATGTATACACACCCACATACATATTAAAAAAGGAAATGCATCTTTGCAGTTTGCGGAATTAAAAGCATGTATGACCACATACATAGAGGATCGGTGATGTACAATACCGCTCTTGGAACGAGTGACTTTAAGGAGCTGAAAAGGTTATGATTATGATATATACTTGTATGATGATGTACGAAGCAATTGGTGATGTGGAGAATTGGTAGCTCCTGCATACTAACTTTTTATTTAAACAATTAACAAATTTGGGATAGGACTATTACAACAATAGTATGTCCTTATTTGATAATATGCCCTTCTCTAAGGATTCAAGAATGTAATGTCTTAATAATTGTTAATGATCAACCGTATAAAGAATATTTTTTAATTAAATAAATACATATTTTGCCACCTGCATTTGAGGTTTGCGGCCAAGGGGATCATCCATGCCATAGTGCTATCTCTAAGGCATGAGTGTTAGCTACGGATGCCTACGGAGGCACCCCAACCCTAAGGCATCCTTTTTGCCTTAGAGCCATAGTGTGAGGTCCCATCCGTATCAAGACCACAGACTATCCATGAAGCTTGGTTACTCATATCATGATCAAACAACAATAATAAAAATGTAACTCTTTGTCATATCGGTTACTCAGTTGTTTCTTTGCACACATTTAAATTATATCTTGCTTGTTGTTGTATAGTTGTTTATATCGTATTGGGCAACTTTGCTTATAACGTACCTACATGTGAATCCACGGGTTCTCAGCAGAAGCTGCAACAGTGAGCGACACTTGGTTACTTGGAGTTACTTCTTTTTGTGCAGCTACATGATTCCTCCCTGTGGTACAATTACTTGTAGCTCTTAATATCTTCCCTTACTTGTAGCATTTTGAGAGACATGGCATGCATAATGTATGTTGAGACACATTTCTTTCATGCATACATGCATATTTTGTGGACATGGATGGACATTGCAAATGTAACGGATGGAAATGTATTGGACAATGGAATGAATGAGAATGGAAATGGGATGTGATTATAGACAGGTTGAATGCAAGAAAATTTTAAATTTCTAATGTTTTATGATATTTCCTCCTTCTTATGTGTTTGTCACGTGATTCGAATGTGGAATGAATGTGTGTGGAATTGGTTTACCGAGTACCCGGATCCTAGGGAGATGAGGGCGTCACAGCTTGGTATCAGAGCAGTGGTACTCCATTCCATTCCATGCATATCATTCCTTATCGGTTCGAATACTAGATATTGTTGGAAGTCTTCTGACCTGACAAGAATCCAAAGGAGAACAACATATTACATACATGCCCATATGTCTCTCTTAATATCACTCTTGAATAAAGCATATATTAATGACTTGGTTCTTTATGCAGAACTATGCCGCCTCGTGTAGACTACGATGTGGCGTAGTAGCTCGCTTTCCTTGTATAGACAGTATAGGACATCCAGCAATGCCAAGAGGTGATTGAGCAACGGTTCTAGCAGCAAGACAACTCCTCCTACCGTCCCTCTCACGACGGGGAAGAGAGTGTCGATCTATCATTCTCCATGGAGGCTGAACAGATGGAAGATACTGATGCCTTACAAAGGCATCAAAGCACATATGTGTCCTACCAGCGGGCGATTGTACCACAGTTCTACAGTACCACCACCCCATACGATGCAGAGTTGTGGATGGAACATGTGGCCAAAGTTCTGAGGATGATACATGCACCCGAGGACACTTGGGTATCTTTTGTAGAGTACTCTCTAGCTGGGTACGCAGAGCAATGGTGGAATGCCACCAAGGAGCACCTGACCGAACTCCTCACTTGGGAGATCTTCTTTGATGAGTTCTGTGTAGAGTTCTACCCGGACCATTGGTTAGATGATCAAGGGAGAGAGTTTGCTGAGCTGAGACAGGGGTCGATGACGGCCCAAGAGTACCTGATCAACTACACCGAATTGTCTCCTCATTCCCCTGCTACGACAGCTTCCCCATGGTAGAACTTGTAAAAGTTTATCCGAGGGATGCGCGAGGAGGTTCAAGACAGACTTTCCACCTTGGACCTTACCTCCATTAAGGAGGCTACTGCGAAGGTGACAAAGTGGGAGGCTACACAACATCGGTTACATGGAGGTTAGTCATAGTTACCTCTACCCGAGCTTAGTAGAGTTGCACGTCGAGACTTCTCGCAGTTTCGTAGAGATTGTCATCACCACTCGACAACGACGACACCGACAGCAGGTTTACACCATCTCCTACCTTGGGGCAAGCCTTGGCAGGATACAGTTCATTTTCTTCTCGCCCCCTATGCAGACACAGAGCCGTAGGCCTAGAGGCAGCAGTTTTGCTTCTGGTGGGAGCTTGTCACAGGCAGACAACCACACATGTTGCATTTGCAGACAGCCGGGCTAGTTCGTCCTTACTCCTCATTGCATTAGTATACATTAAAACAAAGTTTTTTCTAAATTTTGAAAAAATGAATATCATCTCGAGGGGGGACAGTTTTTCACAAAGATCGGATAGATGGAGTTAGGTGTCGCAAGGGATGGGGCATGCACCCTTGGGGCTCTAGGTAGAAGCCTAGATGGCCACAATCCCAACCGCTACTTGTAGATGCGATGGTTGGAGGACATGTTTCTTGGCAAACCGAGGTGCTAATCTGACGGTGTTGGCCTCAGCACTTGCGTGCTCTAGCCCAATGCTCGAGCATGGGCCAAGTATTCATGGTTGGTGGTCTAGTGTTTCACTATTCGCTTAGAGCTAACACTCATGTACTGGCTAGTGTAGGCCACATTGGTTAGTATTCCGAGTGGGAGCGCTAAGAGGAGAGTTCCGAAAAATGTGGTTAATGAAGTCAAGAATGAGAGATAATTCGTCGGTGCATAAGGAGGATTGGGTTAGTCGTGATGATTCGCGGGTTGGAATCTAAATTCTGAATCGGAAGTAGCAATGGGAAGTGTGGCTAAGTGGACGTGTAGGGAATTTAGTTAGGATGCATTGTACCCCATCGCATGCCTACGGAGTCACCCCAACCCTAAGGCATCCTTTTTTTCCTTAGAGCCATAGTAAGAGGTCTCATCCATAACAAGATCACAAACTATCCATGAAGCTTGGTTACTCATATCCAGATCAAAAAACAATAATAAAAATGTAATTCTTTGTGAGATCGGTTACTCAGTTGTTTCTTTGCACACATTTAAATTATATCCTGCTTGTTGTTGTATAGTTGTTTATATCGTATTGGGCAACTTTTCTTATAACATACCTACGTGTGAATCCGCAGGTTCTTAGCAGAAGCTGCAACAATGAGCGGTACTTGGTTATTTGGAGTTACTTCTTTTTGTACAGCTACACGATTCCTTCCTGTGGTACAGTTACTTGTAGCTCTTGCTGTCTTCCCTTACTTGTAGCATTTTGAGAGACATGACATGTGTAATATATATTGAGGCACATTTTTTTCATTGATACATGTATATTTTGTGGACACTGATGGACATTACAAATGTAATGGATGGAAATGTATTAGACAATGGAATGAATGAGAATGGAAATGGGATGTGATTGTAAGCAGGTTGAATGCAAGAAAAATTTTAAATTCCCAATGTTTTGTGCAATTTCCTCCTCCTTAGGTGTTTGTCACGTGATTCGAATGTGTAATGAATGTGCGTGGAATTGGTTTGCCGAGTACCCGGATCCTAGGGGGATGAGGGCGTCACATTAATGAATTTGAAGCATGGGTGAGTTAGTGGAGGAAAAATAGCACCATATTCTTGGTAGTAATCTTTTGGTTGGTTTGTATATGAGTCTCTTCTTACACTCTTGTAGCCAAAAACAAAGGGGGACTGGAGGAATGACATGAGCATGCACACTCCCGCTCTAGCATGGGCTCTTAGAAGAGTTAATCCATATTTCGAATCTTATTGATTGTGGTATAATTTTCTTTATGATGGTTTTGGATACATGTAATTTAGTGATTTGAATTCCAATCAGTCATTTCATCTTGACAGACATTTTAAGGAATACAACGAGCATCCCTTAGATGGATCGACAGTTATGGAATCATGGAGACTCATTTTTTCATGTAGTTCTATCCACGATTGCCATAAGCTCTTTCTTAGCAGAGCATGTGCATCTATGATGCTTTTCTCTCAAGGTCCTTTACCTAGAACAAACTTATATTTCTCTTGGTTATTGATTCTTTGAGGTCCTTTTGAGGATGATCAACATCAAAGTTGAACAAACAATAATGGTGATTGTAGTATATTGGGAGTAAATCCTCATATAATGCATAGTAAAGTGGAGGCGCAAACTTCTCTAAGGAAAGTTTGTACAAGTCATTCCATGATTTCTGATTTTGACTCCAATTTCGTATTTTGTTTGTCATTATAGGATCTGGCATGTTACCAGTTGATATTAAAATGGTGGTTCTTGAATTCTCATATGGTTTATTTAAATCAGATTTGGATTACTAAGTCATTGATTATTTATTTAATCACATGCTACACAATTAAATCAAATCCTAGAAATTTGAATATGTATTTGGTTGTGTTGTTGCTAATAATCACATAAATAACAATCTCAGAGAAGAATTCTAAGATCATTTTTGAAAATTTACATACGATATTCAAATTTATTGTGATCTGAGGAGGATGGATGAAAAATTCGAAGGATAAAATTTCAAGCATTGACATCACTTGTATGGTAATTACCATTAAATCGATTTCAATGCTTGAAATCGATATCCAATTGCAGATAAAGAAAATATCACTCCCAAAAGCAAAAAAAGGATCAATTTGCATGTAAAGAGCATGATCCTATATCTCATTATTGCATTGGTGTTGCATTGTTGGCTTTGTCCAATTTTTTGTTTAATGTATATTGCTTGTCCATGCAAACTAGGAAAGGGTTGTGGGAAGAAATCGAAGAACAGTATAATATTGAAGATATGCATTGAAAGATACTTTATTATGAACACAAAAGTTTCTTTTCTTGAGGGAAAACATCCAAAGAAGTCTCAAGTCATAGTGATCATGTAAATTTTCCTAAATCGAGGGAAGACTTCAGTATAATCCTGATGAATGATTGTTAGACATGTGATACATAGTGAGTCATTATGTAATAAAATTGTTGTGAATTATGTCATTCCAGATTTGAAAAAAATAAGTTTACATTATTGTTAAGATCCATCGATACGAATATGGATATGTACCCTAGCCATTTTGTTTATCATACAACTATTGATGTAAATAGTTAGATCTTAGAGGCTAATGCATAGTTGTAGATTTAAAAAAGTTAGATCGAGGACAAAACCGGCATCACAAAGTATTATTCAAGGATAATCTCAAATCTGAGAAGAGATGGCAATGTTCTCTAAAGGTTTGTATTCGACTGACAATTTTGATGTAGTCATCTGCATACGAATAAAGATTCAATTAGATGAGTCACGTTAAAAAGTTAACGTTACAAGATCGAGATACTAAAATCAATATCTATATTGTCATGAAATGGACACATATACTTTGATCGGAGATAATTTTGCATCTATATTTATGAGTGTGTACATTTGGGAGACCCCTTAGGTTGATGACCTGACAAGGTATATATACTGACAAGATTGTGTGCATAGAAGGGAATATGAGATGTATGATATATTAAAGGGATCACTTAAGTTCATTATTACTAAACTGAAAGATAAGAGCTCACTCATGATATTAGGGTCTCAATAAATTCCACCATTGGCATGATTTAGGAAACAGAATACGAATTCAAGAATGTCATTATATGCTTTTAGAAAACATATGAGTGATATTGTCGTCCAATGATATGTTGAGAAATCTATTGATAAACCCAAGAAGGTGACAATCATATATGGGATATACACTTTGGATATTTCAAATCTTCTAGTATATAGGATGCATGAGTATTGAAAATGCTCGAGGTCGATGCGATTGTAATAGATTGTATACCATGACACTTCATTATAAGGGAATGAGAAACCAAATAGATTTTAGTGACTTCACTTGGAGATCAAAATAAATGAAATTTTAAGTGGATTAAATCTCAATCCATATAACCAAATCTATATCCAAAGAGTAGGACATGTTCAGAGTCAAATGGAGAATTGGTTTGATATATTATTTAAGCAGATCACTCAAAGTGGTTTAAACTTTGATATTAGAATTAATCTAAATATCAAGTCACTATATGTGGTCTATACAATCTTCATGAATCTGTCTCTAAGTAGTTGTGAATGAAGCACATATATCTTAATTGGATAGGAGTCCCAAATCCAATAAATCAATAATATTATTTTGTGAATATGAATAATACATGTAGACATAAATTAATGTGAATTTCACTCACATTTATTGGAATTAATGGGAATATGATTCACATTTATTGGAACTAACGGGAATATGATTCACACTTAATAAAAAATGGCAAAGCCTTCTCCCACTATAAGTGGGGTCGGCTACATGGATTCTTGATCAAATCCATGTTGGAAGATTCGATTATTTTTTACTCTGGCCATCGACTACCTAACGCAACCACTGCAAGAGCGGGATTTGAATCTTGGTCTTTTGTGTGGTAGACACACGTAATATAGAGAACCCTGATTCACACTTAATATAGAGGAATAATGTGTATATGATTCATATTAATTAGGATTATTGTAAATGTGATTTACATTTAATTTGAGTAATATGTGAGTATGATTCACATTTTATTAAGAATACTAAGAATATAGTTCTCATATTAATATTGAGAATAATAAAAATATGATCTTCATATTTATGTTAGAAGTTGTGTGAATATGATTCTTTAGTGTTAACATTCATCATTGATGAAAGGTGAATGGGATTTACATTTATTATATTGATGTAATATGACTAAGATTCATATTATAGGAGAGAGTCTGCAACGTTGTCTTCAAGAGATAATAGTGCCTCTTTCCATAAAGAGATAATTGATCTTTATTTATTATCGTCATCAACTGCTAATAGAAGTAAAAAGGAAGATTTGAAGAAAAAAAGAAGATTTTCTCTTTCTTTCTCCCTATGAGAATCCACTATGCCCTCTTATAAGCAAAGTGTTGTAGCCTTTCTTTTCATTTATTCCACTCCTCACAAAAGAAGAGGAAAACCTAAGAGGCTACTTATCCTCTCCCTCTCCCATAATTGTCCACTCTTCTCTCCCTCTGACCCAAAATCCGGTCGTCCCCATGTGCCTCTTGTCTCCGTATTGGTGTGCCCAATAGAAGGAAGGCCATCATATTCTCCATTCTCCATACTCCTAAGGAAGAAGGCAACCTCGTTGACGAGATCTACATGAAGGAAACCAATGTATGAAGAAAGAAGTAGAGAACCTTCTCTCTTGATTATGCAGGAATCATGCAACTCATCTTCACGCTTACATGGGCATATTTTATAGACCTATGTGATTCAAGAGGTCTCGTACATTAGATACTGCACGCATCAAAGTTAATGATCCCATACTCTTATGGTTTTTGAAACGGTTGTAAGATTGTTTCGATATTATTCGCATTGCAATACAAATTTTTTCTATGATTGTTATATCATTCATACGATTAACACATGTTTTAACTTAGATTTGATCCATATCGGTGTGTTTTAGTGATGTCCGAGATCAACCCTCCCTTTAACGACTCAATGGATGTTATTTCCATTGAGGTGGAACACATGAACCAAAAATTCATAGTTCCTATTATTATTTGTGGTGAGGTCAATTTTGTGACCTAGAAGGGCAAAGAGAATAAAGGGGAAGTTTCAATAACAAAAAGTGTAATATGAACCCCCAAAGGAAAGATCATTCTTCAAGTTCAATATGCAAGCCCATGTAGTCAACATACTAAAATATTAGTTACAATGTGAACACAACTGCTGAGTAATAGCAATTTCGCATTTTACAATTTTTACTTTTTAGGTTCATCTAGAAATGTATTATTTTTTTAATGTTTTAGAAGTATCCAACTAAAATATTGTGTTTTTACATAAGTTGCCTCAAATAGAAGAAATTTTCAATTTTAGCCATTAAAACGATTAATTTATCAAAATCCAAGGTATTTTTCCTCTTAAAATCTTGAAGTAGAGATGTTTATACTAAAATTTAAAAACATAAATTTTGTTTTAGAAGTTGACTCATAGGAAGAAGTATTCAGGGAAGGGTGACACATTCCCCATTATTTTTTGCATCCTCTTTTTTCTAACTTGCTCGATCGTTCATATAATTTATTGGTAAATGCATAGAGTTAATTGTGGATGACAAGTGTCTTAATACATTTTATATCTTAAAAGATATGGTTACAACCAATACTCTTATCCTACACCCACTCAATTAATCACTCCCATTTGAGATGATGATAGACACTTCAGTTTTTGTCATTATTGTATTTGGATAGAATAGGGATGGACATCCCTTTGGCATTAATCAATATTCTAATAATATATTTTATGGCGCTAAAACAAGTACAAGGTATTAAAAAAATAGACGGTAGTTGTATTTACTATGGAAACTTCAGTTTTGGCTACTTGTTTTCAATATAATCGTTTATACTTTATTGTTTTGCCATTTTTTTATGTAAAAGAAGCATGCCAAGGCATGCCTTCTATGTTGCATTATTGGTTTTTAGCGGAGTTCTAAAAATGTCAAGTTGTTGTACCCATTCAAGACTATTAACAAACAAATTTTATTTCAACTTCTTTTTGATTTACTAGGAGGAAGTAATCTCGGGTCGAACACAAGGAGCACTAACTAAGATGTTTTCTTTTCAATCATTTTTATATCAAGTGTTTGATTCACTGACAAATAAACAATGAGAAGAAATAAACAACGACAAGAAATGTTCACAAATATATATGCATCACAATATAACAAGGATATACAAGAGAGAGAAAATGAATAAAAGACACAAAACACAAGAAATCAACTCAAGAAATAAGGAAAATATAAATAAAATGGAAATTTTTTTTATGTTTTTAGAATATAATCAGATGTTTTCGGAATTTCAGGAAGAAGAAAATACGAGTAATAAAATAAAACATGCAACCATACATTAGAAAAATAAGGCAAACATGACACTCGAAAAAATGCTACCAATGGCTCAAAATGAAGTCCTAAAACTATGCCTCTAATTTTACTAGATAGGTAAGAACATATAGAAGAAAACAAGACCTTGATTTTAGATTTTTGACACTATACCAGTTTTTTTAAAGTATTTTTGGATTTCAGGACTCTAAACATATTTAAAGTGTTTTTGGAATTCTGGACTCTAAACTACTAACATTGAATGTCCTTTAGATATGAGATAGATATAGATGAGAACAAGCTACAATATGTTTTTTTGGTATTTTTCAGAGGTGCAATGAATAAACTAAAAATAAAAGATAACTTGAAGGTTGAAATGATGTTTTTTATTTTTTTAGACTATCCAATAAACAAGATTAAACTAGAGAGAAACCCCTGATTATAGAGAAAGATCAGGGTCACATGAACATATTTTTAGATTTTCAAATAAACGAAAGATGCTCCTAGAATATATCAAGTACTCAAAATATTGTAGAAATTCTACAAAGCCCAAAACAAAGTATTTATAGATGAATCTTGGATACAAGTTCGGTATAACTAATTTCTACATATCCAAAATGAGAAACATATATTAGAAATTTAAAGTGCTATCTACGCGTCATCTCTATATGTGAGGATATCTATGCAAAAATGGCATCTTTGGGATCTTTTTTAGCAAAAAAATCCAAGCACCAATGGAAGGTTGAGATTGTTTATGTTTCTTTTTTATTTTTTATCTTTTAGAAGATTTTATATTTTATGAGAAAATATAGTATATAATTAACAAAGTAAAATTGAAATCAAAAGAAAAGGAGTTAAAATGGACTCTGTACAATAGAAAGAAAAGGTCGTAGAACTTTATAAAAATGGGTCCTAGAACCAACCTTTCACAAAAGAGTCTCGATCATTTTCAAAGTATTTTTAGAATTTAAATGTTTTCAAATGATGAAATTTAAAAGTGAGTTGGGGTGAATTGGAATTCATATGCTCCATATATAAAATCTGGATTGCACACATATTGGAAAATGTGAAGCCGTTTCATTTGCCAATTATTTACGATGATTTTTGTGATATTTTTATATTATTCTATAATTTTTTATTGAATGGATGCAAAATAAATCATTTGAATCGGAGTTTTATAATTACAAACGTGTGAAGTTTAAGTATATTTGTGTGTATTTATATCTCTATTAATTTCCTATTTTGTATATTTTTAATTGGTTTTAAGAGATTAAATGATGTTTTTATTTTATGACTATGAATCTATCAAAAACTAATATCAATGCATGCATGAATGTGTTTTAGATCAATTTTAGGTTCATAGGTGCATGAAATATGGTTTCATCAATTACATTGCTCCAAAATTGGGAATTGAAATAATCGATAATCCTAGAGTAAAGAATGCGATAGTTGGTCTCCTTTTGCAAATAGACCAACAAAAAACTCCATAAGTATAGACCATGGAATTTTAAAAAACATTTACATATTAAGGAATTCTTGTTATCAATTAACTCCCATGGTATGTTAATCTTGTGAGTTTTCTTGTCTCCAAGAGAACTCTACAAGGTTGTTCCAAGAAAAAAAACACCATATTGATTTCATAGTTTGAATATTACCGTCGGGAGGATCCGATCCTTCTTGTGAATGATAATATTTCATTTGGAGATGGTACAATCCTCAAGAGAGATATTCTAGTGTCCTCAACATTTGTCGTATGTCCGAAGTTGAAAAGCAACATTCTAGAAAGTGAACAATAAAAAAATTCAAATCGACTTTCAGTGACCAACTCTAACAAAGGATTTATGTTATCTGCGAAATGGTAGGAGCCATCATTTCGAAGTTTTAATGTTGATGCATCGCATCATCATTTGTGAGACAAGTAATGCTTGGTCCTAGCTGTTAGATCAAATTCTCTATGCTTTTTAAACTACTTGCAATATCATTTTAGGAACTTCTCCATTTCAACCGGTATCTTATAGGTCATGTCATTTGCATGTATAATTATTAAACAAATCAAATTGTGCAATCATGGATATAAATATCAATAATCATAAAGAATGAGTCACAAGAAATGCAAATATTAAGGAGTTGATTGAGATTCACAATGAGCATACAAGAACAATCTCATTTAAAAGGACAAGGTCTAGCAGCGACTTGACAAGCAAATATGCCAAAAGATTTTTGTGCGAGATCAGAATGTATGTTTGTTCAGTACAAAGTTAATCATCATTCCAAGTAAATTGCAAATCAAGTGAGAATGATCATACATATTTAAAATGGTACACGACAATGAAAGCATGAAGATTTTAAATCATTTGGTGTAAAAGGGTGGATGTTGAAGCTATTACCTACAACTGTATACCGTTTATCCCAAATGCAAAAAACACTTTGTGCAAAAAAATTGATTCTATTGACACTTCTTGTGTCTTGTGTAAAGGCTCTGAACCCTCCCATATATCTCAAAACAGATGTTTGTATTTTTTGTATATTCTTGTAGTTTTATAATTACCCATGTGTTAGATCCTAAGCATATGGTTCCAATTAATTTGTTGATTTCTTCGTTTTTTCTTATTCATTTTTGTATTTGCATTCTTTCACTTCAATAATTCAATCCCCATATTTTAATTGTTGGTGGGAGCGAATTGCTATTGAATTTTCATTTTCTTTTAACTTTCATCTTCTTTTCGTTAACCTCCTCATATCTGTATTCGATTATTGATAACCATCCTGCATAGTATTCTACATATGCCAAGTTGTAGTACTAGCTTAGAGTGATTAGCAAATAAAATTATCAAACAAACACCTATTATGTAGGGTTTTTATTAGTTTCCCCTTATTGCAATATCAGTTAAGCCCCTCCTTTTTTGGAATATCAGTTGTGCCCCTTGATTTCTTCCACAATGATCAGTTGTGCCCCTCGGGTTAGTTGCCATCCATCTCCAAAGCAAACGGACATTAACTTTGGGGATACAAGGGGAATTAAATCAAAAGAAAGAGGTTGAAAGGTTCCCCCAACCCTCTATTGCTTCTCCAACGTCTCCCCTCCCACCCCCATCCACCTTTGCCCCTTACTCTTCCCACTCCCCAACCTCCTCCCCTTCCCATCCCTAGCCTCCTCTGCCCCATGAACCTCCTCTTTCCCCTTCCTCTGGAACCGCCCCTCCTCCTCCTCCCACTCCCCAGCCACCTCTGCCCCCTGCTCCTCGTGCCACTCCCCAACCTCCTCCATACCCTACTCCTCCTCCCCCTCTCAGCCTCCTATGTCCCCTGCTCCTGCTCCTTCCCCCTTCTCTAGTGCCCCATCATCATCCACCCTCCACTCCAGCCTCTCGACCACCACTGCCCATACATCCCCCTCTGCCACTGTCCTCGTTGCTCATGTAGGGAAGAATATCATCCCCTCCCTCGTGTTCCTCCTCCCTAACACAATTTCAAACAGCATCATCCTATAGCTGTACATATTCACCTTCGTTGTGATACACTCTTTTCCGATGTGCCAAAGGACTTCTACTATGGACAAAGTTTCATGAAAACACAAGGACGACAAAGGAGGAGGCCAGAGGGTGTGGGGTGGTGGAGGAGGGGTTGGAGGAGGAGGATGGGTGGGGGAGTTTTTGGATAGTTATGCCCCTCTTAAGATCACCATGGTTTGTAAAAACTATGGTTAAATTCAACTTAATGACGACTGATTGCTAAGACATGACATGTGGTTGCCCGTGTCACTGCAGCACATGTTTGACTTCTGAGGGATGAGCCCCTGAGGAGCGAGCAGGAGACCAACAACAAGCCCATGCAGAAGATGGGTCATATTGCTAAGGGCCAGGACCTCGGCAGTTGTCGCTCCTTAGTAATGATTGTAAACATATGTATCCAAAAAATCAAGCTTATAGCCATAAGAATTTTTATATGGGTTTTTATCCACTAATTCTGATGTTTAAGATTTTAATCAAAGCCGTTATGACACCAAACCATTTAACAATATGATGGGAGAGACTTTGTATATTACCTTTTGATACTTACATTTTTCATGACAAAAATATATTTAAAAATTCACAATGAATAAATATTAATTCAAACTATTATTTATAGATGCAGAAATATAAGTATAGAAGACAACTTTTGCAAAGAATAACATTCTTTATTATGTACAATATCGATTTATATGGAAACAATGTAAAAATACAATAATAATAATAATAATAGGCGTAGAGAAATGAATATTTTTGAAATCATGTGTTTCTATATATATATCATTGCATATCCGATGAATATTATTCATTGTAAAACAATATCTAATTCTTAAGTTTGTAACATATGTATTATCTGTAGTAAATGTATCTAACTTATAAAATATATTAATAATCTATTATCGATATTCTTTAATAATACTAAAGTTGGATTTTGATCCCATCCTTTACCACGTGGATTTCCACTTGCATTTTGTTCGCCTTACAATGCGGACATCACCATGTCGAAACACCTTATGTCTTCATCCCATCATCTCTTTTAATTTTGGATGGGTGTCTTTCCATCTCCTTTTGTTGAGAAATACTATATAGGACAGTTTGCCTCTGCCCCACTCTCCTTTCGTGCACGCTTATGATATATAGCGAAAAAAATACCCTAAATGAGGCAATGATGAAAAACTTTTGCCAAATACATAATGCATAAATGTTATTATAACTTGAATTGGCGAGGTAATTTGGCTTTTTTCCAAGAATTTTCTTGCATCTATATAAGTCTTGAGAAAGAGCATATATCTAATAAAATTCTAAGCTATTTTTACTATATATAAAAATTTAGTCAATAAATGTATTGCTTCAAGCTTTTGACATCTATGACTTTTTTAGAAAAAATCTTATCTAATGTGAAAATTTTAAAAAATATCTTGCAATATCTATAACCCTAACTAATAGTGAGTTTTTCCCATCTTCAGGCCAAATCTAGACCCGTGGCATCATGTCCTCTTCCTCCCATCCCCTATCCCCTCTCTCCCCACTCTTCCCCCATCCACTATCGATCTCTCACTCATGTTCTTTCTATTTCTCTCTCTTCATATTCTCTCTCTCTCTCTCCACGCTCGCTTTCTCTCTCTCTCTCTTCGTATTCTCTCCCTCTATCCCTTTCTATATATATATCAATTTACATTTTATGTCTCTCATTTCCTCTTTCTAAATTTAGAAATATATTGATATTAATTAAATAAAAACAAAAACACATATATTTATATTCTTTACAAAATTTGAAATATACAATAGAAAATTCCTTTTAAAACTACTATTTTCCTTTTAAATCAATTAATTTTGGAAAAAAATAAATGTAATTTTTGAAAACTACTCTTGACATCATTCGTATGTAATAATTCTTAAGTAGTAGATTTTTATATCAAATGAATCCCTCATAATAAACTAATTTTGAACTATCGCATGAGTATTATTCTTTATAACATCTTATTAATTCATGATTGATATATGATAATAAGTTCCAAATAATCTATAATATAAAATTTACTTATTATTAGAAAATTCGATATTTAAGTATCAAATATTCAAAAGTTTAATAAATAGTTTAAGTTTATGGTTGTTTTGTAAATACATGACTTAAAATAGATTTATTCCAACCACTTCTTGTAATTCTTTCATTACTTCTTATTTTATATCATATAACTTCTTTAGTTCCTCAAAATTTATATGGTATCTTAAGGTTCTATTTTCACCCATCATGTTTCAAAATTATTCTTCAGATTATATATATATGCCTCTAAAATTTTACAATAATTTTTTACGCCGCGAAGCGCGGGTATGCACCCCAGTAATTAACTATTTGTAGGTAACTACAATGCATATATCACGTGTCCTGATTTAAAAAATAAGGATACAATAAACACCAATATTTATATGTAAATGCTATAGGTCCATTTGATACCCAGATGTGAACACAAGTTACCTAAGAGGTTATGGACTAGTTTACAACCACGATTCTATTGGAGCTGAGCTTGCTTAGGACGGAAGACAAAATGGATAACATATCATGTACACATGTTTGCTTACACATGCTAATCAATATCAAAACGCTCTTCGCAGGAAGACACTATAAAATCCAAGGACTGAACCCTCAGCCAATTTTATTTCCCGCAGATCTAAGAATCTCACACAAGCAATGCTAATAAAAACTCGCAGGATAGACAAGAAGGTGGTGCTATTTTCAAAGCTATTAACCCAGATCATTTATTCTTAATGGCTAATCAATGAGGGCGTTTGATTGGTTCCTACTGCAATGCCTTCCTGACCAGATCAACCTGCTCTTGGATGTGGACGGAAAAGAAGGCCTTGGCACTGGCCGCAGATGGCGCACTCCCTACATACTTAACGTCCTCCAACGTTTCCCAGCATCTTCATGGCATTGCACAACCACAGTGAAATGTAGGTGTATGCCCGCATATTCATTGGTTCCTCCTGGCACCATACAACCTCTGCATGATATATTCTCGGAATGAAAGTGATCATGCGAATGATCTACGGATTGTCCTGGATACATTGCGAGAACACAAGTTGTATGCCCGCTGAGCAAGTGCGAGTTCTGGTTATCCCAGGTCTCATTTCTTGAGCATGTTATTTCTAGAGCAGGGATCGCAGTTGATCCTGCGAAGATTGAGGCAGTCATGTCTTGGGAGTAGCCCAAGACAGTCACACAGATTTGGAGTTTCCTTGGACTAGCGGGCTATTACGAACACTTAGTCAGTGGATTTTTGCGTATTGTTCATCCATTGACACAATTGACGTAGAAGGGAGTTACATTCATCTGGGACGATTCATGCGAGCAGTCCTTCAAGACATTGAAGGAGAGATTGACTACAACACATATTCTTGCTCTTCCTTTAGGTACCCAGGACTATGCAGTCTACACAGATGCATTTGTAGAAGGTCTCGAAGCTGTATTGATGTAGAGAGTTCATGTGATTGCTTACGCATCACTACAGTTGAGCTGCATGAGTGGAACTACCCCACATGACTTGGAGTTAGCAGAAGTTGTCTTTGCCTTAAAGATCTGGCGCCACTATATTTATGGGGTGAATTTCAAGATTTTCATTGATCATAAGAGTCTGAAGTAAATATTTGATCAGAAGGAGCTGAACATGAGACAACGTAGGTGGCTTGATCTATTGAAGGATTATGACGGCATGATCTATTACCATCCTGGTAAGGGAAATGTGGTGGTAGATGTGTTTAGCATGAGAGCTCATGCAGAGGGTATGACAAACTAGCTATATACATAGGATACGTTCGCATCTGGGAATGATTGGTATCCTCATGAGAGTGCATCCATTTCCACTGTCGTACCTCCACGATTCAATAGTTGTGGGATCACACCGTCGAAGACCAGAAGACATATCCTTGGATTCGATATAAATACATGCGCACAATCAAGGATGAGATTGATTATTTTGTTGTGGCAGAGTATTTTGTGGAAAGTCGATCAGGTCGTTGTGCCCAACGATGAGCAATTACGCAGTGACATTCTTGATGAGGCACATAGTTCACGATTATCTATCCATCCTATCAGCACGAAGATGTATCATGATTTGCGTCGACATTTCTGGTGAGACGGAATGAAGTGCTATGTGGCCCAACATGTTAGCAGATGTATGACCTGTCAGATGGCCAAGGATGAGCATAGGAGACTACCAAGGTTGTTACAGTCTCTCCCCATTTCTGAGTGGAAGTGTGAGAGTATTTCTATGGATTTTATCACAAGTTTACCGAAGACACTGGGTGGCCACGATTCTATTTGGTTGTTCTTGACAGGTTGACCAAGTCAACCCATTTCATACATGTCAACATGACTTACACTCCATCTAAATTGTCCAGGCTATATGTGCAGAATATTATTAGACTCCATGTTATACCACAAGAAGTGGTGTCTGACAGGGACTCGATGTTTACATCAGACTATTGGCATCAGTTCATGTCAGCACTATAGAGAGAGAGATGAAGATGAGTTCTGCATACTATCCGCAAACCGCCGGGCATAGTGAGCACGCTATTCAGATGCTTGAGGATCTGCTTTGTATATGTACTTTGGAGTGGAAAGGTCCTGGAAGGACCATCTGCCTTTGGTTGAATTCATGTACAACAACAGATATCATTCCAGTATT